>JAMJFZ010001264.1:772500-2127500 GCA_026225945.1 Cricetomys ansorgei
CAGCCAAGGAAAGTTGCCTGGAACTGGGCCAGACGCTGGGTTAGTGCCCAACAACTGCTTAAAGTAAAACAGAGAACTTCTCTGATGGGGAGGGGGCACACCACTGGTAAGAACAGCCAGGGAGACGTGACAAATACACCCTGCCGCCAATAACCTGAAAAAAACACATTTCAAGAGTACAAAACACTCCCTTTGTGTCTGTAACTATCTTTATCCATCAAGGAGCTGAAAACTTGAGACATTTTCTAAGTGAGTACATGCTCCTGAAAGCTTTTGTGGGTGTTCAAGTGTGACACCATGAGCCTACCTCTCCAGCACAAAGAGCAAAAGCGAGCTTGGTACTGGAGTCGAAGCCCCCGAGCAAGTACCATCTAGGCATGCAGTGCTCAGTCTTCTTCATGATGGGTCCGGGGATAGCATGCTCTCCATGAAAACTGGTGGACTCTGGGGATGAGGTTCCTACTCTATGGAAAAGGATATATAGATAGAAATATATGGATAGTCAGTGAAGTAATTAACAAACAACACTATGAAGACTCCCAGAAACATACTACCTAGAATTAAAGCCACAGTCAAAAGTAAAAGCTGCATGCTTACAGTTTTATAAGCAGTTCTGACGGGGACAAGTTAGGTAGAGGTTCCCCATCTCTGTGACTCTGAAGTCTCCTTCTTAATATCAAAAAATATCAAGTACTGCAAAAGAATCATTATAATTTTAGCTTTCACCAATGGAAGAAAGATGGGTGAAAACGAAAGTGGACAGGAAAGAAGAAAAATGCTTTTTACCCGTGAAGGTGCTTTTCATCGCCCACAACAGCATTTCACGCCTCCAAAGACTTTTAGGAGCTCTATTTATCCGAAGGTTTGCACGCCGGTGCATGTCTGCATATGTGATGTGTGTTATTACAATATGTGGTGTAGGCAAAGATTTCCTGAATCTTTTCTGCAGCTTCATGGTCCCCCAGAATCCACAGCCCACAGATTTGGGAATCACCGTGAGAGAGAAAGCTCAGAGTGGAGGAATATATATCTCTCACCAATTCATTCATGGAGACAAAATGACATTCAAACAGCTGACTGATTTTACACACACCACCCCTTGTTTTACTCCCACCAACAAGATCAAAGCGTTGATAGACACAATACTGATTACTTCCCAGTTCACGCAGTCTTGATTGTTGGGTTCTAACACAATAAAATCTCCCTCTGGCACAGGAATCTATTTTCTGTGTGTACATCTTCTATTACGGATCCCAAGTATGGATATTGTGGGAATAACGTAATCAAAATAACATTTTGAACAAAGATACAAGAGTGTCATCAGTGGGAAGGAGAGCAATTGCTTAAGAAACATTGGGAAATAATTCTTTGGATACAGAGAGCCTTGTGGTTGTAGGACAGTGATGATAAGATGGTAAGAAAGACTGACCCCCGCCTGAATGTACACATGGGCATTCACACCCCCAATCCACTTCTCGTCCCTCCACCTTCCTTTCCGATTTCCACTCATCCATTCTTAGCTCCTGTTTGTCTGAGGCCACATGCAACTGGATTTGTCAAGTCCCCTTTTAACAACTTGTTGTCACAGTCCATTACCAAATTGCATATAGTTATATATTCCACTAATTAGGCTTCTAAAATATCATTAACATGTCTCTTGATCATTAGCATAACGTATGAGGCGTCCTCATTAGGCATGACTCGAGTTTGTTAACGTGGTAATGAAGGGCACAAGGCAGGCTCAGCGGTAACCAAGAGCATGGAGAGGTGGGTAACACAGACGCACCAAGACTCCATGACACAAAGGTACGGACTGTGATGGGATGAAGGCAAACCCAGAAATCAGAAAGAAAATGTGAAGAGCAGGCAGAGAAGTCCACTCAAACAGGGCATCAACAAGCCAATGATGCTGGCCTCTACACGGTTGCATGATATAAAGGTGAATCCTAAGACTTCTTTCCATCTTTATGGAACCTGGAACCAACAAGGCTCTCACCTCGACCAAGCAAAAAAAGCTTTTAAAATTCCCTCGGCAAGAAGAAAATGACATAGAGAAATCTTTCCAAAGACTTAAATCATGTATGAACACAGGTCCTCTTCTCTTCCACATTCCTGGTCCGCCTCTTTTTCATTCCCAGGTATAGTGATTGCAGGCAGCCACTACTGTATGCTACTAGAACTAGTTGAGATGACTTTCTTCTAGTCCTCACGAGGGCCTTTATTAACATTGTCCCTGAGACTTCTCCCCCCACCCCGCCCCTGCTCCCTCATATGTGTGTGGGTGCACATGCACACATGTATGCACCCATGCACGAGCTTATCCATGATGATGGTGATGTATGTAATGGGACAGGGCTTACCTCCACAGATCATAGGCATATATGTGCAGAAAAGAGAGGAGAGAGGCCATTGAAGAAATAGATCAAGACAGCGACTTTACATATGTACTTACATAAAGTGCCAGGTGCATGTGAGCACGTGGTTTCAAATTGTCACCTAAGACCACCTAAGACCAACTCTCAGGCAAGGAGAGAACAAAGTATTTGGTTTGGCCAGAATGTGAGCTTGTGATATGTGGGGGCCATCGAGGAGTCAGGAGAGATGACTTCACTGCGTGTGCACGTGTGTGCTTATTTCACACCGAACCAGGGAGTGTTCAGTCCAAGTATACAGTACCTTGGTTACAGGATGAGGGCACAATAGAGCAGGCCCAGAAATAAGGAGAACGTTACTCATCCGGCCAGCATATGTGAGAAGATCAACTGTAAACTTAAGAGTTTAAAATCCGACCAGTTTTTTTCTCAGCACAGCTCTGCCAGGCTAATCTCTGAGACTGACAATCTCATACAGACAGTAGGAAGTATTCACTGCACTCTCGGAGAAGCACAGAAAGAAAAAGAAGTAGCTCTCCTGGAATGACTGCAGCAAAAATCCCACTGGACACAGGTGTCTAGCAACCCACTCTTTGAAGCCAGCGCCTCCCAATACATGGTCTTCTCCTGTCTGGGGATCCTTTCCAGGCCAGCCTTGCCTTGTAAGTCCCTAGCGAAAGGAGACGCTACTCGAGCACACACAGCATCAAAGCCAACAACACCACAGAAGACAGGCTTAGTAAACTTAGGTGGCCCCTAAATGGAAGTTTTCCCCCTGATACGCAGCCCATTTAATATCTGGATGAATGGTCCTAATGGTAAGTAAACCCGCCTGTGACTTGACGTGTTATGCCACCAGGGCTCATTTACAGGGATGAATCAAAGCAGTTGTTTCTCTGGATCAGAGTTGGTGGGAGGACCTGATCTTCATTCTTAGGGAACAGGGAGGCCAATGGCAGAAAACATCAACCCAAAGGCCTTTCCTATTAGCAGAATCAGGAGACATCCTTGGTGAACCCCAAATACAATTCTTGTATTCTTGAGCCACAGAACCTTTTCTGATCAGGTAAGTTCTCCACCCCTTCCTCAAAGTAGTTAAGAAACTCCCAAGGCCTTTGGTGAACTCGGAATGGGAGAAGAGAGAATGGGCACCAGAAAAAGATAGTCTCATTTCATCATTATTTCTATTCAGATGGCCTATGAGGTGGGCAGCTAAGCCCCTACAGCAGAATAGGAAGAAGCTAGGCTATATCCACAGACCAGCCCCACAGAGTTCTCCCAAGCAAAGCTTTCTCAACTCTATTAGATAAAATCCATCACAGGTTCTGAGAAGCTAGTTCTCTTCTCCCAGTGGAGAAAAGAAAGAAATAGCAAAATACAAATATATAAAGATTTTTAAAAAAATAATAAACTGGGGAAAAATGCATTCTTAAAACCTTGAGTTGGGGGCTAGAGAGATATTCAGTGGTTAAGAGCACTGACTGCTCTTTCTTAGGTCCTGAGTTTAATTCCCAGCAACCACATGATGGCTCACAACCATCTATAATGGGGTCTGATGCCCTCTTCTGGCATGCAGGTGTACATGCAGACAGAACACTCATATACATAAATAAAAAAAAAATCTTTAAAAAAATAACTTGAGTTGGTAATGACAAAAATAATCATACAAAAATAATCACACATTCAATATCCCACTCTGTACTAGACCCATCTTTAGGCTACAGGGACACAGTAACTCATGTTAGTGTGCAAGGTGGTGGGACAGGAAGAAGAGAAAAATGCACAGGTATATACACGCACAAATGATACCTATATGCAAGTGTATGAACTCAAACAGAAGGCTTAGTTAGTAGGGTTCCTTGTAAATCTATAGGATTCCCTAGTGTTTGGGAGCATGCAAAACTCAGAACTCAGTGGAATTACACTAACAAAGAATGGTCTCAAAACAGCACCTTTGAGACCAGCTTTAAAAAAAATACGGTGGGTCTGTGCAATGTGGATCGCACAGTGGGTGTTTCTGTAGGGTCTGAATGTAACGGTTTTCCTAAAGCAGCTTGTGTTTTCTTGTGTTTGGCTGAGAATTGGCCAGTCTTCACTAATTTAAAAAGTGACCTGCAGACTGCGAAATAGCTCAGTGGGCAAAAGCACTTGCTGTGTCAACTTGACCATCTGAGCTTGAATCCTGGCTCCAACTATGGAAGGAGAGAACCGATTTCCAAAAGTTATCCCCTGCTCTCCACATGTACCATGTGTACTGTGGCATGTGTGTACCTAAACTCACATGCACACACAAAATAATACATTTTAAAAGTTTAAATGTTTTCAAAGTCACCTGGCTGGGTACGGTGGTAGATGCCTTTAATCTCAGCACTCGGGCAGTGGTGAAGATGATGGATCTTACTGAGTTCAAGGCCAGCCTGGTGTACATAGTGAGCTCTAAGCCAGGTTGGGATATACAGTGAGAACCTGTCTCCAAAGGGGGGACCTTTACCTTCTAAACTGACACACAAGGGGAGCTTAAAATAATGTCTATGGAGTAGAAGGGAAAGACTGGTACACAGAACAAGCCGAAAAGCTCCAGTGCTGTGGAAGTTTATTTTTAGTTATGTTTGAAATTGTTTTATGCACTGTTGGGTGAGGGGCTATCCTAAGTCCAGGGCAAGCTACAACATACTCCTACATCCCAGTGCTACAGAGATTTCACAGAGGCATCCCAGATCCCAACAATATTATTTTTCTAGCTAAGAAAACTTCCCTGACCTCAGTTGTGATCCCAGGTAAGGTTTGTGTTGTTTGTTTTAACTGGGAGTAGCCAGAAGGTCCGTGGAGCACCTTCCAGTAGTCGTCTCCTTATGGGAATGACATGGGCAAAGAACGTACATCTAAGTGCCTCTCCAGAGGGGGGACGTGGCTTCCATGGGAACAGAAAAGGATGTGCCCTACGCAAGAGGTGAACTGTTCTGTCCATAAAAGGGAGTGCTGGGAATTCACACCAAGGATGAAGATCCAGTAGGAGTTCATGTGTCAAGAGCTTCACAGAGTACCACTGCCTGGTCCTACGTGGCTGATTCTTCGCGGTCCTATACTCATTGCCCTAGGAGCTGAATAACCAGTAGGTTGCTGCTCGAAAGATATTGTAAATAGCTCTGACAGAGTACAGTTTGGGGCAGCTTCCAATTTGCTTTCACTTGACAGTCTTTTTCTCCCTGCCAAGTCTGTGCAGTGAGAGCCCCATGCCCCAGCCCGCTGTTTGGCTCTGGGTTCGGGAACACAGAGGAGTCAAGATGCTGATCGGGCTGGTAGAAGCCAACAAGTGTACATATGTACCAAGCCAGGGAGAGAGTTAAAAGGTGCTTTTGGGGGTCAGCAGCAAGTACAATTTGGCGGTGAGGCCAAAAGTTAGCCAGGTTCCCACGACTTCACGTGTTTCTCTAGCTCTGGCCTAACCCTAACTTTCCCTGCTTCTACGTAATTATCTGTGATCATTTTACCCTTTCCCCTCCTTCCCACTGATCACCTCCGTATTTCATTTGAATCCCAGTGGAGGTACCTAGGAGCTAAACACAAACCGATGGCCAATTAAAAGGTAACTGCCTTATGTTAAAAGCCAGAACATTCAATATTCATAATTAGGTGGCTTTCGAAATGGATGAAGAACAATACAAATCTATAGTCAGGGCTAATCGGGACACCTACATTGTGTAACCTAACCAACATCTACTCAGCTGACTGCTGGGAACCACCTGCTTCCTCCTCGGCAGACTCGGCACTTTATAAATATTAGAGATGTAAAAGATCAAGGCGTTCCTAATGTGTTTATTTCATTATAATGAACTCCTCAGGCAAGTGAGAGGATTACTGGAGCAGAGCTTGGTTAAAAACCCCAGCTGAATTTGGCAGACCTACTGGTCTTTGGAGTAGCACCTAAATATTACTGAGGAATAGAGCATCCAGTTGTTCGCTTGGGTGTAATTTAAAAAAAAGAAAAAAAAGAAAACTTTATCTCCCATTCTTCTATTTACTTTTCAAATTATAAAATCACCAGAAAAAAAAAAAAGAGAGAGAGAGAGAGAAAGGATGTGGTAAGACAGGAGGCAGCTCTTTGCAATGTCCGAGTGCCATGTAAACTTTTATCAGCCCTCGACAGCCTCCAGGAAAGACTGGATTTTTCCTGCCACTAGGGATTCTTGTCTCGGTAGAAAAGTCAACTTAGAGTCTGCTCTTAGAACCATAAGTAGTGCTCTTAAATGTTTGTTAATAATGCGGTCAACCCTTTTTTGGGGGCTCGGGGTGTTTAATCTTTCCAGAGAGTTAAGACAAGGCTACTGTATAAATGAACAGCAACGGAAGGCCCAAGAATGCTTACAGTTCACCTTCCAAAGAATCAGAGCAGTGAGATCCCCGCACCCGGCAAGTGCTCTGTCCACTGGGAGGCAGCACAGGATGCCGGGAAGAGGAATGAGCCAGCGCTGAAGGACCTGGGTTCTAGTCCCTGTAGTATCTATCACTTGCTTGACAGCCATAGGACCCTGGTTAAAAATTAGGGCAGAAAAGAGGAAAACGAAACAAACGGTAACAAAGCACCGAGGTGGTAAAGACACAAGATGCTGAAAGGATCCTGCCAACCAAATAATCTGCTAAACCAAATTATCAACACAGACTGAAAATAGTTTTTGAAAACCTGTGCTCGCCAAATACAGTGTTTGTTTTGTCATTGCTTTGTAAACAATACAACCACTATAACTATATATGGCATCTTCACTGGGTCTTTTGGTATGATAAAATTGAGATTGAGATTATTTGAAGTATATGGGAGTGAGCATATAACTATATGCAAATACGCATGCCGATCTGTAGAAGGGACTCGGCTCTCCTCAGACTGGGTGTTGCGGAAGGACCAGGAGCCCGCGGGAGCAATCCGTACAGCGTCGTGATGATGCGCTTCAAACAAAGAATTTTCTAAAGTATGTTTCTAAAGATTGCAGGAAAGGAGGGAGATCTTCAGGTCAAATAAATTCTGGAAAACATTGCTACACCACACACAGCCTTCTGGGAGATTTACAAAGATACTAATATATTAATGCTCAGGGAAGCCCTGTGGTTAAAAAAAAAAAAAAAAACTCTTTAATTCACAAACTCACTTGACAATGCTCTCTGACTGAGACAATGCTTTCACATAAACACTCAGCCCACACATACACACACACACCAACTAAATATCATTTAAAGTTTTTTTCTTTTTTTTTTTTTAAGGCACTAATGTCTAGTTTTTAAACTGGAACGTTGATATCATGGAAGCACTGCCCAGGTCTTGGGGACTGGTGACACGGCTATAGCGTCTTAGCCACAATACCCTCCTTATTCCCTCTGATTAGCAGCAGCATGTGTTAAGTGAGGCAGCTGGCCAAGGTGAAAGGTTAATTTTGTGGCCTTGAATCTCAGAGAATAGACTTCTACGGGGGCTGGACCCCGCCACCTTCCTCTCATTAGCCGTACCCAAGTGAGCTCAGGAGCCACCAACAGGAGGCTCAGTTACCACCTCAAAGGGAGCTAGAAAGGTAACACAAGCAGCACATAACCAATGGACTCTAGCTTACATGTGTATGAAGTTACCAAAAAAAAAAAAAAAAACTTAATGAAGGTGCACTACTTTATTCTATCAGGAGGGTTAGACTCTCGGGAGGTTTACAGCAATAGCCTTGGGAGCCAGCCTCCACAAGGATCAAATTCCAGGCCCATCTCTTAAGAGCTATACAATCTTGAACATATTACTTATTTAAATTTCAGTCTCAGAAGAAATCTATAAATTACAATAAACACACCCCATTTCTCAAAGGGGTTTTGAAGAAGATTCTGGGAAATTATACATGTCAACGAATTTAGCAGTGTGCCTACTACATGATAAGGACCAACAAATACTGATAACCAGCATGCATTCATCTGCTTGTTTGCTCCCCAAAGCATCTCCCACTGACCTACATTCCCAGTTTTTTTCTCAATTTGGTATTTTGAGACAAGATCATGCCCTATAGCACAGGTAGTCTTTTAATTTAGCAATCCTCCTGCCTCAGCCTTCCATGTGGTAAGGATTAACAGTCTGTGCACCAGGCCTGACTGTGTTGCTACATTTAGAGAAATCAAATAATCTCAAGGAATAAAGGACCCCCTTGAGCTAGCACTAACAAAATGTGGTTTCTTCCTCTTCTATTATTTTTATTTTGTAATTTACACATACACATACACTCTCAGTGTGAGGCTGAGACAACCTTGGTCAGGTTTCTGTTCTTAGAAGAGATTTCTAAGTTAATACTTTCAATCTCTGCAAAATATGATTCAGCTAACTACACTCATTTTACTGGTAGACTCCCAGGAATACATTTCTCAGAGGAGTTACACCCAACATGGTGCTTAATCCTGGCCAGGTATTATTATGTGGCCTAGTATTTCTCATCAAAAGCAACAGAAAATGGGGATTCAGGCCACACATTAGAGGAGGCAGGTGAAGAGTGGAGAAGAAGCCCTGAAGGCAGGGAAGTCCTCAGGAGGCACAGGATACTACACAGAAGGACCAGAAGGACACAGGCAGGAATGGTATTCCTTATTCACTTGGCACTGCTGGCCACTTCAGAGACTGCCAGACCTGTTCATGTGGAAGCAGCCCACGATTTGTGGAGCATCCATTTGAAAGGTAGTGGGAGATTCCCTGCCGCCAGCCCCTATGGAAAGATTTAGAGACTGTCCTTTTCATCCCCTGGAAGGCACCTAAGTAATCAATAGTCATACCCTTTACCTCCCCAGATTCCTGGCTCTTAACTTCTTCCTGGCATGTAAGGCCCAAGGTAGCCAAATCTCAAAGCCAACAGTGCTATGATCAAGGAGGAGAGTCCTGTAGGCACTCCCTCCCTTTCTACGTCACCCCTCTCCTCTGGTGATGGGACATCTGTAACTGTCTCTTAGATTTTATTTAGTTGTGGTGTGCACAATTCGATGCTGCTCTAAGAATCCTTGTCCAGAACACACACACACACACACACACACACACACACACACACACACACACACGTTAGTCTGGTTACTTTGGCCATGTCTAGTGATACCTTCACAGGGCTACCACATCGATCCAATCAATGCTAGAACAGCTGGCTCTTAATAACACTGGATTAAACAAATTGATCACAGAAAGGTCAATTTGGTACCTAAGATTTAGAAAGTTGGAATCTAAGCACTTGACATCTGTCGGGGACCGGTGCCACATAAGGTCAGGAAGAGTTCCTGAGCAGAGTTCCTAAGTTGAATGAAGGACATGTTGATCCAGGAAAGTCCTGGCTTTCATATTTCTGTATCTACTTGCATGAAGAAAACTGAACGAGGGATAAAGATAGTGCATTCATTTGTTTGGTTGGTTGGTTTTTGTTTTTTGTTTTCTTTTTTGATACCGGGTTTCTCTGTTCTAACTCTGCTGTCCTGGAACTCACTCTGACCAGGCTGGCCTCAAACTCACAGAGATCTGTCTGCTTCTGTCTCCTGAGTACTGGAATTAAAGGCATCATCCGGCATCTTCTTGTTTTTGGTTTGTTTTTTGTTTTTTGTTTTTATTCCTTGTGGTCGTATGAGAGATGTAGAAGACCGAAGTAACACTTGCTGGCCAATAAAAGGAAGAGGATCCAACTCCACACATTTTTTCTATAGTCATAAATAGGCTACCAGTTGGGAAGAATTGTGTCCACGCTTGTCCTCTGACCTCCTGAGAAATGAAAACTGTTGAGACATCTTCCCTACATAAGAATGAAGGCCAGGGATGAAGATACTCACCGTCCACCTGGCATGGCATGCAAAGTCAGCCTGAGCCTCCAAGTTGGCTCTGCCCCTGGAAACCTGCTTGTCATTACCATGTGTGCTGTGAGAAGCAGGGTTGCATGCTGTAAAATGTGTGGAGCCCATGTTTTATGAGCTGCCTCCACAGTTCAGAGGGTGAAAACAGGCAGAGGAAAGTGGGATTGCAGACCCATCATCGGCCAGTTGGCAGACATTGAGTTTCAGGCAGGCATGGCGCCAATGCTACAAGTCACATGTCAACAGAAACAGAGGGAATGGGGGTAGGGTGGGTATGACAGGAAGGAGTAGGAAGGAGAAATGGGGGAGAGTATCCAGTAGGAAGCAAAGGGAGGTAGGTATCTGTGGGCTAACTCACTGCTGTGAACGCTGACACAGAAGGTATCACAGCTAATCAGGGGAAGAGCTGCCATAGGTGTCCTTGCATTGGGCTCCTGAGCCTCTGCCATAAATGGAGGTGTGTCCTTAGTCAGGTCACATAAATAACACAATACAAAATGAGAAGGGCTGAATCACTAGTCTGCTAAAAACAACAACAACAAAATCGGTTTCTACACTGCTTTTACAGACACACAGACACAAAGACACACACACCCACCGAAGGGAGAGGACACGCCCCCACCATGGAACAGCTCAACTCTAGGAAGGAAAGAGTTGTCTGTGTGCCGGTAGGCATTGACTGCGTTATCCCTGGCTTCAGATCCGATATCCCACCCATGCTAGAAACGCAGATCCTACTTTACCAGCAGAACACCGAGGCCTGACAGGTCTTCTAGAGATCACTCCTCGAGGTTCCAAGTGCTTTAGGGTCCATCCTGTGGCAGTTCCCAGGCTTAAATGGAGTGTGCTTTAGGGAAACCTTGCCTTACACTCAAAACTGGTCAAGCCCTAAAGTAGAGTTTGAGTTCTGCATTTTTTTTGCTGCTTTCACTGAAGATGGAGACAGAAGAAGGGGATGTGTATTATGTTCACCAAGTGTGCATACTAGTTTATTTGTTTAAACAGAGGGGGGGGAGTGAGAACGAGTGGGATCGTGGAGTAGGTAACAGCACTGTGCTGACAGCTAGGCTCACCTTGGGAGAGTCAGAGCTTGCCCACACACAGAGTATAAGAACACAGTGTGCACACCTTAGGACACTCAGACCATGCTCTGGGGGATCCTAGGATGAGCCTGGGGGAAGTTAAGAATAGCTTTACTGCAGCCCTGACATTTGAGCTGGTGGCTGAAGGAGCTCTGCTCTCCAGGCTGCACAGAACAGAGGGAATACATTCGGAGCAAAGGACACAGTGCAGAGGCTGAGCCCACAAAGGCCGTGACCCGCCACAGAAGAGTGACAAGTTCAAAGCAGTTGGGCTTTTGGATCTAGTCCAGCCTGGTGTTTGAAATGCATATCTAAGAGATGGCCCTGATGGCTTGCCTACACACATGGTTACAAAACATTATGGATCAAAATGTGGAGCATAAGGCTTGAATGAGGGCCACCTACATCTTTTGGATACACACTGCTGAGAAACAAGACTTTTAAAAAAGGAAGCATGTGTAGTTTCTTTTTAACCGTTTTCATTCTTTAAGGTAGAAAGAGAAAACGTGCTTGAAATATTTATGTATCTATATACATGTATACACATTGATGTGCATTGAAGGATTTCTTTAAGGAAAGTCCTATGTGGTCTTGCCTACGTGCCCAGCAGTGCTGTAAACACACTGTGTATGTTAGATACAGTTGATCTGCCCAGTAATCCTGTAAGGTTAGTCTTTCTTGTTCCTCATACCTAACCCATAAGGCAAAGAGAGTTCAAATAACTTCCCAGAGTTAATCAGCCAGTTAATATCAGGGTCAGGACTAGAAAGTTAAGCTAGACTCTCTTCCCAGCGTTCCTTACCACCACACTCACCCACCTCTTGTGAGATACTGGTAACAAGATCACTTTGGAAAGAGAAACCTGGACAGAGATGGATGCTCCATCTCGCTTCTTGTCTCTTCCTCCCTTGGGTTTGTGCTCCTGGTGAGTGCCACGCAGGCATTCATTATCACATATGTAGTACCTACCATTTGAGTTGAAAAACACAAATGGTAAGCCCTAGATACAGAATTATTCTGAGCTCTTTTATAGTCAGGGGTCCGGGCCACAGAAAGGCCACAGGCAGTTAGTACACGGGAGGGAGAATGGGGCAGCCACAGCCCAGTACAGACTGTTCACTGAGAGCGGGGCTACCTGGACTCAGCACAGGAAAGCCCTCCCTGGGAGCCCCTTTCGTCTCCAGTTCGGATCAACTCCTATAGTCACTGAGGCAATGGCTTGGAAATCGGGGTGCTAGCAAGACAGCACTAACAGAGGCAACTCTCAGGGCTCCCTTAGGTGGTGGGGAGCTGCAAGATCCAAGAAGGAAAAACACCTCACTCTTTACCCACATCAGTGTGATCAAAACTCCCCCCTTCCCCCAACCCCAACCCTGCCCCTTGCTTCCACCATCTTAAACTAGGATCCCATATATTTTACCATGCCATGGTTCATTTCAGCAGAAATCAACTAGCATTCTTCTGACCTGGGGGGAAAATTCCCTCATTGAGATGCTGAAAAAAGTAACATGACATCATGTTGCCTGTGTCAGGTTTATAAATGGGCCAGGGGGAGGCTGGGGTGTAACCTGACACTATCAAAACACTGGCCCTGCTGGAAGAAAGAGGGCCATTGTTGCGGGCTGTCAGCTCTCTTCTGGCTGGAGGTAAAGTGAGATTCGAGAAACATTAGCAGGAGGCCAGGCACAGTGCAGGCCCTGACTCCCTGTCTGCTAAGGAATCAGGCAGGCCCAAGTCCCCACTTCCTGTGGGGTATGTTACCCCTGGTTTTTATTCTCCTAAGTAATTTTTAATCCCTACCTCAAAACAAAGGAATGTTTAACCCAAGGACAAGAAAGTCCAAGGGCATTTTTTTTCTTTTAATTTCTTGAGTGAAACTATTTTCCTGAGCAGAAAACCATAGAGGGAACTGAAAGAGAGAAATGGGAGCCTGGTTCAAAGCTAGAAGACAGACCCACCTCAAAAAGTGTAACGTGAACCCCCAACCACACAACAATAACAAACAAAATTTGGAAAACTTAAAAACAAAAAGGAAAGTTTCAAAAGCAAAGAGCTGGCTGGGGTTCAGGTCAGGAGACAAGAAAGTGACAGAATGTGGGGCGCAGTGCGTGCGGAGTCTGGACAGACAGAGACCAGCCAAAGAACAAGTGCTGGCACAAAGAATAAAAACATTTTAACACACAAAAGGAGACAGCAAAGGATTTACAGTGAGCGAAAGTTCAGAAACCAAAAGCTGGACGAATGGAAGCAGCCTGAGCGGAGAGGCTGTTCATTTGGCTGGACACACGTTCAATTTGATTTCTTTCCCGCTTTTCTTTCTTCTCCATCTCCCAGCTTGGACTTGAAGGAGAGCACACAAATACGCCCTCCAAGACCGAATGTGCGCAGATAAGTTTGGCAGGAGAGCCAGGAGGGTTTGGCCAACCAGCCAGTCCTCCCTCAGGGGAGACGCCACTTTTGTGACCACTGAGGAAGACTGGCCTGACTGGGGTCAGAACTCAAGGACGGAACTGGTTGTGGGCAGCTCTCCTGGTAGTCTGCTTGCTTGTTTCCACCCAATTGTAATCCTATCACCACTCCACAAGGACCTTACCCTCTCAAAACAGCTCTCCCCACCCACCCCTCAAGCCTCCCGGGTTTAATTCACCAACAATTAAAAAAGCAGCCATACAGACCACTGGGTTCCTAGTTGCTAACTGCTGCTTTTATGTTAACCCCACCACATCTTCTTTGGAACAAAACAGGGATCCTCTCAACTAAAGCACAATGGTGCCCCATGGCCCAAGTGCACCGGCCTTCAAAAGGCTTTCCCACAGAGCCCTGGAACCAGCTCCTCCATGCTTCAAAGAAGACAAGGGAGGGCCCCCAGGACCACCCTCCAAGCTCAGAGCTTACTTGCCCCTCACAATTCTAGTCCCCTGAGTCTTTTTCTCTGTGGCTGGGAGCTTTCTTGGCGCCAGAGTGTGCTCATTAGAGACATGCCCGGCAGGAAGGCAGGGACATGGAAGGCAAGAGAAGGCAGCCACAGCCTCAGTACCAAATCATACAGACAAAGGGAGCTGTCCAGGGGACGAAGGCTGAGATCTGAACTTGTATCCATGAACTTGCACTAAGTTTTGGTTCAGTGAGTCAGGTGCCGATAGTGTCTGGGGTCTCTGCCAACATCCTGGAAGTCTTTGACCTGACCAGTCACGGGGCATCTTTCTCTGCTGAAAATGCCCAAGGTTTGTCTGTTGTGCTTCCCCTCTTTCAGTTGCTCACTGTGTTTCACTGAACAAGGACTGAGTACCTAATACACACCAAGCACTGGATTAGCTGTCAGGGTGTACAATAACCAAATAGGGATAGTTTCTGTGTCTTCCTTTTCCTGCCCCACCCCAAACTCTTGCCAAACCCAGTCAAGAGGCCATGGAGGGTCTCACGAAATCCACATGACTCTCACCGATGTAACCAAAGAGCAGTACCCGGATGCTTGAAGCAGCTGGAGACCTCAGGGAACCCAGGGTGAGTGAGGTGCACGCGTGCGTGGGTGAGTGCGTGCGTGCCTGTGTATAAGGAGCTAAAGGGAAGGATGAGCTGTGGGACATGACAAGGTTCCAAGGAGAAAGGAAGAAAAGGCCGTGAGAACATGAAAACAGTACTTTCAGGAATTTGCCTACATGGTTTGTAGATGTCGTACATGTTTTGCCTGCTACCTATCCCCCAGGTGTTCATGCCTGTGGTTAATAAGAAGAAAATACTGGTACAAAGATTAAAATTAAAAAATCTCCTAACATTCTGGAGCATGGCTGACAGGGAGCAGTCTTCACACTCTTAGAGACTGGAGCTGAACTTTTCCCTCTCTCAGGGGGACACAAAGAAGAAAAAGCCAGTGCTGAGAAGCCTTGTGGACAGTCTGACACCTTGGGTCCTAAATTTATTTTCTCATTAATGAATTTATTGTTTGAAGCAACGTCTGTTTTATATCAACTCTCTTCTCCTGTTTTTTTTTATCCCAGACAGTGGCGCTCTGAGGAGACCAAGAGCAGATGTTTCATATTTCAGGAAAGAGCAGTCTCCCCCAATTCCTGAAAGATTCCTGGAATTCCTATACTTAACAAAAATTAGCTACAGAGAAAAAATAATCATGAATTAGGAGCCCAAGGTGCCTCTGGGAGCCAATGGCTTCTGTCCTTCCTCCCAGGAAGCTTTCACCACCCCAGATCAGCTGCCTGCTGCCCACTGGGCTCCATGGAAAATCCCAGCGCAGCCAGCTCATCTTGCAGCTACTGGAGAGTTTCACCATACCTCATAGTGGAGATGCCAACCCTGAGCCCTCATTTCTAAGAGTTGGAAGCAAGAGTCATCCTGAGTTCTAATCTGGGCTCCATCTTATGCTCTGCTGACCAGTTAAACAATAGGTATGTCCGTGAGCTCATCTACCCAAGAGACACGAGAACATGTCACCATCATCTTTCTTGTTGCACTCAAGCAAAGGTGCAAGTACCCACTAGTAAGCGAGATACTCACAGAACTCCAAAGTCCACTCTAGTAAAATGACTAACAGCTGCCGTTCTAGTAACAAGATTTTATATTAACCGTTACTCTGCCACACGTGTGGAGGATGACATTAGCTACACACCACACACTGAGCTAGCCTGAGCTGTACTCTCCAAGCCTGCTCACCCAATGTGAGGTCCCTTTCCATTCTGTATAAATTGAAGCCTTTAACCATTCAGCATTTATTCCATCAACATTTATTGAGCACCTGGCACAGTACGTGGCACACACTGGGCGCTCAGTAAATATCTGGTCAATAATGAATGAACAAGTGCCTAACACAAAGAAGGAGAAATGCATGGCAAGCTGCCACCGGCCCTGGATTCTGAATCCACATCAGAACCCACTAATGGATTCAACCGTGTTCCTCCGAAGGTTCTGGAATCAGAATACTCAGACTCGGTACATAGGATGAAATGAATCTGCTATCCCTGACTGAGGCACAAAGATCAAGTACACTTTGCCCTGTTTTCAGAGAGCTTATGGATTACTGGGAGAAAGGCTGTAAATCGGCAGAGGTAATGGGTGTTAGGAGAGACGCAGAAGAGCCCAGTGAAAGCCTCTAGTAACATGGCTGAAGCCACAGTTCTCTAACTCTGCTTGCCTTCGAAATGCTGGTTCCTCGATGTTTCTCTCCTGCCTCTCCGAGAATCCTTTTCTCATTCCCTCCATTACCCACCTTGGGTACATTCTCGGGGTCCTTTCCTGTCCTTCTCAGTGTAGAAGTGTAGACAGTCTTGAATCCGTCAGAGGCGCAAACAAGAACTCAGCAGCCACTTACACTGACTACTTCTGAGCCTTGACTTCTACCTATAAGGATGCAGACACAGTAATCACCTGCTCTTGCTCAGACAGTTCCACATGGATAGCCCACAAGCCACTCAAAAGCAGACTCAGAAGCCCCTTCTCCTTCCTCCACAGCACTCCTCAGCCCCTGACAACCTAGATCTGTACCATCTAAATACTACCATTCAAAACTTCCACATATCTCCCACCTCAACACCCTTCCCCACCAGCAAACCCTCTAAGTAAGTCTCTAAAATAGCCTTTGTAATCCTGTTTTACTCTACCATACTCTCTCACTTCTAGCTGTTTCCTCTCGGAACCGGTATCACCTCTCACTTTAATCTATCTTCCAAAGAGACTCCCAAATTAAAGCACAAATCTGACTCGTGTTGGCCAGCACTTTCTCTCCTCAAGCCTCTCGTTCAAGATCCTGTTTCCTTTAAGAGTTCATGTTAAGTTTGGCATAATATGATCCCAGTCAACTTGTGCCTGCCATGCCCTGATCATGGGACTGCCTTCACCCACGCTGTGCACCCAGCTTCGTCTGCTACCTGCCCATCCTTCAGCTCCCCTTTACCGACCTTCACAATGCGGAAACCTCATTTTCTGTCACCCTGGAATCCTTCCCTAATACCTCATGGTAGAATGAGTCACCCCGTCTCTCGAAACAGATGATTTCACAGAATTCTGAAATTCCTCTTCAATTAAAAAAAAAATTGTTTTACATACATGGCCATATTAATGTGTATGTTGCCTGTCTTATAAAACCCACAAAAATCTTGAGTTACTGTGGGCAAATAATAAGTGAACTTCATTAAATAAATATGAAGCCCTTGTCATGTAGTAAGGTCAGAGCAACACCGCAAAGTCCCTGCTATCACAGCGGGAATGGACGACGCCAGGCAACGCCACGTGTGACTACCAGACACTACAGATCCGCTGCAGAGCCCATTTGCTACAAGCACTGGAAGATAACAACTGTTTTACACATAAAAAGGGGGTGATAACTCTTGAAAAATGAAGATGATTTTTAAGCCAATTAAAGCTTGAAGGGATTGGTTTGGCCCGACACACAGTCTTCTTCGCGTTCACAGTCAGCAGTTTGATTATTGCGATGGGAAAGAGAGGGACTGTAAAACCTAAACAATTTAGGGACATTAGGAGAACGGCGTGAATTACCAAAGGGGTCTAAATTTATAGAATTTCGCTGAAAAATAAAATCTCAAAACTTTATGAGACATGAACACTAATCACTAATAAACTGCATCTACAAAGAGACACCACCAAGACCTGCTCTTCCGACTTAGGGTATAAAACTGACTTGGTAAGTAAATAGATGCTGTTTACTTTATAAAGCCTTTCATGTTTATTTCTTTCAACTGACTCTCTACACCCTGAAGCTATCTTGAGTACATAAACCCAGCACCCTACACATTTAAATGCTCAATTATTTAATAATTTAATCATTATATTATTTATATACCTAGTCAGCTGCTTTTATGAAAAGGCTGTATAAATCACCTAACGTTTTAAACCTAGGGGCTTGAATTGATGGGGTTATACTGTGCCTACTTTAAAAGGAGAAAACAGTATAAATTTATACACACACACACACACACACACATATACATACTTGCATATTATATATAATTTTAGGTAAGCATAAAATAATGATTCCCTACAGCTTTTTCAAACATCTCTGTTGTTTATCTTTCCTCCCTCCCTCTCACCCAGTTAAAGCCCTTCCCTCTACCACCACACCTTCGTTTCTCATATCATCCTCTTCACAGCATCTGTGTCATGCTGTGCCATGCTATGTCATTATCCTTCTAGAGCTCCTTTCTCATTCCCATGGTTCCTTTTGACTTTCCTGGTGTCTTCGGTTACTCCAGGTTCTATACACACACCTAAAGATGTGGAGCTAGGATCTCAAATAAGAAAGAAAACACCATGTTTGTCTTTCTGAACCTGGATCACCTTCCTCAATACCGTATTTTCTATTTCTATCCATTTACCTGCCAATTTCATGATTTAATTTTTCCTTACAGCCGACTAGATCTGCTTCGGTGCACGCACCACATTTTCCTTATCCATTTGTCACCTGAAGGACATTCAGGCTCTTTCCATTGCCTAGCTATTGTGAACAGAGTGGCGATGAACATGGCTGAGCAAGTATCTGTGGAAGTTATACCACTTGGGGTGATAATGCTCCCCCTGAGAGCTGTAAACTATCTAACAAGAAAACAGGTGCCAGGCATGAGAAACCTCCTTTTGAGTTATTGGTCAGGAGAGTTCAAGAGATTCCCAAAACAATATAGGCCATTGCCCATTGCCCTTGGTTGCCCCCCGGAATTCGAAGTTTAGTCCCTATTCCTAGAGACATCACATACTTCAGAAAAATGACTTGCAAGAATCCAACTGGATCTGACTTAGAAGCCTCCTCCCTGACTTCATCTCATAGCACCTCAAGGTGCAGTGCAAGCTGCTAACAGAGAAAAGTAACCAATTGTCAGCTGAGATGCCTATGAACCACAACAATGACCAACAGAGAGCTATCTCCAAAGGTGCGATAGTAGCACTTACATCTTGAGGGTAGCCAATAGCCACCTAATTGGACTTAAAACCCACTCAACAGAATGTCTGGTCCTGTAAACCTAGCCAGCTACCTATGGCTGGTTAAGGCCATGGAACCCAGGGGAGAGCATACTACCGCCTCTTTCCTAAATGAGTATAATTTCTAACAGCATTCTAAATTCAAATTCTTAGTATAGCCACAGATAAGGGTAGCGTTCACCTCTTATCGCCCAAGACATTTACTGTGAGATTGTCTCCTATATATGACAGGAAATCTGCACCCCTGGAATCCCAACAATACAGTAGCTTAAACAAGACCTGAACAATGACAACAGCAGTTAGTTGGTCTTCCGGTGGCTGTGAGGATAGCTTTTGCTCTATTTAAAGAAATTGTGTGTGTGTGTGTGTGTGTGTGTGTGTGTGTGTGCGCGCACATGTGTGAAAGTAAGAAGACAACCTTAGGTGTCAGCCTTAGGAGGTCCATCTCCTTTGAGATAAGGTCTCTCACTGGCCTAGCACTCACCAGGTAGACGGAGCTTGATGTCCCCCAGGGCCCTCCTTTGTCCACTGCCCCAGTGCTGAGATTACAAGCAAAGGTGCCAATTGGCCTGGCCTGGCTTTTGAAAATACAATTTTTAATATTGATTCTCAGGCTTGAACTCAGGTCCTGATACTTGTAAGCTGTCCCTCCAGCATCCTTCCCCTTCTTTTAACAAACTGTTTGTTTGTCCATAATTCCTTTTTCTGTGTCACACACACACAGAAACACACACATTTTTTTAAAGAGTAAAAGCCATCAGCACAGCCACCTGAAGACCATGTTCTTCCTTGCCAAGTGTGTTTCCATTGTTCTTTATGGGAGAAGCAGAAACTAAACTCGCAATCCAGCCAGCCCGGGGCAAGTTATCCACATGACAGTTCCAGCCTGGCCTTCAGTTCTAGAGGATAAAGGCCATCCTCCCACAAAACAAAAGCTTTTCAGCAACAGTCCTGCCTCCCCGCCTGCTACAACTCTCCCCTACACCTGGCTAACTCCCTGTTCACTCTTAGATGCCTGAGACCCACATCCCGGTGTGTGTGCACGTGTGCGTGTCCCCGCCATCCTCCAACACGGAGTTCATGTGCAGAAAGCCTTCTACCACCATGAGATGCAGGAGGACACATCTACCATCATTGTCCATTCTTTACTTTCTTTCATTAAGTATGTGAAAACTGAGTCACAGGAGGTCACAGGAAAAGCCTCAAAGGAATGACTCAGCTGAATGCCAAGATGTGTTTTCTACTTATTACTAAGAATGCTTCCTATTAAAATTTAATGCAGTCTTCTCTAGCAGTTCATTTTGTTTGCCAGGTCCTTTATGACGATTTTGGTAAGTTATTTATACCAGTCATAAATGGATCACATAAGCAATGCCTCATAGGTCAGAGTTAGATGCCACATCCTTTCCTGAGTCTTTGAGGACTGAAGTGCCAGTGCACATGACGAGCAGCTGTTATGGAGTCCCGTCTTGAATAGCAGGACAACCCAGTGTATAACAAACTCTCCATATATAATACTACTAAATGAAAGAATGAATGAATTACTGTCAGAGCGAAAGGCACATCAGTTGTCAAACCAAAAGCTTTGAGGAATGAGACCGCTGTAGAATTATGATGGGAATGGACCACCGCACTGTGCGGATAACACAGGTAAGCCCAAAGGCAAACAACACACGCAGTGTGACCCCGTCGCATCACACAACATCTGAGACCCACACTTTCTCCCTTTCCGAAATGGGAGCACAACGGAAGTAAGCGAGAGGAAACCCAAAGCGCTCTTCACAATTATTAGTAAATAGTGTGTTCTTGAAATTGCATGTTACTACTTCACAGGCCCAGCATCATGCTTTCGAAACCAAAAGGTACATACCAGACTAAGATTAAAACTCAACACATACACAGTTGAGGCTTCTAGAAAATACTCTGATCCAAGAAAGACACACAGGTATTCTTCATGCAATTCGTCACACGCATTCTCTTGGATGTAAAAGAGTTTTCAGAAGTTTATTTATTAAAACATATGGTGCCTGTGCGATCTGCACAGTATAGCTTAAAAACATACCAGATTGACTTATACACACCCTCTTAGAAATGTGTGAATAGTTTTTTTTTTCTTATCTTGCTATGAATCTATATTTTCACATAATGGTATAAATGTGTCAGCCCTCTGATTTTCTCGGGCTGCATCTGGACAGGCCGCAGGACACAGCTGTACTAGTCTCCATTTTTAATTTTCAGCACATGGAACAGACCTGAGTGTTCTCTACTCTGTGTAGCTGTACTGCTTATTCAAAATGACTGTCTTTTGCATGCATTAATTCCAGCACTGGTTTAAAGGAAACAGAAATGAGGCAAACATACACAAAGAAAACATTTTAAAAGAAAAAAATAGAATAAGCTCTTTGGCTCTGCCTCATGCAGAAAAAGAAAGGATGCGTTCCTGGCTTCATTAAACACTGCGTTCCTCATAACTGTTTAAAAAGGAAAAAGAAAAAAAAAAACAGAAGGATGGGAGAGTAGGTTTAGAAAGAATAAGGTAAGCAATAAAGAAGGTAAGAGAAAAAAAGGAAGGGCTGCAGAACAAAGGAGGGGTGAGGGGGGTGGTTCAAGAAAAAGAAAGAAGAAAGGAGAGCTGAAACCTGACACTCAGGAACTCGGGCTTCCAGCAAGCGACTTCTTGGACTGAAAACCTGCCAGCCCGGGGATGTGGAATGGTTCCAATCCCAGCCTTCATTAACGCTTCATATACTCAGCCCCTAATTTACAACCGTTTAACAGCAAACATTCTACAAGTACCTTTGGGGACCTCGAAGGACAGAAGAAATCTAAGAGAAATTAGATGCCCGGGGAGATCTCTCAAAGGCAAAAGGCCTCCTGTACAAGGCAATTTTTAGGGTGTCTGTTGGGGACCTGGGGATTTATGCCATAGACGCGGAACTAGAGGGAAGCTATGGCTGTTGGGCAAGGTTGGGGATGTAGGATACCTGACAGGAGAAGCTCTCTGTCTGTGACAGTTGCTTGTGCCTGGGATAAGTCCTCTGTATATGCAAAGGGATGCATACATAGCTATGGGCAGGGGCTCCACCCATGTGGCCAAACTGTTTAAATTAATTTAAGCAAAAAAGGACATTAAAACAAAACAAAAGCACAAAAGGATGCTTTCCTTGAGTGCTAGAGGCCAAACTGGGGGGAAAAAAAAAAGATGGGATTCAGAAACACAAATATTGAACAGAGTCAAAGGGGCTGGCAAGGTGGGACCCTCCAACCTCAACCTCAGTAAGCACTCTGTCATTCTCCCAAGCTTCGTTTCTCTTCAGCCCTACCTATATGCACAGTGAACATCACAGTGTGTAACTAACCAAGACCTAGAACAGGTCAGGTGGCTTTTTCTGCCAAGGTCAAAGTGAAGAATCAATCAATCTCAGCAAACACTCTGGAGTATAGGAAAAAAGACTGAAGTCCCTCTCCTCTGGCAGAAACAGAAGGAAAGGACGAGAGAAGCTAACCAGATTACCTTTCAACTAACAGTTTTATATAAATGGATTAGCTGTGTGGATTAGCGTCCTGGAGCCCGAGGGCTACATCACCACCCTTGGGGTGGCTGAATGGAATCCGGCAGCTCTCAGCCAGACCTGGAAGGGAATAGCTCCATACCCTCAGAACAGAGAAGCTGTCTCTCCAGTCCCTCCAGAATGGCCTTCAGGGAAAGCTAATCCTCAGCATATCTTGGTACAGTGTGTACAACCATTTCTTTCTAGAGCAACTGGGAAAAATAAAGGTAGCTTCAATTGGGCAGGTGGGCCAGGCAGGGCAAGGACTGGTAAGAGCAACACCATGCCTGGTTCCAGAGGTCGCAAAACAACTCTGAAGTCAGGGTCTCTCTCTGTCCCAACTCATCTAAAAAGGGGCCTGAGTGCTTTGCTCATGAGCGATGGCCAGCCCCAGCCACTGGTGGTTCCCTCTGCAGTGAAGTGAAGTGGTGAAGCCTTTCAGCACTGGCTTAGCTGAGAATGAACGGGGACACGAAGTCTCTAGTGGTCACCCAAGGCCTCATTAGAGCCTCGTTACCTTCCTTTCAACGTTCTCTTTCATGGCAACCACAGGGCCTTTGCTAGCCCAGGCACTCTAATGGGGCAGCAGCTGGATCTGGCTCCGGTCAGAAGTAGCCCTGCAGATGCTCCCCTCCATGTCTGCTGTTCTGCATGCAGAAAGATTCAATTTTTACAGAATGTGAGTGTTCTCTAGGTCTGAAGGTGACAGACAGCCTCTGACCTACTGCAAGTGTGCTGTGTAGGTTGGTTCAGTCCTGGACTGGCCTATATCCTGGGACTGGAGGAGAATGTGTAAGAGATAGCTGGACTACCTTAGACATGGAATCTAGAGCCAAGAAACAGAGTAACCAAAGGGACTCACATAAAACAATCCCTTAACCATGTGCTGAACCAGGGCTATAGCTAGTTGAGTGACAAGAAGGCACTGTGGAACCTCAGCAAAGGAAAGACGCTTCAGTCCTGCTTGCTTTTCATGGCCAGGAGTACTTGGTGAGGTGTGGGTTTTGTTTTTTTTTGTTGTTGTTGTTTGTTTGTTTGTTTATTTTTTGTTTTTTTTTAAAGACAGAAGTTAGGTCTTTAATAGCAAGAGGGGGTATTTGTGTGTATGTGTACATGTGTGTGGTATGTCTCCCCAGTCAGTCTCCACTTTATTTTTTGAGACAGGATCTCTCATTGATCCTGAAGCTCACCAAGTCTGCAAAACTACAGAACAAAAGGCCTGGGGACCCTCCTGTCTCCACCCTTCCAACACTGGCTCAAGCTACTGAGACCAGTTTTCTTATGTAGGTCCGAGGGATTGAACTTGGGTCCTAGGTGCTTGCACAGCAAGCACTTTACCAAATGAGCCATTTCCCCAGCCTGACCTTTTTGTTGTTGTTCGGGGGGAAGTCCAGACTTGTGTATCCTACTCGAAAGTCCCCATAGTAATGCCCACAGTCATCAGATCACACAGACTGTAGGGCCTTAGGAAGCAAGAGCACCACCAGCCCTCCTGTTTGGGATGCCCACATTGTGTCTTGGGAATGCCCTTGAACTGGCAGTTACAAGTTAAAATTAGCTTTGGAAAATACTTCTTCCTTGAGTCTTAGTTGCGTACACTTTTGTTGACTAATACCAATAGGGCACAGAAGCTTCTTAAGAAAAGAGAGAAAATGGGGTGGGGAGGTATTCCAAGGCCAGCAAACCAACAGGAAAAAGAAAATGAAAATGCACATAGATTCAGAATGCATTCCTTACCTTCTTACCTTTAGCAGCAGGCCTTCTGAAGGCTGTGCTCCGAGTTTCCTAAATATGTCTGCTATTTAGCAGGGTGAGAAAGGGTCCTCAGGCCCCACCCCCTGTGTCAACACAGCACCCTCACTTGTCCCCATGCCCAGGCTCTCAGACACAGAGGACAGACCCACTCCAGGCCACGACTGTGAGTCTCAACCCTCCAAAGAAAAATAATGGGTTTGAACTATTAGCCCTTCTTCAGAAAGGGCTGAAACTAAGAAGAGGCCACTAATAAAATATTCACATGGGAATACCATAATAAAAATATGCCCAGCACTTGTGAGTTCATTAGAAGATAGGGAGAGAAAAAAGACTCGGGGAGCAAAAGAGGAAGAAGGAGACTGTGGGAAAGGCTCAGGGCCCACTAAAAAGGAACCAGAACTGGGGTTCACAGTGGCATCAAGGAGGAGCAGAATTATACAGTGAGGTTAGAGGTGGCCTCTATAGGACACCAGGAAAAGGGAAAAGAAATCAGACCAGCTGAGCTACTCGCAAAACATCTTTAAAAAAAAAAAAAACAGAAGTAAAAGAAGGGAATTTATATGGGGTCTGGAGTGACAGAACAGAGCAGTCCATCAAGAGGGGTGGGTGGGACAGGCTGGAGCCAGGACAAACCAGTTTTCAAAGACAAGCTGGGCCTTGTACCTGGTGGATAACCCCAGGCAAACCAGCATGACTTCCTTTTATGTAAAGGGGGATAATGAGACCTTCCTTCCAACCTCCAGGTGGTTTTAAAGGTCAAATCGGAGCATATAAATGAAATGTGCTGTGTAGTTCAAGGCACCACACAAATGTCAAGCTATTTCAGGTATGAGGTTCTTTATGAAAAATGTGGCTGCCCAGGTAGCCCTTCAAAAGTGAGGAGGATAAAAACAGCAGAGCCTTGTGGGTAAGGGTGGAGCTTATTGCCTGAAAAGGGGTAAGAATGAATGTCAAGGCCAAATGGGATCACATTTTTCCCAAGAGTCTACCACAGACTGCAGGCTCCAAGTCATCTAAACCAAAGGTCAGGGCACATTCCTATGCTCATGAGAGAGAGAGACCTCTGAGGATGAGCCTAGTTCATTTCCCATAGATGTCTCTTCCTCAGAGAGTCCAGGGGGTGGGTATCTTTATAGGTTGGAGCAGATAGATGCATACCAGAAGTCTTAAGACAGTGGAAAGACACTTCACTGATCTCCACCTCACTCCAGCGTGAAATGATCTGGCTTTTCTTCTAGGATGGGAGCAAAAGGGAAGGAAGAAAGGAAGGGTTGCGGATTAGAAAGACCAAATGAAAATGAAAATGAATTTCATGAAATGAAGAAAAATGCAAATGCAAATGAAAAGAAGCGTAAGCCCAGAATGTATGGTGCCAATTTACAGTGGTATTTTTAAAAGACAATAGCATCTTGGGCTAGGCAGATAGCTATTACTTGTTAACATGCTCCCTGAACAAACATTTATACCTGAGTTCAGATTCCAACACCTACATAAAAAACCATGTGTGTGACAGCTGATATCCATAATCCCAGTACTGGGGAGGAGGAAATAGGATTCCTGAAACTTGCTAGCTCCAGGAAAAGACTCCCTCAAAAACCATTAAGTTAGAGGAACTGAAGAAACCAGCAGACTACAACCTCTGGCCTCTACAAGTACAAACATACACCTGTGCACCCACCCGCAGGCTAGAACACACACACACACACACACACACACACACACACACACACACACACACACACATGTGCGTGCGCTTAGGATTCTTGAAATGATTCCTGGAGTTATAAGCCACAAATTCAGCTGAAGCATAACATTTGCAACAAGGTACCAGACCCCAAAACAAAGGCCATATGAAATCCATCTTTTTTGTTAGCCTTGCTGCTCCTGTAGCTGAAGAAAGCCTGAAACTGTGCAGCCCCAGCCACTCTTACCTGCCTGGATATCTCAGCCTCTGAAGCTGGAATTAGAGTGTTAGGGCTACCCAGGAGGACTTCTGAGGAACCACGAGACATTCCGAACCACTGCAAAACGCACGAGGCTTTATTGTTATCCGGTGCAAGTCAGGTCCCGCATGGATCAAACATGGCAGGCCCCATTCCTTCCCCCCAGGCACTTTTATGGGGTTCAGAGGAAAGGGGTCTGGGGATGGGGGCTCGTGCAGCTCTGATTGGCTCAGAACTCTCTGTGTTAGACTAATTGGTTGGGAGTTTGGTGCGCACGGGAATGGGGGGGGGGTGGTCAATCCATGCCCTTGGACTAGCCGTCCTTGAGACATGGTGGCGCCTGGTATGCCGGGGAAGGACGAATCCTGCTGATAGGTGTTAAGCTTAATGGTCATTTCCCTTTGGGTGGGGAAGAGTACTGTTAATGGCTGTACTTGGGAAGGCATCTCTCAATAGGAGGCATCTCCCCTGCACGTGACTGCTAGCACTCAGGTGCATCTCCCCTTTACGTGACTGCTAGCACTCAGGTGAATCTCCCGTGACTTGCTAGCACTCAGGTGAATTCCTAGGTTTTATATTTCTTAAATCCTTTCAAGAGACCTGGGCTACCATACTCAGCTAAAATCTAAAATCCTTAAAAAATAAAGTCCTCAAATGTGAAAGATCCTTGTCATAGCTTGAATGAGAATGGACCCCATAGGCTCTTAAATACTCGTTCCTTAGTTGACAGAACTGTTTGGGAAGGATTAGGAGGTGTGGCCTTGTTGGAGGAGGTGCATCACTGTGGGTAGGCTTTGAAATTTCAAAAGCCCACGCCAAACCCAATCTCAATCTCTGTCTGTCTGTCTGTCTGTCTGTTTCTCTCTCTCTCTCTGACTCCAACTTGCAGATAAGATGTAAAGTCTCATCTCCTGCTCCAATGATATGCCTTCACGCCTATGTGCCTGCTTCTATTGTTCCTGTCATGACAGTCATAGACTCAGCCTCTGAAACTGTAAGCAAGCCTCCAGTAAAAAGCTTCCTTTTATAAGTTGCCTTGGTCATGATGTATCTTCACAGCAGTAGAAAACACTGAAAGACCATGGTCTTGTTTCAAGAAAACAACTTTTGGGAGCCTAGAAATGTAGGTCAGTGGGTAGATTCCGGGTATACACAAACTCTAGGCTCAATCCCCAGGACTACATAAACACAACATGGATTGTACACCTCCAATCCCAGCACTCAGGAGGTGGAAAGCAGAAAGCAGAGTTGTTAGGAGCTACATAAAGAATTTAAGGCCAGCTTGAGCCACATGAGACCCTGTATTAAAAAAAAAAAGAAAAGGAAAAAGAATAAGAAAGTGACATGAGAGTCATTGCAGGTGGAGGAAATAACATGGTCCAAATACAAAGACCCTCTGAAGGCCGGCTGAAGATTGGGAACATTCTTATTGTTTAGTTAAAATTGGGAAATGTGGAAGAAAATTATCTCTGTAACCCCCAAAAATTTCTCCTACAATATCATCATTCAAACAAAGCTCCACAGGTCTTTTTCATCCAGCTCCTTTTGATGACACCATCTATATTCTAAAGGACTAAGATGACTAATACTTTCAATGACAAAGCCATACCAACTCCACCCCTTCACATGTAATACAGGTTGAGAGGAGGTAAATCCTAGAAGGCTCTTCTGAGGCCCAATAATGACAAGCTGGCCATCTTCTACTACAAGCCCCTATTGACATGACAAAAAACAGTTTTAAGACTTTTCACATGAAGACCCCCCCCTTGAAAGAAATGTAACACCTTTAAGCAGTCTATAGAATCAAACAATGAGAGCACAACGAACAAGAACCCCAACTCAATTCCTAGACCCCAAGACATGACTTAACTGTCATCCCAATGTCAATGAACCCAGCTGAGTCAAGGGCTTGGTGCACCCACAAATAACCAATGCACACAGGCGTTTTGGACTCATACCCTTGCTGCACCATATACCTGAACGGCCATCTTCAACAACACACTGTTTCTTTCACCCCTGTGTTCTTCCTAAATAAAACACCTTTTAATTTTTAGAGAATTTGAGACATATAAGTTAAGAAAGCGGTTAATGTAGTGACAGAATGTGCCAAAATATAGTGATAGAAACAACACTATAATGCTTAATATGCTATGAATGTAATCACTAGTGTCCCTACATTATAATGGAGACACAAAAGCAGAAAAGTTAACTTGTGTTTTCAAATCAAGATAGATGAAACATTTGCTCCTCAAACTAGTACTCTTTCTGCTGACTTGAACAACCTCACTTACTGTAGTTGAGTCTAGATCCAATGACATTGATAATATGTCTATTAAAAATGTAAATAACATACATGTCATAGAATAAGCCTGCATATGCACCAAAGAATAATGCCCCCAGACATTGTCAAATAGTTTATTTGTGGTAAAAATTAGTCTTATTGATAGCCAGGACTGTAAAATGCAAATGCCTTTAAAAGGACCAAGTATATAAGAAAAAATAACTCACTTGAGAACACAGGAGACATGGGAAACTGGAGAATTCACCACCTTAAAGGGGGGAACATTTTCACCATGCAGGAACGCAGCCCAGTTTTCCCCACTGGTTTTGCCAGTATCAGAACTGGGGTTTGCGCTTCTATTTGAAACGCTAACGTTCTCTGCCTTGACCTTTCTACACAGAATATTTCAGGAACTACTCTAGTCATTAAAGACGCAGGACGCATCAGTGAATTCAAGTCCAGATTGCCTACATACCAGCAAAACATAGCATGTGGCTAATTTCCCCCTGCATTTGTTCTTTATAACTCCCTCCAACAATAACTGGACAGAAGCAATCAATCGACGTTTTTTATTGGGAAATTCTACTTTCTATTTTACTAATCTGGGTTCAGGGTGCCATATTAGACTCCACCAGAGCCCTAAAAATTATAACCTTTGGACTTATTTTGTCAGCTGCATTTCCCTAGAATGTATTTTTCCTAGCTAGGCCAGGCTAGGTGGCTCTTCCTGTCATTCCTTTCTTATGAGCCCATTTGCAAAGACAAGGGCTAATTCTGTGTTCTTTAGTGCACCTTTCATACAGCTCTTGATTAACACTAAATATTAATGATGTTTTATAATAATGGCTGTCAATAACCATAACTATAGCCATCATCTCCATAAATAAGACTCCCCACTGGAGCTTTTCCAGAAGCTGGTGCAGACACTATGATCAAATGGGCTTGGAGATCGCCTGTGCAAAGCTCAGCTCAGCTGGGTGGTGACAGAGAACAAATGAATCATCAGCAACACACCAAAAACGGGGATTAATGAATGGCTCATCCTCACTTTTGAAAAAAAAATGGTACCCACTGTCATCATCCAGCCAGGTAACTGACCTTGTTTTCCATTAAAGCTGCTCGTCTTAGCTAGAAGAAGCATCATTCATGTCATCCTCAATTGCTTTATGGCCAGCTTGTCACCATGGGACCATTACTGAAAATCGCTCTCCTGGCACTACCCACTTGCCATACCAGAGTAAGTTGCCAAGGGCATTTCTCATGGCTTCCAGGGATTCGGAGGAAAAACTACTTAAATCCATAGGAACCAGGAACGTGCAAGGGAAGCTCTGGGCAGTGATGACTCCATTCTAGTGCCTTCTGCAAGACAGAAAACCTGTGGCCTTCTACAACCCTGTGTCATCAATATGCTGAGGAGTCAGGAAGCTCTCTGCAAAGAATAAAACAGAACTTTGGGGACAGACACGGGATTGCTAACAAAACCTAGGAATGGGGAGACCCTTGCCTGAGCTGGAGGACTACACAAGTAGAGTCATGCAAGATGATGAACAGACCTGCCTTCTTGGTCTTTATGACAGAAGATAAGTGGAAACCTCACAAAGAAAAGGCACTGCAGCGAGATTCATGTCATTCCTGTCTTTTAGTAGTTCATCATGCTTCTGACTGTCTTAAAATTAGATACACAGGCCAGATCTGCAAGGCCCAATAAGAAACCTTCAGGCCACTGTGACAGTTAAGTATTTAAAATAGAACTGTCTAAATTGAAATTATGTAAAATACACACTAAATTTTAAAATCACAAACATCTCTAATAACTTTTATACTCACTAAAGGTTGAATATTATTGAAATAATATTTCAGATGTACTATAATACACATTAAAATTAATGTCAAATGTTGCTTTTATTTTACAGATGTAGCAATTAAAGTGTTCAGAGTTTACAATTTCTTTTTTCTTTTTTTCTTTTCTCCTTCCTTCTTTCCTCTCTCCCTCTCCCCTCCCCTCTCTTTCTTTCTTTTCTGTCTTTCTTTCTTTTAGACAAGGTTTCTTTTGGTAGCCCTGGCTGTCCTGGAACTCACTGTGTAGACCAGGCTGGCCTCAAACTCACAGAGATCCACCTGCCTCTGCCTCCTGAGTGATGGGATGAAAGGGCTGCACCACCAACTCCAAGATTTCAACCTCAGTTTCTAGAAACCTACTAGCCTCTCTGCAATGATCGTCCCAAAGCAAAGTACTGGGGGATTTATACCTTTACAGAGCTGAGGTCCTTCTGTCTAAAATGGGGCTAAAGTCACCTTTGATGTGTGATGAGAAAGGAAAGTGATTTGAAATAACCAAGTGCTGTGTAGACTGAGTTACTTTAGAAATAACACTATGCCAAGAACTCCCAGGAGCTCCCAGGAAACAAAAGCAACTGGAATAGCAGGTAAAGTGGATTAAGGTGAGAAAAAGGAAGGCCTCCAAAGGAAGAACACACCAGCTTCACATTCACTACAGTTTGAGAAAATGAAGAGCAAAGGACACCCGGAAAGCCCTGTAAAACCGAGGGACACACTAAAATAAGGAAAGCGAGCGGTGGGGGGCATCTTTCTCCCCAAAGCACAAGAGGAAAAGAAGAGAGACTGGAGAGATAGCTCAGCAGTTAAGAGCACTGGCTGCTCTTCTAGAGTAACTGGGTTCAATTCCCAGCACCCATACAGCAGATTACAAGCAGCTCTAACTCCAGTCCCAGGTGTTCTGATGCCCTCTTCTGGCCTCCCCAGACACCAGGCACGCAAGCGGTGCACAGAAATACAGAGGCAAAGCACCTACACACGTAAGCTAATACATGATATGTTTAAAAAAAGAAAAGAAAGCAGTATTTTTATGATAGTTTGTCTCTTACTTCACCCCTCTTGCAGACCTCAGACTAGTATTTTCAGATAAGCCACATTTTTATTAGTGAAAACAAAGTCTCACACAAGCTAAGCACCTCTCTGTTAGCCCTGAACTGAAATGTACATAGATATCTCCCTGTCTGATAAATTCTTCCCAAAAAGAAAAGGGAGACAGTGTCGGGGCAGATGCAGTAAGTATCCTTAACCTTTTGTGGGCACAACTTAATTCTTCTGGAGTAGTCTTGGTATCTGGGTATCTGCCCTTTATCTGAAAAAATAAATAAGTGTGTCCCAGGGATCCACTGACATTCAAAAATCCAAGAGTATGATGATGTCTGCATCCATAAATAGGTGTAAAAAGAATGCACGGTTACAACTACGGAGATGGGGAATGCTCAGTTGCCCCTGTGAAGTGAAGGACAGAGTAGTTGAATGTCCAGGAGAGCAAGTTCTGGAACCAGAGGACAGTGTTCACAATCAGCAAGGCTGTGGAGGATGGGGGCAGGGGCTGTGGGGGAACAAAGATTCAACTTGGGTGCAAAAGGGACGGGGAAAAGGCGGAAGACCTTAGGGACCGGAAGCTTGGAGAATGGGCTGAGCCCACAAATCCTGTCTGGCTCCCTCAGTTGTTGTACAGAGGTGCCAGGCCGATTTCAGCAAAGTTGTTCCCTTTCCTTCTGCTGGGAGCAGATGAGATCGTGCCCCAAAGTCTCAGCCGCCACCTCCAGTGCCCTCTGGCACGGCAGTGAGAAAGCAGGCACAATAACAGGACCTCAACTGCTTCCTTTTCTTGACACGCCTTCAGATCTGCAGACCCTTGGGAAATAAATGGCTGGCAGGGAGAGAGAGATGGGGCAGCAAATTCTTGACACAGTGGAATCTGCTTTGGGAACTCCCATGAGACACACAGGGAAAGTGGCCTGGAGACTTAGCTGTCCATGCTGCTCCTATTCCCTTCCCCAGGACTCTGGGGTGAGCTAGAAAAGCCACCTCCGAACTCACATACCTCAGTCACCACCCTGTCTGTGAGGATTCCCTGTCTCTGAATCAGACTTAGTACCTCACTTGGTTTGAACAAAGACCCTCCTCCTCTTTCTCCCTTCAGCCTCCCAGCCCCCACCCCTCATCTGCCTCCCCCCACCCCCAGCCACATTAACTACTCAGAAACACAGTCACTCCACTCTGACTTACTCAGGAATCACATTCTTAGAATAACTCATCAATTATACCTGTCAAGTTGCCAAAAGTGCCACAGGGGAGGTGGAAAGTCTAGACTGCATCTAACAGCAGCAACACCGTACCCCCGTTCACAGAGGGCCCCAACTTTGCAAATTGCCTCTTCCAGATCATGAAAAGCACACATCCAGGGGCAAGGCAGCCACCCTGGTTAGAAGGTGGGCATGATAACCAGGTGACTTCCAGGCTCAGGGCGGGGCACAGGTCTCTCCTTTCTTAACCCCTAGGATAGGAAAACGCACACGTCTGCTAACAAGATGTTCAGCCACACAGAGCCTGGGTTAGGAAACAGTGAGGAGACACGTCATCGTACCCCTTAAATATGCGTACGAGCTCATCGTCAATAAAAATGCTGCCAAGAACGCGCTGCCATGACAGACATACTTTTCAATTAATTGGAAAGGATCATTAGTAATTAAAACATTTATTGCATGCAAATGGGGCCTGCTACCTCTGAGAAGCTGACTCTCTTACACAGGAACAGCCTCGGTATGGCTATCACTTCCAACAGGCAGCCCTGATTCTTTTTCCCATAAGTATTTGTATGAAATGACTGAGAATCAGTTTACCCAGCATCCTCCTTAATAAGATGCTCCTTTGATTCCAACCATTTTGGTGAGCACCTCACTGGAATGACAAGGGTACAGAACTCTTTACTCAAGTGGCTGTAACTGAGCCATTTAATCGCTCTGTGCCTCAGTTTCCTCACCTGCTAAACAGCATTAATTTTTCACCTTAGGGCATTAATATGTAGATTATCATACAAATTCGGTGAAATTCAACGCTTGGCGAGTGGCACAGAAAACCTCAGAAGTATTTAGTGTGATCACTACATCTAAACAGTCACTATCACTAACCTTCTTTGTTTAGTTTGGACATCCTCTAGCAGAAGGAGAACCCGGACCCAGGAGTCCTGGCATGGAAGATCAAGTCCCCATCCACTGATATGCCCAACTCCTTCAGCATCCCTTGATGCAGGGCTACACGAAGTCACTACACCCCCCACCCCACCCCCACACACTCCAGGAGTCTATTACTCCCTGCGATACTTAGCATCAGCTGAGGAAAAGCAATACCTCGCCTGGTCCCAATGTCCCGAGAGAGCTCACATGGCTGTTCTCCTCATTACTGCTCACCAAAAACAGCACCTTTCCATTTAACTTCCTCCTCACCAATTTAGGCTCCATTATTCACTTTCCACTAGCAGCTTGTTTATGGGGGCTCAGCAGTCCTGACCTCAGAGGCACAGTGGGGAGGGCAGCGGGAAGAGTCCATAAAAGCCAGCAGTTGAAGTGGGTGAACTCAGGGCCTGTGGGCTCAGAGAAGGGACTCTCTGATTCTCTGCGATGGCCCAGGCCCAGGATTGTCAGGGCAGTGTTTTCTCTCTCGTCTCACCCTTCCCAGTAAAAGATGGCCCACATCATTCTTTTCTTATTACTCTTTCTAGGTGAGTCTCAAGTTAATGAGTGAATTAAGATATATATTTTTTTCAATCCAAGAAACAAAGACATTTCAGCCTGAATAGAAATTTAATCCATAGGCTGGGGGGGGGGGTCAGTTGATGGGGTTGGCTTTCAAGTAAACGAATCTGAGTTTGATCCCCAGAGCCCATATTATTTAAAATTTTCAAAGAAAAGACAATAAAAGGCCAGGCATGGTAGCCTATGGTTGTAACCACAGCCCTGGAGAAGGAGAGACAGGAGGATGAAGGGTTGGAGGCTCTGTTACCAGCCTAGGCTACCTGGTAAGTTCCAGGCAACCCTGTCTCAAACAGAGGAAGGGTACCTAAAGAAATGGCCAGCCTGGTCTACAGAGTGAGTTCCAGGACAGCCAGAGTTACAACAGAGAAACCTTGTCAAAACAAACAAAACAAACAAAAAAAGACAGAAAGCAAAGAAATGATAGGTACTACTCTGGCTTACATCCACACACACACACACACACATACAGACACACAGACACACAGACACAAGTCCAAATACTAAAACAACAGACAGGAATGGAATCCACCTCAGTCCACGCGGCACGCGCATGCTAAGACCTTGGGAAAGTCACTTCCCATCCTTCTCCAGCTCCTCAGTCCGAGGAGGAAGGAAAATGAGAAAGGTATCTGTCAGCCCCTTCCTGGTGGTGACAGGTGGCTAATATCACCTACACCCTAAACACCTCGCAGGGATGGGAGAGGATGGATGAGCCGGCATCACAGCCAATATTCCACTCTCCGGCAATAAACAACTCACCTTTTGGAGGTAAGCGGGCTCTTCCCAGGGCACCAGGGGATCACTTAGCACTCTAGAAGAAGTAATTTGCTCTATGGTCCTCTGGTGTCCTGAAATGTGTAATCCACCTCCGAAAAGGTGAACCCTGAGATCCCTGAGAATTTGTTTTCTCACTGTAGAACCCAGATGCCTGAGTGTCTGAAGAGGCAACACAGGTTACCATTTTCAAGTCCGTTCTCATCCCCCTACCCAGCCCTTCTTCTAGCTGTTCACCTCTCCCCTCTCCTCAAACAGAAACCAGATGAAACCATTTGCAAACTTGCGAATGCTCAGTGTGTGCCTGGGGAAACTTAAACAAAAATCCTTTCTGGGGCCTCTGCTGCCTCCACCGCCAACCTCCTCCTCTTCCTCCCCCTCCTCCTCCTTTCCCTTCTCCCCCCCCCCACCCCCCTCCAGTTAAGGCCCAGCCAGCTAATGCAAACTTTCCTTCTCCCTCCCCCACTGCCCCTCTCACTGCTGGGTCCTGAGCATTTGATTCCTGTCTGTCACTGGGTGATGAGGACAAAGGGTGAGGAGTCAGGAAAAGGTCTGCGCCACTTTGTTCAGAGTCTGGATTCGAACTTTGGATGAACCCTCCATCAGGGAGGAGGGCTGGGGGAGGAGAGAGAGGCCAGCAGGGAGAAACCGTCAGCTCTGGAGGCCCAAGCCTCAAAAAAAAAAAAAAAAGCCAAAAACTAGAGTGCAAGATTCTCCTTAAACAACAGGAAAGGCAAAAGCAGGGTTAGGAGGGTAGAAACAGGCTGCCTCTGCTCCATAGAGAAAAAGGAAAACGTGGGGGATGATAGGGGGCTAAGCTGAAGGAAACAGAAGGCTGGGCAGAGTTCCGTAACAAAGCTAGAGGGCCCATGCTGGCCTGCCAGCCAAGAGCGAGTTTTGTTCTGTCCTTTTTCAGCCAGTCTCTCCCCTCCACATCTCGCTCACTCCTTCACTCATTCATTCACGAACCGAACATAATTACTAATAAAGCCATAGTGGATTTGTAGACAAAGGGAAGGACGAAAACAGCCAGGGGCTGGGGAGGGGGAGGGGCAGCAGAGGAGGCAGAGCACTGCTTTCTGAAAGTCAAAAACTAAAATTTAAAAAATAAAAAAAAATCTCCACACGCATGGAGAATTACAAGTCACAGCAGACTTCGCCCTCAGTCCCAAAGCCCAAGGTGTGTAATCCTGTCTCCTTCTCCCTCCCGAGTCTCTGTGTGCACTTGCATGATCCCAAGAATCCTAAGCTATATTGCTTTCTTAAAAGAAACAGAAAGAAAAGCGTCATCAGCATACAGCAGAAACCACTGGGAAAGCCAGTTTGTCTTCTCTGTGCTCGATAAAAGCCAGCTAAAACTCTTTCACCTCCACTTACCATTGATTTTTCTATTGTGCACTACAGGCCTGTGTCTCACCGGCTCATCAGACAGGCCTTTCAGTCTGGAACCTCTCAGACCACATCTGGACAGGAGGGATTCCAGGCATGCCCTCCGTGCCTGTGCATGCTAAGCTCGGCATGCGACCGCACCTTTTACTCGGTTTTACTGTTGATATTATTTCCTTTTTGTTTTTGTTGTTTTTCTTGGTCTCCCTTCTTTCTTTGTTTTGGTCTTTACTTCAGATACTAGATTTCAATTTTAAAGATACTCAGGTGCCCATCCATCCCAGCGGGGCAGGCGAGTGGTGACAGGCACCCTTGTGTCCCCAGGGCTCTTCCCCTCCTTCTTACATAAAAGAAGGTTCAGGGACTAAGTGGGAGACTCAGAGACTTGGAGAAGGGGAGGCTGGGAGGAGTGGGGTTACAACATCTGGCACCTGTCACCCTGCCTCTCCTGAGAACACGGGTGGTGTATGTGAGGCTGCTTCCCGTGTGGCCTGCTGCAGATGACTGCAGGCTTGGTTCCTCAACCTCACACACACACACACACACAACCGTGAAGAGAGGCAGATAGGCAGGTCAGTGAGATGACCATTCACTAAGTGTCCCGAGAAACAGGAAGTGATAAGTGATAAGAAGAATAAACACGGAAGAACTGCACATGATGTTCTCGCTCTTTGGAAACTGGGGTACCCCAAGATCCATAGCTACCAACAGAGAAGACAGACAGTAAGCAGGTCATGGACTCAAGTGACAAAGGGCTCCTCACCCCAGAAAAGGGAGTGTCAGGAGCACAGCCCTAGAAAGGGTCTTACAAAGCACTCATACAGAACCTGGTCACACAGAAATGAGACAAATCCCCCAGTGTGTAAGCAGTGGCTTCCCAACACCCTGCTCCAGGGCTCCCTGCAGCACACGCATTGCTTCCAATCAGGCGTATACTCAGAAGGTACCATGTAAGTTACAAAAATCAGGCCCACACATTTCTGAAACAAAAACAAAAGACATCATAAGTAGGGCTGGTGAGGTGGCTCCACACTTGCCACCAAGCCTGCTGACCTGAGTTTGGACCTTGGAACCCAGTGATGGAGGGGAGAGAACCAACTCCTCTAAGCCATCCTCTGTCCTCAGCATCCTGTGGGCAACAGCACACACGCCTATGTGCACACACACATCACTCAATTAATTTAAAATTTTTCATTAAATGTAAAATAGGAAAGACAGCAGTATACCTTACCTGAAGTATGGCCCTTAGAGCGTGCACCCAATGGTCTAGCTATATGAGCTCATGAACCATGGCACGGGGACACACACAAACAGAGAGGAGCTGCCTAACCTCAGGCACTGAGCTTCTGTTTGCCCTGCACCTCTTCATCCAATCCACTATGTTTCCTTCTCTATAGAACCCACACGGACTGCTGCACTGGCCTCTCTGTGGACAGGTAAGTGTTAACTTTTAAGTTTCCGACAACGGTAAGGGGCTTTACTACTCCCATCATCCAACCCTCCATCACACCTCTCTGTCCCAGTCTCCTGGGGTCCCCAGCTCCATAGTCCCTGGATGCTCGGCCAACTCTGTGTTCGGCAAGGTTTCTACGTCTGCGCCCATCACGTGCCTGCCACCCTGTGATTCCCTTCTCTCCCTTAAGAGTCCCAAGCAGTTGTGACAGCATGGGTTAGAAAAGAAACTTCAAAGGCGCGTGGTGCCTTGTAATTTACAGAGCACATTGCATACACATCTCTGAGGAGATTCACAGCTCCCCTAGGTGAAGAACGCCTGAATCAAGAAAACAGTCAGTGCCCGTGTGACACACAAGAAACTGTCCTGAGCGAGGTGGCCCTCTTATTTATGAACTCTGCAGAACAGGCTTCATCAGGCTGCTCCAAATGGGTTTTCATGTCTCCATTCTCCCTTAGAAATGAAAAGGGGAAGATGCTCATTTGGTGAACATTCATTATGTTAATAGTACTGTGTTGGATGCTTCTTGTAAAAGGGAAAAGTCAACATTTTCAGCCAAGCATGCCCTTCTAGACGTCAATGAAACGATGCAAGTCTTCCTTCCGAAGAGAGCACGGCCCATTTTGTCCCCTGCTTACTTTTCTGATTACATCAGAAAAGCACTCCACCAATGTAAAGCCTAAAGATAAGCCATGGCATCCTTAGAAAGAGGAGATTAAACACACTTTCCTATCTGGTCTGGCTTAGGCAGCAAAACTATGAAAAACCTTTAGACGTACCAACAAATACTCTCATTCCCAAGAGTACAGGGAATACTCATACTACCTCTACTGCACACAGCAAGTGAGACTGCTTGCTTCCCTCTTACGTGGCATCCCCAGAAGGGTCCATGTGTTGGATATTTGAGTGAATGAATATATTGCTGCCTATGGACATTACTTTCGAAGGGATGTTAAAACGTATTTAGTTACATGAGCAGAGGACAACCCTTACAAATTGAAAGGCTATATATAGATATAGAAAAGCACCTTCCATGTAGGTATCTATAGATAGATCTGTACAGCTATTAGCTACTGGGATAATAAAATTAAGGAGAGTTTCTTAGCAATGGGGAACACAGAGGAGGAATCTCAAGAGCCTGTGGTTCTGAAGAATGAGAAACTGAAGCCCCTACAGCAATGAGTCCCAGATAAGACCTGCTTCTAACAGTCTCCAAAACAAGCCAAACAACACCCTCCGCAAAGCCTGATACTCAGTGGCTCTCGACCTCCCTAATGCTGTGACCCTTTAATACAGTCCCTTGTGTTGTGGGGACCTAACGATAAAATTATTTTCCTTGCTACTTCATAACTGCCATTTTGCTATTGTTATGAATCAAAATGCAAATATCGGATATGCAGAGGGTCTTAGGTGATCTTTGTGGAAGGGTCATTAGATCTCCCCCCCAAAGGGGATCACAACAGGTTGAGAACCACTGTGCTAAAAGATCTTTGCTCAAGACCTTCCCAAGGACAAACCTTAACAGCAAAGCCACAAAAGGAACCCAGAACTCAATGCTGAAGGGGGCTGAGGAGAGCCAAGGTTTGTAGGACAACACACAGAGCTCCTTATTACCCCTTAGAATCATTAGAACTGCACCAGGACTGGGGGAAGGGTGTCTCCAGGGCCTGACCCTGAGAAGTGACAACCAAGTTTGAGATAACACAGACTCTGTCCCTGCTAGGAATTTCCACAGAGGGAGGAGGGGACTGAGGGGAAGGTGGGGACAATCTTTCCTTTACTCATCCCCAGGGAGAGGTTTAAATTACACATGTTCACAGTGGAGGGGTGGGGGAGGTGTGCTGATGAGAGTCCCCTATTCTGTTACAGTATTCCCTAGCCTGAGGTTCTATGCTGCTATGCCTTAAATAAATAAGTCCTACTTCCATTTCTTAGGGTTTTTTAGTATTATTATGAGACGGAGGAGTCCTTTTCTACCATTTCAATTTGATGTGCAGGGAAGAAAAGTAAACAAAATTAGCACAAGTAGACACTAAGTGAGTGTAACCTGCGGAGTGGGAATAGACGGTTTCACAAAAGGGGAAAAGACCGACCATTTGTGAATGGGGATAAAAAGAAGGTACTGAAACTCGAGCCCCTCATTAAAGAAGCAGCTTCCCCTCCCACCTCCGCCTTGCAACTGAGAGGGTCTGTCTAGCCAGCTTCCTAAATCTGATTATCACTTGTCTTTACACGGTTCTCACGTGTCCCCGTGTGCACACTCTCCAACCCATCGTCTCCTCCACAGAAACCCTCTCACACTTCCTAATCCCAAGGTCCAAGATCACAGCGCAGAAAACAGAGAAGCTATTCAGGAACTCTCCCCCATTCAGGAACGGGTTGATTGAACCACAAACCTCTCTGGGTGTGCACTTCACTGAAGTGATCCAACCAGGCTAGGAGGCATTTGCATCCTATAGCTCACTTCCGCATGCAGAGCTACATGACACCTATAAGCTGGCACCCTTAAGGCACACAGCACAGGTTTTGGAAATAGTTTCTTAAGATGTTCAGCCTAAAATAATTAAATCCAAAGTAGATAAAGATAAATTATCTGTGACTTTATTTTTCTCTCTCTTTTCTATTAATGTTTGTTGAGCATCAAAAACATACACTGGGGCCGGGAGAGATAGATCAGTGGCTAAGGGCAACTGGCTGCCCTTCCAGAGGATCCAGGTTCCATTCCCAGCACGCACATCTGATTCTCTCATCTGGTTTCCAAGGGCACCAGACACACAAGTACTACACAGGCATACATGTAGGCAAAACACCCATTCACATATAATAATATAAAATAATTTAAACACACACAAACATACACACTGCTGAAGTCACAGCTTAATGGCAGAACATTTGCTTAGTATACACGAAACCACCTCTAAGGAAGACAGACAGACAAATATACACACAGACACACACACACACAAACTTACACATATAATACACTATCTCAGACAAGCAAAATAGGTAGGAGTTTAGCATCGTCAAGCTGAGGCTCACAAGCTCAGTAGTGACTCGTTCAGGACACACCTTGAGATCACACTGTGGGTGGGTTAAATAATGTACGTGCTACATTCTGTTCCCGCTCAAGAGCTTGATCAAAGCTGCCCTGAGGTGCCCTTCTGCAAAGGTGAGCAGTTTGAGGTCAAGGTCCAAACTTGTATTTGCTTGGTTTACCACAGAAGTAAGTGAAATAGAAGGCAGAAGAAAGGAAATGGAAGAGAAAGGGAAACAAAAAGGTAAAAACTCTGTATTGTAAATGTATGAACTAACAACTAACAAGTACTCAGACCCGCTGAGAGCTGATGCGGCAGACATCAGTTGTTTCTCAAGCCTCTGTTTGCTTGTATAACCAAGTCTATCACTCATGGTCTTGGTATTCATGCTTATCTGTGAGTCACTTACCAGGAATTGTGTCTGGTGGGCACAGCTCTGGCTGCCCAGGGTGCCTGGATCCGCAGCTCTCTCAATCAAATCTGCCAGGTTAACAGTACACTGAAAAGGGTCCACACCCACTCTCAACCTGTAACCTAGGGATGAGACCAACTTCCTGTAACAGAACTGATATGAAAAGGCACATCTATGGTAGCCACGTATCCTCTTAAAGACGACCCCATCCTGGTGGTTTGTCCCCCACCTCTACTGACTGCAAGGATTCATCTTCCAAATTCCAAAAGGAGAGGTGAGCTGTGTTGAGCAACTATTTTACAAATGGTAGAATGTTTATACCTCTACATGGCACTTACTGACCCAATAGATCTGCCTGTGTTTGCTTTTAGCAGATCGTAAGTTTCTTAATGGTATCTAGGCCAAGAATATTTAGTATCTGCTGCTCTGTAGACATTAAAATCTGTACAAATTATTTTGAAGAAATTCACACATTAATGACGAAAATGGATCATAAACCAATAACTATAGTGGGGGTCTTTATACAGGGCTTCAGTAAAATATAATTATTTATTTATTATATCCTCAAGAACAACACCCATTCTGCCACTTTTGGAATCTTCTCTGTTACACAGCAATAGGGAAGAAATTTTGCACAAGAAAAGAAAAAATTCTGCATTCTCTTGCACCTTATTCATCTTCAATTCTGACTGTTTTAAAAATTTCAAGTGAATCTAACTTTTATTTATTAATTAATTAATTAATTTGCTCTGTGGCTAAGAAGGGCAAAGTCAAAGCCCTGGCCAGTGTCTCTAGAACCTGATGTGATCCAGGGGCTAGGCTGATCGAAGGAGCCAGGCTGGGAAGCTGGCGGGGAGGAAGGACGGCACACGGGCAGTTCTGCCTTCTAGCAATCACTTGTGTTTTGTTTTTTTTTTAAACTCTTTTCACTTTTATTTAGTAAAGTGTCTTGTACCACGTGCAGTTTACTTAGCCGTGCGAATCCCTCGTTGATGTGAGGTGAGCAGTAAGTAAACAATAAGCATTTTTGCTCAGAAATAGAAGAGAATCTCATCCCTGAGCATATAATCATTGAAAACTGACAGGGAGAACGCGTAAACACAAGGAATTTCCAAATGCAAGGTGGGTGTTAAGTTTGGGTAGCACGATTAGAGGTGAATTTGTTTTTTCTCTTATAAAATGCCCTTCTCAAAGGTCTTCTGGGTGTGGTACTGTCTTCTAAACAATAAAATTACACATGGATGTCTTGATTTATTATTGCTGTTACTAATGTGTTCTTTTCCAACACCTGAGATGAAGGGAGAGGCGATCCTATGATAGGCCCCCTTTAAAAAAGCTGCACCTCCCCCCTGGGTGTATAGCTGGCTGCTCTCTGGCCACCGGGACTTCTTGGGAAACAGATATTCCTTCTTCAGAGCTGACACACCCACACCATACACTTGTTCATGGAGGAGAGGAGAGATTTTTTTTTGTAGTGTTGAGGTGGGTGTGAAACTGAAGAGCAAGGACCTTTCAGTGACACCAATGAGGCTACCTTTTGCATCATGTGGAATCACTGAAAGGTCCTGATACATCAGGCTCCACAGGAGGCTGAGAGAGAAGGAAGGCAAAGGCCTGGGACTGTTTGCAAGAATAAGGCCCCGTTGGGGCTGCTCTTCCAGAGGACAGGGGTTCAGTTCCCAGCATCCACAAGACAGCTATATCCCTGTCTTAACCAATGGCTTCCATCCCTGGGTGTCAAAGACCCTTCCTCACCCCACCCTATAAATGTAATGACCCTTGCATTAAACTAGAGAGACTCCTCTGACAAGACCTCCCAAGGTCCTGGTTTTACTCTGGCCAGCTCATGGGTCTCCGATCAAAGATGGAATGGGTACTCAGTAAGAACCACACTGCACCTCTCCCAGGTGGCTTTCCGCCTGGGAGCCACTACAGCTGCTGAACAGCTGCAATTGCCTCTCAGTTGCCTCTCAGTTGCCTCTCGGGACAGGGAGGGCACAGGTGGGGTGGGTTTGCTTTTTTTTTAAATTTTATTACAACAACAACTATCTGTAACTCCACCACCCATACACAGACATGAGTTCAGGCAAAACACCAATGCACATAGAAAATAATTTAAAAATGAAAAACAAATTCAAACAATAAGGCCCCATGCCTCCTGATGGGTTTCTGTCAACATGGTAGGTTTATGAGAAGAAGCCAGAGAAGTCAGTACACACAGCTAGGCTGGTCGAGCTGGAGACCACTTGAAAGTCAACACTCATTCCCAGATAGAAGACAGTCAATGGCCTAAGGAAAATCAGCAACAGGCCCCAATTCCTGTTTTATTGTGTTTTGCTGCAAGGACAGCCCTGGGGCAGCTCAATTTTTAGAACCACAAAACAGGACCAGTAAGGAGTGCAGAAAAATCATCTGCTATTTAGACAACTGGGTATGATCCCTGTGTTTCCCAGAAGAATCATCACCTGAAGGGTCACTTCATGAGGATGAATGCTCTCAGAGAACTAGTTACACCGCATAAAACACATCCTGGCTCAGCTTCTCAGTCACAGTGATCTACGGGATTTCCTCAAACTGTGAGTCTCGATCCCCTGTGTCTGAACACTGGAGTAATAGCAGTAGCTCTGCCTGAAGCCAGGGCTTTGGCACACCCAGTCACCAATCTGAGGTGTGGACAGAAGTCTCAGTTCCACTGGAAAGTGGGGACTCTGCTTCTGCTGACATTCCCTGCTCAGTTTCACTCAGAGATGAGCCGTCACTATCCTGCCAGACTGCTCCTCCCCCACTCCCCCACCCCGCCCCCAGGGGCCCATGTCTCCTGAGATCACTTAGAGGACACAAGCACAAAGCAGCAGCTTCTCCATCTACACAGTCCACTTCTCTTCTGTGGTTGACAGACCGACAGACAGACTATGAGTGTGCACGTTCTCAGGGCCAGAGAAGCCTCCAGGGCTGGTCTGTCCCGGGGAAGGCACCGCACGGGAAGGCTCCTTGTGCAGTTTGATGCAAAGAGACAGGCAGCTATTTCCTTACCAGCAGAAGGGCTGGGCAGGCTACAGTGGGAAAGCCATCACACCAAGTATCATAAACCTTAAGGAGACAGGTGGTCTAAAGCAGGAGGCCTCAAGGAGCGTTAAGTGAATTCAATGTCTTCTCCCAGCAGGGAAGGAGACGGAAGAAACTCGAGAGCTGTGGAGGGGAGGGTATGAATGTGAAAGATGAAGCTAACCATGAAAATTTAATTTGTTAAAATAATGACTAGAGAATGACAGATAATGCACAAATTGTCTACATGCATTTATTAAACACATAATAAATGTGCATATGAGTATATACATATTATATGTGTGTGTGCACCATGATAAAAATTAATTCCACCTTCTAGGGCACATCATTGTTTGTCTCCCTGCTAGCAAGAACCCTAGAGCACAGAGGCAAATTTCAGCTCCCTCTCTGGCAGATGGAGGCCATGGAGCTTAAGCTGCCCAGGTGAGCAAATGTCACCGAATACCTATTTGGAGGGTGGTAAATTCCAGCTATCTCAGGGAAATGCCAAGTGGTCTCAGGTCACAAGTTTGGCAAATAGCAATTTGGAAGGGGGGAGGGGAGGGCCTAGGGGAGAAGGAGAACGGGAGAGTGTGAAAGGGGAAAAGCGGAAGGGAAATGAAGAAGGTGACTCAACAAGCAAGGCCTCAAACAGGAATTTCTCAGACTGCCTAAGCATAAAATTATAACAGTTTGCTTCAAAGCCAGCATGCTTCTTCCTCCATGGGGCAGCCAGGGTGGCCATGAACTTTGATTCTGGAGACTTTTATAGCCACATTCCGGGTCCTAAGGAACATGCTCCACTTGTATCCACAGGCTGAAGTCAGCTGCCCAAGGAACAGTGACTGTGACCCCTCCATCCTGTGGGGGCTGTCAGCTCCCTGACTGGCACAGCTTTGTTCCTCCTCTCTTTCACAGTGACCCATACATGGGGCAAGCGCCATAAATATTTGCCTCCATAAATGTGACCAAAGCAGTAAGCAGGTGGAAACAGAATATGAAGTCTTCAGCCAGCCATGTCCAGCCACACAAAGACCTCACAGACAAATCCTTCTAAACTGAAAACATCAGCCTTATCAGGGGAGAGTTTGACTTTTCCTTAGTTCAACCTGTACTTTCCCAACAGGTGATGTCTACAAATATTTGGTGACGCTCACTTATAAACAATGAAATCCTTTATGGCTTCCACTAAGGAAGAGCAGTATTCACGAGGTGCCATTGCGGCTGAAGAGGTAGATGACAAAAGGGGCTTGGTGTGTCAACTAGCCTTTGCACGCCGAGGCCAAACCAGAGTCACCTGGGAGATGATTATTTCCTTTGTACTGATAGAAACCAGCTAAAAAGCTACTAAAACATCCCAGCCAGCTGCAGACACCCAGAAAGAGAGGAAGCAAGGGTAAGCAACTACTACTCCCTTCTCGCATTCTCATTAGATGACCATTACTGTCGCTACCCTTCTGTTTCAGCTATACCTGACTAGCATAGCATGTGAACTCTCAACCAGCGCCATAACCCTACTGCCCTCTACTCCAGGGGCACAGGGAAGAGAAATATCCTGTGCAATTACTAAGGGGCCTGGTCAGATGCTGGGCTCTTGAAAATTTATGGAGAGAATTAAGTCATAGATATTTTTCCTAGCTGTGAGGCAACCCAACCTCGTTGACTTGTGCCTCCCCACATGGATGCGATGCTAAGTTTAGGGGGTGGGTGTCACCCCACCATGCTGCAGAAGGGCAATAATAAAAAAAAACACACAGAGCCGTTGAAGAATAATAACCTCACATCAAGCGTATCTTTCCAAGTGTAACTTTCTAAGAAGAAAAATAAAGTAATGGGACTTTCGGCAGGAGGCTGATGACAGCTCTTTCCTGCCCAGGCTCCAGCAGGCTAGGTGGGGGAGGGGATGCAACTGTGTGCACAAGGTCCAAAACGAGTTCTCTGGTTTCTAAAAACTAGCAAAACTCAGGCAAAACAGAGGACCCTTTGCACACGTCTCTGAAACAAGGCAAGTGGCCATGTAAGAAACTAGCAGGACAGAAGGCCTGGAGCCTTCTCCAAGTGTTGGAGAAATCACACCAAGCTTAACAAAAACAAATGTCAAAGCTGTTTAAAGTATATCAAGGTTCTTCAGGTTAAAAATTTCCCCGGGGAAAGTACTACACTCCCCATAAGAGCTGAGAGATAAAGAAGGCAAGATGGGAGGGTTTTCATAGTAACTTCATGTTCTATGATTTAACCCAATTCCATAGATGAAGCAACAACTGGGATATTTATTGACCAGAGCAGAAACAGCCAACTAGGAAAGGAGCTGCAAATTGACTTACAAGTGGGGAGACACCCCTCCCCTTCTGAATCCCACTTCTGTATGCAAAACCTCCAGGCCTGCATTGTGCACTTGGGAGAGCAACAGCAGCTGCAAGAAGCAACCTGCAGGGACAGCCCTGAGTCTGGATGCCAGGGACCTTGCTTGTGTGATTGCAGAGTACAGACCCACACTGAAATCATTCAGTAAAGGAAGCAAGAGGATGCTTTCCAGGGAGACAGTCCTCTCCTGAGGTCTTCCGGAGGGATGCGATAAAGCCCATCTGCAATGTTCACGGCTGATCCCTGGCCGATCCCTGGCCTCCATCGTCAGACACAGGAGAGAAGCAAAGGCACGTCAACGCTATGCTTAGCTCCTGCCATGCTATTTGCAGACCTGTGCTGGGGACTCCATAAGACCCGGTGTGTGACTCTGAGCAGACACCAGCCAATGAGCCTCCCTGTGCATCCCTAGCTGCTACAGGACTGTACCAAGCTAACTTCATGGATCTGTGGTCACCAGGGAGAGCACACAGGACAGGAGACACTCCGGTGCTTCTGTTAGTCCAGATCCCCAAGTGAGGTCATGACTTAGGGGGATCTTTCCTCTGAGCATCGGGCTCCTTCACCCCCCCTTCAACTTCCCCAACACACAAAATTCCTCTTTTCTACCTGATTTATGCAAAAAGCTTTCTCATCTTTTGAGTATTATTTATTTTTGGACTTTGTCTCTTCTCCAATTTTTTTTCTTTCCCCATCACAAGACTTGCTCAAACTACACTATGATTTCTCATTCCTATCTGGAGGGCATCACTACCCATCAGCACCCACCCAGAATTTCCCCTCCTGAGGGCTTGGGGCCCGATTACGGACACCCTAGCAAAGAGGCCACACAAAGGCGAGTTGAGCAAGGGTGCCGGCTCTTTGTTTTAAACTGTGTGTTAACGCAGGCTGCTGTGAATCAGCTCTTAACTCTCAGAGCACAAGCCTTTCAGGAGGGTGTCGGCTGGGCTCATCGGTGCTGTCTCAAGGAGGCTGTCTTTGTTAGGGATAAAATATAAATGCCAAGTCTCACCCTTATGAACAATGGTAATTATAAGAAATCTCTGACAATGACAACACTTGAGATCTCAAGTCATCCAAAACTCTCAGAAATGGGGGCGGGGAGGTGGAGAGCCCAGCTAGTCTCTCCCTGGTTCTAGCCCAGACCACTGGGTAAACGTATTCCTTTGAGCCACTGGCAGATTCAACTGGTCTGAAAACAAGACAAAAATGCCCGCTTTTCTTTTTCCCTGGCTGTCCACACTTCTATAGGATCTTACTAAAAAGCATCTTTCTAAAAAGACTTCACTTTAATAAGTTTCCAGAAGATTCACTGACAGGTAGGTGTATGGCAAAAGAGCACCAAGTCCCTCTCCAAGTCCATGGGGGAAACCAAATCCAGACTTTCTGGCCTTGACTTACTAAACACAGAAAGGTAGACCATCTTTCCGCATGCCTTCTCTGAGATCTCCAATCTAGAATCCCATAGTTACAAATACACAGTATGCACGAAACATTATTTGCTGAAGTTGCCAAGCCAACAAGGTAGATTACTGTGTGCTGGCCCCCAGCCGAATGCTTCCATCATAAACATTTTTCAAATTCCACCACGGTTTTTTCTCGTCTCAGTCTGTCTTATCCAATTCAACTTGACTGATGGAAGTAGCTGGAACACCACCATAACCAGGTTTATGTGACCACCTAGAAAAGATACAGGGATTCCCAGGCTAAATTAGAACTGCCATCACAGTGAGAGAGAACTCTCCTATAAATGCTCAACCTGCGTCTGTCTATGCTTTGGGAGGGGGTCATGTTGGAACACACAGCCCACAGAATGTAGGGTCAGACTAGTGGCTCTCTATATCCAGCCAGACCGGGAAAGCCGAGATCCGAGGGAAACTGGTATTCTCAAAATGACATACTAACACAGGGACAGCGAACACCAGGCTTCAAGCACAGTCTAGCAGTTCAATCTAGTGCTTCTATCACCTACGGAGTCCTCCAACTTGTTCCCACTCTGTGGCAGCTAAAGATAGCATGACGGTTGTTCGGCCTACTCGGTTATTTTAGGGAACCTCTGAGATTTTGTTAGGGCTAGAGAACCAGAGATGAGCAGCTATGGGGAGAGGTGATTTAGAAATACAGAGAAGGTGGTGTGGGGGCTGGCTTGGTCCTGACTTGTGCTGGTGCCCTCAGATGGATACAGGGTTCAGGCTCTACCAAGGAGAATTGTCTCACAGCCTTCCCATATGTGGCCAAGCAGGAAGAGCCAGTTCCAACAGCTACAGACCCACCAGATCCAGTTTGAGAAGGCAACAGTCACAACTCTTCCTCAGTGCATAATACATTTGCCAGAAGGGGGCAAGAAAATATCCATTCAATGGCTGGGCTATCCAACCAATAAGGTAGTAGCACGCAGCCAGCAAGCCTGAAAAATGCAACCTTGTAAATTAAAACGCACCCCACGTGGAACACACAAATTCCATTTCAAAGCTGTACCACAAAGCAGAGTCCCAGATATCTCCTTAACACTTCAACTACTAGTTGAACTATTCTAGGCACTTCAGTTCAATAAGACGTAACCCTGAAGTTTGCCTGTTTCCTTTTATTTGTTTTTATTTTTCGTTTTTGCTTTCGTTTGTCTGTTCTTTTAATGGAGCGACTAGCAAACTTACATGGTTACATCTGAAATTACACAACTATCATCCAGAATGGCGCTGTTCTGTCCCAGAACCCTAGGATTGGGTGCAGACAGTGTGCAAGTGGCAGGTAGACAAGAATTGAGCATAGTCAGCATTGTGACAGCCTCTCAAGTCCTGACTGAGGTGACAAAATATCACATAGAGAGGAAGGTGGTCAACACCCAGGCACAAGGATCCTGGAAAATAGTAGTAGCCGCAATTAACTGAGCTCAGGCATTGAGCACTTCGTTTCCTGGTGTTGTCTTATTTAGTATGTCAAGTGAGCCTGGGTTCTAGGTATTATTTTCATTACAGATGAGGAAATTGATGCCCTGTGGAATCAAATAACTAATGCGATTTGACCCGGCTGGTTTGATTGCAAGTCCGTGCTCTATCATTCTAGGTTGTCGTCTTCGAAGTGTCTTCCTCCCCGGGGATGTAGCGTACACTATTCCAGTGGTACAGGCTCGTTGCCTTGGCTTACTTTCTAACTCTTGAGCATGCTAACTGTTCTGAGAGGACATCTACAGAAATCCCGATCATGCATATTTCATTCAAAATCAACTTTTCAAAATACGCCTCTTCACTGAGATGAAAGATTGGCCCAGGGGTGGAAGAAAACACACAATGGGATCCTAAACTTAGAAAAGAAAGGGCTCCCAGCAGAGACGGGACAAGGTGGACGGCCGGGAGTGCTGAAGACCAAACAGCATGACGGATAACAGGACTGAAGATACCGCCTACTGCAACTGTGCATTAGGTATACCTCAAAAACTAATGTGTTATTTTCCTTGTTTGTTTATTCTTAAATACGGTCCCAAGTGCAGGACCTCTGGGAAACATTTTGGCATGTCCTCACAATTTAGCGACAGAGTTTCCAAGCGGCTCACCATTTCCCCTCCTGTATCTACAGAAGACACACACCAACATATAAACCTTGTAGGTGTATGTACTCCAGCAGCAGCCACAGTAGTCAAAAGAGGGTGGGGGACCAACCCAAGTGTCTATCAGCTGATGAATTAATAAATAATGTGGCAAATCCATTCAGTGAAATACTACTTGGCTGGGAAAAGAAACAGAGTTCTCATATGTATGTTGAACAAATGTAGAAGACAGGCTAAGTGGGAGAACTTGGTCACAGAGCACTACACAGTACACAATTATATTTCCGTGGGATGGCATCCTGTACAGAGACCAAATGTGAGCTCAGGAGCTGTTAGGGTGCAGGCCTGGGGCAGGCTGACATGACCTGAGCGGCAATGGGTACCGGGTCAGAGGAGAACCAAAATGCTCTAAAACTAGACCACGGTGCTGAATGCACAGCTCTGGGAATATTCTAAAAGCCATTGAACTGTACTCTGTGAACAGGTGAATTTCATGGTATATAAAATACATTTCAAACATGTGTTTTGTTTTGTTTTGTTTTTAAATAAAAAGGCAGTAGTCTGCTGTGTGTTGAGAACTCATTTCTGTGACGAAGATAGTATTTCTCCTAAATACAGAACATATTGGGAATCTGGAGAGAAGGTCAGATGGTTCTGACTTTTCTTTAGCAAGTTCCCACTTTGAAACTCCGCAGGCTGAACAGAGGAGCCTGGGCATATTCAGAGAAAGCACTCAACTCTGAGGATATACTGTCTCCAGTTGGTCTTTCTGGGAAAACATTATCTCTAGTACAGGCAATCCTAGCTAGCTAGGTAGTGGTTGTCTAGGAAGAGCGTGATTAAAAGCCCCTGTCCCCCCTCTTCTCATTCTGTTCCCTGCCCTTCTTCTGGCTAAACACAGCTTATTCTCACTTGAAGAAAATGCATGAGAAACAAAAGAAGCTAATGTTAAATTCAGCAATTTTTCTCTTTCAAGCCTTGGAATTGGCTCAGCCCTTTGGGACCATCTGGTGGTGGTCTCTCTCTTTCATGTAAGAAAGCAGGGCCAGAACATAAAACCTGACTGCCATGGCTGTTTATACCAGGCACTGTAGTTTACATCCACTACCTCATTTAATCCTCCCAATGACCCTTCAACATACATCTAAGCTTGGGCTTTAATTGAGAGAGAGTGTACTCAGGAAAAGGATGGCACACACCCAAATGTGGGTATTGGGGTCTCAACAGGGTCACCATAGCAACCCTTTCAGATAGGTATCACTGTGCTCTTCATTTTATAAAAAAAAAAGGAAAATAAGACTCAGAGGAGTTGGGGACTGGAGAGATGGTTCAGCAGTTAAGAGCACTGGCTGCTCTTCCAGAGGACCAGGGTTTAGTCCCCAGCACCCACACAGCAGCTCACAACTGCCTGTAATTCCTGTTCCATTCGACACCCTCATACAGACATGCAGACCAAACACCAACGTACATAAAATATTAAAAAGAAAAATACTCAGAGAAGTTTATCAATCTAGCAAAAAAGTAGTCACACAGCAAAACAGAAGTAGATCAAGAAGTCTGGCTTTAGAAACCAAGTAGTTAGCTGCCTACTACTGTTATAGTTTCTCCTGAAATTAAGAAATCTGCCTATGGTCTTAAAATTGGCTAGTTGTAAGTATACAACCAGCAAAAAGGGTGAGGCTCTCACCCCAAATTCACTTACCAACAAAAGACTCAAGAGCAGGTGTAGGCAAAGCTGCAGGTCACAGCAAAAAGGATGAATTTGACCCCACAGAGCCTTGGCTTTCTCTCATACTGAGGTGAAAAGAGGCCTTAGGGCAAGTGACTAGTGACCTTGTTCTACTATCCCAAGGGACTGGCTTTACATCCCATGACAATCTATACCTGGACTTCGTACACCCTGGAAGCCATCTTGCCAACTGCTAAGAAATGCTGAAATGCCGTTCGTCTCTGATATTTCAAGGGGCAAAACACAGATACTCTGCCCCCCAGAGAGTCAAGTAACTGTCCTCCTCCATCAGCACAGGGCAGCAGGCGCGATTCTGTATCTGAAAGTTAATGCAAGGGCACCTCAAGAGGGTCCCTGACAGGAAGCCCAGCAAGATTCCAGCAAAATACTCAGGCACCCTGCACTGGCTTTTTATCACCTATTGTGTGCCTAGGTCTCACCACACCATCTCAAGTAAGGAACAGGACAGACAAAGAAAAAATAAACACACAAACAAAACAGGACGCATGATGGCATGCACCTTTAATCCCAGCACATGGGGTGCAGAGGCAGAGGCAAGTGCATCTCTGTGAGTTCAAGGCCAGCATGCTGGTATACATAAATGTTCTAGGGTAGCTGGGCTACAGTAAGACCCTATCTCAAAAAAAAAAAAAAAAAAAAAAAAAAACCAGTCATCCTTTGCTATATAGCAAGTCTGTGGTCTAAGTGCAACCTTGTCTCAAACAAATAAGTAATATATATAATATCAGACATTACCACATCCACCTAAAAGATACTCAGGACAAAAGCTGAGGCTCAGCTTTCCTTAGGGCTACACATAATGTGGGTCTCAAAAGAAGCCAGGGCCTGTGAGATGGCTTTGGCAGTAAAGCTACCTGCTGACAATCATGACACCAGGGTTCGACCCGGGGTTCATACGGTGAACGGAGAGAACGTGTTCCTGAAAGTTCTTCTCGAGCCTCCGCACAGCTGTCATGGCACCCCTCATCTCCCTCCAATAAATACATAAATATAATTGAAATTTTTTAAGACGCCAGAGCTCTGCTTTGAAAACCCCCATGCTTTCCTGTTTACAATGGCCAATACCTAGGTTTGGGTTTGCTTAATTGTTCATGGATATTTTCGCAATTTTTCCAAGAATGAGAAAAAAATTATGGATATCAACAGAACACAAAGAAAAGCCTTCAAAAGTCCGGGTCCCAGTTGGGAGCCAAGTCCTTGAATCCCCGTAGGTCTCAGCCTCTCCCAGTGTGCATGCAGCACACCAGCCAGCAGACAGTGTCTGCAGCTCCTGCAATCCTAGGTCTAGCTTTCTTCTCCCTTGCACACAGTCTCTTGCAGAGCCCCCATGCAAACTGTCTCTCAAGTTCAGTTCAGGTTAGAAAACAAGTAACATACGATTCCCTCAATCTCTTTTGGGAAGATACGAACAAATAATGTTCTCACCCTCCTCCCAGTTCCCAAGAGCTCAGATGTCTGGAAACCTACTTTCAAGGAATCGGAAGACACTGAAACGCCAGGAGACTTAGACAGGACTTGCCTCCAGGTCACCTGACACTATCTCTCAGAGTCACACTGAAGGTCCACAGCGTGTGTGTGTCACAGTAACACCTACACCCGTGAAGGTGGTTAAGGCGTAACACTGCCTTGTGAACTCTCCTTCATTTGCTGCTCTTCCCTTTCCTTAGTCTTTTCTACCTCCAACCCTACCCCGCAAAAAAACAAATTCTCAACTCCTCAGGTGTTTTTCTTAAGAGGTTTTGCAGTTGTCAGGCTGTGAATTCGAGCAGCCCCAACTCTCCCACCCAGCTCCAGAAGGGACCCGACAGGAGGCTATTCCAGACTGCCTACAGCTATTCCAGTCTGCTTCTGCTCAAGGACCAAGGTCATTTGTGTTTTTCGAAGTCACACACAGCTTCCTTCCACAGTCAACCCCCATTACACACACACACACACACACACACACACACACACACACAGACACACACACACACACACACACACACACACACGTCTCTAGTGTTTCAACGGGAAGGGAAAAGAAGTAGGTGTCGCATCACCACTGCTACGGCAGCGGCAGGCACGAATATGAAGGGAAGAAGTAAAAAAAGAAAATAAGTAGTAGAGCTGAACACATTTCCTACAGCACCATGATGGGGGTGTTAATTGAACACAGACAGAGAGGGAAAGAGAGAACAAAAGGGTGTTAAAGAAAGGGGAAAAAAAATTCAGTTTTTGAAACCTCCTCCAATTATGTGACTGAAGTTGAGTGCAGACTGCACTCCGTGCAAACCTGGCTGAGGGGCGCCGTCCTAGACGCTTAGGGTCTGACGTTAAACCCACTCCCAGCTGCAGCTCCCGCACGGCGCCGTCAACTATTCTGTTAGTAAACAAAGCTCACGGCTCACCTCCTCACTTTTGCTTTTAAACCTCTGTGATTTTAGACAGAGAAGTGTAAACATTTTTAAATATCAAGGAATCTTTTAAGCCCTTAGGAAATATTCTGGGCCCATTTCTTTTCAGAAAGTCAGTGCGTTTGACTTTTTTCTCCTACCCTTCCATCCCATCGGACCCACTTCTCAGCCCATGTAGACACAGGCAAAACTCAGCCCACTGCTAACATGTCAGAGGCCAAGTGATGGTTCTTAAAAAGACTCTATGGTCCCAGACCGACTGTGCGGCTAAAAGCCACATCTGAGGAACTATGTTGCTGTAGATTCTCCACAGGGTTTGCTTGCTGCTGACTGCAGTTTGCAACCTGAGTGTGTTGTGGGCATTTATTTTTTATCCTGGCATTTATTTTTAAAAAGCATGAAGTATCAAAATAAACATTTCCCGACACTCTAAAGCAAGACACACAAGTTCGTCTACTTTTCAAAATCCCAAAGTAATTTCTGACTTAAATACCCATCAATCAACTATAATTCAGTCAGTGCTGCCTTCTTTGGGTATTATACACGTGTTTTTGTTTTTGTTTTTTAAGTACCAAAAGGTTGATGAGATGTCTTAGCTAGTTTTCCTATTTACTTCAGTCTTTCAACTAAATCATTAACAAAATCCAAGAAAGAAAAGCAGCAACTACCCCCTCCCTGTCAGTGAGTGCGTGTGCATGTACACACACACACACACACACACACACACACATGCACGCACACACACTCCTTTCCAGAGGCCTGCCTAGGTAAGTCAGGGGGACCAGACCAACAATGAGTACAGAGGGCTGCCCCACCTCCGTGGGGCTTCAGGTGGCCCTCAGAAACTTTCATTCCATGCTCTGGGACTTAACAGTTCCAATAGCAAAAGTCCCCAAACAGCAAAGGAACATGTGTGAACTGATCTTTCAAACCACCTTTTTACTTGTTTTGGATGGAGAGAGAAATAGACAGACAGACATAAAGGACAGAGAGAGACTTGTTCAACTCTACAGACATTTCAAATTCCCCCAGGGCATCAAAGGTATGGAAGATGTGCAGGCAGCCCAGATCCTGGATACAGAAGTCATGGTACTGGGACATAAAGGCTTGTTTGAAAACAGTACTGTCCTCTCTGCCTTTGACACCAAGGTCTGCCCCTTCCCTGCAGCCTCCAACACTCAAGAGGAAGAATTAAAGTGAGTTAATGCTCCCCCAGCCTAGGTGCCCTCTCCATAGAGCCCCGCTCGGACTCCTAGTCACAGAGGGAACCACCACCATTTACATTACTCCATAAATCATTCTTTAAAGCATCTAGTATCATCAATAACACACAAAACTTCCGATCATTTTAAAGACTCTAACCATAGATACATTGAAATAAATTTTTTTTTAAAACAGACATTATCTCCAACCCTAAGAACATTGTTTTGGCCAATACCACAACTTGCCACCGCCGAACTACAGCCAATATTAATCAAGAGCAAAGCCTTGACCACACACCTGAATCAGACTTCTGTCCACACCCGCCCACTTTGATCTTCTTACTACCTAAGCAGGTTTTCATTAGGAGACCAGAACTAAACGCTTGGGCCATGATGTAGGAGTCAGTGACCTGGCTGGAGCCCTTCCCATTAAAACACAGGAGAAAGTATCTCTAAAAAGAAACTCTCCTTCAGTCCCTTTATTCCGGATTCGCTTTTATTTTGACTTTATAGTTCACGAACCACGATTAGCAAAAATCCCAACTTGACAAGAAACAAAACCCCGAGCTTTAAAGTGAATACCTACACTGGAGACGTAAGAGAAGAAGGGGGAAAGGAAAGAAGGAAACACATATGCACACATGCCCACAGCTTCCTTCTCTGGGCTAATAGGAAAGAGGAAAAAAAAAAAAAAAAACTAAAAAATGTGACACAGTGAGGAAAAGCTCCTTTGATATTAGCACCACAATCAATACATCTCTTAAAAGGCGCCTCTCACGGCTAAAGCGACGCAATTATCAGCTTTGCAGAAAGGTTAGGTCCTGGCACAGCCACCTGGATGACTCAGAGGTCTGAGCAGCCTGTCTCAGGTGCTTTGTCTGGGATGTTATATACTACACAAGTATCGTTCAACAAAAGCACTGTTTGCTAATTCCACAGACATTTGAAACACCCGAGTAATTACATATTCAATCAACAGTCACCTCTTAAAAAAGATTCTTTAAAAAAAAAAAAAACAACAACAAAAAAAAAAAAAAACAGAAAAACAGAGAAAACCAGAAATCTCTTAAAAAAAGAGAGAAAGGAGGAGAGCCACCCCCCATGCCCTCCCTCTCCTTGCGGTGTGTAACCATCAACGTGTATCAACCGGGCACGCAATCATATCTCCTGTCACTTGCATTCATGTCATGCCCTTGCTTATACGGCTTAGATATGAATTATTGACTGTTATACACCTTGTTGTAAAAAATAAATAAATAAATGGGATGGCAGGTACTCTGCCTGCTTTAAAGTGGGCTAGAAAGTCCGAGACCAGCAGCCGCTCCCCGCATGCTGCAAGCACCTCTCCGTCTCTCATTTTACACCCTGGCTTCAGATTGCCTCCTCGCCTCTTCTTACGAGGGAGCAATTTAACCAACTTTACAAAATGAAGGACTAAAATAAAGAACCAAGAGGACAGTTGCTAAGTGCTCTTTCTCTGAGCATCTGTTGTTTAAGAACACCTCTGATTGATGTCTGCGATTTTTTAATTGTTGCTTTAAAATTTAAATGCCCTCCTGGGATGTGTTATAAGTGTGTTAGTCTATGATATGAGGTCTAGAAAGTAGAAAAACAACAGAGGGAATGATCTCAGGATAATACAGTGCCCTAAATCCAAACAATATCCCTGCCACCAAGATGAGAGGCCACTAAAAAGCGGGTTCACCTAATTCCCCAAAGGTATGTGGACATACTCAAAAGACACTCTTTTGAGAACCTCAGGTTGGTTACTCTGTGTAAATACAAAGAACAAAAGTGGCCAAAAAGAAACCGAACAGTTTAGTTCGCAGCCCCCTCTGCCCAACAGAGGGGTGAGAGGGATGGGGGCAGTAATTATTAGACAAAAATACATTCCATCAGGAAATGGACTTTTACTTTCGTATTTTCCTCCAAAGGCATATCATTCTATGAATTTCCCGTCAGAGCCTATGCCTTAGCCTCAATTTCAAAAACAGCTGGGGTCAGATTTAAAGAGAGCATACTGCTAGAAATCAGCTGTCCAAGGTGTTCCCCTTAGAGCAAGCAGGCCCGTCTTTAGCGGTACCACTTGCATTCTCAGTGGTAAGATCCCAGGAAGAGAAGAGCAGGAGGGCTGCAGGTTTAGTGCTTTGACCAGCCAAAGAAAAACACCCAAAACGTGGGATTTTTCATTCCTACCTGTTTTTTCTTTGATTTCACACAACACGTTAAACAAGGCGGGCTTCATCTGTGGCAGTTTAAAGCGTGTTTTCTGTAAGAAAAGAACAAGGACAAACACAACACCTTAGGCGGGCACTCAAGATCAAACTGATGAGGTGTAGGGGGAACCTGAACGTTTAGCCAAAAGTAAAATGAAATATAAAATTATACAGGGAGCCTAACTCTGTGGAATGCTTCAATTGTTTTTATGACTTAATATTCAAAGTCCCACCATAGGAAAAGAAGCAGTGTTAATTAGCAGTGAGAGTAGGGGTTTAACTACAGAGCAGAAATAACCTAAATTATGCCCTTTAGGGAAAGGGTTTTCTTTCTTTTTTCCTTCCTTCCTTCCTTCCTTCCTTCCTTCCTTCCTTCCTTCCTTCTTTCTCTTGGTTAGTAATTAAAGAAAAGTGGGATTCTTCAACCAAGAATCGTATCCAAGACAATAATTGCAGCAAGGCCAAATACGTAGGTTAAACAGTTCTGTATAATCTCTGCAAGGACCACAGCCTAGGAGCGATCTGCCTCTCTGTGTGTGCATGTGTTTTCAAATCTAATTCATCCATGTGTTCGAATTCATTCCGCAGATGCCCCTGTATTCTGAGAAACATAAGATGCTTCAAAGGTCTTGTGAGTAGAACTGTCAATTTATAAAATTTCAGGCCCCAAGTTAAAGAGTATGGAAATGCGTTGCCAGGGGGCAAACATACCCAGATGGGGAATAAATTCATTTCTCTGTGTTCACATTATGGCTCTTGTGCGCACACGGCTTATTTGCAGGTGTTGAAATTCAATTATTTACAATTAGGACCTTGCACCCACTGGGGAAAAAATAAATACAATTTTGCCTTTTAGATTAGTGATTTACCTGGTTCCTGTGGCTGTGCATGTTTGTACTCGGAATGCACTTGAGGGACAGAACAATGCCCTTCCCTCTAGTTTATTATGGACTCACTTAGCAGAATGATATTGTTTTGGAAACAAAATACTGATCGTATCAGCTACCAGCTAAGGGAATTCTGTTTACTAACTAAATGCATGTGTAAAGATAAGCAGAAAACCCTGGCACTCAAAACACATTCAATTCTTTCTCAATCAGTTTTAAAGTGTTTTTTTGTTTTGCTTTTTATGTTTTGTTGTGTGTGTGTGTGGTTTTTTTTTTTTGGTTGTTGTTGTTGTTCTGTTTTTAAAGACACATCCTCCAGAGGAGCAGAGATTGCAAACCTACCTATACTGAGTAGTAGGAGAATAAACTCAAAAATTTCAAAATGCACACATACACAGACAGCATCTAAAATAGTCATAGCTTCCTTTCCGAACCAACAAATAAATACACACTACAAATGTGTAACTAGGAAAAAGAAAAAGGGGCTTAGTCGTCTAAGTAGTTACATTGTTTCAAGAAAAGAAAAAAAAAGAAGCTGGCAATTTAATTCTCAGGAGGGGTTAGAAAACATTTCAATGTATTTAATATCTTTTCTGAGTCTTTAAAAATACTTCCCACTCATAGTATTTTTTTTTTCTTTTTTAAACAGGACCAAATGCCAAGAATTGTCAGCTCCATCTAGAAGCTGCTTCCCCACACTACACAAATGGGGTTAAGAGAGACAACTGGATTCTTCCCCATCCCTAAACTGCATCTGATCTTTCTCAGCATCTAGGCCATTAAAGGGGATACCCGCTGAGAAGTGTTTGTCCTCAGTTTCACAGAAAGAGAGGCCAGAAAAGTAGCGAGGATCCAAACTCCTGGCCTCTTCCACTTCATGAACTTGTGATCAAATCAGTTTATCAGTGGTGTCTGAGTGTATTTTTCTGAAACAATGTTAGGGAGAAATCTGTTCCAATTCAAGAAAGAACTGCCAGTGGGGAGCCTCTCATTTGCCATACCCATTAGCTTTTCTTCAGATAATAACATTCAAAAAGAGCACCAATTAATTTTTCAAAAATCTTTTCCCCCCACTATTAAAAGCATGAGAATAGTTTGGGGGGAAGCCTTTTAACATTCCCAAGTTTTTAGGCGCCCTAAGCCTTAGCACTTTTAAGTTTACATGTTCCATGTGTTAGCAGCTAAAATGAGTGTAATTCATAACATGCGTGCTTTTAGCTGCTTCCTCTTATTCTCATGGCTGTTCCTTTTGCATAAAATTCATCTTATGTGTTATACATATTACTAAGTCACATAAGGTCTAGTCATTTTGCAATATGTTTAAAAGAATCCCAAAGCAAAATAGAAAAGTACTTGGAGATTTAACAAAGCTGAGTGATTGTGTGGACATATGTAGCCACTAGATTTTTTTTTTTTAAATCCTTCCTATCTCAGTTGGGCCTTGGGCAAGCAGTTAGTGGCTTTGCCACTTAACCTGGGTTTTCATTTTGAAAGAGGATTTGCTATAAAAATCCTATAGTCTAGAACTATGCATACCTGGTGGTGGGTTCAGTAAAGGAAGCCCCAGTTTCATATAATTATGTTTCTTCATGCCCTGCCCTACTGAAATACATAAAACTCATACATGCTTCCATTTCAATTTAAATGCACTCTAAGTGGTCCTGGAAGAGGCATGGGGCAAAGAATATGCTTGATACTTGTTCCCACCCCTTTATAAAGAACCACACATGCCTGGGAAGGTGAATATACCAACTCAAAATGAAGAGACAATAAAGTTAAACTAAAAATCCGAGTCTCTTAAACTAACAAACAGTCCTCAAAGCAAAATTATTTTTCCTTTCTTCCCATTTTCTCTTTCTAAAAACAGAATGAAGTGACTGCTAGATATTTTCTGACTATCTGACATCTACTGACAGAACTACCCTGCTTTTTTTTGTTTGTTTGTTTGTTTGGGGCGGGGAGTGAGCAAACAGAAAAGACCAAATAGTAGTAATAAAAATGGAGGGCTAAGTGAGGGAGGAAAACCAAACTTGCTAAATTAGCTGAGGAGTCAGTGGGATCTGCAAATAAAGTGTTCTTCAGACATTTTTATTTTGTCATGTTCCGAAGTCCCTCAACTACAGAAGGCATGAAACGCCGCTCGGAACTTGACAATTCTGCTTCCCTCACACACTTTTTTAAAGCAGCAAAAAAAGTGCCGAGGGCCGCTTTCGGATTAGTTGGCAGTATTTTCGGCGTGGCTGCGTGTTTGTGTGGATTCCTACAAATACCTCTAACAGACACACACGCACAATATCTACACACAGCCATATCACCGCACGGGCGATCACACTTTCGATAACAACGCTTCTTTACATTTTACTCCTCCGCCATGGAGTTGCTTTTCAAAATGAGAAAAGAAACAACATTTTAAAAAGAAAGCGCTGTGGTGATTCGGTTCCCATTGTTTCCCCCTTCGAGAGGGAGAAAAAAAAAAAAAAAACAACAAGAAAGGCAAAGAAAAGCCTCCATCTCACCTGGCCTGCGCTTCATCCAAACTCTGGTCTGTGATGGTCATAATTTGCTGTAAAATGTCCCCGATGTCCTGCTTCCTCCCTCCCTCCCCCTCGGTCCCTCCGGCCCCATCCTGCAAGTGCTGGGACAGGCCGGGGTGTCCGGCCATCCCGACCCCAGCGTGGGAATGCATCAGCCTCGGCTGCTCGTCCATCTCCGAAGGCTCCGGCAGCCCCGGCTCTTCCTCTTCGGCTCCTCGGCTCGGCGCCTGGGAAGCACCGAGGCTTTTTATCCTTCAAGCTGTCTTCAAATCCTTTTCAGGATAAACAGGGACGGGGTTTAAAAAAAAAAAAAAAAAAAAAAAAAAAAAAGAAGAAGAAGAAGACCAAAGGGGGGAAAACAATCTCTTTGCCTCTTTAGAGGATGGTGGGAGGATGGGGAGGGGGAGGGGGGCGTGAAGGGGTTGCAGGGTGAGGGTGGGGATAAGGGCTGGTGGGGAAGGGTGTTGACTCCAAAAGAGCAAGAAAAATAAACCACCTTCCCACTTGGCGAAAAGAAATCAGAGCTGCCTTTGGGTTTTTCAGTCCGATCTCCTTTGCAAGGCAGAAATGGGCTCCCGGCGCTTAAATCTGTGGCTTAATCCTTTTGCAAATATGCATTGATCGGGAGAAAGGAAAGGAAGGCAGGGGGATTGCAATGCAAACTTTCCCCCCCACCCCCCGCTACCCCCCACCCCCACTCTGGGCCAGAGTGATCTCAAAGGGGGTGGGCTGTAGCAGAAGCCAGATCTCCCCCAGCCGTGGCGGCAGGCAAAGCCCGAGCTTTCTCCTCCTCCGTGTCTCTGCAAACTCCAGCAGCCCCGTCAGCCTCCTGCTTTTGTTTAGCCCAGGCTCAGGACTCCAGAAACATATACAGAAAAACCACAGCCTGAGAGGAGGAGGAGGAGAAGAAGGAGGAGGAGGAGGAGGAGGAGAAGGAGGAGGAGGAGGAGGAGGAGGAGAAGGAGGAGGAGGAGGACGAGAAGGAGGAGAGGGGAGGGGGTCGAGGGGAGGGGGGAGGGGGCGGAGAGGCTGGGAGGCGGAGGCCAGCGGAGGGAGGAGGGCTTTGGAGCCCCGCCCCTTTCTCTGATTGGCCAGTCCGGAGAAACGGGCTCCTCCTCCCCCTACTTTCCACCCTGAACCACCTCCTTGGTCTCCTTGAGCTCCTCCTCGCCCGGGCATCCTGTCAATCAGAGTTCAGAGGTGGGCCGGGAAGGAGGCCGAGCTAAGATCCAGTCTCCAGTTCTTAAAGGTGCAGAGCGACGCTAGTTCAGGCTCTTGTCTTGCTGCTTCTCTAGGGCTGCGTCCTTGAGGAAAACGTGGCTCCACTTAAATGCAAGACTGTAAAATTAACACGAAAGAACACAGACTATGTGGATCCCTCCGCCCCACCCGTCGTTCGCCTACGTGGTGAAGCTGCGGTAGTAAACTTGGTTCTCTGAAATCCTTAGACCTCGGGGAAACTGTTGCCAGCAAAACTTTGTCATACTACGTAGTTAGTAAATAAAATCGAGCTGTTAAGATAATGAATAATGATCTCTCATAGACGAAAGTCGAGATAGTAGATAATTTGCAAAAAGGCAACTCTCTGCCAGCAAAAAGAATACAGATCGCCGTTTTGTGGCAGGAATACTAACTAAACTATGGACTATGAAACCAAATAAAACTCAAGAAAAATATTAATAAATAAGTTCACCAAATGAAACGAATTCAACATTTCTTTCTCCCCTGAGGAAAGTTGGTTATTTGGCTTAAACATTTAATAAAGAATTGCATTATCACAGTCTAGTTCTAGTTTTTAATATAGTGTAATAAGCACTAATAACAGGGAGAAGGAGCAAACTGACATTTATTGAATGCCTACTACGTGCAATGTATTTTACTTGAGTTATTGTATTTAATCCCCATGACATCTCTGTGAATTATGGATTATTATTCTTATTTCACAGAGAGGAAACTCAGAAATGTTAAAGAATTTGTTCAACGTCCATAGTTGTGAAGTATCAAAGCTGGAATTCAAACCCAAGGCTTGGCTCCCTCCAAAGGCCTGGTATGTCCGTGTGTAGTAGGCCTCAAATCTAACAGATGCATGTGAATGCAGTGAAAGTTACTTGTGTGCCTATTGTTTGTCTAGCTTGAAAAGAGACTTAAGTACTTAGAAAAATAGCTATTAAAACAAGAGGGCTGGGCTTAAAAATAAATAGGAACCAAATAAATGGATTAAGTAGAAGCCAATAAGGAACTTCTGCCTGAGCAAAACCACAAATTTACCTTTGTTTTCTTTGAACCTAGCCAATAGAGAGAATCTAATATGCACATATTCTCAACGCCTATAACATAAAGCAATGCACCAATTGCTTAGGAAAACCCTGGACTGCTTTGGAAGTTAAAATGTTCTCTTGTGCAACTCTCTTCCGGCATGGCTGTATAGCCAAAGGATGTGCACTGAGACATAGCCAGCCTCAATATCACCAATCAGCAGAATGGGAGGCCTCCTAGCCAGGCACTTGGAGATCCTCAAATAGAATGTTGTTCTTTTCATCAATCATTATGCAAAAGTTTGGCAAGATAAGGGGCCCTTAGGGAAGCACTTCAAAGCAGCTTTTAACATGCTCATTGGCATTCACTGGTATAAGGGCATGCAGTAGTGCTTATTAACTGTACTGACAATGCCATATTATTTAATAAAAATAGATTTATTCACACACATACCCTGACTCGTAAGCTGTTGGTTTGTTTAATCAACACTAATCAGAAGTAGAGTAAAACTATATACTTGAATCATATGTGAATCTTAGCCTGTGTGGTCTCATATATCCCATGCCTCTTAACGCATGAGATTAGCACAGAGCCTGTAAGAAATCAGTGTTTGAAGCAATTAATTCTGAGTTGTGAAGCGAATAAATTTTTCAGGTCAGGTTTTGAGAAAGACACCATTAATACTATAAAATCATTATCATCTAGAGTCATTTTGCTAGGGGAATTAGACCTGTATACAATATTAATAATACAAATGGCTAATATTTATTGTTTAGCATGCTAAGCTTTTCCGTTCAAGGTACTTAGTTAGGCTACCTCAACTATCTGGTCTCAATTCTTACGCTTCTACCTTTGACTCTACATTTTTACCCAAATACATTTCAATATAAATAAACTGTATACTGGAGAAACCACGCACTACAAAAGAGATAAAAGAAAAGTGAAAATCCACTTAGAGTAAGTGGAAGTCAGCTTTGAGGGGATCTGAATGACAAATGGGATCTGGAAGGCAAGCAGGGCTAGCAAATGCTGCAGAGTGTCTCTTTGGACACAGTGGGATTAATGGTAAGAAGGTTTGATTGCACAGGCACTGGCTAGCAGCATTTTGCTTTCTCGGGTGGACACTGAGGTCACCTGAGTGACTCTTTCAAGCATGGGAGCCCAAGGCATGGCTAGTTATGGAGCTGTCCAAATCAACAGGCCAATGATTATCAGCTTGCGCAAGCTTGGTCTGAGAAGGGGAGACAAAGTCAAAATCCATTATGAAGAAGGCAATGGGGGGGGGGGGGGGGACAGCAAGGATAGCACTGACACTACATCCAGATGGCTCCCCTGTGAGAGCTGAGCCGACCTGAGGGAGAAAGAGAATGGTTCCGGTTCACAATGTAGCGACACTGATACAGTAGTAATCATAGCTGTGGGTGTAGTCACTCCAGTGCTGCCGAGTCTGTTTCAGGCCTTTGTAATACATTGATCACCATTTAATTTGACGAATTTAACACTTTTTCTTTTCTTTTCTTTTTTTTTTTTTTTTTTGATTTTTCCATGTAGCCCTGGCCGTCCCGGAACTCACTCTGCAGACCAGGCTGATCTCAAACTGAGAGATGTGCCTGCCTCTGCCTCCTGAGTGCTGGGATTAAAGGCATTTTCCATCACCACCCTGATAAACACACTTTTTTAACACCTCCCCATTCTATGGTGAAGAAGCAGAGCTCCTTGAATTACTATATAAATAAATCCTGGCATCACTCAGTGACTGATTGGGACACACTCCACTCTTCTGCGGCTGCTCTGTTGTATGGAAATAGACTGTATTCAACATACTAAGCTACTCTGTCACTAGGTCACACGATTGTGTGACCATAATCATATGCTGTCTACTGAGGCTCGACTGTACATATAATGCCAAAGTTCTTGTTTTTTAATGCAAATAAAGGGAGTCAAAGGGAGAAAACACCTTAGGTGAAATAAAACGACTCGGATCACATTAAGGAAGTTATAAAAGTCGGTTCTGAGGAAAAAATTTCTATGTGCAATTTCCCAACTTTATGAACCGTGACAGAAGATAGATACTGTTTTCCTGTCCCTTCTCTACCTGGACAACACTTCGCTTATAATCACTGCTTTACAAATGTGCGCTGAAGGAAGTAATGACTCCAGTAATCATGCTATACATCAGAGGATCTGAGGCCCATTGAGTTCTGCTTTCCGGATGTGTGTCACTATCAAAGTTTTACCACGTAACAAAGCAGTTCTCTGTCTAACCCAATACTAACGTTCCACAAAGTCTTCTCACCATGTTCACCTCCGTGATGCGGTTGGGTGACACTGAGGGTTCTCTTTCAACCTTCTTCAAATCCTAGTGGAACGCACTCTCATTCACCTTCACTGATGGAAAAAGAGCACTAGGACTCAGGTCTCTACCAAAAGAGGGCGCCGATCCATTGGCATGGTCAGAGATAAATTCATTACCGCGTGGTGTTGTGTCATCTAAGCAGACGCTAACTTATGCACTGTAGTGGTTTGAATGAGAATTGCTCTTGTAGGCTCATAGATTTGAATACTTGGTCACCAGGGACTGACACTATTTGAAAGGATTAGGAAGTGTGGCCTTGTTGGAGGAGGTATGTCACTGGTGTGGGCTTTGAGATTTCAAAATGCTGACTCCAAGCCCAGAATCTCTCTCTTCCTGCTGCCTGTGGATCCAGCACCATGTCTGCCTGCATGTTGCTGTGCTCCCCACCATGATGACAATGGACTAAGCTTCTGAAACTGTACACAAGACCCATTAAAATGTTTTCCTTTGTTAGAGTTGCTGTGATCCTGGTGACTATTCACATCAATAGAAAACTGACTAAGACATGCATATTTATGATTATACTTTAGCCTCTAAGTTTTTCTAATCCTATCTATTAACCTTCTTAATGCTGAGGCCCTTTAATATAGTTCCCCATGTTGTGGTGACCCTCCCCAGCCATAAAGTTATTTTCCCTACTATTTCATAACTGCTATGAATCATAAGGGAAATATCTGATAATCAGATGGTCTTAGACAATGGTAGTGAAAGGGTCTCTTGACCAGCAAAGAGGTCATGACCCACAGGTCATGGGACAGGTTAGGGACTGCTGCCCTAGAGGGCACATCAAGGAAACAAAGGCAGTACTTGAGACACTAAATGGATTCCACTGCCCTACCCAAGGGCTGTCATCATTATCCTTTCTGTTTCTTTTTCTTTCTTTGCTGTTCTTGAATTTTCCACTCACTTATGCACCGTTACGCCCTGTCCACCTGGAGTATTTTTCTTCCCTTTTTTTTTTTTTTTTTTTTTTTTTTTGTCCAACCTCAGATATGTTCATGGAAATCTCCTAGCTTGTCCCTGTCTCTGTGCCTCACAGGGCATTCTCTAAAGCTGTGATAGGATCACTTCACTATGAATTAGAGCAAGAATATTCTAGGACAAGGACTCTTAACCCAAGGTCTATCTAAAAGCATCAAAGTTCTACTGACTCTTGGAAATTACACACAAAAGTTAGTGGTGTGTGCCAGTTCACATTGCTTAGAATGGAATCAATTACATTTATCAAGGCCTCAAGAAATTTCAAGGTCCCCACAATGTAGCATCTACTAGTCTTAGAAGATTAAGCTGTAAATGGTACAAATTTATTCTGCTAACTTGTGGAATCACATGGTTCTATTTTCTAGGAAATACCTGTTTCAAATTCCTATGCAGAATTAGATTCCAGACTGTCAAAAGCTCATTGGGAGTAGCTATTGAGTGACAGTCAATATAGTATCAGTGTTTGGACTAAACAGCCAACAGTTCAAACCAGTTCAGAGGTGGAGGGAAGGATTGATGCTTTATATCATCATGGTGATTGTCATACTCTTTGATGCATATTGTCACGTTCTTTAAATATGGAAGTGAAGATCAAGATGGATTCCTTGACTAATGGATGAAAGAATCTACAAATAAAGAAACACATAAGCACACAGTCTCATAAGTTCTGTGACTAGTTCAAATCAGACTGATGAGCATTGAATCAGGGAGGGAGAGCCATCTTCAGTCTTCAGCATTAAATGAGATGCCTGTATCGCACCCCTCATCTCAACACTCAGGAGTCTGTGTGAAGAGAGATGGGAAGAGTGGAAGGCCCAGAGGTGGTGAATGATTTTAAGGAAGCAGCGTCTTCCGGAAACAACAGGATGAATGCATGTGTGAACTTACAGAGACGGTGACAGCAAGAATGAGACCTGTACAAGCCCAAGCGAGACAGAATCCCTCCTAGAACGAAGGAAGGCAAGTGGGCACAAAGTCCCACTCCTAGCCAAGAAGCTTTTTGAAAATAATAGCTGCCGGGAGTGGGAAAATCGGCTTTCTTCAATGGAGTGACGCTGGGTATATCAACAATATGCCAGGGCAGACCCCCTGCTCAGAAGTTGGCCAACACAAACCGGCCTCCATGTTTGTAGTGTTTTTTCCTTCACGAAAGAGAAAGAACATGAAGTCGACTGGGTAGGGAGGCGGAGAGGACCTAAGAGGAATTGGGAGATGAGAGAGAGTATAATTAAAATATACCATATGAAATTGTCAAAGAATTAATAACATTTTAAACAAATGGTCATTTTCCAAGCTGATAGTGGATTGGGTCTTGAGTGATGAGGAGACACAGAAATGCTGGGGAAGGGCGCTTGGAAGGGAGATGTAGAACTGGGGGAGAACAAGTGCCAAGAGCCTGGTCTGGGATAAGCTGAAGGCACGGAAGATAAAAGGAAGGCAGAGTGGGCATAGCGATGAGACAGTATACAGAATTCAGTGCTGAGCCACCCTCTGGAGTTAGGATTTTATTCTAACTGCTTTTGAAGTTCATGGAGGACGATAACAGGAATCTGACATCAAACTTTGACCTGACAAATGTTTTGTGACAGCATGCTACATGGTACTAGGCATTGTCTAGTCAGCAGAGAATACGCTAGTGGCAGAAAGAGCAGACACGGTCCCTTTCTCTCATGACCAACAAATCATAGAGAAAATCCATCGTTAGCAATAGGATCTTTGTTTACCTTATGCTTCTAGGAATGGCTTCTTCACCTACACATGGTGCTTTTTCTTAGCCTCTAACTGCTGTTCTTATTATTCTTCCTGATCGACAAGACACTGAATTCCGCACTATACTGTCAATACGAGGAAACCTTTTTACAGAGGGTGGGAAGAATGTTCTACCTTCTTCAGATAAGAACCAATGCTGAGGTTCAGCTGCTGGGGGATACTAAGAACATATTGGTAAGGCCCAACGTAGTACAAAGGAATAGCAGCCCATCTATCATTTTTTTCATTAAAGGAATAATGCAGGATACAGCGACACGGATGAGGAGGGGCTATTTACTTAGCTCTCTATGAACCACAGTCACTCTCCATGCTTCCTCATTCTGGGGCACTCTGTGGGGTGCCACACTTCTCCCCCATTCATTATAGGGTACTGTGCTAACCCACCCCACCCAGGAGCAGGGAGGAGCAGTACCATGCTTTTGACTGCTTCACCTACTGCTCAAACTTGGACCCCGGGTATGAAAGGGTCTGAGCTGGCTCTGTTCCCACTGCTTCTTGACGGACCACACCTGGATTCTAAGAGGGACCAACACCGAACAGTCATTCTCCATTCCCCATATACTTTCTTGCAGGGGAGAAAAGTACCCAGAATCATCCAGAGGCAGTAACTACCAGTGTTCAGGACAAGTTTAGTCTTCTTCCACTGAACCACTCTGCCGTTCAGTCGTTCACACCTTTGGTGAACTGTTGTCCAGGCTTGAAAGACTTCCAGCGTGTTACAAGCATTGAATTTTGCTTCTTGCAACATGTTTCCCTAGAAGCTCCTGCTCAACACAAATTTGTTTCTGAGTAACCTGGATGAGTCATTGCCAACCTTCCCTTCTCTCATGCCCTGCTGATTGTATTAGCATTTTATCAGCAAAGGTTTACATGCTGATTAAGTTGTTCAGATCTGCCAGAGCTTCTTCTATTTTACATGTCACCACAGGGCTCAGAGCACTAATCCCCCATACTAGTCTCTGCTGAATTAACCTCTCTTTAAGCTCTCCTCTGATTATAGCCCTACTGGACCAGTGAACTACACGCCAAATACTGCTTCTCACATACACAACCAGCTTGAGTAATGCTTGTCCTTCCATTATTATTTTCAAATCCTTCACACTCCTGGGCACCCTAGCCAGTGATAACCACGTGCCCCTAATGGCTCACACGAACACTGGTAGCTAGCTTGTCCTACCCACCCCCATGTTCCACAGCCTCACAGGCCCGGCTGTGAGGGTTCTTTCATTAATAAATGCTCTACAGGTTTGCCTATAACCCAATCTGGAGGTATTTTTTCAATTGAGGATCTTTTCACTCTGATAACTCTAGCTTGTGTCAAGATGACACAAAACCAGCCAGCATACCATCCCAAACCACATGGGAAATGATTTCCACATTGAGATTTCTTCTAGATGTTCTACCCTCAGACAGATCAGCCTCTACTGTGTACTACCCATTGTAAGGACTATTTAACTGCCTCTCCCCACATTATCTATGGTTTGGTCGCTGTTTGGGTTTCAGTTGTGTTGCATGACTCTTGCATAGGGCACTGAAGAAGTGAGTTCACCAAGTCTAGCTTGGGGAAATGAGTTTTAGAGTTACTTACAGGAGCACTGATGAGGGGCTATTTACAAGAATGTGGGTGACACAAAGGTAATTGAGTCACTAAAAAGCTTACCCCTCTATGAGTGACAATTCATGAAAGCTGGAGCCTTCTTGTCTAACCTGTGGACACCTCCAGTGAAGCGTCATCTCCTTTCCAGCAACTGTGTACTGCCTATTCAGCCTTGAAGATGGGATTTGTGCATAGTGACACCTTCTTAACTTCTTGAGTCTTGTAAGTTTCCTTGGCTAGAAAATTCTGGTCATCTTCCTGGGTTTTATAATCTGAAGTTTCAATCAATAGGAAATAGCTAAAAAGGCACTCCCCTCACAGCATGGTTGGACTACCTCCCATTAGCTCCTGCCTCTTAAAGTTTCCATGATTCCTAATGGTACAAAGAGATGAGAACCAAGCCTTTAACTTGTAGACCTTGGAGGGACTTGGAGAGATGCTTTTCCATGCCATCAGCAGTTCCTAAATCACAGAGGCCTCCTAAGAACTTACCCATCTGCAGCTTCTCTGCTTTATTCTCTTACTAAGACTTTATCAATTGGTAGTGTTACCATTCATGTCTGACCAAAGCAATTCATCTTAAAGTACAAATAAAACACAAGTGCAATCCCCTAATAGTTGTGCCGTCTAAAGTGGGCTTTACTTTAAGGAATTCAACTTTCTTTGTACACAATTCCCAAATTATTGGCTTTAATCCACAACCAATTTTATTGCTCATAACTCTGTAAGCTAGGTGGGTGGTTCCTCTGATCTAAGTCAGGACTCATTGAGAGTTAGAAGGAAAGCAGGTGACATTGTTCAGCAGTCAAAAGTCCTTGCTGCAAAGCTTTATCCCTTGAGTTCTATCCCCAGAACCCACACAGTGGCAGGAGAGAACTTCCTCCTGCAAGCTGCCCTCTGATCTCCGTCCAAGGGTCACAACACATGCACTCACACACATAAACACTTAATAGATGTAAAAATGAAGATGGCTAGAATGTTTCCTGGAAACTATATGGTCTAAAATGGCCTTGTTTACTTAGGCTAGCTAAGAGCTGAGCCAATGAAAGTGGTTGAATCTCGGGTTTCTCGTAATTTATAGATTCCCTCACATGGAGACAAAGTTACAAGAAGGACAGAGCAGTACATCTTCTGTGTTGTGAGCTTGACACTGAAGCACGTTCACAGTCGTCTAACAAAGTATTCTATCATTTCCCTGGCCAGCTTGGATTCAAGGCTTGGGAAACTGACACCATACTCTGTTGCCTTGATAGCAGAAGCCATGAAGTTCCTTTGCAAAGGATGTAGTTGGGTTGTGAAAACACTTTTGGAATTAAGGATTAAGATGACGGGGCTGGAGAGATGACTCAGCAGTTAAGAGGACTGGCTGCTCTTCCAGAGGACCCAGTTCAATTCCCCAGCACCAATATGGCAGCTCACAACTGTCTTGTAACTCCAGTTTCAGGAATTCTGACACCCTCACACCAATACACATAAAATAAAATTAAAGTATAGAAAGAAAGAAATACTGTCAAGGTGTCACACACAAACAAAATTAACATGGGTACTTACCACTTGACCTGGGGTGTCCTAATAGTCTCTGCTAACTAACCCTATATACACTGTCTCTCCCCTATATTCAGTCAGTAGCAAAACTTCATCTACACGGTTTGTTCCAGTAATACTTGTGAAGCTTGCAATATTGTACTCAACTCTGGCCTCATGGATCAATATTGTCTTAGAGCCCTAAACACTTCATTTCACCTGTGAAAGAGAGAAATTAAAGTGGGGTGTGTGTGGGTGGAAGAAATGCATCTGCAGTAGCAGGCTAACCTCTATTCTTAGGAAACATTCCGCCCTTAGAATTCTTCAGCCTTCTTTTCTCTCTTTGTTAGTACCTGTGTATCAAAATGATCAATAAACCCTATAGTATATACAGACACACTCCACTCTCTGTAGTTCAAAAGAAAATAGACTGGCAGGCTCAGCTAGTTCTGTATCCACAACATACATTCTTTCTTATAAATCACAATTTATTCTGACACCAACATACCTGGCTAAATAACTTAATATCCCAGGCTACTTTGCATGTATATGTAGTTATTTGTCATAATTCTGAACAAAGAGGAATTTCTTGTGTAGGGCTTCTGAGATGGCTGGGGTTTTGTGTTTCATAGTTCAGAAGTGGACAGACAACATGTTTATGCCCATTTTCCTTTCATTCTTATTACTGGCTGGGATGAAGCAATAAGAATGTAATGTCTGGTGATAATGGAGTCATCTTCACACCATGGGGATAGAAAGGATCATTACAAATAGAATTGAGAATGATATGCTTTGAATTCGTGGCCATTCCGTTGAAAAGCATATCAGTCCTTGAACAGCCAATTCTAGGATTAGTATATAAGGAAAGCAATCCTGGATCTGCTAAAGTAATGCCCACTGTTTCACTGGTACAAACTCCATTTTACTCTGCACAGCAATGGAACTCACTCCCAAATCTAGAAACATCAGGAACTCAGAAAGAAAGAAAGAATTTTCTTCCCCAAATGAGCTATCACCAAATCTCCTGCTCCTCCCTAGACATTCAGGCTGCTCAGACATAAGAGAATGACCAGTCCAGAGGATCACATCAAGGATCACATAAAAGCAGGAAAGGCTTGCAACAGCCACGTGAGTGCCCTAAAGATGTCTCTAGAGAAGGAAAGTACCGGTCAGCCATTCCACAGATGTCCACATCAAACTTTTTTCTGAATGCCACTCAAAGGAACCTCTGGAACTCACCGCTCTGCCTTGCTTTCAGAAATCCTTTTTATCTCTTGTCTGAGGTAAGGGATTCACCACCTATCCGTTTTATTTAGCTTAAAATTATTCTTTTTTTTTCTCACCACCCGTCTTTAAATCAGATCCTTCATAGGTTTGTCCATGGAGGAAGACAGATGCACACAGATAACTATGCCACTGCTCAAGACTGTCTTATCTAGACAATTGTATTGTTTTCAGCCATCACCAGATATGCCTATCCTATCACCAATATAAAATGCTGACATAATTGTGTGTGTGTGTGTGCATGTGTGTGTGTGTGTATGCCTATATGCAAGGATGCATGTGTAGGCTAGAGGTTGACTTGCGATGTCTTTCTCAATCAACTCCCCAGCCCTTATCTTTTGAGACTGGGACTCTCGATGGACCCAAAGTTCTTTGATTCAGCTAGATTATCTGCTCCAACAAGTGAGAAGAGTCCTTCTGTTTCAACCAACCGCCTTGGTGCTGCTGAGGGATCTCCCAGCCCTTTGTGTTATCTTTCAGTTGTGTTCTGAATAACCAAAATGGATCTTGGTCTCTTCTCGCTTGGAACAATAAGAGCTGTCTGTTCAATCCCTTTGCATGGTATATTCTGACTTTCCAAACCTGTCCCCAGGCTATGTTTCCTACCTTTTGTTTTTCTTATTGCCTCTATGCTGAGTTTCTTCCCAAGAATTCTAACAGAATCCTCTCATTAGCTAACTCCAGAACGAATTCCTTTCTGAGTTCTTTAGGCAAAATCATTAATCCTTTTGATCTCCTTGTACGAGGTTCATATAACTTTCTGTTTCTGGGTGGGTATTTGCCTGTGGACAGCAGGTGCTTTGAAGGGAACATGGATATTTTGTTGCCTGGTGTATGGCAGCATCTCAGTGTATCTAAGAAAGAGGAAGAGAAGAGTGGGTTCACAGTGTAGTTTTTAAAATGTCTTTTTTGCTTATTTCTTCTCATTAGCATTAAGTTGAGTCTATGTTTTCATATGCAAAGTGAAGTATTTTCATACAATTATATTTTAAGAAAGAAATTAATGTTTCGGGAGAAGGTTGAACTAAGATTCTTTCTAACTCTAAAATTTAATGCATCTCTTTTTAAAAATTGCTGCCTCAAAATATTTTAAGATAAAAATGAGTAGAATTCAATTACACGATCAGTTGCCTGCAATCTTCCCTTTATGTTGGATTTACACACAGATAAAAGTGAAGAGAAATCAATGAACTTTGCATTCCTGAATTAGCACTCTGATTTTCAACAGATTCCACAGCAGCATAAAACAGTTTAATAGACTAAGTAATGATGACAAAATGATGGAAAATTTTTATGTTTCTCTTCATTGCGTCACATTTCACAAAGTCAACATTAAATATATAAGTTAATCGCAACTATCTTTTGTAGATCAATATTAAGTGCCCCCATTAGCTGGGATTAAAAGATGATTTTATCTGACACTTTCCCGAATTATGATACAGCTGACAGCAAGATGCGACTCCCCAGACGGAGCAGAGACTAGCAGGGGAATGCTACCCTGTGATTTGGATTAGATGGAGTTCTTCCTGTGTGGACGGAGCAGGGCTGAGGCCTGTCTGTGAGTTCCCAGCATCCGGCTGCTCCTGCAGAAGTTCTTATGTGTCCATCCTGCTCCAACCAGCGGAAGCCACTCCACGATGGAGGCTTTGCCATGGACACAAGAAATGAAATGCATTGCTTTTTCTCCCAGTAAAGCAAGTGCTGGGACCTTGCAGCTGGGCTAGGTCCTCTCTGGAAGGTGCTCTTACCTGCTTTTAGTCTTAGCTTTCTCACCGGCTGAGATAAACCTTGATTACTTACGTGCTCAAAAAAACTAAACAAATGGCAAACCCAGAAAGGTAGGCTGGGCTTGATTCTCCAAGTTCACAAAAAGAAAGTAGTTTTTTTTTTTTTAAAGATTTATTAATAGTCATACTATTATTATTATCTTGAGACAAGGTATCTCTATGCAGCTTTGGCTGGCCTAGGACTCACTGTATAGGTCAGGTTGTCCTCTTGTGCCAGAGTGCTGGGCCTAAAGGTGTGCTCTACCGCTCCCAACCATTTCTTAAATTATTTTAAATTGTGTGTGTGTGTGTGTGTGTGTGTGTGTGTGTGTGTGTGTACATGGATGCAGACACACTTGGAGGCCAAACGCATCAGACCCCTTGGATTTGGTGCTACATACAGTTGTGAGATGCAGTACAATAGGTGCGCTTAACCACTGAGCAATCTTTCCAAATCCCAGATAAAGCAATTCCGAGCTGGGTGTCTTGGCTTGCTCCCATAATCGTTGCTTTTGGCAAGTTGAGGAGGAAGATCATCATGAGACTGGGGGCCAATTTGGGGTGCACAGTAAGTTCCAGATAAGCCTGGGTTAGAGTGTGAAAACGCTGCCTTAACCAAACCAAACAAAACATAACAAAAACCAAGGAACAAACAAAAAGAATAGTTTGAGATTTGCACTCCTATCAGTGTTGGATGAACTCCTATCAGACTCCTGAAGAAAACAGCCAATAGGAGCATTTAAAAAAAACCTGTTTGAAAGCAATTGAGAGCTATAGAGTCAGAGCATACCCCAAGCCCTGGAAGCCAAGAGCTTGGAGACCTAAGCCTAGGTCAGCTTTTGCCTTCTTCTGCTCTTGTGTTTTTCTTCTGCGTCATTTGCTGATTTTTAAGTCACAGTTCAGAACCTAAGAAACTCAGTGAATATTCTCACAGAGCTGGGGGAGATTAAAAAAAATCTATTTTGTGACCTCTACAGAGGTGAGCTTCCTGAACACACAAAAGTACTGCATTAGAGATCGAGGCATACCAAGAAACAGTCTCACAAACTTAACATCTGGATTCTACTTAGAGTGCTAGACTGGGTCAACTTGACCTGACCTCACAAGAAAGCATATGTTCTCTAGAAGTAAATACTATCAGTTGGGTCTCAAACTGTCCGTATGATTTTGTATATGCAACACTCAACCATTGCTATTAAAAACATTAGTAGGCATTCTAATAAAGGAGTCCAAACAGATTCAAGGTAAGGGAAACATTGGACAATACCATGAAACCCATAAACAGAAGGTCCAGATGTGAGTCATTGCATATGGACTTTACCTTAACCAGGACTTATATGTTCAAGAAAAATAGAAAATATTTTCAGAATTTCAACACAGATTTGTAGTCCATAAGCAGACTACAGAAAAACATTTGAATTGAATAGTGAAATAATTAAAATTATGCATGCAACAGACAAGCTGACATTTTTTTCTCCTGTCTTCCCCTCTCCTTCCCCCCCCCCCTCCTCTCCCCTGCCCTCCCCGCCCCTCCCCTGCCTTCCTCTCTTTTCTCCTTTCCTTTTTTTTTTTCTTTTCTTGAGACAAGGTTCCTCTGTGTAGCCCTGGCTGTCCTGGAACTTGCTCTATAAACCAGACCAGCCTCAAAACACAAGAGATCTGCCTGCCTCTGCCTCCCCTGAGTGCTGGGATGAAGAGTGTGCTCCACCACGCTCTGCACCATGCATTGCTTTCTTTCAACGGTTAGATGACACTTCACTTCTTCATAGCAACATTTGGAAAATATTGAAAAAGCATTGAAGACAGCAATGATGGTTGTAAACTGCTGAAAGAAATCAGGGGCTAAACTAAGACTCTACACTAAAAGGGGGAAAAAAATCACCTTTTGGCAAAACGAAGGCAGACTGAGGAAGGGTAATGGTATCTACAATGAAGACTAAGAGCTATTTCATAGCAGAAACTATATCCCGACCCTCTGGGCTCCCTGAAGTGTATGAGGGCTTAAAATGCTTTGGTACAGGCCTGGAGAGACCACGCAGTGGTCAAGAACATTTCCTGTTCTTCCAGAGGACCTGAGTTTGGTGGCTAAACAACTGCCTGTAATGCGAGCTCCAGCGCCCTCTTCTGGTCTTCTCAGTCACTGCACTTATGAGCACATATACACATAACATAAACAAAAAGGAAAATGTTTTTAAAAGGCTTTGGTAAAACAAATGAAGGACTGGAGCTGAATTATTCATTAATTCTTAAGCTCACTACCTGGAGTAAATTGATGGCACTCTGAGGTTTAGTGGAATGTTTTAATGTTGGCCACCTTCTTCTTCTTTTCTTTTTTTTTTTTTTTTAAGTTGTGTGAGTCAGAGAGAATCCTTCAGCCCTTGGTATTCTTTTCCAAGAACTGTCTTGATAAAACAATAGAAGCTAGTTGAGTTAATAACAACGGAAGTTTATTCTTCCAGCTATGGGGGAAACAATTTCAAAAGCAAGGTGCTTGAACTGGTGTCCCCGTCTCTGAGCTCAGCACCCTCTATTACTGGCCTGCAGATTTTGTTTGTTTGCTTGTCTGTTTGCTTTGTTGCTTTTGTTTCATCACAAAGTTAATATACCATTGCCTTCAGGGTAATTATCCCACCCTTGTGGGATAATGTCAATATAGCACATTTGCCTCTGGTTCTATTTTGTCACTCCTGCTTTCCCTTGCTTCCCCTCTCTCTTATCTTCCTCCTTGCCTCCCTCTGTCCCTCCCTTCTTCCTTTCCTTCCTTCCTTCTTTCCTTCCTTCCTTCCTTCTTTCATTTCTCTCCCTCTCAAATACTGGATTTACTTCTGACATGCCTACATATATAATAAAATTGCATTTTATTAAATAATGCTTTACAGGAGTGCTCTTTGGCTGCAATGTGTGCTTTGGAATATTACGAGAAACCACATTTATCTCTGAGGTGCTCAGATTTCATGATGTCGCATCTTCTTATACCTTCAGTTCTGTAGAATTTTCTTCTACTACTTCATTGAAACTGCCCCTCCATCTATTCTTTTCTGTGGAGCGTCTATGTATTTGAAGTTACTCTCCTTAAACTGATTCTCTGGATTTTTTTCTTCACAATGCCTCTAAAATAAATTAAATACTACTACTACTACTTCTAATAATAATAATAATAATAATAATAATAATAATAATAATAACACAGATAGAAATTCTGAAGTCAGCACTGAATTCAACAGATAATGAATCAGAAGGAGTAAGCTCTTTAAATAAAAGAAAAAATATCTAGTTATTATTTTATTAATAGTAGTAGTAGTAACACCTTGCCTATTTATTTGCTTGTTTGAGCTTTTTAGAAGAGTTCCTTAATGTAATTTTTTGGGATTTAAATTTGATTTGTTTATTCCTATTATATACTTATTTCCTGATAACTCATTTTACTTTTCAAATGTGTGGCTTCTTTCACCTGTTTCTTATCTCTCAAGGTATCAAATACGACGCCTTAAACTTTTTCTCCTTTTAAACTTTCATGATTCATGATTTCATCATATGAAGCTTTTGTATGTCTTAGATATTTCTATAGTTCTGCAACTGGTCTGCTGTTCCTACTTATGAGTGAGGCACTAAGAGGTTGATTTAAAAAATGCTTGGGACTGCCTTATTGCTTGGTTGGTTTCAGACAATGATCAAGTTATCAAGGGCTCTTGCTAAAGACCCTCAAATATATATATTATATATATATACATATACATTTATAATATATATATGTATATGTATATATTCATCCATCCTTGGGCTATGAATGAATCAATTAAAGTAGTGACTTTTCAAGTTTCATATGGCATGCATAATCTTTCATGTTGATATTCTAGCAATGAGGTTAAAAAGGAAATTGTGGTCTTCTGATTCAGCATGAAGAATTTTGGGGGAGGCGCCCTCACCTTTTGAGTACACCTTTCATTCCCCAGTTTGGTCGCCTCTCTTCTGTGTCAGGTGCGACTCTGCACCTTGGTTTCTTCTCTTCAGAAAGAGAAGGGTGCAGTATTGTCCTGTCAAATGTTCTGTGATGATGTAAGTGCTCATGCTCCCGTCCATTAAAGCAGCCATGAGCTTTGGAAATGTGGTTAGCACGACTGGGCAACTGAGTTGTAAATTCTATTTAGTTTGAATTAATTCAAATTTAAGTCACCACATGTGGCTGGTGGGTGCCATTGTGAACAGCACAGATATGCATGGTGTAACTCTACAAAATTTAAACATGTCTGTCTTCAGCTGTGTGGAGCTCCTCTCATCCTAGAACCTTCTGTGATTTCTTCACTGAAAGCCTGTAACTAAATAATAATATATATTAAATATTAAATATTTGAGTATTGTTGCTTATGGATTTTCTAGATGCCTTTCAAAATGTAAAGGATATTTTTAAAAACGCAATGGTGTAGGTTCTTTGGCTGTTTGACGTTAGGATCTGAGCTCAGAACCTATTTAAAATGTATCTAAAATGTAACAGTTTTTCTCTCTGGCTACTTGACTCCGCACCTCTGTTCCCCACTGCTAGATTTCTAACTTGCAACCTTTAAAACTTCAGTTAGCTCATAGGGTTAGGGAGGAAAGGAAAGAATAGGAAGAAATGAGAAATCTTTACAGGCCTTTTCTCTTGGCTGTCTGAATCTCCCTGTGTCTGGGGAACTGAGCTAGCCCTGAACCAGCTCCCACTCTAGTATAGTTTCTCTGAGCACAGTAGTTACTGAGAAGATCTAAATTGTAACTTTTTAAAAGAACCCCAGTTAGCATTTTATCTGTCCTTATTTCTGCCTGCTTCTCTATGCAGGAAGCTTCCAATATCTGTCAGCTCTGTTTCTTTGCACCCAATCTCTCTGTCAGTAACCGACTTCCATCGCCCTTTTTATGCCCTCCAACTGTTCCCAGAAGTCCAAGGAGCATACAACCACATGGGGGAGGAGCTTTTCCCTGGCAAAGCTTCACTCTAAAACAGTTGACTCACTGTTTTGCCTGAGCTCCCTACCCTTCAGGCATTCTCACCGGAGGGAAACCCGAGGAAAGGCAGCCTGGATTCATTTGGATTTTGTTCCTTCTCCTATTTCTACATATCTCATTTGCTGTTGCGTTTTCTCCAGTTCTGTCTCTTTGTTGTTGCTGATAGCCTTTCCTTCTACGATCCCCTTAGAGTTAGGTGAGCATGGGAAAATAGCCTGTCGCCTTTCAATTGATTTTGTTCTCTTATTTAAAGAACTTGCTTTGTCTCGGTTTCATTATCAGTTCAATCCAGTGCTGACTCCATCATTCTGTCTGTGGATGTAGAAGGTGACTCTTGAGGGGTGGAAAAGAGACTTGAGATCCTGTCTCCAAACCAGTTTATACAGCAAACTTTGGGTTCTAAATGCTGTGGTTTATGGGGGTAACCAAAAAGCACTCACTGGTAGAAGTTAAGGTAGAGTCAAAGCATTCTCTAAGTTACATGCATCTCCTCAATCTTAGCAGTTTTCAAATTTCTGGATGGTGTTTCTTAGGGGTGGTGACCACTGTTATTCAGAAATGAAATACAAAATGATTTTGAAATATTGGGCTTAGAAGATGGCTCAGAGATTAAAAGAGTTACTTGCCATGTAACTGAGAATCCAAGTCCAAATTTCTAGACACCAAACAAACGCTGGACATACAGTATGAATGTCTACAATCCTAGTATACATATGGGGAGACAGGAGACAGAGACAGGAGAATCCCTGGAAACTCACAGGTTAGGAGTCTTGGAGTAGACAACACAAGCACAAGGCAGAAGGGACAGACTCAGTTGTAGTGGGAGCCCCAGGATTGAAGGGGTCATGGGAAGAAGCTGAGACCGGGTAACATGTGGCAAGTCAGAGTTTCTGATGAAGCCATTGGTGAAGGTGCAGCCTCAGCTGAAATAGAGAGCCCTGAATATTGGAGATGCCAAGGCTGAGAGATGACCACCAAACACAATGACAGGTGTATAGTGGAGCTGGCCTGAGCCTATGAGACAATGGTAGAGCTGGAAAAGTAGGATTTTCTAAGCCCCTTGGAGCCTTGAGGTTCATAAATGAGTCCTGATGTCAAACACTGAGCTGTAGGATTGTACTATACTGCTGGACTTGGGTTTTGCTTTGATCTGATTTTGATTGTGGTCTGGTTCTTCCCTCTTGAAATAAGAAAGTATGAAACTTATTGTGTATTTTACAGGAGCATATAGTTAAGATTTGAAAAGAGAACTTGTACATTTAAATCATTGGAATTTTTATAAGGTGGTGGAACTTTTAAAATTTGTACTGTGTTATATATTGTGATACTGATATGAGAAGATGGGGGTAAACAAGAAAGGAAGGGTTATGGTTTTACAGTGGTGTGTTTGTATGTCAAGTTAACAATGAGCGGACTTGTGATGGTTAATCTTCGTTGTCAGCTTAACACATCTGGAAAGAGGAAACTTCAATTGAAAAATTGCCTCCATCAGCTTGTGGGTATGTGTGTGTTGGCATTTTCTTCATTGCTAATTGATGTAGAAGGACTCAGCCCATGGTGGGCCTTGGCTGTATAAGAAAGTGAGCTGAGGAAGCCATGGGAAACAAGCCAGGAGAAACCTTTAGCCATGGTCTCTGTCTCAGTTTCTGCCCCCAGGTGGCTGCCTTAGCTCCTGCCCTGGCTCTCCTCAGCAAGCAAGTACTATTTGTCATGAATAGATTACCACTGAACTAGCATCCCTGATCTGTGAGGTATCTTTTTATAGTCATAGTGCCATTTCTCTCCACAAATGGTAACGATTGTCCATTTTTAATAGGCATAGCATTCCTCCTCCTCCTCCTCCTCTTCTTCTCTTCCTCTTCTTCTTCTTCTTCTTCTTCTTCTTCTTCTTCTTCTTCTTCTCCTTCTCCTTCTCCTTCTCCTTCTCCTTCTTCTCCTTCTTCTTCTTCTCCTCCTCCTTCTCCTCCTCCTCCTCCTCCTTCTTTGGATAGGATCTCTCCATACAATCCTGACTATCCTAGAACTTGTTCTGTAGATCAGGCTGACCTCGAATTCAAGAGAGCTGTCTGCCTCCGTGCCTCAATAGCTTAAATTAAAGGTATTCACCACCACACCTGGCTCTTATATTCTATTAAATATGTGTCTAATTGGTTTTTCACAGATGACATTAATGTAGATTGACATTTATATAAGCGTGTCTGATTTCTTTTATTCAACTTTATTTTTGGAATATTAATCTTTTTGTTTTATTATTTCTCATGACCATGTAATATTTTGGTGTATGAGTACGTTAATAATTTATCTCTCCTATTATTTGGACATTTTGATTGTTTTCAACATGAGGCTGTAACTTATTGAGAAATGATCATCTTCCTGCATCTAATGGCATAAGACAGTTCCGATAGGGGAATACTTCAGAGTAGAACTGGTAGATCTTAAAATAAGTGAGTACTTGGTTTTAGTATATCATAGTTTCCAAAAACATGTATATTAATTTATACTTTCAACTAGGAGTGTGTAAAATATCCCACATTTCCTGTTCTCATTTCACTTGGCATCGTCTATCTTTAATTTTAGACATTCTGGAATTTTTATACTTATGTCATATTATAGTTTTAAACCACCATTTCCCACTGCTATTGAAAACCCAGAGCACATCATCATTCATGCTTACTAAACACCTGCGTGCTCCACTTGGGGAGCAGCTCAGGTGACTTTCCTGACTACTTGCCTGTGTTTCAGGAAGGCGTGTTCCAGCAGTATCTTCTAGTAGCCTTGTCGGTTTGTTGTTCACAGTTAAGAGACACTGCCCATGTCTGCAGATTTATCACACTTGATAATAGAGCAAGGCGTAAGAGAAACATTTGACATTCCTTTGTATCTAGACGGCCACAATTAAGCGAATATAGGAAACTGAAATAAAAATTTTGTGAACATTTGTCCTTAGGATCTGAAGCAGACTCTGGTACAGACTCTTTTTTCTCATTCTATTATCTTCCATTCTGCCTAATGCCATTAAAATATGCTGACCATCGGTCAATAAGCTGAATAAATGATTCAATATGAAACGCATTATTCCAAACCATTAGAAAACAAACCCTTGAGTCCAGTTGCTACACAGGTGCCCCAAAAACCTAAAAAACAGAATTACTTTGTGATCACATTGGAAATAGCCTAAGGAGGCTAAGTCAACATTCCGCAGATACCTGCACACACATATTTAATGGTGCCCTACGGACGAGTCAAGTTATGGAATTTGCTAAGATGTCGGTCAACAGGTGAATAAAGAAAACAGTCATGCACATTTCCTTCAGCTATAAAGAACACAATTTTGTGGTTTGAAGGAACATGAATAGAACTGATAATGATAATGTTAAGTAAAGTAAGCCAGACCAGGTCACATAGCATATGTTTTCTCTCATATGTATCTACATATAAAGTATATATATAAAATCACACACACATAACATGAAAGTAGAAGCTCCTATCTGGAAAAAGGATGGTGTTGTGTAAAAATGTCCAATACATGATCTACTTGACTGAAAATATCTTTATAAAACTGATGGCCATGTGCAGAGAATAGCTACCAATTAAAACACACACACACACACACACACACACACACACACACACACACACACACACACACACACACACAATATCAGGGGTTCCTGTGAAGAGACTGGGAACTCAAGGCTGGGACCAGTAGTGGCTGTTCTTCCGAAGAATCCCTCAATCTTGATACTAGTGAGACCACGTTGCTAAATTCTCTGCTGCAGATAGATTTTCTGTCCACTGCAGGAATTTTACAGTGTCTCTGTCCTCTACCTATAGACACCCAGAGTACCCACCTATTTCTTTCAGTATCCACTGATATTGCCCAGAAGAAGAAAAGAATCACTCCGGATAACTGTTGCTTTGGAGGGTTTTCTACTTTCTAAACTAGGCCATGCTTTCCTGAATCCTTATGTTAGTGACTCTCAGACCCATTCACATCATGGGGCTCCCCTGAGTCTTCAGACAGGACCCTAGGTGGTTCCGAGTCCCATGTTTGTAAAGGTCTCCTTTAAGAGGACTGCTGTCTCGAAGGAAAAGCTCCTTGGAGCTGTTTGAAGGCTCCAGGTATATGAGGTTTGAGGAGACAGGTCAAAGTATTGAGAAGATAATAAATATTTACTGGGTGAGAAATCACGTAAAACACCAAGCAGTGCTTTATGGAGCAAATCTTGCTCAAGCACTAGTGAAATCACAGCAGTAAAGCAGTCTCTGTGTCGGCGTTCTGGGACTGTTTCAAGCTGACAGAGGAGTTTGGGGAACCTGTAGGAACTACTGTGACCTTTCAGAGGCCCTGATTTTCCTGAAGCCCACATTTAAGAATGAAGCAGAATCTCAAATAACGATGCTGCCTGGCACTGCCAGAGACTCTGTGCCTGACAGGGAAGCTGAAATGCCTTCCCATACTTTAGATTTTTTTTTTTACCCTTCTCAGTTAATTGTTCTTCCTAAATTGAATGATCTATTTTTGGAACTAAAAGAGATGCAATGTAGAGAAAGGGACTGACAAAGCCCAAGACAGACAAGGGAGGCAGACAGAGGCAATTCAGGAAGGAGAGAGGCTGATGTGTGCATCTATCTTTCTCATAACAAACAGAGGAAATGAGAAGAAGGCAGGCAGGTGAGGCTTGAGGAATGAGAGATGCTGTCTATACGCAATGAGCACGTGAGATGAATAAACTCCCATTCCGGACCCAGTTGTGATCTTGGGCCTTGGTCTCATAGTTCGGGTGACATTGCACCTCTGCAATTGTTGAATAGGAAGATGAGAAAGGGCCCTTAAGATGGCTCAGTGGTCAGGGCACTTGCCGTAAAGCCTGCCGAACTGAACTAGATCCTCAGGACTCACACGGTGGAAGGAGAGGACTGATTCCCACGGATTGTCCTTGCTCCACGCACACAGTGGCATGCCAGGCTGACAACCTCCACACACACACAGTGACTGCTAGTAACGATGACGATGAAAAAGAAGTGAAGAACGTTGAAAACGATGAGAAAGCCTGCTCCTAGAACTGTATTTCTTTTGTTAAACTTGTATTTATTTATTTATTGGGTGTGTGTAAGTGTGTGCACGTCAGGGAGGGGGCTCGCCTCTGCAGGCATGTGTAGAGAGCACAGGTCAATGTCAGGCGTCTTCCTCGGTCACGTCTTTAGTTTTGAGGAGGCTTCTCTCTCTGACCTTGGGCTGACATTTCAGCTAGAATGGCTAGCCAGGGAGACTCCAGGATTTGTCTGTCCCTGCCTCTCACCCCAGTCACGCACCTGCTGTGTCTAGCTTTTATAAAGGTTCTGGGGCTCTGAACTCAAGTCTTCATGCTTGTGAAGCCATCATTTTATCCAATGAGCCATCTTCTCAGCCCTCAAGTGTATATATACACGTACACATGTATGTGTATGTGTGTGCATATGTGTATGTATGTGTGTGTGTGTGTATATATATATATATATAGTTGATTGATGATTCCGCCGCTTAACGAGAGTCCAGCATTGAATTTTCCAATGTTCTTTATTAATCACAAACCATGTCAAATCTCAGGAAATTCTACACCCAAGCCGCTAGCCAGAGAGCTCACTCCAAGGCTTCCTTACCCCATGCATTCCTTTTCATTCTTCTCCTCCTCCTCCTCCACCTCCCTCTCCCTCCTTGCTCCACCCCTCAATCCCCAGGTGTTTTTCTTCCTGTTTTCACACAGACTCTCAATCAACAAATAACAGGAACCTCCTGTGGGGGTGGAAGCTGGGGATGGCACAGAGGTGCAATCAAGTAAGAGACGAATCTTAACTAAGAAATTATCCACAACTAAACATACCACAACATCATATATATATATATATATATATATATATATATATATATATATATATTTTTTTTTGGTTATTGTTGTTGTTTTGTATTTTGTTTTTCAAGACAAGGTTTCTCTGTTGTAACTCGAGTTGACCTCGTACTCACTTTGTAGACCAGGCTGGCCTTGAACTCACAGCTCTATGCCTGCCTCTGCCCCCTGAGTGCTGGGGTTAAAGGCATGTGCCACTATTGCCCAGATATATGTATATGTGTGTGTGTGTGTATATATATATATATTTTTTAAAGATTTACTTAATTATATATGAGTGCTCTACCTGCCTGTATACCTGCATGCCAGAAGAGGGCATCAGACATCATTACACATGGTTGTGAGCCATCATGTGGTTGCTGGCAATTGAACTCAGGTCCTCTAGAAGAGCAGTTGGTGCTCTTAGTTGCTGAGCCATCTCTCCAGCTCTTTCAAATATATGTCTTATTTTAAGTTTGAAAATCCTCACGGCTATAATTAAAGGCCTGGTAATATTCCATGGTCGTGATTCCAGGATTACTGAGCAGGACTTCTGACGCACTTAACCTGCATACGTAACTGACCAGGCATGTATACGTAGAGACCTGGGCACTGCCGAGAGCCCAGCACTGTTGAGTAATGTCCACTGTCGACACAATCATCAGCTCTTCTCCAAAACAAAAGCAAAATAAACAAAACAGACAAAACTATATGAAGAATCAGCAAATATTGAACCAAACTTCCAGCATGGATACGAGCGCCTGACTTGCTGCTTCAGGAGTGGTGCGTTGTTGACTCCAGCAGGCTCTTCTGATCCCCCCTCCTACCCGCCCACCCACCCAGCGCAACATCGCGCTCAAAGCTCTGGACTGTGCCGGCTGTCTCCGCCTTTTCTGTTCTTCAGGTATTCACACCACAGTTACATTTTTAGATGTCTCTCTGTTGTGCCTTTAAATGTTTAGCAAAACTACAAAGCAGAGCACACATCGTTTTCTTCAAAACACACCAACATTTTGGACTACAAAAGAGACTACTGCAGACAGCCAGCTCCACTTTAAATGCACGTGAAAGCGGAGACCTTTTAAACTCCCTGGAGACGGCGCTGTTCTTTTCACCCATCACTGGATATTTTAACAATACGTGGAGTTCACTCCCGGATGCTTGAACTAAGCAAAGAAAAGGCTTTGAGGACTGAATACACTTGCCTTCCACTGCCATGAGGTGTCAGGAGAGGAACTCTGTGACCATCTCTGGCATCTGTCTTTCCTGCTCCCCTGACATTTCTGTCTGGCACCCCGCCGGACAGCATACCCAGATTCACACTTGAGATATTAACTTTCACATCAGGGTAATGAAGAACAGGGCATCGGGAAAGAAAGTGATGGGGCTGAACTTGGGACTGACAACATTCAGCCAAACAGGCTGTGCAGGCCTGTGATGTAATACCCTGACATCACAGGCCTGTTCTTCATTAATTAATTAATAATTAACTGATAACTAGGGAGGTCAGAACTCTCTACAATCAGCCCGTTCTGTCAGGTTTGCTCCTCCCTTCCTTCCTTCCTTCCTTCCTTCCTTCCTTCCTTCCTTCCTTCCTTCCTTCCTTCCTTCCTCTCTCTCTCTCTCTCTCTCTCTTTCTCTCTCTCTCTCCTTCTCTCCGTCCCTCCCCTTCCTTCTCTCCTTTCTTATCTTTATATATCCCAGGCTGGCCTTGAATTAGAAATTCTCCTGCCTCAGTTTCCCACATCCTCAGATAGCCTCAGATTACAGATGTGAACCATCAAACATTGTTCTAGTACTCTGTCTGTCTGTCTCTTTCTTATTCTCTCTCTCTCTCATTCTTGCTATTGGTCTCATTCTCAATCTTGTACCCCTCCCTTTAAGATAAAGTCTTGCTATGTAACTGAGGTTGGCTTCAAAATCACCACATAGCTTCCGCTAGCCTTGAACTACCAACCATCTCCCTGCCTCAGTCTTTAAAGTTTAGGGTTATAGACACGCACCATCTTTTTTATTTTATTTTATTTTTTAAATCCTGGTTTCTACGCAACCCAGTATCAGGCGACAGAGCTAAAATCCTGCAGGGTACTGACAAAGAATGCGGGCATGGCAGCTAGCACGCTTGGGTTCAAGTTCAGCTCCAGCTGGACTTGCACAAATTTAGGTAAACTGAGTGAACTTGAGCCAATGCCTTACCCTCTTCGTGCATGGTTACTCACCTGCAAAGTCAGTATAATGATAGAACCTGGTGCTGGGGTTACTGCAAGAGGGAAGACACCAACAACGAACCCTGCCTGTCCCTGTGAAAACAGAAATTGGGACTGCTGCGCATCTTCGAACTGCCACCATTGTTTTGAATCCTAAATCACCGACAGCGATGTGACAGAGTGACTCTGAGTAAATTCTGGGAAGAAAAATCAACAGTCAGAGGCGGGTACTGCCCCATTTAGCACATGCGCACAGGAGAGCACAAACCGTGAGTGACCCTGTCAGGTCCTCCCAGAACCTCTTTGGCTTTTATGTTTTTAGAAAGATACCAATGAGTGTGATTGTAAAGGGTTACTATCTGGGTTGTAAGGCAGGATGCCTCAGAGCTGTCTGATGGCACTGCATATTGAGTTGGCTCTTTCTGAGGAGAGGGTGGGAGGATGACACAGACCCATTTCCAGATGTTTAAGTGTAGGTCAGGGGGTGTGGACTCATGGTCATTTCTGTCACATCCAGTGATGGTGTTTTTGTTCCAGGAGTTCACCAATGTTGCTGCCACTTAGCTTGTCAAGTTCTTAACTTGTCAAGATGGTAACTGAACATCTACTCCATCTTGGTCTTCTGAGTCGATAGGTGGCTCAGTGTCTGTATCTTGGGTTTTGAGTTGTGTTTGTTTCAGATGTAGGAAATGTTTATACAAAAATCAGGGTCTCTCTCTGTAGCCCTGGCTGGCTGGGAACTCTCTGTGTAGGCTTTGCTGGCCTCGAACTCACAGAGATCCACCTTTCTACACCTCCTAAGTGCACATGTCAGAATGTCTGCCCTTATCATTGAACACAATCAGCACTAGGCTCTGTACACATCACTGTAAGCCTGTGCACTACCAAGAGTATAATGTTCAGTAAGCTAGGCCAAGTATCCACCTTCATGGGTCCATTCCAAGGGGAAAGACAGATAATAATTATTCTATGTTTCTTATTAATCCCAACTGAGACAAGAAAAAGAGGGATCTAGACAGCTCTGTGAATGTGTAACTGTGAGACCTACTCTGAAAAGTTTGAGGTTTGTTGAAGAAGTACCATTGGGCCCAATTTTGGAGGATGGTTAGGAGTTTAAAGCAGTGAAGGGAGGAAAATTTCTAGGCAGAAGGAGTTATATTGCATAGGTCCTGAGCTCAAGGTATATGTTAATGCTAGGAAACAAGGCATACGTAGCTTGACTGCAGAGCAGAGGGGAGCTGGGTCTGAGATTGGAGGAAGGAAAGACTGGTTTGCCCAGTAATGAAGGTCATGAAATCAGGTTTGATCTTTATCTTAGAAAAGTGAGAACCTGGACCAGATTTGGTGGCATATGTTTTTGGGACGTTAGAGGCAGGCAGATCTCTGTGAATTTGAGGCTAGACTGGCTTATATAGGAGGTTCTAGGTCAGCCAGGGCTATCTAGGGAGACCCTGTCTCCCTGCCCCTCCCAACACACACATACAGAAAAAAAAACCTACCACCAAAAAAACCAAAAACAACCGTGAACCCAAGAAACGGTTACATGATCAGTGCTGGATTATTAAAAGCATTGGCTGCTATGTAGAGAAGGCACGGGAGAGAAAGAGCTTGACAAGAAAAGCATTTGTAAACTCTTTCAGTGTGTTTTGAATTACGCTATTGGCAATGTGAGTATAAATATAAATTGAAATAATTTAAGGGGCTTTGAAGGTTGAGGGCTGAAAATTAATAAATATAAAGCGGAGTTCAGGGTATAGACAAGTGACACTGTGAGCTTAAGCATGACCTGGATGTGTGTGGTCACATTCGCAGGTAGAACTCGCTGCAAGAAAGCCAGGCTGGGAGGAGGGCAGTTTGTCTTTAATCCTCAATTGAACCTTAGCAAAGTCAATTTGTCAATGGTTATGGCAGTCTATCTAAACACACACGCACACGCGCACACACACACACACACACAGAGGGAGAGAGAGAGAGAAAGAGAGAGAGGGAGAAGACATCATGGTGGGGGGTTGCTAGGTCACTTTCTTTAACCCACAGACATGGTTGTGCTACAAAGATCCATTCCATGGGATTTTATGACGCTGGGTGTCAGCACATCCCTGGCTGATGGGTGTATAATAGGAGCACCTGTCTGGATGGATGGATGGATTAGAGATACCAGTATTGGACTCAAAGCAAAGTCCAGGCTGGAGTTTGGATCCACTGATAGATGGATGATAACCATGTAGACGAGAGCGTTGTCAGTCTGGTGAGGAGAGGAGATAGTAATACTGAGGTTTGTGAAATTGAGATCATCAAGTTCATTAGAGGGAACCCACAAAGGAGGAGTGATTCTCAGAGAGTGCACTGTCCGTGAGCTGCAGAAGGAAAGAGTCCTGAGAGGGGAATCATCCAACAGAATCAAGGGCGCTGAGAGACTGAGACAATGGCTGGAATGCTTCTATCAGTCTCAGCGGTAGAGGGTTCTGATGTCTCTAGCAAACAGCATCTCCCAAGGAGCAGGGAGGAAGAAGTCAGGCTGGAATGGGCTGCAAAGCAAAGCTGAGAAGATGGAGATGTTAAGTAGAAAGAACTCTTTCACAGTTCATGGCTAGGGCAGAAGAGTAAGAGGTCCCAGGAGCCATCTGCTTCAGGATCTGGGGTGACACTTTCTTCCCAGTGGTCCTGTTTTTGCTTTCGTGTGTAAATAAGAGAAGCCAGAGCATGCTAGATGCTGATGTCGAAGGTCCTGCAAGTTCAAATGCAGGAGCTGAAACTTGTGTGAGCATTCCTCTTCTTCCATGGTGTGGCCACCACTGAACTCCTGGCAGCAGGTGCGTTTGTATTTCATCTCACGCCTTCCCTTGCACCACTTGGCTTTCTCCCTTCAGTATCTGCATCTTGCCAAAGTCCCCATAGCTGAAATACACAATCTCATCTCAGCTCCTGTCAGGCCTTGCAGTAGAGTTTAAGTTTAAGAGAGCAGAGGGGCAAAGGAGGAAGTCAGTTGTCTGGGAGCCACTGTCTTGTTCTTCTGCTTTAGACGGTCACACTCTTGTTGTAGAAGGTATGGGCTGAAGCAGCCATGATTTACCTTGTAAAGCTGTCTATTGGTCACAGCTGAAGACTGGAGTGGACAAATGAATCAATTGTGGTCATCTGATTCTGTTGCATGAGACTCTGAAGAGACCAGTGAACACCTTCTTCCACAAGAGAAAGCACGAGCTTCAGATGCATATGTGGCTGTTGAGTGATCAGAGATTTTCTCAACAGAGAAAAGATGTAGGTGGAAGGTTCACAATGTAAACAAGCAAAGCAGAGATGAGAGAGAGAGAGAGAGAGAGAGAGAGAGAGAGGAGTTTGTATCTACTTATCAGAGCACCCGCTGGTTGGTCATTTTCCCTGGTCTTGGATAATGAGGCACCACTTAATGGAAGAGCATTTCTTTTGTTTCAGCTAAACTTAGATGGTTTTTATTTCTTGAAATCTAACAATCCTTGACAGGTGACACTAAGAATCCAGACCCGGATAGATCATTATGTGCTGCTGAGTCCCCGGGATGGGAGCTGAGGGACAACAGCAGATCAATTAAGGATGATCTCAAAGGTTAGGGGAACGTTGGGACCCAAAGATGAAGTGAAGCATGAGGAAGTGGGAATGTGGCGAACAGGCGATGGAGACGCTGCCTCTGCACAGATAAGCACTTCTGTACCAGGCCGTGCTTCTCCGCACTGCTGAGACCTTCCCTCTTGCATGCTGCTTTTTGTTTCTGAAACTAAACATGATTACATCATTTCCCCTTTCTGTTCCACTTCCAACCTATCCCACTCTTGCTCTCTCTCAAGTTTCAGATCTTACCCTTAGACCTTATCCTCGGGTCGGTGTAAAGTCTTTGGGAAGGAAGATGAAAGCGTCAATGAGGTAAGAAGTAATTGACCAGCGTCATTTCCAGACTGCCAACACTCTTGGCTTCTGCCAGTCTGGCGATTATTCATTCTGTCTCTCACTCTCCTTCCTCTTCTCTGTGATGCAGCCCTTTTCAAGAACATCCCATTCCAGCTGACTTCCTTCCAGCCTTTACTTTCATTAGCTCATGAGTTTGTGTGTCTTCAGAGTTGACCTTGTCTGCCTTCAGCCCTGATCTCTATACTAGACATGATACTGACTCTATCATGACTTTTAGGGCTTGTCTTTCGAGGGGGGGGCCCCAGTGTCTCTTCAGATACACATTTGGGATTCTACATTGTGTGAGGTTTGAACTGAGACTTGCTCCTCATCAGCTGATTTGACGAAAGCCATTTAAACTTTGGCAGTCTCAGTTTCTCCATCTGTGAAATACAGAGGATAAACTTGCCTGCAACATGAAGCAACTATAGAGATGAGCATATGTATGTAGCTCTAATATCCTGGTTTGCTGTAAGGATGCACTGAATAAAATCTCTATGCTTGTGGTTGTTACTATCTTCTGCTTTGTTGTTTGTGTTAGTCAGCTTTTAATTTCTGTGGCAAAATAGCTGAGGAAGATTACTTAATGGAGGAAAGAGTTATTTTGGCTTGTGATTTTGGAAATGTTGCTTCATAGTTGCTTTCAAATAGTAGCAAGGGAGGATATTATGTTGTGGCCATGTTACAAAGCAAAGAATCTTACTTCTTTGTGAGTAGGGAATAGGGAGGAAGGAAAAGGGAACAGGCATGGACAAAATGTATCCTTTAGGGTCTGGAGGGATGGCTCAGTGGCTGAGAGCATTGACTTTCCTTCTAGAGGGCCCAGGTTCAATCCCCAGCACCCACATGGTGGCTTAAAATCATCCTTAACTCCAGTTCCAGGGAATCCAGTTCCCTCTTCTGGCCTACATGGGTACCAGGCACACATGGTACACAGAGATACATGCAGGCAGAATAGTAAAACATTAATAAACAAAATCATAAAACGCAATCATTTAAAAAACATACTTCTCAAAAAACATCTTTCCTCCTAGTTTCCATATCTTAAATTTTCTATCTCTTTCCAGTAGTGTCGCTAGCTGGTACCAATTTAACACGTGTGAGCCTATGGGTGGACGTAGATCCACATTATAATGGCATTAATTATGTTCTCTCACATAGGCTGTTTCTTTTTGGTTACCTCTCCAGCCTTTGATAAAGTATGTCAAATCTAAAGTTCTATACTAACTCTGTCACTGACAGCTGCATGAACTTGCATCAGTTTCCTGAACTCTCTTAACTTAGATTTAATCTTGACAATACAAGCTTGCCATTGAAGAACGAGGGATGTGCCCCAATCGCAAACAATATGTTATGAGGTCTTTCTTAAATCCTAAAACGTTTAGTCGTCTTTGATAGCTTTCTTTTACCTTCTAAACCTACGTAGAGTCCATTTTTGGCAATTTGACTCCCACATCCTCTCTCATACTCTCCCTCAGTCCTAGCTGATTACCTATGATAGGTTTCTTTAGTGACCTAGCTATGTGGCTCCCAGGTCAGCAACGAACAACATCCTTGCCGCTTCCCTGGCGTTTCTTCCTCTAGCTCTGGTTACACACTATTGATTGTGCTCCACCTCTGCAACTGGCCTTTATTTTCATATTTTCTTTTCTTTACATATTTTCATTTTATTTTCAAGGTCAATTCAAATGACAATCCAGTCTTTAATGTGAACTTTTGATCACCCAGTCTTGTGAATTTATTGTTCCAGCTCATAAACACCAGCATCTTACCATGTATCTTAAATGCTAAACTTATTTTAAAAATTCTCCTCTTGTATTTTCACTGCTAGGGATCAAACTCGGAGGCTTGCACACGCTAGGCAAGCATTCTACCACTCAGTGGTAGCCCCAGCCTGGAAATCTGGTTCTCTTCTCAGAGTGGCTAATGTAAATGAACGTTGAGCTTCATAGAGATCCACTTTCAATTTTCTGAATGACCATTTTTCATAAGCACACATTAAAGCACACAAACGACAAAACAATCAACAACAAGAACGACAACAACAAAACCCAGAGTAGAGCTGGTAGTTACCCGAGGAAGGCAGTTAGCCTCAAATTTCTCACGTGAGGATCTGATACTGTTTTTACAGCGTGGACAGTCATTGTTTTCTTATTCAGCTTCATTCACAAGTGAATTTTAAATGCTTTTCACAGGGGCATTGGTTATATTTTTTTTCTATAAGACAAATAAACCCATAATCAACGAATGAAAGATTGCGTCATCTTCGAACAATCTACAGATTTTGACTTGTGGTGTCACTTAGAAACCTGAGCTGGAGCCATGGAGCCCACTTGTTTCTGCTTTGAACAAGAGACTGGATTCTTAAAAGTAATTTAGGTGGAGTCAAAATTCAATTAGCTTGGCAATTTCATGAGCTATAACATCATTTTAGCAGATGATGGGAGGGTTAGGAAATCCAGTCCATCACTTTCTCTCTTTAATAACAGAAAGAATAGATATAGAAAAGGGATAAACAAAAAGAGGCAGGAGCAAAGGAAGTTACTGCAAACATCTCTTCTTCTAGGTATTGGACAAAACACTAGATAAGACAGCTGAAGACGGATGTCATCTTCAGGATGCGCTGTGATTTCTGGACTCTCCTACCCCTGAGGGCGGAGCCCAGTAATGGAGAGCATGCCAAGATGATTTTGTTCAGTTGGAATCCTCCTTCTGTGAAATGAGGATAATAGTCTCTCTTTCTTGTCTAATACTGTAGTGTCTTTAAGGGAATTCCTATGATTCTAATTACTGAAGTAGCTGTGTCAACCACATCTTGGACTAGCCATCCGCTTAACAATTTGTTTTGAAACATTGAGTCTAGAACCTACTTACGTATTTGTTGTCTGCATGCATGGCCTCTTTTTTTTTAAAGGTCCAGTTTTCCTCAACAAATTGATATATATATATAATATATATTGATATATATATTATATATATATATCTCACAAAGGTCCACCTGCCTCTGCCTTCCGAGCTGGGATTAAAGAACTGCACCAGCACTGCCCTACATTTTTTTATAGTATTGGGGATTGAACCCCAGGTCCTTGCACTTGCTAGGTCGGTGCTCTATGAGTGAACTGCATTCCCAGCCTCATAACTGTGTTTTATGTGTGTGGTATAACGTAAAAGCTATTTGGCAGGAATTATTTTTATAAAAAACCTCTTGGGCAATGTGTTGGTCAGCTTCTAGGTGTTAAGCATGTAGAAAGGAGAGAGCAGGGAAGCCTCCATACGTGGGTCTAAACAGCTCTCCTACAATGCTCTTTGTCTGTATGTTTTATAATAAACTATAATAAACTAGTAAACATGTTTCCCTGGGTTCTGTGAGCCTCTACAGCAAATTAGTAAGACCCAAAGAGAGGTGGTTGGAGACCCAAGGAGCGGTTGGGGCATCGCTTTATAGCCATTGTCCTCCTCCTCTTCCTTCTCTTTCTCCTTTTTGTTTTTTGAAACAGGGTTTCTCCGTTGCAATTCTGGCTGTCCTAGAACTCACTCTTGACCAGGCTATCCTCGAACTCACAGAGATCAGCCTCCCTCTGCCTCCCAAGTGCAGGGATTAAAGGTGTGTGCCACCACCGCCCAGCTTACATCCCTTCTTTCAGAAGTCTAGGTGACAAAGCATTATTTCCAGTTGGCATCTGAAATAAAAGACAGTCTTTTGGAACTGAGAGTGTCACCTGTGGAATATGACCTTCCCTCCAGGTAGATATTGTCAAATAACAGGAGGCCAAGCTGTTGTTCATCGAAGAACGACTTTGTAGTGTAGGAAACCCAGGCATGCCTCTAATCAAGAACCACTGTAAATGGGTGACAGCAGTAAGGGGAAAACTGCTCCTTTCCTTTTCCTACTATGTGTTTCTCTTTGGACTCAGGGTCATTCTTCTAACAGTGTACTTCTGGGTGAACTTAAAAGCAAACCAAATAATAACTGTTAGCCTGAGGTCAACAGGAGTTCTGAACCAGAAAAGGATAGGGTTTTTCAAATTATCTGTATTCAGGAATAAAATATTTTATGTTTATGACTTCCTTAATCGCATATTCTTTGCTTTTATTTGTTTCTTTAGCTGAAATACTTTTAGATGACTGCTTTACTTTTTTTCAGCCCAATCTCTTGAATTTTCTTATTCCCATGAACAACGTACATATATTTTGTAGACACGATCTAGCCATGTATTCCAGGCTGTCCTGAACTCCCAGTTCCTCCTACCCTCAGTTTCCTGAGTGTTGGGATTACATGCTTGTACTTCAACATCTGGCTTGTTTGTCCTACTCTGCACATGGTTGAGAAAGAATTCTAGGGGCTGGAGAGAGGGCTCAGCAGTTAGGAACACTGAATGCTCTTCCTAAGTCCTATTCCGAGCACCTACACAATAGCCCACAACTTTTTCCTCCAGTCTGAGGGGATCTGATACCCTCTCCTGACCTCAACAGGCACCAGGCAAACATGTGTTAAATAGATACATATGCAAGCAAAACATCCATACATGTAAAATAAAAATAAGGAAGAAAAATAAAATTATTTCAGACGATTCTTCAAGTAAATCTCAAGAATAGGAGTTCAATTTTGCAATAAATTATGCGGCGAGAACAATTAATATCTGGGAATAAAATGAAATGTTTCTTCCTTAAACTGAAGAAGGAAATGGCAGGACTGAGAAGATGATTGGCATGACAGGATGGTCCCATACTTTGCACTTGAAGGGTGGCCTCCAAACGACATATCGGCAACTTCATGAATAACTCAATGCAGAGTTATGTGAAATGAATTTCCAGATAATAGAAAGTGCAAGCTCTTGCATGGTAGAAGTGACATTAGGTCTTGCATGTCTTTTAAGGCTTCTGTGGATAGAAGTGTAGGACTAAGTCCTGTTCGTGGAGCAGCCATGCCCTGAACACCTGACTTACCTCGCAGTTCTCAAGATGGTCCTATGCAATAGTTACAATCGCTCACTCCACCTACCTGTGGCTTAGCCATTCCCCTCCTCCGCTGCCCTGGATTATTACTGTCCAACAGTCCATCTGCACGCCTAGTCTACCTCTTGATAGTGATCTTACGAAGTGGATCTTTCATGCATGCTTCCATTTACCAAACTCTGGATGTCCCGGTGTCTATATGACCAGCTCAGCTGTTAGTACCAGAGAATAGCTTCATCTCTCCAGGTCCTGATTTCAATCCCCTTAGGGCAATGTTTACGCTATCCAATACAATACAAATAAGTCTTCTGCACACACATCTCAGTTTCAATACCTTCAAGGCATTTCCAAGGAAATACAGCGAAAGAAAAACTCATTGTGTTTCCTACACTTCCTCTGCTCACTCCTCAAAATCACCGCAGCAAACTGTTCTACTGTTTGGGATTCCTTTGTCTCTGGTGGGGTGACCATCTACCAGTCATCCAAGGGACCATATTAGTGTTTGCTTTGACCACTTTCTCTTTACTGTTGTCACTTGAATCAACACATTTGATGTCTCAGTGTCTCACATGATGACATGATGATCCTAGAAGTAACCTCTGACTTCAAACTCAACTCCTTACTCCAGAATCCACCAGCTCTTCACAGTGCAGCCTGAGTGACCTTTCTGAAATACAGCTGTCTACACATTTTCTTCAATGGAAAGTCTTCTCTGTTATAGAAGAAAATAAGATTAGTTTTCATAATCTCATAATGACTTTATTTTCATCATTGTCCATTGCTGTGTGCTATAACTGTTTGATGTGACCACAGGCCTTAATAATTATGCTTTGTTCCTTGGGACTTTGCCTTCTTCTTGCCAAACACATACTGGCAAAATACCACATGAGGCGCTACCACCACTTGAAGCTCAATTGAACTGAAGGCAACACAACTTTAAGCTCAGTGTGGTCCAATAAGAAAAATACAATTCTTCTGGAAAGAACGTACCAGGTATTCTACTCCAGAAAGCAAACTCAAGCCAGGAGTGGTGATGCATGCCTTTACTCTTAGTATTATGAGGCTGAGGCAGGAGGATGATGAGGCAGGAGGAGGAAACCAGTTTTGTGCTATAGCCAGAGTCTGTCACAAAACCAAAACCTAAACAAAGATCAAATAATAAAGAAAAGAACACATGTAAATACTTCTATGTAATTTCAAAGCTCCACAGTTTGCCTAGAACCACACACTGTCAAAACTGGCACTTGATACTGTCTGGCCCAGGAGTTTTGTAGAATATGTTCTGAGAAACTCCCTTGGTGGGGCACCCTATGGAATGTGGGTACAGCTGCTTGTCAGCTCATGGCATGTCTGCCCTTCAAAATACAGTTGCTGAACTTCGTCTTCTAATGGAGGTTTTATTCTCTAAGTCTGCTTGAGGAAAGTTTCCTTGCTTTAGAGTTTCTAAGATCCTTGATCTAGTGGGCAGTTGAGATGGCTCGTTACTTAAGAACATATACTGCTCTTGCAGTGGACCAGAGTTTGTTCCCCAGCCATCCATGCTAGGAGGCTCATAACTACCTGAAACTCTGGGATGGAATGCCCTCTTTTGGCCTCAATAGACACTTACATGCATGTGGGCATTCACACACATAATTAATGCCCCTGCCCCACCTCCCCAGACAGGATTTCTCCTTGTAACCCTGGCTGCCCTGGAACCTCTCTGTAGACCAGGCTGGCCTTGAACTCAGAGATTTGCCTGCCTTTGCCTCCCAAGTGCTGGAAGTAAGGGTGCGTGTTACCATAATAGGCCTAAAATCTATTTTAAAAAGATCCTGATCCAATGCTTATAACTGACTCTCCCTCCCTCCCTCCTTTCTTTTTTTCTTCTTAATTATATTTTTAGAAACATGATCTTGCTATAAAATCTGACCAGCATGGCTGCCTAACATGCCTAATATAACCTGAACAAGAATGACACCAGTAGACATGCTAATAACCCTAGACAAAAAATTAGGACAACTAAGGAATGCTGAGAGTGGGGGAAATAGTCTTCCCTATGGAAGAACAGAGCAGTTGGATATCTAGTATCAAATGCTCATCCCTGAAAACACACACACAAGTAAACTATACAGACATATTTACATATTTACACACACACAGAAACCACGCATGCACATTTAACAACAATGAAAGAGAAGGGTAATGAATTTGAAAGAGCAATGGAGGGCAGTTCATGGGACCGCTTGGAGGGTGGAAAAGGGAGAGGAAAATGACGCAATTATATTGTAATTTCAATAGATAAAAGAATCAAGGGAAGTTGTGCCATGGCCTTGGAAAGAGAGACATAAAGTTTATACGTCTTGTGTAACACGATTGTGGAATTCAGAGATTTCTTGTTTACAAAGAAGAGTCAAAGATTTATTAAGCGCTGGCTTTGAAATCCGTAGGCTCCGCCTGTGGAGAAAGTCGTCTTGCCTCTCTGATTGAATTATTTTATCTTCATTGGAAAACAGGGTGTGGCCATTGGCACAATAGCTGGGGCGCGTGATCTGAAAGCGGCCTAGGCGACCGACCAACCGACCGTGAAGTGGCTTGATCATGAAGATTAGGTGAAAGAGCAACTCATTTCAAATGCGTACAAAGACCCTGCTGAGGTCATCAGGGCCTGAGAGGAAAGTAGAAAGCCTCAGTTCAGGAGCGGGGGGAGGAGACTCTGGGTACCCGGGTCATGCTAAGGGGGTGACAATGATGATGTGACTCAATGTGAAGAAAGAGGGGCAAAATTGTTAGCATTCAGAAATTGAAAAAAACACTTAAAAAATGAAAGACTGGACATCAACCCAAGAAGAGGACATTCTCCTGCGAGGCAATCAAGAGGAAGAAGAGACAAATCAAGTCTCGGGGACATATTTGAACTGGTAAACTCCTGAAAGCGCTGTGGAAGCTTCCTGTTCGGCATTCCTGTTCCAAAGGAGAGAATATGAAGATGGTATTGAGAAATAAAAGCAGGAAACTCACTGATGTTTTGAATCAAAGTAAGGAATATAACCAGAGGAAGATGTACCCGAAGACTTCCTGGGCAGAGCTGTAAATGATTCAGTCATTAACATTCCAAGATTAAGCCTTGCTCTTGTTTTGGGGAGAATTAGAGCGAGTTCATGCAGAATAAAGCAATTACCACACATGGGCTCAAGTAAAGGTTCCCTGCCTCCCAATGGCATGCGTGGCTTCGTGCCATGAAATCAGAGCAGACAAGACTCAGGCGTGTCATTGGGATTCCATAAAGTTGTGAAGTCTACATTTCAGGGTAGAATCGGCCTTTTCAACTTTAGGAATAAATTCAGGAAGGCTTAGATTTAGCATAATGGGGATTCTCACATTAAGAGGGCCAAACTGGAAATCACTAGCCAGATGGAATATACATACATATATATATATATATGTATATAGTATGTATGTATATGCATGTGTGAGCATTTTTTGTGTATGCACATGCATGCATTTGTGTGTGTGTGTATGTATGGGTCATGGTGGAATAAAAATGGACTGGAACATGGAAAGTCATTTGACCATTTAAAGATACAATTGTTTCATTAATATTTACTTATATGTCATTAAATATGCATGATGCCTTCCCTTTCCTCCCTGTCTAACAGTGCTGCATTCATGGCCATCTGCACCAGCTCAGCACACGGGAGGTCTCAATTAGCCATTCAGACTGACAGCCTCTCAGCTAAGGGGCTCTTACCCTGAAATTGGCTGAAAGCAGATGAGTTTGTCTATAGGAAGAAGCAACAGGGAAACAGAGGTGTCCTGGGCTGGGCCTACAGTGCAGCTGAGGCTGCTGCCTTGGCTGTCCCTTTAAGGATGCAGACAGAACAGTTTCAGGAGTGGATGAATAGATATGGCTGTGTAGAAAACCTGTGCCTGGCACACATGGTATCCTGTAGGAAGCAACAGCGAGGTATGAACAGGACCAGAGCTAGTGTCAAATATAGATTTGTCAATCTACAAAACACGACAGAAAGTATCTTCCCTTGAAGACCTGGCTCGGCATGGAGTAGGGCTAAGAGTGGGGATAGTAATTAGCTACTCAGTATTACTCTTTTGTGAGGTCTCGGGCTCTTTCATGCAGGCCATCATGGCTACCTGAATTAACCTTGTGTTGGTGTCCTATATTTCTTTTCTAAATGGCTTGTTTCTGGAGAACCCAGACATTGCTGTATGGTATTGCAAGTGGCTGGACAGTTGGTGTGAGTGTGAATCTACCACGGAGGTGATCATATATAAGTGACATTCTTGTCCATGCTAAAAATCAAATACCCAGTGCTGGGGAGGTGACATAGTCAGTCAAGTGTGTGCCGTGCAAGCATGAGTATCTGAGTTTGATGCCCAGTATCCACGTGAAAAAAGCTAGGTTCAGGAGGATGCATTTGTCACCCCAGCAGTGGGGAGGTGAGGACAGGAGACTGCCTGTGAATTGCTGGCCAACTGGCCTCCATCAAGAATTGAGCTCCAGGCTCAGTGAGAGGCTCTCTTTCAAACACTTAGGTGGAACGTCACTAAGGAGAGCCCCTAACATGTTGTGCTTTTCATGTGTATGTGCACACAGGTGCATGTATGCGTGCAGAGTTACACATACATACACATACATAAAACCAAATACTCGCTTTTTAATCTTTAAATGATGCTAGAGTGAGCTGGAACCAGGGGGAAAATAGGAGAGAATCGTGGCAGTAGTCAGAGGACCGCTTCCCTAAGCGTGCCCATTCTAACTCCCTGAACCTTTGAATATGTCATCTTCTGTGGAAAAGCGACTTTCAGAACTTGGTTAAATGGAAAGTTCTTGACGGGGCACAAGCTCTGGGATTATTCTGCTTAGTCCAGCCCACCACACAAATCTTTAACAATGAAAGTTAAGGTAAAAGAGTGGACTGAAGGGACATCACACACTGGCTTTGAAGATGGAGAGAGCTGCTGTAAGTCAAGAAGCGTATGTCCTCTCCTGAAGCTGGGATACCAGATCCAAGTGGCAAGGAATGGAATTCTGCTAAGAGGCTGAAGGAACAGGGAGCATATCCCCCCTTTGCTCCCAGGAAGGAACAAAAGCTGTTGGCGCTGCTTAATTTTCATCCAGACTCATCCTGGACTTTTGAGTCCAAAAACACTACAGATAAATCTATTTCGACATCACTGCTTATGATAACGTTTTTAGGGTGTCAACAGAGAAGCAGCACTGTCGCTCTGACTCACACCCCGTCACACTTTCAGGTTCTCTGCACCCAGGCCTTGCCCAGGAGTCAGGATGAATGCAAACTGCAAACAAATCACTCTTTCCTTTCCTGGGAAGGAGCCAGCATGGGCCCCTTTCAGTGCCATCTGCTCTGGAGCTCTTCTGGTTCCTATGTGGTTTAATGGGGAGTGCAAGACACAGAACCCAATTTTTTAATTTGTATTATTTAGTTTGGATCAGCAAACGTCTCCCGAGCTCTGTCCTGTGCAAAGTGAAATCACCTATACGCTGTGTCTTTAAAAGCCGGGGAAGCGCGCCGAGCAGCAGCAGCAGTCAATACCAATTTCCACATCTGGATCGATACCATCGGAGGGCTCAGGAGCTGCGAAGATTGTTTCACACACATACTCCAGAGAGGGAGGGCTCGGGGAGAGAAAGGGAATTGGTTTTAATGATTTCATGGCTGTGAGTATTCCCTCTCTCCCTCTTTTCTTTAAAAGAAATAAATACATAAAATTAGAAACCAAATTTACGGACCTGTCAGTCTGCATCAAATCCAGTGTCTTTCCCTGACCTGTCACCAAAAGTGGCATCCAATCTCGCAAACGGCCTGATGCTGTGCGTGCGGCTCTGCGTATTGAAGACCAGTGCTGTCTGCGATAATGCAGTAGCAAAGATGCTCCTGTTTACAGCAGGCCTCCCCTCAAGGACTTTGCAGACACTTTCCTCAATCTGCAGAGAGAAAAACAAAGCCCAGCAGAGTGTTCCTATCCCCTACAGAGAAGAGCTGACTTAGTAACTTGTGCTGTGTCTACATATGAATATCTAGCTAGCATGGGTCTGAAATTCGTAGAGTCTTTTCTACAGTAGCCTGGTCACTCTGAATGCTGGAGTCTCCTCCATCACTGGGAAGGGGAACTGTTCTTCTTCTTTTTTTTTTTTTTAACAAGGCTTAGTTGCCAAGATAGTGCAACCGAGATGGAAATAGCAGAAGCAAGGGCGAGGATCAGATGCCATTAGCCTCTCTGGAAGCTTTCCCAGTAGGTCATGGGCTCCAGCTTTTTTTCCTGTGAGTGGGCACAGCTATGCGTCCTCAGTGTCATGTGTGGCCTCAGCCAACAAGCTCTCCTGCCACACAGGCCATTAACTCGCCTCCGAAAGAAGGCTGACCCTCACTCTGCATAGACAAACTCACCCTCCAAAGGAGCCAAACAAAGAAATAAATATGTCCCCTCTAGGCCCTGATATAATGGGGCAGCTTAATCCTCAGCTTGGTAAATGCCACAGCTACAAGCGTGACCAGCTCAATCTTTAAGGCAGATCAAATGACTCTCAGGGATGGCTCTCTGTTACTCCCAGCTGCGGGGTCCAGAGATTTCGTGAAAGACTGATTTTCCATATAGCGGTTACAGGAATTTTCTTCCTGGGCAGCTACTCTTATAACGAGTGTTCTTTCCTTTATGGTTGTACAAAGCACGGCCTTTTGAGTGTACCATGGACTCCGTATACAATTTTGTGTCATTGCCTAACTCCTCAGTAGCTGGGGACTGGAGAGAGTCTGGTGGCTTGGGTAGTAGTTGCTGAAGTGGCTTAGGAAACTGTGAAGTGGGGACTGAATAGGTCAGCTAGCCCCTTGAGTATGAGGGGTGGGACAGGACCAGGGCAGCAATCTCAGGCTCTCTTTCAAGCTGAAGTAGCACATTTCCACAAATAGAATCAGAACCACAGAGTCCTCAAGCCCTTAGCTGCCTGATTAAAAATAGGCTGCTGTCTACATGGACTTCAGCCATCCATGCCTGGGCTCTGTGTCCTTCACTAGGCTCACAGTCTTTGCTTTGCTGCCCACTCTCATGAACGACGGGCATGAACTCACTCAGCGGGGAGAGAGGCCTCTGAGGCACCACATCTCTGAAGATACTATGGCTTTTCTTTAAGAGCCAGGAAATCCCCACTAAATTAATCTTCTAGAAACAAGGTTTAAGAAGAGCACAAAATGTCAACCCTCAGTCGAAAACACAGCTTTTGTTTTGGTCACATTATCAGACTGACCACAGTGTATTTAATTCTTCCTGATGTGTTTCCTGCTCACGCAATGCATCCCAAATCAATTAAAAGCAATTAGTTTGATTATGAAACTGTGAAATCAGAAATAAAAAGCTCCCCGCATATCCCATGAAAGCACCCAGCAAAACAAAATTTTCCCTTTAACAGCTAAATTAATGGTTTTATAAATTTTGTTATTATCATTGGGGCCAGGGAGAAGAATCAGTTTGTAAGCACCTGTTGTGTAATCATAAAGGCCTGAATTTAAATCCCCCTACTCACACTCATGTGCCTGCAATCCCAATGCTTGGGAGACGGAGGCAGATAGGAACCCCATGGCCTGCCAGGCTAGCTGGTGAGCTCCGGGTTTACTGAGAGATCTCGTGTAGAAAAACGAAACAATGAGACGCTTGACCTCTGGTTTCCACAAGCTTGTACACAAGCATGCATCCACACGCAGCTCTGCAGATGTGTGCAAACCACACCCAGAGGGAAAAAAGATGGATAAATAAACATGTTTTAAATTATTGTTATTATGTGACTCTGCTGAGATCTAATGGGAAGTACTCGTTGTGGAATGTTCTCCAGAACTAAGCAGTAGAGAGCCAAGTTTTGTTGTCAGAGAACAGCTGAGTGCTACTCTCTCCACGAATTATCAAACTTGCTTTAGTTTTCTGGGCTCCATGCCTTCAAGGCAATCTCCACGGACCTGGTTGAAGACATGAGCACGTTACTACATTATGATGCAGAGACCACAAAGGACCACACTATGAAAGGAGGAACAGGAACTTGGAAGGTGTCTGTCATTCACTTTTCCAGTGCTGCCATCAATGCCCGACAGAAGAGCTTAAGGAAGAAAATATTTATTTTGGCTCACGGTTTCAGAGGATTCAGACCAGAGTTGCTTGGCTTGGCTCTATGTGCTTGTGCTAAACATCATGGAGGCAGGGGCGTGCTGTGAAGGACGGCTGTTCACTCACAGCTGCTGTGAAGTAGAGACGAGGCAGGAAGCAGCCAGCATGGTAAACGCCTCCAAGGAGCTGCCCTCTGTGAAATCTACTTCCTTCAGTGAGCCGTACTGCTGAAATTTTCAACAATCTCCCCAAATTGTATCACCCGCTGGATACCAAGCGTTCAAAACATTAACCAGAAGACAATTTTTATGTTCACTTCATAGCGGTGTGGTTTTTTTTTTAAAGGATTATTCCACACGCTGTTCTAAAGATTATTATAGGATGGCCCCCAGATTTTATGGCATGGCTAAAAGGTTTTCATGAGTGTGTGACATGTGTCGCCATCCAATGTCCCCAGGAAACATACAGAGTGCATTTTTATCTGTCTGTTCCCCAAGGAACTGACAGTTTGTTTTTAGTACACCTGATAACAATGGCTATATAGTTTAAGGTAACTATTAAAACACAGTGAAACACCAAACTGGCTACTAAAATCCCCAGATACACTCTGGGTGTGACACCTGGATTTACAAGGTCCTTTTCCTGGTGGTCTGATGACTTCCTCTTACTTCCCTGACATTTAATTCTCCCTTAACATGTCATAAGAAAAGCTCACTTGTCTAAGGTTTGTTGAATAGTTGGGTAGATGAGGTGTCTGGTCAGGTTGATGGGCAATCTGAGCTTGTCCTCTAGGAAGGAAACCGAGCTGACGTGGGTACAGATCACAGCCCTTTTCCTTTTTCCTGTGTGTGCCTGTCACGACCTGCTTTCTTTAGGGCCTCAGCACAGCGCATTGGTTGGGATCACAGAGTAACATATTTGTCTTGTGTTTTGTTTTCACTCATTCCATGAGATTTATTGAGCGCCTACTAAACGCACCGTGCCATGTGCATAGGCGTTTATTTAATTACGTCTTGCATCATTTGGCAGATTGATTCCATAACCACAGATTACTTGGCTGGGATTCTGATTCTAATTTTGCCCACAATGTGCTGTGCGGCTGTGAGTTAGGCACCCTACCTCTGTAAGATACCTAGATTTCTTTTTCTGCCGTGTGGAAGCAATAGCGAGTGACAGCCTCTTAGAGATACGCTGGGATGATTCGCGTTCAAGTCAAGGTGAAGCTTGTGAAGTCAATTGTTTCATCCTCAGAATGCCACTCTGAGATCAGCGCAGGAGAAGGTTTGTTTTAATGTATATTGCAATAGTCACAGACTGTTCCGGATGTTCTCCCGGTTTCTTTGCTACGGTGCTCTAATTTAATGACTGCTTGCTTGAGTTCCAGGTTTCAGTATCAAAGTGATTAACTTGGATTGACTGGCCAAACTCGAGTTCTTCTCTGAAAGGATTTACTGCCACCGTAAATAAGGAAAAAAATCATATATGCCCAACAGGTAGATGAATACAATGTTGAAAATGACTTTTAAAGGGACAAAATTTAGGTCTGAGCTTGAATTTGAATTCTTGAATCCAGTACTCGGTCTGTACTACGGGGTAGCTTTCTTTCCCTGTGTGTGGTAGCTAGCTTGCTTCATTTCACTGGCCTCGCTATCACTGTGGGAGGAAAGGTCACTTATTTAAGAGCTCATGATGCTTGTTCTCACTGGACTCTTCTCACATGTGTCCATTCTGATTTACCACATCCCAGCCTTTCCCAGCCACGGTCGTCACCGTAACAGGAGACATCTAGCCATATTTTATTATGATTTGGCTTATTGCAGAAGGAGAAAGCTTGTCTGAGTTCTCAACAATTTCAACCCCGTTTGAACAGAGAGAAGATTTTTAGTCAGACCACACTCTGGCTCCCTGGCTATTTGTATAAAGACTAGGTCTGAGAATTTGGATATCTAAGCACACCCTTTCCCTTTTAGTCAACATTGTCCAGTGACATCAGGAGCAACTAAGCATCACTATATTTCTCAGTTCAGGACAAATATTCCAGAGTATCATATAATAAGCCAGGGGATTTCTTGGTTCCCATAAGTGGATGAACAGGAGGATACACTGCGTGTTTCTATAAACATCTTGTGTCATTCACTCCCAGTTCATTTTAAATGATTAGAATTAGTATCTTGGGGTAGTATCAGACTAGCATGCCAATTTCAGAAACCTAAAAACCAATTAAGGACTCCTTAAAGTTCTATTCTTCTAGAAATAATTGCTGATACCAAAACCAACCCCAATTAGAATATCTATGGAGAGAAAGACCATCTATGGTTATACAATCCTGAATGTGCCAACCTTTTCTAGTCTTAGATGCTAAGCAGGGCAGGACCTTGTTAGTACTTGGATGGAAGCTATTTGTAGATACAGATGAGAGGGAATTAGTAAGAGAATTACCTCAAGTGGAGGCTGAGAAGTCCCACATAGGCGCTCAACAAGATGAAGAGTCGGGGAAGCTGTTGATGTGGATTGCTCCAAGTCCAAAGACCTGAGACAGGAAAGTTGATAGTATCACTCTCAGTTTAAGGCCAAAGGTCTAAGGACACAAAGTGAAGCTGGTATAAGACAAGGTTCCAAAAGCTGGAGAACCTGGATTGTAATGTCCACAGGTGGGAGGGAAAACGTGTACTGACTATAGAAATAGAGAACTGATTTCCTTTCTCCCTTCTTCTTACAGACAGTGGACTGATTGAGTGTTGCCCACCCCAAGGAAGGAGGGAGAGTTTTCTTTATTCAGCTTGCTGATTAAAAAGACAATCTTTCTCACGAATAGCCTCCTGATTTACCCTGATAATACTTTACCAGATACTCTTTTTATCTTTAAAGTATGGGAATCCATAGTAGTGAACTAGGGGGCCTTCCATCCCCTCCTGTTTAGCTTACTGGCTATGTCCCTTGACACGGTGACAACACAGTCAGACTGGAGGAAATGAGTCAAAGTGTTTGTCTCATATTGTCCCAGACTCCTTTTCCTACCTTTAAAAACAAACAACAAACAAACAAAACCACCAAAAGCAACGAACAAAACAATGTCATTTACAAAACAAGTTGTCCTTGGGGAGATGCAATCTTGTTAGCAGTTTAGGCTTGCCTGCACAAACATCTGTTTTAATAGCACATCTGTATGGATGCAATACTTAGCAGGGTGACCTAGGCTCTCTCTTAAAGAATTTAATGGATTTTTTTTTCCTTTCTTGTTTTAGAGCACACTCCCTACACAATTAGTTAGTTGAAAGTGAAATCATTCTGCTGAGGTCCTGAAAAGGCTGATCAATAACTTCTGGAAGATGTTATGCGTGGAATTCCAGGTAGCAGCCGTAGTTGATGAGGCAGTGGGTAAGTGATGTCACCGGTGTCTGAGCTCTGATCATTGTGGGGGAGAGTTGCACAGCCCCTCTGGAGAGAGGAGAGTGCTGGAGTGCGGGGAGAGAATCTCAGAAGCCTGGTGTCTGTGGAGTGGAAAGAGCATAAAGACGGTGTCTGAGTATCTCCGGAGAGATTCTATTTGGTCACTGGGCTCACGTTCATTTATTCATTCATCTACCCAGTGAATGCTTATTGGACACCTATTCACTGTCAGGCAACTCATTATGTAGCAAGAAAATGAACATGACAAATCTTTTGTCCTCAAGAATCAAATAGCCAGTGAGATGGAAGTAAAATTGAGGCTGATAATGATAAAACACCAGGACCACTTCGGCAATGGCGCCGTGTACATATGTTATCTCTAGTTTTGTGTTTTAATATCCTATTTTCTATTTTTATTGCATAATATCCCCCCCCCAAAAAAAAAACCAAAAAGAACTGAAAGAGACTCTGCTTGGACAAGTGATGGTTCTTCTCTATGTTCTTGGCATATAGAAGGTGCCCTGTAAGTGCTGAAGTTGAGATTAGGTAGCTGGTTTCAACTATTTTCCTTACCTATATTAATTTTGAAAATTCTTAGGGCAATCCCTCAATGGACATTACTGAATAATTTGATACCCGTTTTCAGACTTGGGATAGTACTAAGGAGGAATCGAGGTGTATGAGCTAGTTCCTATTATGATGTCCACAGTTAGTAAGCACATGTGATAGATAGCCAGTCCAGAAGTCAGTGCATTTTAACACTGCTTAGTATTTTGACTCAGAGATCTGAATCAGATCTGAACTTCAGATAAAGCATCAGTCACAATTATTTTGTGATACCACATTATTTTGTGGTAATAGTGGATTGCTTAGTACCTCTCATATTACGATGCTCAGTTGTCTCGGACACTATTTAACCGATGTGATTTATCATATTGTAAGGGTATGTGAGTGCCACCATCCCTTGCCACTACAAAGACACTACTGTTCTTGTTCCCTTGTGGTGATTGTGTTAAAGGTCTCTCCAAGACTGTACAGCTAAGAGATAACTGAACTAGGACAAGAGATAGGTAGGCCTTCAAGAATGTTGCTCCCTGCCTAATCTGAACCAAATGTAAAGATCTTTGTGGGGTACATGTTGGGGCTCTGGGCCTGGTTATCTTTGATGACACTGGTATGAATTTGAAGAATACATCCTGAAGCCACCAATGGGAAAACGACTCCTGGTGATGCTGGGCACCTGTAGTGTCAGGGCACAGAATACTTACTATCAACAGCAGGGCTCCTGAGCCAGGGGACTTGAGCGCACCAGCTTTGCCCTAACCATAGGGTAACTACTTTCTTTGTGTTACATAAAAACAAATAAGAAACGCACACCCACCACCGTCAAAGTTATTGGGAGGATTTAGTGACTTCATGCATATAACATGTTTACATCAGTGCTTTTCCCAGAAGAGGTGAACAAAAAGGGAGCCACTTGCTGAGTTACTTCTCAGCACCTGCAAAACTTTTTCTGAGACTTTCTGAGGGTCACATGTTTAAAAATGGGCAGGAGTCTCAGAGATGAACCCCAATGCTGAACTGTCTTCTCCCTCTCACCTCTAAGGCCAGTCTCCCTTCCGTGGACAGAAACAAACAGGAGGTAGGTCCATCTAGGTGCCTCTGCCCACACCTGTTTCCTCTTGTACCACTGCAGCAGTGAATATTTCTGGGTGGCTTCTACTAGCTGGTTTCCTCTACACAATGATCTGACTAATTTTTGTTTTTTTATAGTTTTACTGGTAATTCCAAAGTTACATGAAATAAATCACCTAGCATTTTATTTTGTCCCCCAGGACCTTATGGTTTCGTAGACATAAGAAGGTTCTTTTGTATACTTGGTAGTTCTCCAAGTTGATCATTGATGGCTCAGCTTCCTCAGAGAAAGGATGAAAACATGGAAGCATTATCCGTGGCACGCAGAGTCTTTCAGGTACTTAACATAATAATCTCGTTGCACGTCTGTAACAAGCAATTGGTACTATGATCCACACTTTATTATACAGATATTGAAATTCGTATTCCACAGTGCTGCCACTCACAACACTCACAGAGCTAGCTTACAAGTGAGCTGAGATTTGACACGACACTGATCTAATTCCAAGTATAAAGTTCTCACTATTCTTATGGCCAAAATTTTGTTTTATGACAAAGGGAGACCTAGACAGAAGAAAATGAACATGACACTGGGAGAGGTTACGCTGGCCTGTGTTTCTCAGAGGGGAGAAGATTGCCGACAGAGCTTCCCTCAAAAACAGGCTTTGATAAGAGGACCCGGGGAGTAGGTACATGGCAGCAATGTGGGAGTGTGAGATGGGCGAAGGGGGAGCGATATGTAGATGTGTTTCCTACTGTGATCTTAACAAATGGCCAGGTACCTAGTGGCGTAAAGGACACACATTTATCAAATTACAGTTCTGTAGATCAGAAGCCTGTCAAGAAGTCTCGCCGACTAAATAAAGGTGTTGGCTGGGCAGGTTTCTTTCCGTGCGCTCAATTGCAGAATGTGGCACAGCTGAGTTCTCTGAGTTTTTTGGACTGAAGCATATTTCCTCATGAGCTATTAGCTGGAGGTGTTGTAGCTTCCAGAGGCCCCTTTCTGAACTTTGCAAATGGCTCCCTTTCAGAGTGGTAGCTGGCTGTTGGATCCTTCCCTTGCTGTTGTGTGAGTCGTTCTTGTACTTTTGGTTGACCCAGTAGGAAAGGATCTTCACTTTTAAAGGCTCATGTGACTATATTCTCAAGGACATATTTTGCATCCCAAGGTCCTTACCGTTAGTCACATCTGCAAAATCCTTTCTCAAGAATAGGCAGTGTATTTTAGGTTCAGGTCACTTGGGCATGAGAATCTTTGTGGGGAGGTGTTATTCTACTTTCCAAAAGAGGGGAGCCTTGTGGTCACACTGTGGTCACATTGTCCTTGCCATACCTAAGTGTAGCCTTTGGTGATACTTCTTCATTGCTCTCTTGAATGGATCTGAAAGATCAGCATGAAGAGAAAGATGAGAGAACTTCTGAGCTGCAAAGAGCTCAATCCTGACCTACCTCCAAAGGGTTTGTGGCCTACCAGCCTTCCCACTGTCCCTTTAAAGCAATTTGTAGTCTGTTATCCTGTATCATTAACCTAATTAGTGTAATTGCACTCAATTACGTAATCAGTGTAAATACATGAAGAATCCCATAATTAGACGATGTAATTAGGTAATTAATAGATGACGTGGGAAAAATCCATAGCAAACATTCTGAAATGGACATGGTGCCTGCACGAAGCAAGTGATTTGCTCATTTCAGCATCTTAGCCAACTCTGTTCAGGAAGAGAGATTCACAGATTAATTAGGAACCAACCATAAATTCTTAGCCTAAGAACTCTATTTTGTATTTTGTTCTTACACACCCATTTTTTTCTTGTTTAAACATATGTCCAGGTTCTTTTCTCTGTATTGCTTTCTGGAGACAAACGTCTACATACCTAAACAGGGAGAACAAAATCTGGCCCAGTGTAAGCCAGACTTGACATTGAGTCTACAGTTAGAATGAGACTGTGACTAAGACCATGCCCACCTGAGCAAACTAACCAGACTACTGTAGAGTCAGGATGCTTGCTGGACAGCCTTGTCAGGTGATTTGCCTCGGAGACAACATCCATTTGAATGACGGTATCTATTCCGGAAGCAGACCCGTAACTCTTGGGAGGTGAGGAAAGGGAGTCTGAGTCACTCCAGCCTCCGCATAGTGTCAAACTCTTTCTGCCTCAGTAGACTCTCCCCTGAGCCCAGTTGCTGGCAGAACTATAACCTTATCTATTCAGCAAAACCCTAAGTTCCTCTCGCCCATTCCCATCTTCTCTGGAATCTATTCTCAAGTAGCCAGAGTGGTCTTAAATAAATTTTCCCTGTTCAAAACTTTAAAACAATATATTTTAAGTTTATGTGTGTTTGTGTATATACATTTGTGTGCATGCATTCAAGTCTATACCTGTGGAGTCCACAAGGGGTGTAAGATCTCCTGGGGCTACAGTAAGAAGTTATGAGCCACCTCTCTTGACTCTTCTGTAAGACCAGCAAGTGCTCTTAACCCTTGAGACAAATTTAAAGCCCCCCAAATTTTTAATGGACAAAATCCTATATTTTCAATGTGGATTACATAGCCTTTTGTCAGCAGATCTTTCTTTGACTCTCAAGCTTTTCTGACGGTGTCTCCACAATATCTTCCCCCTATATAGGCCTTCTTCCACATCTTTGAACGCATTCAGTCCTTACCCATGTTGGTGCTTTCCTTCATGTTCTTTCTTTAGCTTGGAGAATGGTGCTACTGGTCCCTACCTTCTCAAATCCGTTCATCCTCTAGGCCTTTAGATCCTGTTTTTAAGATAATTTATTTTTATTTTATGCTTGTGAGTCTTTTCGTACACACCTGTATACACACTGTTTTTAAACCTGGTACGACCAGGAGAGTGGGTTAGATCCCCTGGAACTAGAATTATAAATGTCTATGAGCTTCTAAGTGTGTACTAGGAACCAAATCCAGGACCTCTGTAACAACAGCAAGTGCTCTTAACTGTTAAGCCATCTCTCTAGTCCCAGTAGTGTTCTTTTGGTCCTTAATTTAAGATATTCCCATAATACATTATGCCTTTGTTTTCTTGATGACTACCACCACCTTTAATTTTGCTTTTCATATCCATAATATTGTTTGTGATCTGTGTCATTCATTTGAGTTTGAATTTCATAAAGACAATACCCATGTTTGTTTGGTTCTCTATTGAATCTCAAGTATTTAGCACTTAGTAGAACCTCAAAACAAATCCGTGGAATGAATGATGTGTTGAGAGTTTTGAGAGCCAATAGGAAGTTATCACATCAAGAGCCAAGCTAGGGTGTAGGCGAGAAGCTGCATTGGGGTGCAGCAGCCACAAACACACGCTTTGACTGCAACGCAGATGGCTGGCCTACTGGCTTCAGACTACTGATTCTCAGGAGGGCAGCCTCAAAGGCCTTCAGTTCACAGGCTTTCTTAAAACTCGCTGAGCTCCTGGAACAAGAAGTCAGGTGCTCTGCTGGCTTCCTAAGAAGAAAACACCAGGCTAAAATTTTCAAACTCTTTGTACTTAGTGATGACTGTGGGATGAATTGGTAAGTGTGCTACGTTGTATCAAGAAATGCTTACAGAGACAGAGAGATGCTGGCCAACAGCTCTTGTGTCTGGGCTCTGGGTCTCTTAGAGAGTCCCGCTGCTGCCAGTGGGCTACAGAGAGCAGCCTCATGTACAGTGATGACCACACTGATTTTATTTTTCTCCATTTTCTTTCACTTCGGGCTTCTAGTGGAGAGATTCCTCTTGTAGCCTTTGCTGTTGACCAAGTGTAAGCAGGTCATTAACATGGTTTTCGCATTTGTTATGGTCACGTATGTTATGCAAAGTATCCTCCAGGGACTCACCTGTTCAAATACTTGGTCCCAGGTGGTGGTGTTGGGGAGGCTGTGTCTAGTTGGAGGAAGTTTGTCATTCTGTGGGCAGGATTTGTGGGTTACGGTCTGTCTCTGGTTCTAGCCTGAGCAATCTGCTTCCTGGCCTTCGTATATGTGAGCAATCAGCAGCACGCTTCTGCTCTCACAGCGGTGGGCTAAAGTCACTGCCCTGTCCTGTTGCATTAGTGACCTTTTCTATGGCTTCGATAAAATTGTTGAAGGAAGGGTTTATTTTGGCTCATGTTTGGGAGGTCCATCACGGCAAAGGAGATACTGTGGTAAGAGTGTGAGACAGCTGGTTCACATTGTATCTTTAGACACTATGCAAAGAAATGAACACTAAGCTCATCTCCTTTTGTGTTCAGCTCAGGCAATGCATGCAACAGTACCGTCCATAGTTATGGTGTGTCTTCTCATCCCAATTAACACAATCTAGAAACCCCCTCACAGGTACACCCAGACTCGTCTCCTAAGTGATTCTAGATTTTGCCAAGATGATGCTGCTAGCCGGCACACCTGTTTACTATGGTGAGACACTTGCTCACAGAGCCCAGAAGAGGATCTGATACAACTTCCAGCTGTATATTATACATATTAGAGAAAGACATACTAGAGAAAGCCAGGGGTGGGGGAGGTAGTAATGGCTCATCTTTCTGCTACTACAGATTCAGGGACGAATTAGAATCTGCATTATAGACAAGTGAAAATGAGAAGAATGCTTAACTTCCTATTTTTTTGAGGCAAGGATATTCTTCATATTTCATTTTTTCCTGTATTACATCTGAAAATGTTATAATGCATACAATCTGTATTGATACATCCATTCCCCATTGCCTTCCCTCAAATTTCTCCCACCTTCCCCCATCTATTTTCCTTCCTAGTTTCATGTGCTCTGTTTTTAAACTCACTGAGTCCATTTAGTGTTTCCTGCATGTGTATGGGTGCAGGGCCACCCACTACTGCACAGGCAGCCTCTCACATTCCTGAAGAACTTGACTCTTCTTGGCCCAGCACCCAGTAGTTGTTAATGGCTCCTCAGTTAGAGGTGGGGCTTCATGAGTCCCTCTACTATTCATGCTGGCCCTTGACTGGCTTGATCTTGTGCAGGTCTTATGCATGCAGTCACAGCTGCTGCGAGCATATGTACAATGACACCAAACTGTTTAGAAAATACTGTTTCCCCATAGAGGCCCACTACTCCTGGCTCTTATAATCTTTCATCCTCTCTTCTGCAATCATCCCTGAGCCATGAGGGTTAGAAGTGTGATACAGATCTTGTATTTAGCCATAGAGCCGAGCACTTCATAGTCTCTTATTTTCTGTACATTGACCAGTTAGAAGTCTCTGTATTAATCCCCATCTACTGCAAAAGAAGCTTCTCTAATAAGGGTTGAGGGACACACTAATCATTGCATATAAAGTTAAGAACTTCAGGGGCAGTTTAATACCTTGTTCATTCAGTAGAATAATAGTATTAGGTTCTCTTCAAGGGCCTATGATATAGCCAGCGATGTATTTTGGGCTTACTTACTGGTACCATGTATCAGTTCTATCTTGTAGAATGGGCCTTACATCTAATCAGAAAGTGATTGGTTGCTCCTGTAACATTTGTGCCATTATTGTGCCAATGGGCTTTATTAGCAAATTCTTATAACTAAGAATAGTTGACTCCTCTGTCTAACTGAGCAAAATGAGGAGCGGCAAATCAGGTTAGATCTTCATTTTTTTTTTTATCAGCTCATAGTATTGCATTTAGGGCCACATCTCTGGTAAGTACTTGATTATTTCATAGTAATTTTATTCATTCATTGTCTAATTTATTCTTTAATAAATATTCATGAATTGCCGTCAACACTTGGGAGTTCTAGTCACTGGACATGCACAAAATCCTCTTCCTATTAGCTACTGTCTTCTCTCAAACCAACTCTCTGGCTCAGTCTGCCAAGAAAGTGAATCACCAAGACTATTTTCAGGAGGATAGAGGGTTACATCTGCATTTATACCCATGCGAGAGGACACAGGACATGGTTGGCATGTCTACCTGCTTGGTCTGACCAAGATAGTCATCGCTCCATGTTTCATAGTGCTTATGATCTAACTCTCAAGCAGATAATTGTAGGCTTGCGTGGTGAGTATTATGGAATAGAGGGTGCACAACATCATATTGTAGGAAAATCTGTATTGGTCTAAGCTTCAGGAAAATTAATACTTAAGGTGAGATTTGCATGGTAGTAGCACATAGGAAGATTAGGGGATGCCATTCTCTCTCTCTCTCTGTTGTTGAAGGGGAAGGACATATTTATGGGATGATAGTGACTCAGGAATTGGGGAGGATGAGCAAGTCATAAACCTGAGAGGTTTATGTCCTATGTATTAGACTGAAAGGAGGAAGAGAAATATGACTGTATTGCAAATTTCTAGGCAGATGTCTTTCTTCTGCCCCTGGGAAGGAGGGAGCCTGTTGAGGAATAGGAAATTGCAATTTTACATTTTATACAAGGAAAACACTTAGTGTTTTATCCTGCATTACATTTCACATATCATTTAGAGTGATCTAAGTTTGCAGATGTTGACTGACTGAACACCAGTCTGGACTTGTGTTTGCCTTTATAGGCATTCCATTTGTTTCAGCATTAGGAGAAACATGTTGAGGAAATTTTATAGTGAATGTGCAAATGACCCAAAACTATTTTGTACTAATCCTTAGAGAAAGATGGTGCTATGAGGCATTTCAAGTGGCAGTTATAGAGGCGTCCTCGTTACAGTCCGTCCTTTTCTTGTATAGTTCTCCTTGGGTCAGCCCTCTAAGGGCTGGAGTAGCCAGCACCATTTTCAGGGAGATAAATGGCTACTCCTGGCTTTATTGCCTGCACCAACAGGACACAGAGAGTATGTCTTTGGGTTGGGCCGACCACCTCCACAGTGTAAGGCAGCATCAACAGCTCCAGTGGGATGCCAGCAGGCACATATATTGATCGTAAATAATGTCTCAATGTCCTACAGTGGGTCATAAATCAAAAATATTTCAAAATGTCTTTCTCTTCTGTTTGTTTCAGTGGGTTGTGTTCTGGTTAAGAACACAACCTTTTCTTTAGGGTTGGTTCATAACCTGGGCCTGGTGTCCACTGTGGGTCAAATACTTTCCTTAACCTCTGGTTCCAGAGGCTCTGGAGAGCTTGCTATAACCATCTTTGTCTCTACGTAAGTTTCACTGGAATAAGCAAAGAGTGGCAGATCCTTCATATTTTTGCCTTCTGTCAATGCTCAGGAAATACTCTAGCAGCTGCTTGATAGACTGCACTACAAGAAAGCATTTCTCTTAGTGATAATGTTAAATATTGCATAGATTCACAGAACCAGAAAGAACCTTCTAGTTCTTCCCTTTTAACTCCTCTTTGATTGGTTGAAGCAGGAGAGAGAAGCTGGTCCGTGCATACTCATCCAGGGCTTTACTTGGAAGGAGTAGGCTGCCTGATGAATGCAGAGGAGTTGGTCATTTTCCATTCAGTCTTTATGAAGGGTGTGTATTCTGGCTGCCTTTTGTAGGTCTCTGGGATACACCTTGCTTCCTCAGGAAGTGGCGGGGGGGTTGTGGCTGTCGGTCTACTTGTGATTTGATGAGTATGTTTAATTCTTGTATAAATTACTACCCAGTCCTTTGTTTTTGTGGGCCAATTGACATCTTCCAATCTAGCTTTTTGTAAAGGTGATGTTTTAGTCCCCATATGTGGGCTTTCTTTTCATTGATTCCAAACTCAGGAGAGAAGGGGAGATGCTATTTATGGCTCCTCTGATAACTCCCCACAGAAACTTTCTTGACATTGCTGATGCCTGCTAATGTGTGGATGTGTACCACCTGCCATTCCTCTGGTTTCAGCCTCTGTCTCTGCCTCAGTCTCTGTGTCTGCCTCTGCTTCCAGCCTGGCTTTCATGCTGTCAGAGGGGAGGTACGATAGATTCACCTCCTTTCTGGAGATACTTCATGGCTTTTCCAGAGCCCAGTTATGATCCTGATCTGTTGAAGCTCTTGACACACTGGCATCAGAGATTTGTATTTTTAGACCCCACATTGATGATCATAAATAGCCTTCCTTAATACAAATATATTACCTGGTGTTTTTATATAGAACATTTGCTAAGTTTGGGATAAGGGAACTCTAAGGGCCGATGAATTCAAGGTTTGATTACCAGCAGCCCGTGGCACTGTGAACTTTTGAGAGAGCTGGCCAAGTGGGAGGAAGTTAGGTCATTGGGGATGTGCCCTTAAAGTAGGTATTGGGACTCTGTTCTTGTCTCTTGTGTCCTCTTTTGCTTTCTGACTTCCAAGAAATGAACAGGCTGCTTCGGTCATACGCACCCACAGTGATGTACTGAGTTGCCACAGTGAAGCACAGAGAAATGATGGAAAATGGAAATGTCTGGGATAGACATCTAACTAACACATTATTATAGGTGAGGAAGCATAAGTTTTGGCTCAAATAGGAAGGATCTCAGACTTGAGTCTTTTCTTTTTTGAAAAATAGCAACATAGCGAACAAAGAAACTCAGACCATACCACAGCAGAAGCAGCCATAGCTGCTCCATGGTTCAACCCAATGAAAACTAATTCTAATTTGCAGTTCACCTAAACAGTATTCTTCTCTGCGTTGAGAACAACAGGACTTCTCTTACTTAGTTGTTGTGTGAGGTAAAGAGGATAATGTATATATAATTGATGACACCTAGTGGGTATTCCATGGGTAGGGCAGAGCTTTTTAGGAACTTTTGGAAATCTTGAAATGGAAGCACAAATGACTCGAGTGCCCACGTGTTTCATAGAAGGTATAAAAGATTAAGCCTAGAATCTCTGCTTTTTCCTGCTTCTCTCTTTGAGGGCCTCTCTGGTCACTTGTGTTTGTGTTCTTTCAAATGCACATGCTCACTGACCCTCAGGTGGCAGGGGCCAGAGAAGGCACAATTAATTCATAATTCATGTGTTTTCTGTATTCAACACCATATGTGTGTGTGTGTGTGTGTGTGTGTGTGTGTGTGTGTACTGACCAAATTCTGATCACAGCATGACAAATGAACTTGCAAACACCTCCGTTTTTCTGGTGAGGAAATTGGCTCACACAGATTCTAAGCTGTTTTCATGTTCTGGGCAAAAGAACTAGTCATTGTGGAAGGTGAGTTTCGCCCCATACATATCCAACCCCCCAATTTTTTTTTTGACCTGGGCTAAACAATTTATCCCTACTGTGCCATCCTCATCCTCAGCATAATGCTGGCACCCAGCAGGATGCTTTTCTAAGGGAGACAACACTGCCAAACACAGTCCATGTGTGTTCTGTTGGAGCAACTGCTGCCCGGCTTTTCCTGGGGACTCTGTTTCTAAACACCCCACATGGAGAGAACAACAACAGAGCAAGGAAACAAATCCACCTAGGTATGCCTTGGTGAGCCAATGGCTTCATCGGGGGTGACCTACAGGAACACAGGTGAGGGCTGGTTTACCAGCAACTTGCTAGCAGCTGTGCCTCCAAAGAAGACACACTCCCCCAGCCTGCCGCCCTCTCTCTTGGCAACTGAACTGCTCATCCACCTTGGGGTGGTATGGGAACTTGCATGCTCTCTGTCATTTCCACGTGGGGGTGTGACTGGGCCCAATCTTGTGAGGATCTTGTGTGAGTAGTCAGAACTACTTTTATTTCAAGACGACAATGGCCACATCATGCTAGGAGGATGGAATTCCACAGCAGCAAGCTTGTTTTGGACAGGTGATGAGACAACCTTCACTGAATTACTAGCATCCACGTACATCTCTGGCTGATGGGACCCATATGGAGGAAAGAAGTGCAAACGACTGGCCTAAAGAGTTAGATCCCCACACATATTATTTGAAGCTGCTTTTGGTGGACTTTTTTTCATTCAAAAACTAACTTACTTTATGAGCCAGGCAGCATTTAGAGCCCCTGTATCTGCTTACCACAGCTGTCTCTACTAAGGGACTCGTATGCATCTTGTCTGCAGGTTTCTGTTCAAGTGCTGTCTCTGCAGAGAGGATTTCACTGCCCCCCTTCTCAGTGGGTCCCCTTTATGCCTTTTAGAGGCTGGAAACCATAACAGTTAGCAACCTGATTTGCCTTTGCTTAGGGTTAGCCTTCCTATTGCTAGCATTGAGACCTCCATGGTAAATTATCAAAATCCTTCTGTCTCTTAATTTCCTTGTCTATAAAATGGGTCATATTTGACAGGGTCTTGGAGTCATTGAGAATTTCGTTAGTTGATGTTAATGAAGTATTAAAATCTTTGGTGGTTTGTGAAACAGTCTAAAAACATAAGCTGCTATTGTTAGTATGCCTTGCTTTTATCCTGCTGTCAACCATTAGTTGATCGGTTTGCTTCATCAGAAAGTGCAGCAATGAAGCAAGGGCTGCATCATATTCACCATCAAATCTCAAATATCAGTACAACTCCCAGCCTAGTATATGTATGTACAGTCAGTGCTTGTTGAATACACCCATGGAGAATATACATAAGAAACTGAATGGGTGAGGGCTTCAGAAACAGTTTAGACATCATCCCTGCCCTTCAGGGATGTGTAGTCTAGCAGGGAGGTAAGACAGTTTCAAAAAGTACCTTAGTGTTGGGCCAAATCCAGATAGTACTTTGAAATAATGAAATATAATGTGGTGGTCATGAGTCAGCAGATGTCTTGACACATCTGGCCAAGCCTCCAGTGGTCTTTGTCACTGAACCTGAAAAAAAAAAAACAGCCCAACTATACATTTTATGACATTTTCTAGTAATATACTTAAATCACATGGAAGAACTAAAAGCAAATCATTTGCTTTAATATTTAATTAACTGTAAGATTTGCTAGGACCTAGACCTTTCCCCCCGCTATGAAGACACCTTGTGTACCTTGTGGCTCTTCCCAATGTCTACAAAAGCACACAATTCTCTTCCCTCAAACTCTAGACTCAAGGGTTATGTGTGTTGGGGTGTACCTCACTATGGGTGCAGCCAGCCTTCTCTCTGCGAGTTCATTCCAACAGGAGGGCAGATTCACCAGCCACTGGTCTGAAAATCTTTGAAAGCAAAGTCATGTCTGTAACTAATATACGCAGATGCCTTTTCTGTTATTACCTAAATAATAACATAGAAGACATGCACTTAGCATTTATATGTATCAAGTACTTAAAGTAATCTAGAGATGATTTGTGTATATGGGAGGAGATTTGTAGATACACTGAATTACTATGCAATTTACTCAAGGAATGCAAACATCTGTGGATTTCTTTTCTGCTAGGGTCTTGGATCTAGTCACTCACAAGGAAAACTGTATTATTTTTTCTTTTTCACAGTTTGATAAACTTGAAACCACCTACTTTGTTCAGGGCATGGGTCCATGATATTGGGTCCACTTTAATTGAAATGTTGACAATGTTCAAAGTCAGGAAAACATCAGGAATGATCAGTCTATATTGGAAACAATGAAAATTTCATTTTCTGAGGCTTTTCGGCTGGCACTTACATCACCTGGTACCTAGACTCAAATTGCAAGAATGGATAAAAATAGCAGATTATTTTTAAAGGCTGATCTACTTGAGAGTGCCTTAAGGGGTTCCAAATTCCTTATCAGCCGGTGGAGAGACCCTGTCTGTAGAAGTCATGAGAGGTCTACACTTGTCTCTGCATCCTGCTGCCTGTACATCTGAGGTTAGATCTAGGATGCTGTTGCCAGGCAAGAGAGGATGCTGTTAGTGCATGCAGTTGGTAGGTAAAGGTTGAGACATCCAGTGAAGCTGATGCTATTTGTCCTTTGATTCTTACTTTGCTCTGTTGCCTTGACGACTGCCATGAAAGGAAGACTGTCTGGAACACAGAACGCTTAAAAACCTCCCATGGAACTTGCTCATGGTTCTGTGGCTATGTCCTACCTTTTAGGACCATGGACTTGTTATCTTTAAGGGTACTGTGGGGTTGCCCTAGGCTGTCCCAGTGCATGAAACATCTCCCTCTGCAGCAGGTGGGGCATGGCTTCCATCACACTGCAAGTTCTCCAGAGGAAGCGCATACCCCAGGGAGTCTCTGAAATCACAAGCATTTAGAGGAAAATTGAAGCTCTGTGGAATTTCAATCTGCTTTCCCTAAAAAGGCATATAGTTTTAAATCATTGCTCTATTAAGTCTTTTGTATTCCCCAGCTAGTACTCTCTGTGTTTCCGTTTTTCTACCCACCCCCTCCTTAGCTCCTGAGTTATTCTGCCACAACTTTCTTCTCATGTGTCCCTGTGACTCATAAGTGGATAACAGTTTCTTATTTTGGCCCATGGAGATTAACTTCTGTCCCAGCAGTTGGTCCACTTCTCCCGAGGAGAGATACCAGAAGGATTAAGGGAACTTTGCTGCCCCAGAGCTTTTGTGTGGAAGTTTCTTCCTTCTTAGAGCAAGGATTTCATACCATAGAGAAGTCACGCAAGCATTCTGAAGTTCTGACTTCTAAGCTTGTGCTGTTGATATTGAAGTGACACAATTCCCATCAAGGTGAAGGTCCCTGGCTGTGAGAGAGTGCTGGAATTGGGAATGGAAGAAGCCCCACTTCATTATATTCTTGTTCTATGATTATGTTCTTCTTGGATCCCATGTAAATTCTGGGGCTTGGCAAAAGTCATTGAAATAGAGATCGATACCTGGTCTTGACTAAAGAGGCACCGCTAAGCATTTAGAGCCACTCCGAGGGAAGCTTAGTGCAGCTAATGTATTTTATATACGAGGAAACTAAGTCAGAGCAGGGAAAACATATTCAATGTCATGTAACCAAACAGCATAGCTAAGATAAGGATAGAATACTGATCTCTTAAGAATCCAGCCAGTTCTAACTCTGCTTATTCTCAGTATTAGTATATTTCTCTGGGACAACAGAGTTGAAAGAACTCATATAGACAGGATACAACTGTTTTGTTGGGATTTGTAGTGTTAAACATTCTTAGTAAAGACAAAGAATATTCAAGACCTTTGGAAGAGGTCAATGAACTGAGGAATTTCTCCTGTGATCTTTATACTTCATTTAATCGCTGTCATTCATTGTGTATGGGAACAGTATGTGAAGCATTGGCAGACATGGGAGCAAGACAGTGGCTTAGTGCTGCATAATCTCACCAAAAGCATGCACAGAATGCAGGATTTGACCCACATATTGAAAAAAGGATTCCAGTAGGAGTTAGTCTCAGCAAATCCTGTAAAGTAGAGAAAGCAAAATTAATGTGTAGAAATAGGAATATCTCAACTTCCTTTTCCTGGAACACAAGCTCCTATAGGAGAAGACCTATGAATCTATCTATCTATCTATCTATCTATCTATCTATCTATCTATCTATCTAATATCACCCATCTAATATATATATATATAAAATGCATATTAAGATTTAATATTTTTAATATTTCATATTTTTACTTCTTAACAATTTTTAACAGTTTCCTACATGTATAGAATATTTTTTTTTGTTATTTTCACCTATATTACCCTCCTCTCATCTGTCCTTATTCTGCTGAAAACCCCTTCTTTACAACAAGCTACTTTTCTACTTTTATTTCTTTCTGTTTGTGTGACCCATTGAATTTGATTGTAGTTGCTTTGACAATATAGGTAGGAGATTATTTCCCAGAACCTGGGTAACTTATTAGTGGCTGTGGACGCCCGCCTCGCCTGCAAGGAAGACGCCGCACACAGGATTCTTCTGGTTCACACTTTATTGAGGACAGCCGTTCAATTAAGTGTTGAGAGCGAAAGACCCTGATTGCAAAAGGCACCCTGCTTATATAGAGCATAGGGCTACGTGACCATCAATGATTGGATACTCGTCCAGACCCTCATTAGCATGGAGGGAGGCGGCAAGGACTGCTCACCTGCGCCTGCGCTGTAACTTGTTTACTCCAAATGCGAGCAAGAAGAACCCGGAAGCAGGAAACCGGCGCCATCTTGTAATGGCGTTTCAACTCGACTCCCAACATCTCCCCCTTTTATATTAAATTGAGGACAAAGGAACATGCTAAGTCACCGATCAACCCCCTCCATCTACGGAGGTGAGGATCAAGGAAGTTAAGCATGTCCTAAATACCCAGGTTACCTTATCTCGTGCAATGAGGAGAACCTCTGAGATGTGCAAAGGCTAACCTTGGGTCGAATAAGGGATGTGCCTATTCTTGGTGCAATGGAAGCAAGTCCTCAAGGTGCAAAGGCCACATGCCCTAAATTGTCTAAAAGGGAAACATGTGGTGGAGATGAACTTCTGTTGCATTGGTTCTGACAACATACAGCTCAACAATCAAAAGGAGGGTTGGATATTACATACCAACCATCGACCTAACGATAGCCTATTGTTTAAGCGTTGCTAACCAGGCTGCAGGGGAATGTCCCACATCAAGGGCGGCAAATGCTTGAATAATCATCGCTGTCTCTGTCTATGCATTTTACAAAGGCACCAAAAGCATACAAATACAGAAGCAATCATCACAAAATATATGTGCCATTAGCATAATCCTCATCGCTATCGCCTCCTATCCAATCATCTTCATTTACCCAAACTGCACCAGAGTTGGAAAGTTGTATGCAACCAGTTTCATCAACCAAAGTAAAACAGAGTGTTCCATTTAGGGGGAGTGTACGATTTTCCCCTACACCACTATTTTGAGAGTCATAAAGCAAATAGGCAAGATCAAGACTAGAGTTCGTAGCAAAGAAGTGTGGGAAAACTTGAGCATCATGCATCACTGGCATTGGTATGGGGAGTGTTGTTAGTATTCCCCGTCGTTGTTCTGTGCGTATCGGGGGCCACTTTATCAGGATCATCTGTAGAGCCAATAGCGTTTTCAAGATCCTCATCCTGTTCTTGATCTTCTAAGGGCTGTTTCACCGTTCTCGTCAGACGAGCAGGCACCCAAATGGGGTTTTCTTGGTCCTGAGGAAAAACACAAACAGCTCCCCTGGATCTTATTAAAACTTGATCCGGGCCCTTCCATTGATTAGACAATACATCTTTCCACTTGACATTTTCTAGTGGAGGTTGTGTAGACATAGCATGTCTATCTGCTGCAGATCTTCCAGCAGCATCCAAATTCAAAAAATTTAAGGTAAATAATATAAGGGAAATGGTACTTTTAGGTCCCATACTGGGGCCGCCTATTCCCCCTTTTTGTTTTTGTAGATAAACCTTGAGAGTGCCATTAGCACTTTTTGAGGTTTTATTTCTCTGTTTTTTCTTAGCCTTAGGCAGGTTAGGAAGAGGGGGCGCAGAGGGAGCCGCCGGAGCGTATGGCTCAGGACGGTAACGTTCTTCCTCATAGCGCGCAGCTTCCTCTTCTAGTTCTGTTTGTTCTTCTGTATCCAGTTTCTCTTCTGACCCCGAAGTTTCTGAGTCTGTGGTTTCTGAGTCAGAAGAGGAACTACTAGTTTCATCACTGGTTATTTTTAAATTTTCAAATTCTGCTAGTACTGGGTATAACCTTTTTTGACTATTCATTTGTTCTTTCTTTTTTTCTTTTTTCTCTTTTTCTACCCTTTTTATCTCTTTTTTAGGCCTCTCCCTCTTTTCTGTTTCTGACATGCTGTCTTGATGTTCTGCCAATGTACGCTGTCCTTCTTTTACCCTTTCTTGACATCGCTTATCTTCTAAGCAAGCTTTAACCATACACCATAGTGGCCATGTGCCGGCGCGGAGACCTCCCTTTTCCTTTTCCCTTTGCAAATCTCCTCCTAGCTTACCCCAAGAAGGGATTGTAAGAGACCCAGTGGTTCCTGGGCGATGACAATTTAGACAAGGGCAACAAGCAAGAACAACAATAATCATACAAGCAAAAATGACCGCGCCTAGTGCAGGGTCAATCTCACAAAACAGCATACCTCTCAGAAAGAGTCTGGATCCACTTTCGTCCCACGCTCCAGTTCTGAATCCTCCTGAAAACAGGGGTCTTCGCCGGTGCTCAGCTGATGGTCAGGTTCCCGGGTTTCGGCACCAAATGTGGACGCCCGCCTCGCCTGCAAGGAAGACGCCGCACACAGGATTCTTCTGGTTCACGCTTTATTGAGGACAGCCGTTCAATTAAGTCTTGAGAGCGAAAGACCCTGATTGCAAAAGGCACCCTGCTTATATAGAGCATAGGGCTACGTGACCGTCAATGATTGGATACTCGTCCAGACCCTCATTAGCATGGAGGGAGGCGGCAAGGACTGCTCACCTGCGCCTGCGCTGTAACTTGTTTACTCCAAATGCGAGCAAGAAGAACCCGGAAGCAGGAAACCGGCGCCATCTTGTAATGGCATTTCAACTCGGCTCCCAACAAGTGGCTATACTAAAAAAGAAAAGTGACCCCCTCTCCCCCACTAACCGTTGACTATCAATGACTCTTCAGGAAGGGGTAGGGCCAAATGAGACCATTCTGCTTCCACAACAAAATGTTGACAGGCTCAGTCCTTTGCAGATCATGTTTAGGTAGCTATAATTACAGTGAGTTCATGAGTGTAAGGGCCTTGTTGTTTGTGGAAGATGTGTTTTATTGCACACCGCCCAATGCTCTACTTATACGTTCTTTCCAGTTCCTCTTCTACAACATTCCCTGAGATCTGGAGCGGGCAATATAGATGTTTCATTTGGGGATGAGCACTCCACAGTCCTTTCTCTTTAGCACTTTGACCAGTTATGTGTCTTTGCATAACTGCTGCTCACCGCAGTAAGATTCTCTGAAGAAGGCCAAAGCGGCGTTTACCTATGGATATAAAGATGAGCATTTAGAAGGCAGTCTGAACACATTTCCATTTAGAAAAACAACAGTAGTAAGTTCTCCTTAAGGACTGATGGCCTTCCAAGCTATTAGCTCTTGATGAGGTTAATAGAATGAGTTATGAATTCTCTTTTGTGGCACAGGCCTCAAATACAAACAGAAAGTGATTGGTTGTCTCTGTAACATTTGTGCCACTATCACACCAATGAGTACATTTCACCTGGTAGGTTGCTATTGTAGTTTCCAGAGTTCATAATTCTGTAAGACTAGTGATGAGTTTTCTCTTCCAGGAGCCTGCGTAGCAACCTTTTTGGTACTACGAAAGGCAGCAAGTAGGGAGGAGCGTCCAGTTCAGTTTCAGCTTTAATTTTCTATTTCCTGTGACTGAAGTGTATGGTGTCTTAAGCAATATAGTCTTACCATAAAGTTCTGTTGGGCAACTAAGAGCAATGGCAAGAGCCTATATTGTTTTGGGGACCTCTGGAACCTCCCCTACCAATAACTCATGGGTAGCTCTCTCACAGCTGGTACTAGGATTCTTGTTAAATAGCTATGTCTTCTGAGAGGAGCATTATCCACCTAGGCAGGGTAGCCATGTTCAGTAATTTTCTTAATTATATTTAAAATAAGCTTATAAGTAGATTTCCATATGGCTTTTTCATATATGCTTAGTGTTGGTCCTTTTCCCATCTCCTCCTCTGTTCTACCCTGTAATCCCACATAATTAAGCTAGATACTTTGTCTTACTCATACATGGAAAAACTGAAACCCATGGGTTAAACCTTCCCACCTCTGGTATTGCCTTCTCCATTTTCATCTCATCTCTGTTTACTAACCCTCCTCCCTTAAAGCCTTCTTCCCCCCACCTGCTTTGATGGCCCTTTTCTATCTTCCAGGCCTCTATATACACTCCAAGTTAAACCTGCTACCCTAAGAAGTTAGAAAAATCGGTTTGCATGTGAGACATGAACATGTGGATTTTCTATGGGCTTGGGTTGTCTCTCAGCAAAATATTTTTCACTTCGAAAAATTTTCCTACAAATTTCATTTTTCTTTACAGCTGAATAAACTTCATATATATCTCTTTATATATGTATACACACATAAATGTATATATTTGTTATTCATTAGTTGATAGACATCTAGGCTGGTTACATTTCCTGGCTATCCTACGTAAGAGGAGGAATGACATGTGTGTGCAAATATCTTTGTGATAGGGTACAGGACCTTTTGGGTGTAAGCCCAGGGATGGTGCAGCTGCTCTTATGTTGGTTTTACTTCTGGCTTTTTGAGGATCATCCGAAGTGATTTCTCCTGTGGCTATACCTCTCAACAGTGAAGGACCCTTTCCCTCCATATCTTCACTAATGTGCTTTCTTGATAGTTGTTGTTCTGATGGAGTAAGATAAATACTCAAAATAGTTTTAATTTACAGCAGAGGGCTCAAACATCCTTCTATTGATATTCTTCTAGACCTAATTAATAGATAAATACAATGTAGCTTAACTTTCTTCTTCTTTTTTTCTTTTTTGGTGCTAGAGATTGAATTCAGGGCCTTAGAACAGTAGGCAATTCATAAATGTATGAATTCAGTTAACTGTATATGAACTTTCAAGTAGATGCATTGTCTTCCTCATATGTAGATGAACTGAAACCCACAGGCCTTTGGAGATTTATCTCTAGGAAAAGCTTGGGCATCTGATGTATATAAAACTCTGGATATTAACTCAGTAAATTATAGTTTCATTCTAAAAATCACCCAGAGATGTTAAACAACACACACACGCACATGCTCACGATATTTCCTCGTGACTAAGGTGACATTACCTTCGTATTAAAGTCTTGATCAAATATGGTTTGCTAGATCACACTAGGAATTTCACTGTGTAAGTTCTTCCCCCCCCCTTATTTCAGCATTGCAGACATGACCTAGGGCCTGGTGCTTGCTAGGCAAGTGCTCTCCCACTGAGCGAAAACCCTAACTCTGAATTCACTTATTTAAAGATCATTTTCAGTTCCCTGGAGATTTTGGGGGAAAGACACATATCAAACACGGGAAATGAGCATTTTCCGTGTTGAGCAGAACTGCTTTCTTATTTTAGCAGTGGAAGTAAGTTCAAGTGGTTTGTCTACTCAGGTTGATACTATCTCAATAGTCATGTGTGATAAAGCACGGCGGCAGCCAGAGTCTGCAATAAATTTACTGTCTACAACAGCTTTCCATTTCGCTCAACTTCTAGGTTCCATTTGTCCTAAATCTGATTCCTTCTCTCCCTCTCCCTCCATCTCTGTCTCTCTCTCCCCCTTCCCTCTCTCACCAGAAAGGCCACCATGGCTGGAGCCAACACTAGTGTGTTTTATCCCAGTTCTTTGCCTCATTACACAGTGAATCTGGCGAGCCGTATCACTTGCATAATCCTAACTCTGTTCATCTTGTGATATTGAACTTACCTCTACCCGGGCTTCCAGTGACAACGTAGATAAAGCTGTCACTGAAAGCTTACACTGTGGTGCAGGCACGTTCTGTGACAGTGCCACCAGCCTCGTGGAACCCGCACCACTGCTTCATACACATCAAGTCCTACAAATGTTACATTCCTCTTTCCTCAGTAATTAATTCCAAGTTAAGACGCGTTTGATAAGACAAAGCCCGAAACGCTGCCAGGGTCCGGCAGTCAGGCGACGTCCGAGGAGGTTTCGCTTATTCAAGTGGAAACTATTTTATTTCTTGTAATAAGTGGGCCTATGAATCAATTCTGTGTGATCTCACTGTGGCCAGTGGCCAGAGTGACCTGACCTCTGTAGTCAGGGAACAGAACGGGACAGCTCCTGCTCTAGATACTTTGAACAGCAATGTCAGGTTTTACTGACAATTTTCTTGAAAGGGATTGACCCAAGATTTTAGCCAGTGTACCAGAGGGAAAACTTCCTAGGGGTTGTCCTTTCTATTGCTGTTTTACCTTTAACATTTATTTATCTATCTATCTATCTATCTATCTATCTATCTATCTATCTATCTATTAGTTTAGATTTTATAATTTTGAGAATTCCGTATATGAGTACTGTATTTACATCATTCCTACCCCTCCTTTTCTCACTCCCCCCATTCCCCCCCCCACACCCTAGAGAAGAATTGGTATGTCGTGTTTTCTCCCTGAGTTCTGTACTGATGAGCTACTGAAAATCCCTCTTGCCTTTAGCCTAGCTCCTCTCCCACCACCCTGCTTTCCCTGCCCCCTTCCTTCTGCAAGCTGGTGAGATATTCCTCCAGCTCGTAAAATAAGCGGCCCTCCTCTGCTCTGTGAACTGTCCAGATCACACTGTGCACGCACTGTACCGTCCTTGCTGGCTCATGTGCTATTATGCCACTTCTTTTCCAGATAATTCTCGTGGAGGATAAAGGGAAACTCTTTTTCACCTTGCTGCATATGCAACTGGAAATTCTTTGCTGAGGTTGACTCAACATTCCTGTAGGGTTGGGGAGCTGGAAGCATCTGTCCCCTGTCCCATTTCTCTGCCTCCTCAGTATTCTGTTTTGGTCCCCAAAGCAGGACAACCTTCCACAGTTCTATCAATGCAAAACCTCAGATATACTTAAAGTTTGAACTCAGTGACCACAAATATCCACATGTGGAAAATTAGCTTCCAAAGTGCAAATATCAGAATTACAAGTGGACATTTAGATCATGATCTATCGGCCAGCTGTAGATTATATGTCTAAAGAAACTGGGTCATACCTTCCCAGTTTTTTCCTCTGAGAAATGTGACCTGTGATTTTTACCTGTGTGTTTTTCTTTGTATGCCTCATTGTGTAGCAGCGGCACAGGTAAGAACAGAACTGTCTATATGCACATCCAGGTTCTCTCCAATTTCTGTTCCTTTGTCTCCGTTCTAGGATTATTTATCAGAATAGAAGTTGATACAATTGACACTGTTATTGTGTAATTTTGCATATTCTTTATTTTATAAATAAATGATTTGCACATTCCTGTGCTTAATTTATTTTATTTTATAATTTTTTGATGTGTGTATGGGTATTGTATTCTGTGCTGCACTGCATGTGTGATGTGTGTTTGTATGTAGGTGTGTGCCTGAAATGTATGGATGAGAATGTATGTGCTCATGTACACAGAGGCCAGAGATATACATGGGATGTCTTTCCTTAATTATTCTCTACCTCTGACTTTTGGGATGATAATTTAATCACGACACTTTCTCCTTCCCTTTCCTCCTCTAAACACTCTCATATACTTCTCTCCACTCTGTCTAAAATTCATGATTTCTTCCTTTCACTAATTGCTAATTCACACATATATGTGTATGTTTATACATGTGTATTCCTAAATGTAACCTGTTTCGTTCATATAAGGTCACTTGTGTGCATGTTTTCAGGGCTGACTGTTTGGCACTGCACAACCAGTTAGTGTGCTCGCCACCTCTAATATTTGAGACCTCAATAGACCTGAAGCTTATCTATTTGCTACGCTGACTGGCAAATGAGCTTTAGGGACCCGTCTAGCTCTGTGCTGGAGTTACACGGGCTTACAGCAGTATACCTGCTTCTGCACTACACTGGCTTTTCCATGGCTTCTAGAGATCCAGACTCAGATTCTCATGAGCCGTAAGGTGATAAGCGCTTTATAGACTGAGCCATCTTTCCAGCCCCTTGCACTTTATTTTCAGCCACAGACTATTTTGAATAAACTTCATAATCAATTATGATTTACTCAAGTTCTGTGACATTATGGCGCGGATGAGAATGTAAACTTACATTGCTTTTCTTAACTTCCCTTTTTTTCCCCTGCAGTCATGCTGGCCGTGGTCTGGAGAGCGATTACAAGCTTCCCAGTGTGTGTGTGCATCACAGCCATCTATATTTCTGCTACGAAGGGAATATGGAATGAAAGTGTGCATTGCTGAGCCAGTTAAGTGAGCCAGATATAGCAAAGCAAGGCAGATAACGATATGGCCTCAGGCCTAACATGGCTGAAGTCATTCCTTCCTGACAAGACTAACGGCTCTTTTGCCCTTAAGGCCCTCGATTCCGCAGAGCTCTGGGCTGTCATCCTCCTCTCCACAGAACACGTGGGGTCATTAAGAGAAATGCTGATGCCATGCTGGAGGCCATGATCTTCCCTGCCACTAGGTTGCAGCTGACACATGGATGACATTTCTTTGGTGTCAAATCCAGGCAGAATATTGTCCTACCTGTCCAAATATCTGTTGGAAATCAGGTCTTGGAAGGGATTTAATTGGTTCTACCTCAATTCAGATAAGACAGAGAGGCAAGGATGAGGTTGCCACACAAGACGATCCTGGATTCTAAACAACCCTGGAAGAGCTTACACACAAAGAGCAGAGCGGGACAGTGTGGATGCACCATGGGACTCAAGTCAAACCAGGATGCGTGTGTGGAGATATTTATCCATATTTATGTTCATGTCATGTGTCTGGGCATGTGTAGTAACACACTTGTTAACAATTAAAACTGGCCTCATTTTGCCATTAGGAATTTCATTCCCGGTTTCATATTGGCTCTACTGTCTTGTTCCAGGGAACAAGGTCTACACTCCGGCGATGTGTGTCTTTCTTCTGTTCCTCGTCACTCTTCACTTCATTATACTACACCACCGGACCCCTTTCTTTAGATGGTTCTGTTGCTGGGAGTGGACACGAAGCACGGAGAGGAACTCGCTTTCGCTGCCTCTGTAAGCGTCGTGCTGAAGAGGTTATTTTGTCACCGGGGCTTCCTTCAGTTTTGAGGGGCCAGTACCAAGTCAGCGCCACAGGATGACTACCACCGCCGTAACCATGGTAACTATCATTGTGAATAATACCGTCTCTCTCTGCACTATGACAGCCATCAGCACCACCGCCACCGCCACCGCCATCGTCACTGTCACTGTCCAACATCTATGCCTCTCCACCACTACTACAGTATCACTGCCACCACTGCTGTTGCTGCAACCATCCCATCACACTCACCATCTCCGCCCCCCCCAAACTGCCACTTTCACCACCACCGTCGGATTAATCATAACCACCACTGTCACCATCGTCACCGCCGCCATTCTCACAACTCTTACCGTCACCACCTCTGTATCACCACGATCATCACCATCCACCGCAGTAGGAGCTGTCTCAGATGACGGCTGTAGTTGTCGTCATCCCTGCTGTCTTCACCACCATCGCTGCGACCATTATGATCAGCATTACCACATTTGTGGCTGACGCAACCCGTAGTATCAGTTGAAAGAGAGTCGAGGTGGACATACTGTGATTGCAGGTTTCAAGAAAGAGGCGACACACCATCTCCGTCAACAGACTTCTTACCGAGACGCACAGTGAGACAAACTACAGACTGTCTCTCCGCCATCAAAGTTACAGTTTGTTGATGTGAAGTGGGATCCGTGCTAAGTGGAGAAACAGCCACTGCAATCGGAAGAGTCAGTCGGTCCTGTGGTATCGGCCCTACAAAAATTAAGCCCTTTGCTGGAAGGGAGCCTGAGCGCTCTGCCATTTTAAGGGCTCAGCTTCTGCCTTGACCTACTCAACTTAGCTGACTGCTTCTTTCTCTCCTTTTCCTATCTCTCCTTGGCTTGGGCTTATTTGTGTTTTCTACGTCTCCACACCTTTGGATTGTGTGCTCTTTAATCTTTCTACTTCCTTGCTGCTGTGTTTATACAATTTCAGAATTTCTCCAGAAGACATCGAGTTGTTACTAATTCATTTACTATACAAATGATGGGAGAGCTCCCACACTAGGTCACCAAAGACGCAACTGTCTGCAGGTGACGGCCTTCCTCACATACAGCAGTCCTGGTCTGATGACGTGGGTCCATGTGATGGTGACATGGATGCAAAGTTCTATAAACAGAGGAACTGTTTTTATCTATTTTCTTTTATGCACAAGCCATCCCAGAGGCCTCTGTGTTGCGTGCACATTATGGTTGCCAGGCTTATCAAATAAAAATACTGACCAACCTACTAAATTTGAATTTCAAATGAGGACTGTGTATCTTTTCTTTTATATAAGTGTGCCCCCAGTATTTCATGGGGCTAGTACCCAAAAGAGTGACAGCATGGCCACCTCCGTACCCCAGATCAAACAGTGACCCTTTGGGTCACAAGATAGAAAAAAGAGGAGTCATCCTTCCTCTTCTTCATGATCCTAAAGCCAGGCATTGACCTAATCTTCTTCTCAGCTCCTTCAAATTCTACCACAGGCTTCATCACGTATTCACAAATGTATTCACACAAAGCAGGAGACCATTTGTAAGTGTACTTGGCTCAGAGAAACCAACCAAGGGGAAGGGAAGCAGCAAACAAGCTATAGAGTTTTAGCTCTGCCCATTGCACAAATGCAGGCATGCTCAACAATGCAGTTTATGTGGGGGAGAGCTGCGATGAAAGCAGAGGTCTCAGCCAATCATTCTTCGCTTTGGAGTACCAGTGGCATCACACTTGTACATCACACGAGCCTCAAGCAGGTCCCACGTTGCTTTGTGCAACCACAACAGTGTCCCATGTGTGCCTTGTATTTGAGTTTAAAGGCCTTATCTTAGATGTTATTTTAAGTAGCATTTCCTAAGACAAAGATACACATTTCCCACATTGTCATAACTCCAACTTTGCAGATAAAAGGAAAAGAAGCTTAAAGAAGTTAAATAAATTGTCCATGGTTGAACAGCTAATAAAGTAAACATGTATGACATATACCCAAACACTTTTAATTCAAGTTTATTGTCTTTTCTCATCACACAAAAGGACACTATGATTTCTTCACACATACGCATGCTTGTTATATTCATTGAATACCTTCCATGTGTCACAGGCATTATCTAATTCCCATAAAATTCCTGTGGGGTGAATACAGTATTATTATTTCCATTTATATATGCAAATGAGGCTGAGAACAGCTATATGGCAGCAAGACTCAGAGGGCATGCCTAGTCAGCTTCCATGGGCCTAAACCCCCTCATCGGTTACTAGCTCCGAGGTATTTGCCACTTTATTTAATGGCTGGAACTTTTCTTTCCTCATTTGTTAGCTACGGATGATAAGGATACCTAACTCTAAGAACGGACATAAATATTTCATGAACAAATATGTGGAAACTCTGAAGTCCAGATCCAGGCCTAAAGAAAGAATTTAAGTAATGCTAGCTTGCTGTGTTATTGTTAGTGTTGAAATTTGCTTTAATTCAAAGAAGAAGTTACAAGATGAAATTAGAGTTTTATGATTGAAAAAATCTGATTTTATTTTATTTTATGTTTTTGAGATAGGGTCTTGCTAGATAGTCCAGGCTGCCTTGAGCTTGTGGCCATTCCTGTGTCAATTTCTTGTGTGCTAACTTATTAGCACACATCTATGCCTTTAAAAGATAATTCTTGAACAAATTTATAATATACAGCTCAAATCTCCTAGGTTACTAGTTGGGACTGCCACCCAGACAGAATCTCCTTTTCAAACAGAGCCCTCCAGCCTTTGCTGAGCCTAAAGCCATATATTTAGCTTTTTACAGTTTACTGAATCTTACTGTTATCTAAATGTACTAAGTTTTTCTTCATTAAACTAACTCTCTGAGAGGTAAGAGTGTTTCTGCCTCTCATTTGTTGACTACTTTAGAGAGCAGTAAATCATTTCTTTCTGCTTATTTTATTATTTCATTCCTTCTTTCACAATTTCATTCTCATTCGTTATTAGGCTGAGTGGTTAAACCAGGATTCACTCTACCTTTTGTTTTAACTATCTCTAGGAAGTGGTGAGAACGTGACCCAGGCTAAGCGCCTAAGTACCAAGAACTTCCTGCTTCCTCTTCCTGGACAGCGTAACTGGCAAATGAGCACGGATGATGCTTTCCTAAGGCTACTGCATTCATTCCATACAAGAACTGGGGAGGGGCAGAGAAAGAGAAAGGAAGGAGGGAGTAAAGAAGGAAAGGGGGAGGGAAGGGGGAAGAAGGAAAGGACTGAAATAGATTTCTGTAATTCAGCCATGTCCGAAGCCAGCTGTGCCCCTGGATTTCTCTTTTCTAGTTTTTATTATTTTTATCCGCTTGTACTCAAAGAGTTATGAAGACTATGTCAACACAATAGCTTTAATAACTGACTTTAAACCTGGAGTCTCTGGTGTCTGTGACCTCACGGGATTGGGAAGAGATGGATGCCTTCTCCTGCTCACTCTTCCATCAGGCAAACTGACTTTGGCCATTCCCTTGAGAGTTCTTCATAATAAGGACTTGGAAGACAATCAGAGTCATTTTAAATTAAGCCCCCTAGCACAGATTCTAATCTAATGAGGTCATTAACACATGGCGCTATCAGGGCTGCCTAATACCATCCTGGAATAAGGAACCATTTCCTTCTGTGAGAATGGGGCCCGTGTGCTGCACACAGACTAACACCATGTGAACTTGAGAAGCATAGTAGTGATGAAAGACACTCAACTGACGGAGGATTAGCATAAAATATACTTTTTTTCAGACCATTGCCCATTGGTAGCTATTAATAAGCTAGCACAGTCTGGACTGAGAGGAGAGCTCGGGTGTGGGGTGCTCTATATGCATTTGTTTTAGAAGCAGAAGCCATAGACAGACTGATGATGTTCGCCATTAATAGATCTAGTTTTGCTCTGGTTTGGCACTCACAAGATTTACAATAGAATAACCCCTTGCCATTGACCAAAGGCATACATTAGTGAGATAGCCATTGACTTTCCCATGGGGCATTCATGTCTGTCTGATCTTGGCAGCTGGACCATACTCCACTCCACTTGACTCAACAGCCCGGAACTTTGCCAATATCCTCACAGGCACTTGGATAATCTCTGTCCTTTTATTCATTTGTATAAACCCGGGACCAACTTTTCAAATGCTGAGTGAATGTGACAGGTGTGTGACTGACATTAGGGAGAAAGTTCTGTGGGTATCTTAATGGGACTGTAGCATATTTACAAAGGAGAAAAGTATTCTGTGGTAGCTTTGGGGATGCCCAATCAGATCTCCTTTTATAGGAACTGCAAGGAGCACAACCAATTGACTCCTTCAGTTACTGTTCCTTTGCAATCGCTGGAGTATTGTGTGTGAAGACGCTCCAGCCTCTTACTGAGCAAGGAACTGATACCAGAACCAACCCATTCCTTCTGGATCTGGGGCTTCTCTAGGGGACAGCCTGGGCTGATGCATTATATTCTCAAGAACTTCTTTACCCGTCAGGTCTTTCTCACCAACTCCTCTCTGTTCATCTGCAGGTGTCTTCTCTCACCTACATGCTTCCCTTCTTCCTTTATTCATCATAGCCGCTTCCTCAGATAATGGTTTTAATATCCCATCCCATTTTGACATCTGCTTCTTGCCAGGCCCAGATTAATGAAAGCAGTGCTGAGGATGCTCTAGTTCAAGGTTCTCAACCTCCCTAACGCTGCAGCACTTTGAATACACTTCCTCTTGTTGTGGTGACCCTTCAACCATGAAATTATTTTCATTGCTGCTTATAACTGTAATTTTGCTAGTTATGAATCATAATGTAAGCATCTGAGATGCAAATGGTGTTACGCAACCTCTGTGGAAGGGTCATTCAACCCTCAAAGGTCTTGAGATCCACAGATTGAGAACCACTTCTCTGGAGTCTTAAGTACAGGTTTACACTCTGCTTAGGTAGTAAGGAAAAACACCCATCCTGAGTAGGTGAGAAGAGGTAAAGTTAGGTAAGAAGAGTTAGGTTAATGTGGAAGTCCAGCTAATACATATTTCATCTGTTTATCTCTAAAGAAATAGTAGTTCGACAGAAGTGCCTTTGGAGGTTGTGGAGAGAGAAATGCCTGCAAGGAGAGTTATGCACACTGGCTGCGACTAAGATGTACTTAACGTGTTGAAAATGGGCATTAAGTAGACATGTGTACTATTAAAGTCTAAAGATGATTTATGAAGGTGCCCTTACCTGAGCCAGCGAGAAGGTGGGTTCAGGATGTGGTGATGTTCAGAGGGATCTGAAGAATGAACTGAATAGGTCTGTTCTGTTGAGTTACTTTTGGAAGACCTGAGACCCTAAGACATAGGATGGGGACATTTTGGTTTTGGAATATCTTTGAGGACTTTGGTTCTCAGAGATATCATAATCCCCAGGAGGAAGAAATATTATGCCTTGCTGGGCCCAATTAGTGAGGAAAGAGATTACAACTTATAGGAACTCTGGTATTAGTCATGATGTGCTTGTAGGCACTGAGGCAATGCTTGGGATTGAATTTTGACCAAGCAGGATGGATGAGCAAGAATTAGTTGACTTGTGGAAGTTTTTTAGGGTGTGGCATTTAAGACCTTATGAAAACCCAAGAGAAAGGTAAGCTATAGATAAATGCCATTCTACAGGACTGGGGAAGGGATGTAACATCCGCTGCACTGTCAGTAGGGGAATGGATGAGAGACTGAGGGAACCTGGAACCAACAGAGAGGCAGAAAACAGAATTGAATATTTATATTGTCTATTATAATTCAACAGTCACTTTTACCAGTTTTCTTAGTCACTGTTCTATTGCTGTGAAGAGACACCGTGATCAAGGCAATCCTCATAAAGGAAAGCATATAACTGGGGGCTGGCTTACGATTCCAGCATGTTAGTCCATTATCATCATAGAAGGAAGTTGGTGGCACAAAGGCAGGCATGGTTCTGGAGAAGTAGCTGAGAGCTACATCATGATCTGCAAGCAGCAGAAAGACAAAGACACACCGGTCCTGGTGTGTGCTTTTGAAACCTCAAAGCCTATAGCTGCTGACATATCTCTTCCAACAAGAAACACACCCACTCCAACAAGCCACACCTCCTAATCCTTCCCTGACAGTTCATCAATGGAGGCAGGGGCAATGACTAAGCATGCAAATATACGAGCCTATGGGGGGCCATCCTCATTCAAACTATCACAGCCAGATATCACACAGATTTAGAAACCTTGGAACACACAGCTCTAAATGGCTGTCTTCATCAAATTGCTACCCTCAGAGCTTTTGGAAACCACACGGAAGAGGAGGCAGAAAGAATGTAAGAGCCAGAGGGGCTGGAGGACCTCAGGAGAACAAGGCAAAGCTCATATGAACTCAGAGAGACTAAAGCAGGAAGAGTCAAGCGTACATGGGCCTGCACCAGATCCTTTGCATATATACTAGAACTTTCAGCTAAGTATCTTTATGGAATTCCTAAATGTGTGAATGAATGGGTCTCTGATTCTTATGCCTGCTCTTGGGACTCTTCCTTCTGTTGGTTTGACTTGTCTGTCCTTGATGTGATGATTTTGTTTTATCTAAATATACTTTATTTTGTCATATTTCGCTGTCATCTCCTGTAGTCGGGAAAACTGTAATCAAGATACATTGTATGAGAAAAGAATCTATTTTCAATAAATGAATATCTAAATATCTATATCTACCTCTATCTATCTACCTATCTATCTACCTATCTATCTATCTATCTATCTATCTATCTATCTATCTATCTATCTATCTATCATCTATCTACCTATACCTATCTATCTGTCTGTCTGTCTGTCTATCTATCTATCTATCTATCTATCTATTTATCTACCTGTCTATCTATACACACATACTTTCACCAGTTCCACAGTCATAGAATTCCTAATATTCTGCTAAAAGCAGAATTCTGATTTTTTCTTAACATTTTAGAATGTTGATTAATAGTTGATCTGTCCATATCACTCTTCAAAGTCTAAGCAAAATCAGTGGAGCTGTTACTTTACTGCACCTCTATTTATGCTACCCAATCCTGAGTTCTCCAATGCCAAACAAATACGTTCACTGTTTTCTACCATAATTAATACCTATATTATTCTATTAATATTTATCGTGTTTATTTAATCAAAACTATGATCTCTATATTTATATCTGTAGTTGGAATAAATTCAATTACAAACCCCAAACTCTAAATATAAAACTTGATAAACAAAAATTTATATTCTAGACAACTTCTTAGCTACCTGACTGGGGCAGAGTTTGTAAATTATATATTTCATAATCTTTTTCATCTTCTCTTTTATAATAAAGTCCAAATTTCTTGGAATCTTTATGCTTCTAAAAAACCTGTTCTTCGAAGCTGCCTATCTTGATGTTTCCTGACAACACAGCTAAATTCTGTCAAGAGACGCAGCAGTGTAAAAACTCTGAGTTGGTCATATGAGAAAATTCCTCAAAGAGAAGAGAAATTACTGGATTAAGTTTTTGCTTTTTGTTTTAAAATCCATGCTGCTTCTCTTGCTGGGAATATGGCTGCAACATCAATTGTCATTTCTGTCTAGGAAATGATCATGAAAAGTTGTGTGCTAAGTAAGATGAAACAGAAAGCTAGAAGAATCCAGGGGGGAACCCTAATCGGGGATCCAAATGATGACTTTGACACTTCATGCTTGTTTTTGACCTGAAATCAACAGAGAGGCAGAAAACAGAATTTTACCTTATTTACACCACACATTTCAAAAGCAATACATGGAAGAAGTTCCTAGTTGTCATGTAATGCCTTTTGCATTTCAAGGTTTTATTTCATATGTTCTACTTGTATCTATTGCCCTCATGTTATGGATGCCATGAAGTCTTTGTTTTTGGTCTGGAAATTGCAATATTTAAATGCTTCCAGAAATGGCATGACATAATAAAGAAACTAGCTATACACATGCACACATTTCTTTATCCTGTCTCTCCAACCCAAAGCAATTATATTTGTCTTTAGAGCTCTTCTTTAGTTGTTAGGTAGGGGATAAATTCAGGAAAGAAAAATGTGACTTTCAGCTTTTATATTTTTCAGTGTTTTCTTTTAAAGATTCCCAGTTCAAAGGTATTTAAGATTATCAGCTGAAAGTAATGAAGATATGAAACTGTCAACATTGCCCACCTTTCCCAGTTGATCCCAACATGACGTGGCGTTAAAAGTAGCCAGCACCGGCTGCTTGCCTGCTTTGTTTGAAACGGTGTACTAATGTTTTTCATGCAATCTGCGCAACAAGTATGTATGGTGTGTACTATTATAAGCCTACTATAGGGGGAGGAGGGGAGACATAGAAGCTTAAAAAATATCACACAGCTATTCCGTGTTAAAGTTAAACTTCAAAAACCACAATGATTTATTCCAAAATTTGTATTGTTATCAACTATACTATTCTATACTTCTAGACATGACTTGTCTTTTAAGCCTTTGTAGTTCCTGCCAGAATGATTTTCCTTGTGTCTTTTTAATACTTATTAAGAAAGTCACGCCGACCTAGAATGCTTTTATCTGCTTAAATTGCAGCTGAACTGTAGACACACCGAATTATCTTTTTGTTCTTTTATATAAGACTCTTATTAAAGACAACAGGGGGAAAGGACTCGTGAGCTTTCTTGGGAGTGAACTAACACGTCCACCATTTTAAAAATCGCTAGCCAAGTGTTATTTTTTATTGGTGCATTAGGAGTCATATCAAGCACAAATGGTTACTACTGGTAAATGACCAGAGTTTGTGACTGGTCTCCTTTTTCTACAGATGATAGTTGGCACAGAATTATCTTATTGTACATGCTATTCATCTCTATGTCTGTAAGTTGCCATCAATCTTGGGGTAATGTTATAACTGCCAGGATATTTACTTAACCTTTTTTGCTCACTTAAGCACATTATAGAGAAGAAGTTATTAGTCACTGATGCAAGCAGTGAGCTCCCGTCATCTCTCTCAGGGACATGGTAGTCAATTGAATACTGTAGCATTTCTTAGGTTTAACTTCGTGGTGACTTAGAGGTGGGAGTCATCCAACAGATACGCTAAGTAAGTCTTTAAAATGATTGCTGTTTCTCTTACCATTGGCTTGGATGTTCACTCAACAACTTCAGAGGCATAAGTGTTGTTCAAAAGTCATCCCTCAGGACACTGAGAACAGGTGGTTCTTCCTCGCCTGCTGTTGCAATAGCCTGAGTCTGTCATCCATATATGAAATGAGTCACAGAGTTAGCACCAAAGCTGTCCCTTCCTCCGCATGGCAGAAAATATCCGAACTGGGAAATACTCGAGAATGGAAAGGGTTATAAGAGTGTGAGACATTATTATGTAATGCGAGAAACAAAACACTGCGGGATAAATAGCACTCACCTGCAGAGAATCAATACCATCCACTTTATAATAGTCACCTCAGTAACTTGCTGTTTGAATTGCAGGGGTGGTGAAGGAGTGGGAAATTACCAGGTGCTTTAAAAAAAGCACCTTGCACCAAGCACTGACTCATATTTCCGCCTGAGAGTAGCTGTCATTAATGACCCTTTTTATTCATGCAGAAGTTCCCAAAGAGGAGCATAATGTTCCATTAGTAATAATTGAAAAAGTCTCTCTTCGGAATTATGTCAAAACCTAAAGATGATGCTTCTGCCAAAACATTTTGATGACAAACGTGGGAAGCATTTGACAGAAGGTGCCACTGTAGGGTGAAGAGGCTGCACGGGAGGTTCATGGAGGATCTGGAAGAAACAGGCTACAATGATATGGTCAGTTTCAGGGTGAAATGACCTCCATGGTCCGGTGTTTGGGAGTCTTGCAGCCCTTTCATTTTGAATAGTTCAAACGTTCTCTTACGTCTGCTTAAAATATAGTGGTAAAAACACCAAACTGAGACCACTGGATAGGAAGGCTACTCCTGACACAGTTCTGATATTTTTCCTTCCTGTATAACATGCATCTTTATGAGCTGTGGTAGGAAGAGAAATAACATGATGTCCATGGCAGAGACAGTTTGACACTGCAAAGGGCAGCTTTATCTCAGCCCTGCGCTGTCCTCAACTGTCTCCTCTCCTTCACTGTGCTGTGACCAGACTCTTCCTCACGTTCCCTTTGAACCACTTTTCCTGGTAAGAACTCCTGGAGTCCTGGACTGTTCAGCACACACACCAGGACAGAAACTAAGGTGAATATTGTCCTGGAAATCATGTTGACATAAAGGGGAAAAACTAAAGAAATTAGACCTCAGCCCTGCAGGCTCCACTCTTCCTCAGGCTCACTGCTCTCTTGAAGCATCTTTGATGGCACGGATTCCATGGTATTGTTTAGATTCACATGCCTATGTCTTTATATGAGACTGCGAATTCTTCATGTCATGGCGCTCTGTCTTTCACACTCAAAAGCGTGACTCAAAAAACCCATTTAAACACGAGCACAACCTTTCATCTCTCTGAACCTCACCTTCCTTCTGTGAATTTGGAATACAAGTTAGATCTCTTACACTGTAAAGCCTTTACGCTGTAAAGGTCACAGGAGATAAATCTTATAAAGCTATCTAGTGATTCGCTGTCAGAAATATGACTGATGCTTGTTATGAGAAGGAAAAGTAGACATTGAATATAAGTCAGAGGTAAACAAAACAAAACAAAACAACCTCCCCCCAAAAAGCCACTAACAGTTAGAAGAGATGCCCTTAGTAATACTGATGTTTCCAGACTAGTAAGTTAATGAGTTGCCCCAAGCAGGTCTTAATCTCAATTTTCTCAATTTACTCTTTTTTGACAGGGTCTCAATATGTAGCTCTGGATGGGCTAACTCACTTTACAGGCCAGGGTGACTTAGCACTCATACAGATTCCTCTGTTTCTGCTAGGATTAAAGATACACAGCACCACACCCAGTTTATTCTTTTATTTATTTAAACTTTTTAAAAACTGTTTTTGAGGTGGAAGCAGGATTTCAACATGTACCCCAGGTTGGTCTGCATAGTCGAGTCTGGTTTCTAACTTGCAGTCATCCTACCTCTGATGCTCAAGTCCTGCGATTATAGGCATGACCCGCCATGCATAGTGAATTTATTCTGTGGCCTCCAGAAATAGTGAGACTTTCTGTGAAGACATTGAATGAATCGTGGTAATATTAAGAAAAATTAAGGGACCGAGGTTAAGAATCAATCTGGGATGACAACATGGGATTATCAAAATACTGTGTCATATGTTCAGTGAGTTTTGGGTGTAAGTGACTTTAGAGAAATTTAAATTTAAATCTAACGAGTGACTACAGAACAGCAGCTAAATATCTCTAAGTGTTAGATCACATAGAGGTTAGCCTCAAAGAGACTACTGGGTCTTAAAAGAATCAGCATATTGGAGTGACTTGTCTGCAAGCTTGTAGGCACTTTCTCAGTAACCTATTTTTCTTCAAGGTAGCATTTTTATAGATGTTGAGTTGCTCTCTGCATACAGAGGTCTTTTTTTTTTTTTAAATAGTTGGATTGCTCTTTACAGAGGTTTTCTTTTTCTCCTTGATTCACACGCATTTAAAGTGACAATTCTGATGGGACAGTTTCTCTTATGATGACTGATATCTGATCAAAGTTAACCACAGTTACAGCAGATTTTTTTTTCTCTCTGTAAATTTCACTGAATGAAAATTGACCTCAAGAGAAACAAAATGCAACCAATTTTTGTACATAGAGAAAGGTATTGGGAATATAATTTGTGAAGTAAATCTATTAATGTTGTTTATGTTGTAATAGGTGTGTGTGTGTGTGTGTGCGTGTGTGTATATGTGTACACTACAATATGGGTCAGGATTTTAAATTCAGCCCACTACTTTTTCTTATAAATAAGTTTTATTTTTAACACATCTAACCTATTCATTTACATATTGCCTATGTACTGTACATGACAATGCAATTTATCATAGAACAGTACACTTGAGTAGTTGCAATCGGGACCTTAGGATGCTCAATGCCAAAAAATATACACTGATATATCAAGCCCTTCGCAGAAAAGAACAGCAATCCTTATACTACAGACAATTAAACCACAAAACTACCTTGCAGGTGACTTTCCTACAGAATAAATTATAACTTGAAACAAGATAAACATAATTTGTAAAACAAAGTATTAATGTTATTTATTATTAATTTATATTACTAATTTTATTGTTTATAAATATTATCAATATTCATTATTAATGTTCTTCCTTCCTTCCTTCCTTTCTTCCTTCCTTCCTCCCTTCCTCCCTCCCTCCCTCCCTCTCTCTCTCTCTCTCTCTTTCTTTCTTACTGTTTTTTGAGGGATGGTTTCTCTGTTGTAACTCTGGTTGTCCTGGTCACTCTGTAGACCAGGTTGTCCTCAAACTTACAGAGATCCGCCTGCCTCTGCCTCCTGAGTGCTGGGATTAAAAACCTGGGCCAATACCACTTTGCTTATTAATGTTATTTATTATTCAGTACTTCAAAGTATTTTAAAATATTTTTTTCTATAAAAGTATCTTTCTAAAAAGCACAAAGGAAGAAACAGAAAAATCTGATGCTAAGAAAATGGATATTATCTTCAAGGTAGTTTTTTAATCTTAGAGGTTCCTTAAAGCCAATGTTTATTGAGATATTTATTTAACGTTTTTACACTTTTTTCGGATAACACTATTTTTAAAGTTTGTATAACTGAAATTAAATATTATAAAAATAAATACATGATAAAGACTTGTAGCAACAAAACCTAAATATCTCTAAAAGAAAACGGTCCAATATGGACAAATGTCAGAGATTCTGTGTTAATTGACTTTTTGTTACTGTGACATATACCAGACAGAAAATATTTAAAGAAAGAAAAATTTCTTTTGGCTCATGGCTTCCGAGTTTCTCTTTCAAGGTCCCTTGGCTCTCTGTTTCTGTGCTTATAGCGAGGTAGAGCTTCACAGTGGGAGGAAGTGGTAGAATGCGGCTCACTTCTCTGGAAGCCAAGGGCCACAGAGAAAGGGGGGATGACACAGGGAATCAGACAGAACTTTCAAGGGCTTACAATGACCTTCCTCCAGCAAGGTTCTATTACCTGAAAGTTACATTCGACACACATCAACCCTAACATGTTTTATTGGCTACCAAAGCTCATAGATGCCACAATGGAGAATGCAGTTAGTCCATCTCCCAGAGCTCTCCTGGTTTAGAAGTTCCAGTACTGCACAGAAGTCCCAGTCCAAAGCCTTTTCTGAGAACTCAGGGCCAACTCTTATCTATAAGAGTTTCATAAGCTATTTTCTAAGCATCTATAAAATCAAAGAGAAAGTCATATACTTCCAATATACAATGGAGAAAGGAAGCTTCTCGTTTCAACCAGGAAGGATGTCAGAAGAAAGGAAGAGTGTGACCAACACAAGACTGACATCTATCAAGATGTGATTTGGTAGAAAGCATCCTCCAAAAAGACTTCATGTGGGACCGTGGGGATATCTCTAGCTTCCCCATATCTCTCTTTCTTCTTCCTGTCTATCAGAAGATGAGTGGGAGTGGGCTCTAGTACATACTCCCTCTATCATGGTGCTCTGTCTCACCATAGACCCAGAAACAATAGAGTTGACCATGATAGACTGAATACTCTGAAAGCACAAGCCAAATTGAATCCTTCTTCCCTTAGATTGTTTAATGGCATGAATTTGGTCTCAGATATGGAAATGTAACTAACAGTTACATTAAATCTTGCAGAACTTCTACAGCCATAGTGTGTGGTGTTGTGATATGAGATCGAACAGGCTTGGGCAGTATCATATCTATAACCTTGCTGGATGTAGCCTATGTGGCATCTCTCATGGGAAGGGACTGCTCAGTGTCTACAGTTTTTCTTGGCAGATATCCTCTACCAAAGATATCTTCATCATTGTGTGTGGGGTCTCCATTTTTGGTTATATTTTGCCATCATAAATTCATGAATCGATAGAGGGATTGTTACAGACTCTACCCCTGTTATCATGCATTGCCTGGCCTTGCAGACTATTCTCTTAAACCCCAGTGGGAGCTTCCATGATTTGTTGACTCTTACATTTTTCATGCTTGAAGAACTATCATTATATATCTGCTATTAAGGCCTACCATTGGCTGTAGAAGGTTCAGGGCCTCCTTGGCCACATCCACAGTGACCTCAGACTGCGTGTGATAGAGAATCTCAGACTACTTTTCACAACAGGGACCCTAGTGTTGCTCTTCTCAAGGGGAATTCAGTTGTCCTAGCACAATGTACTTGGCCTCTTTTAAATGGCTGTAACTCCTTTATCTACCATACTTCTTTAGCCCTCGCATTATAGGCTTTTATTATAAAGACGCAAGATTTTTGGATCTTTCTGATCTACTTTTATCCCAATATTCATTATAAACCAGGTTGAACGTAGCCATCAATAACCAAGCTACACTCTGAACTCTGTGTTTTTCTTAAAAACTTCCACAAGAAGATCAACTAGTTGGTTCAATTCAGTGTCCCCTCCCTCCAAGTTTCAGGATGTATAGAAAATAAAGAGAAATTCTTTGCCAGGATATAAGGTGAATGGTCTTAAGTCTGTGTCCCAATAGAGTCCTTCACCTCATCTGAAACCTCATGGGCACAGTCTTTACTGTAAGCTCTTCTGTCAACACTGGGCTTTTTAAACTTCTACCAGGATCACCCATTAAGCCATACTGATGGTATTCTAAGCATTCTGTAGCCCACTCTCTCAAACGGTCCCCAGTTCTTTCTGTCAACCAGTAATCCACATGGCTGGTTTCTATAGCAGTGACACTACTTCACCAGTAGTCTTTGTTTTTTATAACCAAGAGAAAAAAGGGTGAAGAGATTTATTTTGGCTCATGGCATGACAGATTTTTATCCATCCTCAGGAGGCTGCAGAGTTTCATGCTGGAAGGGCGTCAGAGGAAGAAGATGCTTAGTTCCTGACAGCCAGAGAGCAGAATGAGAGGAAGGAATTGAAGACATCCTGCAGAAGGACATAAACCCCCAGTCATCTACTCCTCCAGCTCCATCCCACCTCCTCACAGCTCTTAGCATCTCCCAAAATATCGCCATTAGCTGCGGAGAATACATTTAACACATGAGCCCGTGGGCGACATTTCATATTCATAATGCATCAGATACTACACAAAGAAGATAAATCAATGGTCAATTCAACAAGCACATGACAAGATATTCAACCTGCTTACTCATAATGCCAATAAAAATTGAGGTCACAAAGATACCAGCATATATCTATTAGAATGGTTAAAATTACAAGGACTGACAATATGGATTCCTGAGGTAATGTGTTCACACACTGCTAGAGGGACTAAAAAGTGTGTTCCCATCTGAAGCAGGTTGGACATTTCTTGTAAGCAGGAACTTGTCATACAATCCAGAAATTCATTCCATAACATATTAGGCAGTAAAAAAGGATTGAAACTAACTCACAAAGGTTCATTTATAAGTCTGAAGTTGCATCATGTTGAGAGTAAGGTAGCAGAATTGAGTCAGAACATCTCTTCTGATCCCAGTTATAGAAAAAGCTAGAAAGGGTCAATATAATCTGTAGTGACAGAAAACATATCCATAGTTTCCTGTGTCAGAGATACAGGGATTTCTTGGGAATGGGTATAAGGCAATTTCTGAGGGTGATCGGAATGTGATTTATCTGATTGTAGTGTTAACTTGTATACACATTTGTTGACACTTGTCAAAATTCATACTTAAAGTGGGTGTGTTTTATATACATTATATCTCAATAAATTTTATTTTAAATCGAAGTATGAGAGAACCAGAATGATAACGAGAAAGACAGAGATAAGCAGAGGAAGATGAGAAAGGTTACATCTGTGAAAGATGTAAAGCAGGGGGGGTGGGGAGGGACAAAAGGAAAGGTGTGGTGAGAAGAGAGGATATTTTACTTACTATATTTCCCAGCAAAGACTTACTGCTCTCCAGCCTGCTGGCAAAGATCAAGTCCAGCGAAGAGTTAAGGTGGACAATATAAAAATTACAATCAACTTAATAACACAGAATTTTGATACTGAGCAGTATTTCAAGCCAGGTAGGATGTGGCTGGTACACATCCTACAACAACATCGTGTTGTTTTTGTGACTTCAGTGGATGTGGTCATCAGGATGAAGGAAAAGCACAGTTTTCTGTTTGTAGTTAGTAGGAAGTTGTGCCAGCATGCTTGGCACACAGGTCACCGAGGACAAGAATAATAAACACCATAGGCCCCAGTGAGATGGAGCAGACAGTAACCTGCTCTCTGTTTCCATCTCTCTCTGAGTCTTCCTTCACCACAAAACACCTTGTGATGTGGTTTCCCTTCCTCAGCAGCTGTCTTTATGCCCTACTGTGTCCTTCCCAGAGATTACATTAACAGAACTTAAGCCTCAAAGAGGCTTTTCCAACAACATCCTATGGCACAAACTAAGTATCTGTGAATCCACGCAAGGCTGTTCTTCAGAAACCAAAGTACATGGGCAGTTTGAATGAGCAGGCATTGAGAAGTGAGCAGAAACAGCAAGCATTTTTAAGTCCCTTTGAAGTTCATAGCTTACAGGGTGCACCACACGGCTGCTGTCCATGCTTCTTGAATATTTCGTTTTCATCAGAAGCTTCCAGTTCTTCTTCCTTCTAAGTCTACAGTTGTGCATCACTTGATCCATGGTCCTTTACCAGAACTGCTAGCTACCTTTCTTCTTTATCTTCCTAACTGGCCCTCCAAGGCCCACTACAGTTTACCCAGTCAATCCCCTAATTTTCTTTCTCTGCCCTCTAAGTGCAATGGCTATTTACGAGAATTATGGCATCTATAAAGTAGTAGTTTGCTTTTTTAAAAAAGCAAACATCGATTTAGCATTTGCTCTGTGCCAGGTAGTATAGGAAGCATACAAACACAAACAAAATGGACTTCGAAGGCCTCTGTTCAGCATGGATTACAGAAGGAAGTAAGTTGGGGTGGGGTTAATTCTTAGAGAGCATGGAGTGGTGGGAAAGAGTTTCACTCTGAGGTGTATTCTTTCCAGTATGACATCAGAGGCTAAGACTAGAAAGGGCAGGGAAGACAGTGTTGTATAATGAAGAGAGCATAAACTTCAAGTCAGATAGACAAGATTCGCATCAGGGAGAAGGTTACTGCTGAGGGCAGACGGAAGGCTGCTCTTGTAAACTGGCAGGAATGAGAGCTTGAACTAGCCCAAGTGACAAGGACACTGAAGAAGAGAGAAGCTTTATCTGCTATCACCTGACACTTTAATTTAAAAGCGAATGGCATACCGAAGGTAAAGAACACTTTCTGACTATTAGACAGGTTGTGTTTGCAAGACAACACATTTTCAGATGAGAGCAGAACAGATTCTTTAAACATTTCCAGGATAACAGGTCAGAAAACTGAAGGCCACTGAGAAAATGCAAAGTGTCTGCTCTTGAGTAGAGCTTAATCACCTACTACCCTATGGTGGAGAAATAGCCCGCGGCTGGAATCAAATGTAGTAACACTTCACTATATGCCGCATTTGTGCGCAGATACTAGAGAACCCAGAAACAGCTTTTTTGGGGGGCAGCCTGGTTCCAACAACATCCCATGGCACAAACTAAATATCTGTGAATCCATGCAAGGCTGTTTTTCAGAAACCAAAGTACATGGGCAGTTTGAATGAGCAGGCAGACTGGAAGCTCATCCTCGTCTAAGGGTCTCCAAGGCAGTGACTATTTCCAGTTGCAAGTCCAGTGAAATACTTGGGTAGCCCTATGAGTGCAAGTTTCCCCAGGCTGCTCAGAGACCAGAATTATTACCATGCAAGACATGCAGGATTCTGGGTATTCACACACCACCACCCATCTTTATCGTTACTCTCAAAATCCTGTCACCTAGAAAAATACCTATTACAAGGGGTGCATTGTGTGCCTTGGGGGTGGTGTCTGGGCAAAGCATGGCGATTGCTGAAGCTTCAGTGTAGCGTGTTCCTCTCAGGCTCTGTATTAAATGTATGGTCTCCAGTTGCTGTTGATAATTTGGGAGATGGTGAAATTTTAGAAGACAGGGCCTCCTCAGAGGAAGTGGCTCACTGAGGATGTGCCCTGGAGACAGTGTCCCGCCCAGTCTCACTGCACTTCCTGCCTACTATGAGCAAAAACTGTTCCGCTATAGTCTTCCATCACAGTGTTTCACCTTACCACAGGCCAAGGAATATGAAGTGAAATTTATAAAGCAATGAGGCAAGATAATTTATTAGGTGGTCTGTCTTAGCGATTAACAGTTTAACAGAGTGGTGTGTGCGCGTGTGTCTGCGTGTGTGTGTGTGTCTGTGTGTGTGTGTCTGTCTGTGTGTGTGTGTGCGTGTGTGTGTGTGTCTGTGTGTGTGTGTGTGTGTGCGTGTGTGTGTGTGTCTGTGTGTGTGTGCATGTGTGTGTGTGTCTGTGTGTGTGTGTGCGTGTGTGTGTGTGTGTCTGTGTGTGTCTATGTGTGTGTGTGTGTGTCTGTGTGCGTGTGTGTGCGTGTGTGTCTGTGTGTGCGTGTGTGTGCGCGTGTGTGTGTGTCTGTGTGTGTGTGTGTGTGCGTGTGTGTGCGTGTGTGTGTGTGTTTGTGTGTGTGTGTGTGTGCGGGTGTGTGCGTGTGTGTGTGTGTGTGTGTGCTGTATCTACCCATTCCCTTCTGTATGTGTGTATGTGTGATCGCCAGAAATCAAGGCAAATTAGCAAGAGTTTACATACATTAACCAAGTTACAAACGCAAATCATGTATTTTCTTAAGTCTAAAGTGAGAATTCTCTATTCTTCTCTTTATTTTCTTCCTCTACACATTCATTCACCGATAGCTGATAAAATGACATTTTTAAAGCACTTCTGCATTGACTTTAGACCCAATTTTTTTGGCAGAAAAGTTGTGAGAGAGGCTAGAATTAAGCAACCGGAGAAGTCAAATATCAAGTGCACAAATATGCACTTACACATATGTCCACACACACGTAAAACTTGCATTCCATTGGAAACATAAAAGATGGGGTTAGAGAGATGGCTTAGCAGTTAAGAGTTCATATTACTCTTCCAAGAATCTAAGATAAATTCTCAGCACCTTGTTAGGCAGCTCGTGAGCATCTATAAATCTAGTTCCAGATCTGACATCTCTGGCATCTTCTCTCACCTGCACACATTTGCACGCAACTCCAATTCCCAATACACATATATACACATAAATAAAATAAATTATTATTATTATTATTATTATTATTATTATTATTATTATTATTACTACTACTACTATTTGGTGGCTGAAGAGACAGCTATCAGTTCCTATGAGTTAGGAACTGATCTTTTATTTTTGGTTGTGAGCCTGTTCTTTAACAGCTGAGCCATCTCTCCAGCCCTAAAATAAAATAACCCTTAAAGATGTATTTATTTCTATTTTATGAGTATGAATATTTTACCCTCACATATGTCTGTGCACCCTGTGTGTATATGCAGTTGGCTAAGGAGGCCAGAAGAGGGCGTCAGATCTTCTGGAACTGTAGTTATAGATGGTTACATCAGCTTACATGAGCTTAGCTGCTATGTGGGTGGTGGGAATCAAACACAGGTTCTCTCAAAGAGCAGCTAGTGCTCTTAACCACTAAGTCATCTCTCCAGTCCCTAAAAGACATCAAAAAAAAAAAAAAAAGATTTATTTACTTATTTCTGCGGGCTCTGTCTGCATGAACACCTGCATGCCAGAAGAGGGCATCAGATCCCATTATGGATGGTTGTGAGCCACCATGTGGCTGCTGGGATTTGAACTCAGGACCTCTGGAATAGCAGTCAGTGCTCTTAACTGCTGAACCATCTCTCCAGCCCAAGAAATTCTTTTTAAAATTTTGTTTAAAAGTAAAATGTAATGTAAGTTATTGAGCCATAACAGAAATAGGAGAGAAGACAAACACTAGATGGTGGAACTCAGCACAGTTTTAAAAGAAGGAAGAAAAATGTGTTAATGTTTAGTGGATTGTGTGAAGATGAGACTAGTGTCTGTCATTGTGAACACTGATACGGAGTGAACACTTCCTTCTGCAGCAGCCTGTAACATTCAGCATTTGGAAGCACATATGGAAGATGGCAATGAGATATCCCATTGAGCACGGAGTTGAGAGTCTGTAGATGGAGTCACCGGGTTCACAGTTTGCTTCCTGCCCATTTTTTAGAGGCCCTGTGATATCCTTTGTCTTTCCCTGGTAGAACAAAAGTTTTACACTGTGGAGAAATTCCACAGCAGTCATACCAGTCCCTGGGACAGAACTGTATATTAAGGGACAAGACAGACATGGGTGAAAACAAAAGAATTAAACAAATACATAGCAAACTACAGTATATCCATATTCCTTTGTGATAGCTAACTTCTAGAAGACAGGAGGCAGAAGCAGCCACCCTATTCCTTTATTCTGTCTGGGTTAAGCTCACAGTAAATGGAAGATTTGTCTCTGGAGAAAGGCTCTTCAGACATTGAAATTTATTTCTTCCTTGAATGGCAACCTTACTTTCCTATCATCTTACAAAGAAACCTCGGAGGGTGAGACCAACCTTTGCACACAAGCCTGTGATCATTCTTACATGTGAAAGCCAAATATTGTCAGACAGTGGGAGAAATAGTCCCGATGTGAGAGAGAGGCGCTCAAACAGAAAGAAAAAAAGGAAGAGTCATAGGAAATAGAAACATGTAGATAAGGGGAAAAAGCCCTTCAAAATGTAGTTGATATCACAAACAAAATAGATAAGGATTTGAAGAAACATCCCATTTATAAAGTTTCAGCAAAAAGAGAAATAAAAGACTTAATACTACAGTTGACAACATTTTCTAGAGACTTTTCTAGAAAGTAGAGCAAGTCAACATATAGAAAGGCGAGAGGAAAAAGGTAAAGAAAATTGGAAGCCTGTTCCAGATGGTGTTTCCAGAAAGTAGAGAAAATAGAAGGTTGGATGTTATCAATGAAATAATGCAATGCATTTCTCAAAATGGAAGAATAATGTTCCTAAACTGGAAGGCTCAGCTCAATGTAAAAACGATTCTCAGACATAAAACTTCTAAACAGGAGAGAGGAGGAGGGAGAGGAAAGGAGGGAGTGAGGAAAGGGAAGAAGGAGAGAGAGAGGAAGAGAGGTAGAGAGGGAAGGAGGAATGAAGATGGAGAGAAGAAGAAAGAGAGAGAGGGAGAATGACAGGTGATACGTTGGAATGAACCTGGGGCATTTGAGGACTCGGTCCCCAGTTGGTGGCTGTTTGGGGAGGATTAGGAGATGTGGCGTTGCAGGAGGAAGTGTGTCACTGAAGTTGGGCTTTGAGGTTTCTAAAGACTTGTGCCCTGTGCGGTGCTCTAACTGCTTCCTGTTTGCAGTTTGAGATATGAAGCCTCAGCTCTCAGCACCCCGCTCCAGTGGTCATTCTAACTTGCTGCCATTTTACACTGCTGTGGTGGTGATAGACGGCTATTTATCCGGAGCTGTATCCCAGGCCAACGTTCCTCTGTAAGTAGCCTTGGTAATGGTGCTGTATCCCAGCAGTGGAAAAGTAAGTAAGACATTATACAAAGCAGGGATTTCAACGATACATCCACAACATTTGGTGTCAGAGGACAATTGAGCTAAAATGCTAAACTTCACAAAGAACTGATTTCCAAATCAGGAATCACATCCCAATCACAATGACTCCTTTTATGTGTCAACTTGACTGTGGCATGAAGTGGCCAGTATTGGGTCCAAGATTCTTTCTAGATCTGTCTGTGAGAGTACTTTTGGACAAAATTGACACCTGAATCTGTAGCGTGAGTAAGCATGCTGGGTTGGCTAGTATGGATGTGAATCATGCAATCTGTTGAGATTGTTAGTAGAATCAAAAGCTGGAGGAATAATTTGCTTTCTCTTCTTGGGACTTACGCCATTAGCTCTCTGGTTGTCAGTCCCTTAGTTCAGATTGGACCTGCATGACTGAGTCTCTGGGCATGCGGAGTAATGTGGATTTGTTCTGAGAGACTTGCTAGGCAACAACATCACCGAAGGATCATAGTAGAGTATTTTACACAGGGTTATATGACAATGCTTACTGAACACATAGGTTGTGTAGTGTATATGTGTTTGTGTATGTGTGTGTGTGTGTGTTTTAGAATTTTGGGGGTTTTAAACAACAAAGCAAAATATGATGAAGTAAGGAATAAAGAAATAATACAAATAAGTCAGGTAATGAACAGAAAATCACGCAGCTATCAGGATACCATGGCATTTTTTTTTTATAGCAAACTGTGTTTTAAAAAATAAGTGTACCCTCAAGAATAATGACAGAAATGATAACTGTCTTAGTTTTTTTTCATGTGTCCCTGAATGAAATAGTCAGAAAAAACAACTTCTTAAGGAAGAGTCCAGCTTGGCTTGAAGTTCCAGGGTACAGTCCATCATGGTAGGCAGAATAAGGCAGCAGGAGTCTGTCACATGGCGTTGACAATCAGGAAGCAATGAATGAAGAACGCTAGTGTTAGTCTGTTTTATGTACCCCAAGGTCTCCGCTTAGGGGAAGGTGTCACCCCACAAAAGTGCTCCGAGGTCTATCTTACAGGTTATCCTATATTTCATGAAGTTGGCAACTGAGATTAGCCATCACAATTGTATATACAAGGAAACCGATGGCATAATTTATTATTGTCAAATCGTATCTCAGATACGTAATCAAAGTCAGCAGTGCTACGTTAGTATACTGTTGGAGATGAAGGAGGCATGCACTGTTTGTGGCATTTTTGCAGCTAGCCAGCTACCACTCTATAGGAGAATTTCAAGCCCTTGTCGTATAGGACCACTGTTATATTTGGGTTCTGGCATTGACTACAGTGTGTTACTTGCCATGTAACTGTATGTGGAATACTTTCCAACCCTTTCACAGTTAGTGTACTGTGTAACAATATTTTAAAAAAATAACCAAAGTTTAGCCTTACCTACCAGGTCGCCATTCATAATCAACATATAAATATGAATTTATAAAATTAGCTATAAATCTAACTCTCGGAGAAGAAGGGGGTAGATTTACCTTTGAACCTGCAATTCTTCACGTGAGTGGCAACCCCTCTGAAATAAAAAAAGAATATCTTTTAAAATCTAGATAAATCACCCTTGAATCATTTCAATCAATCGCTGGGTTTTGTTGTTGAGAGAAAGCATTTAGTGAACTAACTAAAATAAGAGAAGTCAAAGACGTTGGGCACAGTCATTATTTCTGGGGGTATAATGACACAGTTTCAAGTATTTGATGTTATTATCGACACGTTTAAAAAGCCAGTCAGATAAATAGATAGGCTGAGGAATGCATGTCAAATAGTGTCATAATTATCTTAAGTGTAATTATAAGATGAATGAAATGACCCATTTTCCAAGTGCTGTCGAATGGACACTTGCAGGTTGAAAGGTAATTTGTGATGAAGCATGATGCCTGGATTCAAAACGATTGCACCTCAAAATGCTTGCTGGCAGTAGGATGTGTGGTGTGTTTGATGACCGAGACTGACTTCAACAATGGAAACCTCTCCATACTCAAGGTGTGCGCGCAGAGTTGGAATATAATTGTTTCATGAAATGTGAGCACAAGAAGCATTCTTCCTAATGTAACAGTTTAATTTATTTAATCTGGGACTTTAAATATGTATGCATAACTAAATTAAGGGATGTTATTAAATATTATATGGAGGGCTAATGGCAGAGAATTGCTCTTTCATAATTGTAGTGTAATTTAAACCATTTTGGGCTGTCCTTCAGTGATTAACCCTCCCCATGCTGAAAGCAATCTGGACTTCCCCCTCCTAGACATGCTCAGCCCCTGCAGTCTATTTTGAGAGGGGGCAGCAACCAGGAGAACAAGGCATTTCAGAAGGTAATACACTGGCCTGCTTCTGAGTAAATGGGAAATGTGCTCCGCTTTGTGTTTTACAATACCCTTTTGGATAATGCTTATCATTTTATTGACCTTTGAAGCCACAGCATATTGGGCTGATGTTCTCAGAAGTCGACAATAAATTCCAGAATCCATTTCTCAGACCACAGCTGAGCATTCTCAGCCCCTTATCTACGGCTAAGGTTTGGATAATGCCTCTCTGATCATATCGCCTTTCAGCTTTTTTTTTTGCCTGCAACGAAGCTCGCCTGTTGACGTCAACTCAAAACATTAACATGCATTTAATCCATGTGTTTTATGTGCAAGAATGCAAGACACAAAGGCGTTAAATGGCTGATTCAAAGTCATGGCTGTTTGGTGGAAGAGTGCCAGCTTTTTGCTCTTTCCTCTTCTCTCAGTGAGCATAGCAGTCCTAATTCTACACTCTTAGGTTTTGATCAATCAACTAAAGAGATTTGTTTGTCCCTGGTCCATGACGGTTTGACTCAGGGGCCACAGAAGCGCTATCTAGCATGTTTCCAAGAAAGAGGCTGAAGGGAGTAGAGGATTAAGCCGGCACAGCGGCCTTCAGCCCTTAGGTCCTTAAGGCATTGACTTTAACAAGGAAGAAGGGAAAGGACTTCTATCCCACATCTGGTCCAAAGATTAGACTAATGGTCATGTGAATTTAGGCGCGCTAACTAAACTCTAAGGTCAAACCTTGCTTTCCTCATCTCTAAAGAATTGCAAACTATAAATCCTTTCTATCTGTTGAAGACAACAAAGCAACTGAGAGAACTAAGGTGGCTTCCCCTAAGTGGGCAAGCCCAGTTCCTTGAAGGGAATTCCAGGGCAGAAGTGGCATCAGCTTTGATAATCCCCTGCAGGGGAAATAATCAGAGTAGCTGCCCTCTGCTGTGTCCACACCGTTACTTTCTGTGGGACACACCCCAGCTGCTCTAGGAGTCCCACCTAGTAGGTCCACTTGGTTCCAGAGTTGAACTACTGCCTCCTTTGGAAGTAGTCAGTCCTGAAAGTATACACATCTGAGTGACAGTAGCCAGACTGAGCTGGCTCCATTTATGTATTTAGGGGAGAAGTATATGTCTCATCAATTAAAGAAACTGCAGCAAGGTTTCCAGTGGAGGTGGAGACTCAACTCCGGAATCAAGTGCTACCAGCACAAAACTCCTCCCGTGATTCTACTGTTCTCTAATCCTTGGTTGGCTCATCTATAAATGAAAGTAACAATTCTACATAATAAAGACACGGGCCATCGTGAGAGTGGAGGAAGTAACGGGGCGAGGTGCTTTCTGAGTATCAAAGTTTCCCAGTGGTTCGAGGCATTATTTTTAGATGGCTCACTTCAGCTCAGTCTTGATGTAGCCTGTAGTTGAGCTTAGACATTTCCGCCACAAACGTTGAATAATTGTTATGACGATTTGATGAAAGCACATACCGAATAAACTTACCTTTGTGGTTTTTGTTTATTCAATGATCTCAAAGTATTTTTCTTATTCAAGGAAAAAAAAAAACTATATAAACTGTATCAAGTAGAACCTAGTTGCCTACCAGTCAGTTGCATTGATCTCTTCAATATTATGTACTTAGTATAGTATAGAAATGTGTGTCCTCAATTTGTTTTGGATAAAGATTTCAGGCGACAATGAGAACACAGTTAAGAAAATACGTGTGAAGTATGATAATACCCAGATCAAAGATACCACTCTTTTACGGTTACAGCAGGTCTTAACTAAATTCACTGTAAAAAAAAAAAATCATTGTTTCAGTCTAGTTAACTGAAGAGTCTGTTTAACTTGGCTGTGGCACTCATGGACTTTTGAATTTTTAAATCATAAAACCACCAAGAAACTTACCTTAAGCTCCCTGGTAACCGGCCAGGGAACCGAGGCCTACGGTGATTGCCAAAGATTACAGAGCCAGCTTCAGTGGCCTTGCCGTCAACAGAGTGATGGAAGAGGCGCATTTCCATAGAGATTCTCCCAGGTTTCACACAGCTCTTGGAATAGTGCTTACTTGTCACCTTCTGAGAATTATATTGTAGCGGAGCAGCTAAAGACACGAAGGACACGGGCTGGGCAGAACGTACATGTTCTTTCCAAGTCCCAGGAGCTTTCTGTTTGGGACAACCCCTTTTTTTATTGATTAGATTTGTTCCTTGACAATTTCGTACGCGTATTTAATACATTATGTTTACTCTCGCCCTACCCTCTTTTACCTCTTCCACTTCCTGTCATCACTTCCTCCCCACAGGTCCCTTTCTACACTTGTTTTTGTTTTTGTTTTGTGGCCCTTGATTTCAGAACTATCCTCTGGAGCCTAGTGAGCTCACTGTTTGGCAGGCAACTGAAGGCAGTGGCTGCCCCTCCTCGAGAACTCACCAGTTGCCAATAGTTCACAGCTAAGGTGAAGGCCTCGTGAGGCCCTCCCTGGTCCATGGTTGGCTGATGACAGGCCTAGTCCTTTGCAGGCCTACTGCAGACAACCAAAGTTGCTGTGAGGCGAAGGTTCAAATGATAGTGCCATGTCCTGAAGAGAGCATTTTGCAGCCTTTCTTCCTGTCTTCTAGCTCTTACACCCTTCCCTCCCTAATTTCTGTAATGTTATATAACGCTTTCTGAAATTTGATGTTTTTGATTCCTGGCTTCCTGGGGGGATGGGGAGAGGCTTCTAGCAAGGTGAATCCTGGTACCTTCTTGTATCATTAGTAGTTGTGATATTTCAAGGCCTAATATCCCACAGTGAAAGGGTGGATTTATTTGCATGAGAAGAAAGGAACTAGAAATAATTAAGCAGCGTGATGATAGTATCATAAAATAGATGCTAAGCAGATGGTGACAGATAGAGAGATGGGAAGAATTAGAATTTGTCCAGGACTCTGGAGTCTCACCCTGCCCTGTGTGCATTCTATATTTAACATCAAATGGCAGAGCAAGGTCGCAAAGAGAAAGAAGCTGGACCCTGTCCAATCCCCAGGGTCAAAGCCTCGTACTTTGCAACTCTTCATCTCCAGACTGCTCACGTAAGGAGGGTAGATGACAGCAGGCTTGCAAAGAGATTATTCTGCTCTGACTTGAGGGGACTATCACTAACAAAGCTTCCCTAGTTGATCAGAGGGAGTTCTTCAAGGATACATGGATGTGTGGAGAAGTCGTGGCATACCGTTGTCGCTTGCAGCAATAGCTATGGGTATGAGCTGCTCAAGGTGATATAATCGTGGTTTGGGGCTGTGTTGTAGTGGTTTGAAGAAAAATGTCTCATTTTCATTCATGCATTTGAATACTTGGTCCTGGGCTGGTGGCACTGTTTGGGGAGGTTATGGATCCTTTAGATGTTGGAGTCTTGTTGGAGGACTATAACGCGGGAGTTTGGTGGGGCAGATATTGCAGGTTTTTATTCCACTTCCTGTTCTCTCTCTTTCTGTTTCCTCTGTGTGTACAAAAGCATGAGCAGCCAGCTTCCGGCGCCCGTCACCGTGTTTTCCCTGATCGTTGTCCTGCCTTTTCGCCATGATGTGTCTCTGGAATTGTAAGCCAAAATAAACCCTCCCTCCCCAAAATTGCTTTTGGTTATGGTCTTTTGTCAGAGTAAGAGAAAAGCAACTTATATAAATGTTATGGAGATACAATCACATGTTTGTGTGTGCATGCGTGCATTTATTTGTACAAGTCCGTATGACCGTAGGCTTCTAACACAATTAAGTCCCTATGGCTTGTAAAAGAAGTTCATTGATCCTAGCCTCATTACAATTTTTATTTACCATCAGATGTTCTGACTGTTGAAGCTATTTTTCTATTTCCTCTCTCTGTATTTTTACACACACTCTAATTTTTTCCTGAAATATTATTCTCATGTTAGGTGTCATGAAGCAAGTTGTAATTTATGATCTGGGCTCCAACGTTCTCTGTCATTCTCCATGGTCTTCTTGCAATATGACTTTGGTATTTTTCCCACTTGAAGGTTGGTAGACAATGTCTGCATCCCTTCTGGAAGGGGCTGTGGTCAATGAATGTGGTGGAAGGGATCAGGGTCTGAAGATTTAGCTGGAATTTCCAGCAAAGGTCATTAGCTTTCTTGGAAGTGTTTTGACTGCTGTGAGGCCACCATGCTATGAGGAAAGCCAAAGTGGCCCAGTCCAAGAACTCACATGGAGAAATCCTTATACAATTCAAAGAGAGAGAGAGAGAGATGCCTGCCAAGATAGCTTCAGTTATCAATCATTAGTGAGACTTAAACCAGGACTGCACATCTGAGCCCATCTTAGATTCTTGACCAACTGGCGCTGCCAGATATCAGAAAATGATGTTTGGGCTTTCATATTTGGGATAACTTGTTATTTAACTATGGAGCCCAAACATCATCTTTAAGGATTTTCTCTTTCCTAACTTTACTGCATTCTATGAACCTGTGTGCTCTCCAATGCAGCCTCTCTAGTTTTAGCCTCAGAATCTGCACACTGGAATAGATGACATCTAGAGAAGAATGAGAAGGCTATCATACAGAATTGCATCTTGCTCTCTCATTGCTCTAAGTGCAAGGGTTTCATAACTACACTGAATATATAGAACAAGCATGATACCCTTAGTAGGTTTTCAGCACACCCATATTACTTCATATGTGTGATTATTACTCCATCATGTGTTAATCACATAGCAACCAAAGTGATCCCCTAAATAGCAAACCATAGTCAAGCGCTACTCAGTTCTAAAGGTTTCAGTGCCCTCTACCACTTTGATCAAATCCTTGCCTTCCTATGGTCTTAGTACTTGATTGAATCCTCACCTAACTCTCTTAAATCGTCTCTACCACTTCATCCTTCTGCAGAACTCTATCTTCATTGGCTGCGTATTTATGTCTTAAATACAACTAGTTCATTTCACTTTGTGCCTTTGCTGTGTCCTCTGGCTTAATACTCTTTCCCTTTCTCCCTGTCCCAAGATTCGTTCAGGTTTCTACTTCATTCTTTTTCTTTGAGTGGCCTTTCCTTACTACTTAGAGTTGTCCTTACAATGTGCTTCCTGGATATTCTGACTTTTTATTCCTTTTATTGCTGTTCGTGATAGTCACTGCTATGTGCAATTACATTATATATGTTACAAGTCATGTGATGTAAGTTTTCTGTTGTCTTGGGTTAATCTGAGGGTAGAGGGGTGAAGACAAGGGATATTAAGTGTTCCTATATTATACAGAGGACTCTAGATTTTCTAAGTATATCTATGGGATAAGATAAAAACCTGTGGAGGGATCCTGAGCCCTTTGTTCATCTCTAGGGCAGATAGATAAGCAGAGGTGAGACGGTAGATGAAAGGGAGACAGGAGAAGAAGCATCTCTGTGAAGAGAGCTACTGATACTGAGTCATGCTCTGACTCGCACACATACAGAAAGGGAATATTCCAACGTAAGCCAAGTAAATGTTTTGTTAGAAAAATTCTCAGCAAATGTTACCTACACCCTTGGAAAGTTGTGAAACATAGGAATTGATATCAGGTTGTTGCCTGCAGAGACCCAGAGGTGGAAGGCTGGCTGGACCACATTTGGAAGCACAACATGTAAAACTTGCTAGGGTGGGAGTAAGCTCATTCATTCCTGGCCCACAGGGATAATTTGCGCTTTTCATAAGATTGGGTAGAAATGACACCATACATAACCTTTCGCCTTGCAGAAGACTTATTCTATGCACATTTCCTGCCAGCAGAAAGCACTGGTCAGGAGACAGGAGCTATACGGTTGACTGTGACAACAGGGCTATGGCTTAGGAGGATGAGTGGCTGGCAAGTGGGGTCATAGAGATCTGATCGCAGGCAGGACTCTTGTCAAGAGATGTTTCTCAGAAAGGTCACCACCGAGAGGAGCTCACAGAAGATCTGTGAATTTCTGAACCCTGATTATATTTCTTCGGAAATAAGTCCTGGTCTGCATTGAATTGCTCTCTGCTTTTTCTTCACTCTTTCCCACTTCTGGAGGAATTAATTAGACATGAGAGAGGAGTCGAGCGGTGTCCCCTGGACTTCCTCTGCTGCAGACTTCTTAGTCTAAGCTAGGGCACACATGAAAGCATCAAACTGAAGAAAAAACTGATTCTTTGTTATTAGATGTGATAAGAGTTTACAGTTCCTTAAAAGAAGATGGTTCAGAGTCTCTGGAAGAAAGAGAAAAGGCTATGCCAAGCATGCTAGACTCCATGCTGGGGAAGAAACCTCAGCATAGTAAATTAAAAAGGGTTTATGATGACTTAAAATGAGATTCTGCCTCATACCCTCCTGGGTCTAGATTATTAAGTAAACTTGTACCCACACTATCCCTCCCCCATTTATCAGGTATTTTCTGTCTCTTGTACCAGAAGATGCATGTGGTGAAATCATGGCCTTTATTTTTGTTTCTTAGCTGTGACTCACTGCTAAGAAGAATGCTGCTACTTTGGGCTTTCTTTAGCCATTTTTTGCATTTCTTTGATATAGAGCTTTTTTGAATTAACACTGTCTAGCAAGTTGGCTGGCAAGGAAAATGAAGGCAGAGATGAGAAAGTTGTGGAGCAGACTCTCCAGCTCGGAGTCAGGTGACTTAAATGTTCTGGGAGACTCTCCTTATCTCTTGAATAAGGCTTCTATCACCTGCTGACAAGGTCATGGTGAGGGTGGCGCTCACAGTATATATTTGCTTCCTAATGCATTGTTTCTGCTAGCTGTCCCTTCTCTTCTTTTCTCCTGCAGAAAGAATAATGCCTTGTTAGGCCTTGCTGAGGCTTCGCTGGTAGATGAAGCCATTGAACTTTTGAATTCCGAAGGGTGACTGATTTGCGGCGGGAACAGTGTTTTTTCTGGGAGTTCTCTGGCCTCAGAGGTGATGGATGGGCACCTCTCAGGCATAGTTCCTTGATCAATAAGCCATAAAGTCTCAAATTATTTTGTTAGATCCATTGATCAAACCCATCGAATTTGTCCCAACTCCTTTATTGTGAAGGCCAGGACCGGCAAGGTTCAGTTTCTCTCTCCTTGCTACATTCTTTTTTCCATTTGGATTTAGGGTGGGAAAGACCAGAAGTGGTGAACAAAGTCAGTCACACCACACCTGGATGGAAAGATGAATATTTTAGTTGTTTGTTTCAGAATGACCTATGTGGAGTCCCTATATGGTCTTTTCTTAGATTCCCCAATCTATTGGTTTTGGAATGCCTTTGTTTTCCATTCACATATATACCTATTCATTTGCTCATCCATGCATGCATTCATTCATCATTCAGTAACTATTATTACGCACCGTGTACTAAGGGTGGGTTGTGTTGTAAGGACTTTGCAAGTCCAAACTAGGAAGTTATAAGATTTTTTTAGCTGTAGTACAAATGGTGTTTGCTAACTTTCTGTTGTTAGGTGAGCGAACCAAATAGTTTTAAGAGTAATTTGACAGGTGAAATATTTATTTGCTCAGTTAACAAGGCATTTATTGAACACTTTCTAATAAAAATAATGCCTAACTTTCAGGATTGTCATGAGGAAGAAAAAAATATATAAAGTCCATAGCTTGATTTCAGCTCTGGAACAAATTCTTATTTTTCTGTTTTCAAAAATTATTTATTTTAGTGTGTATGGCCTGTATTTGTGTGTGTGTGTGTGCACATGCACGTGTTGGTGGAGGTGTATGTAGGTGTGTGTGCAGATGTGTGCATGTGTGTGCAGATGTGTGCATGTGTGTGCAGATGTGTGCAGATGTGTTCATGCGAAGGACATTGAGTGTCCTCCTCTATTGCTCTCTGCCTCACTCCCTTGAGAAAGATTCTCTCATTGAACCTGGAAATCGCCCTTTCTTGGCTAGGCAGGTGATCATCAGACCCCAGAAGTTCTCCTGTCTCAGCCCTACTTTCTTGACAACTGTCGCTGTGGTTGTAGGTATTTGAAAGTGCACGGGATTTTAAAAATGTTTACTTTTTTATGTGTATGGGGGTTATGCCTTCATGTTGCCTGTGCACAGTGTGTGTGTAGTGTCTGCAGAAGCCCCTGGAATTGGGGTTGCGGGTGGTTGTTAGCTACTGTGTGGGTGCTGGGAATCAAACCAGGTACTCTGGAAGAGCAGCAAGTGCTCTTAACTGCATTTCTTCAGCTCCTTACACACTGATTTTTATGTGGGATCTGGGGATTTAAACTAATTTCCTCCTTTTTGTTCACCAAAGTTCTTATCTACTGAACCACCTCCTCAGCACCAGTGAAATCATCCTTATCGTTTGATTTTGTTTCCTGACATATTTGAGCAAAGGCAAGGTTTGGTTGGCGTATGTTAGAAAATCTTATTACTGAGAATTTTTGACCCCTATAATAAATATAATTATTTAGTTGAATATAGTTCTCAGCATCTTACTTGATTCTTCCTTTTCTTCCTGCCCCCGAAACATATTCAGAGTTGCTTGAGTCAAGAGAACACCAACATTATAGAATTAACCAGCCCTCAGGGATTCCAGAAGAGAAAGGTATAATCAAATCTTCTCTCCTGAGTAAAATGCACTCATCCTTGGAAATAAAGACATTTAGCTCTTTATATTAGGCAAGTTGCCTCAGGTCAGTCAATATGTTTTTTTCCAATGAAAGTTTTATTTGTACTCTGTAGCAACAAATCCAACTTTTAGCAATTCATTTATTTGTGTTTATGGTTTCCTGAATGCTTTTAACTAAGATCTTGACGTTGCATGTATTTTGAATGCATTAAAATGGAGAAAACATGAAATTTACTCATCTTATTTCTTTTCCTTTCTTTTGTTCAATTGATAAGGGAGCTTTCGGATATCCTGTATCTGCAGTGTTGAACTTTCTCTGTCTTTTTTCAGATTGCTGGTTGCGATTTTTCATTTAGTTGGAATACAGTCCATATATTCCTCTCACACAGTGCTTCAATTCCAATTAAGAAGACTTTCCTGTTGGCTTGTGGTGGCACAAGCCTTTAATCCCAGCACTCAGAGGCAGAGACAGGCGGATCTCTGAGTTTGGGGCCAGCCTGATCTGCAGAACTAGTTCTAGGACAGTCAGGGCTACACAGAGATACCATGTCTTGAAAAAACCAAAACCAACCAGCCAGCCAGCAAGCCAGCCAGCCAGCCAGCCAGCCAACCAACCAACCAACCAAACAAACAAACAGCCTCTCTGAAAAAGAAGACTTCTCCAAGTTCTTCCATACCCTCTAGAAACCACCACCCCCGCTGCCTTGTGAGCAGTCACACACATATTTGTCCATTAATCTATGTTACTGAAGTTGGGACACTGGCTTGTCAATTTACACATGACAAGTCACAGCTGCCCATTGATTACCTGTGAGATGAATGCACAGCCGGAAGGAAGAATGGGTGGCTGCTATGTTCTTTATGAAGAATCCACTGAAGACAGTAATATTATGCCAAGACATGGTATATGTTGTTTCTTTAATTTCTCAAAACCAGAGTCAGGTTTTTAAATTAGTTGTTTTTTAGATTAGCATACCAAATAAGGGTTCCATCACAACTTTTTCATACACATGTATCAGTCTTCATACTACCCTGCCTCACGCCCTCTTTTCTTTCTAGCTTTTTCCCCTTCTTTCCCTGGTTATTCCACCTTCTGCTTCTTTTACTCTACTACATGCTCTATTTCCATCTCTCTTCAGCTCTCTTCTTCCCTTCTTATGCTTTCCCATTCCTCCCTTCCCCTGCCCCCTCTCCCTGTCCTCCTCCTCCTTTCTTCCTCCTCGTCCCCTCCCCCTCCCTCCTCTTGTCCTTCTTCATGCTTGAAGCAAAACCCAGCATTCTGTGCATGGTACCCTAGACTTTCACCAGTCAGTGCTCAACATGTGCACTAAAATAGTAAATTAGAGGTAAATAAGTTAAAAGAGCTTAATATATAAAGTCTATGTGAGGTAGGATGGTAACTAGCTTCATATAAAAGAAAGAATTTTAGATGTATCTAAAAGAATTAGTTGGAGTTTATTATATTCACAAAAATCTGACAATTAGCTCCAAATAAAAGTTTGAGTTGTCTAGTTTTTATTTCACTAAGAAAATAACTCTAGCTGGAAAATCACAAAATTCTGCTAATGAAAGCAAGCTATATATAAATAAAATACTTATCATTTTTGGTTAGCATATAAAATAATGTGTTTTATTATGACATTTTTAGAAGTAAAAATTAAAAAGTAAAACAAAGTAAACACTGGAGTCATCAAATTTAAATTCAGAGAATTCTATTATCACCAGTACTAACTAAACCATAACTGGTGTTTATGGGCTATTGTTTATGGAGACCTTATTTGGAAGAAGCCCTCTTCCTCCCGAATCTCTACGTCCCATGCAATTCATGCTGAAAACATATATGCTTTGTATTAAGAGATTTCACCATTTCCTAAATTGCAGGGAGGTTTGTGCTTTGGGAAATTTATGTACTCAAGGAAGGGCTGGAGGCTGCGAACTCCTGACAGGCACATGGAGGATGGCTGAGGGAATGAGGCGCCAAGGAAAGGCACCATCACGGGGTCAGGAATTGCAGACCTGTTGTTAAATGAGGCATGGGACTCAACTACTGCCAAAGTTTTAAGTTAATTGCTGGCATTCACGTTGTATACTTGATCAGACATGAGAGGAAGAAATTCCTCTAGCCCTTCATAAACTGTCAACGAGCCAAATGAAATATGTGCTGAGAGTCGCCGAGAACCTTTTTCATAGCTCAGGAGGAACACGATGCAGTGATTTAGGCAACTGGAAAACATAGCTCTTTCTGTTTTATACTTACTTTCTATATTAAAGTAATGTGCTGATTGTGTACTTGAAAGGACACATTTGGACGGTCTTCATAAGATTTTCTTCAGCTTGGCAGGAAAACGATATACGACCGTCTCTGGAGGGCCCAGATGTGTCTCCCTTTTGAAAATTCTCTGTGGTATAGTTCCCAAGTCAGATGGCTTGCCTCTTTTACATAGCACTCCCAGCACTGTCCATCCTATTCAGAAAATGAAGAAATCAGCTAAGGATATGGTTGAGAGGGTAAAGTACTCATTGGAAAGCACGAGGACCCAAGTTTGAATTCCCAGTACCTTGTAAAAGTCAGATATGGCAGTGCACATCTGTAACTCCAGTGCTGGCAGGCAGAGACAGCTGGATCCCTGGAGCTCACAGGTCAGCCAGCCTATTTCAATGGAAGAGCTCTATGCTAGGGGTGGGGGTTGTCTTAAAATGTATGGTAGAGAATGATAGAAGAAGATACATGACAATTAACCCATGCTATACAGAGAGAGAGAGAGAGAGAGAGAGAGAGAGAGAGAGAGAGAGAGAGAGAGAGAGACGGAGAGAAACTCTCAAGGGAAAATTGAAGAAATCATTTGCATAGGAACCCAAACAAAATTCAAGTCTGTAAGTCAATCTATTACAGGGAGGAAAAGAACTATCAGGTGACACATTTATTTCTAAATGCTCTAGAAGGATGGATGGAAGCCTTTATTTTCCTATACTAATTTTTACCAATTTTTACTGTGACATTTATCACATTTTTACAGTTTTAACTCACATCGTACATGTCTGACCCTTAAGCCCATAAGAGTCAATGGTAAGAATTTAAAATCCCCCCCCTTAGATTCAAATTCTATATCATATATTCAATAATGTTAACTATGATACAAGGTCAGTTAATATATAAATGGATAGACAAGGTTTCACACGTATGACTTCTAGGATAGGAAGAATCAACCGTAAACAATATGTTATAACATTTAAGGTTATAAATAATTTCAGTGAACACATAGTAGTCTCTGTTAATGGTTTATGTTTTTTAAAGAAGCAAAATAATTTTGAGTTTAATAAAATATGACTTTGAATTTTATAAAATATGTGGTTGAAGGGTATAAAATGGACCAGCTCAGCATCCAGCTCATTCCCTTGGCTTTTCAATGGCAGGTCCAGAGCCCTGCTCCAAACATAGAAGCTTAAATCTGTATGGAAAGCTATTGAAAAGCAACGTTGCAGGACAATCTCATAAGTTTGCAGAGAGAGCCTTCAAGCCTGTTGGAGCCCCATGAGGTAATTCCCCAGTCAGGATGGGCTTCTGGACAGTGCTTTTCAATTAGGACATGTTTTGGCCTCATCCTGTAGTTGTTTCAGCAAACCCCTCCCCCTTTCCTGGCCTTCCCCATCAACAAGGCAAATGAAAGACAGCAGACAGCAGCATCAATTAGTTTAAAAGGGGCAGACTCACGTGAAGAACTCTCTCGGTTTTGCTCTCACTGACCATCATCCCAAATGGGATACCATGTGGTGTGCCCAAGACAGGATGCTTAGCAAGACCCAGACAAGATTTCCTAACCTGAATGTGCATTAATTCTCTCAGGGGAAGGGGTGGTTCAGCCAGCTCTTGACTATGTGGTCAAGGGGAATTGATTTTAAAAAAAAATGATAGAAATCTATAGAGAATTCAAAACCTCAGGCCAGCTTGAGCTTTGGTTTCCTTCCTTTCTTTAAAACTAATCTTTTCGGTATCTGTAAAGCTGTGTCCCTAGTTTACTAGATGGAAATGGTGAGAGAGATGGACCGTGATGGCGAGGTTAGCGATGCTTCCATGTTCAGGAATGTACAAAGAGCACGGAAAGGCCGCGTTCCACGGGAGCCTTAAAAGAATTCGGTGGAGAAAGAATAAGCATAGAGAAAACCGCGTGGAGTCTGCAGATGAATGTGACAATGATTTTTCTAAAGTGGCCCAGTACTGAGAATGAAACGCTCTGCTGTGTGCTCTGCACAACCTAACCCAACAGGACAGCTGTGCAGCTAGCTTCCGAGAAACAGTGAAAGCCAGCTAGGCAATGCTGGCATCAGAATCTGCAGCGCTGCACTTTTCAACCCGGTCTGTTTCCCCACTCGCTGTGTATGCAACTCTGTCACTGTGGGACTCAGTCTGGGAAGCTGGGCTGCAATGAGTACAGGCAGGGAAAGTGTCCGTGCAACCAGCACTCGGAGGGGAAGGAGGTGGGAAATGAGGGTCTAGTGAGGAGGAAAGAGATCAGAGGTGGCCACTCAGCACTGGCAGATCCCTCATTAGGGATCCAAACCCACACAGGCTGGCGACGAATGTATTCGGAGCCGTTGGCTCTTACTGGCCACGGTGTCCCAGAGTTGGTAACTGAGTCTGGAAGGATTGTGGTAAGTACTGACCGGCAAGCCGTCTAAAGGCCTGAACCTGGGACAGGGATCACAGAAGGGAAGTTGGGACCTGTCCACATCTTCGAAGCTTTCATCGACACCCCTCCCCCGACCCAAGTAGTATTTTTTGCTTTGCTCCAATATCACGGTGCATGAAACTTCATTTTTGGCCAACATCACCTTACAGCCTTCAAGGGAGAGGACACTCATAGGCTAGTCTCAGTACAAACAAATTGGCTACACACTCCCATGCCTCAGTGCTCTATCCGCCACAGAACTGTATACAACTGAGAGATACACTTTCTGCCCAAAGTAAACTACTAAAACTTTAAGACACCTAGAAAAGAAATACAATGTTTTTTGCAAACTCTTCCAGCAATAGGGCAGAGAACAATCAATCACCATAGAGGAAACTGAAAAATTAGGAATCATTACAATTTTAATTCATCACCAGAAAACACTGTCAAATGAATAAATAAATGCAGTTCAATACAAATGAACAAATCAATAGGACAGCATTAGACTGGGAAAACGTTCTTGATCCATCTGTGACAAAGGGCTTTTCCCAAACCCTGCACAGAGCTCCTGGAAAAAAGACAGACAACTCAATGGAAAACAGGCAACAGACAAAAATAGCTTTTCCAAAAAGGAAAATATGTAAGTGAATTATAAACACAAAAAGGACCCAACATTTTTTGGTCATTAAGGAAATGGAAGTAAAACCACATGAGGTACCATTACACAGTCACTAAAAGCAAATATAGTAACAGAATCGAACAAGCATGCGGGGCAACCAGAATTCTGATTCACTGTTAGGGTGTAAAGGAGCAGGGTTTGGAAAGCTGATAGAAAGTTTGTGTGATGCTAGATGTGTGCCTACCCTGTGTCTCAGAGATTTTACGCCTAGATATTTAGAAAAAGAAATTACACATTAAAAAGAAAAGGATTATCGTAGTAGCCCAATGTCTGTCAATAGGAGAATTGATAACCAAATTGTGGAAAGTACCCACAGTGGAGTAGGATTAAACAATAGAAAGGTCTGAAGTCTCAGTGTAGACTTCAGGATGTTGGAGATTCCAGGAATGCATGGGGAATGTCTGCCAAGGAAACCTGCAGGCACTGGGTGGAGCTGGCTTAGGAGAGAGCCTGGATGTACAGTAGTCAGGACTGCAGGGGTGGTGTCCCCTAAGCCTACTAGAGCACAGGTGATATCATCACAAGTCACAAATGCCAGTCATAGGCTTCAGGATTTGCCTTGCTGGGTTTCTATCTTGCTTTGACCCAATTTTCTGTTACTAACTTTCATTCCTCCTTTTGGAATGGACATATGTACTCTGTGCCATGGTATAAGGGAAGAAAAATAGTCTTCAGAATAGTGTTATGACTGGTAAAACTATAGACCCCCTAGAAGTTAGATAGAATCTATTCTGCACTATGAGAATGGCTATGGACCTATGGAAGCCAGAAGCAAAATACTGTGGCCTGAGTCTGTGGTGTTCCCTATGGGGTCATGGTTTTGAATGCTTAGTCTTTAGCTGTTCGTGCCTTCACAGAGACTATGAACATTGACTATATATATCACTATGGGCAGCCCTTAGATATTGCCTACTCCTACTTCTAGTCCTATTCTCTGCTTCCTGATCTACTGACATGTGAAGAGTTACTGTCTCGTGCTCCCACCTCCATGTAGGGATTCAAACCTTGCTATCCATTGCCTGGCTTCAGTCTCTTTTTCCCCTGGAAACTTGGCAAAACTTTTATGACCCTGTAACTCTTACAGCTCTGTAAATCTGTAAACATCTCTCCATGAATGATGCCAGGTTCTGTTGCCAGTTTGATATGTGCCTTGACATACAGCTGTCATCACCTCTGAGTTCTTACACGGTAAGACATTTCCCTAGGATCCCTGCTCAGGCACCCAAGTAGCTCCTTGGCTAGATGGGTCTTGCCCCCAAGGCACCTCTCCCATTGACCCAGGCCAAGTGTGTTCATCTATTTTTGACAACTACCGCTTCTTTGTCTGTTGCTGCGTTTCTGCTACTTGGAATGTGACTACTCACCAAATGCAGTGTTTGCATCCCTCTTCTCCATGCGTTGCTCTGAATCATCACTATAAATCCAGCAAAACACAGTGAAGAGGAGCCATACAGAAGCCTGAATGATCGGCTGTCTTGAATTTCCCGTGTCCAATACATTTAAATCAGTATATCACTATTTATTTATTTGTGTATGTGTGTGTGCATGCATGCTCACACACACACACACATATAACACATGTGTGGAAGAAGGTAATTGTTTCCTCTACAATGTGGCTTTTGAGGATTGAATTCAGATCATCAGGCTTGGCAGCAAGTGCTCTTATCCACTGGGCCCTCTTGATAGGCCCATTAATTAGTTTTCTTTTCTTTTCTTTTCTTTTCTTTTCTTTTCTTTTCTTTTCTTTTCTTTTCTTTTCTTTCCTTTCCTTTCCTTCCCTTCCCTTCCCTTCCCTTTCCCTTTCCTTTCTTCCTTCCTTCCTTCCTTCCTTCCTTCCTTCCTTCCTTCCTTCCTTCCTTCCTTCCTCTTTCTTTCTTTCTTTCTTTCTTTCTTTCTTTCTTTCTTTCTTTCTTTCTTTCTTTCTTTCTTTCTTTCTTATTTTCTCCACTTTGTTTTTCAAGACAGGATTTTTCTGTGTAGTCCTGACTACCCTGGAACTCACTCTGTAGACCAGGCTGGCCTCAAACTCAGAGATCTGCCTGCCGATGCCTTCTGAGTGCTGGGATTAAAAGCATGTGTACACCACCACCTTGAGACAAGGTTTCAATCCGTATCTTTGTCTAATCTGGAACTCACTATGGAGATCAGGTTAGCCTTAAACTTGTACCAATCTTCTTTCCTCTGCCTCCTGAGTTCTAGGATTATAGGCAGATACCCAATGCCTGAACTATTCCATCATTTCTCAGTTCAGCCCTACTCAGTGTTCAGGACATGAGCAGAATATAGTCAGATTATTTCTTCTTAGAGTTTATCACAAGTGACCCGTATCTCTCTTCTCTGTAGATTCCTCTTGCTACGTGGGACCTCAGGAGCATGATCTTTACAGCTTTTGTTTCTACCAGCAGTTCGGTCTTTCACACTTCCACCAGAGTGGCCCATCAATCTCTACTTAAGGCATTCTCGGGCTTCCCTAGCTCAGAGCCCTAAACTCTCCCACAGCCCTTCTCTAAAGCAATTCTAAGGGTGTCAGAATCACATGGTCAGTGTTACCACAGCAACGGCACTACCCTGTGTTACAGATTCTCCATGTTATTTATTTTTCTCATTGCTTTAACAAAATACTTGACAGGATAAACTTAAAAGAAGAGAAGCTTATTTTGGCTCATCATTTCAAATTATTGTCCATCGTTGTGGGGGAACATGGCAGCTAGAGTGCCTGGAGTCATCACAGTGGGAAATTGAGGTTGTAGCTCCTTCCATTTTGGTGGATCAGAAAGCAAAGAGCTGATATTTCCTCCTCTCTCCTTTTCTCCTTTCCTCCCTTCCTCCCCACTATTCATTTTTTCCCCTTCCTGTTTTTGGACAGCTATATAGAATTCCAGTACGTGGATGTATAATAGTATGTTTTGTATTCTCCTATTTAAGGAAAATTACTTTGCTTTTTTCATGTATTGGATAACATTAGAAATGGAATTGTGGGTCTCTCTGTTGATAACTTTAAGACAATATCACATAGCTCTTCACTGGATTCCTCCAGTTCACACTCTCACTGGGGATAGATGAAAGTGTCTGTCCTGTACAGCTTCCTGAGCAGAGATTACTATATGTCTTCTTGTTTTTTCTTTAGTCTGGTAGGTGAACCTATGTGGTTTGACATGCATTTCTCTCATCAGAGGTGTACAAGGGAGGTTTATTTTGCTTCTTTCAGAAGGAAAAATCTGGTCATACTCTTTGCCAGTTTTTTTTTGTTTTGTTTGTTTTATTGGTAAGCCTTTTGATGTGATCTTTATTTTCTTCCTCCTGGCACTGTGGATTCATTGAAGGGAAGATGTGACCAGATTTGTATCTTTAGAAGTTCTTTTTCAGAGACCTTAATAGTGGATTGAATCCAGGAGATAAAAATGAGAAGGAAAGGAGAATAGAATTCACACGAAGAGATCGAAGAGACATGGCAAGGCTAGAAACTACACCCTTGAGATGCAGAGAAAGCTAGGGGGTGACACCTCAGGATGAGATGGAAGGAAGGATTTTCAATTTCTGATTTGAGGAACTTGTGGCCAGGAACTGAGTCTGGCAGCTTGGGGGTGGGGACATGGTAAAATGCCCATGGAATGTCTGGTTGCTTTAGAACGCTAACATTTTAGGAGAGACGCTAAACCTCAACATGAGGATTTAAATGTATGCACAGCTTTATTAAACCAAGGTGCCCACAGTCACGCTGCCTGCTAATAGGGAAAGGGAGAACAGCAGTATCTATGTTGAAAAATCTTGTAACTGCTTTAACAAGTGGCTAAGATTAAGTTATAATTAGCATATTCTTTGTCTGAATGCAAATGTTCTTTCTAAAGCTCCTCAGTCTTAACTAGGCTAACACTTCCCCTGTTTCCATCAGTAATTTGCTTGCCAAATCCTTTCTGTGCTGTTACAGGCAAATCCTATTAGGGATGTTCTAAGGAACAGACTATTGCCTGGCTGACTACAGTTCAGAGCGTCTCTGTTTGCAACTCTGTTCTCCAGGCTCTCCCAGAACCCACCTGTTTCCTACAATACCTGGGTATTTTCTACTTTTCCAAAAAATTTACTTCCAGGTGAGACTAGCTAAGTTTAACGTATTTGGTTAAAAGATGTGTTGCTTGGCTTTATATTGCCAAGAATTCACCACAGGGCCTGACACATAGTAGGTGCTGTAGAAATGGTTTTTAAAGGAAGGAAACATTGACAGAGAACTTCACTAATGTTGAGGACAAGCTACTTTTCTATGCATTTTCTCAGCTTGCTTTGTAGTTGATGAAGCTCAGCAAAAGGGAACAAACTCTTCCATTCACCCCTTACAGCAAATCTCTTGGTCCCTCTGTGTGGAATTAGCTTGTGTAATTTTCACTGTAGATTGAGAGTGAGAGAGAATTGTTAAAACAAAGTAAATTGTATCATGGTAAGCTGTATTTCGATTACTTTTACACAGTACAAACCAGCCTAAAACTCTATGAAGCTCTCTCCAGCATCTTGTCTAAAACTGTGAGTTTTCTGAAGCTCATAAACTCTAGAAAATTTGACTCACTACTTGGGAAATAGGGTAGGTTGTAGGTGGGGAAGCCAGGCTGAATATGGATCATAAGTGTGCAGCATTTTCTTTCCCTTTTCTATTTTACTACTTGGATGCTTGGCATCTTTAGAAATTACATCCCCTGTATTAACTTCTTTCCCATCCACATGCAGTCTTGTCTCATATACTGAGATTTTCAGCTCTGTTCAGCTTTTTGCTTGGCTCTAATTGCAGTGTAACATACATATACAGAAGCAGATAGCCCTGAACACACAGGTTAATGAATTTTCAAGAAGCAAATATACCCCTGTGAACACTAAGACAGATGCTCAAATAACCTTCTCCTCTCTCTCTCTCTCTCTCTCTCTCTCTCTCTCTCTCTCTGTCTGTTATTATATTCTCTTTTGTGTCTGGTTTCTTTAGTTCAAAATCACCCATGGTAGTAATTTGCTGCACAATGAATATATCCCAGCATATCATTTATTCTACTGATAGACACATGAATTGTTCAGAGTATGGGGCTGTAAAAAGTTGTCCTGATAAGAACATTTGCATCTGAGATATTATTTACAGTATTTTCTCTTGGGATCTTCCTGCTGCCCTTGATCTTCCCTATGACTCCTTAATTCCTAGCTTAGATCTTATGAACACCCTTGCCCATACCTCAGAACTTTCTACTCTCCTAATGCCTACCGGACATCCCACCAAGTCTTGCCTTACATCAGAACCAGTTATTCATGCCGTTAGGTTTAAAATCTCAAAGGCAGGATAATTTCTTCTGCAAGTTGTGGTTACATAAAAAATGAGATTGTTTCAGTTAGCGAGTGAATGGGTGGCTTGTGAAACTTTCTCCCTGACATGTGTAAGCTCTATGTTTGGTAGAACATGTTGGGTTTTGAAGGGGAGCTGATGGGCCAGAAGATCTCCAGCCAGGCAAGCAGCACAGACTTTCTTTCCTATTCATCTGTAACATTCATATGGCCAATACCTAAAATTTCTAAAGATTGTTTTTTGTGTTTTTTTTTTTAAATTCAGGAAACATGGTACTTTTCGATGGAAAAACCATAAATAATCCCACATGCCACTCTGTGCAGGTCCTTGATTGTATTGTTAAGGAAGTATTACTGCAGTTGGTATTATTTCAAGAAATAATTATTTTATACTTCCTGTGCAGCAAGGATCATGCTAAACCCACAATATGTTCTCTATTTATTTCATGTACTAAAGTGAGGGAAGAAAGGTCAGAGTGTTCTTACTTGGGAACTGTTCTCGAATTATTCCTTATAACCACGATTTAGCTCCAAGAAGCTTCTTTCACTCCAAGAAGGTCAGGGCATATTATGCTGCACAGAATTAATTAAGAGCAAGAGGCAAAGAGACAGAAAAACAGTAGAAGAGGAAATGTTGGTGTTCGGGGGATGCTAATCACTCACTAGCCTCTGTTTTGGCTTCTAAGCAATTAAGAACAGACAAGGAGCCAAATAGCAATTGCAATATTAGCTTTTTAATTGGTTTGGCTGGATTGGTGAACGCGACAGAAAATTCTGTGTAGTGTTTCAAATGAGTGCACACTCTACCCCCTGCTTGGATCTCAGACAGTAAAGTTGGACTGACAGGCCAGTCCAGTGTTACGGTTTGAATGCAGTCTATGACACAGCTTCATATGTTCTCGCACTTGGGTCCCAGCTAAAGGCAATGTGTTGTGTGGTTATGGAACCTTTGGGACATGCAATATAGCTGGCAGACACAGGGTTAGGATTTGAATGGTATACTATTCCATTGTATACACTATTCCAGTGTATAGTCTCTGCTTCCCCATCTATCACACTGTGAGAAGGGCAAGTGCATTTTCTCATGGCCCAGGACCAAGCTGCTCCTTTATACCTTCCCTGACACAATGGACTATGTTCTCTGAATTCATGAGTCAAAGTCAATCTTTCCTTCTTTTTGCTGCCAGATATTTTCTCACAGTGATGAGAAAAATACATGCAATCACAGAGCTTGTCATGCAGGACCCTGAAGTAGAAGTGATGACCAAGTTGGTTTTAAGGACATAGAGGAAGGTAAGGTAGAGCTTGTTTTAGAAGTATATTTATTATTACTATTATTATTATTATTATTATTATTATTAATTTTCTCTTATCCTTTTAGATAATCCTAAAATTCAATGATTCAATAACCACGTCTCTGATGGGCAATCATTAGTGAGGAAAGGATGGAACTTCATGTCTCCCTTCTGGAGGAGAAGCCTCAGAATCTTAAAAGAAGTCAAATAAGAAAACAAGGGAGAAATATGAACAAAACTGGTCATAAGAATCTGGGGGGAAAGTTGAAGCATTTTTTTCTTTCTGTAATGAAAAAGTCAAAGCAGCTGAACAATGTAGAAGGGTGTAGTAGACCTGCAAAGGAGAAGATTCAAGGACGCATCTTAGAAAAACAGATGGCAACTAACTTCTAGTTAAGTGGCAAAAGAAGAAAAAGTGATAGGAAGTCTATACCTCACACTCCGTCACTAGATAGCTGTAGCTTACAAAGCATGAACTGGGACCTGAAGTTTTACCAGACCAACCATTTGGAAAGGTTTGTTAAGACAGGTTTGTTAAGACATCAAAAGAGAGCTGGACTGAAGGCTAATAGTTAAGAATGAATACTGCTTTTGCAGAGAACATGGGTTCAGTTTCCAGCACCCATTTGGGAAAGCACAGTCACCTGTGCCTTTAGTTCCAGGGGATCTGATGCCCTCTTCTGGACTCCACAGGCACCTGCGCTCACACATGCTGGTTCTCACACATAGAGACAGACAGACAGACAGACAGACACACACACACACACAATTAAAAATAAGATAAGTCTTAAAAAAAGAAGTCAAAGGGAAATATGCATTCATTTAGTAGCAACAACGGCTGCTGTAAAGTATTGCCTTAGTTTATTCCTACTGTTTACCAAAATGCCTTAGACTGAGTAGTTCATAAGCATCACAGTTTGTTTCTTATAGTTGCAAAGACCAAGAAATAGTGGAACAAAGACTCAATAGATTTACTTATATGGTGAGGACCTGTACTCTCTTTTTAGATATCATCTTTTTGCCTCCTTATGCCATAGAAGGGAAGGACCATCCCCTTCAATATACTTTAAAGGATGCTTATTTCTTTGCATAAAATACTCACGACTTAGTTATCGCCTGGATTTCCCACTTCTTCATCCCATCATTTTGGAGATTAAGTTTTAATATACAGTTCGATGGGGGTACATCAGCATTTCATTGTGTTCCTGGACCCTAGAATCTAATGTCCTCCTACCATGTAAAATATATTAGTTATATACCAATAGGTCCCCAAAGCCTAACTCATCCTGACATTGACTCAAAATATAGAATGTCATCTATATATTGCTAAACCAGTTATCTGTTTAGCCATGAACTTGTAAAATCAAAGAAATTATATGTTTTCTAAATGCAAGGGTGGCCGTACAACCTAGACCAGTGGTTCTCAACCTGTGGGTAGCCACCCCTTTGGGGATCAAACAACCTTTTTTAGGAGTAGCCTGAGACCGTTTGCATATCAGATATTTACATTACAATTCATAGCAGTAACAACATTAGAATTATGAAGTAGCAATGAAAATAACTTTATGGTTGGGGGTTACCACAACACAGGGAACTGTTTTAAAAGGATTTAGAAGCATTAGGGAGATTGAGAACCACAGACCCTAGGCAATCCCATTCTAAAATGTGAACTAGGGAGGCAGGAAGGGGTAACAGTAACACGTAAATGGAAAACACAATAGGGCTAGTAAAACTAAAACTTAAAGCTAGAGACTGTTCTCCTTTGATTTCAAAGCTCACCTTCTGGACACTGAGGGATAAAAGTTGGGCTCCTAAGTAAGAGTCAGGCAACTTTTCCCCATGGGTTTGCTAAACACAAGCCACAACTTTCATGGCTTGAAGTCTCAAGCCTATGGCTCTTTTTGGACTGGACTTGCAATTCTGTGGTTCTATTGGCCTGGTTTCTCAGGGTCGGGCCTACTCTCATGCCTCTTCTGGGCTTTGCCTTAATGGAGACTGACTCTCGGCAATGACCCTGTAAACATTGGACTGGTCTACACTATCCAAAGAAGCTACATCCTGAAGCAGCTGTTTGACTAAACCCCAAGGATCTTTACAGAATCCTTTGAAATATAGGTAGAAGCAGCTATGTCCTCCTAGGTTTTAAGTTCCATCCAACTGAAGAACTAGCACTACGCAAATGCCACTAAAGTTGACCACACGATTCCCTCGGGGTAGCTGTCATGAGCTGAATTGCCCTTGAGTTCCCTGGAGTTCTTCTTGAGGTGGTGCAGGCTTGACAGGCCTCCAGACTCTTCGAAACTTTTCACTCACAGGATATTGACATTTTGGGTGCATGATGGGACCCTAGCTGTCTCAGACATCTTCGTGGTAATTCCTTTAATAACCTGGTGGCTAGCTTTTGGCTTCCTCATATCTGTACTAACCTGCTGCACCAAATGGTCACTTAGCTAAATCCTTAGTGTTCTTTTTCAAAGAGAATTTCATTCTGTACAACACAGTCAGTCTGAGAACTTTATAAATCTGTAAGTTCTGATTCCTTTTGGCGAGAAATTCTATTTTATGTTTCTCTTCTTATAGATTTCTGTTAGAAAATCTAGAGAAGCTGCGTTATACCCTCAACTTTTTCTCTAGATCAGTGGTTCTCAAACTACACAATAATAATAATAGTAATAATAATAATAATAATAATAATAATAATAAGATTCCTCATGCTGTGATGACCCCCCAACAAAAAAATAATAAAATTAATTTTGTTGCTACCTCATAACAGTAATTTTACTACTGATACTACTGATAATGCAAATATGGTCTTAGGCGACCCCTGCGAAAAGGTCATTTGACACTCCCCCAAGGGGCATTGACCCACAGGTTGAGAACCACTGCCTTAGACATTGCTTCTATCAAATATTTTATTTTGTTGTTCTTAAGTATTTCTTTCCGTGAAACACCAGGACACAAACACAACTTATGGGAGTTCTTTGTTGTTCTGACAAAGATGCTTTCCGTTCAGTTTCCTGGTTCCTCGGCAGGTTTCTCAGCAGAATATCTTAACTACCCAGAGGAAATGGAAGTCTTCTCTGCAGGTCTGCTCTTCTTCTGAGCACCAGCAGGCTCACTATTTCTGGTCCATGCCTTTTCTCTGCTGTTCACTCCTTAATGATTTTAGTCTCTGCCTTTTATCAGTTTCAAATATGCTTCTACAATTTTAAGTATGTTACAGCAGCACCTACTTTTCTGTTTCAATGTCCTCTTGGCCTGATCTGGATTTTGTGATGCTCTTTAGACTTGGTAACTCATAAACAATAGAAATTCACTCTGACAGTTCTGGAGCAGCAGAGTCCAAGGTCAAATTGCCAACAGATTCAGTGTCTGGTGAAAGTTTGAAGTCTCTGCTTAGAGCAGCGGTTCTCAGCCTTCCTAATGCTGCGGCCCTTTAATACAGTTCTTCATGTTGTGGTGACCTTTGACCATAAAAGTATTTTGTTGTTACTTCATAACTGTAATTTTGCCACTGTTATGAGTCATATGATCTGCAGATGGTCTTAGGAGACTCCTGTGAAAGAGTAGATCAGCCCCCAAAGGGGTCAGGACACCAAGGTTGAGAACTGCTGACTTAGATGGTATCTCTTTTTATTTTTACATAGTAATATCCTCTTCTTTTAAAAATGTTTGTTATTTTATTATGTGTATGTATCCTAATTGTGGTTTCCATAATTGTTGTAGTAAACACCATAACCAAAAGCAATTTGGGGAGTAAAGAGTTCATTTTAGCTCACAGTTGTAGTTCATCATGAAGGGAATTCAGGGCAGGAACCCAAGACAGGAACTGAAACAGAGGCTCTGTACTCCTATTGTTAACTGGATAACTGTTGTTTTTAGTTTTCGGTCTCCCCCGGCAAGTTCCGCCACCCCATCCCAGCCCGGAGCTGGCTGGGAAGCCGCTTGGTTCCCCGCCCTGGCCAGGAGCGAGAAGATGCCCAAGCCGAGAGCCATGGGGAAGCCCTGGGCAGCCGCGAGGGACGTTTCTCACGTGGGTTCCTAGGACCGCGTGGCGCCGCCTGATCCCGCTTGCTGAGAATGAACACAAGTCGGAGTCAGCATCTGGTGGACCCGAACTGGATCCCGAACTCATTTATTCCCAGGCTTTTCCCCAAATAAATAACCTCTCCCCATAAGGGCGTGGCTTCTCCCCTCTAGCGGGGAAGCCTTAATTAGCATGGCAGGGGGAGGGGCGTACCTGGCCAACCCCCACAATATCCATGGCCTTTGCAGAGACAAAGGTGTATGATTCACCACGAGGCAGGCAGACATTTTGCCAATCTGTTTACTGAGTTAGCAGCTTCCAGGGCTTTAAGAGTAAAGGAGGCTCCGAGTGTCCTACTAGCCCTGGGGGCGAGGACCCCTCGTGCTACAACTTCACTCTTTAGCCTGGAAGCCCTACAGTAATAACTTCTTCTTTTAAAAATGTTTGTTATTTTATTATGTGTATGTATCCTAATTGTAGTTTCCATAATTGTTGTAGTAAACACCATAACCAAAAGCAATTTGGGGAGTAAAGAGCTCATTTTAGCCCACAGTTGTAGTTCATCATGAAGGGAAGTCAGGGCAGGAAGCCAAGACAGGAACTGAAACAGAGGTTCTGTACTCCTATTGTTAACTGGATAACTTGCTCCTTATGGTTTGCTCAGCCTGCTTTCTTATGTACCACAGGATCACCTCCTCAGGGGAGTACCACCTTCAGTTGGGTGGATCTCCGCATCAATCATAAATCAAGAAAGTGGCCACAACTTGCTTGCAGGCTCACCTTGTAGAGATATTTTCTCAGTTAAGATTCTGTCTTCCCAGATATGTCTAGTTTTGTGTCAAGTTGACAAAAACCCACTAGTAAAATATATATCTGTGCATGGGTATATGTGCATAAATGTATACACCCACAGGGTTCAGAAGAGGACCTTATGTCCCTTGGAGCTGAAGTTCTAGGCAGTTCTAAGCTGATGGGTTCATGTGTTGTAAACTGAACTCAGGTCTTCTGTAAAAACAGTATATGTGCACTTAACTGCTAAGCCATCGCTCCAGTCCTGTGACCTCTTTGCAAGGGTCCCAACCGCCTAAGAAGACTGAACTTTCAGGACTTAATAGCCTCCTAAAGTCCCTATCTCTTAGTCCTATCATATTGACAGTATGTTCTAACTGATGAACTGAAGGAATGGGGAATACTAACATTCTAAATGTTAGTAGTTAGAACTCATCTACTCAAATATGAAGTTTTGTTATTTCAATGTATTCTTGTCTATTTGTTTATAATAAAAAGAAAAGAAGTATCGAGGATTTGCTGAGACAAAGCACCAAATGACTAAGCAGAGCTGAGAAAAACCCGTCCTTGAAAAAAAGCACATCGGAGGGTGCTGGGAGACGGCAGAGTAGGAAGCACTGAACTCTGACTCAGACCTGCACACTAGCACTGGTAGGTGTATCTGAGGTAAAATCTGGAGTTCTGCAATTTACTGACACTTGCAGTTCCCACATGCTTTTGCTTGGACTTAAACAGTGATTAATTTTGATCAATTTCAAATCTTAGTCTAGTAGTGGTAAATCATTCGCCTTTCCAAAGCCAGGTGGCAGGAAGCTATGCACGTGTTCCTAGAGATGTTTGCTTTCAGGTTATGGGAACCGGAGTGCAGAAGAAGCACACTGCCTTCCAAATATTGGGGGCTTATGTTGTGGTCATTGGTTGTGGCTTCTTCCCAGAGAGGTGTGGATGAAAAGATGAGCAGCCGTGATTATTATAATTCCCCATATTGTTTCAAGCTCCTTACTTTCTGGCTGAGTGGCCTTTATTTACTTTCTCTTCTTCACTTTAATAGCTTGGCATTAAAGAGCAGAACATTCAGAAGCATAAACAGAGAAAATGAGAAAGTGAATCTATGTGTGTAAGCAAGAGAAAGATTGGGAAATGACCTAAGAAGACTTTAAGTATGTGCTTCAGGCTGATCCTTACCACAACATTAAACTACAACATAAACCAAACCAAACCATACAGCAACAACCCCTTCCATGAAATAATATGGGTGAGAACTTAACATTTACTTATGTGACTTATGTGTAATTATTAAGTCCAAATGTACAGGAGTTTTTTTTGTTGTTTGTTTGTTTCATGTTTTAGCCCAGGCTGACCCCAAATTCACTATGTAGCCCAGGCTTGCCTAAGTCATGGCAATCCTCCCTGTCTCTCTCTACCTCAAAAATTTTGGGTGACAGAATCAAATGTGTTCAAATGCACAACTTTCATCAACAAGGTTTTAAAAGAAAGAAATATGTTATCAGAGGTAGGCCTGTGCTGGGCATTTCAGATTCTTGATATCTTAATTAAGAATATGTAAAAGAGTCTACATGAGTTGCAAAGTCACAGGAAAGTTTGCTTTAAAGTGAAGCAACAGAGGAGGTTACAAAGGAATACACTGTCAGGGCTGACGGCGGGCCACATGAGTGAGGGCACTCAAGGGATTCAATTATTGTTTGGGGTTTCCATTTTATGGGACTCAAGGACATGAGGAGTTTGATTAGTAGGGCTGTAATTTGAGTGGTTTTCTGCTTTGATTGACAGGTTCAGTTTACATTGGTCTTTGCTCACTACACATGTCCCTTGTTAAACATTAAAATCTCTAATTTTAAATCATATAAGTACCCAATCAGGTATAGGCAAAAAGATGATAAATCTAGAATCATCTCTAAATGTTTATTTCAAGACACAGTTTTACCTAATTGACCATGCACAAAACCTCAGTTCTGGCTGCTCTTAGCCTAGGTCAGGATGTATCAGGAATATGTTTGAATAAGAATTGTCTAAGATTGATGGTCAGCAATGGGAGGAAAAACATTGTTCAGAGTGAGGTGTGTTAAAAGCTTCTTGCAGGTGGGGTTACTAGATTGCTAACAGGTTTCTAGGTGCATTGTCCAAAGAGAGGAGTTGGTACGTAGTATGTCTAGGGAAGGCACTCAGGATATCAAGTATGTTATTAAAAGGGTGGTGTGTGCACAGGCGAAACCAAGCAAAGTCATGTGGTAGTAAACTATTCCAGTACTTGCTTGCCTCAGTAGAAGGTATGTTCCACTCAAAGGAAAAGTATTGTCTTAGTCAGTGTTCTATTGCTGTGAAGAGACACCATGACTAAGGCAACTCTTATACAAGAAAGCATTTAATTGGGGCTGGCTTATAGTCTCAGAGGTTCAGTCATTCTCATCATGATAGGGAGCATGGCGGCATGAATGCAGACATGGTGCTGGGGATCCACAGGCAGCAGAAAGAGAGAAACACTGGGACTGGTTTGGTTTTGAAACCTCAAAGCCCACCCACAGTGACACACTTCCTTTAATAAAGCCATACCCACTCCAACGAGACCACACAAGTAGTGCTAGTCCTTGATGACTAAGCATTCAAATATGAGCCTATGGTGACATTCTTATTCAAACCACCACAAATATCAATAAATTATAAGTGGAAATGACCTGACAGATACGCTTGACAGGGACTTAAAAATGTCAGTCTTAAATGTCCACAGAACTGATAGAACCTGTGGAGAAATTCAAGAAAATGATGTAAGAGCAAAACACGCATCTAAAGAACGAATTTCAGAAGAAGCTAAAAAAGTTACATAGTTGAAAAATACAGTAACTGACACAAATTGTCTCTAAAAGGATTAAAAACCGGTTCTGAGCATATGGAAGAATCAGTGAACTTGAAAATAACACAGTGGAAATTATTGGGTAGGAGAAACAGGTAAACAGTAAAGAAAAACATCAAGAAGATCATGCGCTGGCAACAGTGTGTCACTGCTAACAAAGCACATCACAGAAATAACTTGAGAGGAAGAAAGGTTCATCCTGACTCTTACAGTTCCAGAAGGCTTTCAGCCCATTGTAGTAGGGAAAACAGGGCTCAGCATCTCTGATCTTTGTAATATACAATGTAATATGTAATGTATATGGTGGGACGTAAGGTAATGTATGTGTGCTGGGAATGTAATACGGTGGATGTTTATGGGGTAGCATACCAGGAAGCAGAGAATGCAGACTGCAACCAAAGGTCAGCACAGTATTCAAAGACCCTCCCCTAGTGATCTGCTTCTACCAACCAGCCTCCAACTCCCAAAAAGATTCACAGCCTTCAAACTAGTGTCATAAGTTGGGGACCAAAGATTAAAAACATGAACTTGTAGGCGGTACATTTTGATTGCTAGCAAAACAGACCAACATACGCATTGTGGGAATTCCAGATGTAGAAGAGAAAGAAAGTGAGGGAGTGAAAGAAAGAACAGAAAGAAATTTAAGGAAATCATTGCTTAAAACTTCCAAAATTTGATGAAACACACAAATATAAACATCCAAGAAGTCCAACAAACTTCAAGAAAAATGAACATGAAAAACTCATGCAGAGACCATTATAATCAAATTCTAGAAAGAGGAAATCTTGACAGTAGTGGGAGAGAATCAACATGTCATATATGAGCATCTGAAATAAGTTTAAAAACAGAAGAAAATGGCAGGATCAGCAGCAGCAGTCAGAACACGGGGACTAGAAACCAAACCAAAACAAATGGGAACAAATCTCATCAACAGAGAATCCTTTATCTCACACAAATGTTCTTGAGATTGTGAAAAACCACAGACATTTCCAGAAAATCAAATTCTGAGGGAGTTTGCAACTAATATTACTATTAGTCAAAAAAGTCTTAGGGGAGTTTTTAGGGTGAAATGCAAAGACAGCGTGCGATAACATGGAGCCACGTGAGGACATAAAGTCACAATGAAATAAATACATGAGCAATTATAAAGGCTAATTCTATTGTAACTACTATTTTACTTCCACGTTTGATTGCCTTATAATTCATGAGAATAAAATAATATTCTGAAATAGAGCATCATTTTAACTAACTTCTACCCCTCATTTTGTTGTTCTATATGACTTAGGAGACTACGGCACTGAAGGAATTATTAGCTTATGTTGTTGCATAGATTGCAAAAACACATTTTATAACCTGAATAGCTGAGACAGATGGAGGCAGAGGTATAAGAGAACCATGTTTTTATGTGTTAAATGATTTTTTTTTTACCAGTTTAAATTAGAGTGTAACTGTATGATGTTAAGTCTAATCCCCATTGTAACCACAAAAATTAACTTTAGAATATACAAAAGATGCAGGGAAGGGCTTTAGGCATTTCACTATAAAAGTTGTACTAAACACAAAAGAAGTCTGAAACATAGAAAATGTGAATGAACAACAAATAGCAAATGGCAGAAGGAAGTCCTTATTAGTAATTACTTTACACTTACTTAGATCAATGTTCCAATCAAAAGACGGCAGTTAGCATATTGAATAGAAACATATGGTTCAGTTATTTGCCGCTTAAAAGAGTTTCTCTTTAGACCCAAAGACACATATTTGGAAGACTAAAAATGAAAGATCAGAGAAAGATATCCCATGACAATCCAATCAGAGGTAGCAGGTGTGAATATACTAATATCAGACAAAATTGATGTTACACAAAAACCTTAGGACAATGGGCATCACATATTATGAAAAGGCTTAATTTAGCAAGAGGATATAGCAGTTATAAATGTTTCTATAGCTAGTCACAGACCATTAAGACAGATGAAGCAAGAGTAGACAAAATTGAAGTGAATATATTTCAACATTCTAGTTAGAATCATCAATACTTTACATTCATTGGTGAATACAAGTATCTGAACATAAATAAGGGCATAGAGAACTTGAAGATAATTCACCAACTATACCTAATGGTTATATACATTGTGGTCTACATAGACATTTTTTTCAAGTATGTATGGAATATTGTACAGAGCAGATCATATCTCAAGCCATGAATTATCTCAGTCAATTTGAGCAGGTTCCACGATGAGCAATATTTCCAACCACAAAAGAGAATAGTAGAACATAATCAATGAAGTGATAGTTGAACATTTCTAAGAAGCTACAGAAACAACTAGAATAGTGGTTCTCAACTTTCCTAATGCTGTGACCCTTTGATCCAGTTCCTCATGTTGCAGTGATCCCCAACCATAAAATTATTTTTCTTGCTACTTTATCACTGTAATTTTGCTAATGTTTTGACTCATAATGTAAATATCTGATATGCAGATGGTCTTAGGAGACCCCTATGAAAGGGTCTTTTGACCAACACAGGATTCACGACCCACAGGTTGAGAACCACTGAACTATTGGGTCCATGAAGAAGACTTGGAGGATTTAAAGACTAGAGAAGAAATAAATGGAGTAGAGAAAATCAGTGGAACCAACAGTTGGGTCTTTGAATCAGGAAAATTGACAAATTTTTATCTTATGGACCTAATAAAAACGGATCTAAAAATCACGAATATAAAAAATGAAATGTGGACCATTGCTACCAGTTATGGAGAAATGCAGTGGATTATCAGAGAGCATTGTGAGCAATAATACATAAAAACATGTGACTAAGGTAGATGAAATGGACAATCTCAGAAAGGTAGAGCCTACTGATACAGAATCAAAAATGAGGAAGAAATTTGATTAGACTTATGAGTAAGGAGATTAAAAGTATAATAAAAACCACACCAAAAGCATGTAAACAGAAGAATTCTGGGACCTTGCGGATTTACTGGTGAATTCAACCAAACATTTAAAGAGCAAACAACAATCACTGTTAAACCTTTCCAAAAAATTAAATAGAAAGAAATGTATTCCATCTCATTATGTATTCATATCATCCTGATATCCAAAACAGATAATATACAATTATCTTAAGCTATTAATAAAACATTCTTAACTAAACTGAATTCAATGCACATTAAAAAGCTCATGCATAATAAGTAAAATTTATTCTTGGACTGCAAAGATGATCCAATATGTAAAACTCAACCAATGCAATCCACTACCCTGACAGAACAAAGTAGGGAAAGTGCGTGATCATCTGAACTAATCCAGATAAAGCACTTCACAAAATTCAACACTGCTGATTGGTGTTGCCAACTTGACACAAACCTAGACTTCTTGGAAGAAGGAATCTTAATTGAGAAAATATGTCTATAAGGTTGGCCTGTAGGAAAGGCTGTGAGGTATTGTCTTGGTTGATGATTGGTTGATGGTTGGGCTCAGCTCACTGTGGGTGATGTCACCCTGGACATGCGGTATGCATAACAAAGCCGACTGAGCAAATCAAGAGGAATGAGCCATCGAGCAGCACTCTTCCATATCTTCTACTTCAGTTCCTGCCTCCAGCTTCCTGCCTTTTGTTCCTGCCCCCAACTTCCCTCAGAGATGGAGAGTAACCTGAGAGTTGTAAAATGAAGTAAACCCTTTTCTCCTCAAGTTGCTTTTGGTCAAGGTGTTTTATCACTGCAGTGGAAACCGTAAGTTTAGTTAGAAAAGTTAGCCACCAAAAAGAAAAAGAACTAAAAGCCACAGGGGGGTTGAAAAGAAGCAGAAAGATCTCTGTTCATAGGTGATGTTGCATGAGTAATATGGTAAGGAGTCCATTAAATGGAGTCACTCTGTTTCCCAACTGCTTCGCTTGTGAGATGAGACCAGCACATTTGCAGGCGGTAGTGAGGAAGCCCTTGAGGCCCAAATGAATAAGACAGTATTGGTTTTATCACCGTGCACAAACATCTCTGTACTCTGTTTTTCTCATGGTGTTTACTATGCAAGAATTATTGTGGCACACCATGACAAATTCTTTTTTTTTTTTTTTTTTTTTTTATCTTATGTGTATAGTTTTTCTGCCTGCATGTATGTATGTGCACCATATGTGTGCAGTGCCTGTGGACTGGAAGGCACCAGACCCTAGAACTGGAGTTAGAGATGGTTGTGAGCTATCATGTGAGTGTTGGGAATTGAATCTGGTCCTCTGCAAGAGCAGCTAGTGCTCTTAACCACTGGGTCTCTCCAGCTCCACTTGACCAATTCTTAAGGAGAGAAATTCTGGGTGATGTGCCTCTTCTTGGTCTAGGATGAGGAGATTTCTTCTGTATTGTATTCAGTATACCAATTTGAATCACTTTACTCCAGTTGAAGACCAAAAGGATGAAAAGAGGGAGAGGTCTCTGCGCTAGTGCAGGGATAGAGGCTCATCTCTGCTGCTCTCCAGGGGACACATTTTCCTTCTTCATTGCTTGTATGTCTTAGGTTATTCCCAGCAGAGAAAAGGTAATCTCCTTTCCACTAGAAATTAGTGAAGATATTATTAAGCTAAAATCTTCATAAGCTATTTCATTATTTGGAAAGCCATTGGTCAATAAGGATGAGCACTGTCTGGGAGTCAACACTTCCTGTGACGTCCTTAGTGCTCTGCACCACCCCTCCACTCCCCAGAGCTGTTTTCCCCAACAACCGCATTGTACAATTGGACATATGAGCAGAGAACACAAGCAACACATGGGCTAGAAGAAAGCATGGCTTAGGATTCAGGACAGCGTCATCCACTGCTGTCACCCAAGCTTCCTCTTTTCTTATTCAGCCATTTAAATCAGCGTCCTCAGCATTCCCTGGCTAAGAGCCTACATCTTAACACATCTACAACAGGTTTACTGATATGTAATTTATATACCATAAATTTGCCCTAGCAAAGTGTAAAATTCAGTAGATTTTAGTCATATCCGTAGAATTGTGAAACATTACTATTCCCATGTAGGAGACTTTCATCAATCAAGAGTGTAACTCCTGGAACCATTAGAACTCACAAGCCATGCATCTTCCTCTCATTGCCACTGCAAATGAGGCCACCAGCCACCCATGGATTTGTGTAATCTTGCCATTTTGTGGAAATAGAATGGGATGGCATATTGCTTCTAATACTTTTATGACATCTCCTTTCGCTTAGCACAGTGCTTCCAAGGTATGCTCATGTTGCACCGTGCATGGACATTTTACTTCCTTTTGTGTCAAATGTGATTTCATTGTGTGTAGAGAACTCTTTTTTAAATCCATTCCTCAGTTGTGGTATATTCACATTGTTTTCAGGTTATGCTTATCATGAATAATACTGCCGTAAATATTCACATCCACGATTTGATGGAAACCCATGTGTTTTTATTATTCTTGGGTTTATGACTCATAAATACACTTTGCCTATTACCTGTGTGTCTCTGGGGTGGTTAATGACCACTCATTTGACATTGAGTCACTGCCAAACTGTTGTCCAAAGTGGCAACAAATTAGCTGCTATTTTCTGAAAGGAATTATATGTGTATGCATGTGTTTAATGTTTGCACAGGTTCATGGGTGTGAATGTGGGCCCACATGGGCCATGGCACTATGTAGATGTCAAAAGACGACCTCCCTGTTTCAGAGAGGGTCTCTTGTTTGCCTTCTCTGAGGCTAGGGTAGGTGGCCTGTAAACACTTGGCATCCTCTTGTCTCCAACTCTCAACTTCTGTAGGAGCACGGGGATTTGAAGATGCAGGCTATTCTGTTGGGCTTTCTGTGGGTTTGGTGATAGAAACTCAGGTAGTCATACTTTAGTAGCAAGTGCTTCACCCACTATGCGCTCCCCATGGCTTCTTTTACCTTTCCACACATAGTTTATCAGAGCTTTAAAAACTTCTCTGGACTCTAGAAAACATTTGTGACTATCTTCTTAAGTTTAACTATCATAATGGGTGTGGACTAGCATCTCACTGTAGTTTTGGCTTGATTTTCCTAATGACTAATATTGTTAACCCTCCTTCTATGTACTTAATGGGCATTTGTTTATGTTCTTTTGAAAAATGTCTCCTTAAACTCTTCACTCATTTTTAATAAGGTTCTTTGTCTTTATTCTGTGAGTTGCATGCATTATTCATAGCCTAGATACAAACCCCCCATTTGTTATATGATTTTCAAGGGCTACCTCTACTCTTGGTTTGTCTTTTCACTTTCTTGATGGGATCCTTTGAAGCAAGACAGCCCTTAATTTTGATGCACAATTTACCTACTTTTCCTTAGTAACTCATGCCTACCATAGGCCTGTCTTTTGATCCCTTTTTTGATAGATGAAAGCTGTCAGCTCTGTGCTTTACTCAACTAGCAGTCTAGCTGCAGTCTATGGGCTTATCTGAAATGCATTATGAGGCTGGAGTTTTGTTTTCTAAAGGGATAAGAGAAAAGCGATAATTCTGGGTCACACCAAGGAACAATCTTTAAAACAATATAGACCCCAATTCAGTAGCAATTGCATACTTTGAAGCTGTTAGAGTCAGACTAAAAAAATCTTTATAAAACTATACTACTAGGTGTTTGGAGAGGTGACTTAGTGGGAAAGAACACTTGTCGCACAGATTCCAGGATGTATGTAAAAAGCTGGGCATAGCCCCACATTCTGTAACCCCTGTGTTATGGGACAGAGAGACAGGAATATCTCTGTAGGTTTCTGGATGCAAATCTGGCTTCAGGTTCCATGAGAGATCATGTTTCAAAAGAGTATGAAAGAAAGTGATAGACACCCAATGCCCCCTCTAGCTTCTAGCTAGTGTACACAGATGTGTGTACCCCACGAATGTGTGTGCATACACTGAACTAACCCATACACAAAGCATAAGAGTACAATTCTAAATCAAAGCATTGTTTAATCAGGTATTCTAAGGCCTAAGGGAATTAGATTCTATATCATGTCGATGGGAACTTCTCCAACGGCAAAAGAATCTGCATCCAGATTTAGGAGAAGGTTCATGCTAAAGTTCCTGGATGTTAGATAACACCCCAAACCATGGAGGGTCAAGATGTAGAGCAGTGTACAATCTCTATTAAGCCCAAATCTATTTTATATTCTTCACTTATTTTACCTCTGAGTTACCACAATCCACTGAGCAGGGCATTTCTACTAGAAGGTAAGTGAAATAGGAATATGGAAAATTAAAGATGTTAAAGTGAAATGGCCAGAGAGCATTTCTAGTTTTGAAGTCAACAGCATGCCCTCTCCATGCAGAAGCACAGATACTCAACAGCAACTTCCATCGCGTAGCCAGTTGCTACTAAGGATCAAGGAACCTTGACTCCAAAGGCAGAGAGAGGTAGTCATGGGGACTGTGAGAAAGCTCCTCTCCAAGACCGGCAACATTATCTAAGGGTCTTCCATGGATCTATGAGGCAACACACATATATGCATCATTTAAATTTGTAAGATAACTGCGTTGAAATATAATTTGCATAAAACGAACCAACTGTAAATATAAATGTGATTTCTCATGGTTTAAAATGAATGTATGTCTCATAAAATCAGCATATTAAAATATCATCTTCCTTAGTAATTTAATGCCATTTGACAATTTGTCCCAATCTAGAATCATTTGGGAGGTGGGTCTTTGGCATTCTTGTGGGGAGAAGGGGGGATGATTTGATTTTATTGGTTAAAATGGGAAGATCCGCCCACTGTGGGTGGCACTGACCCCTGGCTGGGATCCTGGACTGTATAAGTGGTGAAAGGAGCTGAGCAGTGGCAAGCATTCATCACTCTCTATTCTTGACTGTGAATGTGATGCGGCCAGATACTTCAGGCTTCTGCTACTTTGACTTTGCTGCCATGACGGACTATAGATCCTTCAACTGAGAGCCAAAATAAACCCTTTCTGTCTTAAATTGATTGTATCTGAGTATTTTATCACAGCCAACAGGATAAGAAACTAAGACCTTAGTGCTTCTCTGTGTCTGGTTTTTTGCTCATGAAAATGTTTTCATAGTTCATATATGTTAGTTTTGTCTTTCAGTTATTTACTCCTCTAAATTGCTAGCCAATAAGAGTGTCTCACAGTTGATTTTCACTCAGTGAATTCTGGACCTCATCACATGTTGGACTATTAGATTTCCCCCACCCCACTTTTACTATTGTGAATGTAGAGGCTACGCATAATCTTGTAGTCTCTCAGTGTGTCTGTATGTTTTCATTTAAATCATTGAATGAGTGCCCACAAGTGTGACTACTGAGTCACAGGGCAGAGAGATGCTACGCTTTTATGTGAAACTGCCCATCTGTTTTCTAGAGTCTATTCTCCTCCACAGTGCATGAGGCTTGGAGTGGCTGTAGGTCCTCATCAGCACTTAGGATGGCCAGGATCTGCAGGGGATATAATAGGATTCCTTCAGGGTTTAATTTCCATTTTCTCCAAACATTGTGATGCATGTGGTACAGTGATGCAGGTCTTTAATCCAAGCCCTCAGGAGGCTGGATCCAACTGGTTTGTGCATCTCTGTGAGTAGTGAGTTTCAGGACAGTCAAGGCTATAAACAAACAAACAACCTAACAAAAACTCATGATGCCAAGTATTTCTCATATACTTACTCATTTTATTTTATTTTAGATTTTTTTTTTGATTTTTTTGAGACAGGGTTTCTCTGTTGTAGCTCTGGCTGTCCTGGAACTCACTCTGTAGACCAGGCTGGCCTCGAACTCACAGAGATCCGCCTGCCTCTGCATCCCAAGTTCTGCTGGGATTAAAGGCGTGCACTACCACTACCCAGCACTTCAGTTTATTTTTAATTTGTTGTCTTCTAGTTATGGAGATATAAGATTTTTTAAAATGTATTTTGAGTTCAATTCTTTTCTTAGGTTTATGTATTGCTGGCTATTTTCTTCTGGCTGTTGGCTCACTTTTTCAATTTTATTAATGTAGTTTTCTGAAGTGTATAATAAAGTTGAAAAATCTACATGATTGTCTTAATAGGTATGAAAATACTTTTCAAATCAGAGCATTCATATATGAGAGAAACTCAAGTTAGCTAGAGATTTGCCAATTTTATTGATATTTTAATAGTTTTCTATTACTGTTTTTCTATCACTTGTTTCATTAATTTGCTAAATTTCTCCTTCCTTCCTTCCTTCCTTCCTTCTTCCTTCCTTCCTTCCTTCCTTCCTTCCTTCCTTCCTTCTTCCTTCCTTCCTTCCTTCCTTCCTTCCTTCCTTCCTTCCTTCCTTCCTTCCTTCCTTCTTCCTTCCTTCCTTCTTCCTTCCTTCCTTCCTTCCTTCCTTCTTCCTTCCTTCCTTCCTTCTTCCTTCCTTCCTTCCTTCCTTCCTTCTTCCTTCTTTCCTTCCTTCCTTCCTTCCTTCCTTCTTCCTTCCTTCCTTCCTTCCTTCCTTCCTTCCTTCTTCCTTCCTTCCTTCCTTCCTTCCTTCCTTCCTTCCTTCCTTCCTTCCTTCCTTCCTTCCTTCCTTCTTCCTTCCTTCCTTCCTTCTTCCTTCCTTCCTTCCTTCCTTCCTTCCTTCCTTCCTTCCTTCTTCCTTCCTTCCTTCCTTCCTTCCTTCCTTCCTTCTTCTTCCTTCCTTCCTTCCTTCCTTCCTTCCTTCCTTTCTTCTTCCTTTCCTTCCTTCCTTCCTTCCTTCCTTCCTTCCTTCTTCCTTCCTTCCTTCCTTCCTTCCTTCCTTCCTTCTTCCTTTTCATTAATTTGCTAAATTTCTCCTTCCTTCCTTCCTTCCTTCTTCCTTCCTTCCTTCTTTCTTTCCTTTCTTCCTTCCTTTCTTTTGAGTTTCTTTTCTTTGTCCCCAGAATTGTTCCAGCATATTTTTGGTACCTATTTACCTTTCTGTGATGAATAATATTCCATTTCCTAGTTCTGTTACCGAAATTGTATCCATCTGCTCATCATTTTTTGGGCACATGTATTATTTTTACTTTGGTTATCAAATACTTTTAATGTTTATATATAAAACTCTACATGGACATATATTTTCATTTATCTTGGGCATTTACCTAACATAAAGTTATTGTCTGTATATAAGGGTATAATTGCTGATATAGTTGTGTGGTAATTTATATTTAAGTATTTTGAAAAGATGACAAACTACCAAAAAATCTGCACCCTTTACTCTCCTACCTCTAATGCATGCGTTACAGAAATCTCTGTGTCACAGGACAATTATCATCACAACTCTCTCAATTTAGTTATCATCGTGTGTATGAGGTCATGTATCGTTGTACCTTTGATTTGATTTCACTATAAATGATGATGCAAGGAAGTTTCCAAGTGCTTCTTGTAAACTTTGTTTCTCTTCTTTGTAGAAACATCTATTCAGATTTTCCACCCAGTTAGAATTGAGTTAAGTCTTTTGTTAACAACTTTTAAACATTCTTTGTTAATTCTTGATAGCAATTGCTTATTGATACACAGTAATCAATTGTACTCTTTCTTTAAGAAGGCTTTTCTCTTTTGCTGTCCTGATAAGTGTCTCTTGAAACAAAGAAATTTGTGTGTGTGTGTGTGTGTGTGTGTGTGAAATTCAAATCAAATTTTCCATTTTTCTTTAGCGCCTTATGCTTTTGGTGTTAAGTCTTGAGGCCATTTTACAGTTTAAGGCCATGAAGATTTACACCTATAATTTTCCTAAAGAATTGTGCATTTTTAACAGTCACATGTACGTCTTCTTCTAACCTGTCATTTTGTATCTGTTGCGTTTAGGAGTCCGACATCTCTTCTTTGTCTTCACATCCGGGCTGAAAGTGAGACACGAGCTATCATTTCTGAATTCTTAACTGAGTCCCATTGATTCTTTTCTTTTGTTTTGTTTTTCCAGACAAACTGGTAACTCTGGCTGTCCTGGAACTCACTCTATAGATCAGGCTGGCCTCGAACTCCCGGAGATCCATCTGCCTCTGCCTCCCGAGTGCTGGGGATTAAAGCCCTTTGCCATCACTGCCTGACTAATTGCATTCATTCAGCCAAGCAACTCCACCAGCACCATGCTCCGATGGCTGTAGTTGTGTGAGAACCATGCTACCGAGAAGGGTGGATATTCCCTCTCTGCTTTGAAAGGTTGTTTTGAGCTTTTTGTCTCTGGCAATTTCATATGCCTTTTAGTACTGACCTCTCTGTTTCTACGAAGAAGTGGGCCAAGATTCTGACAGGGCTTTTGCTGAATCGCATGTAGCACCTGTGGCCATTTTAGGTCACGTGAAGTCTTCCATTCTGTGAACATGGGGTATTTTTCTGTTTATTGAAACTTTCTTTAATTTCTTTCTATTTTAAGTGGCATTATTTTCTTAGTTTTTGATTTTTTTTATTGCAAGTATAAAGAAACATAGTTTTTGTGTATTGATTTTTTAAATTCTGTTTTCCTTCCGATTCCTTGATTAAGTATTACAGTTTTTAGAAGATTCTTTAGGTTTTTTTTTTTTATTTTTATTGCTAGAACTGCAAATAGTTAAATAGAAGAATTTCAGGTGGGAATTATTGTCATGTTTGTGATTCTAGTGGGGGAAGTATCTAGTCTTTCCTAATTAAATATGATGTTAGCTTAAATGTTTTTCTTAATGCTTTTAATAAGACTGAGGAAATTCACTTCTATTTCTAGTTAGTTAATTTTTAAAAAAATATAAAATTAGTTTAGCTCTTTCAAATATGCTTTTTGGATGATCGTGTGATTTACTACATAGTTTTTCATCACTGTAACAAATTATCTGAGATAATTAATTTGTAAAGAGAAAATAACTATTTTTGTCTCACAGTTTTGAGGTTCTACTCTTTAATGGATCAGGCCCCTTGCGCTGGATTTGGCAAGACTGCACCGTGTGGCAGGGACACATGGCAGAGAAAAATTCTTTATACTGTGAGCAGAGAACAAAGAAAGAAAAATGGAAGCGGATGCTCTCCCACAATTCTCTTTGAGGGCGTGACCCCTATGACCTCAGGCCCTTCTACTGGGCTCTATCTTCTCTCAAAACCTCCATCAGTGTCAAACAGTGTTAATGGGGAACAAACCTTTACAGCCAGGCTTTACGGGGGACATTCAGCATCCAAATAATGCATGTTTTATGTCTTTTATTCTATTGATACAGTATATTTATTCATTTCGGATTTCAAGCTCATTTGTATCATGGCAATAAATTCTATCCATACGTATTTTTATAATTAACGTTTTTGGATTCACCTTGATATGCTTTATATAAGTTTTTGGCATCCGTATTTATAAGAGCTATTGTCCATATAGTATTCTTGTCATATCTTTTGTTTTGTATTAGAATAATAGTGGCTCCTTAAAGTAACTGGGAAATATTTTCTCTTCTCATTTTTGGAGGCCTATGAAGAATTGGTATTATTTGAATGCTTCATGGAATGTGCCATCAAAATTATCTGGGACTTCTATTTTTTTAAGTAGATAGGATGACTTTATGACTACTAATTTAATCTATTTGTTAAATATTTATTCAGATGGTTTATTTCTCCTTGAGTCAGTATTATATTGAGTTTCTATAAAATTGTCTGTTATCTCCAAGTTATATGGTTGTTGGTGTGCTATTGCTCGTGTCCTTCCTTTCTAATAACTTTTATCTCTACAGGTCAGGATTAATGCTTCCTTTTCATTTCTGGTGATTTCTTGGATGTATGAGTGCATGTTTTTCAGGAAAAACAGAGATGCAGTTGGTTTACAGGAAGAGGAACTTATCCTACCTCCCGGTACTTCTGTCACCGGATGTAAAGCTTATCCCAGGATGAAGTGTAGGAGAATTAGGGACTTTTGGATATAGTCATTTTCCAGTAAGGAATGTGAAGTGACACTGAGTGGTGTTAGAAAGCCAAGTGTAGACCTGGATTTCCAGATGATAGTGGGAGTTCAGGAGACAAGGGAGAGTAAAGGCTTGGGTCAGCTCAGCAGATATGGAGAAAATGTTCTTAGGGTGAAGAGTAGCACGGAATGCTTGGATTTCTGTCTTAAACTCATGTCTTATGTCTTCATGGTGCTGGGGAGGTTTGCTGGGAAACTGGCTCCAATTTATGCTGGAATGCTATCCAGAGAAGATGCTGCTCCATATCACAGTCCTGCTGGATGCCTTACAAGCATCCCTTGAAAGGGCTGTAAAGGTTTCCTTTCCAGCCTTTGCTTTCACTCACCTCATTCTTCACCTCACAGCTGTAGGTGTCCCTAGTTCCCTATCGCTGGAGGTCTTCAGAGTTTGCTTCTGCACAGAACGTTAAGAAGCTTATGAAAATATCTTCCTTATGTAAATCCCCCTCACAGTGCCACTACAGAAAGCATTATTGTCTCTGAAAGAATTATACGCAATCACAGAGGCTCTGATACTCACCGATGCTGCCAGGATAGATTTGACTTCTTCAGCATTGGTCTTCCCGGTGGATGGAGACAGAGATTTGCAAGACCTTCAGGCAATTACTAGGTGCTCATAATAGTAACAAAATTATCATTACGTATCACCACATCATGTAACATTTTCTACTTGCTTTTTTATTACAAAAAGATTGCTTGCTAAAGTTGGGAACATTAAAAAATAACTCACATTAATAATTAAACTGAAATGGGGGTAATAGCCCTTGCATGAGCAATTGTTGGTTTATTAAATTGCTTACTTTCTGAGTATTGTTCAGTGTTCAAACACTACGTACTAGTCATTAAGACTGCCAATATGATAGTTCCTGTTTATTTAGCACTTCTGCACAGAGATCTCAAATAAATAAATCAAATCTTGAATAGTTATAGAATTAAACATTGGCCTTGAGGTTGCTAAAGGAATTTTTGACTTTACTGCTACATTCTGAAAGTATTGAGTGACGTCACCTTTGCATTATTAAAATCTTGTGAGGTTTTTGTTTGCTTGTTTGTTTGTTATTATTAAGAAAAAGGAATTCAATCTACATCCATTAGAAGAATGTCTGCAACAGAGTGAAGAAATTGAAAAATCCTTTGTATATTCTCCCTCCCACCCTACCTGTGTGTGTGTGTGTGTGTGTGTGTGTGTGTGTGTGTGTGTGTGATGCTGGGGACTGAACTTTAAACTCAGGGCCACATGTGTGTAAGGAAGATTTCAACCTGTAAGATACATCTTAATTTCTTCCTATTCCAAAGGGAGGCTTCCTTTCAGTAGATCAAGAGTTTTGTGGGAAACTCAAAGCCTCCACCTGGGCTTCCGGTTGGGAACAGGTCTCTCCTTAACAGAAGATGCTGATAAGAAGTTGAGGACAGGGCAGCGGCCATCTTTGTGGAATGTCTCCTTTGAATCAGCTTCTTTCCATCACATTGCTGCCTTTCCCAAAGAGTCCTGAACAATGGCTGTCTAATTCCTACTTTGCAGTTGGAAAAAGTGCTGTAATGGATCCTTAACTCGTACCTCGTCAGTGGTTTCATCCGGACCCCAAGTGTAGAACTGTTGGGGCGCCAGGACAACCCCCAACTGTGTAAATTCGTGTCACCATTTGCTATTGTTATTTTCTTCCTTATTTGTCAGGGAAATAGAAAGTTATCATTTTTATTGGCATTTTATTCCAATTTATTTATTCAAATTGATATCATAATGACACTTGAATGTTGGTTATTTCTGCTAGTTGCCAAGAAAGCCACGAGGGAGGTGTGGCGGTCAACCCTGAACTTGAAGCTCATACAAAGAATGTTAAGAAATATTCAGAAGGTCACTTATGTGGCTTTCTTTCTTTGTTTGGTTTTTGAGAAAGGGTTCCTCTGCTGTAAATCTGGCTGTCCTGGAACTCACAGAGATCTCCCTGCCTGTGCTCCCAACTGCTGGATTAAAGGCATGCCACCACCGCCCAGCTGGCTTTTTTTTTAAATACATATGTGACCTTTTGGTTTATACTAAAACAGACAAGGCTAGTTATTTGGGTCAGTCTTTCAATTCTAAGTACGTTTGTCATCAGGTCACTGGTCAGGTCACTGGTCTATCAAATGATTTGTTTATTAAAAGTAATAGTTTTAAAAATACTTTTAATATGTCAAATAATATTTTAAAATAATTAAAAAATATGATTTTTTTCAATGTCATGGTTCTATATGATAGAATTTGACTTTGTATTAGGAATTTCACAAAATTTTATTATGCTCTATCTTACATACTGTTAAATCATTTTCGAAGTCTGTCTCTGTGTTTCCATTTCTAGCTAAAATTCAGTCCACCAATGAACGACAACAGAAGCGTTTTAGGAAATGAGAGATCTATGAATAACTAAAAATATCTCCATCTTAATTGTCTCATGATTGTGCTAAGAAAAGATTCAGGTAACACGGAAGTCCAAGGTCTTTGTCAGCAGCCTAGGGTGGGAGTCAGGTAAGTTTCCCTCTCTCTTTTGAAGTTTTGTCTCAGATCACATAGCTGTTAAGAAACTACTGTGATTTGGACCAGTCCTCCAAGCCCAGAGCCAGTGTGGGCCCTCCCCACCCTGTGTGCTGTAGGCTTGCCTCAGTTCTCAATACTCTGTCCACAGAGTTTTTGTCTATGAAACCTACTGTGAATGAATTGGTTTTCACCTCTTTGCATATCTTTCCCCCAAACCACTTGATAAATCTGTAGTTCCATTTCCTTCACTGAGAGTGTATCACTTATAAAATACCTTTTCCTGACTGCTGACTTTAATCCAGGGAGTCTGATAAGGTCAAGGAGGAGACTAAAGACATAGTTTTGGTTGCAAAATGCAATAGTTTGTGTTTGTGAAGGAAAGGTAGATCGATGGCAGTGTGGCGAATGGCACAAAGGAAAGGCAGACTGAGACCTTAACACCAGTGCTTGCTTGGTGCATCTGTTGTATAACTGTGTGTCTTCAGGCCTATCCTGTCGGAGCTTGAGAGCACAAACCACAGCAAACATTAGTAGGCACATCAGAGGAGAACTCCACAATAATTTGGCTTATGATAGTAAGCCACGTAGTCACTATACCTATCTTGTGGAGAACTCAAAAAAATCAGCTCAGGAGACTTTTAAGGAGCCCTACTCACATCGACTGAGGGTAGTTTGGTGAGTGACCTAGAAAGTCGTCTGGGATCTCGTAGAGTTGGTTCTCCATGTCCCTAAGCTGACTGCCTGCTGGTCTCCATGGTGCATTTCCAGTTTTCATAAGGACAGAAGGGACCATCTACCACCTTCTTCCAAATTATTGCCCATGTCCCAGACCCACTGTGCACCTCGTCTCACACTGCCTGAACCTCTTATCCCTGTACACAGCGCCCACCACTGTACTTTAAGCAGGTTATCTGCAGATTCCCCTCACTGTGTTCCTCACTGCTCTGGTCTGTGTGACGGACACTTTTCATTCTTTCACATCCTCCCCTCCTTCTGAGGGTCTCTCTCGAGCCAGAGCCAGCCCTTTGCTTGCCAGCTATTTCTACTTAGAGGATTTGAAGCAAGGCACTTACACCGCTTGACCCTCCCCCCCCCCCCCCCGTGGCTTTGTCTGTGGATTAGGGATGATAACACTGGCTTGAGGAGCCACTGTCAACATGGATAAACTGAGAAAATGCTTCTCAGACCTTTAGCCACTTGCTTTGCCCTACTTTGTGTGACATTTACCGCATACCACTTTTAGCAAGCTAGCTTGCGTAAATCCTTTTTGTCTCTCTGTACACTCTAACCTTAGGAAGGTGTATATCTAATTACTAGTTCTCACTAGTTTAAAAGCAATGAGGTAAATGGGTAAATGAGATCAATGAGTAAAAGTTTAAGATTTCTCATGAAGAAATTATATTTTCTCTGCGTGTGTGTGTGTGTGTGTGTGTGTGTGTTCTCAAATCATCTTGCCTAGCAGTATCTCATGAAGATATTTAGTTGGATTATGCCAGCTTGTTCTGGATGGTTAGAATCTGGATCTTGCTCTGATGGTTAGAACTGGGCTTCTCATGTCTGTGACTTGGCTACGTGACTACAGTCTGTCAGAAGTCAGGATTGGGGCTGCAGGCCCAGGTAACTTGGGATTGGGGATTCGTAAATCCATCCCACAGACACAGGGATTTTTACAGGCTTTTTATTTATTTGTTTTTATATGAAATCTACCACCTGCCTTCATCTTCTACCCCACTGTCTTTATTGTGTTTAAGAAAGCACAGGAGAAAGACTGCTGAAGTTGAAGGACTCTTTGACAGCTTTCCTGGTTTCATGGCTCCATTTCATTTAGCCAGCTCTGTTCAGGAGTTAATAACAATAAACAACCATGTTGTTTCTATACCATAGTGTGTATGTAAAGGGAAGTATAGACATAAAAAGTATGCTTGTAATGCATGATAGTTTCTTTCCTGTGTATCTTCATTAAGAATTTAGTAACCCAGACCTGGAGAGACAGCTCAGTCATTAAGAGAACTGACTACTTTTCCAGAGGCCCTGAGTTCATTTCCCAGCACCCACATGGTGGCTTATAGCCACATATAACTGTAGTCCCATGAGATCCAATGCTTTCTTCTGGTGTGCAACAGACATATACACAGACAAAACACTCGTATACATAAAATACATAAATAAATCTTTAAAAATGTAGTAACTAGAGCTCATTGGTTAATGTTTCGAGTTTGGATTCTCAAAACCCCAAATAAGCATTCCAGCTTGTCTGTATTTCTAGTCAACATAGAGAGAGAGACAGGTGATCCCCAGAGCAAGTCAGACAGCAACGATGGCCATATTGGTAAGCTCTGGGTGTGACTGAGAGACCCTGTCTCTGTGAATATGGTGGAAGTGCCATCCAGAATGGTCCCCAGAATCACTCCTGATTCTGCATGTGCTTCCACATATGCGAGCTCACACACATGCAAAAGAGGCATACAAATCACAGAGAGAGAGAGAGAGAGAGAGAGAGAGAGAGAGAGAATGTAGAAGTCAATGTAGGCTACCATGCCCATATTTATCTGATATTAGGATTCCTCAAATGGGGAGACTAGGAAAAATGAGGTTGAAAATCCTTTAGCCCTTTCCAGTCAGCAACCCCTGTCTGCTGCTTAGTGGTCCCTTATGATCTGATTGACTGACTCTCAAAGACCCGCAATTGTTTCAGAGCAAATTCACCTGAAAAATTTCCGCTTTGCTTAGGCCTCAGCCACAGCCAACTTGCAGATGACTGTTATGAAGAATGATAACCAAACATTATGATCATGTCTACACGTGGTCAGTGAATCAAACCAAATTGGGAGTTTAGTCATGATTGATTTTCTTGGCATCCTGCTAGGTGATGACTGTTTTATAGGAGCAAATGAGCGGTTTTGTGAGTGGTGGCGCCATGTACTCCTAGCCAAACTGGTGACTGTGTCTGCCACCTGGGGTTCTGATGGCTGGAAGCTGTGTCCTGGTATCTGGCCAACTGACTCAGCCACAGCGTGGTCCCCGAAGCAATGATATTCCCCAGAAGGTCACACCAAATCGTTCCTCCAGTCCAACCAGAGAGGGCCTGGGAATTACCCATTATCTTCCCCTTGTTCCATTTCTTCATTATCTTTGGGGAGCTAGGGCTAAGGGTGGGGGAGAATACTTAGTCTCCCATAGCTTCTGTTTCCTAATGTGAAATAGATGGAAAATGTCTATTTCACAGGATTGGTGTGGGAGTCCTAGGGGATTGGAAGCCTCTCAAATACGGGCAGGACTTCAGAGAATGCTACTTTCCTGTCGCCACATCATCCTTTCCTTATTCATGACTGTCATATCCTTCGGCACAACTGAGCTCTGAAAGTCTAATTACGGCAATTATTCACTGAGCAAAAACATATCCCTAGCTAGATCCAAGCTCCCTCCCACTGTGCTGAACCAATGTAACAGAAACTCTAGGAGCAGCATAAGCCATGTTGCTTGGCTTTAGACCAGTGGTTCTCAACCTGTGGGTTTAAAAGGGTTTCAAACCCTTTGGGGGATTGAACGACCCTCTCACAGGGGTCATCTAAGACCATCTGCATATCAGATATTTACATTGCAATTCACAAAAGTAGCAAAGTTATAGTTATGATGTTGGAACAGAAATCATTTTATGGTTGGGGGGGGGTCACCACAACATGAGGAACTGTGTTTAAAGGGTCACGGCATTAGGAACGTTTAGAAGCACTGCTTTAGACTCATAGTGGCTAAGTGTCAACCATCCCAGCCCATTCTCTCTTCTGTTCATCTTCCGGTAACCTACACACACAACCCCTCAACTCTGGTCTCAGTGAGTGAGGGTTTTCCTAATTCTCTAAGAGGAATGAATGTCTTCAACAAAAGACTTCCCCAAGCTTCCACTACCACAGCCAGGCTTTTGTGTATTCTCACGGCTGGCCTACATCTCTTTACCAAACCATTCTATTTGGTAGATGAATTCTGGTTTTTCTTTTACTCCTTTTTCTTCTTTTCTTCTTCTCTGAATATATTTTGATATAGAATCTCATGTGCCAGGTTAACCTTTAAGTTATTATACAACCACGTACAACCTTGAATTCTAGTTCTCCTGTCTTTATTTCCTGAGTATTCCCTCCAGCAGCCTTCAGTGTCCAATAGCTCCTCAGCTATGGGTGGGACTCCATGGTCAGCTATGGGTGGGACTCCATGGTCAGCTATGGGTGGGACTCCATGGTCAGCTATGGGTGGGACTCCAGGATCCAATTTTTCCACACATGCTGGAACTTTGTTCGGCTACTATTGTGCACAAGGTCTTAGCCTCTGTGACTTCCTGTCTGCAGAAGCCCTATTATGTCCAGAAAGAACTGTTTATAACAAGCTTCCACTATTTCTGCATCATACAGTCTTTCTGCACCCACTTCTGGAAGGATCCCTGAGCCTCGGAGCGGGGAGTGATATATAAACACCATTTAGGGCCGGGCACTCCAAAGTACCTTGCTTTTTTCATGTTGACTGGTTGTGGATCTCTGGATTAACCACCATCTACTCCAGGAAAAGCTTCTTTGATGAGGGCTGTGAGCTCCACTATCCTGTGGGCACAAAGATAAGTATTTATGGCGCCTCTTCCTTTTTAATAAATATTTTATTGGCTTTTGAAACACATGTATCTTGAAATACATTTCTAGACTTACTATGGACACCGTTCTCTACTTCAAATAAGCTTTCATTGCTACCCCCTTTTATCTCTTCTCCCATGCCGTGGGAACACAAGACTTGCATTGGGATATTTTGTTTCCTGTTTCTTATCCTCTATTTCCATGACATTAAATCGAATATCTGTTGTTTCAAACTTACTATTCAAAGACAATTAAAAACATTTTTTTTATATTTAACTATAAATAGTTTTCATAATTTATTTGTGTGTGGCTGTGTGTGATGTGTGTACGTAGGCATGTGTGTACATGACTGCAGATCATTCAGAGGCCAGAAGATGGTGTCAGAATTCCTAGAGCTGGAGCTACAGGTGGTTGCGAACCCCCTGAGGTTGGTGCTGGCAATGGAACTCGGATCCTGTGGAAGAGCAATATACGCCAAAACAAACATGGCCAAGTCTGTATATGAGAGATGTCTTGATTCTGACCAGTTTAAAGAAAAAAAAATGAGTGGATAGATGGTAGGCAGATACAGGCCTGATTTTCATCTTCTTCGGTCTTCTGAAGGAGCTTTTTAGAGGAGACAACGTGGCTTGACACACATCTTAGGATCTCAAAGTTCTCCTTGACTATGGAGTCAGTTCCAGGTTAGCCTCTGAGACCTTGTATAAAAAGAACTAATACAACAATAAGCAACAACAATAATGACTACACAGGAAGAGGTGTTTTATAAATTACCCAACATAGTAGGCACCCATTTAATAGTCACGAAATTAGAAAAAGAGAATTTTTTTCATTTTGGTTTCTCGAGACAGGGTTTCTCTGTGTAGCCTTGGCTGTCTTGAAGCTTACTCTGTAGACCAGGTTGGCCTTAAACTCACAAAGATTCACCTGCTTTTGCATCCCAAGTGCTGGGATGAAAGGTGTGCACCAGCACTGCCCAGTGTGGGAACAAAAAAATAAACAGAAAAACTATTATTAAGACACAGACAGTGTGTGAACAATACAATATTATTCCCCATAAATAGCTCCAGTATTTCACAAAAATGCTAAAAATATTTACAACCCAGTACATTTAAAAATATCCATTCTATGGCCTTGCAAAATGAAACACTGAAAAATGCGTTATGGATAGTATTCTAAATAATCAACTACAGAAAACCTGGGGAAGGCAGCTGAATAGAGGAGGCACTTTCAAGAATGCAGATGGAAGGCACTGTCACTTCCATCAGAGACCCACGGGGGCTTAGTCTAGAAGGCAGGCGTCAAGAAAGAATATTATCTTGCGTCTTGAGTTCCATACAGAGTGAGTCCTTTATTGCCACAGGCTAATTGCCTAACAGACTTAGATACAATTAAATCGTAAATGCTTTCCCTTTTTATCATTACTTTGTTTCTGAAAACAAGACTTAAAGAAATGAAAACTCTACTGCTTATCGAAAATTATAATGAGTACTGTTGGGGAAATCGAGTTAAATAAAGTCAACAGTTTCGCATATTACAACTGTTTCTCGATTTCTAAATGCTGCTCTCTACCGTGAGTGTTGGAGAAAGCATACAGCGGGCAGCTTTCCCCATATTAATTTGATGAGGTAATCCTGGTTTCACTTCGTGTGGATTAATATTTTGAGGAACATTCGTTCACGCGGATTACGACTGGAGAAGTTGTCTGTCATTTGCCACTCCCTAAATGTCTACATTTCATTCCTGATGTGCCCTTTGCATCAGCCTTTGGCACACTTACCAGTGCCTGTACTGGACTATACTCTAAGTCAAACACCTACCACATTTAGGGGTTCATCTGTGAAAACTTGCAAAGGGTGTCTGAGCTGTGCCTGCTGACTGTTCACATTGCTTCATCCGAGGAGAGGCAGGAGGGTCATGGGACTCTCCCAAGTATATCCAGCAACTCCATAACATTTGTTCTTGGCAATTCTGCACTGATTCCATGTGTTTTGGGGGCACGACTAGAGTATAAAGCCAAGGAAGACTAAGGGAGGGCTTCCATGTATCTGGCAGTGGGAGAGACATCATTCCCTCTGGGTAGGACTTTCTGGTGCAGCCTTGTTGGAGAGGGACACCCACAGTCCTGGAAGTAACCGATCACTTATGTTCTGTAAGGAAATCCAACAAACAAGCAACAAACAAAAAACCAAAAAATTTGTCGCTGTAGAGTGAACTTTGGTGAAATAATACCAAGGTTTGTCATTGGGACTTTAGAAGGAGGGAATTTTCATGACAGTATTTTAACCTGATGCCATCATGTGTCATAAGAATGTCACAGAGAAGTGCTCTTCAATCCATAACAGAAGGCGGTTTAGTTTGAGAGCACCATTAAATACAGCCCTTAGCAAGCACAGTGAATATATGCCCTATTGTCATAAAAAGTGTTTCATGTAACCTTTCACAGGGGGCTCTGATCCAATGGCCCCTCTCTTCTGTGAGAGGTAGCTTTTGATTGCACCCATGTTAAACATGCACATACATGTGCTCATGCGCTCATCTTTATTTAGGAACTGCATGTGTAAAATAAAATGCACAGATATTAAATGCTCTAGCTAATAGGATTTGTTAAGGACATGTTCTAGGAATAAAGTATGGAATGTTTCTATCATACCAGAAAGGTGCTCTATCTCCTTCCCAATCAGTATTTCCAACATGACCATCTGATGTCCTGATGTCTCTTCCCGTACTATTGTCCTACTTGACCTGACCCTTCTACCTGCGGACTTGTTTGGGCCTGGAACCTTTGTGTCCTGGGAAGCTTTTCCAGGGCTGGTCACACTGCTTCAGTGTAACATCGCTCATCCGTTCCTTGTTCGTTCCTAGTCTCAGTAGATTTTTTTTTTTTAACCATTCTCCTGATGAATGACATTTGGATATGGATTATAGCTGTTGGTTTTGGGGATTAAAGTTACTTTTATTAAAGAAATATTTTTTGTTAGCCATTTCTCACAAGTAATTGCCTGGGAGTAGGATTACTGCTTCATCATAGAGCTATCTGTATATAACAGTTTACAAGGCATTGTCAAGTAGTCTTTTCAATTTTATACCTCACTCACAGTTTGTGAGAATCTTCCATTTCTCTAACATTTTTATTATTGATATTTCTTTTTAAATTTTAGTAAATGTGAAGTGGTATTACTTTATTATCCCTATGTTTTCTTTGGTGAAATGCCTGTTCATGTTTCCCCCCCTCCCCAGTTTTATTGGATCTTTTTATTGTTTGTGTATCTTTTCTATATTCTAAGAAAAACTTGACAGAGTTTGTACTATGGTTGTTTCTCCCAAGGCTATAGCTTGACTATCTGTTCTTACACTGGCCTGTGTTCATGAGCTGAAATTTTGTTTTTCACAGTCTAGTCTACTGGTGACTTCTCTTTTGGTGTTGATTTTAAGATCCACCTAGAGAAACTGTTGTATTGCTCTGCTCATATTTCTTGTATATTTTCATTTAAAACATTTATTATTCTAGCTCTTAACATGTAAATTTTTCGATTTTAAATTTTTTATTATCTCATTTTAATTTTTTTCAATCTCAAGCCAGTTTGTGTTTATTCAGTGGTTAAGAGTTTGAGGTTCACATCCTTTCCTTGATGGCTGACGGTCACTCAGTGCTGTTGATTAGGAACGTTTTCTTCTGCCATTTTCTTTATTTGGTGTCCCTGGCAGTCACACTTGTGTTATAAGATTTTGTCTCTAAAGCTTCAGTCAATATCAGCCAATAGTGAAAATTTATAAATCATGCTCATACTATGCAAAATTTATTCTCAATCAGGTCTATGGAGAGAGAGAGAGAGAGAGAGAGAGAGAGAGAGAGAGAGAGAGAGAGAGAGAGAGAGAGAGGGAGAGAAGAGCTTGAACTCCATGTAAGAGTAGATTTCAGAACTTATTAAGCTTGCATCTCAATAGCAGCAGCATCAAGGTTTCTCCCTTCCTCCCTTCCTCCCTTCCTTCCTTCCTTCCTTCCTTCCTTCCTTCCTTCCTTCCTTCCTTCCTTCCTTCCTCTCTCTCTCTCTCTCTCTCTCTCTTTCTTTCTTTCTTTCTTTCTTTCTTTCTTTCTTTCTTTCTTTCTTTCCTTCTTTCTTATTCTCTCAGTTCTTTCATCCTCACTTATACTGGTGGCATCCAAAGATGGTGCCTGGCAGTTCCTAGTGTTACAGCACAGCGTTATACCCAGAAATAGAAGATAACTTGCTTACTCTTAGCATGACTTTTGGGGGTGAAGATTCTTTCCTCAAACTCTCACTGGCGAACTTTCAATCATATGCTACCGAGAAAGCTGGAGTCATCTCCTACTCAGGAGTGAAACACTGGTCAGGACTGTGAGGTGACTCTGACCTAGTCAGCTTTTATTGTGACAAAATTTCTAAGGTGAACAACTTAAAAGGAGGGAATGCTTCTTTTGGCTCCTGGTAGCAGAAGTTTTAGCCTGTGCTCTCTTAATACTGTGGCTTTGAGGCTCTGGTGGGGCAAACCATCCTGATAGAATCACGTGGGAGGGCAATGTTGCTCCCTTTATAGTAGCTTGGACACAAAGAAAAAGTGACAGATGTTTGCAAATCTCCTTTAGGGGCATGTCCCCAGAGATATAACTGCCTTCTTCTTGGCCTTGCTTTTCAAAGGTCCCATCATCTCTTAAAAGTGCCATAGGTGGGTGACCAAATGTATGCTCTTTGTGAGTATTTAAGATCTAAACCACAGAAGACTCTTATACCAGAATGACATCTAGACTTGGGTTGAATCTTCTGACAGTGCAATTTGAAGGAGAGTGGGGTAACAGAAACAAATAAGGCGCTTATTTGGTGGGAATCGACCAGTGGTCTTGTCATGTTCATACTCAATTAAGGAAAATGGACATTATCCAAGTAAATGAGCAAATAGGAAAAGAAGCAATTACATTGAGATGACTATTAAAATAGGAATTAAATAAGTGGGGTGTGGTGACATGCCTGTGAACCCAATACCTAAAAGGCTGAGGTCAGAGGGTGTGAATCTGAGGCCAGGCAATGATGTAGAGTGAGACCCTGACTTGGGAAAAAAAGAAGAAATTAAGCAAGGTCCTATGACAGGGAATAACTGGAGTGGGTGAGCCAGGGATTCCCATTTAAGGTAGAATATGCAAAGCTTCTTGGAGGCCATAACATCGAAGGGGAGATATATCTGAGAGAATGAGCCAATTATAGACACATTGTGAGGAAGAATTTCTTTTTGTCAACGTTAACATTGAGTGCACAGGTCCCCAAGGAGGGAAAGGACTTGCCATTTTCTTAAAACTGCAAATTGTAAGTGTGCCAGAAAAAGAGGGGAGGGGGCACGATGCGAAGATAGAGAAATGAAAGCCGTGTATACAGGGCTAGGAGGCAGGCTAGGACCTGCAGTCAGTACAGCACACACCTTTCTCCCCTGGGACTTCGGAACTGGGAAACACAGACAGAGTTTCAATTCAGAATGTTCTCCTGAACTGGAGCGTTAATACATGAGGAATTGGAGGGTTAACAACCAAGGAGCTGAAGTAAGAGCAGAGAGCAAAGGGATAATTTGCCTACCCCACAGAATGAGACGCAAAGACACTCTCTGGCAAAGAGAAACAGAAGAAGCATATGTATAGAAAGAAGCTGAGACAAGGCAGGGAGGAAAACCTTGATTGCTTTCTGCTTCTTTGTTCCAGTACCTTCCAGGAGTCCCTGCCCCCACTCTGCCCTTAAATTGCATGAATGAGCTGGGTTCATTTAGTCAATTCACCTCTCCTGCTTAAGTTAACTTGGATTGGATTTTATTACCCTCCACTAAAAAGCAATTAATCAATACACACAGAGTTTCTGTGAATTGGACATTTTCTGAATCAGGTTAACTAAAACCAAGTCATCTATGAGACGATCTCTAATAATGGTTTTTCAGGGTTAATTTTCTTATTTTGGAGGAACAGTGAGAATACCGGGAGAAAACATCAGAGACAAAAACAGAGAGAAAAATGCTTGTGACTACAGTTAATTCCTTTCATAGAAATATGTTTCTCAGATGTCCATAGAAGCTATCTGTTTACATTTTTCCTCTTCTGTTTACTTTGCTCATAGTTTTGGGACTCTGTCACGCTTTGTTTTTGAGCATTCCTCTCCCATCATGACAAGTTATTAATAATTATCAGGGATTTGAGTCCATGAAAGATTAACCATTTCCACTGCTGCGAGCAGACTAAACATTTCTCAGCAGAACATACACTTCCTCTCGGCCTTTGTTATTCTTTTCATCGTATTAGCTGTGAGTTGACTCTTTTGCCACACTTGAAAACCTACACCATTCTCTCTCTACAGGGATCGCTTCCATGCCTACTCCAGAATTTGTTTCTTTGATTGCTTCCTTCTTTGCTCGACTCATTTCTGTATTCTTTATTCCTCTCTGTCCCTTCTTCCTTCCTCTCTGTGTCTCTGTGTTTCTGTCTGTCTATCTCTCTCTCTCTCTCTCTCTGTGTGTGTGTGTGATGCTAATGTGTTCCTGCAGAGGCCAGAGGAGAGGATGGGTATTTGTTCCACCATTCTCGACTGTCTTCTCTTGAGACAATGTCTAAAACTGCACCTGAAGCTTGCTCTCGCTACAGGCTGGCTGGACAGCGAACTCCCCCAACTTAGATGTGCCTGTCTCTGCCCCATGGTACTTGGGGTTGCAAGCACAAAACTATGCCTAGCCTTTTCACATGGGTGTGGCAGATTCAAATTCAGGTTCTCATGCTTGCCTTGCAACCAGTCTTAGTTACGGAGCATCTCTCCAGCCTCTTTTCCTTTATTTGGTGGACCTGTTGAGAGTTCCTCAAATTTTGTCTCCATTTCAATTCCTCTGCTACTTCTAAGCCTTGGCTAGGTCTCAGATCTTATTGGAAACCCTTGTTTGATACCACCTGTGAAGATGTTTTCCTTCTTGGTGCTTCCACGACTGGTGACAAAAGAATAAGTGACAACCCCATCAATACCTAACGAAGACAGGGAAATTGGAATCGCAGACCTCAAGAGATGAAGGTTTGGGTTAGTCTATCTGGCTAGTAACCTATATTAGCTGAAATGCAAACTACCGATGAGTTGCTCCTTGGATTGGTCATACAGGAGAGACAGTGTCTGTCAGTAACTTCCTTAAGATCTCTGGTGTTAACTTCATGAAGGTATTTGGCTCATCCCTGCGTTCAGATGAAGCGCTGGGCTTAACTGGCATCTAGGTGACAGCGGTAGCCTGATGCACAGTTCTGTGTACTGTTCAGATCCAATCAGTTCCCTTTTCCTTTTTTGTCTCGGCTACAGCAGCCTGCCCCACGTAGGAGGAAGCTCACCTTTCTAATTGGGATGACTCTGCTTACCTCTTACTTGCATCCCAAAGAATTTGCTGATGCCACAATCTGGGACTCCTGTGAAATCTACTTGACATTTGTGCCCACGAGGCCACCTTTGGCAGTGGATAAATTTGTCTCCCTACCATATGTGATGTGTTCGGCTCCGAGCCTCACTTTTGTGACACCCTTCACCAAGTCTCGCGGGAATGAACACTAGATGTGCATTGATGTTGCTGTGTTGTGCTTTCTCCTTTATCAATTCACCCTTCGTCCCCCTCCTCCCTCTCCCCCCGTAACTTATTTCCTCTCCAGAGCATCGCTGCCCACATAAATTACCCGGATGTCAGCCTTTTTCTTAGCCTCTCTATTTGGGGGAAATGGGCTACCTAGAAACAAAAGTTAGAATATGTTTCTGCCTAAGGTAGAAATACCTGACAGCATTTTGATGTTACATTGCCCAGAATATTTGCTGTTTAACAGATTAAAAATATTATGCTCAAAGTACCGACTCTTCGTATGAGTTTTTGGACATTAGTGACCCCTGATAAAGTACTTTTTTGTTTTCTGTGGCAAGGGATCCTCCTTACATTTTAAATTAAAACCAAGATACGGTCTTGAAGCAGCTTACTTGGTTTTCAGTTTGGGCTCTTGGCCACTTCTTCCTAGGCTTTTAGCTGCTAAATCAGAATAAAGTCCAATGACGTTCCCCGAAGAGGTCACAGCTTGAGATAAAAATGCCAAAACATGTGACTGGCAGGACGCCTTTCCCAGTGCACTTTAGGAAAATGAACTCCTGTTCTGCTAGCTGACCCCTGACTTCATCCCACCAGGGTTGCACCCATTTTAGGTCATATTAGCCCTTCATAGAAGGAGCTAACATGTTCCTGTGGTGATTGTAGCTGTATTCTTGGTGTTATGTTTGTTTTATACAGAGCTTAAAACACTCCATTAATTTGGCTCATACTGCTTTGCGAGCTAATTTACTGTATTTTATCTGACTCACTCCTACTTGTCAGCACAGGAAAAAAAAAAAATCAGTCGAGAAAAGAAGTGGCCTGAAGCACTGGCTTTTCCAGGAGTCAGAATTTTTTTCTTTTTCTTTTTCTTTTTCTTTTTTTTTTTGGTAGGGGACAAGTCAGTAAGTTAGAAAGGTCACAGGTCCTAAGTTAGAAGAAAACCAGAGCAAATATGCGTTGTTCCTAGTCATGTGATTCTTTAAAAAAATTATTACTTCCATAAGACCTGAACGAAGTCAGACTCTCCTTGTCACTCTTATTTTCAAAAGAACTAATTGAGGCAGAATCAGGAAATGTTATTCTTCTGGCTCATTGAGCAGGAAGATGACAAAAAGGAATAAGAATTTCCAATGTTACCCTGAATGTGTGGCTCAAGAAAGATCAGCCTCTAGAGTTTAAATCTCCCAGGGTCTTCTTTTTCTACAGAGTTTAGATTGTTTGGATTAAATTTTGTCACATACACACATATGAAAAATATATGTTTTTATTTTGGGCTCTTTAACGTTTCTTCTTAGGCTTTCAGAGGCTTTTAGCCACTAAATCAGAATTCCAATGACTGTCCCCGGAGAGGTCACAGCTTGATATAAAAACACCGAAAACCTGTGAATTGTAGCATGCTCCACCGTCTTTCACAGAACTCTAGGAAAATGTACTTATTTTTAGCTAGCTGTCCCTTGACTTCATCCCACCAAGGTCACATCTATATGCTCATTTCAGGAGTGCTGATGGTACGTTAGAGCTTGGATTCTCTCCATTCTTACCCCGGCAGTGACCTTTCTGTCATAGGCATACCTCATTACTCTTGAGACAGTATGGACTCTGGAAAGATAGCACTTTTGGCTTCTAGACATGTGACACCCAGCTTTGAGAACTGAACTGAACTTTGCATATAACATACATTGAATTACAAAGACGGCATGCCTATAAAAACACACGCCGTGAAATCCCCATGTGCTTTACATTGACGCACATGGAAGTGATACTGTTGGATCTATTGGGCAAAACAAATTCTTATTGTTGTTGAAACTATGTGTATGGTATATGTTGTGTGTGGCATATGCATGTTTACCGCACATGTATGAATGATGAATGTTTGGGTGCATGTACCTGTGCGCACGCGTGTGGAGGTTAGGGCAGGACATTGGGTGTGTGCCCCTCCTTCTCCTACTTTATTGCCCTGAGACAGGGCCTCTCAGTGAACCAGAAACTTGCTCTTTCAATGAGGCTGCCTGGCAAATGGTCACTCACAGCTTTTTCCATGGAGTCTGAGAATCCAAACTCAGGTCCTAGCCCTTACAGAGTGAGCACTCTTATTTCCGCTGTCTCTGCAGCTCCGGAGTTAAATATGTTATATAAAGTAATTTTAACTATTTCATTTTGCACTTGTTGCAACCACCAAATAATTTCAAATTGTTTACATGACTCACTTTCTGTCACAAGTTATATTTTCTTTGGGAAACACTGTTCAATGGCTTGTCAATAAGGAGAGAGGTGTAAGTTAATGCTCTAATGAGCAAGGCCAGACAAGAGTGTGTTTGTATGTCCAGAAGTCTAAATGATCAAATCTCAGAATCCATGTGGACAGAGTCTATACTGTATAGTCTTTAAAATCTCCTTTAGCCTGGGAACTTCATGAAGGGAAAACCAGGAGTTCTTTTATTCAGGAGTGTGGCCAGTGATAATTGGAATGGCATAGGGAAAGACTCCTTAACCTAGAGAGGTTATGGCTATGGTTATGGTTATGGTTAGAAGGAATCTTAAGAAAGCATAATATAATGTTCATGGTTACAGTGGGCAGAGTCTGGTTTCTATATTTGATGTGTGATAGCTATGGTTGAAGAAGAGGAAGAAAGTTAACCTCTTTGCTTTTTATCTGATAAAATATAGCTATTCCCGTTCTCTTATGCTTCACCTCTTAGTCTGGGTATAATCCTTTTAAGTGAAATGAATTTTTATAGACAGTGTATCTTTAAAAGATATTATTTAGCCTTTCCATACCATTTAACTGTGGACTTCAATCCACTGACGATTCAAAGTTATAGTTATTTTTAAGATGAGCATTCTTATTATTTTAATATTTATTTACTTTTATTTTATCTGTATGAGTGTTTTGCCTGCATGTATACATATATCCATATGTACACATGTGTATGTGTACTACATGTGTGCAGTGCCCACCGAAGTCAGAAGAGGGAGTCAAATTCCCAGGGGTAGAGTTGCCGTTATGAGTGGCCATACGGGTGCTGGGAACAGAGCCCAGTACTTTTGTAAAAGCAGCTAGTGCTTTCAATGGCTGAACCATGCCTCCAGCCCCTCAGGGATGTCACCTGAATGGTAGGCACATACTCTTTCTATTCTGATAGTTGTTTTCTGATTGCTTTGCAGTTCTTTTGCTACTTTATTTTTTGTTGTTTAACTTTATGGTTCAGTGCTTTTATTTATTGATCAACGTTGATTTCCTTCTCTTTCTCACTTGTGTATGTCCTGTAATCTTACGTTTTATGGGTACTCTGCAGCTTACGTAAAATGTTAAGGATATAAAATATTATTGTTTTATCTGAGAGCAACTTTTCTTAGTTCTGTACAAATATTCTAGGATTTTACACTTTCCCACATGATATGTTTGTTACTGCGATTTGGTTTTTTTTTTTTTTTTTTAACATTGCATGTTCCTTAACTTGTAGCTGTGGTTGACAAAAATTGTTGACAATTTTTGCCTTTTAATCTTCTTACTAGATATTTGAGTATTTAGATGTTTTCATTATACTAGTGAAATAATCGGGATTATGAATTTACTTCTACCTGTGAGCTTTGTACGTTCACATGTTGTCATGGTGATTGTTAACCTCTTTGGTCTTTTAATTGAAATACTTTCCTACAACTGCCTGCATGGCTGCTGAGTGAAGATTACATTTCTTCAGGTTTGCTTATTGGAAAAAGGATTTTATTTCTCCTTCATTTCTGAGGCTAGCTTTGCTAGATCTGCTATGTTTGATGGGCATTTTGTTGCCTTCCAGACCTCTTTGAGTATCGTCTCATTCTCCCCTGACCTATGAAGATTTTGTGGGAAATCTGCTGTTAGTGTACAGGAAATTTCCTTACGTGTAACCTGATGGTTTTATAATTATTTCTCTCTGACTTGTGACATTTTGACTACAGGTCCTTCAGAGATGATCTCTTTGGCGCTGTGGGTCTGGACCTTCACATCTTTCTTGGGACTTACAGAGCTGTTCTTCCATTAGGTAACACTTCTGTGCATTCTCCATGTCTTCTTTCTTAATCTCCCATAATGCAAACATTTCTCCCTGGTCTTGCAGACAGCCTCTGCTCCTTTTCATCTTTTTTTCTTATTCCCTGGGACTAGGCTATTTCAACAGATTTGCTTTCTCGTTTAGAACCTTTTCCTTCTGCTCACCTACTCTTCTGTTAGTGCTTTCACTCATGTTTTTATTTCTGTTGCTGATGTTGTCATCTTCAGGATATATATATATATATATATATTTTTTTTTTTTCTTTCTCCTGTTGGATTTCCCATTCAACTTGTGAATTGTGTCCCTGACTTTTTTTTGAATTGTTTGTCTGCCCGCTCTTAAATATCACCCTGTTTCCTTGATATAATTGTTACAAATGCTTTTCAGGCAACTCATATTTCTTTTTCTTTCTTTCTTTTTTTAACAATTTCTGGAGACTTATTTGGTTCTTGGGCAGAGTTGTGCTGCCTTGTTAATTCACGGTCTTGTGCTTCTACACTGGTGTCTACGCAGTGGTGAAGTGCTCATTTCTTCCAGTTTCAGGCAGTGGCTTTTAAAGGGTAAACATTTTCGCTTGTGGATGTGGCGTTTGTTACAGGGTGTTTGTTACAGGATTTGTATTGGTGTTTTTTGTTCTAGGTAGGCGCAAGCAAAGAAGGTCTAAAGTTTCATTAGCTGTGGCCACCACTGGTGATTTCTGTGAGTGTCTCGTTGGCATAGGCTGTAGGTGTCCCCATGGCCGATTTGATGAACCAAGTCCAGCGTCCTCACCTGGGACAGGGTCAGGAGCTCGCTGACATCAACAGGTGGCGTCAGGGCTCATCTGTGATGAGAGTAGCACCACAGTGGTATTCTGAATCCACAATGGCACAGGCATTACAGCTGTTTCTGAGCCCCAGCCTTCCACAGACACAGCAGAACACTGATGCCACTGTGTGAGCGTAGTGTAGTGGCTGTGGAGCCTAAGTGCCAAGCCAAACATTGGTTACTGTCCTGCAGGACAGGGTGTTCTAAAGCAATGGTGTTAGTTTCAAGAGGATGTTGTACATGCAGTTTGAATCACAGAGACGCATAGCCTGAGACCATTTCATGGAACAGTGGAAGCATTTGAGCAACAGACAGATCCCTCCACTACAGACAGGGACTGTGAGGATGCTCAGACTCAGGAGCCACAAAAAATTTAGGTGCTGAGTATCAGTGAATATTTCCAGGTGTCTCTTGCTTACTTTTGCCCTGAGAAAAAGTCTTTCTTTATTCTAAGTTGTTCCCAAGTAGAAAGACAAGTTGAGGGTTCATGCTTCCTTCTTCATACACATCCTTCATTGTGTCCCCACTATTCCTTCTTTTGCTTTTCCTCTCTCTGCTTCTGTTCTCTCCTTCCTTCCTTCCTTCCTTCCTTCCTTCCTTCCTTCCTTCCTTCCTTCCTTCCTTCCTTCCTTCCTTTTTTCCTTCTTTCCTTCCTTCCTCTCTCCCTCTCTCTCTGTCTCTCTCTCTCTCTCTTTCTTTCAACAGCATCTCATATAGCCCGGGCCTGTCTCAAACTCATTTAGTAGCAGGAGATGACATTGAACTTCTGATCTTTTTGCCTTTACTTCTGGAGTGCTGGGGTTTCAGATGTGTATCACCACAACCCAGTTTTAGATATCAATGAGGATGAAATCCAGGGCTTTGTGCATAGCTGGCAAATACTCTGTCAAATGAACTACATTCCTTCCTCCACTTTTTTCTGTACTCCAGCCACCCACCCCTAGAGTCTAGAATCTAAACAGAATCAGTTATTTATTCATTCCCTTGATCATCTTTGTGAGGGAAAGAAATTGGGCTCCATTAGTTGGTCAGCTCATAAAGATACTATTGAAGGTATGATGACATATTTCACCTCGGATTTCATGTGATAGGTCTTTCTCACTAAAATGCTCTTAGTTGAATAATATCTAAATTATGAACATAACTACAAAGTTTCCTGGTTGCAGTCTCCTAATTTCTTGGATGAGTACATAACAGTAGCCCCTAAGTCAAGGTTGTATACAAAAAATCTTAGTAGAGGTTAAGTAGTTGAGTTTAATTTTGGTGTCTCCAGCTAATCTAGCTTCAGCTATTTCCATTACCAATACTTGCTGCTCTCCCCCTTCTTTTTAATTGACCATGCCATTAACTTAATTTCTAAATACTTGGGAAACCTGACTACCGTCCATTGTTGATTTTGGCTCAGCCATGCCTGAATTACTCCCTCTCTTTCTGGTAGGTTCCTGAGTATGGTTTTGGAAACAAGTACCATACCAATAAGTGCTGTTTTATTCTTTGTTTCTGGCTCAGTGGCCATGTTGTCCCGTGGAGCTACTCGGCTCTAATCAGGCTTATCTTTGGGTATATAGTTCATACTAGAAAACTTGGCATGGACTCTGGCCTCATGGAAGTTTGCCTAGTTGGGTTTCAGAGGTCCTGCCAACCTCATTACATGTGGTGTGTACATATGGCCCTGGTCTCCCACTTGTGCAATGTTTTCTGCAATATACATCTCCTACCATTACAGGTTGGGAGCAGTAAGACCGACCACAATAACAGCAACGAATCTTCCTGGAGACCATTCCCCTTTGTTAATGGGGCGGTGGAAGCTTTAATGCAAAGGGAAAAGGTATGAGTTTGTGATTTCATGTGTGCAAGGAGCACCACATTTCAGCTGCTGTGTCACTAGTGTTACTGTACCCCTTTATTGCTGTGACTTCTTGCTGTTTTCTGCCTCCTTTAGCACTCGTAATACCAATGAGGGTATCTCACATCTGTGGACACTCTTGCTCCGGTCTGTCCATGATATGTTGAATTCCAGTGTGCTAAAATCCCTATCTTTCAGTTCAGTATCTCTGACATCATGAGAGCATTTCATCACCTCTCTTGTTTTCCATCTGGGAACTGACCCTATGCTTTCCCGCACGCTAGACTAGCAGTCTGGCACTGTGCTGGAGTCTCAGAGACTCTTCTACGTTTTATTTTGAGAAAGGGTTTCACTAATATGCCCAGGGTGGCCTTGAACTAACTCTGTAGCCCAGGCAGAACTTGCACTCTTGATCCTTCTGAGTAGCTTGCATTACAGATGTGTGCCTCCTGACCTAGGAGATGTCATCTTTCATATTTACTGAAATAAGGGATAATACTTCCTGTCCTTGTGTTATTAAAAAGATCATTGCTCAAAAAGTGTCAACACTGATACATATAATCTGCAGAGAAGTTCAGGATGGAAGGGACTTTCAGCCCTCCTCTCCTGTAACTCAGGTGCTGGGCACAGTCCAGTGACTCTTGGGACAGTTGGAGAGCAGAATTGTGGCATGCTTGTGTGCCGTTCTCCCTCCTTGTGGCAGGTGTTTCTCAGATGATATTTTTGAGAGTGAAACACACAGATCTTGTAGACTCCATGTCCTATAGACTTGCCTAGCTTCTGGAGTGAACACAGTGGAGACACAAGCTGAGGGTCCTGTCCACCCCCCTACTTTATCCTTTCAATTGGTTGCCTATTAATTAAGCCTTTTGTTCTCAAGATTTCTCCTTTATTCTATGGGGTGAAGATATTAATATCCTCTTAATGGAAGAAGTGTCAAAATCTGTGAAACAGATCAGTGGAGTCTTAGCTGTGGTCTTTTTATGCCACCAGATTGCTTTATTGCAGTCTTCCAGAGCTGGCACTCATTACCTGGTTAGAGTTCAGAGAGTGCACTGTCTGTTTGGAGTTATCAGCGTCACCACAAACATTCTGAAGCTCATCTTTCTTTGTGCTGCTTTTGGAAGTGAATCACACCCTCAGAACCTGGTAATGAGTTTCTTATAGAAACAAAGGTGCCTGTTCTTTTTTTCTTTAAAAATACATCTTCAAGAAAATGACTTATAAGGACTGGAATGTGGATGAAAAGACTACAACCAGAGTTGTTGTATTATGAGCCTGATGTTTTCAACACTGAGTATGAAAATGTAACATGATTTCTAAGGCCACATAGTAAAAATAAATTGAAGAAGACTAATGACCACTGGATCAGAATTGTTTGAAGACTATATTAAGCATATGTACATACATGCATGTGTATATGTATGAAGGGAAGAGAGTGAGCTGAAGAGTTAGAGAAAAAGAATGAGAAGGGGTAGGAAGAGAGATAGAGAGACCTGATTTACAAAGCAGTACTACAGAATACAATGTACCCACTAAACTTTACTAGAGAGTGGTAATAAGGAAATCTGACATTTTTATTCACAGGCAGTATAGATTCAATAACCACCACTATTTTGTGAAAAAAATACACTAATGATCCTATTAAAAATAATGACTTTGTACTTCTTAAGTGCTCATTGATTACTTAAAAACTTACACTCATTTAAGCAGGGAAAATAATTAATAGAAGAATCACTTCGGAGTTCAATTTCCCAATTACAAAGCTTATTTCTTCATTTACAATAAAAGAGACAATATTGCCAAGAAATGTAAAGCTGTAATTTTTAACTAATTCTGTGTTTGGATACTTTCTGAGGATGCCGCCTCTCTCTACCTTATCTTGCAGAACTATGTTGGGGCTAAATGTCAAAGAGGTGTGATGAGCTGAGAGCCTGCCCAAGGTTGGAACATGGGGAACACCCCAAGAATCTTGTTTCTGGAGCTAGAAACAGTTTCTTTTACAATTTCATTTCAGTGCGATTGCTCCAACAGACTTGAAAATTATTTGAGGGACCATAGACCGTGCCCAGTTGATTAATTCATAGACACCAGGAGTTTCAAGGATGGCATTAAAAGGTGACAAATAGAGAATCCTGATAAACACTCAGCTTATAGTCATTTCTACTAGATGGCCAAACAGGCTGCATCTGCTGTGGCTCTTTTTATCTTGGGTGACATAAATGCCTAATGTTCCAGGGACTCCTCTGCTTTGCTGCCGTGTGTGATAGTGCTGATTTGAGGAAGAGTACAAATAAAAAGACCTTTGCTAGTGGAATATCACCTCACTGGTTTTGCAAGTTCAGAATCCAGATGCCTATGCACGCTCTGTCTTCATTGCAGTTCTCTAAGTCTAGAGAACACCCCATGGAAGCCTTTGCTGGAGGGAGGACTGCTCACACGCCAGCTTTGCCTATGTTTTTCTTGAAGGCTGCCAGCGCTCAATGTGGCACCCTCTAAGCAACCCTCCCATCAAACTCTGGTAACGAGGAACTTGACGTTAGCCTTTGATCTACACAGTAAGTTATATCTGAGATACACACAAAGGAAGAGATCAGCCATTTGTGGTCATAAACCTAAAAATAATCAAAAAACATGTGATAGCAGCACTTGAGATGATCAAAACTCCAAACAAGATTGCTGGGCGTCAGCGAGGGAATGTAGGGAGAGTGAATTTAGTTGGGGAAGTGCTTGATCCTTTTTATTGTACTCAACCCGGAAAAAAAAAAAAGCAAGAAAGCAGTCATACTTAAGACAGGAAACACAGACTCCTGGAGAGTAAAAGCTGGCAGTGTTGGCTGTGGGTTTTGTCAAGGAGGAAACCACACTGTGGGACACGCCAGTTTCCTCCTCACTGCGAATGTTTTCTTGTTGTACCAAAAGAATGACTTGTTAGGCCTCTGGGAAGCTCTAGACTTTTAGTGTCTCTCTTGATGGAAACAAGAGGAACTATAGATATATTATCTTTGCACACTAAAACTATTTTTAGTTGAATTTTTTATTTACTGATTGTGTGTGTGTCTGTGTGTGTGTGTGTGTGTGTGTGTGTGTGTGTAGTCCAGGGGTCAACTTGCAGGTCATCCTTCCAGAGCCATCCACCTTCTGTTTCAAGACAGGGTCTGCAATTGGCTTAGAAATCATTGAATAGGTTAGGGTGGCTGGCCAGCAAGCTCCAGGGATACACCGGCCCCCATCCCCCAGCACTAGGATTGATTACAGATGCATGTCATAATATCTGGCTTTAAAAACAGTAGTTTGACACAGAATCTCCCATTACAGTGAATCAGTAAAGGACAGTTATAAGTATGTGTAATAACAATTTTGAGTAGATAAATCCAAAATTAAGTAGCCTATGATTCCATTATTTTGTTAGTAGAAATACATGTCCACTTGGTTACAGAAAAAGCACCATATAAGGAACTATGGTTGTATGCTACTGATAGCTCCAAATGTGTAAAGGCACGCGTGTGTAAAGCATGCCTCTCCTGACACACCAGCAGACATCAATGATCTCTGAAGTCTCCTGTTAGTTTCAAAAAGCCTTTCTTTGTTCAGTTCCCCTTTTCTTTACTTAGCCACTCAGTCAACAAGTAGTTTTAAGAGCTTTCAGTGTGCAAGATTCTGTGTTGATTTTGTATCCTGGACTGAGTGTTAAACATGCAACTAGGCCAGGTTCAGTTGGAAGAGGGTAATTCTAAAGCTTAATTTGTTCCTAACCTCTCTGTTGTGATAATTCTTAATGGCTATTTGCCTCCCATGAAGTTATTTACTGGAACGTGATGACAAACCCTTGGTCCTAGTCTGATGGTTATGTGTAGCTCACCACTGGCAGCTCAGTCTCTACCCTCAGGGAGAAATTCTATCCTGTTCTAGCTCACGTTCTGCTTCTGTGGTGATGTGTGATCGGGAAAGCAAGTACTGGGGATAAAAGTGGCTCTCAGGACGTAAGCCAAAGGAATGAGAGAGAAAGAGAGAGAGACAGAGAGAGAGAGACAGAGAGAGAGACAGAGAGAGAGACAGACAGAGAGAGGTGAATGCAGATTAAGATGGTGAGAGGACACCTAAAAAAGTAGTGTACACATTTTCAACTTGGATAAATTCTATTCCCTCTCTCTCTCTCTCTCTCTTTCAAATAAAGGACAATGGGAAGTTGAGTACTGAATGAGAAAGAGAAGATGCAACTGGCAGAATGAATAGTGTTTGAGTAGAGAAAATTCACAGTTAACTAACCAGAGAGTTTGTTATAGGTGTAACTCAAAGTGGGGTTCAGGTTCAAGTGGAAGAATTTTAAGGAAGGAATTATCACCAGATTTTACTCTAGAAAAGTCATCAGTATGGATACAGAAAACTGACGGGGACACTTAGCAACACGCTGGAGGTGACTTGGTCCGGATACCATCCGTGTGGGTTTCCTTGACATCTCCAACACACTTCTAGCTGTTCCAAAGATTACTCAACCCTCAATCCCTATGTTAAACTTCACATACTCCAAATACACCGAAATTAAAGTCAGATCAAATAGGTGTCTGTATTAAAAGGATTTCCAAGGGAAAGAACATTAAAATGGGGGCTTCTCAAGTTAGTTCCTGGATCCATCGAGCGTAAGGAGCCCAATATCTCCTGTCAGTGGAAGTAGATCATGGCAGTCTATGTCATAGAATGGGTAAAATTTGCTTAAACCGTCACCCTCAACTGCTGCAGTAAAGTGTGTACAGGACAGCGAGGCTGCAAGGAGCTCCTGTGATAAGAAGACTTCGTGGTGCACGGAGAGACGTGTGGGAGGCAATGGCTAGATCTTCTGAACTCAAGAGTACGGAGAGAGAGACCTCAAGCTGAACACTGCATTGTTTTTTATTCTTCTAGCCCAACTGGGGTACAACTGATAAAACACTATATATAGTTAAGGTGTACAGGGTGGTGTTTTCAACTGCCTACACAGTGTGGAGTGATTGCCACAATAAAAATCTGATTTACACATATATCAGCACGCTTAGCTACTTGTGTTTTCATGGTAAGTGCATTTCAGACCCACTCTTTTAGCAAATTTCAACCACACAATACAATATAATTAATTATAGTCACCATGCTCTCCATTAGCTCCACAGCACGTCTTGTCTAACTGAATATTTGTATGGTTTGACCTACACCTCCTCATTTCTTCAAAGTGCACACTCCCCACTGTAGCAACTACATTTCTAGTCTTTACTTTTGGAGATTGACTTACATCTAGTTCCTACCTTTAAGTGAGATTATATAGTATTTTGTGCCAGCTAGTATACTTTATTATTATTATTATTATTATTATTATTATTATTATTATTAGCAAATTATATTCTCCACATTCATCCATATTCCCTTTAACATATGGCAGATTCTTTTGAAGGTTCAACAATGATTTTGTATCTATTTACCATATCTTCTTCATCCATTCATCTGCTAATAGATGCTTAAGTTGAATTTATATCTTGCCTATTATAAATAACATTGCAATAAACAAGGAGTGCAGCTATCTCTTTGAGGTACTGAGCTCATTTCTCTTGGATGTATATGAAATAGTAAGATTGCTGGATTATATGGTAGTTGTTGTTACCATCGTTCTTCCTTTTCTTCTCCTCCCCCTCCTCCCCCTCCTCCCCCTCCTCCTCCTCCCCCTCCTTCCCCCTCCTCCCTCCTCTCCTCCTCCTCTCCCTCCTCCCCTCCTCCTCTTCCTCTCCTCCTCCTCTTCCTCTCCTCTCCTCCTCCTCCTCCTCCTCTTCCTCCTTCAATTCTTTTCTGTAATACCCACAGTTGAATTTCATCATCAGTAAACAGGACTGCTGTTTCTCTCCACTCATCATGAATGTATCTTTTGTCTCTTTGATAACAGCCATACTAACATGCATGAGCTGCTGTGCTGGTTTCTTATTCCTAGGTTGACACAATCTAGTCCCCAGGCAAGAGGGAACTTTCTGTTGAGGAACTGCCTTTATCAGATTGGCCTTGAGGCAGGCCTGTGTGGCATTTTTTTAAAATTAATGGTTGATTGGAAACAGGTCCGCCCAATGTGAGTGGTGCCACTCTTGGGCAGGTGGTCCTGGTTTGTATAAGAAGAAAAGCTGAACAAGCCATAGAGAACAAGCCAGCAAACAACATTCTTTACAGTTTCTGCTTCAGTTCCTGCCTCTAGGTTCCTGCATTGAATTCTTGCTTTGACTTCCCACAGTGGTGGTCTAAATGATGAAATAAACCCTTTCCTCCCCAAGTTGTTTTCCATAGCAACAAAAAGCAAACTAAGACAGGTGCTATCTAATTGTTCATTTGACTTGAATTGTTCTAAGGATTAATAATGTTGATTTTTTTTCCCCAAATGCCTATGGATGACCATTCTAAGTCTTGTTTAGAGAACAGTGTTTCAGGTCCCTCCCTGTCTTAGTCAATATTCTATTGCTGTGAAGAGTCACCATGACCAAGGAAACTCTTCTAAAAGTAAATATCTAACTGGGGCTTGCTTACAGTTTTGGAGGGTTATGCATTATCATCACGACAGGGATCATGGTGGAAGCATGGTGGCACTCATGGTGCTGAAGCAGAAGCTGAGAGCTACATCCTGATCCTCGGGTTGTACAGAAAGAAAGCCAGAGAGTGAGAACGCCTGGGTTTGGCATGGGCTTTTGAATTCTCAAAGTCCATCCCAGTGACATACTGGGCCACACCTCCTAATCCTTCTAAACCTTTCAAAGAGTTCTACTCCCTGGTGACTAAGCATTCAGATATATGAGCCTATGAGAGCCATCCTCATTCAAACCAGCCTACTCTCCTACTCCTTTATTGAGGATTTTGCTTTCTTGCTATTGAATTGCTTGATTTCCTCATATGTTGCTCAGGACATTAACCTCTTATGAGATGTTTTGTATACACTCCCATCCCCAGGTGCCTTCCTCAGACTGCTCTTGTGAGTTCAACTATGCAGCAGCTATTTAGTTTGATGTTATGCATTCTCCTAGTTTTGGTTTTGTCTGTTTCCAGACCAACATCTATAAGATTTCACCATATGTATTTTTGAGGTCTTATGTGGAAGCCTTAAATATACTTTGGCTTTATTTTTGTATGTGGTGTGAGGTGTGTCTAATTTCATTCTCCTGCATGTGAGTATGTAATTCTTCTGAAACAATTTATTAAAAACAAAGTTCTTTTCTTGTATATCATCCCCACTGGTGATCAACTTTTCATTTTCAGTGTACAGTTCATTTAGTACATTCTTGAAATCTCTTCCTAAATATTTTAATTCCTGATGATACTATACATGGACTGTTTTCTTTTTCAGAAAGTTCATTGTGAGTTTATAGAAACACTACTAGCTTTGTATGTTGATTTTGTGTCATGAAAATTTATTAAACTTGTCCCATTAGCTCTAAAGCTTTGTTTCCTTTTCCATTGGTGAGGTTTTTAGTGTTTTCTCTATGTATGTTCATGTCATTTGGGAAAAGAGTTAAACTGACTTCTTCCTTTCCCACTTGGATGCTTTACATTTCTTTTTCTTGACCTGCAGTATTATAATGTATAGAAATGGAGAGAAAGGGAACTCTGATACTGCTCCTAATCTTGGATAAAATGCTGTTTTCGCCATCGTGTGAGCTGGCTATAAACATATCACATGTCAACTTTTCTGTTTGAAGAATTTCTGTACCTAGTTTGTTGAGAATTTGTTGAGAATATTTTGAGATTATTTTGAGAATATTTTGAGATCACTATGTGGCCTTTTATCCTGCATTATGTTAATGTGGTATGTCACATTTTCAACTTGTGTGTGTTAGGCTATCCTTGCAACTCAGAGATGGATCTCACTTGATCGTAGTGTGCAATCTTTTAATGGTGTTGTTGGCTTTGCTTTGTCAGCATTTCATTGAGGATTTTTACCTCCCTTTTCCTCAGAGATGTTAGCCTCTAATTTTGACTTCTTACAAAGTCCTTGCCTGGCTCTGCGATACTAGTTATAAAATTAGGAAGGAAGCATTGCCTCAATTTTTTTGAGTAGTTTGACAGATATTGGCATTATCTATTTAAATATGTCATGGAATCCACAATGAGGTCATTATTTTCTAAACTTTCCTTAGCTGGTGCTGAGAGATTTTTGATAACTAAACTAACCATTGTACTCTCTAATCTATTTAATTCAAAAAATTATTTGTGAATTAGTTTTTGCTGTTGCTGGTTTTTAAGATGGACATTTGCGATATTAATTTTGGGCATATAATTAAAATATTTTTTGTAATTTCATATACAAGAACTGGATTTACATAATTTCCATGCTCTTCTCTTTTCTTCCAATTCCGAGTATATCCATGCTCCCCACAAATTCATTCTCTCATTTTCCTTATCATTTTATTATATGTCCACATGATTTTGCTTATACATCCATAAATATATAAATATAGACATCTGAGGCCATGTAGTGTTATTCATGTGTATATGTGTTGAAGAATGACCCTTTGATATTGGAAAATTAAATAAAGGGCTTGGTCCTGAAGAAGACTGATTCTCCCTCTCTCAGTAGTCACTGATTACCTGTGGCTCTTGATCTAGGGATTCAACCTTGGGAAATTTTTTCTCTCCATGTTGGCATGTTAACTGGTGTTGACATTGTTCAGATCTTGTTTAGGATACAATACTGCTGAATTTTCGTGGGTGTAGTTTCCCTGTCATATATAGAAGACACTATATCACAACAGATGTCCTGGTCCTCTGTCTCTTACAACTTTTCCACCCTTTCTTCCAATGCTCCCTGGGACTTCAGTGTAGTGGGTGTGTTGGGGTGTATTGGGGTGTATTGTAGGTGTGTCCATTAGAACTGGGCATCTCATGGTCAGTCAGTTTTTCTTTACTTTTTGACCAGTTATGAATTTCTGTTTGAAAAAATAGAAGTCCCTTTGATTATTGATATATAATTTTATTTTCACAGTGATTTTATGATCTTGTACATTTCTATTGCATCAATTTTAATGGCCATTTGCACTTCTAATTTTATTTATTCAAAGCAACTGTCTTTTTTCACATCATTGAAGATTTATCAATTTTGTTTATCTCCACTTAATTATTTTTATAGGTTTTCTAGTCTTTATTCCATTTATTTCTGATTTTTTCCCCCATTTTTGGTAACTTTAGGTTATTTTTTTGGGATCTTTTATTTTTTACTGTATAAATGTGTACCAGCATAAAAATCTCTTCGAAATGCTTCTACTGTATCTCATAAATTCTGGTAGTTTTTTTTTTTCATTTTTATAAGTCTCAAGATATTTTTAATGATTGATTTTCATTCTTTTAAGTGTGTGTGTGTATGGCATGTGCATGTGAGTAGAAGTGCCTAGGGAGGCAAGAAAAGGATGTCAGATTCCCTGGATCTGGAATTACAGATGGTTGTGGACTGCCTGATATGGGTGCTGGGGACCAACCTTTCATCCTTGACAAAAGCATTATGTCTTCTTAGGACTTGAATCATTTCTATAGCCTATTTTAGGATATCTTTGAATGTTTCCTTTTGATCCAACTAATGTTTTATTCTTTGAGCTATCAGTTGCTTATGAATGTGTTTTTTAACTTCCATTGGTTTGTTAATTTCCTAGTTTTCCTACTGTCATTGATATTGATTATTCTGCTGTGGAAAAGAAAATCATTTGGCATGATCTAAACCATTTAAAATATATTTAAGATTCTTCCATGACCCAATATTTTATCTATTCTGAAAAGCATTCCATGTGCCCTGGAAAAGAATGTGGATCTTATTGCTATTTGAAGGAATGTTATATATGTTTGTTCTATTTGGTCTAATGTATAGTTTGGTTCCATTACTTACTTATTTTTGGTGTTTATGATCTGTCCAGTGTTGAACACAGGTACTAAAGTTTTCTACTATTATTACATTGTTGTGTATTATTCCCTTCAGATATGTTAGTGTTTGTTTTATGTGTTTAGATGCTCCAATGTTGGCTTGATAAATTTTAGCAATTACTATTTCCTCTTGTTGCAGTGATACATTGTTCATTTCTGCTGAGCTCCTTTTCCTCATGTGAAAGTTTTTAATTTGAAGTCTGTTTTGTCTTAATTGGTCTTATTCTCTTCTGGTTATCATTTGAATCTTTCTCTAGCCTTTAGTTTCAGCCTAGGGCTATTCTGAAGACTAAAGTGTCTACAGCAGGTAACATGGTGTCAGTTTTTGTTTTGACTTCTATACTGTGCTCTTTTGTGAGAAAAATAATCCATTTACGTTTAATGTAAGGAGTGACAAAACTTTCCCTAGTTATTTGATCATCATTTTTATTTTGCTGTTTCTTTGTTCCTTTCTTACTTGTTTATTGCCTTTCTTTGTAATTTGGTGAACTTTTTAAAAATGAGAGTATGCTCCAATTCCTTTATTAAAAAAATAGAAAATATGTGTGTGTGTGTGTGTGTGTGTGTGTGTGTGTGTATGGTGTGCACACTACACAATTTTTTTGTGGTTAGTGTGAGATTTTCATAAATTATTTTATACCTGTGAAAATCTATATTAGGCATAAGAAACTTTAGCTAAAATTTATAAGAAAAAGAAGCAGAGAGAAGCAGGTAAATCTTGGTAACTAGAAAGTATAGTGATGTATGATTTTTAGACTCTGTCTCTTTTTATGAAGTTTAGAGGACATGTTGATATCTTCCTAGGGTAATTAAAATTATTATTTGAGGTTTGCAGATGCAGAAAAATAGATGGATGGGTGCTGATGGGGTTAGAGATTTTTATTCTTTAATATTTCTTATTACTAATGACACAATTCATTTATCTTTATACTCTTTATTCATTAATAAATCATTGTATTGATAAGTCTCTTAATACCTTTGTGTTTTAGCTTTTATTCTAGAGTTAAAAGTGGTTTCACATGACCTTTATACTAATGGAATATTCTGAATTTGAATGTATTTTTATTCTCACAGCATATTTTATTTTGCCTGTTTTCATCTTGGCAGTTATTGCTATTTTGTTTCAAGCTGAAGAAACCACTTCAGCATTTACTTTAAGGCAAGTCTAATGATGATGAACTCCCACAGCTTTGTTTGCCCAGTGAAAGGTTTATTTTTCACATGAATGACAGGACGACATTCTTGGTTGGCAGCACTTCCACCTATCCCTAGGAAACTTGAATATCTTCTTCCAGTCTCTCTTTGCCTGCAGGTTTTGATGATTAAACTCAATGATAAGCATCTGAGAAATTCTCTTGTATGTACACGAACTGCTTTTCACTGCTATTCCTGACTTCTGAATAGGAGACACTTTAATATCAGGGATAAGTTTAGGAAACTCAGGTGATTGGAGCATAAGAACTCACTGTTGCTAGAGCTGTGTAAGAAAATCTAGGCAGGGAATTTTTCGGTCTTCCTTATTCCTCCCTTGGAGCACCTCCTAATCTTGGGAGTTCTTTGTCTTTTTTTTTTGTAAATAAAATATATGACCACTTTGCAAAAACAAACAAATACACACACATACAAAAAACTAGTCTACGTTCACTTTCTCAGCAAAAGAGGCTTTGTAGAGACGCACTTGTGCCTTGTTTCCAGTAATGACTAGTTATTTTCTGCTTACCCTATCACAGTGCTGTGGCATAGAGAGAATTAATATCATTGCTGTCTCTGTGTCTGGGGCTAAGAACACAAGCCTTTTGCTGACTCGAGGAATGTAGAGAAATGAGAGCTAGATGTAGCCCACTATGAACAGTTTTGTGTTTATTCTTCCTGTTGCTTGTTATTTGTGTTTCCTTTCCATCATTCATATGAGAAACTTTGGACCTGGTTACTTTGCAGTAGAAACTCTGAATACTGTTTTTGGTTTACTCAGTTCACAAGTACTAAATGGTACTTAAAACTCAAATTTTCTTCTTCTTTTCTTCTTCTTCTTCTCCTTCTTCTTCTTCTTCTTCTTCTTCTTCTTCTTCTTCTTCTTCTTCTTCTTCTTCTTCTTCTTCTTCTCCTTCTTCTCCTTCTTCTCCTTCTTCTCCTTCTTCTCCTTCTTCTCCTTCTTCTCCTTCTTCTCCTTCTTCTCCTTCTTCTCCTTCTTCTTCTTCTTCTTCTTCTTCTTCTTCTTCTTCTTCTTCTTCTTCTTCTTCTTCTTCTTCTTCTTCTTCTCTTCCTCCTCTACTCTTCCTTCTCCTCCTCTTTCTCCTCCTCTCCTCCTCCTCCCTCCTCCTCCTCCTCCTCCTTCTTTTTCTTCTCTCTCTCTCTCTCTCTCTCTTTCTCTCACTCTCTCTCTGTAACAACATTTCATGTAGCTCAGGTTAGACTCCAACTCTCTATGTAGCTGATGGTGTCCTTGGATTCCTGGTCCTTTTGCCCTCATATCAGAAGTGCTGGAGTTACATGCAAGCACCACCATGTCTTTCTTAAATTCTGAATTGAAAAAAAAATATTTATCCTTTTTCATATGTAAGACTTCTAAGAGATATGACAAGCCACAAATGTGACACCACTAATTGATAACTATTGACTGTTCTCTTGCCCAATAAAAACATTGATCTGAAGTTAATGAAGTTAAATGGATTATGTAGACCTAACCTCATTCTGGGGCTGATACTGTCTGATGAATAGACAGAATCCAGATATAGAAATTAGAAACTTGTGCAGGCACTTGAAACAGTATTCATATGAAAATTATAGAAAAAAATAGAGCTAAGTAGATAAATCACAGTGCCTCCAATTGTAGTGGTGGGTTATTTTTGAATTACCTCCCTCTTTATTGAAATGCTGGAATACATAGTGCTATCTTTAAAAATGTGTGTGTTTGTGTGTGTGTTGTGTGTATGCTGTGACACGTGAATGTCTGCATATAGTAGTTGGGTGTATATTCTAGTGTTCACAGATGACTGCCTGAGGAGGGTATCCAGTGTCTTCTTTGGTTACTTATCACTTGACTGCCTAGAGACAGGGTCCGCCATGAATTTTGGAGCTAGATGGTTTTGGATAAGCTGGCTGGCTTTTAAACCACAATGATTTTCCTGTCTATTTTTCCAGCTCTGTGGCTACAGGCATGCATGGTCACTCCTTGCTTTTTAATGTGGATGACGAGGAACCAAACTCAGGTGCTCGTGCTTGCATGACAAGTATTCCCATGGAGCCATTTCCCCAGCCCCCTAGAATTATCTTCATGAGATATGTCACTGTCTGAGTCCTTTAGATCAAGAACCGTGGATGCATCAAAGCTAAAAGTGTTAGAAAGATCACCAGAACTTGAAGAGCAGAGAGAATACTCAACTGAGGTATAGGAGCCAAAATCGGAGAGAGAGTGTTAAAGGAGAGCAAACTCTGGAAAATGAAATGGAGGCTGAGAGAATTATCTCATTGTGTTTCTGTGTCACATTTCTACAATCTATTGATCAGCTGGTGGGTATCTAGATTGCTTCGCTTTCCTAGCTATTGTAACTAGAACAAAAATGAATATGGATATAGGGGCATCTCTGTAGAATGTTATAGAGCCTTTTGGGTAGATGCCAAGAAGTGGGTACGTACAATGGAATTTTATTCAGCTGTAAAGAAAATATAAAATTATGAAATGTGCAGGTGGATGAATGAAATTGGGAAAATTATACTGAATGAGATAATCCAGGGCCATAAAGAAAAGAAAGTGCTTCATGTTCTTTCTTAAATGTAGATCCTGGCTTTAACACTTCAGCTTTGTTTGTTTCTTTTACTTGGGGTACCTGTTGAAGTCTGGAAATTAGACATGGGAGACTGCCTTAAGGGAGAAGGCATGCTAGAACATAGGTAAAGGGAAAATAGAGAGGTAGAATGCTGGTATTAGAAAGGTTTAATCTGGGAGGGCTTGGGGACATTAGGGTACAGGGTGTGGGCATTAACCAAGATAAAGAGTGTATAAAACCTCCATATGGAAACCGTTAGGTTTCTATCTTAAAAATCATCTTACAACCCAAATAATAAATACAAAAGAGCAATTGAAGGGTGTTACACCGAATGGTTAAATAATGCTGCTTCTAGGGGCAATGAGTTATCAGAAACAGTTTCCGGTTACAAGGGCCAGGTACTTTCAAAGAAGTTGATCAGGGAGGCCCCAGGGGCCCTAAAATAATAGAACCTCTGGCTAGTCTCCTTGGTCACTCAGCAAACACAGACGACAAGACCGTATGAAGAAGACACAGTACACCTGGGGTGCATCCTATAAAGAAAACATGCTGAGACTGAGTTGGAAATTCGTGCCCTGGTGACTTGCTTTCAAACTCTTGGAAGGTGCTGTGCGAGATGCAAAAGGGGACAAGGCACCATTTATGAACCCTACAGGCCTACAATCCAGTCTAAAGTAGGGGCTCCACTGTTGTGGGGGGTAAGCAACTGACCTCTGATTAGATTTGAGACCTGTTCCATGGGAGGGGACTCATTCTTTGTACTGCAATCCTAGTTAAGTTCCCATCCCTGGGAAGGTCGGAAGCCTAAGTGGGAGATTAGTATCGTTGTTTCTCTAAGCTGACATAGCACCAAACTGCCTTTCTGAGTTTTCCAGTTTATACCACAGAAAAAGCTCCTCTTAGTCTTAGAGAAGCCTCTCCTCAGTGAGAGACTGTGAATCAGAGATTCATGGCTGCCGAAGATGCTGAGACTAAGCAATGGCTGAGGGCTCAGGCATAAATGTGACATTTGTGCCACCCCCTCTCAGGGTCAGAGAACACTGGGAAAGAAGGGACAGGCAATGTGGATCCAGAAGATGGGGTGAAGAGCTACAACATTCTATTTCGGGGTTCCACTGCTACTATGAACTCATGACTACTGCTGTTATTTATATTGGGCCTGCATAAGACTAGTCCTGTCAACAGTCACCCGCAGAAGGGGTAGCAGCTCACAGGGCCTTAATGCTAAACGACTGGCTACTGACTGACCGGAGGAGGGTGACTCATTGTCGGCAGCTGCATATCAGCTGGTGAGCCACCAGGATCCAGTGGATAGCTCTAAACACACGCTCACACAGACAGCCCTAGTGTGTCACAGAATAAAACAGTAGATATGAAATGAGGGGAGATCAGTAGGGAGGGAGATACAGTAGGAGCAGGAGACGGATGGAAGAGGGTACGGTAAGGGGGAGGGGTCAGTAAGTGTTATGTGCATGTGTGCAATTGTCAGAGACCAAATTTAATTAATAAAATGTTTGCTTATGTTGTTGATGTTTGACCTGCATTTGATTGTAGACGTGTACAAAGCCTTGTTTTCTTTTGTGAGATGCCATCAATGAGTAAATGCCATTATGTGTACACAAACTTACACCAAGGTGACAGGCGACAGTGATTGACTACCTGGATGAGTATTCCCATGAATGCTGAGTGGCGATGATGTATGCTGAAGGCCTGTGAGAGGGAACACAACTGTCCTTAAAGTCAGTTAATCAATGGGTCTACTTTAAAGATAATAGTGTGTCAGGATATGAGGGCACAACCATTACAGCTGAGTCACCACTTTGGCAGTGAGAAATTCAGACAGCATAGGCATGGCCAATGATCTTAAAACTATATTGTTAACAATGAAAAGGTGAATGTGTGCAGAGTTTGGAGCAGTCTAAATCCTGTGTCAAATCTGCAAGAGGAGCTGATATGTTCTTTGTGTATTTGTTTTCATGTGTGTGTGTTGTGTGTGAGTGTGTGTATGTGTTGAGTGTGTATGCGGTATGTGTATATGAGTTCATTGGTGTCCATATGAATGTATGTGGTGTGTGTGTATGTGTGTGTGTGTATGTGTGTGTGTGTAGTGTGCCTGTGTATGTGGTGTTCGTATGTGAGAGTGTGTGTGATGTATGTGTGTGGTATGAATATGTGTGCTTAGTGAGTGTGTATATTTATGAGTATCTGGTGTGGGCGTGTGAGTATGTGTGTGTGAGTGAATGTGGTTTATGTGTGTGAATGTAGTGATGTATGTATATATGGTATGTGGTGTATGTGGGATAAATGTCGTATGTGTGGTGTGTATATGTATGAATGTGTATGTGGTGTGTGTGTGTGTGTGTGTGTGTGTGTGTGTGTGCGCACACACACATGTGTTTCAAAGCTAGCAGAGAATGGCCAAGTAAAGCTCTAAGGCAGCATAAATGATTTAAGACGGAACGATTTTGCCAGGGAAACATTCAAGGCAGAGTCTAATCCTTTAATCTAACCTCAGTCCCTTTAAAAGCGTCAAACTAGGAGTTGACTCAGCGACTCAGTGCCAAGAAGATCCATTGACCCTGAGTTCAGCGCTGAGAAATTGAGGAATGTTCTTTTTAATGTCTATTCAATAAATACAGCGTCCACCTTGCAAGGGGTGCACAATCCACTTCAAATCCATTATGGGATGTTCTTGTGGGCTGACAAGTTGTCCTGAGACAACAGTGACCATGAGGTGAGGTTAACCCTTCCCGTGGAATGTAAATCACTGTGGGTCCCACCACTGCTGGCTCCCGGAGACCTTGGAAAAAGAAGACATTTGCATTGATACGAGGGACCCTGTGCTATGCATCTCCCTCCAGACAAAGGGCATTTTTTTTTTTTTTTAGAATGTGTAAGCTCATACACAAAGAACTAAATATTTCCATATAAACAATTTTAAAACCAAAAACATTGAGAGAAACGACATCTTTTCTGTGACAACAAATGGTTCCATAGATTAGATTTGTTTCATGCTGATCACCTCATCTAGAACCACATTGCATATAAACACTGTGACTATATGAATTTCACATCAAGGTATGTAATCTGAAGTCATTGAGATGGTTCATAAAGCAAAGGCACTTGCCACCAAGCCCGACTTCAGTTTGGTCCCTGGAATCCCCTATGTGGAAGGAGAGGATTGACTTCACAAGTTGTCCTCTGACTTCTACACATAGACTTGTGGCACACGTAGGCATGTGTGCATGTGTGTATATACAGACATACACACAATAACTAAAATGTAATGAAGTATTTTTAAGGATATATAATCTGATTAACAATAACTGTGTTAATCCCAGGTAAAAGGAGAAGTCTAAGAAAGGTGCCTTGGGTTACGAAATTAGAGTTTTGCATGTATTTTAGTAGTTTATGTGAGCACATGGGAGAGAATACTGAAAAATCAGAACAATTCCGAATCTGTGCAATGCATAGAATTTTCACGAGGGACTGAGAGCAATGTGAGGTGGGAACAAGTAAGCTGTCTCTTCCCTTAGAGTTGGACCGTGTCAAAACAGGCTCAGTTTCACATTCCACGCTTTTTCATGTGAGATCATCCATCTTCAAGTCAAAGGTGTGTGTGGTGGGTAAACATTTGTGGATTGAAAGATTAGTTGGTTGTATGCTAACCCACTAACCAACGTAGAGTAATTGTTTATTATTTGTGAAATTAACGCATTTAACAAATATTTACTAAGCATTGTCTATCAATCAAAAACCCACTAAAACTTATAAAGAATTTTGGGCACTTGGGAGAGGGAGATTGTTTTCATCATTGACAAAATGGCCTCTTAGAAACTAGGTTTGGAGTACTTTACAAGTGTTATTTGGAAAATGGCAATGGTTTCTACCGCTGGGGAGCAGTTGTCAAAAGACAAAGTTATCTTACTGGACTCCCCGTAATCATATGGCAAGTGACAGGGAGCGGGACATAACATGTAATATGTTGCCAGCCTTTTGACCATAAAAAGTCCTTTTCTCCTATTGCAGATGTACATACCTTGGTAGCATTCTCCAGGGTGTACCTTGAGGAATGCTTTCTGTTGCATTCAAGTAGGATGCCTGCACAAAGCAACTAGAAGAATTTTGCAGTCAACCTTGATTTTCTCCTTTGTGTCTGAGAAGGTGCTAGCAATTTGCTACAGTGGACTCTGAGGAGGCCAGATTTATGCTTCCCAACAGAGTAAAGTGACTTCAATGTACAGATTGCTGGTGTTGAGAAATGTAAGCTCTGGGGATAAGGGGAGGGGATCTGCAGCCGGGGAATAGCTCAGAAGAAACAGATGAGCACACAGCTCTGCCCTCTTCCATCCCTGGCTGCTGTGCTTTCTCCCCATCTGCTTAGCTTGGGCATCGAGCATCGTGCCCTGAGGTTGGCTGTCTCTATGCAGTACAGAGCAATTTCTCCTCCACTTTCCCACCTTTGTACGCCTCTCGCTGTACACACCCACACCCCAGGACGGGAGTCATATTAGTACTTCTTTAACTGGCCTTTTTCTCCCCTTCGCAGAGGAAAAACTTGTCTGCATTAGTTAAATCAGTATTACTCAGTAAAGGAATGTGGGAGAGAGTGGACATTCACTCGAGTCAATGTTTCCAGCACCACAGACATTCTATATATTGACCTCTATGGCTGGAATTATTTCCTTCATCCAAGGATCAAGGTTAACTTATACAGCTTTCCTAGAATGCAGAAGTAGTAAATGATAGGAGTAAAATCAAATCTGCATCTCCCTGACTACAAAACTCATTGGGCCATTAGGCAAATGTATAGGCAGGAAAAGAGATCTACACAGATTATTTTACCTAAATTCTGGTGATTTGATTTTAGATTAAAAAGAAAGAAAAGAAGAAAGTGTGACTATTTTATCTCAAGTCCCACAAAATGTCAAAGGCTCCTGGGAAAAGATCTTGTCTAAGTTTTGGCTTGATGTTCCAGATTGTTTTTATGATAACTATTATCATAAATTCCAAATAATTAAGCAGTGCGAAATAATGCATAAGTAGCATATTTCCAGGAATACTGCTAGAAATTTTTGAAAAGCAGGACTTTTAAAAACTATTCTCTGTTCACTCCAAAGGAAGAATATAAGGCCGAATGTTGCTAAGTGATTTACCAGTGTCAACATAGACACAATCTCACAGTTGGATAGCCTTTATTTTATTTAGTCCCTGATGATTCTGTGAGGTTAGCTGCTGTGTATTATCCTAACTGACAGAGGACACGGATAAAGTTTATAATGCTTAACTAAAGAGAGCTGGTCCTTACCCTCTCCAGACCCTAGAGCCCCCGCACTCATCCCACTGCCTGCCTCTCAAATTAAGACTCCTTCCTTTGATTCGCACTCTCTCTCCAATACAGTCATGAACTGTCAACAGATAAGGATGTAAAGTGAGAGCAGATCAATAACCCAAATTCCTCATCCACAAGAGAAGTCATGTGTGCTCATGTCATGTGTGCATAAGGTCATAAATGGAGGCACAGCAGACTGTGTCTTAAGCAGCTCATTTATTTCGGGCTATAAGTTGGTTTGTGTGCCCCACTGCCACAGCTTTTGTTCTTGTGGTAGTGAAATCCTGTCATAAGTCAATCTCTGTACATCTGAGTCCTAGTGAGTTTTTTCCCCCTGATTGATTAGGATGGAGTATCCGTGCCTCCATCAGAACTGCATATTGTGAATGGTGTGACAGCCCCGTGTATCACCCTGGGACTCCGTCATTGCAATAGCTGGAGTCCCAGATTGGATTGTGCCTGAGCATTGACAATCCAGTATTGATGTTCATGTGACACTGGGAGCCACTGTAACAATCTTTATTTTATCTGTGGCTTTTGCTCTCAGGCTTGGGTTGAGCCCCCACAGGGTTACCTCGATAATCAACACCTCTAATTAGCACTTAGAAATGTCTGACTCCCAAGGCTGTCATTAGAAGACAGGCTTGGTGTGCAGAATACAGGAGCCCCTGCATTTCCCAAGCAAATCTTCCTCACAGGCCTATGTCATGGATCGTGCTTTCAACGCGCTGCCAGCAGGAGGACCCCCTCCCTGCTCCCTTCATTTAGGAGGAGCTGAATTCAGAGGATGAGGTCTGCCTGGGCAATTGGGAGGCTGGAAATTAGACATCATGTCACACGCTGGATTCTTCTGCTCATGAAAGCGAGTGTCTGATGCAGGACCTCCTCCGGCTCTCCACTGCAGAGATGGAGGTGATGATGTGTGCAGTGATCAATGCAAAGGAAAGTAACAGGAGCTCTCCCTCCCCTTTGATCTCATTTTCCTTTTACAAATGAGATGGGGGAGAAAGAGCCCAGTGCTTGCTCATACCTCTGTACTCAGCAGGCCCAGGAGACCACTGAGACAGACAATGTCTCCATCTCGCTCACTTCCATCCTTCCCCGAGCAGGGAGCCTAGTGATGAGAGGTGCGGGATAGCTGCCCTGCAGATGCTCAGGCAGGTGGGGAGGAAATGATCCTTGGTCCAGAAGAGCAGCCTGGCTGTCGTTGTCCTGCACAAACCATCACCACGTCAGACGTATAATACCGACAGTGTGTTGTTTTTATCATTGTTGCTGATACAAACAGACCCTCCAGAGAAATGAGAGAAAGGGCTAGGCACTCAGCTGCGGAAGGAGAGCATTAGAGACCCAGGTGCCTAGAGCGGCTTTGACTGCCTGCTTTAGACACGGCCTTTGTTATCAGCTGATATCCAAGGGCTCCCACTATTTTCTGGGGGGCTTGGCTTTTTATGACTTTGTTAATTTATTTTGAGAGACTGACCCAGTGAAGGAGATTGCAGGGGATGGGAGTGCCAGGAGAGGTGGATGATGTTGCCCGAGATCCCAGTAGAAAGGATGCATTCTTACCGCCGTCCCCGGGCCCGGGCCTTTCCCTGTTCTTGCATCCACGGTGAGAGGCTTCCCCCAGAACCAGGTCTGGGGCAAAGCTCTGTGGGCTGAAGAAGGTCAGAGAAGCCATCTATGACTTGCATGACTCAGCTAGGGCAGGATGCCTGGGATCTCACCTCCTCTGAGAAGCATGTCAACTTGCTTCAGGGTCTGCGTCCTCATTTGCTCCTGCAGAAGTTGTAACAGTATTAACCATCAGAGGGGTGGAGGAAATATGGCCTCTACACATTCCTTATAGTTGCAGGACATAGGAACTTCAGCTCTGGTACTTTCTCTTTAGTTTTTTGTCCTTAATAAAATTGGCGTCACTCCCCCTGTTTTGTGGATTTGGACCTGGACTCATGTATTTCCCTGTTTGTCTCTCAGCTGGCTAGGAAGGTTGAGAAGTGGGCAGAAGTGGGCAGGTGTTTTTGATCTATAGCGCTCTCTCTCTCTCTCTCTGTCTCTCTCTTGCTCTCTTTCACAAAATGCACACACACACACACACACACACACACACACACACTTTGAGATCCAGTATCCAGTTTCATGACGGTACTTTATGTCAAAGGAATAATATCCAATGGTAGTGTTTCAGCTTAGCTCTCCTGAGAATTTAATTCATGTTAAATTAAGTGATTTAGCATGTATCAGGAATGTTTCTGGTCATTTGCATGCATGTCTCTCTTTTATGGTAATTTAAGCCTCAGAGTCATCACCTGTGGCTGTTGCTATGTATTTTTAAGTTAGAAAGTTTATTCTTCTTCCATAACTTGCCGAAAATCACAAAGCCAAACCCTTTGATTTTCTTCAAGTTAAACCTACTGAAGACAGGCTTCTTTTCATTTTTCACTGAGACAGAACTGCCCTCCACCTTGGGGTTACCTGGTATTGAACCTGAACTTGCAGGACTCTGTGTCTGGCAACCAACATAGCAGACATTGTCTATTGAGTGGAGAAAGCTGTCTGGTCTTCAATTCACGGATAGTGCAATTGAGGGCAGGACCAGGACCTATTGAGCCATAAAATTTTCCATTTCCTTAAAATGGAAATGTATCACTCTTAAAATTAATGATAATAAGTGATGGCACAAGCCCGTGTCAAATGGGCACTTACTGCAAGTTGTTCTCTTCTTTTGGGCTAGAGTAAGCTCATGTCACTTTCATAATAGCATTTCTGGGGCGGATGGAGAGACGGATCATCAGTTAGTAATGTTATAACCATCAGGACTTGAATTTGGATTGCCAGCACCTAAGAGCCAGGTATAGTGTCAGTGTGGACCTGTAATCCCAGCCCTGGGGAGAGATGGGGACAAGCAGATCACCAGGGCTTGGTGACTAGCCTCAACCAAACTGTTGAGCTTCATATTTTGAAAGAGATTGCATCTCAAAAGAATAAGACAGTGGCCAAGATAGACATCTGACATTGACCTCTGCCCTCTACTCCAGGACATGCATGAACACCCTACACGAGTATGTGTGCATGCACACACACATACACACACACATATGTCAATTTTAATTTGCAAAATACCTTGGTACCTTTGCTTACCTCAGCCTTTTGGGGCAGTAAATATAAGAAGTAGTCAGAGACTAAGTATTTTGGTATTGTCACCTATCAAGCAGTCGACTGTGAAATGCAAAGACTGAGAAGCAGTAAATAAAGCTTGGTGTTTGGGAGTTGGTGTTTGCTTGTGTTGAATTAGCTGTGCCTGGGAGAGCTGGGAGATGGAAGCTGGCTCTCTAGTTTCAGATGCTATTTGATTCCACACCTGCTTTGTCAGTGTGACCAGGACGACTCCTGTCTGGTCTGTTTACTTGCTATTTACCCAAGTCTGCGATCAACAAGGAAACAGTCTCAGCATCTCCCTTGGCAAGAGGAAGAATTGAGGCAGCACAGCAGCTGTCATATTTATTTCAGTGGCAAAGCAGGTCAGGAAAATTGATAAAATTAATCATACAAACTAGCAAACATCAGGAGAGAGAACAGGGGGGAACAGATGAGTTCTTGCTTCATTCCAAGCTGCACCTGCCCTTAGTTCTAATGGAGTCTGTGCAGTCAGCTGATGGGAGCAGAAGAGGGGGGGCTGTTGCAATGGAAATAGCAGCCTGAAGAGAAATTGGAACATGAGAGGTTATCGGGGCAAGTCTTAGTCCGCAGGCCTGCGGTGCCTGTAAAACTCTATTAAGTTCTCCGAGGCTGTGGGAAATCCATCTTTAGGTATCCCATGAAGAGAGCAAGTTCAGGGCCTCATACTGGCTTGGATCTACAGCTGGAGATCCTAACTAATTTGGGCAAAATTTCTTTCCTCTTACAAGGAGTAGCATGACATTTTCTGCTTTGATTCTTCACTCTGGGTGTGCTGCGACATCGCCCGGAGAGGGTTAAAAATGACAGGTGCTTATGCTGAGAGAGTGACTCAGTGGTAAGATACTTGTTGTGCAAACATGAGAACCTGTGTTCAAATCCCCAGCACCCAAAGAAAAAATGACACTTTACCTGGGGAGGTGTAACAAACATTTATTCACCTCACTCAGGAAGCTTCAGGACAGACCCCAGTAATGAAAGCACCGAAGTGACTTACAGAAGTATAATGCACTTACCCCGTGTGAATGAAGCTGACCTCAGCATGGGTGATAACTTGGAGTTGTCTGCAACCTGTAGGCAGCTCCTCAGATTGGAAGGCCTCTTTTAGGTAGCTCAACAGCTCAGTCTCCTCCTTCAGTGCTGTTTATGCTTCTCTAGAAACAGTTCTCCACCTGTGGGTCGCAACTCCTTTGAGGGTCAATCGACCCTTTCACAGGGGTCTCCTAAGACTATTTGCATAACAGATATTTACATTATGACTCATAGAAGTAGCAAAATTACAATTATGAAGTAACAACAAAAACAATTTTATGGTTGGGAGTTACCACAGCGTGAGGAACCGTATTAAAGGGTTTCAGCATTGCAAAGGTTGAGAACCACTGTTCTACAGCTCCGGGAAGGGTTCTGTAAATCTAAGTTTCAGCTTTCCTAGACATGTGGAGTTTGTTCCTCCTTGAGTTTCAGGAGCCTCCCTCCAGGATGGAAGGTTTCAACTTAGAGGAAATTGCCACTCGCAGCATGTCAGTGTGCTCTTGTCAAGCTAGCTCTGGGAATGGTACAGACAGGCAGATTCCTGGAGCTTGCTGAGTAGCTGCTGCCCTGGCGTAGCTGGTGAGGTCCAGTTCTAGTGAGAGACTCTGTCTCAAAAAATAAAGGGAAAGTGATTGAGGAAGATATCTGATATTGGTCTTTAACCTCCCCCTACATGTATATAAAATCTCTTTCTCTCTCTGTCTCTCTCTTTCTCCTCCCCCCCTTCTTTCTCTCCAAGTTCCAAACTGAAGCCTAGGCGGTGAACCAGACTGCCATGTGTGTGAGTTCTAGGCACTGAAGTATTTTGTAAATTCTCTAGAACCTGAGATGAAGCTAGTTCTGGGTCAATGACTTACAGTGGTCATTCTCAAACATTACCATTCTTTAGACTCTCCTGTGGAATACTGGGAAAGCCGGGATTGCTGGATCCCAGACCTGGGGGTTTCAGTTAGCAGCTCTGATATGCTTGCACAACTACTCCTGAGATAATTCTTAAAGAGCTCCCGGCTCAGGGAAATGGCAGCAGATTCTTGTTTTTGCTCAATCATCTATCAACTGTAAACCTTTTGTACATTGTCCAGGTATTTCAACCCACCTTTATAGTAATTATTACATTTTAAAAATTTCATTAGTACTTTGAAAATTTTATACAATATGTTTGATAAATATTCACCTCCATCCAACTCTTACAGATCCTACCTGTAATTTTCCTACCCATCTGATTTTGTGTCTTTCCCCCACATCAAGACCAATTTGTGCTATTCAAATATTCTTGGATGTGTGGCCTTCCATTAACGCATAGTCAACTTACTAGGAGTTATACTCCTAGAGGGAACTCCCTCTCCCTCTCTCTCTTCTCCGTCTCCCTCTTCTTTCTCTTCCCTTTCTTCTCTCCCAGCAGCTAGCAATTGGGTAGAGGTGGGATTATGTGCCTACCTTCCCTCTCCACACTGGGATTTAGATTGAGCGTGCACTAGTCTTGTAAATTCTGTCACAATTTCTGCAGAGTTCACGTGTGCAACTGCTCTGCTATGTCCAGAAGACACTGTTTCTTTGTAGTCATCCATTGCCTCTGGCTCTTACTGTTTCCTTTTTCTGTAGCAATCACTGAACCTTGGGAGGAAGGGATGCAGTATACTTGTTTCATTTAAGGCTGAATACTCTGCTGTCTCTTATTTTCTGTGTCCTGACCAGTTGTGTGTCTCTTTGTTGATCACCATCTACTGAAAACGGAAACGTCTCTGATGAGGTGTGAAAGATCAATTAATCCGTGGGTGGAATGATAGGTTATCAGGAATCAGTTTAATACTATGTCTATTGAGTGAAATCATAGTAGTATGTTTCCTATTACAGTCTTTAACCAATTTAGTCATATGTCCTTCACTTAATAATGGTGCCAAGTACAGGTTTCATCTTGTGGAGCAGGCATTAAATCCAAGGAGAGACTGGTTATTTACTCCTGTGATGATCCTGCCACCATTGCATCCAGGAGCATGTCTTGCCACCAGTCATTATTGTAGCTCTCAGGGCTCATAGCTGGGCAAAATTGGGGGTCACCTTTCTTCTTCGGTAGCATGCATATCATCTTCCAATACTATAAAAGCTAGACAGTAGGGATGAAACTTCTGGGTCAGTGCCAACTTGATTTTTCCATATGACTCAAGCATATGGTGTCTTCAGCAAGATGATTTTACTCTTAAGTTATAGACTATAACCAAGAATACTGACAATAGCTTATAATGTTTGAGGTCTATGGAACTTCATTGGCTAACCACAGCAAAAGAAGTAACCCATAACTCATTCCTGGCATTGGGCTTTTTATTAGTTTCTGGTGTGTAGTAGGGGCATTGTTCCCCTGATATGCAATAATTCCATTTTAACTCTTCTTTGTATGTACTCATGCAAATAAATACTCTCGCGTTATTAGCCCCTCCCTATATTCGCTTCTCTACCTTGTTTGCACCTCCTCCACCCTGATGCATTGCATCTCTTATTTCAAACATTCTGCATGGGATCAACTGAGACAGTACCTATTGAAATACTTTGTAAACTATAAAGCGCAGGATAAAACTTGGTTTTTATTAATTTCTGTTTGGCTTTATGTCCTTAGATATTTCGTAATTCTGATGCCCTGAGAATAGATTATTCTTTCCTTACAAATGCATTTAGCAAATACCATTTCATATAAAGTCCTGGACCGAATATACGGATATAACAAGTATTTTACCCCATGAATCTTATAGTCTAAAACAGAACCAAAATCTACTTGTTTTCCATGACCTCTGAGCTGAGTATATTTTCTAAATTTTTATTTGTTAAAACAAGAAGAGCAACACATTATTTTGTGGTACACAACAATTTTGTTGAATTAAAATTCCGATGTCCCTGAGATTTTACTGGAACATGGATATGCCCATTCATTTGACAAGCTGTTTCTTGCGTGCTCCAGTGACAGAATGAAACAGCTGTGACACAGATGAGACGGAACACAGGATCTAAAATATCTACCACATGACCCTTCTCTAAAAAAATCTGCATGATATCTTTTCCAGTAGAGAGTTAAATTACATGCTCAAGCATAAGGCTGGGTAGTTTAAGGGGATGGGAATCTGCTTTGATAGGAAGGTCCCCCATTGTGACGGCTTTAAATAGACCCTAAAGAATTAAAAATGACAATGATTTTAAAAGAGGGCAGGGTAGTATGGATAAAGGGCCTCCGTGGGGAGTTCAGCTTTTTGAGATGCTGTAGAAAACAAAAGCAGTGCATTTGAAACGTAGACCTAAGGGGACTAGGCTCCTTATTGTTTCAGCATGAGGGCCATTTAGGCCGAGGATGAATGAGCAGGGTCTTGTCTCACTCAATGAATTTGATTTTATTCTAAGTACGAAGTCACTATTTTAAGACCTCGATGAGAATAAGTAAAGAGTAAATACCTGTCAATGAAGATCTGGGGAGGCTGAGGCAAGAGGATTCTAATTTAGCTCCCGCCAGACCTACACAGTGAGTTCAAGTCCACTATGAGCTACGTGGTTAGAGCCTGGCCCAAAAACAAACAAACAAACAAACAAACAGGGTGTGGCTTAGCAGTAGAACAGCTGCCTGGCATGTGCAGGGACCTGGGTTCCATCCCTGGGACCACAAAAAAGAGGTGAAAATAAATAGTTCTGATGTCACGATTATTTTAAAGATATTACAGTCTCCAAAACCACACTATCACATAGTGTTATTATCCTCATTCTGCTGAGGATAAAAGGAAGGTAAAGAGATGGTAATTGCCTAATGTCTTCCAATGGGTGAAGTCAGATCTAAGATAATCTGCATATCAGATATTTATTTTACAGTTCATAAAAGTAGCAAGATTACAGTTATGAAGTAGCAACAAAAATAATTTCATGGTTGGGGGGGTCACTACAACATGAAGAACTGATTAAAGAGTCAAGAGTCGTGGCATTAAAGGTTGAGAACCACTGTGCTAGAACCATAAAGGTCTTGTGAGAGCAGAGATGGAGCCCCTGCATCCTTAGGTACCACCAGGTAATACAGTGTATGACAATTGTACTGCTTAATGAAATTTCCAGAAATTGGAAACATTTAGTATTTATTTTTGTTTTACATATATGGGTTTTCAAGACTAGTCCAAATTGAATTTTAACCAGCAAATTTTTATTTTTACTTTATTTTACTTTTCTTTTGTCTTCCTTTCTTTTCTTTCTTCCTGTCTTTCTTTCTTTCTTTTTTCCAAGACAGGGTTTCTGTTTTGTAACTCTGACTGTCCTGGAACTCACTCTGTAGACCAGGCTGACCTCAAACTCACAGAGATACATCTGCCTCTGCCTCTGCCTCTGGAGTGCTGGGATTAAATGTGTGCACCACCACCACCTAGCTGCAAATTTTTATTTTTGTATGTGCCTATATATGTGTGTGAGTGTGGGATATGATTATATGTAGAAGTAAGTGTGCCTATGCGTCCCCTTCAATCATTCTCCTCCATATTCCTGTGAGACAGCTTTCGCAATCAACTCAGAGCTAGGCTATGGTGCAGTAAGCCTCAGCAGGCCTCCAGTCTCTCCCTCCACCCCATTCCGGCAGAGGGTCATTACAGAGACACACAGAAGTCAAGGCCAGGATTTTAAACCAGGACTGGATATTCAGACTCCTCAAGCTTGGCAGCAAATGCTTTTACCATCTGAGCCATCTTCTGGGAATTGCAAATTGTTATTTTGGAAGCTTGAGAGATGTTATTTAAGTGAATTCATGTATCTGGGTGATAATTTTTTCTTCCTGTACTCTTTGGCTCTGCAATTTAAGCTCTTCAGGATTGGATTCCTTCTTGTGGTCTTTGGAATTGAATTTCTTTTAGGTATTTTTCTTCAATTTGTAAATTACATTTACTCATCTTCTGCCTCTGTGCCTCTGGGGTGGGGGTCAGAGGGTAGCTTGCAGGAGTCGGTTCTCTCCTACTCTGTGAGTTCTAGGGATTGAACTCCATTTGTCAGGTTTGGTGGCAAGTACTTTTACCCACTGAGCTCCTGCTGGCCCCTCAGGTATTTATAGCTTTTAAACAAAAGAAGAAAAGAAAGCACAAAAATAGTTGAGGAAAACGTTCAGAAATGTGTGCATGTACAATTGCTTCAACTTCACTCTTACAGGAGACAATCGGGATCAATTTTTATCCAATCAGAATGAGCTCTGTAGAGACATTTTGAATCCCCTGTGCTTCTGTGTGTCCCTTGATTCTGGTGGAATGATTCACTGAATCCCTCCTCCTTCTGCAAGATGGCACCCATATGATGCCAATCAACAATGACAAGAGTGGGCTTCACTCTGCATGCAGGTATCAGTGGCTGTCTTCACACTTTAAACTGCTATTATTACTCAAGAAAACAGTGACCAAGGCTCAGGTAGCTGTCAGTGGAGCACCTTCTCTGGTGCAATGTTCGTGTAGATTTCCTGGGAAACAAATTTATTTTCTTTTCTGAAGAGAGAGCACAGTTAAGTGTGTGAAGGTAGGAACTGTCTAGAGTGAGATGAGGGTGGTCCAATGGTACACGCGTGGGAAGACAGCATGGGTGGTCTTGGTCAGATCTATAATCAGAATCTGAAAGCTATGCATACAAAAGGAGACAGGATGATTTTCTGACAGATGCTGAGACTTGCGCTGTTATGGTAAATTCCTGAGCATCAGCTTGAACTTCAATGATCCAAGCCATGAACCCAGAAGCCCACTTTTAGTAACGTTTCTATTTCTCAGAGTATTTGATTCTTGCTTTTAATTCTTTACCAATATCTGCTGAGCTAACACAGCCATGAATCCTTGAGGACAGTTTTCACAGACAACTATTTCCAAGTTTCCGCTGTTAAAGTAACAGATTTATTCTGCTGTGCTCAAAGCTTGAATTTATCAGTCCTTCAGCCAGTCGAGCATCTATTAAGCTCCTGGTCTTTGATAAGCCTTTCAACTTGCCTGAAACTCTGATATTATGAAGTAGCTATCTAATTGGCCTTTCAAACTATACAACCTATTCAAGACCATAATGAAGATAATAGTTACTATTTAGTGAATTCTGATTATGTGTCAAATATAATGTTAGAATTCAAAGAATTTTCCAAGAGGAATCCTTCAAGAAGAGTATCATTTGGTGATTTTAAAAGTGTGTGTGTGTGTGTGTGTGTGTGTGTGTGTGTGTGTGTGGTGTGCATGTGAGGACAAGTGCACGCGCGTCACAGTGTGAGCAGAGGTCAGAGGACAACTTTCCAGAGTCGGTTATTTCCTTTTTGTATTTTAGGCAGCATCTCTTATGTTTATTGGCTTGCCACCACTTCCTCCAGGGTAGCTGAGCTGGAAGCTTCCAGGCAGTTCTTCTGTGTCTGCTTCCTTTTTGTTTGTAGGAGCGCTGAAATTACAAATATGTTGGTAATACACCTGGCTTTTTCTGTGGCTTTCTTGACTTGAACTCAGATCCATAGGCTTCTACAGCAAAATTCCTTTGTCCATTAAGCTGCCTCCCTGCCTCCTAAGGATAATTTTTATGCATTATTTTTATCTTACCTTTATTTTGATTGTGATCCATTGTATGAGGTCAGGTGTCAAATTCTGCAGTATACATTTTGGGATTAGGGATATCCAGTCTGTCTATAATTTGTGTGTACACAGCAATGGAGAAACTGAAGCAGAAGAAAATGAAATCAAGCACTCCATTTTTCCTATTGTAGTTGCAAAGTTCCTGACTTGTAGTTCACTGGACTTTCCAGTTCATGGTTTTCTAAGAAGAACAAGCTTCTCCAGCAATCTCAAGCTTTCAATATGGCATTTACATACAAAATTTGTTAATTGTACAACATTTCATTTTGCAACCAAGAAAAATAACTGTGAGTTAGAAAGTGAAGGCACCGCCGTGTCTCTCTGCTTTGTGCTTCTTAACCCATTTTGTTCTGCTGCTATAACAAAACACCAGAGGCTAGATAAGTTGTAAAGAATATTATTTATCGTAGTTCTGAAGGTTTCAAAATCCAGTATCATGGTTCGGGTACTTGAGAAGTACTATTTTTCGCCTCATATCGTGGCAGAAAGCATCTGGTGAGTGAGGCTGACTGTGTACAAGAAAAGGGGCCAACTTTCCTTTATCAGACACTCACTCCTGTGTTGATGGCATTAATCCATTCATGACCCCAGAGCTCTCATAACCTAGTCACTTCGTGAAGAACTCTCTCCACATTGTTTCATATGAAATTTAATTGTCAACATGTGATCTTGCGGGACATAGCCAAGCCACAGTAATGAACAAACCAACCATTTATCAATTACCACAAGCCCATTCCTTTGGCTAATATTGATAACGTATTAATGATAATGAAACCAGAAACACTTTTGGTATCTACTGTATAAGCTATCCTGCAGCACTAGTAAAAACAATTAGAAACAAAAAGTCCTCACTTCTTTTAGTGTCTTAGGACTCTGAGCAGAGAAGAGGCACTAATTAAAGCCTTTGAAATAATTCTGTTACATTTCTCTGCACATCCTCCACCCTGCCAAATAATGCAAAATGGAAAGTAGAAAGTAGACAGACGTCACTGCAAATGCAAAACATAATTCTAATATTAAAGCAAAGCAGGAAAACACAACCACTAACAAGCATTAAGAAGAGGCAGAACAAACTCTTGTATAGAATCTTGCTGACAAGTGCTATTAAATATTAATTCTATAGACCGTGGAGACATCATTAAACAAACATATATAGCCTGATGCTGAATGTGCACTGGTCCGGGCATTTGTTTTACATGTGGATGTGGCTGGGTGTAGTCTTTTGTTGTTTTACAGGCAGAAGACAACCTCCCCCCGCCCCTGGCTTCCATTAATTGTGTCCTTCCCCATCACTGAAATTCTCATCCCCTTTCTGGCTATTTGTCTTGTCTTTGCTTTTCGTTTAATTGGGAAGACAATTTTTAGGGAGAATGAAGGGAGTTGCCCATTTTAAGGCTGTCCTGCAGGAATAAAAGTGCTTCATGTTTAGAGAGCCATCTAGGTTAAAAAACCAGCCCTACCTACACACAAGGCTTCAGAGAATGGCAGCCCTGACTCACCCTTGCCAGATGAATCTTGTTTTCCAACTTCCCATGTTTAAATTAAGATCCCAAGTATAGAGGAAGAGAAAGTCACAACCCATAGAAACTAGCAAAAGGCATTTATGTTTTTCACTTCTAAAATATATGTAAGGTATGGTCTCTGGATCCGTAGTGGATTTATGCCAGAATAATCCCCTCCTATCCCCAGATACCCAGAAGCTCAGGTGTTCAGGTCTCCTATATAAAATGGCTTAGTATTTGCATATAACTTACACAATCCTCCCATAGACTATAAATCATCTCTAGATTTCTTATAATACCTAATACAATGTAAATGCTATGTAAATAGTTGTTAGACTGTACTGTTGAGGGAATAATAATGAGAGAAAAATCAGTACTTGCTCAGTACAGATGTAATTGTTTTTCAAAGATTTTTTTTTCGTCTGCAGTCGGTTGAACCCGTAGACAGTTCACTAGCCTTTAAACTGTGCCCGAGGAGGAAAACACCATCACCAAGCTGTGGAACTGTGAAGGGCTTGTCTAGGGGTTCTTAAAGGTCAGTGACGTCAGAAGACCCTCCTGAAAGTAGAGACAGTCGGTTTCCATTCCCAGAGTTTTTGATTCGCAAAGCAGAAAGGAGGCCCAAGAATTTGGTCAGGTGATCAGTCGGCCACACCTTAGACATCACTAGCCTGGTCTAATGCTTACACTTCACAGAGGAGGAAATAGAGGTTGAGGCGCGGCCTCTGCCTAAAAGCTTTTTTGAAGTGGGACCCATGTCTCTGGCAGAAGATGTTGCTTTTCCTGCCGTGGGCAGGAGACCCGAGGACAGGTCCTGTGAGAAGATTGCAAGCCAGCCTCAGGATGCCACAGTGGTTTGTCATTCCCTCGAGGAATCTGTGTCATTTGCTGCAAGAGCTGTTGAGCTGAAGTGGAAGAGATCTACCAAGCCTTGTAATGTTCAGAGAGGCGGTCACTGAGTTCCCGATCTGCCACGTCCACAGCTGCATCACCCACAGCTACGGGTGGAATCAGAACCCCGATCTTCGGCGCCCCAGGGCTGGCTCCAGCGCTGCCTCTCTGATCATCAGATATGGCCATTGTTGCCTCGTCGCTGTATGACGCTGGGCCCAACTAGGACAATGATACCCATTGCTTCCCTACTTTCAAGAAGATGTCACGGAAGCAGGAACAGACAGAATGTCCTCTGCTAAACCTCCTGCCTGGATGTCACCCCTTATCACCTTCCTGGGCTTTCATATTATATCAATGGACCCATTTCTCCACCAAAAAGTGAAAAACACTTTTTAAGCCGTGCATTGACAAAACGCAAACGGAATTCAGTCTTGCTTCGTAATTAAATATGCATCATTATTATTTCTTCTAATTAAAAAAGAAATTAAATGTAAACATTTTCCTGGTCTGCTTCAATTTTTGGTGAGACCCCGTGACTCATGGGTCTAAGGGTTCACTGTGCCCTGGGTAGCTGGCAATGCAGATCCTTACTTGGCATTAAAAACAAAGATACAGGCCTTCAGGGTCCCAAGTTTGGATTGGTGACGGTCTCCAGGCTGCCCAGGTGGCCCAGGCGTTGGTGGATGCTGGAAGTAGGGCGAGGCGCGACGGTCCGGGTGCTGGGATGCTGGTGGTCAGATGGTCCCCAAGCTGCGCCCAGTGTGCATCAGGGAGGAGGCGCGGCCAGGCTCCCTGGACACCGCGGCGTGCAAACAGAGGGGAGCGCTGCGCGGCTTTCTTTTGCATACAATTACAGTGATGGCATCATTTTTTTTGAAACAAACTGTCCATAAATGTCACTGAAAATCCGGGTCTCCTTTTATTAAAACTGAAAAATGTGTATAAATGTAAATAACGGATGACTGATACAGGGATAAGAACGCCGCGGCGACTGCCGGCGCCTCTCTCTGTCTCTCTTTTTTTCTCTCCTCCTCATGTAATTTGCATTAATAAAGAGGCTGTTCCTTGTCGGAATGTGTTTCATCCGGTTTAAAATCCCAGGGCGATCCGCTAGGAAGAGCTCTGGGAGAATCCAACTGTCAGAGCCGACAAGACAAATGAATCCCGGTGTCAGGAGCGTGTGGTTCAACGATGACAGATTGAGAAGAACTGTCCCCCTCTCGACAGGCGGGCTTCATTTTCAAATTAATAAATCTGAATAAAATATTTTTCCTTTCATTACGAGCGGAGCCTGTTTGACAGTTGCAGTGACAGGAGGAGTAGCAGTGTTGATGAGAACAGTTTGCACGAATCCCACCTGGGCTTTTTCTGTTTTATTTTTACCTGCACTCTCTTCCCTGTTTGCCTCTCTGCTTACCCCTCCCTCACCTCCCAGTGTCTTCCTCTTCCCTCCGTTCCCTCCCTTCCATCTTCAGATCCTATGCTCATTCCTGCCCCCTCCGTGCTTTCCATGCCACTCTTCCCACTCTGGGAAATCTCTCTCTCTCTCTTTCTTACCTTCATCTGCAAGCTGATGCAATGCCAGGTCATTATTTTTCTTTAAAAAGAAAGAACACAACTAATTATTATGAAATGTGTTCTTTATTCTATGGCAGTGTGGGCCATGGTCCAACTCAAGTCCGGGATAGGGGACACAGAGAATTATCTGTGATTTGTGTTTTCTCCTTAGGAGACAGACACGCTTTTATTATTTTCTCTTTACAGAAATAAATAAATGAATAAATAAGATAGCAAATGAGCAACACTTCCAAATCAAGAGACAAACATAAAGAAAACCCCTGTTGTTGATTTCCTTCCGAAAGCTGAAAGAATGAGATCAAGCGCGTCTTAGGGATTGGATGTGCACAGTCAGATCTTAGTGCATAGGGTGACAGGCTGTTCTTCTTAAATAACTGAGGAACACTTTCTGAGAAACAATATGTGATCATTAGAGAAATACCATTGAGAAAAGTGACTTCTTGATAACAGAGGAAGCTTTGGTTTTGCATTTGGTAGAGAATCTAGTCACAGCAGGCAACTCATAATGTCCCAGTTTGCAGGGGAAGATCCACACAGAAATTAATCTGAGTGCAGTACTCAAATGATTCCTGTATCCCCAACCTTAAATACAGAACTATCCCTCTCTTACCTCCTGAACAAGGAAAGAAGGAAGGAAGGAAGAATGAAAGAAAGAATGAGGGAGGAAGCAGAAAGGAAGGAAGGAAAAAAGTAAGAAGAAAGGAGGAAGGAAGAAAGGAGGAAAGGAGGAAAGAAGGGGGAGAAAGGAAGGAAAGAAGGAAGGATGGATGTCAGTGAGAGTCATTAGAAATAAATGAAAATAAATAAAAGACCCCAAAGCCCATAGTTCAAAGGTCTGGTCTGTGCTCCCGAGTTGTTCTAGCCTACCCATCCTCTATAGTTGTTCTATATGTTGTCCCTCATTGTAACCAAAATTATGATTCTGTAATATTTGCATTGCAATTTTCTAGGACAAATTTAGTTCCCAACGTTTTGCACATAGTTGACATTGCAGAAAGTTGCTGCCCAGTCGCACTAATCTTAGAATGTGTTTGTAAAGATACTACGTGTGTGTGTGTGTGTGTGTGTGTGTGTGTGTGTGTGTGTGTGCGCGCGCGCATGCGCGCTTAGTTACATGTATAGGGTCTTCAAGCAAAAGTATGGGACTGTGTAGCCCTGAGTGCAAGTCAATCTACCTACTTCATGCTTCAGAGGGGGGATGCTTTATAGTCGTTTTAGGTGTGGCACTCTGCGCTAGATAGTAAAACAGTGTAACTCTCACATTTCTTGGGTAGGTGAAGTTCACATTTAATTTTGTTGAATTCTCAAGGAAATTGCTATAATAGAATAGCCAGCTACTAAAGCATCCAAAATAAGACTTCATTGCTAAGATGGGACCACGCCCCACAGCGAGGCTAAGATTCTGAAAATTCTTCCCTGGTTTGGTATAGTTCTTTAGCATATATTTCTGCATTTGCAGTTTCCCACATAAATCAAAAATATCATTTCGCTAATATTATCTACTGGTAGGACCCAAACTCATTTTCATATTAGCCTGATTTTAATGTTTAAGTGAACACATAGAAATGAATTAATGCATTCTTTGACGAATTCATAAATGCAGACAATATATTCTGCTCACACTTATCTTCCCTCTTACCCCTCCTCCAATCCTCCTTATGCCGTCTTCAAGTCTTTTGTTTTATTTTTGTTTGAGCGTCTCAAGACACTGGGTTTATCCACGACCACATGTATACTTTATTCCAAGATTTTTTTCATACATTAATTATTTTGAATTTTACAACAGGTTTGGGAGGAAGGATGACGATTATAACATTCACATAAAGAACTTATAGGAAACTGTTAAGATTAAGTGACTTAGATATAATTATTTGCCTCCCAAATAGGCAAGCGGACATGACATTTTTCCTTACTTCACTTAGCGTTACATTTTCACTAATTGATGCCCCCCTCCACTCCCATGTGCAGAGAAGACTTAGTGCAAATCATACAGCAGCAGAGTGGATTATTATTAATTCTCCAATGACTGGGAATTACTGCTCTTGACTCCCTTCCAGCTTTCAGAATAATTTGTAGCTGCCTCTCAAAACCTTTTTTAAAACCTTTTTTTTTTCTCTCTTTTAAAAAAGTTTTGGGTACTATTCAGTGGTTAGGAAAGAGTTGTGTTAAGACTATTACTGCCTTAAGCAAATGGTGATAAGGGTTACTAATGGAAAAGCCTACAGAAATCTGAGATCGTCACAGTAAAAGAATATGAAGATCATAAAGGGTAAAATGATTTCTGTATTATTTTTTAAGATGTAGTTCACTTGAAATTATGTGAAGATGGGAAATCCTGCCTTACCCTCATGGTTCAGTGAGCTGGTTAGTTATTGAGTATTGGATTTTTTGACAATCTCACTTCCTAGAGCTGTATTAATAAAAATGGATAATAATTATTTTTATAGGAACACTCTGAAGACACTTGAGGATAGAATAATACCTTACATTTATACCTTAATAAATTTAAACCATCACAAGCCATCATCACTCTTTCTTCATGGTTCAGATGATAGTAGATGAATGCATAAATGTATAAGTGAATCCATCCCCTTACGTTCACAACTTGGCAAAATAAGCACTGTTGTTACATTGAGCTGTTAAATGGGAGTGCACAGAGACGAAGTGCTTAGAATACAGTGAATGGATATAAGGCAGAACCACTAAACATCAGGCTGCTTACATTTGAAGTTTTTCCCCACTAAACCATAGGCATCTTTAGATTCACATTTTGCAAAGTTAGAAAACCTTTCACTGTGTGATTGGTTCTCTTACATTACTAGAATAGACAATTTGTATGGCTTACTCGACTTGGCTTGAAATTAGCACTAATATTTGGCACCAACCCATGCTGGTTGATAGGCAAGTATTGAAAAGAAAGAATGGGTCACTTCATTCCATGGATCAATTTCTCCCCTTTAGAGCTCATTAAACCTAATTATGATTTAGTAAACAGATGACTACCCAGTTGCAATAGTGTGGGCCCAAGGCCACTAGATCACACAGGACAGTGGAGAGTAGGGGTTCATGACCAGCAGACTGCCTAGAGCATGGTATTCCTACTGCCATGTTTCCTTAGTGTTGTTATAAAAGCTCTATCCACCATGGCTTCTTTTGTATGGTTACATGGGGGTGGGTATGAGAGTGGGAGGGTTGGGTGGGCATCAGTGGCAATGGAAAGCGGAGAGGTAGTCAGAGTAAAAATCTCATGTGCACTGTCCCAGGAATGAGGCTTCAAAACTCAGTAAAACTCATGCCTGTTCTCATGTGGCCACAAGACTCATGGTTGTCTGTACAAGATCCTCTCAAGAGGCATGCTCATGGATCAGAACAGTGGAAACAGCTCACTGCAAGGAACGCATATTGCATGGGTGTATTCGTGTGTGTCAAGACTTGTCTGAGTCATATATTTTCATTATTCACGTATATACATTGAATTTTCTACTTGAATGTAATTCCTTTTTGGAAAGGGGATGATGCAACATGCAGAAAGGTAGTTATAAGAGAGGATAATAGAGTGGCTGACTATGATCTAAGTACAATATAGACATGTTTAAGAATATCCTAGGAAACCTTTTTCCATACAATTATTTTATTCTGACCATAGTTGAATGGCTTTAATTTGACAATAATAATTACTGTGATGGGTGTTATCATTTTATTATTTTAAATACCTACTATGTACCACATACTGTATTATACTGTTAATAAACTTCACACTTAACTCTAGCAATTAGTTTTGTGGCATTAAGTCTCTCATTTTATAGATTAGGAAATCAAAGCTAAGCAAACTTGCCAATCATGTGATTAATTGCTTGAGCGAAGATTCAAATGGTGGGCTTATCAACTCGGAAGTCTTAATCAGCTAATGACAAGACATCCCAGCCACTTACCCTGTTGACACAGAGTCTTCCTGACTGTTCCATTTGCCAGCATTTTCTTTTCCTATACCTTTTGTTAAAAACCTCACCAGGGCTAGGTCATGTGCCTTGTTCTGCAGTGAAATCGTTCCTGATTCTCGGCTGCTCTAGTGACGCTGTCTACATCACTCATATCTTTGATTTGGAAATTAAGGTGATCATTTTAGGATGACTGTTCAATCATGACCCGAGAGCCAGTGTTCCTGTCTTCCCAATAGACCTGGTGTACTCAGACCCTCCCTCTGAAGACTTGAACTTCTGGTCCTCCTTAAACCTCCCCAGGAATAGAATTTCCACAGTCTAGGGAGCCCAATTCTTTAGGCAGTTCAACATTTCCTCTCCTTAATCTAAATGCATGCTCTCTTGTTTGTTATTCTGCAGTGTTAGAGGCTACCTGCTCATAGATAAGGCATCCTGTGAAAGCCTTCGCTGGGCTGGGAAGCAGTAACCAGGCAACCCTTTCCTTTCCCTTCTCTGACTAACCTTTTGCAATTCTTGTGACCTTTCCTCCAAAGTCTATTTTTCATCCCTTTAATCTTTTTGTCACCGCCCCTTCTGACCTCTAGCATCAACATCAAGGAGACCAGGTTCTGACACACAGAAATGCCACTCGTAGGTGGCAGGCAAATTGGCATGCTTAGCACAGCCCTGTGCTCCCTCCGGGGATTAATAATAAATACTATTTGATGATGAAATCGGAGTGCATTTTCTTTTCAGTGAGACAGTGTCAACTGTTTTCTTCTAAAATAGAAATGAGCAGAATACAAAATTGAACAGGCTTCATTTCTCCCCACTCAGGAGGCTGTTATTACTGATCTGGTTGGCATTCCTCCTGGCTGAACTCAGGCAGGAAGAGACTTAGCGGGTGCCACTGCGCCTTCCCTCGATAACTGGCTATTAGTTATGAAAAACTGGAGATGAGTACTTTGGGTGCTTTGTTTCCTTGTCCTTTATTCCCGATCTGACTGGTGTATCTTCAGTTATTAAGCAGGTGACTTTAACCATTAGGCTACAGTGCCAAGGCAACGTAGAAAAGAATCACACATATACTTCAAGAGCAAACAGCGATGCAAAGATTTGAAGAATGAACTCTTCTGGCATTTGGTGGCATTTTATATATTCTAGACTTGGAGTGGTTTTAAAAGTGAATGTGGTAAGGGAAGAGGGAAAATAATCTAATTCAAAATTTCGTGTTTCCCAAATAAGAAATTTGAGGTTTTGAGAGGCTGAACATGTTAGTTATACACAGGTAACATCCTGAATGTTCAATGATATAGTGTGGGTCAGAACTAAGGTCTGACCATGTTCACACTGTGATTTCAATCTGGAATATCCTCATAGGAGCATGTGTTGAACACCTAGATCCCAGTTTGGAGGAGATGGGAACACGTAGCACCTAGCTGGAAGAAATAAGCCCCAGAAGGCATGTCCTTAAGGCTAACACAGATCTCCAGTCCCTTTTCTCTGCTTCTCAATGGGGTGAGCATTCTCTGGCACATGTACCCACTGAGCTCAAACATCATCAGACCCAATGACTGTGGCTGAAATTTCTGAAACTTTGAGCTAAAATAAGCTTTGCTTCACTTAGGACATATTGTTCACAGCTCACTTCCAGTCCATATGGAGCATCACCCCCACTACCTCCAGAAGAGGTATTAACAGAAGAGTTAATACGTCCTGTGTTTAAAAAGCACTAGGCCCTCTATGGCAAAAGGGGGTATGAAATAGGATCATAACATCTATTAGGAGTGAGCTCCAATATATGGTAACACTAAAGTTGGCACATTTACATTAGGAATGGAAGCCTTTAGCTTTGCCCTCCTTACACCTGTGCTGCTCCCTTCTGGAATTAAGAACACTGGAAAATACAGAGCAAAGTAAGTTCTCCACTGGGATGCAAAGAAAGATAACAGTACTTTTCCCATGTCAAGGAGAAGCCACAGTTAGTGCTACATGCTAGAAAAATGTAGCCAATAATAATATAAAAGTTAAAGAAGCCAAATAACGTGTACCCGAAAATATGAATACCTCATTAATTGCCAAATGAATGACTCTAAAGGAAGACAAACTTTTAGGTACATCTACAAGAAGGAGCGATGCAGAAGTTTATTTTTAGTTACGTTTAAAATGGTTGTTTTGTGCATCATTATTGAGAAAAGGGTTGCCTAGGCCTGGGCATTTTGTGTTGACTGTAGCTGTTGACTTTACGTAAAAAGTCTCATGGTCTTTACATGGTGTCAATAGAACAGCCGAGGAGCTTGGATATCAATAAAAACCCCTGAGATGAGATGCCAGGTTTCCACCGTCCAGTGTGGTGCTTGCCATAATAGTGGGTCCTTCTGAGGTATCGCAGGATTTGCATCTGTGAGAATGCCTCACTGTCATCTTTGCTGAGATGCCACAGTAGCATACTGCTATAAAGGAGTATTAAATGAATCTTTAAAACAGAAAGGGAATGAAGATTTAGGTGGAATAATATAATTAAGAAAGTTTTAAATAAGCCAAACCATGCGTTTCATACCTATAGTTACAGCACTTAGGAGGTTGAGACAGGGGAATCCAAAGTTGGATAGCAGCCTGTGCTATGCAGCAAGAGATGTGTTTGGGTAATAATGAATAAGTCGTTGGTTGGACTGGAATACTTGATGAAGTGACTTGTCAGAGATAAAGATGACATTGGAGAGGCGACTTAGGATCATGTTCAAAGTCAAGCCAAGGGAAACCAAATTTATTTAAATTCTTTGAGGTATTTCAATATCACCCAACAAGTCAGCTGATAACATCCACATAAGCTCCCAAGGTTGCTTTAAATAACTTTCACATAGCCCCTAATTGGTCAGCCAATAGTGGCATTCACCACATGACTAGTTTAGGTTTGTAAATATTTCTCAGGAGTGTGCCTCTTGGTCCCATCTTATTTCTCTGCCATAACAGACATTGCCTTAGCACTGACCAAAAAGCACCTAGTGCACGGCCTCCCCTCGCTAGGGGAGAACATGTGACAGGAAGAAAATGTGTTCATTCATAATGGGACATCATAAGCAGCTCAAGCTGAGTCCTTCCAAATTTAAAATGGAAAATCAGATTGCATATTCCTGATTTGTAGACAAGTGGCTCTTTTAATTCACAGATGTTAAATGTAAATGCTACAGGTAAAATAACTAACAACATAACAAGAGTTTATTGGAAAGAGGTAGAACTCACAGGAAACGTGATGGAAACTAAGATATGCTGTGTTTCCAGAGGTAGCAAGAAATGCTCTAACATAAAATTAGAGATTCTTATAAATCCACCTATAATATAGGGACCAGAGATGGAAGATGCTAGTGTGGCCTGGAAAATTGAGTGGTTAATACCTATTTAATTATATTTAAGAGTTTATGTAGTGTTTATAATTATTTTTATTTATTTTGTGGTTAAGGATAAAAGTTAGTAGAACTGAGATGGCATTTTCAAGAGAAGGGCCACACCTGGGCACGGCTCGGTGCATGAAGTACCTGCTAAACAAACAGGAAGACCAGAGTTTGGACTCCAAATCGATGTGAATGTCAGATAGGCATGATGACCTGCTTGTGACTTCAGAGCCAAGGATCCAGGGACAGGGGAAACTCTCAAACACTGTGGCTATCCAGACTGACAATTGGCAAACCCTGCACTCAAGTTAGAGATCCTATCTCAATGTATAAGTTGGGTAATGGTTCAGGGAGACACCTGTTGTCAACCTCTGGCTTCCACATGCACTCTCACACATGCTCCCACACACATGCACCATGTATGCCACACACGGAAACCTACACACTAAAAGGAAATCAACAATAAAGTTTTCAGTTTATAAATGAGAAGTGAACTATTAGTAAGACCGTATGCAATGATCAGGAGCACCCACCACATGTCAGCTCATGTAAAAGTACTGGACAAAATCACTGAGGTTCAACATGAGAGGGGTAATGTTCTCAGGCTGGACCCTTCTTCAAAATTGTTACTTTCTGGCTATTGCCTCCGCTCCTCACAGGTAACCAGGGGGCTTCCTGGAGATGCTATGAAATACCATCTAATAGACCTGTTTTTTTCCTATCATTTGGCTTAGATCCATTGTGGAGAATGTCTGCTCAGTTTACCGTTCAACAAAGCCATGAAGTGTCTGAGATGTCTACCCTGAACTCTCAAATGTTTTAAGCATGAAATTTGCTGTTAAAACAGCCAGAATATTTATCTCTCTCACCCCAGTAATTCTCCACATCCTCTTTACAGGGTATCCTTCAGGAACATTTTCATGTAGCTCTAATTTTCTATTGCATTTAAAAAAGACAATTCAGCAATTTCACAGTATAATTTTAGTTTTTAAACGGAGTCTGAATTCCAATATTCATATTTGCATTATTTTATCACTTAGCAAATGATTTCATCAAACCTATATAAAAAACCCAATAAGAACAACTTCTTATCTTAAAGTAAAAAGACAAAGAATCAGATTGCTAGGCCACTAGTCCATAGATGCTATGTCTAGATCTTGGGTCTAATTATTATGTTTCCAGATTCTATGTGCTCTCCAATCTATCATCCACCCAGTGTATCATGCATAATTCACAGTTGATAAAAAAAATGGTAACTTCTAGTAGAAATTCTAAGCTTGTTGCACAGATTGAGGGCAAATAGAGAAGAGTCATCAACACTCAAGCAGAGCTCACAATTTTCATACTTAGGATTAGTGTCAGGGAGCACCAGTAAAACAATATATAAAAGTCCTCAAGGGGTCAATGGTGACGGATTAAAATCAATGATCCCTATGGATAAGTCCGCAGTAAGTAAAAGTCATTGTTTACGGTTTAAAATACCCAGATGACTTTGCTTTTAAAACCACCACTTTTTTTTTAATAGACTGTATTTTGCCTGAGCAGCCAAGGACAAGACTGAGGTCGTTTCTGACCTGTCCCTCCTGTGCAATAGCATTCACGATTCTGACTCTCAACTCTAGGATCTATGAAGAGAAGTGGCAGAATGAACATACTGTTTCTTGGCATAATGAAATTCTATAAACCCCAAGTACTATTCTCAAGATGCCTGGTATGTGCAGAGCCCTCCTCTCTCGGGGAGGCAGGCTTTCATCGCTTCACAAAGCCCTAGGAAAAAGAGAAGGCTTCCAAAGAGAGGCAACCAACACAGTGGGTGAGTGGCCGACCACCATATGCAGTGTAGGGTGTCAGTCTAATTGCTAACTGCTGTTGATTGATGTTTGTCTGCTGGACAATTAACCCAGCAAACCCAGCTCACTGCTAGGTACCATCATGGCAACAAAAGCCCTCTTCTTGTTCTCTAAAAGTCCACGATTTCCAGAGTGGAATTTAAACTGATCTTTTAGCCTTCAACTCATAGATCACGTTCGCTCACACTTTCTGTTTCAGTAGAAATGCTCACGGATGCTGACTTTGGAGTTCCTGGCCATCAGAACAAGATAGGGTTTGAATGACCTGGAAATTCTGGGTTCGTCAAGGCCTTCAAGGACAGGTTGTTTTTTTTTCCTCTGTTTTTTGTTTTTCTTCTTTAAGTACATAAATGGTGTGAGAGTAAAAGAGAGGACAAGTGCTGTGGAGAGGCCGAAGATGTTCCTCTTAAGAAGAGAGGTAGGTAGGTTATCTATGCTTTTTACGAAAAAGATGGGTGCTGTGGGGATCTGGTTAAGGAGCAAAAGTAGAAGATGACTTGAAATAGTGTACATCAGGAAATTAGAAGACCTCATCTCAGTCATTTTATCAACCTTAGCTTTGATGTTTCAGTTAGGAAGATACATCAGATTTTTAAGATATTCTTGAGCTTGGTTTGTTTCCTAAAATACCCCATGGGACCACGGCTGGCATCAGCTGAATCTTCCTCAGTCTGCACCTTCTGGGCAGGAAGATTTCCCACATGGAAATGTCACCGTGGGGAAAGCTCCAAGCTTGGCACCCCCAAATCCTCACCCTGCCTTCAGAAGTTGTGGCAACACATGTTTCCAGCACTGTTTTTTTCCCCCTTGACTTTCAAAATTCAATGTAAAATGTTTAATCGTTACAGAGAGGAAGAAAACTCAAAATGTACTTGATTAACAGGAATTTTAAAAATGGCCAGTTGTAATTATTTTGCTTTTCTCATTTTTTTTCAGATAAGCTGAGGATACGCCAGTTTTCTTTTGTTTGTTTTATAATAAGGATTTAACAAAGATATAAAAGGAAAAAGTTTCATTGGGCCAGGTTAGTTATATAATTTTCTTTGTACTTCAAAGAATTATTAAACTAATATACAAAATAAGGTTAAGAAATATTACTGATTACAAAGAATAGGATGAATTTTTTTCTGCCTGTGTCTTTCATATCATTGACACTCTATGTCTTTATGTTCATCTACTTCTATTTGCAAATAGACACCCAGGCTTCTTTTCTCAAAGCCAAGATCTCAAAATCCAAATCTTCCTTCCCTTCATCTCCCTTGGCTTCTCCTCCTCAAAGCCAAGATCTCAAAATCCAAATCTTCCTTCCCTTCATCTCCCTTGGCTTCTCCTCCTTCCCCTCCCTGAACACCTTCCCCATTGCTTTTGTCCATCATTTCTTTGGTAAAACTTCTTCCCCACTAAGGCTAAATTCCCCATGATGAAGACTAGCAGAGCGGCTCACTCACATGGAGTCGAGGATCTCAGTGTCTCTCAGTGTGTGAATCACAGGAATTAAGAGAGTTGATTCTGTTCCTGGGCCTGAGCCCATCTCAGCCTAATATTCTAACAGCTTCCTCTACCTATTTTGCTAATTCATTTGCATAATGAGATCAGCAAGACACAAGCTCTGAGAGAAAAAAGCAATACAGGGAAAGAGACAGCTGCTTATCAATCAGGTGAATTCCAAGCCAGGGTGCCTGAAAATTTGGTTGACCTATATTATTTGTCACAAATAACCAGAAATTTTCAAGTAAGTAATAAAATTGATCTGACTTTGTCTAGGCAAAAAAATAATTCCCTGACTTCAACTTATTATCAAAGGACTCATGCAATGTAATCAATTCAGTAATTAGAATTCTATTTGAAGTCACATACATTGGCCTCTCAAGTTACCCACTTCTGAATGCTCTCAGTCTAAAGGGGTAACAATTCATGATTTTTACTGATTTTTCTTAGGGTAAATATTTCAGGGTTTTTTTTTCTTTTTCTTTTTCTAGAAATAGCTGAAATCAGTTTGTCTTTAACATAAAAGCTGTTTAGTGGTAGTGTCATAAAAATCCACTAATTTGCAGGTGCTTTTCCTCTTCTGATTCATTTAAGCAGCAGCCCTAGCTCCTGAGGGGACCAAAATTGAGCACTGAAAAACTCATGAATTTGTAGCTGAGGTCATGTCTCACAGAGTTGATATCACCAGCATAAATGCTCTCCTGTAACCTTCCTTCATGCTGCTTGTATAGAAGCATCAGCCAAGCTTGCAACTAAAAATTCTAATTTGCCTTTCCAAATTATTTTGCCTTCAGTTTAGGGATAACCACTGGTCATTTAGAGAATGTAAATGGCAACTTTTGAGTCATAAATATTTCATAGGTTGGGATCAAAGTAATGTGACCTCAAGAAATAGGTCACATTTGAGGTATCTAGAAGCATTTATGTATGTTTTGTTTTAATTCTGCAAATGAACAACTGCATTGATTTGCCTGATAATTCTGGAATTATTCATTTGTTGCTACTCGGAATATTAATCTAATGGAATTAAATGATCTCCTGATCCACCTTCACTGATGGGTCCTGGAGACTGCACTTAGGGAAGTTTTCCTTGTCTCATGTCCCTTCTACATTTATCTGTATATTAATTTCTCTAACTGTTGAGCATGGTCAAGTTAAAACCAGGCTTCTAATTTGCTCCTACATTAAACTGGGATATACCATGTCCCAGAAGCTTTTTGGCAAAGGACTTTCTAGCTCCCTGCATAGGCTGTAAGGAAGATTATGGATAGCCTTAAGTTAATGCTTCCAAACTAAGGCTTGGATTCTTACATGAGGAGCATGGTACCCTCTGGTACATCTTACAGTATCTGCCATGATCGAGATGATTAAATAAATTCTTATTCAGGACTCAAGGTCTGGATGGACAATATAAGAGGCAGGAGGGTGAGGCTAGAGTGATTTCTGTTACACAGAGAGGACCTGGTCTATCTTACAGTAGCAAGGTCTTTGGACTTGAAACCAGAAGACACCATAGTGGTTTCTCCTTTGGGAGCTACATCCTGTATATGAAAACTCAGGCTCAGATTCAGGTAGATCAAATAACTTAGAAAAGTCATGAAAAAAGATCAAATAACTTACAAAGGAAGCTTCTGAAACTTATAAGGCTAAGGAAATTCAGAAAGCTGCAAGACTCACAAGATTTCTCAAATGCAGACAGACAAGGCAGTAAACGATTGCCGGGTAAAAGAATACTCTTAAGGCATGCAACACCTTTAAAGAACAATAGAAGGTAGATTTTTATGGCTCATATAAATTTTACTTTGAGGAAATATGTTATACTTTCTTGTGTGCTATCATTGTGCTAAAATATCAAAGTAAGCAGTCCCACAAAATTCCATCCACTTAAGGATTTGAGGTGTTCCTGGACAACCAAGCATTTTTAGTAAAATGCGATACTTACGTAGCATGGGGAAGCGCAAGGTGCTGCAGAAATAAATAGGAGGAAAGTTACCCCAGAGCATGTAGGGCTACGGACAGCTTCTCAGAAAAAGTAGCAGAAATTGGAACTGGATTAGAACTTTGTCTGTAGCCCCATGCTATCGTTTTGTTTTAAGCAGTGAGAACATTAGGAAAATGCAAAATTAATCAGAGCTTCATTTGTTCCATATAGGAAGTCAAGGAATTTAAAGACAAGCGTCCATTGGTGAATTAAAGCATCCAGAGCAGGGTGGGTGGGACACAAAACGCATGCTCAACAAAATCTCCATCTTTCCACCTATTTCTGTATTCTGATATGATGCTAACATGTGTTAGTGACCATTTCCACACACAGTGCATGTTCAGTCAACATTCTTTCAAACAATTTCAATATCAACAAATTTATAAAAAATAAAAACAGTTTTAATCAACTTTTCCCATCTTTTCTGGGACATTTGCCTTTTTACCATCATATGGATCCAAGAGGCCATCTTTTGCAATGTCAGTATCCAAATAGTACTTCTTTCTTTCCAACAAAATAGTCCACTCTTATGTACAGACTAGTTGGGGTTTTTAGGGACGTTTAGCATATGCAGATAACTTGCAGGTTCTTAGGTTTTCTGGATGATTACTGAACTGTTGGCAACATTTACTTCTCTTCTTCATATGCTCTTCCTATGAGGGTATTGGATGGGGCTGAAAACAACTTGTCATTACAGCTTCATGGTGGCTGTCTGAGAAGTGAAGCGAGGAGGAAATTTTCGCAAGAGATGCTCAGAGGCATTGTCTAGAAGTTACTGCAAGTTCTATATCTTTTTATTCTAGAAATGTGCACAGATTTGGGATATGGATCTATGACATGAGGCAAAGTAGTCATGGGTCCCAGCCTTCCCACCTGTGGACACTTGCCTCAAGAGTTCCAGTCTGGTCCTCATGGGCCTGCATAATAATGCTGCTTCCTTTGACTTCATCTGGGCAGCAGTGACAGACACAGGAACAACACCTCTCTATCCAGAAACTCTGAGATCAGTGTCTGTTATGCTCACTGCTTCCTGGAAGAGACCCTAGGACCTGTACAGAATGCAGGCAGGGACTGTTTTTCACTGACATTCTAAAAACACTGCACAGCTCCTGTGACTTCCAGAAGAAAAAGAAAAATCCCAGGGCCATCTGAAGACATATGGCTTAAGATTGTAGTTGTGTCTCTGTGTATGTGTTTATGTGCATGTGTACATGTAAATAAGATGTATGGGTGCGTGCTGTGCATGTGTGTATGTGTGTATGTGTGTGTGTGTGTGTGTGTGTGTGTGTGTAAGCAGAAGTGGAACTGGGTTGGGGATTAAAGATTTCTTTCAGTTTAAACTCTTTGCAGTAAGCTGCTGCCACCCTTGCCCTGGCTGTCACTGGGTTTCCCTATGAAGCTTATTGTGAAGGTGATTGCTCCTTTATAGACTAAAGGCATGAGGCTGTACCATCAACAGCTGAGCCTAACTATATTTATTTCTCTTACCTCCAGAATCACAGTGTAACCATTTCTGCTTGCTATACTTAATCTTCTTACAATATGGAACCCGCCAAGAACTGGGGAAAGTTACCTGCTACTCTTGCCTTCTACAGATTACCCTGTAACAATATACACACATAAGGTAATTACCAGGTGATGAGTGTGAGCTTTGAAAAAGAGATGTCATATAAATTTAAGGCATTATCATTATTTTTATTGCTGCATTAATTAGGTCGTAACACAATGTAACAATAAAGACATTACCTAGATATATTTTAATTATCTGTTTTGAGGTAAAAGTATGTCAGCTGTGCAGATATCTGATGTGATGTCAGGGTGTGACAATTTTGCAACTTCTCCATGTATGTGGAACTACTCTAATAGAACCGCTCCACACTTGTCTGCTCGACGTTACTCTGCTATGTCTTTTTTTTTTTTAATTCCAGTTCCTGTAATTATAAATAATATATTCTTATTAAACCTCTTGGCATAGTTATTGGGGAATTGCAACTGAAAAATTCTGTTGCAATTCACTGTCTTCATACAGCCAATCTCTTTCCATTTCAGGTCTCATCAGAGAGTGGGAAACCACTCCACCTCCTAGGCAGGGAAGGCTAGGTACTCTCTCCCAGTGTTCATGGCTCTAGAATGACACAGGTCTCATAATGTATTTATGGTATACAGTGTGCATAGGCTATGCATGTATGCAATGTGCATTGCATAAATCTAAGTAACTAATGTACCTATTTTATTATTACTACATTGTGTTTAGAAACTTTGAGTCCCTTTCTCTTAGTGATGTATAAAATATTTAACAATTTATTGTGGACTAAAATCATACTCACTGTTCTTTGGATGACAAGAAATTACTGCTCATGTCTGTATTTAGGAGGCTGTAAATTTCCACTTTCCTGCTAACTTTCCATCCCTTTCTAGCTTTAATGACAATGATTATAATTCAGACTGGTTTTTAAAATATTCACATATTGTGTTGTCTTTCTTTTTCTGACTTATCACTTGTAAGTGCAAGTCACAGTGTATCTTAGTTTATAATGTCTGAATGATATGCCACTGTGTATATCTGCAAAATCTTCTCATCTGCTGGTAGACATCTAGGTCAATTCCTATTTTTGGGCTTGTGAATAGTAAAAAAACAAGCATGGATTTGCAGATGTCTCTTGGATATACTGATAGATATTTTCTTTGTATATCTATATCTATATCTATCTATATCTATCTATATCTATATATAATCTATATATATATGTAATCACACACTTATATAATCACACACATATATATATACATACATGTATGTATACATACATATATATGTACATGTGTGTGTGTGTGTGTGTGTGTGTGTGTGTGTGTGTGGTGTGTGTGTGATAGATAGCAAGATCATATGATGGATTTATTTTTAGTTTATTGAGGAACCTTAATATTCTTGCCCATAATGGTTTTACTAATTTATATTCCCTTAAAAAAAGTGTGTCAGCATTTCTCTTTTGTCTTTTTGACAAGGACAGGATTGGTGTAATCCTTCTCAGCACAATACTGTCTGACTTGCAGTTCAGTTACCTTTAGGCAAAGGCATACAGGACTATCTTTGTTGCTCTTACTTATGAGTAAGGGCCTTGTTGACAATGGATGTTGCTAGATAGAGTTGGAGTATTTGATGATAAATTCTGTATACCAACTTTACTGGATTGAGTGGCAATAATACAACTGGTCAAGTATTAACTCTGGGTAATTCCTAGATTTTTTTTTTTTCCCAGAGAAGATTGGTATCTGAGCCAGTAAACTAGGCAAAGGAGTCCAAGTGCGAGCAGGCACCAACCAGTTGATCTGGGGAAAGAACAGAGGATGAAAATGGTGGAAGGGGGCAATTTGTCAGTTTTTCTTCCTGAATGGGCTCCTCCTTTTGAACATCAAAATCCAGAATCATCCTGTCTTTGGACACTAAGACCTGTATCACTGTTGCTCCAGGAATCTCTCTGGCTTTCTGTCTTTAACTTGGTCACCAACATTGGTGTCTCTCATTGTAAAGCTTCTGTCTTTTTAGACTGAGTCATGCTACTGGCATCTCTGGCTTTTCAACTTAGACATGACCTAACATGGAACTTTTATCCCAATCCCACATGAGTCAGTATGTGTGTGTGTGTGTGTGTGTGTGTGTGTGTGTGTGTGTGTGGTGCATGTGTACCTTTACCTATTTGTTCTATTTCTCTGAAGCACCCCAATCAATGTAAAATCTATTATATTACAAGCATTGTCATCATTGATTGTGTTTTGTAATAGAGTGTGCAAGGGTTTCAATATCGCTATAGTTCCAGCATTTTTCCAATGCTTAACTTCAAAGCCTCCTTTGAGACTCAAAGAAAATTCTTAGTTATGAGAGCCAGTAAAGTTAAAACAAAAGATGAGAGCAAAAGTAAACAAAAAAGCAAAATTATGTGCTTCTAACATGTGATGGTAAAATAACCATTCCTGTTTCAGAGAGTGAAAGTAGAGCTATAGCTAAGGGAGAGAACCAGTTACAAGATCAAAACCCACCAGGTTACACAATGAATCCTTTAGCACCACAACTGGCACCCAGGGAATTTGGTAGAGTAGCATGCACTCCAAAAGACTTGGAGTTGGCCAGCTCTACTTCTATGTTTTTGCTGACTGTAGTCCACAAGGCCTCTCTCTTATGCTAGTTGTGCATGCTGCCTGTGGCTTTCCTTAACAGATACCATGTTACTGGCATTTGTAACTGCCTAGAATTTCTGAGAAATTTCTACTTCACAGCATAACACATCATGCTCTTGGGATGAGATTTTTGATCTGCCACTTGCCTTGGTACCTCTGGCCCTCTTTTGAAATCTCAGTGGAAGCCTCTATGACTACACAGGTCTTGCATTCTGTATACCTGTATAAAACACCACCACATTTATGATGCCAAGATCTGCTGCCAGGTTGTCCAGTATCTTAGTCTATTGGTATCACAGCTTGCAGCACTCCTGAGTGCCTAGATGACTGAGTGAAAACAGGGCACCCTGAAATTGTCTTCTGAATATTTTACTTTTGCATCTTTGAGCATGGGATGGGCAGGATCAAAACATATCCTGACATACCTATAAGACATCTTTCCTATCATCCCAATTCAAAGTCTTTGGCTTTTTTTTTTTTTCCAATCTAACCTCTGAGCAACCTTACACCTTTCTTTGGTTTACTTTTAAGCATATCCTCTTTCTAGTCAAACTGCAATATTCCTAAATCATTTTGCTGTGATTTTTTTTCCACTAACATTCACTATCAACTTGTGTGAAAGCAGCCAAAATACCTGTAATAATCCTGGATGCTGCAGCGTCTTGAAAAATTCTAGGCAGATTAATTAGTCTTTTACTTGTAAACTCAGTCTTGTACCACATCTCAAGGCTCAGATAAAAAATAGACAGGTTCACTGTTAGAATATAACATGAATGGCTTTTAATCCAGCATCCAGCAGAGTCTTTGTTTTTGTTTTTTCTTATATCCTATGAGCACAGTCTTTACTATCCTCATTCCTGTCAGCTTTGTGGTCTTCTGGGTCCACAATAAAATCATTCATTAAATTTACTCACAGCATCTTTTTTGATGTGCTTCTTCAAACTTTTCCAAATTCCTTCAATAAACCAATTTTAAAAACTTCTGAACCACATGGCCATTTATTGTCACAGAAATCCCCCACTTCTGGTACGAATTACCTACTAATTAACCTTTTATTGCTGTAACCAATACTTGAGAGAAATGAATTGAATTGTGGTTTGGGCAGTTTCAGTTTATAGTCCTCTTACCCTGTTGTTCCTAGGTCATGGCAAAGCAGAGCATCATAGGTAACCACAAGCCAGAGGAAGAAAAAAAATGCTCTTTTTTTCAATTAGGCTCTACCTCCTGATAATCTTAGCTGGGAACTCAGTAATGAATTGATTCACTGATATCGTAAGACCCCCATGATTCAACAAAAACAAAAACATGAAAACCACATACATAAGCTTGCAACCAAGCCACTAACATATTAGCCTTCAGGGAACAGATTTAGATTCAAACTACAACATTGTGCTTGATGAACTCATGTTTTTTCAGATATCAAAGTTTCTATTAAGAGAAAGTGGTAAAGTCTATCCCTTTGGCTGAGTGTATTCTTAGTTATACTGTGTTTAAGTATTTAGGTATAATTAAATATTTCTCTAAGCATAGTCCTTCAGCATCGGTGTGGCTTGATTGGAAAGGGTTACAGTATCAGATCTGTCCCCTCGTTTACTCTGTACTATTGTCCTGGAACCACTTGCAGGATGTTCCTCTCCTCATGATGGATTTAAGCACTACTGACCTCTAATTCATATGTACTTTGTTCAAAACTATCTTAGTTCACCAGAAAGTAATATTATTGAACTTCACAATAGAAATGCCCTGTATATCTAGCTTTTCCCTTCCCACTTTCACTCTAATCCCTATGTAAAAATGCAATGTCTTCTCCCTAAAATGGAATCTTGTATGTCCAAGCACAGTGCTTTCAAAGCATAAATGGCTCCTTCTACTTCTTCGGTACACCACTGATGGTCAGATTAACTTAATGTTAAATCCTGAATGGAAGGAATTTATACACATCACAAAGCAGTAAGAGTTTCTTCATGATGACATTTTACCTGTTACCTAGATAGAACACTAGGCAGTCTTTAAATAACTACTGTCTAGAGGTCATTAAAAAAATTGTCCATTGTTGAATTGGCATTTTATTCAACTAAAAGGTAAGCCAATTACTTAGGCTTCTTATTTATAGATATACTTTGAAATGAACGCACACATATATAATTGTCATTTCATTTGGCCGTAACTTAGCATTCTTAACTATACCTATGACTACATCGAAATTATCACCTACGTGCTGCAACAGTCATTTGGTAACCTTGCTTCACTCCAGTGTTTTGAAAGTGCTTTGAAATTCTCAGTCTGACAGAATAATAGAAATCCAAATAATTATTTCTTCTATCATTTAAAAAATGCCCTCCCACTCCATTTATGCAGTATTTAATTGACAAGGCACAGAACAACGCCTCCCTCCTCCGTGAGTAGTTTTCTGTGGACACAGAACAACCGTAAGGTTGTAACAGTTGTGCTCCTTGCACCACGCATTCCATTAACTCCCAAGGCAACAGTATTTCTCTATTTCGTTCTTGCTTCCTAACACATTACAATAAGAAAGGGAAAGTGAGAGGATGTGAAAACAGTTCGATAGATGGCTCATGAAATGGAAATGCACCGACTTCGTAGGATGAAAGAGAGGGAAGTACAGGAAAATCTCAGCAAAAGTTAAAACAGTGTTGGGGGAGCAGCTGTTCAGAAGGAAGAGATAAAAGCCAATGGCAGCGAGGCCAGAGGGAGCTGAGGATGGGTGCTAAGGGGCCAGGAAGGCTTTGAGTGACGGACTCAAAGACAGTCAGACATTAAAGGAAGCTTTGAAAACACCTCAAACAGAAGAGGAAAAAAAAAAGACTAGTTAAGCAGGGCTTACTTTATCTCGAGGAAGAATGTGTTGTGTTTATGTATATATAAACAGAAATATAAAGTTGTTTCACTTTGCTTGCTTCGCTCATTAGGAGCAGTAACATTTTGGAAGGATGTTCTCTTGGCCTGACACACGTAAACCATGTCTTATGAGTCCGAATTGGTCTAAAGAAATACTTGAAGCCGAAATCCAGAAAAGTTGGAAGTTAGGGTGTTTTGAAAGAATGGCAGCCAGTCCTTTGCTCCCTGAAAACACTCCCTAGCTAAATGAAGGAACAACCTGTGTGACTAAGTTGCAGATAGAGAAGAGATCAAATACAAACGCTTCTCCTTTTCTCTAAGTAATTTCTTCATGGTCTTTTAAGCTTTCGAGCATGTTGTACTATTTTGCATAAATTCTCCAAGTGGAAAAACCTTTCTGATTGTACTTCCTGCGATTCATTATACTGAAGGAAGAATTAAGTGCTAAAATATATCTTTGATTCCAACCCTCAAACATACGTCTTTTAAGAACTGAAAAAGTGTGTAAGTATGAATTTTTATTGACACAATTTAAAAGTCCTACCAGATCACTCTTCTTAAACAAGCATCTGTTTTTTTCCAAATGTTCAACTGATCTTGGTATTTTTCATCTCAATACTTCTTACAGAGTATTAACTCATAAATTAACATAATTAATATCATGCTATTCCACCCTCCCCACCATTACTGCTTACACTATGATAACCCAATACCATTAGCCAGCATTTATTGAGCAAGTACTGTGTTCAACACTTTTCATGTATTATCTAATTTAAATCTTACAGTAATCTTCTGAGATAGATGTCAACAAGTAACTCTCAAAGCTGGGATTTAGCCTTTGATCTGACCTTTCATTGTATAGTGCTTCCTTATTATTTGATGTCTTTTTGGTTTCTCTGATGAAATTATCTGTTCTTGGTTTTCCTTGGTTATAACTCCGTGTTCCATTTGCCTGACAAGCTGCTTCTATCAAGCCCTGGAACCTTGAATGTGGGTGGTTTTGCCTCGCAGATAGAATCTGCTTCCGTGTTTGAATCTAAGAGCTGTGAGTTAGTTGTGCAATGCTATCAATCCTCTAGAAGGTCTTGCTATTTCTCTTTGGTTACAATGTGCTGCTGAGATTCACGGTCTGTTTACTGGTGCTCTGGGGTTGTATCAGCTACTCTAGTTGGGTCTGGGTAAGTACGTCTATAAACACTCGCTACTGCTCTATGACTTACTTACCAAGATCTATGCTAAAATACAATTCTGTTGCTGTTGTAGCTGCCTCCTCTCCTTAATGTTTTACTTCAAATGTAACACACTGCATTGTTCTGACTCTTTATCCTACTGTTTGGCAGGATGATTCCTATGGAATGGAAAGGGTACATGGAGTGGTAAGCTTAAGACAAGGTAGTAGTAGGTGGACGTGGGAAAGGCCATTACTTTGACAACCTAGCTTCGTATTCGTGACTTTCTGTGTCAGTGACTTTCCTACCATTCATGCTTTGCAGTCACCCGATATAGACTATTGTCTTTCTATTTACCAGTCGCATACCAAGATGATGACAACATTTGATTCATCTTTGTTTATATTTGGATTTTCTTTCCTTGTATTCTGTTCCACAAATAAATGGTACTTCTTTAGATCATTCTTTGTCTTTCTGGGGGATGATTGCATCCCATTTTGCTTTAAACATGTGAACACCCAGCTCCTGGAAGATATGAGAAAGATCAGCTAGTTGTGCATCAAATGGGTTCACATTTCCTTTGTACAGGCAACTAGACTCCATTTTCCAGAAGTTAAAATGGTTTCCAGTCAACAGAAAGAAGACAGAAATAATGTGTGTCACTTCTAGACACATCATGAAATCTCTGGTGCCATCCTGAGGTTCTTTCTTCCCTCATTTCTAGTCAGGTGTACAGCTTCCAGGGAAAGACCTTGAGTCCTCATATGACGACTGATCTCATACCTGTGAGTAGTCCAGGATTCTAAGTGAGCTCTCTCACTTCCATTGGTCTGCACTGCAAAGCAATGAGAGAGAAAAGCAAAAAGGTATTGTGTTAAATTATGTAGTTAGGATCCATTGTTACAGTGGCTGGCAATTTTTTATTCCAACGAACATACTGGGGCTTTGTGTTCCATGTGTATGTGTGTGTGTGTGTGTGTGTGTGCATGTGTGTGCGTGTGCGTGTGCATGTGCGTGTGTGTGTGTGTATTCATGTTTGTAAGGGTGCGTATGCATGCAGCACGGGTATCACAGGTCCTTACACATCACCCATTTTTCTGAGACAGGATCTCTCCCTGGCCCTCAAGCTTGCTGATTCAGTTATGCCGCATTGCCAATGAGTCCCAGAGACCCATTATCTGTTTCTCCAGTGCTGCGGATGTAAGCACACACGACTGTTCCCAACGTTTTTTTTTTCCACGTAGATTCTGTGAGACACTTCTCCAGCTACTCATCGCCATAATTTTAACAAGAGTTTCAATTTTAACAGAATGGAAACAATAAAGTGAGACAGAAAGAGGAAGCAGGGAGAATGGGAGGGAAGGAAGGGAGGGAAAGAGAACCGAGCTGCGGTAAAAGGTGGAAAGAAGACACATGAAGAAGTCCTCTCGGGTAGAGTGACTGCACCTATGCAACTCAGCCAGCACACACATATATCACACTCTCTGGCCCGTGGCTTCTAGAAGGGATAGAAAGCATGTGACAGACAGACAGACAAATAGAAATAGCTAGAAACTGATATCACTGTTACCATTCCTAAGATGTGCTTCTATGGCTTGGACATCCGATTTCTGGATATTTTCATTCCTCTCTTCATCTGGGAAAGTAGTTTTCTTTCTTTTTATGAATTTTCCCCAAAGGTGTGATACCTTTAATGCCAAGTTCATATTCTATAATGTACTTTATGAGCCCTTCCTTAAGTTTTGTTTGTTTGGTTGTTTTTTGGTTTTGTTTTTCAAGACAGGTTTTCTGTGTTGTGACTCTGGCTGTCCTGGAACTTACTTTGTAGACCATGGTGGCTTCGAACTCACAGAGATCACTTGCCTCTGCCTCTCAAGTACTGGGATTAAAGGCGTACGTCACCGCTGCCTGGCTTCCCAAAGTATTTTAAAGGTTGATTTTATGTTTAATATTATGTGTGTGTAGCCAGGCACATGCCTTTAATCCCAGCACTCAGGAGGCAGAAGCAGATGGAGCTCTGTGAATTTGAGACCAGACTGATCTACAAAGTGAGTTCCAGGACATCCAGAGTTATAACAGAGAAACTCTGTCTCGAGAAAAACAAAACAAAACAGGTTGTGTGTCTATGTGTGTGTGCGCGTGCACGTATGTGAGCCCGTGCCCTTGCTCGGACGCGCACACACACTGGTATCCATGGAAGCAGCTAGAATTACAAACAAGTTGTAAACTGCTCAGTGATTGCGGGAAACCAGACTCTGATCCTCTGTAGGAGCAGCGCAGGGCATGTGTCCAGCCCTGGATTTTAAATATGTACTCATCATTCATTATAATCTCAAATCATGTTGCCAATCAGTAATTCCTTGGCTAATTAATAAAATTGTGTTACTATTATGTATAGTATTCTATTTATTTCTTCTTACATATTTTGTCGTCTAGATGAAAGTTCTTTGAGGATTAAGAAGAGATCTCGTTTTATCTATTCAGAGGGTTTCCTCCCCTTATATAGGTTCTGGATACTCAATAGTTTTCCATAATTACTATTACAGTATAGAATTCTAATCTATCATGATTTACATGTCATTGAAAACTGAATAGCAAGCAATGTTCTACAATAAAGAAACAACTCATTAGGAAACCCATGACTCATGGTCCTAAGGCACAGTTTCTATTATTTTAGGAATGAGGTAATACTGGAGCTGCAACTCTCATTTTGTTAAATATTAACATCTTTATAGACCTGTGGGCTTTACAGCTCATTAGACATTAATCGTGCCAGGGAAGGCGGTCAACTTTAGTTCAAATAAGCTAATGCTTAGAGATGATGGTAGACTTTTAAATGAACTCTCATTTCGCAGGGATCTGTTCAGTCCTCTGAGCATTGCTTTTTGTTCTGTGATCTCGAATCTCCATGCATTTTTTTTTTAAAGCAGGGGCATTTATGGGGCTTGGAAGGATATTATATTCTAAGAGTTACCATGTGGATAGATGCAGCAGAGAGAGGCTTCTGAAATTGCCTAGGAAATCATATGGAGTTGTCATGAGGCAAACTTCTGTTCTGCACCTTGTCCTTCCAGCTCTGCGTTGCAAACTATTTAGGTTTGAAGCACCGGGATTTCGGGGTGCGGGTGGGGGAGCACAGACAGGATGTAGCTGGGAACTGCAGGAAGAGAGGTGGAGATAGGAGGTGGAAATGTTGCAGGCTAGCCAGATAGGTCCACGAGAGGGATATTATTTCAGAAGCTTCAGACATTATTCTACGGCCTCTCACTTAAAAAAAAAAAAAAACAGAAAGCAATGTCTGGCCCAAAGTGCTATTTCAATTTAAACGTGTGAACTGGGGGTAGGTATTATGTGTACATCCTATTAATTTGGAAAGTGTGGTGTGAAAAGCTAAAAAAGTCCCATTTTCTCTTCCTACGCTCCGAGTTCCTTCGTCTATTTTTAGATTTTGTCCCTTTCAGCTCCGCCGAGAGCGATCCTGGGACTGGGCCTATGGAAATGTGCCGGGCTCTGAACTGAGCTGTAAAGAATGCAGGTGAAGCTTTGAGCTGCCTGATTCATGGCTGGGGTTTTTACACACACATAAAATATGAATCTCAGTTGTATACAAAGCTGAACCCATCGTGCGAAAAGGATCCCAGTCAAGCAGGCCTGTAAAATGAAATCCTCTTGGACTAATTTAAGGAGACCCGAGTGATATAAATTGTGGTCTGCTCAAATGCAGGAAATAAAAGTAAAAAAAAAAAAAGAAAGAAAGAAAGAAAGGAAAAAGTCCACTTTGAATACCGGTCTCTCTCCCAGCGCTGTTGGCAGCTCTGGTGTGGAAGAACCAGACCGAGAGCTTGACTGCAGATTCCTTTGCCAAAGAGCTCCGCGGCTCTCTCTTTATGCGGGGCTTGTGGTCTTAATGAAAGCCTCTTCAGCGAGAATTTAATATAGAGATAAAGTTTCAATAGATAAATGGCTCTGAGTTGGCTGAGCTCTGATACCTTTCATTCTGGTGTAGCTGCCGCGTGTCTGGAATTGCTATGCATAGAAGGAAAAGGCTCGTAAAACCGGTCCTGATAAAAGAATTAATTCACACAGAACGCTGAGCTGGAACCTCTGCGCATCAGACACGAAATTTTCTCTATTTCATTCGAGTTTTCACTAAGCATCTCGTAGGTCTTTTGTTATCTTAGCACAAACACTCAAGGTCCCTCCGACCTCAAGCACTTCGCGAGCTACTAAAGGCGGTCTTATGTAAAAAAAATAAAAAAAGAAAAGAAAAGAAACTTTTTCAATACCTGTTTGGGAGTTTTCAGTGAGAGTCAGGTGAGTGATGATGCATAACCTTGAGGGTGCGTCTCTTTCATAACAGCTGTCAGACTCTTCTGTGAGGAGAACTGGCAGGGATGAGATGGAGGAGGTGCCCCCTCCCCTGTATGAGGAAGATCTGCTGTTTTGGGGAGAACATGAGAAATAATTACCGTGATTGACACATCCTTGCGTTCCTAGGAAATGATACTTCAGCCGCAGAGTATGCTTTCCATCAAGAAGATTTTAACAAATGCTTTTTTGAGTATTAGCCAGTGATTCAGATGCTGATAACTCTCCAAGTCTTGACCTTTCCCTCTGAAGTCATCATGTGTAGTCTACATAGGATTGTTGTGAGCATTTTGCCAAGAATTAGGCTTTCCATTTCTTGTGGTAGAGCTGGGAATCTTAAAAGCCCAAATGTACATGACATATTTCACAAAGTAATAAAAATCTATGTGTTGTCCCCCAAGGCTTATTTTTCAAAATATATATTTTGTTTTTCCAATCTCCTGGGATTAAGAAGGGAAAATGAGATGAGCATTCTATTACCTAAGTAGTTGATTAGTTTTAACCAAAAGTGTAACAGAAAGTAAAAGTCTCAAAAAGCTTTTTTTGTGAATCATTGAGGAGTATATTTTCCACAATGTAACTTAAACACATATTGAACTCAGTATGCAAATAGCTGTTTATGACTTTTTGTGTATCTAAAATGCAAATAATCAGCAGAATATGGGAATGTCCAATGTATCATCACAGAATTAAATGCTCATTTCAAGAGAGCTTAGTAATCAAATAAGAATTTCTAGGAAACATCCATTATTGATGTATGTGCTGTATCAATTCAAAGAAAAGATCAGGAAAAGAGCCTCTCATATGTGAATTTTTAAGGGGGGGTCTTAAACATTCTGACTGTCCCTCAAGAAGCACATTTATTGTTTACCATTTCTGTAAGAACAGATTTTATTTCTTGATATACTTATTCTGAAGTTAATTTTAGTAACTGTCCTAACAGGAACTACTATAAACGTTACAGCCATGCTCTATGCTAAGGTCAGGTTTTTCAGGCCTAGAAAATTGCTGTTAAGGCAAACTTGGCCTTGTTGTGGGGATGAAATGGTACCTACCTGCCTGCAGAATTACAAGAGATTCACACAAGTCAAAATCTAGATTTCTTTCCTGTCAAGCTGATGTCACGAAAGGATCTATAATTTTGCTGTAGAGTACATATTATACGCTTTATCCAGGCATGACAACAAATTCACCTGCTTTCCAATATTGGGAATGGATACTGAGAGCACATGTCTAAGTTTTTTCATGTGCTAGGAAGACCATTTAAAAAAGAAAGGTGATAAAATTTCTTACCGATGCTTGCAATGTTTCAAAGATGGAATTATTATAATTATTTTATCACACAAAGTGTCAGAACCCCCTAAAAAGTTAGTACACCTACAGTTTGGTGAATTGGATCCTTGGATTTACACATACACATGTATCACATTGTAGTTTTGATTTGTAGTTCACTAACAGCGGTGAAAACATTGCCCTTCCTTGTCAAAGTACCTATTCAAGAGTACAATTCACTATTTTATTGAGTTAGTTATTCCATATCAAATATAGGTTTTAAAAAATATACCCTAGACATAGCTGTTTGTCAGATCCACATGTTTAAAAATTGTGTTTCCAACTTGTACCTTTCAATTTTAAAGTGTTTCATCGGTCTTAATATTCCTAGAATAAAGTAAGCACCATCAAGAACCATTGTCCTTTCATATATTTTTGGGTTTCATATATTTGATAGAGGGTATTTTCTGTCTATTTTTATAGTAGGTATTGACCTATTTTCTATCCAGTCCTATTCTTGTCTGGTTTGATATCAATAAATAATCTAATAAGCTAGAAACTATTTCTTCTTTGTTTTTTAAAAATATTTATTCCTATTTTATGTGTATGGGTGTTATGCCTACTTGTATGTATGTGCACTGCATGTGAGCCTCATGCCCCTTGTGGCCAGAGGGGGGCGTAAGATCCACTAGAACTGGAGTTAAGGACAGTTGCACCAGTGCATGCTGAGAACTGAACCCTGGCTTTCTGCAAGAGCTGCAATGCTTTTTATTGTGAGCCTTTCAGCTCCTAGGAACTATCTATTCTTTTGCTTTTATCAAGAAACTTAATTGTAATGTTTAACTGCTGATTCTTTTTGTCTGCTCCCCTCCCTGAGAGATAGCTAAGTCACTGGTCACCAGATCAGCTTCTAGGAGAAGAGCTCAGGGCTCTGGGTGCGTGTGTCTAAGCAGGCCTTCAGTTGGAGGCTGAGAGCCCAGCCAGAAATGAATTCTAGGGAGGCAGTTTTCAGTGAATACAGCTTGGTTTATTGAAGCAAGGGAGCCACACTTATAGAGTAAAGAGGGAAGAGCCATTTGTTAAGGCAGTGGTATTGGGGCTGCTCCATTTGTATGTTGGAGGCTCACAACCAGACCTGGATGGTCATATTATCATTGGCTGGGACCAGTGTCCTGGAGAAGCCTCTTTTGCATGGCCAGTGGTCTCACAGGGGCTGGAGGAGTCACCTTATAAGGAGGGGAGCCCAGCCCAAGGCCTTCCAGCCCCAGTGGTCAGATAAACGTCAACCAGGCCACATTCCTCAAAGAGGCAGGACCTTATTAGTGGCATGCAGTGAAGCAGGGCAGCATTGGAGCTAACTGGGATTTACCAGAGTAAGAAAGGAGAGCAGCTGAATGCCTTCTGCTCTAAGGGTGAGAGTTCTGAGGTTCAAAGCACACTTCAATCCCCTCTTAGCTCTAGGACAGCCCACATGTAATGACAGTTGTTTCTGAGTTTAATACTTAGAAAAATTGCTCAGTGATGTGTTCAATGATGCTTTTCTTTAAGTGTGAAGTTGCATTTCTCAAAGATTTTTAAAAAATATATTGGCAAATTATTTTTCATAATCCTCCCTTATTAAATTTACCTATAAGATCTGTAGTGACATTGGCCTTTTGTGTCCTGATTCTGATAATTTAGACTTTCCTCTGTCATTGTCTTGCTAAGAGCTTGCCTGCCCGGGCCAGCTGGACAGTCAACGGGGACCACTGGACCTGTAGGAGAGAATGAGGAACAAGAGACGCAAGGAAGGACCAGCAAGACAGTATCCTGATCAAGCTGACAAATTTTATTTTTCTCAGGCAGGCTTTATAGTCGGCAGAGCAGGATGTAGGGAGGGGGTTAGCGGTGCAGGTGTTTGGGCAGGATGTTAGCTATGCTCTAAAGGTCACCAGGAAGCAAGGAGGGTTAGGTTGCTAGTTTACCCACTCACTGGGGGGCTATTTCTAAACATTAGCTTGTTCTCTGAGAAGGTCATGGTGTTTTGATCTTGCTTGATTTTCTTAACTTTGTACTAATCTAACTCTGACTTAACTATGAACTTATATAACTAAAAGCTATGTGCAGTGATGGCTGAAAGCAGGTTGCTATTTCTAGCGGGCAAATATCCAAGGGTCCGATGGCTCTCGGCACTTGCCCTTACAAATAAGTTTCTTAAACAAATAACTTTAAACTCTTGTCTTCTCCTCACATTTACTTTTCCATTTTTATATTCTCTTTCTTTCTCCTTCCATGAATTTAGTTTCCTCTTTTCTTTCTCTTTTGCTTGAGAAGGAGATTTTTCACATACAAACTCTCTCTCTCTAGTGAGGAGGAGAGAGAGAGAGAGAGAGAGAGAGAGAGAGGGAGAGAGAAAGAGAGAGAGAGAGGAGAGGCACACACACATTTGAAAACATAAATTTTCTTTTAAGCACAGCTCTACCTTCAGGCCATAAAACTTGACTTGTTATGTTTTAATTTTCATTTGGTTCAAAATAGTCTTCAATTTCCTTTTAGGATTTGTATTTTGACCTGTAGGTTAAGGACAAATATACCATCTAAATTATAAAAATCTGGGGACTTTCCAGTTTTATCTATGTCAACATGTGCTTCTGCTTTAATTATACTACTATTAGAGAAGGCATAATGCGTGATTACAATTGAGTTTTTTTTAAGAGTAGCATATAGTCAATACTAGTAAGTGTTCAGTTTGCACTTAAAACAAACATGCATCATGAAGGTGCAAACTCTATTAATGTCAATAAAGTCAAGTTTATTAGCAGAATTTACAAACCTTATAATCCTCTACTAGTGTTTTGTCTTATTTTCAAACAAGTCACTAAAAGAAATATGTTACAACCTCTAGAAATAAGTGTAACTTTTCCAAATTCTGTTTTTGTCCCCTAAATTTCAATGATTATTTGTTCCATGCATCTCAAGTCATATAATATTTTTGTTTTGCTTGCCTTAGGTAGGTTTTTGCTTTAGTCTTTAAATTTTTAATAGAATATTTTCATACAATGTGTTTTGGTCATGTTTTTCCCTCTCTTCAACTCCATCTAGATCTTCCCCACCTCCCTCCAAACCCAGCATTATGTTCTCTCTTTCTCTGTCTTTATTTTAAAAAAGTGAAATAAAAACAAAACTATAAAAAGAAAAAAACAAAGCAAAATGAAAGAAAAAGCCCACAAAAATACTGTTGACTTAGTTTTGTGTTGGCCAACTACTCTTGGGCACTGGGCCTATCCTGGGATGTGTTTGGTATACCCAGTGAGACTCTATTGGAAAAAAAAAAACCCTGATTTTTTCCAGTGGAAGTTAATGTCAGATAGCTTCTCAGTTAGGGGTGGGTTCCCGTATCTATTTCCCCAGCACTATTCTCAGTGCTAGGGCGCGTATCTGGCTTGAACCTACGCATGCTGCCAAAGTCTCCGTGAATTCGTATGTGTACAGTCCTGTAGTGTATGGAAGTCACTGTTTCCTTGGAGTCATCCATCACCTTTAGCTCTTACAAGCTTTCTTCTTTCTCTTCTGCATAGATCCCTTAGTTGCTGGTAGCCTTCCATTGAGGGGAAGGGTTTAATTCATTTAGAACTGGATACATCAAAGTATCTTACTATGTACATTGTCCAGTTAGTGGGTCTCTGTGTTAATTCCTATCTATTACAGGAAGAAGTTTCTCTGATGTGGGTTGAAAAAGGCATATGTGTGTGTGTGTGTGTGTGTGTGTGTGTGTGTGTGTGTGATTTGGAGTCATTTTATTGCTATGTTTTTGTAGCAGAATAATACTACTAGTCTTCTTGGCCACTTTAGAAGTGCCAGGTGTGGGGTCTAATTCATAGAGTGGACATTAAGTCTAATAAACATGACCCTCTATTGCATCAATATAATTCATAAGCAGGTTGCTGTTCTAGGTCACAGGATTTGTAGCTGGATGATATTGATAGTTACATTTCTACTCCTCCTGTGGCATTCGGAGAACTTTCTAATACCATGAAAACTAGCCGGTAGGAGTGAAGTTTCTACTTAGACAACAGCTTGACTTTCCTATGTTCAATGACATAAATAAGTGATGTCTTCAGAAATAAGGACTTACCATCAGGTTGTGGAGAGCAACCAAGCCTTGACTCTTATACTTTTAATAGAATTCAATAGCAAAGACATCTGTTTAATGATTGGCTTTTGGTGGAAGGCTATTGCTCAATAAATATCTCTAACTTTAAAAGACTATTGTGATTTTCTGACTCTTCCTCAATCAATGTTGATAATTTATATATTTCTAAGAATTTATACATTCAATATAAGTTAAGTTTTTAGTCTATAAAAGTTTATAGCATAGCATTTGTTTATAACTTGTTCAATTAGTAAGTTTGTTAGGAATGTCATTATTTTGATTTGAGATCTCAGATGTATGCATCATTCCCCTCTTCCTTTTCTCCATCTCTTATTACTACAATTCTCTTCTCTTTATGACTCTTACACAGTATCACATTGTTTTACTTAATCTAATAACTGTAGCTGAGGTTCTTAACAGAAAAAACTCACTAGTTTTTGATTTATTCAATCATATTCCCATGTAGGTAAAGGCCAAAATAATGAACATCACTGCTTGTGTCCTTAATCACTAAGCTCTTAACTTACGAGAATATTGTTTTTCTGGCTGGTGTTTACTCTCCTTAATAGACAATGGTCACATCTATCTTTGTATTGTTCTGAGCCCAAGTATAGAAAAAAAAATGTTTTGGGTCTCTTGTTTGTGGTCACAAAGGTAGCTTAAAGTTTCATGTTAGGGGAGATCTTCTAAGGTAAAATAAGTACTTTACCACTGTGATAAAAATTAATTTGCTGTTTTTGAAAACTCTGTAACTGGCAGAGTGATTTAACTAAAACCCAAACCTCTACAATTTAAAACAAACCACCATGTCTAATTTGTATAAATTTGGATGAAAACAAACCCATTCACAACTTCATTGAGATGTACTAAAAACAATAGAAACTAAGCAAAAGTAGGTAGGAGATACACAACAGCCATTCACAGAAGTGAAGCAAACGGCTGATATATGTGTAGGAACAAGTTATTGCCCTAAATCAGAACCAGTATAAACTAAAGGTTAGAATGAGAATAAGTTTTATTAAAAAATTATTGAAGATTTAAAGATATAATAATTCTTTTGGTGGTAGTACAAAAATTGGTGCTTTTATAGTCCAAGTTTTAGGTAAGATATAGTTATATAACAAAAGTAACACAGCTTAACTACAATAGGAGATTTACCTAAAATCCAGACAGCATTGAGATTTATACTTGAGAAGAATACTTGAAGTTTGATAAAATAGTCACATCCTATTTGTGACCTATACAGAATTCTCTTTAAGTAACCTTACCTTTCATGGACACTGTTTTTGTTTTGGGAATGATATATACTAGCAAAGTATTTTGAAAAAGAACTTTTTCTATTTTTCATACCTAAACAATTGATGCTTATATCTTTTAAATCAGAGAAAAATATTAAGGGACTGAAAAAATCTAGAAGCATTCATAGAAAAATATAATAACTGTTACAATTAAATGATGATGTAATGTTTTATTATATTTTTCAAATTTTCTAAAGCAGATACATGATTTTTATAAGGAGATAAATCTCTTCGTGCTTCCAGTTGTACATTTATCTATTATGATGCTTTATAAGTGCTGAAAATTTTCATACCCTTGGCTTTATACTTTCTGATAATTCTTATTTTATGTTATAAAATTCTATTCCACAATAAGAAAAACTAGTTTATTTAAAATGTGTTGTATGCTATATGTGTTGTGTTATGCTTAAACACTGGTCAATATTTATAGAGGCATGTACGTGACGGTACTGAGTATTTGTGCATTTGAGTTGTTAGCAAATTAAAGGCACTTATCTACTTCATGTGAATTTTGCATTTTCTGTTTCTTTTTGAGGCTATAAACACGGGATAGACAGGGGCAGAAAGGTCAGAAGGTGGAACATGTATCTCTGTAAGGTTACTCAAGTCTACTAAGTGAGTGGGGACGAGTGTACACAACTGAGGGAACAAAGGCCAGCTTTAGAGAGTGCCCACTACTAGGAGTTGCTTCATTTTAACCCAGAATGAAATTGCAGAGCAGTATTGGAAGGGTTTTGACATAATGTAAGAGTTTCTATGTCACACATGAAGTGTACCTAACATTTTGGAGACATGCTATATAGTTTTTCACAATACTTATACCAACTTACATCCCTTCAAGCAATGTATAAGAGTTCTAATTTTCCCACTTGCCTTATAGCATTTGTTCTTTTATTTTTTATTTTATTTTATTTTGCTTCTTCATTTTCCATTATTATAGCCATCTGAGTGAGACTCGGTATCCCATTACAGCTTTGAGTTTTATTTCCTTAATGACTAATAATGCTGATTATGCAAACATTGTTCGGAACTTTATTGACAATGGAGAGTAGAGTAAGTCTAATTACAGCTGCCTCAGAAGTCTGAGGATGGCATGCGTCTCTTTTTATGTGATTACTGGCAATTTGTATTTCTTCTTTGAAGAAAACCTGCTCATGTACATAGTCATTATAAAATTGGTTTTTGTCTTTGTTATTGTTGACTTGCGTACGTTCATGATATAGTCTGGGTGTTAAGCCCTTATCAGATATATTATTTGCAAGTACCTTTTTAGATCTCGTAGGCTGCTATTTTCACTTTAGTGCTGGTGTCCTTTGGTGAACACAAGTCTGTTTTCATGCCAAACTTGGCCACGTTTTCTTTTGGTGCTTCTGCCTTTGTTGACTTTTTAAACTGCTCAATGACAAATCCAAACTCAACAAAATTTATGTGTTTCTTCTTGGATAATTCTATGATTTTTAACTCCTAAGGAAGTCATTGATCCATTTTGAATTAAATTGTATATAAGAATAGAAATCCAAATTCATTTTCTACATGTGACCATCCAGTTGTCCTACCACAAGTTCTTAAAAAAGACTCTACTCCTTTAATTAGTTACACTTTTTACATTTGTCTGAAATCCAGGTAATAGATAGATGGCTTACATTTCATATGTAAGTATCTACTAATGATCCTGTCTGTTCTGATAACACAAAACTGCTTTATATCCTGCTGCTTCATAGTAAGTTCTCAAACTGAAAATGCACCCACAAACTTCACTTTTCTCTTTCAGAATTGCTTCGTCTGTCCACAGTCCATGAGCATTTTAGAACTAGCTTTTACATTTTTGTAAGAGTGGCTATTGGAACACAATCTTCATGCTTCGGGGAACTGAAATTAGGCCCCACAATGCTGGACATACTCGCCACCACAGAGCTGGCGGGACTTCATCCGTTTGTTTGTTTAGTTAGTTAGTGAATTTTGAGTCAGAGCCTTGCTCAGGACCCCAGGATGACCTTACCCTCATGATACTTTACCTCAGATGCCCCCTTATTTGGAATAAACTGCCACACGGCCAGAGGAATTTTAATATGGAGTGTGTTGAATCTGAAAAATCACTGACTAGTATTCTCATCTTATTTGGAGGGACTTCCTTCCTAAACACAGAGGGTTTTCTAGTTATTATGCTTTATTTTCTTTCAACAATATCTGACAGCTGCAGGTCCAACTCTCTTTATCTCCTTGGTTAAAGTGTAAATTATTCAGAGTGAGGGGTGCGGGGAGAGAAAGACAGAGAGAGAGAGAGAGAGAGAGAGAGAGAGAGAGAGAGGGAGAGAGGGAGGGAGAGGAAGGAGAGTATTCATTAAGAAAAGAGAAATTGTGCTGAAAACCTGACTAAGTCATTCAGTGGTTACTCAGCTTGTGTTCGCAGCTGGTTGGTTAGACATGGAAGCCTTACAACTCTTCAGAGCTTATAAATCTCAACCGTGTAACATGAAAATAAAGAATATTCCTGTTTGAACATGGAGCATCCAGCAAGCATAATTACACCTGTCTCAGATGTCTGAGGACATGGAAATTTCTCGGGGAGGTAATTCTGAGCTTCAATTAGCCAGGCAGCAATTGTCAGCTGAGTAGGTTCGGAGACTGGGAAAACTGCAGATGTTTCAAATGTTGCATGAGAGTTTTAGCATTTTAATAGACAAAACAACTGCTATGATCATGATTTTTTTTTCTGTCTCCAAAGAATAATAAAATATTTTGTATTTCACTTCAATTATTTTCAGGGCTTGCTATAAATTACATGCTCCAGGTTAAGGGAAGACGAAGCAAAGCACCGATATAAGCAGTATCGCAGTGACCCTTGATACCACTGTGGGTTAGATCGCTGGTCCCCAGAGCAGTGTCGCCAAGGGGACATGGACTCAGCTGCTCGTCGCCAGGCCTGCTCCAGCCTTCCAGGGATGTGGGCACTAAGGAAGATGCTTCAGCTTGAACATGTGCTCTGGCTCAGGTGTCTCTGAAGTCTGAGAATATTTTGTTAAAGTATGTGGGCTTTCGAATTGAACATTTAGGAGAGGAGTCGTAAAGATTAAGACACAAAGCTTCCCTCTGATTTTGCATCTGCCCCCTTCTCTTACAGAGTTTCTGTGAATGCACCTTTTCTGTTCTTTTCCACTGTCTTGGAAAAAAAAAAAGAGTTTATATCCCCCTCTCTTTCTTCCAAATTCAGGCTGTTTTCTTGAAATACTTGATTCCACAAGGATCGGAAAGCTATGAATTTCAGAGTCCATGTCTTAAAATTTATAGTGTGGCTGCTTGAATTTCATAATAATACACGAATGATGTGGGAGTTGACGGCATAAAACAAATTACAGAGTTGTAACTGAGGATTTATGAAAACCCTGGTGCGGTGTAAAAAGATCACATTTCTCAGAAAGTAGGTGTCAGTTTCTCAACCTTGCCTCTCAGATATTAAAAAAAGGGCCTAAGATGTTTAACATAACTTTTATTTGTAGTGTTAATGAACATTCCAAAATATGTAACAGTACCTGTTAGATAGTTTTGCAATATTTTGTTACATAAATAACCCTTAGGGACTCTTAAATCATGTTTTCAGATGATAAAGAGAAATATTATAATAAAGATGTCAGAGTACAGAATTACCTTTGTATAAAATCTGTCTTGGTAGGACCACATGTTTAGTTACCCAAGAAAGGACACCAGCTCTGGAGAGAAAAAGTCTTGGGTGGGTTTCCTCCTCAACTTTTTTTCTCCTCTCCATCTTTGTCTTCTTCCCCTTCTCTTCATCCTCCTCTTCCTTTTGGAAAACCAAATCCTAGAGTCATAATTCCCCCGAATCTCATAATACCCAGAAAATACTACTTGTGATACAAGATCTCCCTGCATAGTCTTGGTTTATTCCAGATTCCAGACTGTGCTGAAACACACACAGCTTTGTAGTCTGTGGATTCAGAATATTGTTAATCATGGCCCTGCAGCTTATACTATTTCTTGCAGCCAGGTGTTAAACGAGGGTCCTGGAAAAATCATGTATGGAAATGTCCTTTACTCATGACCTTGCTTCCTAAAGTCTTCCAGCTGTGGGAGGGAGGCTGGTAGGAGCAGTGGAGGCAGGCATGGAGACAAAGGTTACGGGTAAAGTAAATCATCTTTGTAAGATGGTTTGGATATGATATGAAAAGTGTTGTCAGGCCATAGAGTTTCAGAGCCCACAGGACTTTAGAAAACATCTTTTACAATCTGCTTGTTTCATAGAAGAGCTAAATAATTGAGGCTTGCTGATGTTCCAAAGACTGATGATCAGGTCTAGTGTGGGGGACTCGGACTCAGTTTCTCATACCTGACTCCAGAGCTCTCCTTCCTTTGCTGAGCATCGATCTAGGAAAGTAGGCTGGCATTTCACCGAAAGACCAGGAGACACACTGTATAGACTTGGAATTCATCAAGAACCAGATGTTTACGTATTTGGTGCCCAGTAACTACTGAGAACGCTCAAAAAGTGAGAAATAAAAACACATCTTTCCCAGCTTTAAAACTTCTGTATCATAGCTTTCAAAGTCTCTCAGCAAATATAAATATGTTGTATTTGCAATTACAAATGTTTCATCAATTTGATAGTCATTTTCAGGCGATATCATGGCCCACAGATGAAGGTCATTAATAGTAAATATCTGGAGTAGGAGCTAAGTATGAAACAAAGTAAAACAAAGTAAAAATGAAACTTCGTGATTCAAACTTTATTTCTTTACATTGTACATGCCACAGGACATTCTTTCTCTGAGACGGCTGAGTTTTAATCGACCTGTCACCTGCGGTATATTCTTTCCCATAGAGCAAAAAGCCTGCAAATTTGACTTGGAGGATTTGCCTGAGGCAAAGTGTCATAATCATTCAGAAATCACCACTTGCATCCTGTTTATACCACCTTCACCTCGCACTGGTCTGTGTAACTGATCTCATTTGCCGTTCTCACCAAGGAAGAACTGAGCCCTACCAAGTCCCTCTTGCAAAGCTCTATACATACATTCACATTGGTGCGAGACAATGATACCTTCAGATCTACTAACTTGAATAATGGTTGAGCAAAGAGCACAAGAGTGAAAGTAACACCAAACCACACAACACTAATGGCTTCTTGTTGCTTTGTGTTCCAAGTACATACCATTGCTTGTTTGTTTTCCTATGCATGCATGTGGTATGGGTAGTAGTGTGTGTGTGCATGTTCATGTGTGTGAGTGCATGTATTTACAGGTACACTTCATGTGCGTATGTGCATTTATGTTCATGGAGGCCAGGGTTTGAGGGTTGATCGCTTCCCACTTTATATATTAAAGCAGGGGCTCCCAATTGAACCCAGAGCTTGCACATTTGGTTAGCTAGCTGGTCTGCTTGTTCCGTGCTTCTTTGTCTCTGTCTTCTGAGTTGGAATTACAAGGGGCCATCACATCAAGAATTTACATGGGTGCTAGGCATTTGGACTTTGGTCTTCACATTTGTACAGCATGTTCATTTATCCCCTGAGCCATCTGCCCATAGATTGGTATATTTTATTGAATGTTCTTATTGTTCTACGAGATCACATTTTGTGTGCACATTTTATAGATAAATAAAAGTCAGAGATACTCAGACCATATGTCTAGAAAGAAGCATAACTTAAACTCACTTGTACTTTTCTTTAAAGCCCGTGAACTTGTTTAATCAGTCCATTATCATGCCTTTTGGATGGCAGAGCTGTTGGCAGTCACAGCAGTCTATAATTCTACTTGAGCTTCGGAGACAAAACATGAAGAAAGATACATGCTTAACAGAAGACCTGGACATATCTTCCCATGGTTCTGCAAGAGAGCAAACCATTATTGATATATATGTGCTGGACACTGGGCTGGAAACTGTCATAGGCTCCTAGAACTGGACAAGTCGAGCTTTGCCTTCAAGGACAGTATAGTACGGCTGGGCAAAAAGATGTTCACATCAAGGGTAACTCGCAGATTGGGCTTATATGATAATAGATGACAAGAGACACCTTCAGGGTAAGAAAGAATAATAAGATGTGAGGTTATTCCTTCCCCCAGGAGAGCAGAGACTTGCAGTTCAAACTATGCCAGAGAAATCTTTATGAAATTGGCTAATTTCATTTGAACTGGAGATGATTTCTGGGCTGCTGGCTTGCTGACCCCATTCTGGCTCTTAAGTTAGACTTTTCATGGGGGGAAAAATAAAACAAGCTTTCATTAGAAAGACACAAAAAGTGAATCTGCTCTCTCATAGGCCAAGCTGGCCAAACAGTTATTTTAAATGTAACCCCCACCTATCTTTACTGGGGACTAAAATGCAGACAGTAGATAATTTCAAGCTGGAAAAGTTTTCATAAGCTGAACATCTGGATGGAGGAGGGCAAACTTACAAAATATTTTTGTTTCAACTATGTAACTCTCAGAAAATGCATTTTAAAATTTAAAATTAGGATCAAACTACCAAAATGTTTCTTCCCTGTCACCTTCCTGGGTGGTCTTCATGGCTTAGTAAAATGATCTGTCAACAGAATAATGGCTGACCTGGAGCAATTGGTTTGCAACGTCCAGTAATCTTTGTCTAATATTTCCTTATGAAACGGTCCATTGAGAAACAGAGCGGCCCACCATAACCGAGTGTCAGCTGTCCGCTTCTCCTCTCTGTGTCCTAAATACGTCCCCTCAGCGTGCCAGGCTGACATGTCAGGGCCCCACTGTCAGGTTTGTTTGTAAAAGCTACCCAAGTCCTTGCTTTACATGCTCCGCGTAGACCTCCCATGTCTGGCTTTGTACGGCCATGTCATCAATCAATGCCACCCTGCATTCACCCAACTTCGTCAGCACTGTGCTCACCTTCATCTGAAGTCAACTAGTGTTCCCCTTGCCAAAAAGGGGGTCCCTAGAACATGTATAAGAGCTGGGAATGGTCAGGGTTTCCCCTGTGGTGACAAGCCTGTAGTTACCAGACTCTCTGTGTCACTAGTCTCTGTGCATGATATGACTGTCTTCTGAATACTGTCTTGCTTTGTGTGTTCTAGACGGAACTTAGGTGGACTACCCTCAAACTCCTGTGCTGGCAGGACTCTTTTGGTTATTTTGGTTAATAACACTGTGCATGAGAAGATGCAGTGTATCTGTAGCCACCTTATGAATGTCATGATGGAAAATGGCACCCAAGGAAATAGTTATAAAGCTCTGACCTCTCTTCTTAGACATCAGGGAGCAATACAGTGGTAAGGAGTGGGAAAGACTTGCATAGTTGGACGTGGGTATGTTTTGTCTTCCCAGATCTGAAGACCTGAACTTACTCCTAGTTTCTGTATCTAGAAGATAACACAAAAGGACACGTTTGATTTTGTACCTGTCAGCATCTGACTCTTGTCTTCCCACCTGCCAGGTGACTGGTAGCTTAATTATTCGGAGGGAGTTAAGGATGCCCCAGATGCTAATTCATTTGATATTACCTTCTTGGGAAATTCCTGTGCAGGAAGCTCTGAAAATACATGTGAGATCTTTCTGATCCTCCACCTTTTAACTTTACTGTTCCTTTTAAAATTGCTTAAAGAGCAAGGTAGGTCTCAAGGTATTCTATGAAGAGAGTTGATCTAAGATCAATTTCTATAAGGTCCACCAAACTATCAACTGGGTTTTTTTCTTCTCTTTTTGTAGACAGATTTCTACAGAATGACTCTTGTTCCTAATGCAATCTCACAGCAACAGCAGAACTGATCATATTTGTCTCTTCTCCATCATCTCTTTAATCCTATGAGCCTTGTGAGCCTGTTTTTGTCTGGAATTCAGCTTGTCAATGTCTATATAAAGTGAATGCAACTTACGTTCCAAAAGAAGGTCCCCTGTCACAGCGGGAGCTCTATTTTGGACGATCATTCCACTATTGGAGAGTCTTCCTGCCTAAACAATGGGAAACCACGTGAGTTGCTGCTTCTGCTTTCTATCAACTTACTCTTGCATTCTTCATTTGGACAATTTTTCTGTGCTCCCTACTTCTTGACATCCACTGTGAAATGTCTTGTTTCTTGACCTGAGCACAGCCAGTAATCAGTGAGTAGAACCAGGAGATTATCACATAGGTAGACTTTGTCAGGTTCTATTAAATGTACGGAAGGTGACAAAGAGGACCTGGATTTGATCCCTAAATTTGCAGAAGAAAAACAGAGTGTGGTGGCATACAGTCATGGTCCTAATGCTGGGGAGACAGAGACAGGAAACTCCTTTTGATTGATTAACTAGTCGTTAAACTTACTGAGTTCCAGGGTGGTGAGGAGTTTTGCTGAAAAAAGAAAAAAAATGGATGATATTGAGGAGCAACACTGAGATTGTCCTCCAGCCTCCATGTGCACATGCACACGGACACACACACACACACACACACACACACACACACACACACACACACACACACACACACACACACATACACACATACAAGCAAGCACAAATGCATGCACACATTCATGTTTTCAGGCACTATTGCTGCTGCGCACACTAGTAATCCCCTTTTCTGAGTTTCAGCCTCAAAGCAGAGTTATGGGTAAGGAAACAGGGCTCGAGTAGAAAACCCAGGAACTTCTGGGTGACAATTATGTACATATTATATGTTTTCTAGAGTTGAGATGATTCTGTAAAACCATGCACACACCCAATAATCCAGAGAGAACATTTTCCTTGGGGAAAAGAAACTGGCATGCTTAAATGAGGTAACACTTAGGAGTACAGCACCCCTCCCCCCCTTTCTGTGCTAGATTTGCTTTTTACAGATTAAAATAAGAAGAACAGAGAAGAAAGGGTGAAGAGCTGGAGGACTTGGGAGCATTTCCCTGAGGTGGAAAATTGTCCTCACCACAGGTGAAAGTGAGTGTCAACGGTGCCTGAAAGGCACCTCAGGAAGGATTCGTTAATCAACAAGTGTTTATTTAGCACTATGTTCAGAATCATGCCTGGGGTTCTGGTAGGATAATAAAAGAAGTGTAAAATAGAATTCATGCCCTCCAAGAATTTATGCTCTAATTGAAGAGAGAAGAAATAATAAGAGGCAGTTTAGAAAAAATGCTAAACCGCATGTTTCAGGGGATACAACCTGTGAGAAAGAGGGATGCTGTCATCCGAGACCTGAGTAATCAGGGAAGCCTCTGCTGAAGCCAGAGAGCCTGAAACAAGCCTTGAAAGATGAGTTCAAGATGGTTACAATGGCCCCCACGCTAATTAATTCGGAGTGTTAATTAATTCTGATCATAGGAAATGTGACCTAGGATCCAGCACTACTGTCACCATTCTCCTTAATTACAAAGAGAAAGAATTAACCTATAGCACTAAGCCATTTCAAACACGTGGTCACCTGTGAGACAATTTATAGGCCTGCCACTTAAGTCATGGGGTTTCTGCTAATTGACCTCATTTCTCCTTTCTACTCCCCCCGCCTTCTGAAGACATTATAACCTTTTAAAGTTTTTGAACTCTGACTTTGTATTAATCTGTTTTGCAACATGAACAAAGTCTCCTAGCTATAGAATAGAAATGGACCTGAGGACTTAGATTTAGAACTTCTAGGGCTGGAGAGATGCTTCACTGGGTAAACTGCTTGCCATGTATGAGGACGTGAGATCCTCAGATCCCTTGTAAATTTGTGCGTGGTGGCCCGGCTCAGAAGTACTAGTGTATTTTCAGCAAGATAGAAGATAGGGACTGGTGAGTCCTTCGTCTCATGGGCCAGCTCACCTTGCTTATGTAGCAGCAAACAACAAAGAGACGGAAAGTGCGGATTGACATTGACGGTGGTCCTCTCATTTCCACAGGTATACTCTCATTCATATACAAAAATAGGCACATGCACATACACACACACACACATCATGTACAAATACACATCATATACACATATACACACATGCACACACACACATACACACACATCATGCACAAATATACATCACACACACATACACACACATGCACATGCACATACACACACATCATGCACAAATACACATCACACATACATCACACACATACACACACACCACACCTACACATACACATACATATCACATGCACACCTATATGCACACACATCACACACTCACATACACAGACACACGTTTCAGATAAACACACACATCATACACAGGGACACACATCACACACATACATACACACACACACATACACACACATTCATACATGCACACATATCACACACCCATGTACAATACACATCACACACACACGTTACACATACATTACACACATACACATCACACACACACGTTACACATACATTACACACACATACACATCACACACACATATCACACACATACATACACATCACATACACACATACACATACACATCACACACACACACACACATCACATACACACACATACACACATAAGTGCATACACACACATCACACACATCACACACAACACACACGTCACACACATGTCACACACATACATATCACACACACGTTACATACACATTACACACACATCACACACATACACATACACACACACATCACATACACACACATCACATAAATGCACACACACATATCACATACACACACATATCACACACACACATCACACACACACGCATACACGCACATCATATACAAACACATCACACACACACACATACACATCACATACACACACACATCACATAAATGCACACACACCACAAACACACACACATCACGAACACATACAGATCACATATACACATACTCTCTCTCTCTCTCTCTCTCTCTCTCTCTCACACACACACACACACACACACACACACACAAACTTCTTCCAAAATTTAGGACCCAGAAATGAAGTACCCACCCCAGGACCTTTGCTTAAATCAACAGGGCAATCATCTCTTGTTTCCTAGGTGACAGCCAAATGGCATCACCCGATGGTTGTGCTGTATACCTTGCAGGGGATACAAGCTGCCACTTCCTGTACATGTCTTCCCATGCCCTGGAAAAGCTTCTCTGTCGTTATTTGGTGTCATCTTGAATTAGACTACAAGTTGCAAAAGAGCCCCCTCCCCACACGACCGCTCGATTTCCTCTATCATATCTACACACACTGCACCCAACAGTTCCGGAACAGCCTTTCGGTTGGCTACGTGCGGAGTGATAATAATATTGGTTCAGATTTGGGAAGCATTTTCAGATTATCTTTTCTTACTTAAGTTTTACCAGTTCTGCGACTCAAAAATGGAACTAGAGTATTGTTAGAATCAACTTCCCCCATACAAAAATGCTGTTTTCTTTATATAAAAGAACACAAAGGAATGTCTTTTTTTTTTAAAGGCACTTTTTACAGCAACTTCTAAATGCTTTAAGAAAAGCTTTATTTTCTTTATATAAAAGTAATAATGGGTAATTGTGAAAAATGAGTAAAACCCACATAAACCACACACGTACATTTAGACAAAAGGAACAAACAGAAGAAAAATCTGAGACTTCAAGAGGATAATATTTGCTCAAGGTCAAATCCCTAAATAAATAACAAGATTGGGATGGAGCCTAGATCTCTTCAGGCCATTTTCTGTGTCACTGGGCAGTCGGCGTGCTCACAGATAGCACCGCTACCCTCCATACTCAGGAGGGTATATAATTTCATCAATACAATACAAAGGTTAATGGGATTGCCTCCTTCCAACTCTATCATAGTAAACGCAGGCTTTATGACAACGTTTTTTAAAAAATGACCTCTCCCTGCTTTATGCTGATCATTAACAAGATTATCTTGCACTATAGATTTACTATACCAAAGAGCATTGACACCACTAACTGCTATTAAGTGTGTGATACTTAGACTCTATAAAGCGGGGAAAAATACCTTGGTCAGCAACATGGGGAAAACAGAGATGGCCAGAGGCATCCAACCCATGGAAAAGAGCTTCCGTCTACAGGACCGTGTCTGCCAGGCTGATCTCTATGCACCTTCATTGATGAAGAGCTCAGCACAAAACAAAAAACCCACTTTATGTCTATATTCTTAAATGCAATCCACCCTGTAGTAATTTCACTAGGTTGCATAGATTGAGCCAAACACGCCAGCGTAAGGGAAAACAAAAGAAACAGAAATGGGTGAATCTGTATCTCTGGATGTGACTTCAAATGTTAAGTTCTCAAACGATTAACACTGTGATTGTCACCAAGGAAGTAGCAGGGAAGCCATGTCACAGAAAGCAACGCGTAGGGAGGTTCCCCACAGGAAGAATTCAGGCAGGGGTTTAAATAACTCTCAACAGCATACAATAAATGTTAACAAGCATTTATTTATTGCATGTTGTTTCTGAGGTATCTAAGTCACCCCGAGAGAGTCTTTGGTGAAATTCATAGGCTCTGTTAAGACATGCGCACGCTGGTAGCAAAGACAACAGAGGTTGGAAGAGAGCAACAGATGCTTTAAGAAGTGTTTTTGGATCCAGGTTGATCTGAGTATCCACAGCAAATGGAGGATGTGTGGATGTACGATGGGAAATCTGATTTTTCTCAGATTTGGAGACCATATTTGAAATTACAGCCAAATTCCATTGAAATGTACTCCTTCTGTCCTAACAAAGCAGCCATTTGTGCAGGAAACTGTCCATATCAAGTCTAAGAGTGAAGCTTCTACTAACATGAAATACTTGAGACTGGTAACAATGTGTTCTCCATTTGTATCTGTAGATATGTTTAAAAAAAATCACTGTGAAAGTTCATGCATTAGTTACTTTTCTCACTGCTAAGACAAACGTTTCACAAAAACAACTAAAGGAAATGTTTGAGCTTAGAGTACGAGAGGACCAGTCTGTTATACTGGGGAAGGCATAGCTGTGTGAGTGTGGGGTTGCTTGTCACACTGTGTCTGCAATCAGGAAAAAGACAGAGATGAACACTGGAGCTTGATTCATTTCTCCTTTTTTTCCTTTCTGTTCACAGTAGTATCCCAGTCCATAGAGCAGTGTTCCCACATCCAGTGTGGGGCTTCCTTCTTCAGCAAAACTCTCTAGAACTATCTTACAAATACACCCAGTAGTCTTTCTTCTAGTTGAGCCAAATGCCATTAAGTTGACAGTGAAAATTAACCATCATAAATCCATCCCTTGACCATATAACTTAGCTTTTGATTTTGGGGACTCAAAGACCCGTGGCCAATTCCTAATGTAGTAGCATTTGGCTCACCCGTAAGAGTCCTCAAGTCTTAAGAGACCTAACATTGCTTTAAAGCACAGTTTTTCTCTTTCTATTAACTGTTAGATCTTGTAGAATAAAAATTGTATACTTCTAATATACAATAGCACATTCCTACTCCCCCAAAAGGAATGAAAACACAGGAAGAAAAGATTATAGACCAAACCAAGACTGAAACCCAGCAAGAGAAACATCAAATATTACAAGTCCAGCATTCAGGATGGAAGCATCGTTCGGACTTCCACAGCTGTGAATAACCTTGCCCCCTCAGTCCTGCCACATGTAGCACATGTACTCTCTCTTTGGCTGGCTTCACTTGTAACTTAAGCTTTCTTCAGTTACCATCCCAAGGCCCTGGCAAACCCATGTCCTTGGCTCTCCATTGCCACTTACATTTCCCTTCACAGTTCACAAGCAATGGCTCTGAGAGCCTCTATGCAGAGTATCTGATCCTGCCACTGGGAGTGGCTGCAACAACTTTCTAGAACTTTGATTCAGTCCTCCAGATCGTCAGCTCTCTTGTATAATGCTCACCTGTCAAACAAGCACTATGTAGACGCAGTGCCAAGTTCTTCTCTCAACTTTGGATCTAGTGATTATGGCTGTGTTGGCTTCATGTACATGATGGCTGAACCTGGGGACATACTTCACTATATGTCTTTCTTTTTTTGTTGTTGTTTATTTGTTTGTCTGTTTTGTTTTTGACGAGAAAATCTCTTGAGTGTCATTCTCAGTTTAACTTTTTTTTTCCCAACAGCATTTATAATTGCAAGCCTTCAATGCATGACATCTTGTCATAAAACCACATTTCCTATTTTCCCAATGCAAAGTGCAAGTTTTCTCTATGATTGTTCTAGCGTCTCCCATAAGCAGTTATTTAATTTGTATTTTCTTTGTCTGTAACTTTAACTCACCATGCCCCTTCCCTTACCAAATCACGTGTTTTTCATACTTTCCTACTTTTAATAATCATTATAAACCCCAACAAATGATGTGAGTAATAACTACTCTATATCTTGGATACAATGCTGCCTTGAAAATTTTAGTTGCCAAATAACTTAGTTAATAACTCTTGAATTCAGTTCCAATCAAGACTTTAGAACACAGGTGAAATGTAGCCATATTGTTTGCCAGAATGCATTATGAGTACTCAGGGGCCAAGTTTCTAAGAAAGTCCTTGTTCTTCTCTAAAATCTCATAAGCCTGGTTTCCACAGTCTGCATTTCTCTCGGTATTTTATTTATTTTTTCTAAATACCTACTACAATATTTCCTTAATCTCTGGGAATAATATTCTAGTGCTAGCCCATAAGCCCAGACTCCTCCACTCTTCTATCACAAGCCAATTCCAAAGGACGACAAACCACATGCTCATTAACAACCCCACTCATGGTACCAATTATTTGTATTTCTTTCATCACTGATGTGACAAAATACCCAACAGAGCCAACTTAAAATTTATTTTGCCTTATAATTTTAGAGGATACAGTTCACAATGGTGAGGATGGCATGGTGGTGGAAGGTGAAATAGATGGTCATGTTATGTCCATAGTCGGAAAGCGGAGAAAGATGAAAGTTGTTGCTTAGTTCATTTTTCTCCTTTCTTCCAGTTTTTTGTTTTTCAGTCCAGAACCCTAGCCCTTGAGATGATTCTGACCACATTCAGAGTGTGTCTTCCTTTTGTTTTCTCCTGTGAAATTACTCTTGTGTTTTTCTAGAAACACTTTCACAGACATGCTTAGATGTATGTCATCTAAATGATTACAAGTTTAGACAATAGTTGATGATGAAAATTAATCATTAAGGTGGTTAACATTGAAGTATGATGTTGAGGCTCTGATTTTATGTTTGAAAGGCACTCATGTGATTAAAATGGAATTGTACCCACCCATATTTTCAGAAATGATTTTTATATTGAATAAATACACCACAAATTTTGTTTAATCTACTCCAAAAATCATTCCAACAGCATCATAGAATTTCAAAGAAGCAGAAGTTAAATTTAGGTTAACAGTTGTAAAGACAGTATGAAAAATATCTATATTCTCTTCATATTCTCTATTGTTAACATTTTGTGACATTTACTCTCTGTAATATGCATGTTCTCCATATCTATAGCTTTTTTCTACCTAAATTTGTGTGTTACATTCTGACATCCACTTAGAATGGAGAATGTAATTATAATCTGAATTAGCAATTCAATATAAACAATAAATACCTGAAACAAGTGTCTGTAGGGATGAAGAATTTAATAGTAAATTGTAAAGGAACTTCTCGACAATAGGACTAACAGGTGAAGGGAACAGTCACTGCTTATTTCTGCTCTAAAGTGTTCAAGGCACAAACCCAAACCTCTAGCCATGGCTCACAGAGTAGTTAGAGCACTATAGTCTGTGTCAGAGGATACATTTTCACACTGCTTCGCCATGGCGAGTTGTTTGCAGGAAAGTATATTCTTACGCTATGGTGACATAGGTTGAAGACACTAGTCATTTGGTACGTTTGACCCCTCTACACTATAGGAACCAAGCATGGAGAAGTAGTTCTTACTATAGGAGCTGAACACTGGGGAGCTGCCTACATGGCAGGTGTTGAGGTACAGAAAAGGCCATGTGTACTGCAGGAACTTGGCATGGGGAAAGCCTGCTCTGCAGAGGTCTACCAACAGGACCTCTTTTTGCAGTTTCTCCATCTTTCTTTGCTTATCAGACTGACTGACAAAGAAACATTTAAAAGACCACATGTACCTCCACAGAGCAAGTAATTGAAGGCAAACATGGAGCTAATACTAATAGATTGATAAGTAAATCCATTGATTTTATTATCTTTATTGACTGAGAGGAATCCACAGATATACTGCCTCATTATGCCTGCTCAATGTGATGTGTATTTCCCCCAAATAAGGTCTCTTTCAATGTAACCCCAGTATAACAAAGAAACAGTGCCCAATATAAGAAATTGTGTGCCCATATAAGACTGACCCATTAAAGTTTCTTTTTCTTTTCTGTCTTCTTGGGTAATGTTTTCCAATTACACATCCTGTTAACCCTTTGATGTAGAGCGGTACTTCATCTTTTCTGTAAATTTCATAACTTTAAATGTCTTAAAAGTTGCAAGCATTTTATTGCATAAAATGCCCTTCAGTTTCAGCTTTGTGGCCACATGAATGCTATGACATGAACACCACTAATAGATGGAGAGCTATCAGCATATCACATGAGGTCGCACATGACTGTGGTCTTTTCATCTGCTAGTGATACTAAGCTGGATCATCTGAAGCTGCCATATTTGTCTATGATGAAGTTACTATTTTATATTTGTAATTGGAATGTCTACTGTGAGGAAATTCTGTAATATTTTGTGAATATCCTTTTTCTCACGAAATACCCACCTATCCATCATAGTACTTACGGATGTATTCTACGCTTGCCATTTCAATCTTTATTCTTTTATATTTATTAATATTCTATTGTAAAGAAGATATATTTTTCTCTATCTTTCTCCCCTTTTCCCATTTTCCTTCTTTCCCCCTTCCTCTTCTTTTCCTGGTTCTGGTGTTTTAAGGCCAAGTTCTTGGTACCAAATGTGGTGATTGCCATTAGAGTGTCGCTACTCGTGTGCATTCTGAAAGGCAGCACAGTAAATATGTGTGTTGATATATGCAAAGGTACATATGCACGTGTATGCACACAAATTATACGTCCACTAGGAGTCTATAATATCCTTTAAAACACAGATTCTCATCAGAACCTAGCATTCAGCTGAACACTGACTGAATTCCTATTGAGAGGAGTTCACGAAGGTCAGGTTTGGTGGTGCATGCCTATGATCCACACATGTGGGAAGCTGAAGGATCATAATGAATTTGAGTCCAACCTTGGCTGCATGGTGAGACCTTAGAGAAAGAGAGGGAGATTATAAATAAAAAATTGAGATCTCTATTGAGATAGATTACTATTAGCAGTGCTCAACAACCTACAAAGGAGCTGGTTAACATACAAAGGAAGTCTACTAATTTCAGAAAGAGTTGTTGAAACCTTACTTCAGAAAACAAAGATAAAAGAACAAGCCTGTGGACTGTCATTGCAACAAAGAAGCCGGTTCAGTGGGAGGCTACGCTGGAGATTTTATGTGCTACCAACGGAACCAATTTTTACCTCTTAGAGATATAGGATATTTTCCTTGGTGATTGCTCCCATTAATAGAGAAGCTGACCCAAAGAAAGAACTTAAAATGATGTCCCAGAAAATGTATGGAGGAGGCAGCTTCCCCAGTGTCTTACTTGTCGATTTGGGGTTCTCATGCTGTTATCCTCCTAAAGACATTGACAGGGAGAAGGAAGATCCCACACAACCCAATGTGGAACATTTTATCTTTCTGGAACTTCCCTTCTGTTCAACGGAAAATAAATCCTTACTTCAGTTGCATATTGAGTACTGTGTATGTATATATCATAAACAGAAAAATGTATATTATATGTGTATATACACATATATATATATGTATATATACCCACAATGTATATAAAAGACCCTAGTCTCTTTTGTTCTGCACCTCTCCAAGTTTCCTGACTTTTACGTGGTGAGGTAGGATGCTGGGACTCCATACTGGACAATGGGATACAGGTGTAAGGGACAAAATTGCTTCCACGCACGAATCATAGCTTCTGCATGGCTCTTGGTTTTTTTCTCTTTTTCTCTGGCATGTGTACATGATCTGATGAGGCATCCCAAACCCCTCCGAGATGGAGCCACTAAGAGGACAATCTTCACTGCACTGGCAAATGAACAAGAAAGGAACTGATACGTGGTATTTGGCTACAATGCCTGACTAGGAGAACACTGTATATTAAATTTTAAAGGAAAGCAGTTACCTTCACTTGCTGATTAGGTTAATGGAGGTGAGTGTGCCCACCTACTGTTGGTGGGGTCATTTCTTGAGATTGGGTTCCGGCCTGCACGAAAAGAAAGCTAGCTGAGCACAAGCACCCATTGCTCTCTTCTTGAAGAAGCTACTAGCTGCTTCAAGTTTCCCATGAACTGTCCTTCAGCTGAGCCAAACTCTTGCTTTCTTAGACTGCTTTTGTTAGGGTGTTTTGTCAGAGGAACAGAAAGGTGTCTAAAATATCTAGTTTTTTTTAATTCTGAGCTCTTCTCTTTTTCAGTGATGTCATCCTTTACCTTGTAAAAGCTATTCACGTCCATGATCATACCCTGGATTTTTTTGTTATCAATTCTTCTAACAAGTCAGTCTAAGTTTGATCTAGTCATTCTTTGACCACCTCTTCTATGCTCGCAGCTTGTGTAATCCTCTCTGTATCTCTATCTCTCTAACCCCAAAACTTATAAACCCTACATTCCACAGTAATATATAATTCATGTTCTGCCTAACTCGTATAACCTTACTACCCAGTTTAAATTCTACTCACTACTTATTACCCAGATAATCACTATAGTTATTCCCTTGACTATGCCATCAGCTACCTCTCACTTATCTTTCCTCATTCTTCTTCTCTGGCTTACGTTCTGAAAACCTCAGCTTTCTGTTCACCTGCACTGTGCCTGCTCACTTGGAACCGAGGCAGACAACGATGCCAACATCTCAAGTTAGAATCCTTGTTGCTAACCTGAGCCGGACCTTGGTGTTGTCCAGAAGTCATCTCATGTTTTTTTTTCCCTTGCTTTCGAGCTCTACAGCCATCATTCCATACTCTCTCTCTCCCCCGACATCTTTAATACCTTCTTTCTTGTCTTATTCTTTTTTCAGTGAGTCAGTTTCTAGTTTATGCAACAAATTCAACGTTCATCTTCATCCTTAAGAGAGCCTGAGTCATGCACCCTCAGATCCTTGAATGGCCTGTGTCCTAACGTTATCTTTTGGTCTGTTCACCATGTTCTCCCTATTCAGAGTATGCTGCTTATTTTCACGAACCCAAAGCCTTCCTTTCCACTTCCCATGTACTACTCCAACCCTCTTTTCCCGTCTTAGATACACTCGGTGGATCTTTAGATTTAGAGTCACCCCGTCTACAGTATTACGTCCCATTCTCTCTGTTGGCTTTCTTTTCATCACCTGCTTTTGTTCTTTTACTCCTGACAGTTCCTAGCCCCATTCCTTGGCTTATCTCTTAGGTACTGATCACCATTCTCACTTACCTGATTGATTTTACTTACTTATGCTTGGTAAGAGAAAGGACTTTTGCTGACTTTTTTTTTTTCCTTTTCTCTCTCTAGTTCTGAGAATGATAATGGATATAGGTTGGCTGTGGGTTGATAAACAGTAAAAGTATAAATAAATATGATGCTGTGACCAAATTTGTGTTGTGTACATTTCAGTTCATTTGTGTCTGAGATTTCGGTTCCTGATCTAACAAAGCTGTGTGGATTCCTTTAGCAAAATGAGTATCACAGGAGATGGCTCTTAGTTCTTCCTGAAGAGTGCCCCCCCAAACCCCCACTACTAGTGTTCTTCCACCCTGCTGCTGAGCTCTCCCACATTAGATGTGCTAGCCTCTCTCCTCCAGTGCTCTGGATTGATGCCATAGGAGGGATAAGCACATACCATTGTTTACCTATTCATCTCCTCAAAAATCACAAATTACAACCTAGCACTGAATCTGTGTTGTTAGTAGAGTTTTTTTTTTTTTTAAACATAGCTCCAGAAGCAGGACTGAAGGCCATCCACCCACAGTCACTCTTAGGTGATCCAAATGTTATGTCCTGTTTTCATACTTAGGAGTGGCAGGTTGAGTGAGTATACTGAATTGCGTAAGCCTGGGGGGTGTCATTGCTGTCCTCTCTTCATGTTGTTCTACAGAGACATCCTGCTTCCTCAGTCTACCCTCTATGGTCCCTCCACCCTGTATATTACCCTTTCCTCCTACATTTTAATCAACCTCCTATTCTCCCTCTCTTTAGTTCGTGGTGGAATATTTGTTGACTTGCTCTTTTGGTTACATCTTATTTTAATAAGGAAATCTGTCTCCTGGTGTCTCCTAGCCTACGGGTGTGCTTACTTAAAGTGTAAAATGTCAAACTCTACCAAGGATGACAATAACCCTCTGGGTAAAGAAGAATCAGTCTCTGTATTATTAATCACACAAGAGATAGGAAAGAAATACCAGCAAGGACTAGAATTAACTAGGTTTTGCATCTTCTTCGTTCCCCTCCATCAAGAGTGTAAGTCTTCACATCACCAATCACCACATCAAAGGTCAACAGAAAAGGTCATGGATCATAAAATGCCCTCTTGTAACACCAGTGCCAGCCCTAGTAGCTGTTGGAGCTTTATTGTAACCACTGAGAATCACACCAGCTCAGAAGACATGGGAGCATTCCTTAGCAGTGAATTTAGGTTGGCTTCAGCTGCTGGTGTCACAGTCTGTGATGTGGATGAGGGGATATGGGAATAGACAGGTGGCCATATTCTGACCTTTCCTCTGACTTGACTAGCAAAGATGGCATTCCCAACTGTCCTGGTTTAATGTCCCTTAAAAACCACAGCAGCCTGACCCTGTTGAGGCAGCAGAGAACTGTAGCTTGCAGTTTAACAGATGTGAAAGCTGGACCTAATGATACTTTACAAGGTCGTGATCGTTCTGGACTGTTACACAAGCATGAAGAAGTGTATATAGGTTGTTATCTTGCTTTGTGCTGTAGCAGACTGAAAAATGATCACAGATTTATTCCACAAATGAAATAGTCTGGCTTCCAGTACTTGTGTCTGTCATAGACACACGTGAATACAAGCGTATTCTTTATGTAAACTGTGAAAATGATTGACACTATACCAGGGAATGTTAGTAAAGCAGCTTCTCAAACTCCCCATTAGTGGAATTGTACGAGTGTCTTTTGTGTAGATCACTGGAAGCTAATTATACTATTCTATTTTTTTCTAAAGAAATCATTGGTTTCTGGTTATCTTACTGCACTACCAGAAAAATCAAAATAATGTAAAGATTCCCAAAGAGGCAATACACTCAAGTGAAAAGATGCAGTGTGTGTGTGTGTGTGTGTGTGTGTGTGTGTGTGTGTGTGTATGCTTATATGCTTATATATAATTTAATATATAATAAATATAATAATACACATAAATATTATATACACACATGTATGTGTGTATATATGTATATATATAAACCATACAGAATATGGTTTATTTTAGATCTAGATTTTTCTTAGAAAAAAATTTAATCCACAGTTCCTTGGGTCAGTTCAAAGCTGATGGAACAAACATAACAAGGGGGACAAACAAGTTACATATGGAACTCAGTAGAACTTTATGATGGACAATCTGAAGTCTAAGACTCACAGGTGCTCCCAGACTTTGTATAGCTACCAACCTTCATGAGCATTTATGGAAACAGTGTCCAGTGACAGTTATCTTGGTCGTCTTGGGCTGGCACACCAAATTGCCATTGACAGGCAGTTTCGATGAGTCAAAATCAACTCTCCATAGTCCTGGAGGCTGAAAGTGCAAGATGAGGCACCAGCATGTTCAGGATCAGGTGTGGGAACCTTCCAGAGCTTGCTGCCTTTTTCTCTGTGCTCTTACAAGGTCTTTTGTTGGTGTAAAAAGAAAGTGAAGATGAAGAGAGGCAACACACAAACACATATAATATAACAAACAAACAAGTAGACAAACAAATGTAAACCAAAACCACCTAAGAATATGCTCAGGGAACAAGTTGCATAAAGTTCTTTGACGCTGTAGGGTCTGAAATGTCTTCCTACAAAGCAGTCAAGAGAACATGACTTTTATATCACAGCTGGTGATACGTTATTTAGTTTTGAAAGTTGTTTTAAAATTCAGAGTGTAATGTAAGACACAGATTTCTGAGCTCTGAATTCATAGGGTTCCATTTGGACTTAGAATGACCAATCAAATAACTGAATTGAAAAGCAATTTAACAAATATTACTGCCTATATATCCCCAGTCAAGAATTACACAAGCCCCACTATCTCATGGAACATATCGTAGTCAGTGCTCCTGGCTATGGGTCTTATGCATTATGAAAATTTTAAGATGCAAATGTCACTTAATAAATAGCAATAATTATAATATGTGTTCATTTGAATCCATGTTGCTTTGGCTAACTTTGACAAGGGTGGGAAATCAATGAGTCATCAATTTGTCATTTATGTTCATGGGTAAAGTCCGTATAAATGGCGGCATCTAGTTACTTTCTTTTTACTTTTCCAGATGGTTCAAAATGGCATGTAGTAATATAAGTATCACATCTGAGATAATTTTGTTTTAACTAAAATTCTTGCATTTAAGTGCAATTAAGTGACACGAATATCCTCTCCCAGAATTCTGACCAATTTTAGTCGTGGAAGGTTCAAAACCTGGATTTGCTTTCTTTGAGTAACTAATTTTAATTAAAATGAATCCACCAGATCTTCTTTGCTTTAACAATCCCGTGAGCTACCAAGCATGTTGGTATTCCTGAAAGGTCTAGATTTAATATTTTAGAACGTATATAGATGATCATCTACAGACCAGTCTCCACATACATACCAAAGACCACTCACAACCCTTGAAATAACCTGAGGAAATCACAATTGCTCTAGTTTGAATTAACTATCCATTAAGATTTATATTCGGGAAAACGGGTGAGGTTAGCTGTTTTTGTTAGGCAACTTGGTAGCCTTAATTTAGTTTAAGAGGATATTCATCATAGTATTTCCTAATGGAAGAATCTCAGTTACATACAGAATGCAATGACACTTCCTGTATGACATTCCTACTTTAGCGATTCATTTAGATATACCCATGATTGTGTCGTAGAGTCGTGGGAGGTAGAAACTCATGACCGTTATCCCAATAATTCAGGTCAACTACAGCTACCATTGAAATTGCACAGGTACTGACATTGTTATGGTTCAGATGTGGAATGTCCCCCACAGGCTCCTGTGTTTGAACCTTTAGTTCCACATGCTGGTACTGTTTCGGGAGGTTGCAGCACCTTTTGAACCATAGCCTCACTATAAAAGAAGGTATCTGAGGGAGGTGCTTGCAGGTGATATTTGCAGCTTGAAATCTATGTCTGTATATTTGATGATTCACAATGATGCGAGGAAGTTCTCACCTCACATCCATCTCAACGGACAGTGCCACTTAACCATCGGGTTTTAGGTGTGTTGGACTGTGTACCCTAGAAGCATGAGCTGAAATAAATATCTCCTTCTCTAGCCTTCTTCCTTATTCCTTTCATTTCTGGTTTTGTCGCTGTTGTTTTTAAAAGCAGGTCTTGATACATAGCCCTGGCTCTTCTGGTACTCACTATGTAGCTCAGGCGGATCTCAAACCTTCACGAACCCATCTGCCTCACTACATAGTTCTCTCCTCCCTTAAGTTCTTGGGTCAGGCATTCTGACACAACAACATGAAAGACAACTAATATTGAAAGTGTATTTCAGATTTTGGGTTCAAATTGCCCAAACTTCTCATTTATTTTGTATTTTCTGTCCAGTCCTTTTCCACAATCTAAAAAGATAGTGAGCTGATTGAAATGTCAACCATTCTTCTAGATCATGGTGATGTACATTTCCCAGAGTGTCGAGTTCCTGGTGACCTCCTGGGCAAGTCAGAGAGACAGCTTCAGGCCCTGTCCTGTGGAAATCAGCAATGTCCAACGGCCCCTTTCTCTATGATGCTCCCCTCTTCCTTTCATATCTGGACCCCTCAATGATAAACTCGGGTCATATCTTCTGTTACAGATTGTAAGGCATTCTCTAAACTAATGGCTACAAATTGGTTTCGCTTTGCTGTTTGAATCTTTATGATACAATTAACTGTATAGATATATTTTGTTTAGTTAAGGATCCAAGGAAATAATAGATCCCACACACACACATTATGTCACATACCAGGAGATATAAAATAACACCACTGTCAGGCAATTTGGTGAAAAAGCTGGATACCATTTGTGTCTATTCACTTGAAAACAGTTTTTTTTTCTTCCAAAAATTATTTACTTTTGAAGGCTTATAAGATACAGTCCCTAGCTTTTTTTTTTATTTTCAATGAAATTGGTAACATCTTGGGGGAACAAATTTGTATTGAGTATCCACAATTCTTAAGAATAATCTCACCTATAGGAATATTTTGCAATTATCTAATTCTTACACGGAAACTACAATGAGGCGGAATATTAACTACCCCGACTCTTCATAGTTATTGATAAAAGATAACAAACACAGAAGGTACTGATGGTAAATTACCATTCAAAAGTTTAAACTGATAGCAGTAGAAATTATGCAACATTATGAGAGAAATAGCTGTAAAGTGATATAAATTAACCAAGCAGTTAAAACTTGGATATCAGCACAGTTAGAACTATATAGTCTGGCAAGTTAGGTAGCTATGTCATACTGGTGAGCTGCTTACAGTCAAAAGTAAGTCCTGATATTTTAGTAGTTTATAAGAAGCTATCTTTCACTCATACAAACTGTCTAATCAGTGCTCATATTTAGAAGACAGGCTTGTAAATGATCCAGGAACTCAGATTCCTTGAAGTCTATGACTCTGCCGTCTTCTTCAGGACCTTAGAGTTCTTGTCCCTTGTTTTTATTGTTAAACATTTTCATTTAATAAGAAGGAAGATTCACATATGAACTCAGAGAAACTTGTCCCCTTTCCCTGTCCCCATCCCTGTGCCTTATCCCCTTTCCTTTGTCCCTCTGAGGCAAAAAAAAAAAAAATCTCCTTTGTGCTGAGAATCTGGTATCTGGGTGCATTCTTTGCCAACTCATGTCCTTCCATACTTAAGGATGAAGCCAGATCATCATGGTATAGTTGGTGGCCCAGATGGTACAGATGACATTTCTTTGGTACCTGTTTGGTATAACTCAAAGATGGAACCCTTGGCAACAAAAATTGCTGATTATAATTTTCTCTTTCTTTTCCTTCCTGTCTTTCTTTCTTTCTCTCTTTCTCTCTCTCTTTCTTCCGACTTTCTTTTTTCTTCCTTCTTTTTTTAGATGAGAGAGAGTTCAGAGAGGAAGTGATCTTCCCATGGTCATCTCCCTAAGTTACCTTTTGGTGCTAGTGATGTCTAATGTCAGGTAGTGACATAGTACTGATTGGGCAGTAGAATGTGACAAAGACCAGGGTCATGATGAGACATAAAAACACAGGTAGAATGAACTCAAGTTATTCGTTTATGAACTCTACTCAAAGTTCCTGATATTTCTAAAGGATTCTTAATGAGGAAATTGAATGCAGAAGTTCAAGCAAGTACATGCCACATGATAAGATGCAATTGGCAAATTTCCATTCCTTTGATAAATGTGCTGGAAGCATTCTCTACTGGACAATAAGGCTAAAACAAATGAGACCAGTTGTTTCCTAAAGGAATTTAGAGACTTGGTGGACAAAGAAGGAAATCCGATTAAAACACACATTGATATTAGCCAAAATACAAAATCACCTAAATTGTGTTTTAAAATATGAAAGATTTTCTTGCAGAAAGAGTGAACTTTCAAGGTATACAGAGAAGCAATGAAGACCATCCTACAAGAGTAAAGCATTTGTCTTGTCTATATTTTACGGAGAACATTTTTTTAATCAATATTGAGCTGGAAGTCCAATTAGGTTGCCAGAACAACCTAATGTTTTTTTTCTTGTTGTTGTTGTTGGTGTGTGTGTATGCATTCTTATGACAAAAGTTACAACTATAGGGACATCCAAGGTTTTCAAAACCTATGTAGCTATCCTTTGGGAAAGGCCAATTCAATGAAGATAATACTGACATGTATTATGTTCCACAACCCATCAAGTAAGTTCCAATGTTCACTTCCCTAAAGAAAGATGGGAGCTATCAGAAAGCATTATGGTAAGAAACAATAAAACTGCATGCCCAGCCAGTGAATTCTAGTGTTGCTGAGTTCCAAAATGCTCACACATTCCTGTTGATCACTGGCCAATTGATTGAAACATACCTCTGTTGTCCTTCTGCATTTCTTGACTGGTATCCCTCAAATGTCAAGTAAACTCTCTAATGTTTCAAATTCCATAGTATCTCCAAGGAATAAATGTGTGAGTGAGTGTGTGTGTGAGTGAGTGTGTGTGTGTGTGTGTGTGTGTGTGTGTGCTTAATACACGTGTGGGGGTGTTTTTCCTGGCAAACACATGTCAGGATCTGTTTAAGCCCATTGCTTTGTGCTCAAATGTCACCCTGCCAGATTTCATTACATCTTGTTTATTAATTAATTAAAATATATTTATACAGAACAGGATTTATGAGATGGAGTAAAAAATAACGTTATGAGAGACATCCTCCAGACAGCACGGCCTGTCTCTGATGGAAAGCAGGGGTGCTACTCCAGCATTCTATACGAATGCCACTGTAAGCTTCAGACAGTAGGATCACTTGGCAGTTAAGGATGGAAAATCAAAGGAATCACTATAGATCTGGAGCTAGAAATGAGATAAATGTATTTTTTTCTAGACAACTGTAAACTCTTAAATATCACTAAATTTTTTGTTAAGCAAAAACATTTCCCTATGTAATACACCCATACTTCCTCTTCCCACAAAGACATAGAAGAGTCTAATGGAGAAATAAGGGATGGGCGAAGAAAGCTCTGAAAGCTCAGTGGATGCTTACGTCCTCCTCCTGGCACCGGTGAGTAGACTAGGTGTCTCTATAATCTTTTTGTCAAGATTTTCTTTGCCCTCAAGCCAGTGACACCAGATCATTGAACTTACCCTCCTTTTATGGTTTAGATTTTAAATATTCCCCAAGGTCCATATGCTAAACGCTTGGTCCTGCGGCTTTCGGAGGATAATAGAACCTTTAGGAAATGAAACCTGTTTGAAGAAAGTAGAGCCATTGAGGGTACGCCCTCAAAGGGAGTATTGAGTTGTCTACTCTATTTATCCACCATGAAACGAAGTGACCAACCTCCTTCAGCCTGTGTTCCCCTGATGCTGTGCTGGGCTGCCACAGGCCCAAAGCATCATACAAGCAGCCATACACTGAACTTTCTGAAATGTAGTCAAAATAAGTCTATATTTCTTTACCTAAAGTATTTATAGTAGCAACAGAAAGCTGAACAATAAATACATACTTTACCCTAAATTTCTTTACTTGGCCAAATGGAGTTAAGTAGACCAGCCCCATTCATCAGTCATTTTTGAGTGGGATAGCATGGGAGAACCTTGTCTGAAAAATAGTCAAATGTAAGCGCATAAACAAAATGTCTCTTAGGATAGCCACGCTCTGCATGGTGATGCAGCCACCTGGAAGGCTGAGGACAGGCCTTGCAAGTTCTAGGCCAGTGTATGCCTGCAGAGTGAGTCCAAGGTCAGCCTGGTAATTTAATGAGATTCTGTGAAAGTCAAAGTAAAAAGATGGCTGGGGATGCAGTTCAGGGCCAGAGAAATTGCTTATATAGCCTATGGAAGTCCTGGGTTCAATCCCCAGTATGACAAGGCAACAGCAGCATAACCCTTTAGCTCCTCAAAGCTGTGTGCCTGTAGTCTAGTATAGTAGTACACTTACTGGGTGGCTCAGCAAGGAGGCAGAGGTTTATTCATTGGTGCAACCCCTATCAGACCTTAGCAGAGGGAAACACTACCCTGGCCAGTGCCATACAGGACAGTGGAACCCTGAGCAGACCAGTTCAGGTGCTTTTATTGATACAGAACTCTTTAGGTGTTCTATTGATAACGTGCAGATTATGAGCAATCAAACATCCCCCATATAAATCCAACACCCGCAGACAATACAAAATGCCAAGGCCTAGGCACCTCCTCAATCAACAGTGCACAAAACAATTATTTTATACATAACTAACTAAAAATAAACTTCCACAACAATTTAGTGTTGAGTTTATGAAGACTTATACTGACAGATCAAAGTCTTGACTACAGAAGTCAGAGAGATATCTACTATTTTTCACATGATCACCTTACCCTGAAGACATTTAAAGTGTTTGTTAACAGGCAAGAAGTGCATGAGTTATGTGTGTATTTACTTATATATGTTACATACATATGTTCATATATCCATCACACACATATGTTAATATATAATTCATATATATGTAATGCTATGAGTAATCATTAGAAAGCCCGAAATATATAATTAGGAAAAAAGGCCAGAGAGATAGTTCAGTAGGTAACTGTAATTGCAGCCAAACCTGAAGACCTGAATTTGATCCTTGGGACCCACATGATAGAAGGAGAGGATCAAGTTCTCCTTTGACTTTCATGCATGCAGCATGGTACATGGTACCTTCACAGTCACACACACACACACACACGCACACGCACACGCACACTCATGCACGCATGGAAACATAAATAAATAAGAAAATAAATTCAATAAAAACAAATTAAAAGTTAGAAAGCGACAAAAAATTTCACACCACCCCCATTAACCCTATGCAATGAAGCAAAAACAAGAACATTACATACAAAACAGGCAACAAGACACGGAGAGAAAGTACCCGGGGCCAGGACTGCTTACTCTTGTCTTCCAGCAGGCACCAATGACAGAAAACTCTCGTGGCTAAAAGACTGTGAGGAATATATACTCTCAAGAATTTGCTGAATGAGATGCCTAAACAAGAGCTGAAAGGGAGGTTAGTTCTGGATGGTACTCAAGCAAAAATATTTATTCACTGTGGATTTAGGACCTACACGAAAAGCAACCAGAAAAACAAAGTTGGATTTGCTTCGTTTTAAACCAGCTTCCCCGGGACCCGTCTGGCTACAGAGCAAGGCACAGCTGTTCTTAATCAGTTGCCTGTTCAATGCTATCAGCAGCGGTTTCAACTTGTGATCATTGGCTGTCCATTTCCAGCTTGTGGGTTATTTATAATCCAAAATTTATCCTTTTTAAAAAGTATTAATCAACTGTTCAGGACTGCACAGCGCAGCACAGCTATCAGTGCTCTGGGCGACTGCTCCTAAATGGCTGATTTTTCCTTTCCCCTAATCTCCTTAGAACTCTCAAACTAAGGTAGAAAAGTAAATAAATTAATCTATGTGAATCATGCAATTTTATATTCTAAGAGGTAGATATAGAAACTGAATCTGAGACTCCTCAGGGGATAGTGCACGCATCTGCCTTCCATTAGTAAAACTTGCTGAAGTTTAAGTGTGGCGAGGGGTCATCTGACCTCATGCCTCATTTAATAGGTCAGGGAGCGGGCTCACAGAAGTGCAGCCAGTCACCCCAGCTAATGAGAAAAGATCCGGGGTCCACAATCCTTGCCCGACCTTTGCCTCTGAGCTGAACTACTTCTATGACAAGTGACCTCACAGAGATGCCAAGAAAATGAAAGTTTCCAGAAACAACCGAGAATGAACCCCACGTGCTTTCAGATGAAATGTCTGAGTACTTCTCGGGACTTTAAGCTAGGTGTTGGACTCAAGTGAAGGTGAAATCCCAAGTAGTGAGAGGAATGCCGAATGCTTTAAATTAACCTCTAGACGTCCCCTGTGCAATGGGGATTTCACACTTTGTACAACTGAAGTTTGAAGAAAACGGTGCAAAATAGCATATGCTACATGTAATATGAGAGACATTCGCTTTACTTAATAGTACTCTCCCTTCTGCGTGACTCCAAATTTATGCATATAGTTTGATACAGGCATTCCAGGCCAAGGTAGGCGCGTGCTTGCTGATAGGTCATGCTTCCTTTTCTTGCCTTTTCCTTGCTATGGCAGCCATAGATTCTGTTGTTTTAGGGGACAATGCATAAAAACTCTTTGGCCCATGTAGAGTTTCACATAAGTAGGAATAAACCTTTGCTGAGTTAAAGGCTTTAGATATACAGCCTACCCAAAGGGAAGAGTGCCCTCAGACTTCTTACAATCATCACTGTGAGTCTCCTGTGTTTGTTTTCCTTGTGTTCTTTGAGTTTAGAGACCCATGAATGGAAAGCTTCTAACGATCACAGAATAGAAGGAAAACTTTTCTGTTATCCAGAGGAAAACAGCACTATTTTGCATGTCATGGTGTTGGGAATTTTATAGTTTTTTAAAAGAGAAACATCTTAATTACTATAAAAAATCCTTTCCATTAAATATTGTCCGCTTACTCTTATTAAAAGGAAAAATTGATCATACTTTTTTTTCTTTCGTGTTTCATTAGTTTGTACCCAAATATCTCAGTGCAATAGAGACCAGCATTCTGCCATTTTTCCTATTGCAGGTATGCTTCGTAATTTTCTTGGCAATTTTATTCACTCCATTGTCATCACAATAACAATTGCGAAAAAACATTGATAACATTTTAATAAGACTTGAGTTTTTCCTCTTTTATTCTTGTCTCCTCCCTTTCCCACGAATGGAATTTTAGTTTGGTGCATGGACATCCAGGCTTTAGACTGTGTTACTGAGCTTCCTGAGGAGCCAGTTAACCCAAGCTGTCTGGGCTCCCTTACAGTTGAGTGTGACTGGTGTGAGTGATGTGTGCTGTGTCTGCTCATGGTTTTAGAAAGGAAATTCCTAACCCAGACTCAGAAAGACAAAATCATCCATTCTTGCATACTTGGAATCTAGAGTCATGTGTGCACGTGTGTGTGTGTGTGTGTGTGTGTGTGTGTGTGTGTGTGTGCGCGCGCGCTCACACATGTGCGTCTGTCTGTCTGTCTGCATGTGTCTGTGTGTGTCTGTGTAAGTAGAAAGAAGAGGAATGAATGAATAGGACATAGGGAACAGAAGAGGATTGTGGGAAGAGGAGATAGAAAGACAAAAGTACCTGTTCATTCTTATATATGGAACCTAGATTTTTAAAAATAATGGCTTGAAAGCAGAAGGGTTACTATGTCAGGGGAGGAAACACAACGATGGGCATGATTAGGAAGAAGAGGATAGGGAAGGGGCAATTATGAGCAGAGTACAATAATGCACATACATGAAATTACCTTAAAGAAATCCATCCTTCAGTATACTCATTTAAAAATTGATAAAAATTATTATAAGATTGCAAAAATTGAATTGCTTACTCTCTTCTGTTTTCTTGGGCATAGTGCTGAGGGGCCAAGTGTAGTTTGTTTGGTTTTTAGATTTACATACTTTTATTTTATATGTGTGGATGTTTTGTCTGCACATATGTCTGTGTTTCACATGTGTCTAATGCCTGCAAAAATACAGGTGGTTGTGAGTTGCCATGTAAGTGCAGGGAATTGAACCCAGGTCCTCTCCGAAGAGCAGCAAGCGTTTTTAATCACTGAGCCATCTCTTTAGCCCAACAAAGGCAAATGTTAATCATGCAAATCAAGTCAATTCCCCAAAGCAGTATTACACAGATAGTACTACCAAGCAGTTTCAGAATATGGATTCTGAGTCAGAAGTTCTCTTGGGGACTTTGTTGAATGTTTTTGACATGGTCCCAGCTGATGCTGGCATTGCTGATCTAGGGCCACATGTAACATAAGCATATCTAAGGGCAGGAGAAGCCATGACGCCTGAAGGTCTCTAGGAGCAGAACTCCATCAGACTACCCCCTCTCTACTTTGTTTAGTTAGTTAGTTAGTTAGTTTTGTTTTGAGACAGGGGTTCTATGTGTAGCCATGCCTGACCTGGAACTTGCTTTGTATATCAGGCTGGCCTCCCCTTACCTTTGCCTCAGGAGTGCTGGGATTAAAGGTGTCTACCATCACCTTCTTCATTGCTTAGTGAGAAATGCTTTAATGGAGAGAGTTGTTGCTTTATCTACCTGATAAAGAAGTACTATACTTACTTTTTAGATATGAAAACTAAAGCAAGCAGGGATGACTGTCTGGTTCACATCACATGAGCATCAGTGTTTGTGGAATTGGATGTCTTGGTCCTCAAATGAGAAATGTAGAGCCAAGTGGGACACAGTTCCATCAGCACATTTAAATTTGAGGAGCCACATTTGGGACCTGACTTCCCTTTGCCAGTGTTTTTATTTGTAGGTGTTTGGGCCAGAAGTTGGCCATCTCTTTCCATTTCCTAAGTCAGGGAGAATCCTACTTTGCTATTTATGGGAAGGAGGGCCCATGAGTACCAATCTTTCTTTTTGCCATTCATTCTCAACCCAGATGAAAGGAAGACATATACTGATGCAACAGGATAAGCTACTAGTATCTCCACTACATCCAAAGAGATAAACTGCTAAATTTAATTAGATACTACTGATCAGTTCTTTCTAAGCAGAGAGCGAGAGGGGGGAAGGGAGGGAGGGAGGGAGAGAGAGAGAATATTTAGGGGAGAAGTCGCCTGTCTGCTGCATTACTGGCTCTCTGGCTCTGTGGCCTTGGGGCTCCATCACCAATCAGAGCTGTACAGTGTCAGCAGAGGGAAGGCCAGTGAAGACACTGCTCATTGGCTTTGTTTTGTCCTGCTACAGTCTCGTTGGGGGAGCAAAGCCAAATGACACCCTGTGTTTATGAAGTTGTGTGGGGAAGAACGGTAAAGAGATTAAAACCCGTTCCAAACAAGAATTAAAGGCAGAGTAAAAGTGAAACCTCCTCAGGGCAGGCAGCTCAGCTGCACTGTTTTTTGTGATGTCTCCACTTAAAACTGCAACGTTCCCAGGGAGCTCCCTGTGTTTCATGTACTCTGCCTTACTCTTTTCCCATGAAGATTATCTTGATGGTCAGTAAGAGAGACCAATAGGAGGTCAAGAAGAGGTGGGGAGCAGTAAAATGCTAAGAGATAAGAGAAAAGGTGTTTCAAAGATAAGACAGCCAGGGAGGAAAGGGGTGAGACCTCTGTCTCTATAATGAGGGTAGACTCTGGGTCTCTCGGCGAAATAATGAAACAACACTGCACTGAGCAGCCTTGCTCTCTGGGCATTGAAGGAGCAGTAGATTTGCAGCAAGGGGCCCTCGGTCTCAGAAACAGAACTCCCCGAAGTCCAAGCTACTTCCTGTTGATGCTGGGTTGTAAAACACAGGCCTGCCCACCTGCCCCACCTACTCCTCTGCTCGCTCTCTCCTTCCTCCAGGGGCTGCTCAGCCTGGACCAGGGAGCCTCCCAGAGGCCCTCAGCTTCCTCTAGACTGAATCACACCATCCTTGCAGGTCCTTTTCCTTGTCTTCCTTTTTCCCCCCCAAGAGACAGGTAGAGATAGAGGACGGCTCATTTGAATCCAACAGTATGTGTTGTGGTTTCTTTCCTTCAAAATTCCATTGACAAACTCAAAAGGAACCACTAGTGGGTGTCTATTAAGCTCCACACTAATCTTCTCAGATAAGATTTATACTTTAATACACGGAGGAATTTTAGACATCATTGTTGGAATTTTAGAATTCTGACAGTATTTGAGAGATACGGTTTTTAAACATGGGATAGCCTTTCCCAGAAGCTTGATCTCACGAAACTATAGAAACAAATGGCTGGATGTGGTGGCCCATCATATGGGAAGGAGAGGCAGGAGGATCTGGAGTTCAGGGCCAGCCTTTGCTATTTAGCAAGTTCAAGGCCAGCCACAGCTACATAGGCCCTTGCTTCAGAAAAACCAACAGATAGAGATATATAAAGTAACTGAATCTGACTCTTTTTAAAGATGAGGGGGGTTTAATTCTGGTACTCTTGTGATTTGTGGCTGGCCCTGCTTTATTCACATGATACATGGTAAACCTCATTGAATGACAGTTATCAGTTTAAAATCACTTTAGAATGCCTGGGGGAAGCCGAGGTCTTATAATTGTTGATACGTAATGAGAAGATAAGGAAGCATCCCTGTCACCACTGAAGTGGAATCTCACTAGGGAAAGGAATCCACAACAACCTCTTTATTGACCCCTGTTTGCCAGCCTGTTGACCCTTTCCATGTAAGTAATAATATGTTTTTATTTTTTTACTTATTTATTTTTAATCTGTGGAAGTTGTAATTTTTTTTTTATTGGTAGCTAACTGAATAACTTCTCCATATTTGAAAAATGCTTTCAGTTTCCTTTGGTTGATGAACACATAAAATCAGTACAATTCACAGAACTGCAATGAGGAATTTAGCTATTACCTATATACTTTGGTGATGAATACAAAGAAGTGAATCAGGATGATCAAACTCTTCAATCCCCCTCTTCTCCTTTTCTTTAATGAACAAGGATCCATCGCTTCTGCCCCTAAAGTGCTTACAGTATAAGGCATGTGCTTATGTATATGGAGAAAGGCGGACAAGCAAATGAATAATTAAACAATTGGATAAGACCATAGCCAAGGTGTGAGAACACAGAAGCAGCAGGGGGCTTAATTCTGCCTGGGAACATAAGGAAAGTGTTCACAGACTATACCCCATCAGAGCTGAAGAAATGGGTGAGAAACATAATACATTAAACATGATCCATTTGCTAGTAATTAGCATCAGTCAAATCTAGACACTTGAACAAATATATACTCTTAGGGCCCACAAAGAGAAGTGGATTGAAATCTGAAGTTGAAACAATCTCAGGTGAGTTGTGTATACGTTTAAGGATTGGCTTACAATCATGGTTAGGTTGATGGCTCTTACTGAGTCTGCACATTATAACCAAAAAATTTCCAAAAAATTACTAGTGTCCAAAGTATATATCTCTAGAGCTTCCCATTATGCTGTCCTAAGGACCCAAGGGTAAACGTCCAGTTTAGCTATGAGCGTGTGTTTGATTGCTCTGGCATTCTATGCTTCTGGGCCACAAAGTGATAAAAACAGATCAAGGAAAGATCCTTAAGCCAAGCAGAATTCCAACACTCCAAGAAAATCCTTTAACTCTCCAACCTGTACGGAAATTATCATGACACTGCTCTTTGGTGCCTGTGTCTCAAGCAAGCTCCCAGGGCAGAAATTTTAGCACACCTGGAGACTGGAGAATACTTGCAACTGAAAAGCCTCAAATTGCAGGGGTAGAAATAAAATAGGAGTTAAAGGAGGCAGATGAGTTTTGGAAATGTTGCTGATGGTATGGCGAGCAAAGGGTTATTGGTCACTGTGGAGAGAGATTTTTAGATAAGGCCAGTAAGAGTTTCATTAATTGGCACAACTTCCTTTTGGGATTGTCCGGTTCTGCCTCTTGCCTGTCCTTGCTCTACATGGAGAGAGAATTTCAACCCCAGAATCCTTCACTGATGGATATTACAGGTCCCAAACATTCTCCGTTGCAATGTTTGGGCCAAGTTTCAATCAGAAAATTACTTTCTATTGACTGTAAATTTCACACCTCCAACACGAAGACTTCCAATAACACACACTCTCTAAATTGGCTTCAGGTCCTGTGTGAGACCAAGCATGACACATACCCTCAAATGGGCTTCAAATTGAGCCTCAACCTTGGCTAAACATATTTTAATGACAACACATAACATTCAGGTCACCGAAAGAATATTTCCTTCTTCATATGATACATGTGTTGCTGGCATAAAATTATATGACTTACGTCCCCTTTCAGCAGCGGGAGGGTCAAGAAATCTTTTTCACTTTCAGTCTGAAATTACTCTGTGGTATAAATTATTACTCACAGTTCAACACTTGCTGTGTTCAGCCCAGAGGTGGCTGCTTTCTCAAAGGCACTGTGATTTATTGGTGGAAGCAAAGGGCTAGAGTGCCTTTGAGCGGACATGTACCTGCTTGCTGTTCCTTCTGTCAGAGGGCTGAAGAGATGACCCCACGAAAACACGTGGCTCAGACAATCAGAGAGCAGCCCTTAAATTCTGATGATGTGGAATAACTGGGGTGTGCATGTGTATTGGGCGGTCAAGGAGGAAACATTCCTCCACTTGGTTCGTTCTTGATTTAATTCTTTGGGTTCTCCAAGACTGAAGCCAATCAGAATCCAATGCTATCTAGGTGAATTCTGGAGTTGGATCTGGCCCTTGGTACCTTTTCCTTAGGCTTGTTTTGTGTATGTCTTTTCATTCCATGTTTATGTGTGATGTTCATATGTTCATACATATGTGCACATTCATGTATGTGTAGGCACGAGATTGATGTTGGGAATATGTCTTTCATAAGTCTACACTTTTTTTTTTGAGGCAAGGTCTCTCAGTCAAACCCATATCTCATCAATACAGCTAGTTAGTCTGAGAGCCAGCTGGCACTGAGGATCCTCCCTCTTCACCTTGGAGGCTGGAATTTTTGCTTCCTAGCATTTACAGAGGCTCTGTGGGTCCTTGAGCTTAGGTGACAAGCACTTTAAATGCTGAGCCATCTCCCCAGGCATCTTGATACCTTTTGTAATTAGCAACCAATACCCCTAAACTTCCACTAAACATAATGGAGATGACATGCTTCTTATTTAATTTGCAAGGTCTTTGTTTCATTTATGTGAAGTAAGTTATGGGAGGGAGGAGGAAGGATAAATAACAGTAAGAAATTTTAAGAAGACCTTAGAGAATTATATTACTATACATTTACTTAAAATAACATATAATATTTTATGCTTGCTTTACAATGCACGATATGTACACATATACGTATGTATGCAGTTATTCTATTGGCTGTCTATCACCCTGTTTCCAGTGACAGTCATTAGAAACCTCATTTCAAGTTGTTGTTCAGGACCCCAAATATTATTTTTGTTTTTCATACAAGGTCTCTCTCTATAACCTTGGATGTTCTGTTTCTGGTCTCAATCCTTCCTCTTTGGTGTCTTGGGTGCTGGTATTACAGGTGTATATCCCCATGACAATCAAGTGTCTTGTTTTGATGCAAAAGGTGTGGCTCACCAGCTTCTGGTCACCCTCAGAATTGAGAGGTCTAACAACTGTGTGTGAAGAAAGCAGAAAACAGAGAGCTGAAAACCTTCCTCTGTCATTCTTTGCAAACATGTCACTATTTGCATAGAGCCTCTAAAGGATATATCTTTGGCAAGTGATAGCATTCAGAAATGAAGAACTACTGACTTAATGACTGTCATTTACCAAAACAGTACGCATATAATAAGTGTATTCATATTAGAAAAAAATGTCTTAGGAGTTACCCTGGTTTGCAAGACAATAACATGGAAGTCAAGCCATGTTGTAAAGCAAGTGCAGTGTACCAAATAGGTTTTGGTGTGCTTTAATCAAGATATTTAAAATGTGACAAAATACATGTATGACAGCATATACATACAAAAATATATTCATGTATCACATAATGACAGGAACGTTTTGAGATATGCTCAACATATTGCTCTGTAGCCCATAGCGAGATACACACACACACACACACACACACACACACACACATATACATCTAAATATACATATACATAGTGTATAGATATAGATATATATATAGATATAGATATAAATACATTTAGAGGGCTTTAACAACCCTGTATATAATTTGGTTTTTTGAATTTACATTGCTCACTTGTACATCTTGTACACTGGTGAGTCACTCAAAATGAGATACTGTTTAGAGCCATGCTGCTTAGAATTTCAATAGTGCACATGCCAAGGATCACTGTATGAGGAAGCCTAAAGGAGGATGGAAACACTAAGGACTGCCTCTCAGAAGACACAATGCTTTATTTGAAAGTCTAAAGGAGGATGGAAACACTAAGGACTGCCTCTCAGAAGACACAATGCTTTATTTGAAAGTCTAAAGGAGAAACAATGTTCCACAGGCACAGAAAGAGGAGTGGGTCCTCCAGACAGGGGGCTCTACAAGAGGGCACAGATGTGGCATTGGAGGAGAAAGAGGGAGAGAGGGAGAGAGAGGTGGGGGGGAGGATGCAGAGGGAGAAGGAGAGAGAGAGAGAGAGAGAGGGAGAGAGAGTTATGAATAACCCAAAGCTGCCTGGCCACATTCCAGAAACTTGCTTACTGTATTCCAGGACTTCCACACCCTATCCCAATCCAATGGCTTCACCCATCTCCCGCACCCCACCTCCAATGGCAGCACCTTTACTTTTACCTTCTGTCAGCAGGGATCAGACCTATGGGCAAGCTCCATACAACCCATTATCCTTTTATAAGACCACTTGGCAGACCCCCTACTCTTTCTCTCTCTGCCCTGTGTCTCTCACCTTGCAGTCCTATCTCCCCCGCCTCCTTCCCCCACTCCGAAGCGGACACTTCATGTCTCACCCAACCCCAATAAATCTCTTGAGAGATTCTTTTGCGTGGTGTTATCCCTATTTCTCTCAGACACAGCTTGGATGAGGCCAGTGATAAAGGACAGACAGAGTATTTGTAATCTATGTTGTGGAACTTCATTTTATATGAAAATTAAAAACGTCCTTGAAAGTTTGGTCGTGGAAAGTCTCTACGTCCTTCTTTCTGTCTGTGTGGCTGGAAGGCCATGTTAGTGTTTTTATGGTATAATTAAGTATTTGAAATTTCAGCCTGATTGAACCGGCATCAAACAATGTTTGAGGACAGTGTAGAGAGGGAGTCAGAACTGGTGACACTACAAAACAAGAGGAAATAGCATTTCAACACAGACAGCAAGATGGTCTCTGGGGTGGAGGTCTGGGCAGCAGGAGACGTTGAGTGGATTGAGAGTTGTCTGTTAAATGTCTCCCTTGTACTGACAAAGCTCCATGAGTGGCCTTGAAAAATCACTGAAATGCCAGACAGCTTTCTAATCCAGAACTCAGGTTTGCTTCAGTGATGTCACCACATTGTTAAGTGAAAACAGGAGTCTGTCTGTTCACTTGAACAAGTCAGGGGGACTACAAGGTCTGTGAGAGGAGAGTGACAGAAGGCACTCAGTAGCCCAACCGGAGGAGGGATGAGACAAGGCCCAGTGTGTAAAATTAGAAAGTTCTGGAAAAAAGAAACTAGGTTCTACTCACAAAATCGACTTTGTGCCAAATCCAACTGAATGTCTCTATATAATTTTGGTTTGTGTGGTTATAAGATTTTATGGATTCTTGGAACCAAGAAGGGAGACGAATGAGGAAAGCAGCTGTCAACACATGTTGCTAAGAAAACCATACATTTCAGCTCAGCTGGCATTCTGCACAGTGCGGACATCATGACTTGCAGGCAAAGGTATAAGATCTAGCTTCTTTATATAGGGTTTCAGTCCGTCTGAGGGACAGGTGCTGTGGGAGTGAAGAGCCAAATGTGGGTTAAATAAAATAATGGAACGCAGGGACGGAAATGTCAGGAAAAGCATCAGACAAAGCAAGAGAGGCAGCTGTGCGTTTTCAAGCCCCAGAGTATATAGTCTTTGTCCCAGATTATCCTTTTGTTGACTTCTAACCATCCAAAATAGCATCTTGGTGAGAAAAACCTAAGAGTCTGTGCCTCCCATGTATCTAGCAAATGAAAGACTTCCAGTTAAATTCAATTCAAAAGAAGTTACAGACCCTACTGCGTTTTTTTTCCACAGTATCAAACGGCCTTCTAAATATCTATCATTATCCCCACAGACGAATGCAACCCTTGTCCCTCATCAGACTTCTCTATGCAATGCATACAGAGAACAGCTGTGGAAAGTGGCTGTGAAGTGCTAATTCCTAAGTGGGACATCTATGTCATACCCCTGGAGCCAGTCAGTGCTCAGGAAACAACGAGGAAGAGGGGGCAGGAAAACCGGAAGAGAAGAAGTTGCCGAGGAGTGCTGTGAAACGTGACTTCCGGACACAGTGGGGTTGCTGGACTCGACCCCACAGCGGCAGTGCTGGCACAAGGCCTGCACAGGGCCACGCCAGGGGATACATGGGGTGGGAAGTGGTTCACAAAGCCTGTCTCCTGACTGAGGAGCTATTGGTCATCAATGGCCACTGGAGGAAGGACAGTGTGTCCCATCGTACATTGTCTCTGCTCTACTTGATGGTGGCCCATCTCCATGAATGTATGGACACCGCCACGTGGATGCAGTGGGCTACAAAAAGCAAAACCTTGGGAGGAAACAGGAGTAAATATGATCTAAATATATCTTATTTGTCTATGAAATTGTTAAGGAATAAGTACAAATAAGAAAACCAGCAGTAGAATTGCCTTCCTATTGTGGATCAGTTGCTCCATTTAATCAGCTGGATCCCTTTTTCTTTTTCTTAGAAAGGTATCTGTTTAACGCTTACTGAGAGATTCTAATTACATTCTGGGAACTCTCCACGTTCTTTATGCAGTTAATATCATTTAATCTTCACACCAGGAAGGGATCTATATAGTTGCCCTTCTTTTTATTAGCTTTCAAAGAATTAACTTGTATGACATTTTCCAAATATATTTGTTTTGTCCCTCCCTGCCCCCTTCTCCCCCATGCTCCACCCCCTTAGCCTCTTTTCACTTCCAGGTCACAAGTGACCCTTTGTCCTCCCCCTCTTTTTTACCAACACTTCCTGTTCCCCTCTCATGGTCTCCTCTCCTGTTCATAGCCTACACTCATTCTCACAGTCCTTTATTTGCACAAAACAAATTTAAAAGTCAGGACCTGCCTTTGCTTGATAACAAGAATGGACTATTTGTTGTCTACAAGAAACACACTTAGCTGGCAAAGGCATCCAAAAGCTGAGTATCAAATGATAGAGATCAAACTTTCAAGAAAATAAAAGCTAAAAAATGAGTGGGAGTAGTCATCCTTACATTAAATAAAGTGGACTCCAAACCAAGTCTAATCAGAAGAGATAGAGTGCTGCTGCATCTTAAATAAAGGAACACTCTATAAAGATGATATAATAATTATAAACTCTTATGTTTCTAATGTCAGAGCTTCTGACTTTGAAAAAAAAAATAAAGAAGCACTAAAAGGTGTACAAGACTGGATAGGTCCTGATACAATAATAGTGGGAAATGTCACTGTCATTTCTAGAAAGATGTCCCAAGCTAAAAATTAATGAAAAAACTTATCTAAAACATGCCATCAATATACTGGATTATAGAGACACAGAATATTCCATATAACAGGCAGGGAATATGCATTCTTTTCAGCAGCATGTGGAACCTTCTGCAAAACTGATCACACCGTAAGCCATAAATCAAATTTCATCAAATCTGAGAATATTGAGATAATTCCTTGCATCCTATCAGACCATGGTAGAGTAAAAGTAGAATCAATAACCGAGAATGAGTACAGACACTACAAATGGAGAGTAAGCAACGTGCTTTTGAATGAATAATGGATCATTGAGAAAATCAGGGAGGAAAAAAAAAGCAATTAGAGACAAATGGAAATGAACGTACCACCTACCAGCCTCTCTGGGGACAGTTACACTGTCCTAAGAGGAACTCTTATAGCTCTAAATGCTTACATTGAAAATAAATTGGAAAGATATGAAGCAACCTAATGATGCAATGTCAAGCCCTAGAATACTAGTGGCCCAACTGCAGAAGGGCAATTTGAAGCACAGTATGACAGTGACCTGTACGAGTTCTATTGCTATTAAGTAGCAGAATTTGAACTTCAACTCAAGACTGTCAGCTCCAGCTTAGACTTTGCTACCACACTGGACTATGAATTAAGTCTTTCCCATGTACTAATCTCCCCACTTCATTGACAGCACGAGCTTCACACCTTGTCTTTATTTCTACTTTGCTCTTAAAGTCCCTAAGCAATAAAATTAAAAAAGTTTAAATCACTTTTGTGGAAGGTGATTTCTTTTATATGGTTGTATTGCATTAGTTTCTTACACAGAACGAATCTCTGTTCGCTGCTCAGTAAATGGCTTTGTCTCATTTCTCAGGCTCAACTTCTTGATGTTCTTTTCTTTCTTGATTGTCTCCTCTCTCAGTCCATCAGCTCTGCCTTTGAATAATCTCCCTTCTCACCACTTCCGCCACTACTGTTTAGTCAGGCACACACAGCTACTCCCCGTCTTATGGCTGCAGTCTCTCAGCTACCCTTTCCTCAAGATCTCTGTGGTTGGTCTATTCGTCACAAGGTGGTCACAGTGATGCTCTTAAAATGCAGTTTTGTTCAGGTCATTCATACGCTCAAGGCCTTCCAGGGATTCTGACCCAAAATAAAATGAAAACTTTTTACCGTCTCTTACAAGGCTGCGCATGACCAGATGAAGGTAAGGTTATCCTGTCTCCTACCTGTATCTCCCTCATTGATACTGCAGACACATTGTTGAGCAAAACTACCAACAAGCTGAGCACACACCCAACCCCAGGGCATTTGTATGCCTGCTCTCTACACTTTTCAGGACTTTCCCTAAACTGTATTTCCATTTCTTAAACCTATTCTAGTTTCTGTTCTAATTTCACCTTATCAAAGGCAACTTCCTTGATTACCACGTATCATAGTTGCCGCTTACCTTCTTTACACATTGAATACTGTATATTTGATTACCTAATACAAAATATTTCATGCATAAACGTAAAGAAAAATACCTTAAAGCATTTTTCAATTCCCAAATACTTGCCAATAATTATTCATTTCCTCATAGTATTCCTTAACTAATCCTTTAAATTTTAACTGGTGAAAGTACAAAAAATAATGCATTTGTCATGAATCATATGTCCGTGTAACTGGCATCCATATTGAGAAATGAGCACAGTCAGGACCTCATCACTGTACCCCTTTAGCTTTCACTTGACTATGGACACTTGTCTCCATATTAGTGGTTCTCAACCTTCCTAATGCTGTGACCCTTTAATATAGTTCCTCATGTTTTGGTGACCTCCGACCATAAATTTATTTTCATTGCTACTTCATAGCTGTAAATTTGCTACTGTTAGGAATCATAATGTAAATATCTGACATGCAGATGATTCTAGAAGGCCCCTGGGAAAGGGTCATTTGATTTGGATTGAGATCCATAGGTTGAGAACTGCTTCCATAAAGAAAAACAATATTCTGGTTTTTACAGTATCTAGTTCCCAGCTTCTCTTAAAATTTGACTGCTGAAGTGTACAGTCCTACAGAACATAATTAGAATTGACTGTCGTTTTTATTTCATATACAGTGCACTCTTATTTTTTTATTTAATCTTTTTGCTTATTATAATAGATTTTTGACTCATGCATTTTGTTGCATGCAGTTCTAATTCCTTTATTTTCCTTACAATGTATTATTCTACTGAGTGATTATGTATAGCTCATTTGGTTTTTAATTTTGTTGGTGCACAGTTGGCATTATGAACCACGCTGCTACGAATGCTTTTATATAGGATTGCATGCATACGTACACAGACGTCTGTGAGTTATACACCCGAGAATGAAATTTCCGAGTCATAGGTTAAGAGAATGTTAAATTCCAGTTGATAATTTCAAGCTATGTTTCAAGTGGTTGTGCCAATTTACAGTCTCACCAGGAGGACAGGAAAGTGCTAAATAGCCTACGTTTGTGCCAACATTCGATTCTGTGAGTTTTTTAAAAAAGTGTGGCTAAGCTCCTGTATGGATAGCTACTTTTCTTGTGACTTTGATTTTTAACTTTCTTATTGCTAAGTACGCTGGGGACTGGCTTTGTTTTTGTTTAAGTATTTATTAGTTATTTCAATATTTTCTTCTTCAGAGTATGTTCTTAAAGGCTGTTCATGTTTGTAGCTGTGTCTTCCCAATGGATGGCTAAGAGATTGTTCTCTTTCCTCTGTATTATCCTTTGCGTTAAGTTAATTGGAAGTAGCTTTCCCCACTCCGTATCATCCTTCTCATTCTCTCATCGTGCCTTTAGTTGAAAAGAAAATTCGATCTTAATATACTTTAGGAGTCAATCTTTCTCTGCTTGAGCTTCTCATGCCTGGATCAAGGTCCACCCCTAAGTGCTGCCTAACATTCAGAAGCTTTACCTATTAATACTGTGTATTTGAACCTGGAGTGTAGCTGTAGTTAAGTAGCGTTTCTTTGGGATTGTTTGGAAAGAGGCGACCCTGTTTTGTAGCAGAGACGTATCAGTCGATTTAGCAGACGACGGTTCCCTAGTGACCTGCAGCACTGCTAAGTTAGAAGGTAACCCCAGCCTTAATCATTATGGATAAAAGTAAATAGTTATAAGACAAGATTTGCTATCTTTTTACAAGATTTTGAGGATTTCTTATGAACGAAAATGCATACATACCAATTTGGGAATCATTCTACCATACACAGAGGTGGAGGGCACACATTCCATTTCAAGATTTTAATTAGAATCAATATCTGTTTAAATTCCGTAGAGAAGTTTGGACAGTTTTGGTATCTTTATGATACCTCTTAGTTTACCAACTCACTTTTCCTTTGTCTGTTCATCAGATGTTTGGTTTCTCACAGCATCTTTAGTTTTCTGGATAGATGTCTTATGTAGTTTTGGCAACATTCGTCATATGGGCTTCTGTGTATCTTCTTATAGATAATAATTCTGCCCCATCTTTAAGCTTATAAAGACTTCAGTCCAGTTTTGGACCACTAGCAGAGCTGGTCCTAAAAACAATTTATCTTGGCTTAAAGGATAGCTGCTTTTCCGAGTCCATGACAGGTCCCAAAAAATTTGTGGCTAATAATCACAAGGTATGGAGAGCCTAATGTGAAATATCACTAGGAGGGGAGTGAGGAGGTCACTTCTATGGGGATGGGGAACCTCTTCTACTGATGAAGAGGATGTTTCAAACTGAGGTTTGGGGTTCAGTTTGTACGGCTATTTAGCCAGCGGCTGGATGATATTCTGTGTTTGGTTTTCAGCTCTCTCGGCCCTTCCCCCACCTCAACCCTGAGCTCAGTAATAAGAGATTAGGGTCTCATTCAGAAAACACATAGATGAGTTTGGATCTCTTATTCTGTGAGGCTTACCTAAAGTGAAGGCAGTCGATTGCTTTACTTGGTCTATACATTTAAATGGTAATTTTAAAGGGATATATACTCCCAGGATAATATTTAACCAAACATCTTGCATTTCCTGCACCAGTGAAGCTGACAAATGAAATGAACGGACACATTAGTAATTTTCTGTTTCTTATTATTGGTGTTTAAGCCCCTACTCCTGCCACAGTAATATAAAATCTGCTTGCATGTGCTAGTGGTACTTTTCTTTTTCTTACTAATCTGAGAGAGAGGTGATAAATCCCACTAAGCAAAACTTTTTGCTTCTTTGTATGGTTACTTTTTTTCCACTTTTCATGTTTTTATCTTACCTTGTCAGGTGCATTCAAGATAGTATGATGATTTTTCTGTTCTGCTTCTCAGTTCATATTTTCAGATCAAGGTCTATTCTTTGATCGAACTAATTTTATATTGGATAACTTTTACCTCGAAAAATCTTTTTGTTATTCTAGATTTCTGCTGAATGTTTTCCTTATCTATATTTAAGATTTTCACATCTATTATTATCATTATCATTATTATTATTATTAATTTTGGAGAGGACATTTATGTACAACAGAATGCTTATGGAGATCAGAGAACACCTAGCATGAGTCAGTTTCCTCCTTCCACTAAGTGAGACCTGGGGATTTTCTCAGATTGTCCTGTTTGGCAGCAAGTGCCTTTACCTGCTGAGAGATTTTGCTAGCCCTCTTATTTTTTTTTTTATTCCTGTGAAAAATCGTAAGTTTGTATTTTCTGCCTGTGTACATATATGGTGCACATACATATATGTATGCATGTTCACATGTGTGTTGGCACGTGTGTGTACTGGTGAGTGTGACACTGGGTGTCTGCATTTATTGGTTTCTATCTTATATATTGATAAGATCTCTCAGTTGAACAAAGAGCCGATTCAGTTAGCCCAGCTGGCTAGCTTGCTTCAGGCACCTCCTGTCTCTTTCTCCATTATGTCCTGGGATTGCTGCCAGGCTTCCATGCCTTCCCTGCATCTGCATGCCTGCTAAGCATCCAAACTCTGGTCCTCACAATTGTGGGACAAGTCTGCTACCTGCTGAATATTTCCCTGGCCCAAGAGTGATTACTTTAAATTCTGATAGTATGATGATCTCTGTGTCTTCTGGGCTGGTTTCTGTACTTTATAATTTTTCATTGCTTCCATTTAAAATATTTTGTTTCTTCTGGTGGCTACTCTTGATTTTATGGCAGACATTGTATTTACAAAATATTGCTCCAAATAATTACAATAATTGAGAGCAGATACTTTTATATTTTTCTAGCAGGAATTTATGCTTATTTCACCCAGAGCCTAGATGTATTAAGAGTTCAACATCATCTTAATTCCAAGCTTGAGAGCTGTCCTCATCAGGTTTCTCTCAATTAAACGTGACTTCCAAATTTCTTAACTGAAAACTGTGAGGTCAGCGGCACCTTCTGGCTTGGTAAGTCTCTGAGTCGGTCTTCAACACAGGTCAGTCTTAACGGTTCTTCTGAGATTGTCTAAAACCCTTACTTAAAAAGTGATGCCTACAACAGCTTTTATTTTCTGGATTTCTGCTCTCATTTCTGTAAAATAGAGACTTGCTTTCTACTTATGGGTTCCTCACTTTGCTGTTATTGTTGTTTTGTTTTGTTTTAAGAATATCGTGCCCATTTTTTCCTACATTAGGTAAAATTGTTCCTCATTTCTTGATCTATTAACACGATTGGGGTTTTCTTCAATCTCAAAACAAATTCATCCTTGTTTTTATTTGTCTTCCTTCACCAATATGTAAGTTTTATAGTGAGGACTCTGGTTGCATTCAGTCAGGGACCCCAAGATCCTAGAACTGTTACCAGTTCATTGTAGGTGGGCAGTGATATTGGATTACGGAATTGAATGGATGCATACTTTTTAATAATGACAAATGTTCTAACATGATTTTACACAGGTGACTTTACTTGATTATTTCCATGCTTGTGGGGTATTATTAATCCGTTGGTCAGATGAAGAAACTAAATTCAGAAAGAATATGAGCAACACATGGTTTCACAGATAATACATTTCAGATTCAGCAATCAATCTTCCATTATGCACAAGGGATACATTCCAGACTCACCGGTGGATGCTTGCAATTCTACATAATCTTAAACTCTATAGTTTTTCCTATTCATGCACACTTATGATAAAGCTTGATTTATGAAATAGGAATAATAAGACATTAAATGTAATAAAATAAAAGAATCACAATAACAGATGTCAATAAACACCATTCATTATTTTCCCTATCCCTTAAAATATATTTTCTTTTCTTTTATTGAAAATTTGTTTTTTCTCACATATGTCTTGATTACCATTTCCCCTCCCTCTGTTCCACTAAGTGCCCCCCCAAGCCTCCCCTCCCATCTGAATTGACTCTTTTTCAGTGTCTCATTAGAAAACAAACAGGCTTCTAAGGGATAATAATAAAAGAAAGTAAAATATAATAAAATAATGTGTAATTAAGATAAAACAAACAAACCAAAAAAACAAACCCCAAAACATCAGAATTGGACAAAACAAGCAAATAGAAAGAAAAGAGCCCAAGAGAAGGCACAAGAATAAAAGACTCACTCCTGGTCACATAAGCTTTGCTTGGTGACAAGACCTGTTCAGCTGGGGCTTTGATTCCTTCCTTATTTGTCGATTTCAGTTAAATAGCACATATATATGTGTGTGTGTGTGTGTATGTATATGTATACATATACACATATATGTATACATATAATGTATATGTATATATGGATGTATATATACATATTATTACACACATTTATGCATAATATTACATATATATATATATGCTTCCACTGTATTAGGTTTCAAATGCCACTTGATTTTATCTGTCTCTCTTCATATTCCCTCCTGTGTCCTCTTCTCTCCCTCTCTCCACTAGATCCTGTTCAATTGCTTCCCCCTGCATTCATCTGTAACTAGTTTTCTTTCCTGGGAAGTTTATCTTTCTTCCCTAGTCCCTTACTCTGTACCCAACCTCTGTGGTTCTACAAATTGTAGCTTGTTTATCTTTGATTTAACAGCTAATATCTACAAATAAGCAAATACATTCCACATTTGTCTTTCTGGATCTGGGTTGCCTCACACAGAATGATTTCTTTTTCCTAGTTCCATCCTGTGAATTTTATGATTTCATTTTTTAAATGGCTGATTAATATTCCATTGTGTAATATAATTTATCCATCCACCAGAAGAAGGACATCTAAGGTGTTTTCAATTTATGGCTATTGTGAAGAGAGCAGCAATGAATATAGTTGAGCGAGTGTCTGTGTGCTAGGATGATTCCTTCTTTGGGTATGTGTTGGAGAGTGCTACATCTGGATCTTGAGATCGATTGATTCTCATCTTCCTGCAGAACTATCTCACTGATTTCCACAGTGGCTGCATAAGTTTGCCCTCCCACCAGCAACGGATGAGTGTTCTCATTCCACGTCATTGCTAGTGTGAGCTTTCACTTGTTTTATTGGTAAGGTGTCAGATAAAATCTCAAAGTAGTTTTTATTTGAATGTCCCTGATGACGAAGGATGTTGAACATTTCTTTAAGTGATTCTCAGCCATTTGCATTTCCTCTATTGAGAATTCTCTGTTTAGATCTGTATGCCATTATTAATGGGAGTATTGTTTTCCTGATATCTATTATTTTTAGTTCTTTATATACTTTGGATATTAGCCCTCTATTGGATGTGTGGTTGATAAAATTATTTTATCCACATCTATTGGATGTGTAGTTGATAAAAATATTTTCTCATTCTGTTGGCTGCTGCTTCGCCCAAATGAGGTCTCGTTTATTAATTGTTGAACTTAGTGCCTGTGCTAATGGTGTTCTATTTGAAAGTCATTTCCTGCGTCAATGAATTGAAGAGTATTCCCCACTTTTCTCTCATCAGGCTCAATGTATGTGGTTTTATGTTGAGGTCTTTTATCCACCTGAACTCGAGTTTTGTGCTGGGTGATAAATATGAGTGTGTTTAGATTCTTTTACATGCAGGAATTCAGTTTGATCAGCTCCATTTGTTGAAAATGCTGTCTTTTTTACTATGTGTGTTTCTGGATTCTTTATCAAAAAGCAGGTGTTTAAGGATGTGTGGATCTTCAACTTGATTCAGTTGATCAATGTGTATGTTTTTGTGCTAATATCGCGCTGTTTTTTATACTGTATCTCTGTAGTACAGCTTGAAATCAGGGCTGGTGATACCGCTAGTAGTTCTTTAATTATTCGGGATTATTTTATCTATCTTTTTTGGTGTTTGTGTATATCCATGTGTGTACATGAAGCTGAAAATTATCTTTTCAAGATCTGTGAAGAATTATATTGGTATTTTGATAGTGTATTGTAATGGGTCTGTAGATTGCTTTGGGTAGGATGGCCATTTTTACTATGTTAATCCTACCGAGTCGTGAGCATGGGATATCTTTTAATCTTTTGATAGCTTCTTCAATTTCTTCTTCAGTATCTTAAATTTTTTGCTATGCAAGCCTTTCACTTGCTTCCTTAGAGTTATATCAATGTATTTTATATTATTTGAGGCTATTGTGAAAGGTGCTATTTCTCTGATTTCTTTCTCAGTTCCTTTGTCATTTGTATAGAGGAGGACTACGGATTTTTGTGAGTTAATTTTATATTCAGCTATTTTGCTGAAAGTGTTTATCAGCTGTAGAAGGTTCCCTTGTGGAATCTTCAGGGTCACTTTATATATACTATTATATCATTTGAAATTAAAAATACTTTGAATTTTTCCTTTCTAATTTGTATCCCTTCATCTCCTTCAGTTGTCTTATTGCTCAAGCTAAGACTTCAAGTACTATATGGAATATATATATATAGAGAGAGAGTGTACAATCTTGTCTTGTTTCTAATTTTAGTGGAGTTGCTTTGTATTTCTTCTCACTTAAATTGATGTCTGTTATGGACTTGCTATGGACTTGCTCATGTGGATTTTGTCTTTCAGTTTGCTTATTGGTAGATTACATTTATCATTTTATGTATGTTGAACCATCCTTGCACCTCTGGAATTAAGCCAACTTGGTCATGTTTGATGATATTTTTGTTGTGTTCATGAATTTGGTTTGCAAGTATTTTATCGAGAATTTACACATCCATGTTTATAAGGGAAATTGGTCTGTAATTCTCTTCCTGTGTTGGGTCTTCATATTGTCTGGGTATCAGGGTAACTGTGGATTGGGCCATGTTTCTATTTTGTGGAATAATTTGAGGAGTATTGGCATTAACTCTTCTTTGAAAATCTGATAGAATTAAGAAGTAAAGCCACCTGAACTTGGGAGACTTTCATGTCTACTTCTATTTCACTAGGGGCTATAGTTATGCTTAAATTGGATATCTGATCTTGATTTAACTTTGGTAAGTATATGTATTGAGAAAATTGTCCATATCGTTTAGATTTTCCAATTTGCTAGAGTGCAGATTTTCAAAGTATGCTCTTATGATTCTCTGAGTTTCTTTGGTGTTTGTTGTTAATGTCCATATCTAAGTGTGTTAATTTGGATATTCTTTCTGTCTTTTAACTAAATTGAATTTTTCTCAAAGAATCAGCTCTTTGCTTCATTGATTCTATTATTCTTTCATTGTTTCTATTTTATTGATTTCGGCCATGAGTTTTGTCATTTCTTGACTTCTACTAATTTTGAGTGTGATTTCTTCTTTTTGTTCTAGAGCTTTCAGGTGTGCTGTTAAGTTAGTATGAGAACTGTCCACTTTTTTCAGGTAGGCACTTAGTGTCACAGACTTGCCTTGTAGAACACCTGCACTGTGTCCCATAACTTTGGGTTTGTTTTATATTCACTTTCACTCAATTAAGGCTTTTAATTTTTTCTTACTTTCTCTCTTGACCCATTTTTCATCCAGTAGTTAGTTGTTCAGTCTTTATGAGTTTGTAAGCTTTCTATTGCCTCTGTTGTTTTTGATATCCAGCTTTAACCCTTGGTGGTTTGATAGCATGCAAGGTGTTATTTCAACTTTATGAATCTATTGAGACTTGTTTTGTGTCCAATATGTGGCCAACTTTTAAGGAAGTTCCATTAGCTGCTGAGAAAAAGATATATTCTTCTATGTTTTGGTGAAATATTCTGCATATCTGCTAATGCCAGTTAAATTCAGTGTTTTTCTATTTAGAAATATCTGGATGAACTGTTAGTTGGGCAAGATTGGGGTATTGAAGTCTTCCACTATCAGTGTGTGATTTAAGGTGTAGTTACATTTCTTTTATGAACTTGGGTGTCCTTGTGTTTGATGCACAGAGGTTAAGAATTATAATGCCCTCTTTGGATTTTTCCTTTCATGAGAATGTAGTGCCCTTCTCCATCTCTTCTGATCAGTTTTGAATTGAAGTCTATTTTGTTAGATATTAAAATAAGGATATCTCCATCAGAGGAAGCAGAAAGAGTTTAAGAGCCAAAGGGATGGGGAACACCAAGAAAACGTGGTCCTCTAATCAACATGACCAAAGCTCATATGAACTCACAGAGACTGAGATAGCATGCACATGGCCTGTATAGGTCTGTACTAGTTTCTTTGCATGTATATTATAGCTTCCAGTTTCATGTGTTTATGGGATTCCTTAGTGTGTGAATGAGTGGATTTCTAATTCTGGTGCCTTTTTTGAACTCTGTTCCTCTGTTTGTTTATTTTGTGTAATTCCAATTACTTAGTTCTTGCTTTATTCTTCCTTTCTCTTTCCTAAACTAAAGGGTAAAAAAGCACAGTAGCTACCTACTACTACAGACTATGTAGTATGGGAAAAGCAAGCTCTAGGTATCTGAGAGATGGACACACATTCATAGCCAATTGAAAAAATTTATTATCATCCAGGTCCTGTGGAGAAAGTTTCCTTACTAATCCATTCATAATATCACAGATGATGAGGGTTGCTATTTTTGTAGAGCCACCTTGCTGATAAAAGACATGAATAATTTGATGTCATATTGCAAGCAAAGGTTCTGTTCTATGAAATGGAAATTTTTATAGGTATGTTTGCCCACATGTGCTCATATAGTTACTTTATACTGTTAGATATAAAATTGTCACATCAAAGATTATCTAAATTGTAAAAGAGATGTGTTATTTAATTTTAAGCTACCTTTGAACCTTTGAATTAATTTATGATTTGAATAATGCTACTGTATTTCCTAAATAGTTTCAAACAGATATTATTCAAATGACAAATGCCCTAATTTGATCAATAAAATCTTTTTTCTTGTCCTTTAAAAGTGTGTGTGTGTGTGTGTGTGTGTGTGTGTGTGTGTGTGTGTGTGTGGTATAAGGACCTACCACCTTCAGTGTTCCTTAAGCTCATATTTGAAAGAGGTCAGATGGCATGAACCTCCAGGCCTTTGTAATATTTGACTGTGCTTTGGCGATTACACCAGTATTGTGAGGTCAGATGGCATGAACCTCCAGGCCTTTGTAATATTTGACTGTGCTTTGGCGATTACACCAGTATTGTGTGTTTTCTATCAAGAAATTTATAAAGTACCCACTATGTGTCTAGCATTGGAGATATGAAAAAGACCCAGATTAAAATAAAATGTGTCTTATAGTTTTAGTATATTCGTGGAAGCAATTGAGAAATCCTCAGTTAGAGATGTGAGGGGGAGAAGAAAGGTTAAAAGCTCACACAGTGTGTTTGGACCAGTCTGGGGAAGGACAGGAGCGTTAAAGAGAAAGGTTCACTGCTTGATACTGCCTCAGATGGATTCTGATGGACAAGTAAAACCTAGCAGGTGGTGAGATAGAGGAAGAAAGCACCAAAAAGAAAAAATTGTGCAAAGGACTATATGAAAACTCTAAGAATGAGAATGTTAGTATGGGAGTAAATATATTGAAGGACTATAGACCACTGTAGAGGTAGAGGTGTTCCGCAGCTGTACAAATGGAGTAATGTTTTAATACTTGTATGATCAAGAACAGATTGGATGGGACGAGAACAGAGTAAGTGAGAGCAGCGTGCTGGCTTTCCATAATTCAAGTTAGAATTAAATGTACCCTTTGGAAAAGTAGTAGCAATGAAATCTGTACTCTAAATTCCTACTACCTTTGAGATATATGTTATAGAAGTTTATTTTTAGTTATGTATAAGATGTTTTATGTGCTTTTGGGTGAGGGGCTAGCCTGGGTTTTGTTGTTCTGTATTGTTTGCAGGTGTTATATTTCTGTGGGGGATGTTTAATTGCTTATGATCTGTACCTGAGGAGTTCTGAATTAATAAAACACCTGAGCTCAGAAGCTAGGGGTTCCAGTGTCAAGTATTGTGCTAGCCATGATGGTGGTTCCCTCTGCTGAGGTCCAGCAGGGCTTCCACATATAAAAATGCCTCCTGTCTCCTTGCTGAGCCACCACAGCAGCAGCTTACAATTACACATGTGTGTCTGTGTGTGTGCATATATGTATATATATATATATATATATATATATATGTGTGTGTGTGTGTGTGTGTGTGTGTGTGTGTGTGTGTATGTTTTGTGTAATATATTTAGTTGATCTTTTTCAGCTATTTGTATCATTAAATTTTTTATACATGTGTTTATTGACATTTGCATATTGCTTACAATGTGTTTTTATCATAGTCATCCCCTCCCATAACTCTTCTTAGACTCTCCCTCATGTCCCTACATGTCTAACTTTGTTTTTATTCCCCCATCAAGGCCAATTTGCGGCCCTCAAACATTCTTGGATGTATTGTCTTCCACTGGAGTGTGGTCAGCTGACTGGGGATGTGTCTGTGTGGTGCCAAACTCGTAGAGAAAACAACCCTTTCCTCCTCCTCCAGTAGCTAAGATTGGCAACAGCTTTCTCACCTAGGGGTAGAACTCTGTGTTACTCTCTTCTCACGCTGGTATTTGATCTGACTTGGGCTTGCACAGGTTTCGTCCATGCTGCTACACCCATGTTCCTATGTGCAGCTGTCTTGCTATATCCAGAAGACTCCATTCTTTGCAGTCATCTACAGTCTCTGGCTCTTACACTCTTTACACCCATCTTTTCAATTATCCCTGAGCCTTTGCAGAGTGGTATGGTACATATGTTCCATCAAGGGTTGAACATTCTGTAGTCCCTTGGCCAATTGTGGGGGCCTGTGTTGATTGTCATCTATTGCAAACAGAAGCTTGTGCATTGAGCATTGAGAGATCTTTTAGACTATGAGTACAATGAGAGGTTGTTAGGAGGTGGTCTAATACTATGTTGACTTAGCAGAAGAGTATCAATAGGTTCTTTCCTAAGGTCTATAATCTGTCTAGCCATAGTTTTGTAGCCCTGTACTGGTGCCAGCTATAGGTTGCATTTTGTGGAGAGAGGCCAAATCCAATCAGAAAGTGGTTGACTACTCTATGACATGTATTTCATGTTGCACCAGTGGGCAAGGTCTTCCCAGGCCAATAATAATTTTTGCTTGGCTCACAGCTGGGTAAGACTGATGGTAACCTTCTTCTCTGGTAGGGAACATAGTCCCTTCCAGCAATATGAAAACTAACCAACAGGGATAAAACTCCAAGTAAGTTCAAGCTTCATTTCTTCATTTTCTATGACTCAAGCAATAGGATCTTACTATCACGTTATAGAAAATAACCAACAACACTGGCCGTGACCTGTAATGTAATGGTGTCTTTAGGACCTCATTGGCCATCAAATAATAATAAAAAAGTAACACATTCCTGGCACTGGACATTTGTGTTGATTTGCTTTGATATCAAATAAGGGTATTTTTGCCCTATTGCATGATAGTCCCATTTTAACTATATTTATGCATGTGTATAAATGTATTTTGGGAAACTTCTATGTTAGGAGGTTTTCATAATATATTTGAAAAATTTTTAGTGTTGTTTATCCTTCCTTCTTCTACTCTGCTTTCTCTTTTCCTAGCCCCAATTTATTCCTCCTTGCTCCACAATTTTCTTTGATTTCTTTATATTAGTGTATTCTGCCACCCCTACCTTTTAAAAATTTTTTGGAGCAACTTTTGGTATGTAGTTCTAGCCAACTTAGAATTTGCAATGTAGACTAGACCAGCTAGTATTCTTGGCAATCTTCTGACTCTACCTTCTGAATGTTGGAATGTTGTGGAAGTTTATTTTCAGTTACGTATAAAACAAAGGCTTTATGCACTCTTGGATGAGAGGCTCCCTAGGTCTTGGCGTTTTGTACTGTTTGCAGGTTTTGAATTAATGTGAGGGATGTTTGATTGCTAATGATCTGCATATGCTATCGGTAGAAACCTGAGGAGTTCTGTAACAATAAAAACTCCTGAGCAGGGATGCTCAGGGTTCCACTGTCCAGTATGGCACTGGCTGTGACAGTGGTTCCCTCTTCTGAGGTCTGGAAAGGTTTGCACCAATGAAAATGCCTCCATGTCTCTCTTTGTGAGCCCCCACAGCAGCATAACAGTTCCAATTGGTGTCTGCAATGTGTGGTACAACATCATGCCCACTAATCCAACTTGGAGGCAGGGAAGAAGAAATAGAAACCCCAGACCTTGCAGAGTCCATTTTGTTTTGTATTGTTTTGTTTTGTTTTCTGCAAACTTGTCCAGATACTTGTGAGGTGAAGTAGTCATGACAAGACACATCTGCTATGGTGATGAGAACTCCATCCAACAAGGGAACCTTTCCTGCATACAAGCTTACCAGTTATTTTCTTGCAAATAAGACTCTATATTAACATCTGGAAAATGTTTCCTCAGAGTCAGCACAGAGAAACTGTCTTTCAGAACTGGGCAAGTTTTTATCTTATGCTGGTAGCTGAAGTTGGTCTGTAAGAGTTACCCAGGTGGTGTTGGTTTTGAAAGTATGAAGGGGTCATGGAGAGCTGCTGAGGCTTGGCACTATGAGAGGCCAGGAGAGGTCATTGGTGAAGGTGCAGCTCCACTAGTAGTTGGAGGCCCAGATTGTAGGGGTCATGTAAAGAATTTGAGGCTTGGCACCATGAAAAGAGCCCAGGAGAGGCTATTCATGAAAGTGTAGCCCAGTTTCAGTAGAAGACCCCAGCATTCTGAAGATGCCAGTACCATGGGGTGACTACCAAGAAGAGCAACAGAAGTGGAGTGAAGCCAGCTGGAGCCTGGAGGACAAGCTGCAGAGGGCAGAGCCAGAGAAGTAACTCAAGCCCTTTAAAGAAGCCCAGATGATCATGAATGAATTCCAGATAAGTGGACATTGATAATGCTTTTGTGCTGTTCAAAGACATTGTGAAAGCTTGACAGATATTTGGCTTCATTTGGGTCCTATGCATTAGCAACCCTCATGATTGTTCCTTTTTTAAATAGTTTTGGTGGTGTAGTGTTAAATTGTGTTGTAGAGATAAAGCACTTTTTTGGTTTTATACAGAAAAGGGGAAATGTTGTGGAAATTTATTTTCAGTTGTGTATAAAATAATTGCTTTATGCACTGTTGGGTGAGGGTTTCCCTAGGTCTTGGCGTTTTGTATTATTTGGAGGTGTTGAATTTATGTGGGGGATATTTGATTGCTAATGATCTCCATGTGCTGTTAGTAGAACAACTGAGGACTTCTGTGTCAATTCAAACACCTGAGCAAGACCCAGACCTTCCACTCCAGGGCATATAGCCCAAAGGAGGTTCCATCCTACCATAAGGACACTTACTCAAATATGTTCATAGCAGCTTTGTTCATATTAGCCAGAAATTGGAAACAGCCTAGATGCCCCTCAACTGAAGAGTGGATAAAGAAATTGTGGTACATTTACACAATGGAGTACCACTCAGCGATTTAAAAAAAATGGCTGCATGAATTTTTAAGGCAAATGGATGGAACTAGAAAAAATCACTCTGAGTGAGGTAACCCAGTCCAAGAAAGACAAACTTAGAATGTACTCACTTTTAAGTGGTTATTAACTGTTAAACAAAGGACAAAGGCACTGTAATCCACAAACTCAGAGAGACTGAAAAACAGGGAGGGATTCAGTTGTGAATAGGGATCTCCCTGGTTGGGGGGAGGTAGAACAGAAGGTGCTAGTGGGCTAGAGAAAGATGGGAATGGGAGGAGGGGAGGTGAGGTCTGGGGAGAGGGATGGAGGGAGGGAGTGTATGGAAGGACAACGGGGAACTGGGGGAGATATTGAAAGGGGATCTGGAGACCAAGGGCAGTAGAAACTCACTGGAACACACAATGGAGACCTTGGTGAGGACCTCTAGGAGTAGCTCACAAGGCTCCCAGTGGAGGTACTGGGACACCACCCCAGCCACAAAACCTTCACCCTATAACCCATCCTCCTTATAGGACCCACTGGGACAATGGAAAGGTAGAACCCCATGCCAAAGGAGAGAACCCATGCCTGATTCTGCAGGGTAGGCCAGGAACCAGAGACTAGATAGTAGGGGATATTTCTAATGCTATCCTGTTCCACTCATAGATAGGTACCTAGTCCAGTCTTCATCAGAGAGACTTCTGCCAGCAGCTGATGGGAACAGATGCAGAGGCCTAGAGCCAAACATTATGCAGAGCTCAAAAAACCTCACAGAAGATGGGGAGGAGGCATTTTGGGGACCAGAGGGGTCAGGGACATCAGGAGACCAGGCCCCATGGAGTCAACAGACTAGCACTCTAGGAATCCCTCAGAGCCTGAAGCAGAAACCGGGGAACCTGAGGGTCTCCCAGATATGTTATGTGGTTGTTTGGCTTGGAGTTCTTGCAGAAAGCTTGCAGGGTAGATTGTATGTGGATGTTCTCTGATGCTTTTCCTGCCCTTTGGACCCATTTCCTCCAGCTGGGTTGCCTGGTCCTCCCTCGAAGTGGAGACTGGTGCCCTGTCCCATTTGTTGTGCCCTGTTTGAGCTGTGAATCTGGGAGGACTGCTGTCTTGGGGAGAAGCAGGGGGGTGGGATGGGTGGGTTGGGGTGGGGAGGATATATAATAGGATTAGAGGAAGGATGGGGGAAGCTGGGAGGAATGGAGGGAGGAAAGAGGGAGAATGTTGATATGTATTATACCAAAGAAGAAAAATAAACTAAAAATAAAGAACCAACCAGCCAACAAACAAACAATAAAAACACCTGAGCTGGAACATTCAGGGTTTTATTGTCAAGTATGGCAGTTGCCATGATGGTTGTTCTCTCTGCTGAGGTCTGGTAGAGTTTGCACCTATGAAAAGTGCCTCCTTGTCATCCTTGGTGAGCCACCACCGCGACTTACAGCTCCATTGGAGTGCCAGGCTTAGTTTATTATTTTTGTATTTAATTAATATGTTTTTACATTATGCTAACGGATGGGCGGAGTAATAAGTATATCCTAGTCCTCAAAACATGTGAGTTTTGTGAAATGACATCCCACAAGGGACTTTCCAAAAATTATTTTGGTAAGGATGGTGGTAAAAATCACTCTGAATTATCTGAATGTTCCCAGTGTAGTCATTGGAGACAGGAAAGTCAAGTAGTATTAGATGTGATGACAGAAACAATAGGTAACAGTGACACTGGCAGAAGCCCAGGAATCAGAGATACTTCCAGAAGCTAGACAAGGCAAGATAAGAGCTGCTCCCCTGCTGCCTGAAGTGGGAACCAGTACCAACAACAGATAGGTTGAGTTCAGTCCAGCGAACAGATTTTTAGCTTCTGGCTTCCAGAAATGTAAATGAATATATTTATGCTGTTAAGGTACCACACTTGTGGTAATTTATTACAATGTAACAGGAAACTACTGTCCTGAACAAATGCATTTAGGAGAAGGATGGATGGCTGGAATCTAGTATTTTGGCATTCATTTATCTACCTACTGGGAGAAATGTTTTCTGATCGTTTTTATGTAGCAGTTATTTCCAGGGCCAAATGACATTTTTTTTTTTTTTCCAAATGAGATTTTAATCCCATGCTCTTTGCCAAAGAATATGCAGTTCATTATAGAAGTAATAAAGTCATGATCCAAACAGAAGCAGAGTAAAGACCAGGCTCTGAGATGCACGGAGTCACACAGCCACAGCAGCAATTTGAAGAATGCACTCTCCCAGAAAAAGTCAAGATTGAGACTAAAGATAAGGTATATTCAAAAGATAAGCTAGAGGGCACATAGTGAAGATTCTTGAGAAAAGGAAGCTGATGTGGTGTAGCCTAAGAGACGGGAAAGGGGTGGAAGGTCAAGAGGCAGTGAGATTTAGACTAGGCAGCTCCTTTCCCCAACAAGAGCAGAAGGAGGAACAAGAGATACTTGCTTAGTCATCCAGCACCAGGACTGCCATGAGAGGGACTGGTGCTCCTAAAGCTCAGCCAGTTTCAATGAGTACTCCCTTACCTTTGCTGTCTTGATGAGATTCCTACTTACAGAACACGCCAACGTATGTTCTACAGAAGTGGCCTACACGAACTAAGGGAAATATAGCTAATGCCAGTTACAAATCCTATTGTGCAGAGTAGGCAGGTTCTTTTAGAACAGTCCATGCATTAGATATGAGCTGCAACAAGGCTTATTCTCTCTCTCTGCTTATGTTACACATTGCACAACCCATTAAGCACCAAACCTTGTAGAAATGATGGGAAAGAAGGAGTATTTTGAATGGAGTACTTTCTTTTGTAAAATGCATTAAATTCTGATTTTTTTAAACTTTAATTTTTTTTTTTTGGAGACAGGGTCTCTGTACGTGGCCCAGAGCTCTCTATCTCAGAGATCTGCTTGACTCTGCATCCCGAGTTTTGGGATTAAAGGTGTGCCTCACTACGTCCAGTGTAAATCCTGATTTTTCCTCCAGAAGTCTCTGCCTGTTTGCCTATGAGTGTATCTGCTTTGTGTGTAAGATGCCCTGGTAATCAGGAAGATTGAGGCAAAAGGAGAATTATATTAATGTGGGCCCTGAACTCTAGGCGACCAGTAACCCCGCTCTCTGTGGGTAAAGCTCTAGTGCCCTGGATTTGACTCCTCCACATGCTGATTCCTTGTGCTCTGCCCCTTCAGGTTTCTTGAAGATGCTTGTAAATAATTTGTCATTTCTGCAGTAGAAAAAACAACCAAAAAGGACCCTTTCACGAGCTGCAGAAGCTCATTTTTTTTTTAAGTCTCCCCACTCTATCTTGACAAGGACAGCATCTGACCTGCACCATGAATACTAACGGAGCCCTTTGGCAGAGCTCTGAGGTATAAGACCAGGGACCACTACAAGCACAGAGCACAGAGACCCAGAGAGACACTTCCTCTTTGTAAGAATCAAGGGACCCTGCAAGAAGTAGCTGGAGCTTTGTCTGTGAACTTCATGTAGCCGTGGGCCTCAGTAAGTTAAAGTGGGTTGTGTCCCAGGACCTGGGAGAGTGCCTGTTAAACTTCAGGGGATGCTGCTGGCTGAGAGAAAATCATGGGAAAGTGAGAAGTGTGTAGGATTTGCAAACTTCTCTCTTAAAAAAAAAAAAAAGCTGGGGCCTGTTGTGATGAAGGGTTAAACTCCCTGAAGACTTTCTTTGGCCTTGACTGCCTACACCCCAGCCTCCCCCGCCACTTCCTCACATTTCTGAGACGTCCCTTGTGCCGAATTCTTATTCAACTTCAAACTGACAAACTGTTTTTAATCTTTTCCTTCCATCCAGCCTGGAGATTGGGGAGCAAAAATCAATACCAGTTGGCAGGTGATCAAGCTGCTTCAGACTGGTGTGAGGAGAGAGCAGAGACTGAGAGCAAGAGGACAGGAGGAGGGGCGGGAGGGGAGCAGGGGGGCAGCAGGAGGGAAAGGACTTTGACTAAGTACCATGAATTACTGGCCAGAGGTCCAAGGGGCTGTGATTTCTCTGGCCTTGAGCAGGGGACCTTGGGAATGTCATTAGAACAATTAGGTCATGAGCTCACAGCTCCTGAGGTGCCTTTAGAGAGAGAAGGGAAGAGTTTTCCTGATGCTTGGATGGGAGAGAAGGAGGGAGAGAGGGAGGAAGCTGGTAAGGCAAGGCTGCAGGAGGACTCAGTCTTTCTGTAGCATCCTTCAAGGAGAGTCTTGGCAACATCAGTACCATACCACAAGACAAACATTGACCTAATTCAGTTTTCAAAACAGTGCTAAGACATTTTAAAGGGATTCTCAAGAATAGGATGACAGGGCAGGGCATAATAGGAAATCTTCAAGAGGAAGCCAGCCTGACCCATCTTTGCTCCTTTTGTGGTCCCATTTTAGAATTTCAGGAGCAGCCTGTGACTGTTAGATCTAATTCATTCTTTACAATACCTCAGCTTCAGTTCCTGTGCTGTCCATAGTGGCAGAACTAGTGTGTGTGTGTATGTGTGCGTGTGTGTGTGTGTGTGTGTGTGTGTGTGTGTTCATATGTGTGCAGCTGTGTGACTGTGCACATGTGTGTGGACACTTATGTCTGTGCATGTGTTGAACTATGTATACAGGGTACATATGGAGGCCAGAGGTCAAACTTGGGCATCCTTCCTCAGAAACCATCTGCCTTGTCATTTTGAGACAGACTTACTCACTAGGACTTGGGGGTGGTCTGATTCTGGCAGGAAAGTAGCCAGGAACCCCCAGGGATCCCCTATCTCTGTCTTATTGGACCTAGCATTACAAATATGTACCATAAGCCCAGGTTTTTAAGTGTGTATTGGGGATCAAACTCAGGCCCTCGTGTTTGTGCAGCAAGAACTTTACTGAATGAGCTGGCCCCACCCCCACCCTTAGAATTTACTTTGACTCCTGAAGGATGAACTCCCAGCAACAGTGCGCCTCTTTCCTCATTTATCCTTTAAAATCACCTGGTAGAACCTTCAGAAGATTGAACAGAATTTCAGATTTGAGAATTTGAGGTTTTCATCCCTTCTTCGTGACTTAAAATTCATCTTTACTTTGCAGCCTTAAATAACTAATCTCGAAGCCTACTCTAATGAAAATTGTGTAGCTTTTTAGAGGCTTCAGCTTAAGCTAGGGTGCTTATTTAAGCTTTGACAAGAGATGTTTCTTTGATGAGGGGTGGTAGCTACATTTACCTGTGGGCATTAAGAGGAAGGTTTAGAAAGTAGGAAGGGCGGATGCAGCAAAGCGGCTGCAGTAGATGATTTTCTAGGGTTCATGAAGTCACTAGCCTCCAGAAACCGGCTATGTTCTCAGTGCTAGGTATTATTTCCTTCCTGGTGATGGATCTTAAGTCCAATTAGATAGCTGTTGGTTGCCATTCATTGCACCTTTGTGCGTATCTTGTCATGCAAGTAATTTTCATGGATCATAGATACTTTCCATAAACAACGATGAAAGCGGTATTCAGGGAAGGATAATACAAGCAACAGAACACACAGAAATAGACTAAATTGTCACATAGCTGCTAGGTGTGGATCTGGGATCGAGTGCAGTGGTCAGGAATTTGCTATTTATGGGTCAAGGTAAAAAGCAATCATGCCATACCCCAAGAGAAAACTGGAGCCAGGCTCACTATTTGGAAGAAAGGAAAATGAAAGCATTAAAAAAATTTCTAACCAATTGTCTCCATCATTATAACACCACCACCACCACCACCACCACCACCACCACCACCACCACTGTAATCATGGTCGTCATAATCACCTTGTTGCCAGTGTCTTGTCGTATCAGGAAGACGATGCAGGTCTGAAAAGGCATCCGATAGCACATAGCTACGGTGCTATGTTTGAATCTTGTCATTTCAATATTCTGCACTGACTACTAGATGCACCAGGAAACAACAGAAGACAGGAGCACTGAGCTGATAAATTCACATCAGGATGGACCAGAGTCCAGAGGGTGTGGAAGACATGAGGCTTCTAGAGTGACAGTCATTGAGTCCCAGAGAAGGGATTTTCAGAAAGCAAGAAGAAGATATTTCAAGAATGCAAGGTCAGAAATTTTAAAGAAAAGCAATAAAACATTTGGAGAAATCAAATGCTCAGGTAGTTTAAAGCTCCAGTGAAATAAACTTCATAGAACAACTTGAATAACATTTAAAAATAAGTAATATATATCACATATGCGGATGAATGAAAATATGAGGAGGACATTAAAGAACACATTAGTGTTATTTATATAAAAGAATCTATTTCAATTCAGGTAATTAAAAAGTTAAATATCAATTACATTTACTGGAATTCAACAGGCAGAAGACTCTGCAAAGAGAACTTTAATGTACTGAAAAACTATGAGCACCAGTTATAGAGAGAACAGGTTAAAAAGTCCACCAGAGAGCCCCTTGAAGCCAGGATTTGTTTATAATTCCATTTACTAGGAAGTGTAACAAAGGATAGTGAAGAAACAAGGAAAGAATTGTGAGACTGTGTCTATATATGTACCTATGTAAGAGTTTCATACCGAAATAAAGAAATCTAATTTCAATAAGGAAAAGATAGCTACCTTAAATATAGACCAACCAAGGGCAGAAAGATGACTCTGGGTGTAAAATCTTGATTTTACCACACAATCTTGATGATCTGAGTTGGATCCCCAGGGACCTGTGTAAAAAGCCAGATGTGATTGCTCACTCACATCTGTAATCTCAACACTCTTAATGGTGATATAAAAAGTAGGGACAAGGAAACTGCCTCAAAGCTCAAGTTGCTTGGAGTGTGCAGTGCTGCAGAAACAAAAGCACCCTTCCTCCTGAGGTGGCAGGAGAAGGCCGACTCCAGAACGTTGTCCTCTGATCTCCACACACATGCTGTGGAATGCCCACACTCTCCTGTGCAGATGATATGGTATGAAATGGCAGACCCAACACCATCTTAAATTGCACAATCCATTTTAAAACAGAGACAAAGTTCAGGTTCCTAGGAAAATGAGAAACGCTCCTCACCTTCAGAACTCACCAGTAAAGCCAAAACAAAATGATTGTCGGGGAATTGTTTTGGGAACTGAGATGTGTCATTTCTGAGTTATGGTGACTCTGACCATGATTGTTAGTGAGTTTCTGATTGGCTAAAAGTTAGGACTAACTTCTGTTTATGCTGGCTGGCACAAAATGGTTATGGTTTTCACGCTGAAACAGTTTGTAAAAATTTGAGTCAGGGTTATAGCTCTGAACTTTCACTTCATACTACATCCCTGGCCTGTCCAACTTTTGTTTTCTTTCCCCTTTTCTTTTATGCTTGGACTCAATAAAATTTTCTTTTCTTTCAAAAACTTGTGAGCCAGTATGAGTGGATCAAAAGGGCCCTACAATACACACAATATCGATATATTTAAAAATGAGCAGAAAACTTGAGACAATATTTTCCAAATAAGAACTGCTTGGGTATGAAGTATCCTCTCAAGTGCTTATATGGTTTGTTATCCATTGGGCAGCTCTGTTGGGAGGTGACAGATCATGAGGGCTCTGACATAGTCAATGATGAATAAATCCATATCATAGACTACGAGGTAGAGCCTGGTTGAAAAAATGTATCCTGCTCCTGACCACTTTCCATCTCTCTGCACCCTGGCTGCCATGAGCATCTTGAATTTGGTACATTGTTCTTGCTGTACTGCTCTCCTTCAGCTCAGAAAAAAAAGCAAAGCGAAACAAAACAAACAAACACACAACAACAAGAAAGCAGACCGCAGCATGGACCTCTGACATCATTAGCCAAAATAAATCTTTCCCCCTTTAAAGTGCTCCATTCCGATGTTTCCACATAGGAAACAGAACAAATATGGTATCTAAGTGGCCAAAAATTACAAAAGCATTCTTAACATCATTATTTATCATAGAAATGTGAATTAAAGTCATATCCTACAGCGCGTAATCAGAACGCCACTAATTGAGTTGTCTGACGTTCTGCAAGTGCTATGTTGGCATGGCATAAATATGGGCCTATGGGCCATTCAACCATAAAATTATTTTGGCACTACATACTAAATATAAAGATGTACAATGTGGGAGCCCAAAGCTCTAATTAGATGTACACCATAAATGATTGCATGTGAACATCCAGAGAAGCATTATTAAAGGAAGGAGAGTAATCTTGGCATATCTGTATTATCATGAGTACACGCAGATATAGACCAAAAGCATAGCACATGCCCACCTCTGAAAAACACAACATTTCAGGTGATATTTTAATAGAGGAAAGAAAGGAAGGTGATGAAGAAGGATTCATGGATAACTTTGTGCAGTATTGTATTTAAAAGCAATCTGGGATATAAGGGAAATTAAAGCTTATTAAGAGTAGTGAGTCACTTATCAACCACCACTGATCATGTTTTTTGTATAATTTAGATTTCTCTTAATTTTGTTGCTATGACTAGAAGGGAGAAGCAGAGAGTTCAAACAGGAGTCAAAGTGCTAGTTACTAAGCGAGAACTAAACTTTTGGCTGTGAAATACCTTCTTGGATAACTGTTAGCCTTAAGGCAGTTTCTCCTTAAGCTATTAGACCCCTTTTACTTTCGTAAGTGGAGAGAACATTATGGGATGGTGGCTCCTTGAGGCCACTTTGCCTTCAGAGTAACTTGAAACAAGAGGGAAGACAATACAGCAGGCTGTACAAATAGAACCTGCCTTGAATGAGCATGTACTACCAAGATGGTTTCTTGCACTAAAATGTTAAGGCCTTAATACTGGATCTGGATGCACCATGTTAGGTCACTAGGAGCTCCTCACTGAATGTGTATCAAAGGTGAAACTGTATCCCAGGACTTGAGCCTACCTCTGTGGTCCATCCATCACAACATCTTCCCTGCTGTGGATTTTTCTCCAGGAATTCCTGTCTTTAAGTTCTGATTTGCGGCCAGTTTGGGATGGTGACTCTTGACCACAAGACCCATATCTCACTCTCACCCTTTTTGCTGAGGGAAGTACACCTGTTGACAAGCTGCTTCTTTTCGTTCAGGCTTTAAGCAAGTATCTCTTATACCCTCCATCTACAATAGATGAAATTAGATACCCAAGATTTTAGAGGGAATGTGTCAAACTCACCAAGTGGCGCCCATATTTTCCCTTCCCTCTCTAGGTTCAACATGTGAAGAAAGTATTGCCTGCAATCCCCAGTGCTGGTGGGGTGGGGCGGCAGGAATTGCTCAGCAAACTGAATGTCTCTCCAAAGAATCATCTCTTGGGGACTTTTTCACTTTAGGTTACTTATTAGAGAGGGTACTGTGAACAATAAAGAAAGCGTTCTAATGAAAATTAAATCCCTATGGGGAGAAATGTACTGCCAGTTTTTGTTTGTTGGTTATAAAGAAATACATTGAATACTGCCTGTGTGTCATATTTCTTGGTGTCCAGTGGCAAGGGGATATAGTGGAAATCCATTTTCAGCCTTCGTATGTGAGTGTTTTATGGTTCCAAAATTTGTTCAATCAACCAGCATGTTTTGTTCATTCATGTCTGCATACATTTAAAAAATACTCATTAGTCCCCTTACGTATATCAGGCCTGTGGCCAGTCCAGGAGACTTGGACTTTTTCAAGTTCTGTTGAGAGAGTCACAGTCGTATATACCTTTCTGAGAAAGAAGCACTCAATTGTTTCTGAAACTGTGGTAAAGAATTTTATGGGGAAGGAAGATGTGAAATTCTATCTCCGTCTGCTACATAAAATGCAATACAATAAACCTCTTTAGATTTTTAATTATTACTGACTATTTCCTTCAGAGCGACTAACATGGAAATCACAGTCTGCCATTTAGTCTTAAACGCATAACAGTTAGGTTTCATTTGTGTTTCTTCAAGGACAGTTGCTAAGGTCAGCAGTGTTCTCACTGTCACACCCAATGGCTTTTGTTCACCATTTTCGTGTTTGGCCTTCCTCTGAGAGACCTTTTGCCATCCCTCTTCAAAGTCTCTGAATACCGTGACTTTTTCCTTATTCCACATCATTTCTTGCTTCCTTGGGCAGGATGTTCTTCTGCCCGTGTCCTGGGCATTGGTGATCGCTCCCGTTCTGCCTTTGCTCAGCTTCCCCTTCTCACTTTATACCCAGCCACTGTTATTATACAGGTGTGTCTCACATGTAAAGCCATAGCTCACAGCTGTCCTAAATCCAATACAGTTAACCCTACGTTAGCCTGTCCTGGGAGTCTTCGCATGGGTTTCTTGCAACCATCTTAAAATAAACCCCTCTCCAACAGAGCCCATCTTTTACCTTCAGCCCTAAGTAGACTTCTCTTCCTATGATGGGTTTTTGCTGGCTAGCATATGGTCTGTCCATTACTCCAACCCTGCAACTCACCTGACGCTCGCCTTCTTTCCACATTTCAAAGCTAATCGCTCACCCCGTCCTCAAAGCCTTCTCACGTTTTCGGCTGACGCTGTCCTCCATCCTCTCCTGCAACTCTATCAGTTCAGCCTCATCAGCTCTTGACGTAGACAAAGCCGAATCCCTCACCACTGGTCCCACGCGCTCCCTGATTACAGCATACTGATTTGTTGCGTGAAAATATCTTTATGTGTTAATTACCACTTTTGAGATAAAGTCCAGGAACTTCTACACGCTAAGGGAGTTCTTTTCCCCCAGTGGCCTCTGTATGCCTTTCTTCTGTAAGTTTCTATTTTAGTATGATACACAGTCTTTCATAGCATTTAAAACTCTTTCAATTTGCATTAACTTGTCTTGCTGTTTCATACGCATGAGCATTTTTACCTACTATCTTTTTTACTCAAAATTATTTTCATTCGATATTATCTCATCTCATTATCTTGGTGAGAAAGTACAGTATTTTTAACGCCCCAATTTCAATGTCATCGAAAGTTAAGCAATACCTAGCCCTTTACCAGGATAATGTGGTCTCAGGGTCTGGTGCAACTCTCATGTTCTTCTCCATGTCTCTCTTAACAGACATATTTGAGATCATAAAATATATTATCGAGTCATTTATTAATTATTGTCTCTGTCAGTAGGGTGGTCAGAATAATGGCTCCCCAAAGATGCCTACAGACTCTTTTCCAGAACTGTAGAGATGTTAGCTACATTTCATTGTGAAAAGTAGATTGATAATTATCCAATGTTTAAATAAGGAGTTTATCTGTGATTAACCAGGTTGGCCCAATCCAATCACAGGGGTTTGTAAACTGAGAATGATGCTGAAAGTTTGCAAGTTCTAATGAAGTGAGGATTGAATCTACCATTTGGATACTTTGAAGATGGGAGGATGCCAGGATCCAGGGAATGCAATCAGCTTCTAGGATTGGTAGTGAACTAGGGCGTAGATTCTCCTGTAGAGTCTCTTGAAGGAATACGGCACTGAGAACAGCTTGACTATAGCTTCAGCACACTCTGTCTAGACTTCTGATTTCTGGGACTTTTGAGTAATAAATCTGTGTTGGTTTAAGTTACAATACCTGTAGTACTTTGTTAGGATACCATATAGAACCTTCTGGAACCTAGTTCCTTATGTCTCATGTCTGTCATTTGCTTAATACTTAATATTTCTGTATTGAACAATGGAGGCTGAATCTCAATTGCTAAGGGAATTCAAAGAGTGTGATTTCCATCTGTGCATGTGCAAAGCTTTGATGCGGAAAACTCCAATTATGTTACTAGTCACAACATAATGGAGTTGTGTGGTATGCTCGGAGCTATTGACTTTGCTGTGTAGGAAATGTAGAAAGGGAGCAGAGCCACGCTTAAAATTAAGGCAAAACAGTGTGGTCTAGATATAACAACAGGCACAGTCTATCCCTCAGGTACACAGATCTTAACTCAGGAAAGAAATATGGATCTAAAAAGAAAATCAGCATGGAGGACACTTGAAAACAGGACAGATGATGAAGGTGGTTAAGGCAAACTTCACAGACACTCATGAAGATGTTATAGAAGTACACGAAGGGAGCTGACGGCAGCGACACACACCTGTGAACTCAGCACTCAGGAGGCTGGAGCAGAAGGATCTTGAATTCAAGGACCCGCTGTACCACAAAGCATGCACGTGTCTTAGATACATCTCTCTCTCTCTCTCTCTCTCACACACACACACACACACACACACACACACACACACACTCACACATATGCATGCATACACACACACATGCACACACACAAACATCATATATTTACAAGTTCATTTTGGACCAGGCATGAAAACGTGAGAGGATCATGCTGCAAACTTCAAGAGATGCTGGTGATTGTATGGGCTGGTAAATGGCCCAATGAAGGGTGCATATTGCAAGGCCAGATGCACCTTAGAAATACTCTTTTAGCGAGGAGAGCAGTTATAAAATGTTAAATAAAGTCATTTTAGGCAACCATGTCTATATACTTTGTCGAATTTTTTAAATCAATTCTGAGGTTTTGAGTTGACCTCTGCCCCTTAACTGATCATTTCTCTCTAAAGGTGATGATGCCTACCTGTTTCATCCCCCAAATGTCCTCTGTGCAATCACTGCTCCATTGCACTTTGTCATGGGGCATTTACTTCCTCAGGCTCAACTAAACACATGAGTCTGGTAAGTGGGTTATGTATGCCAGCACCTGCCACCGCCATGTGGGCCTTGCTACTTAATGCAGGCTAGCTAGCCTGGAATTCACTATATAGCATGGAAGGTCTTGAACTTGAGCCCAACCTGCTTCGGCCTTTAGTGTTAGAGTTATAGACATCCAGCTTTTTGCCTCTCTCCTTTGGCATCATCTCCCCCCTCCCCCCAATTTTGTCCCTCAGTCCAAAATATTTGGATAAATTTGGTGGATTTAGTTGCCTGGCTGTTGGTTTCTTTGTTGTCTGTAACCAAGAAATCTATCTCACTTATTTTCCCACTGAAACTAAGTAAAGGAAATATGAGTCCCTGTAGAATAGAAAAGCCTGTTCCCCTCCTCCATCAAAGAGTCAAGTCTTCAGTGGCATTTCAAGGACAGAGCCTGATGCCAAGCCCTGCAGGAATCAGAGGGGGAGGCAGGTCTCCTTGCTGTGGGACTTCAAGGGAAAGTCTGCTGCATGCTGTCCATTTGTGGGAGTGAAGAATTTGTAATAGTTTTTCATAAATTAGATGAATGTCAAGAGCAGGGAGAACTGGCTAAAGCCATTCAACTCTGGCTGCAGACTATTTCCAGAAAGGTACAGGGGACTTGGAGCGAGCCCTTATGGCATGGTACTGCAGGCATTTGGTGAAATGTAGGCTTCGCCTGTGTCATACATCTCAGCGGGAATAACCATTAAAGCAAACCCCAAAGTGATTCTAGGGTGGAGGTCAGGCTTCACACACCTGCCTGAACCCTAAATCCTAGGGCCATGAAGATCCCACAAGGGACCAAAATAAGTCACATGAAACTAAGGAACAGGTTTCGAGGAAAAAGAATAATTAATCTCTATTTTTCCTCCTTCAAAATTGGCTTTGTAGCCAGGAAAACTGAGGGCTGTGCTATGATATCTGGTGGTCTGGACATTCTAATTTCTGAATCTAGACCTAGTTTGGCAGCTTACATGGGGCCGTGGAACTTAAAGTGGCTGTGTTGCTATACTCGGTATTGTATATATAGTATCACAAAGGAGCACAAGAAAGATGGATTAGCCAAGGTCTTCATGCACAGGTACACACCCTTTAAGGAATCTACACAAGAAAGTGCTGTGGGAGTCTTTATTTTATTTTATTTTATTTCATCATTTGTAAAAACCCTTCTTATGCTTCAGTGATTTTTTCATGTTGTTTCTTTTCAAGCTACTTTGAGGAGGTTGGCTGTCCAGGGAGCAAAAAGACTTGCCCTGTGTTTTAAATACAAGGCTCACATCACCATGCATGTGTAAACTGGTTGACTCCACCTCCCTCTGCCTGCACCACCACCCTTCCCCTCCGCGAGCATGCTGTGGAATCCTGTGCAATCTACGGCACCTTGTGCATCGGGCATGAATTTACTACCTTGAAATCACCATTTTCTTCCCCAGAGTCTGGTAGCAGACCATATGTTGAACACCACAGAAAACTGTTCTTTGATTATTATGATTTTTTTTTTAAGTGAGTAACCATAAAAAAATCATCTCCAAGATCTCTGCGTGGATATTTGCGTTACTTTAGACTTAGAAAAAAAACCCCTCTAAGGAACCAATTGCTCCGTTCACTCAACAGAGATGGTATTTTCTCTCCTTAGGTCCTGTATTAATGGTTATATTAATGGCGAAAATTGTATTTTCCTTTTTTTTTTTTTTTAAGCCAAGGTTACAGTTAATAAGAGAAGTCTACGTTAACTAAGAAGAAGTACTTACCTCAAATTTTGTTACGTGTTACAAAGGAAAGAACAGCGTCCTTGGAAGTAACAGCAAGCAGGAATACATTTCCATCAATGTAAAGACCTTATTATAACTGGAGTCAGCCTTGGGCTCTGCAGGTGGGTTTGTAAATTGGTACAATTATTTAGGAAAGCAATTTGGTCCATAAAAACCTTACAAAAACTCTCAGGTGCTTTAATCCCGTGCTTCAGGTGTTAGGAATTTCTCTTAAGAAAATAATTTTAAACAGGGCTAAAGATGTACGAGCCGCTGCAGTCACAGCAGAGCTACTCGGTGTAAAGACAAATGGAAATTAGTTAAATTTAGAACAAAAATGGCCGTGTAATTTGTGGTAAGTTACCGTGCCATGGAAATCTTATTTTTTTTTCCCAAAGCTTTCTCGCCCTCTTTTATACGGTCACAAAATTCTAAACACATGATTGCAATTAAAAAAAAAAGGAAAACAAATGGTTTGGGCCCATTTTTGTCATACATCAAGAATGCAATGAATAATAGATGGATTTTATCTTCCCTGTGTATTTCTGAACTTCCTCCAGTGAAGATGGATTCTTTTTTATTCAGAGAAAAAAAGTATATCATAAAAGAGACTAATATGCATTTTAAAAGACTAGAAAACAACATCTGTATTAAAATCATGTACACCTTCAAGTTGAATAGTTAGTCCGTTTTTAAGTATTTTTTAATTGTATGTACGTATATTGTTTTCTAATTTTGTATAATGAGTATGTCACTAGTCTGTGGACATCAATAATAGATGCCCAGATACCAGACTTTGGGATCAAATAGTTTCAAAAGTCAATTATTATGACTTATGTTATTATTAAGATCTATGAATTCTGACAATTTAACCTCTTGAAATTTATTTATACATTTGTAAAACAGATTTATTAATACCTCCAAGTTTATTTCAGAGGGGATTAAACTTGAAAAATTTCATAACATTGATAACTATAAATAGAGTAAGTCTCCTTTAAATTTTGCACCTTTCCCCCTTCTTCATTTATTTGCTGTCCTTTCCTGCTACAGAAGCCTTTTTACATGGAAGGAAAAAAATTATGCTTGTTTTATAATAACTGGCTAAATTTCAAAGAACAGTATAAAACGAACATGCTTAGATGAATTTCATGAGCAGCGGAACAAAATTGCTCAATTAAAAACTCAACAGGATTTACATTGCCATAGTTAGCCAACCTTCACATTTTTAATGACCATATATTGATAGAATTCCAATTTCAATATTTCCTAACGCTTGCCGAGTGGTTACAAATGTGATCAGTGACCATTTCAATCGATGCATAAATAATATCCCCGTTATACTGACAAAGTAATGGAATCTGACTCACAGGTATTCACAGTGCCTCCATCCCTTGACAACACTATCTTCTCTTCCAGTCATGTCCTTTCTGATGAACCAGGCATAGCCCAGGGTGGAGGAATTATTACAGTGGCACCAGAGAAACCAGAGACTTCCTAAATTCAAAGCAAGTCCACAATTACTCTCAGTAGTTAAGCACTCTTTCCCCTAAAGAGTCATTGTACATTCAGCTTAAATATTAGCTCACTTTCTATAATGGTAGTGCTCTTAAAAAGACTTTGTGTAAGTGCACTCAGGAAGCTAGTTATTTAATGCTATCCTATGGTGAATTCTTTATTATAATAAATACTTGTTACCAAATTTACCTTTTCTTATATGGGATTTTGTTTAATGAGCCATATCCACATTGATTTCATCTGAATGAAGGGATGTTATTTCACAGAACAGTACAAGTTTCTAAAAAGAGGCAATTCCTTTGCAGTAGGGTTTTCAGTCTGTTATTACCCCAAAACCTGAGCAGTCATAGCCTGGCATTGGATAGGTATGTTAGTTACTTTATATGTTGTTAGGACAAAAGAGTTTATTTTAGATCAGAAATCAAGGGTACAGTCTAACATAGTAGGGGAGTCAGCAAAGCAGGAACTTGAGGTGGCTGGTCATATTATGCCTGTAGTCAGGAAGCAGAAAGAGTTGAATGCTGTGTTCAGTGTACTTTTTCCTTTTGATGTAGTCCAGGTTGTCAGACCACGGATGGATGCCACCCACATCTGGGATGAATGTTCATTCCTCAGCCTAGAAATCCATCACAGACATGTCCAGAAATGTTCATGGTGATTCTAAATTCCATCAACTTGAAAAGGTTTGCCATCCCAAAAGAGAAGGGCAGGTCCAGTATTTGATCTCCAACTTGTCATAGGCCTGAGGTAACAGGACTATACCAGCTGTTTCTGGTGGATTCAAGACAGCAAGGCTGCCCACAGCATTGAACAGTGTTCTGAATCTGTGAGATCAGAGAGTCTTCAGGAGAACACGGGTTGGGTGACCCTGACTGGATTTCTTAAGAGATGGGCTTTGGACACCTCAAGGGGGTTTCCCGCCTGCTCCCAACACTTGTGAATTTCAGCTACTATTTTTAAGCAATAGACAGATAGGAATTTCTCCATGATACAGTGATCGCAACATGTTGGGATGAAGTTTTTGGATAGGAGTGAGAGAAACTCCTTTGCATGTCTTCTGTTAGTTTTTGTAACCATTCCCCTAATAAATGATTTCAAGATACTCAATGAAGTCATGACTAGGGATTGAAAGACATAGGAAAAATCTGATTTCACTAGCTAGTATGAACTTATGCTCCAACAAACTCTTTTTTCTTTTTAAATGTAAGCTATTACATATATGCATAAATATTATAAATAAAACCCGTGGAGTCCACTCAATATTACTTGTCAACAGATGATTTCAGGGATGACTAAGCGCCCCGCTCAGCATTTTGTAGTTATTGCTCGTTCTTGTCTAGAGTTCCAGCCCCTGAGCTTTCCCCCTTGAATGTTAACTTGTCTACTGGTGCTGTACTTCTTCAGCTCTTGTGTAGGCAGCCATATTGATGAGATATCATAGGTGAAACATCTTGTTATTTCTGGGAGGCACAATCTCACAGCAGGAACCTTGGTCCTCCTGCTCCTATAACCTTTCCATCCTCTCTTCTGGGATGTCCCCTGAGCCTTAGGTGCAGGAGTTGTGTTACAGATCTATCCACTGGGTCTGGGAATTCCATAATCAGTTGTTCTCTGCACTTTGATCTGTTGTGGTTTTCTATAAAATATCTGCTCCTCTTGGTTAGGGCTGCTGGGTACTCTGGACATCTCTCATTTTTGGTTTTACTTTGTAAACATAAATCATCAACTCTCATATCCTTTTTGTGTCTTAGCTTTTGTTTTGTTTTCCTTCTCTTCTTCTCCCATACCCACCATCCTCCTTCCCTCTTGTTCCTGATATTCCCAGATTCTTCTTTAACAGTGTGTCACGGATGTTGGACAAGCAGCTTCCATTACCAGATTTTGTCTTAGAAATTTCCTTTATCACACTCCCACGTTTTTGTCTTCTTTTTCAACACAGAGATTTATCCTAATGATGTTTTCTTAGTTCTAAGTGATGCTGAGGAAATACTATTCTAGTCTCTTCCGCAGTAATTAATGATATTTCTTTTGTATGTGGATTTTCACACTAATAGCTATCATATGCAACCAATTAATTATACAATATTTATTAGGAAAACTATAGCCAATAATATGATGACACCTTTGCCCTAAAATCAAACTCACAAGAAAAGAGTAACAGCTTATGGGAGTCACTAACCAATGTCTGATTTGACTAAGAACCACTCCACAAAATGGAACCCATACTCAACACTGCTTAGGTGACCAAGAACCTTGGGCTAGATCGTACAGTGACCTAGGGGAAAACCAAATACTTGTGGAATATTTGAACCCATCCCCACTGTAAAGCTACATGCACTTCTGTGCAGTAATATGAACTTCAAACAGCTGCTGTATCAGCCAGCAGGAGCTGCTGTCAGAAAGTTCTTAGCTGTTAGAACCAGCTTTCTGGGTGTAGCTGGGCTGCAGCTTTCTCAAATGCAGAAAGAATGCTAGTCTGGAGAACCAGGAATTGTCTGCTCAATATACGTGAACTGAGCAATTGTTGTTCAAAATCTACCTACCTGTCCACTGAGATCCTAATGTTAAAGGCATTTGATTGATTTAGAACTAAACGGAGGAACATTTTATGGTCTTCTCCCTTCGCCTAAGCACTGGACAAGGAATACCTTGCCCAGGGTCTTGACTTCATCCATAAACGGCTTCAAGTCAGCTGGCTAGAGGTTGGGGATTGTTGTACTATAGAAGTTCTGTTCCTTAAACAATAAAGACCTGTGCATTGGTGGGAGGTGACTTTCCTCAATAAATTACCTGGAGACCACATGCTCAGGGTCAGTCCGTGAGAGAAGATAGACCTGTGCCAGGTGTTTCAGGTTTTGCACTTCAGCGGTCGTCTTCTGTTCCTTATTGAATCTGTTTGAAATATATGATAATAGCATCTACAATACTACTGTTCTAAAAAACAAGGGCAGCAATATGACTCCCAGCGGCGTTCCGCTGCACTCACAGATCAGTGCCTTGCTCATCATCAGGGAAGCTTCCTCCTGCAGCAGATGGGAACAAATACTGAGATCTCCAGCCAGACATTATGTGGAGAGTGAGAGACCTTGGATCACTCAGGTTTAAAAGGAATTAAACCCATGCCCTCAGGGCTCAGGGAACCCTGCTAAAGAGGAGACAGAAAGAATGTAAGATCCAGAGGGGATGGAAGACACCAAGAAAACAAGGCTCTCTAAATCTGGATAATCACAGCTCATGTGACGTCACAGAGACTCAGACAGTATGCACAGATCCTGCATGGGTCTATACCAGGTCCTCTGCATATATATTATGGGTTCCAGTTTTTATGGGATTCTTGAGTATGCCATCAAGTGTGTCTCTTATTCTTGTGCCTTTTCTTGGACTCTTCTTCTGTTTTTTTGTTTTGTCTAATTCCAATGTGTTAGTTTTGTTTCATCTTATTGTATTTTATTGTTATCACTGTAAAAAGCAATTTGAGTCATATAAAAATTTTTCTTAGTGAGAGAGATAGGTTATAGGAACCTTACAAGCAACATAAGGCTGTTGGGAGCATCATTGTCACCAGGCAGATAAAGGACTCTGTTTACCTGTGAAAGATGATGCGTACCTGGTTGAATCCCCTTCCAATTGCGACATTAGTAGAGGTCGCAGAAAGGCCAGGCTGTCAGGTTTTCTAATCTTAAATATTACTAAGGGGTCATGGACGGTCATGCTAGACACTGAAGTCTACATGCTATCAGCTATACTGTAACGATATACCACTTTAGTGACGATAAGTCCTGCATTGCTTATACAGTTGTCACAATCATTTGACTGTTAAGCATCCAGCACACTGTATGCGCCACAGACTCATCTGTGTTCTCTAAGCCTTCACTCAGCTGGATTTTCATAATCCAACATGTAGGGTAAAGTAATGTAAAAATACATGCAATAACAAGTAAAGAAGACTCTAGTTTGTAAGCATATGCCTAACGGGCAAAAGAGAATTTTGTCAAGTGTTAAGGAGAGAATGAATTGCAAATGGTTCCTGAGCCATCTTACTGCTAAAAGCGAGTCCCTCTGCAGGAATAGATTGCGAGAGACAAGCTCAGGTAGCTTCCATGCTACGGCATCATGTTTACTCCGTAATACATGTGTAGCTCATTTTATGACTTCTTGTAAAGGTAGAAAAGGAAAGAGAGAACTCAATAATGATACATGGATACCATATTGGTAGAAGATAACAAGGTTTTCCAGGCTGCAGAAAATGCACGAACTCCGTGGCTACTAGAGAGAGGCTAAAAAATAGAAGGTAGTGTGTTATTCTTTGATTTTAAAATGGAGACCTTGCCAAAGGATTTTCTTGTCCTTGGAGAATTTTTTTCCAGGACTTCTAGAGCTGGTCTGACAGTAGCTATAGCTATCACAGTGAATTTCATTCTGTGCAATGAAAACAAAGTCCTCTTTCCCAGAGTATGGTTTAGAATGTGCGGCACACTTTGTCTCTGCCAATACCACAGTCTGGCTTGCCCAGGGAACACCATTAGGGATATGATGAACTCACTACTCCAGAACTTGCTCTTAGGCACTGGAAAGATGCAGTATGGAGAAACCAAACTATTAAATGCAATCCAAGTAAACTGTGAACCCAGTGATCTGGCTTCTAACCTTGTACTAAGGACTCTCTGGTCATTTACTACGCCATAATCTAGAAGGTCATCGTATGTTTTGGTTTCTGGTTTCATTGTTTCTACTTTCTCATTCTCACTCAGAGTGTACTGATGCAGATGTTGTGTTATTTCTGTGTCATGATACAGCTAAAATAAAAACTGAGGTCCTATCTAAAAAAGAAGTAGAGCACATTATAGGACTTTATAGATGTGTGTGTGTGTGTGTGTGTGTGTGTGTGTGCATGTGCATGCACACATGCAATTGCATTACATGTGATCTGTACAGTGTTTCATAAAGCTTTCAATCATTTCCAAGACTTACACGTTAATTGGTGAGTTTTATAAGAATTAGATGCTTTGGAACCTGAGGCCTGTTTTGGGACCAAAGTATTCCTGTGGCTTGAATGTGAAGTGTCCCCCACAGAGAGTGGGTGAATGGGGAAAATGTACAGTTTGATATGTTGACTAAAAGGGACTAAGAATGCATTTGAACTGGAGATGGTGGGATATCTCATGACATTCAAGGAGCAGATGCAGCGATGGACAACACCATGGGCTACTTTGAAGGAAATTACTTACTAAAGTCTGGGTTCTAGGTAACCAGGCTTACAGAGGGGATATTGGGGAAATGACTAGCCAGGACAGATATGAAAAGTGACTTTTAGAAAAGAAAGAAAAATAAAAAAGAAAAAGGTAATTATTCTCAGTACAGCAGGAGAGACCACGTTTCTAGGACTGTAGTTCAACCCTGAACCAACAGAGACCCAGAGTTAGCTTGATGCTGTCATGAGAGAGTGAGACATGTTTTCATAGTTCTTTGCCAGCAAGAAACAAGGGTCAGTCAGACAGTGGGGAGAGAGGAGTTTACAGACCGCCATCTACTGCTGTTCTCACCCTACTGTACGTATCCTGTTTTACCACAGGTAATCAGCTGGTTCTGTCTGGCTCACTGAAGAGCACACCTGGTCTCAATGTGGCTGAATTTGACTTGTATTGAAATAACTTCATTGCACTTTAGTTGGAGCAAGAATTAGAAGGGATGTCTACCATGTCTCAAGGAAAGTAATAACTGGTTCATTGGAGACATTGAAACAGGAAATGCTTTAAAATTGAGTAGTGGTAGTTTTGTTATCTGCATTGTAAAAGTAATACTAGAGTTCACTTTCACTTTGTCTGTCTAATCATTTTATAAAATGTTTCTCTTGTGTCCTTTCAGGTTTTCTCACCATATGCTGTTGAATTTGAAATACCTGGCTCCTGATTCTTTTTTTCACAGCTCAAGTATTGCCTGGGGGAGTTGAAAAGGGGCAAAGGAAGACAGGTCCATCTCACTGAATATACAAACATGCTACCACAATCTTCAATTGTTCTGCTGATGTGTCATTGCTTTTCTTCTTCATACCTCTACCCTGTGTTTTCTTTTAACTTCTCCTCTTAATTTGCACTCTTCCTACGATCTCCTTTCTTTACTCTCCCTGTTTTCTCTCTGACCACTGATGAATGTTCCCCCTGTACCTGATAAGTGACTAAAAAGGAACTTCATAATATCAGATTCTGTTTCATCCTGCTCAGCCAGCAGGACTATTGAAGTCCATTTAGTTCTGTAACAATTCAAATGATATGGTACATCTAGTGTATTTACTTACCAGAAGCAGTACATAGGATCCTGGTTAAAACTGTTCATTCTAGGATCACCGGCATGATCATGAATATAAGTAACTAGCTTTACAGAACAAGAGCATAAACCATCTATCCCACTAAAACAAAATTCATTTGTTAAAAAAAACACTTTGGCCCTAATCAGAATGTCTAGATGAGAGGAAGATCATAATGGAACTAATAATTTCATAGGATGAAGTGTATGTGAACTGGATCCAACAAAAATAATGACCTTGGAACAAGGTGATGGAGAATCTTATCAGCACTGTGCTCTATTTAATATTCTTGTTCAATGGACCCCTCCAGATCAGCTATATAGTAGCAAAGAAGAGAGGAATCGGGATGACAAGAATGATTTGTGAATGGAAGCAGTCAACAAAAGGAATGATGAGCATGCTCAGCCAAGTGAGGCTGAAGAGCAGAATATGCTGTTTTACAGAATGCAACTCAACAGAAAACAAGATGACACAAAAAATGATAACCTCCCATGCTTGGAGATCATGATATCCCACGATTCTATGAGCTTAGGTTTTGGATTACTTTATAGTTTTCAAAGGTATCCTTTCCTTTTGTTATTTAAGCAAACATTCAAAGGAAATTCTATCTCATTTTCATCGGCCGGAGAAAGAGGCATTTCATCAGAGGGAAGCAGTGGTGAAGGCTGGAGTAGTGGGCAGATCTTCCCTCTTAGTTTTACACATTTCAGTGCTGCCTTCTTGATCCTATTGATAAATAATGAAGAGAACAGGATAGGTAATGTTCACAGCAATTATACAATATAATGTGGAAAATATGCTAACTCTCTGACATTGTGTTTTACTGAGTCTCACAAAGCTCAAGACAGCCTATAGCTTGGGTCATTTGAAGCTGAAATTGAAAAGAGGCTACGAGGCCCACACTTCCTCTGAGGAAAATGGAAGATAGACTGGGTGATCTGTTAAATGTGACTGGCTCCAGTCTAGAGGATTCAAACAGCTCTTGCTGTATTCATTAGAAACAGGTTTGCTTAACAGTCTCTAGAGTTCCCAGAGAATGGAGCTGACATTTGCAAATGATAGCCGTAGAAACTTTCTTCCCTCCACAGTTCTGCTTTTTCTGTTGTTCCGTTTCCTCAGAGCTTTCCTTCTGGATGTTGGTAAATCTCCAGGAAATGCACTTGTGTTTTCTGTTGTCACATCTCATCAATGCTCTTCTGGGGAGGCTGGAGGGAGGGAGGCAGGAGAACCAAGAAGGAGGAGAGTGTGCCCTGGGCTGAAATGGCAGCAGCATGCAAATGAATGCCAACTCTGTGAACAGTTCCCAAGCAGTCACATTCTATTACAACCAAATTATAGGATGTGATCCCTAGAAAGTGGCAAAGGAAGAACAAACAAACAAATAATAAACAGCTAAGCAAATAAATAAGTAAGTAGAAAGATAAATGAAAGGCAGGGTGACCGTGCATATTTCATTTTTAATGTTTAGTAGGATCCCTTCTTCAAATGCTAGAGGTTCCAACCCATTTGCTATTTATTCCATCAATAAATACATACATTTATGAACTATGCTTACATTTCTAGATAGGAATTGAGGTACGAATATTAATTCTCACATATCCATTGAAATCTTTAGTCCTTTCACTGCTTTGGTTTCTTATGAAGTCTATTTGACTTAGGAACTAAATTCTTCTAAACATTTTTCAGACACAAAGGTAAGTTCTAGTTTTGCCCCGGCTAAAGAGGAATTATCTGCCAATAATCAGGCTCACTCTTGTGACTATTTAAGAATATACATTCCTGGGACTACCTCTGAAAGTTTGATTTCCTAGTTCAAAGATGGAGTTTCCTGATGAAAAAAATGATGTTTGAAGCTATGGCACAAAGCACATACATAGTTCTGGCAATGACAATTTGATGCAGGTGACTCATTATCTAAATAGTCTTATGCGAGGATATCAGTGGATAAATCTAGCTGCTTGAGGAATTAAACACGTAGGAGAAGTGAGGATAAGTCACATAGATAACAGACAGGATTATTTCAGTGCACAAGAGAGCAATGGGGTCCAGTGCCTGGCACAGTCAAGCGCAATTAGAGGGTCTGTGTTGTGCTTCCTGCTCTCATATGTCCTCAGTCTGTGGAATCAACGTCAGATAGAGTGAAACGGTATACATCCACTATGTGCAGGATTTGGTGTATGCACAAAGAACCATGGGAACTTAGAAGACACAGAAGTAGGCTTAGCTAGGGAGCGAAGGTAGAAGATGTCATGGGAAAAATGCTCTTCTAGTAAGCAGAAAAGGATGTGGAAACTTTGGTGAGGTCAAAGTAGAATCACGTTTCAAATATAAGGAAAAACATATGGGAAAGGATAGACTTTCAAAAGTGTATGACAGAAATTTTAACCTGCATAGAAGCTAGTAATGAAGTTCACGTACAGTGCAATTTGCAAAACAAAGCAAAATGAAAGTATCACATTAAAAAGTCAAATTGAATTACATCACCTAAAGTTTCCAAGAGGACCAAAATAAGGGAAGTTCATTTTTATAATTTTTATGCTTATTTTCTGTTCGTACTCCTTCCCTCATGGGTCAGCTTTCGACAGGCAGCATCTTCTGACACTCAACTGCTGACCTGTTGCCTCATTTGCTCTCTCCTTTCCTGCCTGCATCACGTTGTCCTCCCCACCCAACACATTTAAACTACCTATCACCTGAGCTCCACATAAAAACAAAAATAGAAGCACACTTACACTTGTAAACAAAACAGAACAGTAGGACTTCCCATATCATATAACACAACTAAAATGAATAAAACACATGAAACAAATCTTTCTAAGATGTGGAACCAAAATGAGATGGCACGTGATTAGCTCATATTACTTGACAGCTAGATTACTTGGGCCGTGTTATAAATAAGGAGATGCAAGACAAAGCTAGGTGGCCTCTATGAGGCAGAGAGAAAATATTCAGAAGGCAGAAAGGAGTGTTCATAGAAAGACCACCAGATAAGCTTGGAGAGGGTATCCAGAGGTCAGCAGAGGCTTACCTGTATTTATCATCTTGTTCTTTTATTGGAAACTATTAAATATTCAGACATAACTAGATGAAAGAATTAAAGTTAGCATATTTAGTGCTCACACAGATCCATAGCCTTATGTTTCATGAAACACTGGGTAGAAAACAGAAGCACATAGCCTTCCTAATATAAAATCATCATTCATGGATTATGCAGATCTTAAAAGCAAGATCTTTAAAAGATGTAATTGCTTCCCAGTAATGAAATTACATTTCACCACAAATCTTGAGACCATTTACAGAAAAATAAAAGTATCTGTCACTTAAGAAGGTACAATACATGTTGAATAAACCAACAATGGAAGAGGACTAGAAGTTGTGATCTGTATGTTTACATCTTTGATCCCCATTGAAATTTTAACCCTTAAAGGGATGGCATTATGAGGTAGGGACATTGTGGAGATAATGAGATGATTGAGAGCAGATATCCCACATATAGAATTGGTGATCTTCTTAGAGAGGCCCAGAGAACCTTTGTCAGTTCCACAGGAGAACACTGTGTGATGAGCCACTCAGAGAAGTCATTCAGAGAGGATGGATGGTCTTCATGGACCAAACTTGCTGCCACTTTGATTCTTGTTGACTATAAACCACTCAGCTCGTAATAAGACACTGGGTATAACAAAAAAGGATGAAAAGTTTGGACTTATAATGAAGAAATAAATATCAAAGTCAATACAGAAATATACAGATGTGAAAACTGACAGAGAATAAGATTAAAGCAGTTATTTTAATGGTATCCTTGATACTTGAAGTATTAAGTGGAAGCTGAGAAGACATGAAATTCTCAAATCAAAAATTTTGAGCTAGAATATTTTTGTATGTATTTTTATATATTACATATGTATTACACACACACACATACATGCACACACACACATATGTGTAGCACGCACATATAGCTTAACAATAAGTTCAGTATTGCAGAAGAAAGCATCAGTGAATCTAACAATAGATTCATAGAAACTTTCCCCAAATTAAATGCAGGAACTAAAACAACAATACAATCTAAAAATCATTAGTGAACTGTAGAAAAGCTGTGAGAGAACTAATATACATATAAATTGAGTTCTTGGTATGGAATGCATTTGAAAAAGTGGTGGAAAAAATTTGCCAGGCTTTACTAAACTTGCAATTGTACATATCAATGATACAACGGAACAGGACCTTTGAGATACTAAAAGAACAAAAAGGCTATCATCCAATTCTTTAGTCCATAAAACACCACTCAGATATGAAGGAAATATACTTTTTTTCCCCTGCAGATAGTAGTTGAAAGTATTAGAGCAATCATCACATAAAAGTATTTAAGGAAGCTGATGGGGAAGACTAAAAGTTACCAGATGATGATCCGAGTCAAAACAAAGAACGAACAAACACTAGAAACAGCATGATTCAAACACAGGGTCTGGTCTGTGATGATTATCGTCACTGAACTGTACTGGATTCGGAGGCATACCCCTGGACATGCTTGTGAGGATGTTTCTGCTGAGGTTTAATGGAGTAGGGAAGAACCACCCTGAAGGTAGGCAGCACCACTCCATAGGCTTCCATCCTGGATCAAATAAAATACCACAAGCTAGGCGAGCAGGACTAGCAATCGTTACTCTTTCCTTCCTGGAGGCAGAAGCAACGTGACCGTCACCATAGGCTTCCGGTGTCAGATGTTCCCGCTGTGACAGAGTCTATCCCTCGATCCGTGAGCCCGTATAAGCCCCCTTTCTTCCATAAGTAGATTTGTCAGGTATTTTGTTACAGCAACAGTAAAAGTTATGAACACAAAACCTTGTCTCACTTATATGTGCAATTTTATTTATTTATTTTGTTTTTTCGAGACAAGGTTTCTCTGTTGTAACTCTGGCTGCCCTGGAACTCACTCTGTAGACCAGGCTGGCCTCAAACCCGCAGAGATCCGCCTGCCTCTGCCTCCCAAGTGCTGGGATTAAAGGTGTGTGCCACCATTGCCCTGCAATACATGCAAATATTTAAATAAATTATAATATCAATATTTTTGTAAGATTCTAACTTGCAAAACTGAAATGTAAGTCAGTAACAAGACAAAAGACAAAATGAGAAGTTGTAACACAGTATTGTATGGATTGTACATTGTATATGAAACAAGAAATTATGCTATGATCTTTGTACTGCATTATATTAATTGTTCATATGATTGTCATTAGTATACATTGTTAAATGAAAAAAATATATAATTAAAATTGCACACAGCTTTGAGAAGTGTTTTAGAGTTCACCATGACCTACCTTGTCCTGCTCAGAATGTATATAATCTATTCATTTAACGTATCCGTGCTATACGTGAAACCTTTCTGGTAGTGTCTTCTTGGTTTTCAGCATGACTGTTGAAGTACCTCATGTCTTTAAGAATTCCCTACGTGATGCTTAGTGATGACTCCTAAGCTTTACATGGCAGCAATTCAGAGATGCCAAAAAAAAAAAGTCAGAAACTTTAAAGTTCTTTATCGATTTCTCGGCTTAATAAGGAAAGAGGAAAGAAGGCATATGCTGAAGCTGTTGAGATCCGAGAGTGAATCTAATATGTGTAAAGGTGTAAAGGAGAAAAATAAATCCAAACTAGCTTTCCCGTCACACCTCCCTTCACAACAGACACAGTGCGAGAGAAGTGATTAGTTAAGATGAATTTCCTTAACTTTGTTTGAAGAAAAAATGTGTTCCAACTGATGACGATATGTAGCACCAGATAGCACTGGAATGAAACAAAACCTTCCCCGAAGGCTCTCCCAGAAACAATGACACCAAGCCATTCACTACAGGCAAAGTATGGCTACACAGCAAAAAAGAGGAAAATACAAAAATCACTGAAGATGCCATGTCTGCCAGTGAGGAAGCTGTTGTTCTGGCAGCATGAAGGACATTGATTAAGGAGAAAGGATGCTATCCAAAGAAAAGATATGATCCTCAGTCACAATCAAAGCAGACATGGCTGGTAGGAGATGTCTAAATGGACCTATACCGACAAAAGTACAAAACAAAAATTGCAGATGAGATTTGGTGCTATATGTGGCAGGCCGTGAGATAAAACCAGGTGATGTACGCGGGCATACTGTGCACCCAACCTTTTAAACAAGAACTATCTGCCCATGTTCTGGCAAATTAATTAGGAAGCACGGCTAACAGTCAGCTTGTTCATGAAATAGCTCTATCAAAGCTCTATTCCAGAAGTGAGAAACTACTTGGAAAAGGAAAGATTGGAATTCAAAAACCCATTAATAATTGACAAGACACCTGGCCATCCTAAATCTGTTGCTATGGAAGTGAAAATATTAACATTGTCCTTTTACCTCCAAATACAACCCCATTGTTTAGGGCCTCGATGGCTTGTCAGAGTCTCAAGCATATGCCCACTATTGATATCATTCCTAGTTTGTGAATAGCACAGTACTGGAAATCCTTCACTATTGCTGAGGGAATAACATTTATCAAGGTGAAATAGATGAATTAAAACCAGAAACTGTAAGTGCCTTCTGGAAGAACGGATGGAGTGAACTCATTAATGAATTTAATGGCTTCTTAGGAATTGATGGAGACATGAACAAAATCATTCACACAGCAAGATGGGTAGAGGAAGATTTGCCAACATGCTCCATAAAGAAATGGAAAAGCAGGTCTGGAGAGGTGGCTCAGTGGTTACGAGCACTTGCTGCTGTTGCAGAGGACCTGCGTTCTGTTGCCACCACCCTCATGGTGACTCACAAGCATCCACAACTCCAGTTCCAGGGGACCCAGCAGCCACTTCTGGCCCCTGGGCACTACATGCACACAGTATACAAACATGCATGCAGGAAAACACTCAAACATAAAATAAGAAAATGACCGAATCTTAAAGAAAAGAAGCAAAGCATATTGAAGGCCACTGACATCTATTAACAAAGAAGGAATCACAGAAACATTTTAGCCATACCAAAAAGAAAAAAAAGGACAAAGCGGAAATGAAAGAATTAATGATTTGTTATTATTGAAAGTGATGAAGTGTTTTAAAAGGCACAGGCATTAAAAGACAAAATATAGAATTCAATTCTTGGATGAAAGATAGTTTTCAAGAAAACTATGTGATCACCAGAAGATCATGCCTGTAGCAGTATTTTTTCTACATTTGTTTATTTTCTAAAAAAGCTTGACAATTTCTCTTTTTTACTGAAATAGATTTTTTCTTATTTACTATATCCTGATTACAGTTTCCCTTCCCTCTACTCCTCCCAGTTCCTCCTCACCTTCTCTCAAGTCTGAATCCACCCCTTTCTACCTCTCATTAGAAAACAGGCTTCTAAGTGACGATGATAAAATGAAATGAAATGAAATGAAATAATTAAATTAAATGAAGACTAACACATTGGAATAGGACAAAACAAACAAACAAAAGGAAAAGAGCCCAAGAGAAAGTACAAGAAACAGAAGCCCACTTGTTTCCAAATTCAGGAACCCATGGAAACACTAAACTGGAAGCCATATGTATACAGAAAGGACCTGTAGTGTAAAAAAGACAGAAGGAAAATATATATAAATAAAATAAAAAATACTTAGATACAAAAAGAAAAATCTCTGATACGACTTTATGAAACAAGGAACATTCAAAGACGGCCCTGAGTTTGTTTTCTGTTAGCCATCTACTACTGGGCATGCAGCCTACCCTTAAGAGTAGTTTGTTGCTGGGCTTCAATCCCAGCACTCAGGAGGCAGAAGAAGGTGGACCTCTGTGAGTTTGAGGCTAGTCTGGTCTACAAAGTAAGTTCCAGGACACCCAGAGTTACAACAGAGAAGTCTCAAGCCCCCCTGAACCCCCACCAAGAGTAGCTTGTTTCCCCAGTGAGACAGTGAGGCTCCCTCAGAGGAAACTAAAATTTCTTTTGTAGGTGGTTATTGATAAAGATTGCTTGTGGGTCAGGGATGGGGACATGTGTCTACTTCTCCTTTCAGCTCTCAGGCCCCATCTGGTACAAACCCACACAGACTCTATTCATACTATCACTATGAGTTCATATGTGTGTCAATCTTGGTGGTTTTATTAAAGGACCTTGTTTCTTTGGCATCCTCCATTCCTCTTGGCTTGTGTACTCTTTCTGCTTCCTCTTTTGAGGAGATCCCTGAGACCGGGAGGGAGGGACTTGATGGAGACACCCCTTTTAGGGATGAGTGTTCCCTGGTCTCTCACTTTCTGCATGATGTCTGGTTGTGGGTCTCTGTACATGTTCCCATCTGCTGAAGGAACAAGCCTCTCTGATGCTGGCTGAGAGAAGCACTGATTATGAATGTAGCACAATATCACAAGCAATTTTATTGCTACTTTTATTTTTAAAGAGTGGTAATATTATTTGGCTTAGCTTAGGTCCCTGGACTATCTAGTCTCAAGTTTTTGGTCACCGGGGCAGTGTCAGGTAAGGGTTCCATCTCATGGAGTGGACCTTAAGTCAAATCAGATATTGGTTGGTTACTCCCACAAGCGTTGTGCCACCATTATCTGAGCATATTTTGCAGGCAGAACACAACTGTAGAGCAAAGGGTTTGTCCCATGGCTTGGTGTTTACATTTCTAATTTGGTAGAAGGCAGAGTACCTTCTTGTACCAAAGACATTAGTGATGAAGGCTCTATGTAGGCCCCAGCTTGGCTTCTCCATGTTCAATGAGTTATGTAGGTGTTGTTCCCAGCAAAGGGATTTTGCCGTCAGTTAGTGGAGAGCAACTTATTGTCTTGGCACAACCTGGGTTGTTTTGGGGTTCCCATAGGACCCCTTTGGCCAACAACTCACCTAGATGTAATCCAACCTTAGTTTTAAAAGCTTCATTTGGTGACAAGAATGTTCAGTTGAGACTCTGTCTCCCTCATTATTTGAAGATTTCATTTAGAACACTTTCACATATGTGTATATTTTATGAAGCCTCTATTGTATTAAATTTACATACTACTCCTCAAATGTCCCATAATTATAGCTGTCTCTACCGATATCCCACCGTCCCATCCTTCCCTCCATCTCTCCACTTTTCCTCCAATTCCAGCTTCCTCCCATCCACCCATAACTACCTATTCAATTTCCCTTTTGTAGAGAAATCTATCTGCTCCCCTCACAGTTTCTAATTCTATACCTAGGCTCTGTGACTCTATGGACTGTAGCTTGGTTACCATCGACTTAAGAGATAATGTCCACATATAAGCGAGTACATACTTTGTCTTACAGGGTCTGGGTTACCTTATTCAGCATGATATTTTCTAGTTCTATCTATTTACCTGCAAATTTCATGATTTTATTTTTAAATGGCTGATCAGTATTCCATTGTGTAAATATATCACATTTTATTTATCCATTCATCTGTTGAGTGAAACTTAGGTTGTTTCTACTTTCTGGCTCTTATGAAGAGTGCAGCAATGAATATGGCTGAGCAAGTGTCTCTGTTGTAGGGTGAAGCATCATTTGTGTAGATGCCCAAGAGTGGTATGGGTGGATCTCGATGTAGATTGAATCCTATCTTCCTGAGCAACTGCCACACTGATGTTCATCGTGGCTGTGTAAGTTTGCACATTCACTAGCAATGGATGAGAGTTCCCCTTACTCTACATCCTCTCCAGCATGAGCTTTCATTTGTTTTATTGAGTTTAGCCATTTTAATGAGTGTAACATTAAATCTGAGCCGTTTCGATTTGTACTTCCCAAATGGCTGAGGATGTTGAAAATTTTTAAGTGTTTATCATCCTCTTGAGTTTCCTTTCTTGAGAATTTTCTGTTTATGTGTACAACTCATTATTTTAATTAGATTATTTGTTTTGTTGATATCTAGTTTTTTAGTTCTTTATATATTTTGGACATTATCCCTTGATTGATGTATAATTGGTGAAAAAAATCTTCACATTCTGGAGGTTATCACTTTGTCCATATGAAGGTGTTTATTGCTGTGCAGAAACTTCTTACTTTCACGAGGTCCCATTTGTTAATTTATTGGACTAAGTTTGCAAGTATTTTATTAAGGATTTCCCACCTATGTTCATAAGAGAAACTGGTTTCTACTCTCTTTGTTGCGTCTTGATGTTGTTTGAGTATCTGGGTAACTGTGGCCTCTTAAAGCAAGGTGGGCAATGCTCCTTCTGTTTCTATTTGTGGAATAGTTTGAAGAATATTGGCATTAACTTCTTTTGAAGTCTGGTGGAATTCTTCACAAGAACCATCTGACATTGGACTTTTTTTTTTTTCTGGGAGACTTATAATGAGTGCTTATATTTCACTAGGGGTTATATAAGTCTGTTTAAATTGCTTATCTGACCTTGATTTATCTTCTGTAAGTGGGATGTATTGAAAAAAATTATCCATTACTTGTATATTTTCTAGTTTAGTAGAGTACAGGCTTTCAAGGTATGTCCTTGTGATTCTTAGGATGTTCTGAGTACATGTTAAGTCTCCCTTTTCATTTCTGATTTTGTTAATTTCGATATTTTCCTTCTGCCGTTTAGTTAATTTGGATAATGTTTGTCAATCTTATTTTCTCAAAGAACCAATGCTTTGTTTCATTAAGTCTTTGTATTATTATTTTTTAGTCAGTTTGTTTCCATTTTATTAGTCTCAGTACTGAGTTTTATTATTTGTTGCTATCTGCTCCTTTTGAGTGTGGTTTCTTCGTGTCTAGCACTTTTAGGCGTGCTGTTATGTTACTAGAATGAGATCTCTCTAATTTTTTTCATGTGGCTACTTGATGCTACAAACTTGCCTCTTAGAAATACCATCATTGTATCCCACATTTTGGGGTTTGCTGTGTATTCATTTTCATTTAATTCTAGAAAGTCTTTAAAAAATTCTGTTCTGGGCCATCTTTTCATTCAGCAGTGAGTTGTTTAGCCACTATGGAAATCAGTGCGAATTCTCAAAGATCAAAATATAGATTTACAACATGACCCAGCCATACCACTCCTTGGCATATAAACCAAGAGCATGACACCCTACTCCACAGATACTTGCTCATCCCATGTTCACTGCTGTTCTGTTCACATACGCTAGGAAATGGAAATAACCTCTATGTCCTGCAGCTGAAGAATGGGTGGAAATGTGGTACAGATACACTATAGAGTATATTAAGCTGTGAAGAAAAATCAAAATTTGAAGGTCAATGGATGGAAATAGAAAAGATCCTATTGAGTGAAGTAACAAATGTCGAATGTCCTGTCATCGTAGGCTCCTAGCTCCGAATCTTCAGATGTGAGTACATACACTGGAGGAACTGCACATCAGTGTTTTATCATAGCAGTAGAAACATAACTAAGATGTTACTGTAGCTCAGAGGGTCTACAAATGGATAGGACTATTGATGCCTTTCCCCTGTATCACTTGCATAGAAACCTTCCAGCATTATGGAAGCCTCAATGCTTTGTTAGCTATAAAGAGACAATAACTTCCCACTGGAAGGATTTTCTAACACAGTTTTGGCTGACATACTTTCAGTTACTAAATAAACCTAGTCATCCATAGTCTATGCTCCTGACACCTAATCACAGACCCTTTACTAGTCCAGTGATCCAGGATCACTCCTAATAAATGATCCTCCTTCTGACTTATCATTAGGAGGTCAATAGAAGCGTACCACTGTGTCACAATGTCTGAATCATTCACCTCACCTTTTCATGTAGGCATTGTCTTGCCTCACTTCATCACAGGAAGGCTGAATACAGTAATGTAATATTACTGCTTCGCTGTTAGCTATTGATCACCATATATTGTTTCAAATTTGTAAACTAACCTCTATCCTAGATATGTGCATTTATCCCACAAATGAAGAAAACACAGAAGGACTCATATAATGCAGTCCAAAATAACAGAGAAGAGATTTGTGATTGAAAATGCAAAATAAGAGGAAGCATAATTAAAATTCATCAATTAACCCAGATGAATCCATAACAAAATATCACATCCACTGTGTATGATAGGCTGAAATAAAAATGGTCTACACCACATGTTAGGAAATCCGTAGACAGATTGGAATGCACGTGAACTTCTAGTGAAAATGTAAAATAGTATAACCATATGGAGAAAGCTTAAATGGAAATAGAAATCTGTCACATGACCTGACCATTTTATTTCAAGCTAAATATTTAACCTAAAGAAATGAGAAGATGGGTAAGTAAAGACGTATTTTTTCTTAGCAATCTTGTATATGATTTAAACTAGCAACTCCTGGTTGGCCTCAGGCGGTGATTATGTAGACAAACAGTGGTCTATCCACAAAATTGACTATTACTCAATCATAGAAAGAATGGTGTATTGTCACATGACACAACATTTTTGAGTTTTAAAGAAGCCAGACATAGTAGAGGGGATGTTTTGAGAAGAAGATGATAGATGGTGGGACAAAAAAACAATAGAAGAGAAGGTGGGTCTGAGAAAAACCACCGAATGTGAATGTATTGAATCATTGCAGGGACGCTCCTTCATTCGTACAACTAACATTTATTAATAATTCTAATAAGCCTGCAGGAACACTTTTCTCAATTAATATTTGTTGAATAAATTTATAAAGAAGTTATTAGTGTTATGGGGGAAAATGAATACAACACATTCTTGTCTGCAGGGGTTACATTTTGGTTGTGAATGATAAGTTTCAAGGCTGATGAGGTTGCTTAACAAGGAAGAGTGCTTGTTCCATAACCTTGAAGACCTGAGTTCAAATTCAGTACCCACATAAAAACCAAGCACCATGCACACGTCTATACCTCCAGAGCTTTGTGGAGTGTAGACAGGGGGTTATATAGGACTTTCTGGTCTCCAGTCTATTTCTAGGTTCAAGAAGTGACCGTGTCTCAAAGGAATATGACGGTGAGTGACGCAAGACACCCAATGCCTTCTGAATGAATGTGCACTTATATCACACACATATATACCATATAAACGTACACTCACTCACTCCCTAATTAAGCAAACAGGCAAACTTACTCTTACAAGACAATCTATCCTAGGGACTTGAACAGAGATGAGAGAAATATGGCAGTAGAGAGTATAGATGAGGATAGGTGTTCATGTTATCAATACTTTTTTCCTTCCCAGCCTTCTGCAGTGGAGACCACAGATCCCTTGACCATGGGCCCAAACCTATTCTGTTCTTGAGTGACCCTGTTACTCTTTGAATATAAAACATCTCCCTTAGGCTCATGTATTTGAACACTTGGTCCCACTGGTGGTCATATTTCTTAGAAGGTTGTGGAACCTTTAGGATGTAGAGTCTTACTGGAGGAAATGAGACACTACGGGCAGGCATTGATGTTGTATACTCCAGTCTAGTTTCCTAACCACCCCCAGCTTTCATAAAAGAAGAAGTTACTTATGCATAATATCTGCTCCATTTCTGTGCAATTGGACTGAGTGCTGTCACTGTCAAAAATTCAGAATGTGTTGGCCTGTGTTAGAAATGAATGAACAAAGACTTCAAATCATTAGATTTTTCAATGTGGCCAATGACTTTGCATCTTTGAGGCTTAAATAATTCTTGGGCACTGAAAACATTGCCGACGTTACCCACTGCTCCCCTTTATGTTTTTGTAAGTACATTTATATAGTATGTTCTGAGGACAATCCTGTGCCAGAGACTATACTAGAAACTGAGGATTCAGAGAAGATAAAACTATACTAGGAGTATCTCTCTTCTATGAAAAATAATATTCTTATCAGGAAGGAGAAGCAAGGGAAGATACAAGGGAATAAATTTTCATCAATATTTCAGATGACTGTATACAGAAAAAGCATTACCATGTGAATGAAAGTGAGAATGAAGAAATGGCATGTCTAAGAGAATTGTCTTTCAGGTGGTGACCTCTGGCCAGGCAATGGAGGTGCACAACTGTAATCCTAGCACTCAGGAGGAAGAGGCAGGAGGATCTCTGTGAGTTCAAGGCCAGCCTGGTCTATAGAGTGAGTTCCAGGACAGCCAGAGTTAAAACAGAGAGACCTTATCTTAAGAAAACACAAAACAAACAACAACAAAAAGATGATGACCTCCAGATGTGACCTCCGAGGCAAGAAGATGCTGACCACAGGGAGAGTCAGATGGGAGACAGAGTGCTGAAGAAGAAGGAACAAGAGCAGAAAGCCTTGGAATAAAACATAACTGGCCTGCTTTGTGATAGGAAGGCAACCATCGTAGGTGCTGAAACTCTAGTGAGAGACTCTATTGAGGAAGTTTGGGAGAAAGAGATAAGTCTGCAAAACAGAGAGGAGACAGTCTTTCAAGATCTGTGTAGACAGGAGAGGGTTTATGGAGGGGATGGACAGAACTTTATTCATCCTTTTCTGGGTCAGAATTGGGTTTAGACACAAAGATTAGAGCAGAGATGGGAAAAATCACTATCTTGTATACAAGAGATAATGGGGATTTGGCTAGGATGAGGTAGTGGGAAGTAAATGGTGTATTTTTGTTGTAGACAGAAAAAGTTTGTAGGATCAGAGCCAGGGTATCATAAAGGGGAGAGCAATCAAGAATGTAGCTCAGACATTTTCCACTCCAAGAAAGGCATTTGTTTTGTGTCCCCAATGAACTGTTGTCTACTTTTAATTACACATGCCCGAGACTAAAGTCTTCTCCACTTTGTGAGCCTTTCCCCAAGCATATTTCAAGGCAGCTCCAGAGGTCAATTCTCCTATCCTGTCAATCAATCACATTACTGACCTGTTTTTTCCCCTATGAAATTTTGAAATTTAAATACATAATTAATTTAAGCTCAACGGAGTTTTATGTTTTGGATTTTTATCTTGACAAAGTGCTCCTGTCACTGGATTCTGGTTTTTCTACAGGTGCTTCAGTTTCTGCACTTAGAAAGCTCCCAGGTGCCACATGGCACCTTGTGGCTGTAGCTGAGTGGCCCTCTCTTCCTCTTCTTCTTAATGTTCTTCAAGGAAAGACCTTTGATGTTTTCATCATGATGATCTATTTATACCCTGTGTCTGAGTTCTTTAAGTCAACTGCTTCCTTTTTAAAAGAGACCAGAGGACTGAAGGCGTTTCTCTTTTATTTGTAATACTCAGACCCCAAACAATCACAGTGGGACCATTATTTGCATTACACACCTGACTAAATACAGAAGCACACTATAAAAATAACAACAAAGATATTACTTGTCAAACTTATAAAATCGGATACATATTTATTTTATATGCAGAAAAGAATATCTTGTATTTTACCCGGTGATTGGGAAAATACGTAATTTTATGATTGTCCCAGTAAAGTAGAGTGTAGCAAAGCTACATTGGAAGCAACAGTAAGAATTCAAAATTCCTGTTGTGTCTTTTTGTTCCCCACACTTTAGAGAGCTGTATGTAGCAAGCACAAAGCGTTCAGGACAAAATATACATGAAAAAAGAAATTATACAGCTGGTGGATTGCTTTATCAAGGAAAAGTGCTTCTGTTCTAGGGAAGAGCTGGTGCTCAGCAGCAGACATGATGTTCTTGGTGTTTACTTTTGCTAATAGTCAGGTAGATTGCTTTGGGTAAAAGGGAAAGGAGGAATAAATGATGCAAATCCAGGCAGGGGTTATTTACTGTGCTTTCTGACGCTAGCCTACATTTCACCAGTGGGCATACATCTGAAGGAGAAGGAGTAAAATGACTCAGATGAACAACTTCACCGCCATGTGATGCACTGGCCCTGGTTGGTGCAGGGGAGTCCCAGGACCAATGAGCCAGGTGAACAGCTGACTGGTTTGTGTGGTTTTGATGCTGGCATTAGCTTGGAAATAAAGATGTTATACAGAGAGACACCGCAGAGAAAAAGTTTCTATCGCTGGGATTTTAGACTATTATTATGAGAAGGAATAAACAAAAGAAACAAACAAATTTAGTGCATTGAAAGAAACATTTTATTGCTCTGATGGGCCTTTCAAATCAGGGAGACATTGTGAGCCATTGTTTTATCATTACTTCATGAAGGATGTGCAGAGAGTTATAAGTAAGCTGGTTTCCAGCCTCCAGGATTACAATTCATCTTTCAAATTTAGCTTTTGTTAGCAAATGAGGTTTGGGCCCAGCTTTCTTCTCCCCTACTCACCTTCACTCCTACTATGTGGAGTTAGGATACTCATCCCAAGATGGTTCTCAACTGGACGTTTTATCTAATATGGAACCACTCTTTAATCAAACAATATACCCCTTTTAAGAATTCCTCATCTTTGTTTTCCAGTGGCCAGTTTGGTTCTTATCTCAATGGAATTGGAGTCATCTGGATGCTTTCTGTCAGCTGCGCCTGGAGAAGCTGGATGCACCTCATGTCTCATTGCCCACTGCTGTACTCTCTTTGCTGTACTCGGCCATTGTTTGTGCTGATGTTTCTGCCCATTCAGAAAAGCCAGGTAAAAATCTCTCCGTTTGAATACTGTCATCTGTAATTCTTACATGACTAATCTTGATATAGGCAGGTAAAGACTGGGTTATGTGAGTTTTCTAGTCTAGAGTTGGATACCTACCTCTTTAAAAAAAATTGGTGTCTGTGTGACTTCTTTAAAAAATTGGGGTGTCTGTGTATGTGTGTGTGTGTGTGTGTGTGTGTTTTTGGGGGTTAGAGGTCAGTCGTTAAGAGCATCTGCTGATCTTCCAGAGGAACTGAGTTTGATCCCTAGCACCAGCGTCAGATGGTTCACACGCATCTGTAACTCCATCTCCAGGGAAGCCAACACCATCTTTAGATTTCTACAGTCACCTACACAGACACACAGTATCTCCCCCTAAACGCATAAGTAAAAAAAAATAATGAAAATGAAATCTTTAAGATCTGCTGTGGGAAGATCCTTCTTTCCTTTATTTGGAGGAAGTGAACAGAACAAGTGTTGAAATGTACTTGGGTATTTTTAGAGCTACACAAGTGAAATATAGTGTGATTAAATGAAGGAGGAAGAAATAGGCCCATAAAGAAATGTAAGAGGTATAGAGAAGGCTGAGAACACTACAAAGAAAGAGGAGTTGATCTTCGTACAAATACTTGTATTGGCAGAATCACAAGAGTCTTGAGCCCGGGAACATAGTGAACCCTCATTGTGTTTAAAGGGCAGGAGGTCGGTGTGTAGACAGTAGCTCAATACTAACATATTCATTTTTCTTTCTTGATTTTCTGCAAAATATTGTTTCTCTAGTTAAGATAGTTTCACGACCTGTTTGTTTAAAAACCAACCAAACAAAAAAACGTTAAAATTCTAGAATCTTGTGTCTGAAGAGAAGAGAAGTGTCACTAATTTTGCTATTTTAGTTTTTGTCAACTTGGCACAAGTTAGTGTTATCTGGGAAGTGGAACCTCAGTTGAGAAAATGTCTCCGTCAGATTGTCTGTTGACAGGTCTGCGGGATATTTTTTTGATTAGTGATTGACATGGTAGAACCTTGCTCAGAGGAGGCAGAGCCACCTCTGGATCCATGGTCCTGGGTTCTATAAGAAAGGAGGCTGAGCAGGCCATGAGGGTCAAGCTAGTAAGCAGAGTTCCTCTGTGGATTCTTCAGTTCTTGCCTCCAGATTCCTGTCTTGAGTTCCTGCCTTGATTATGTCCAGTGAGAGACTTGATACGGAAGTGTCAAATGAAATAAATCTTTTCCTCTCCAAGTTGCTCGTTGTCATGGTGCTTTATCACAACAATAGAAACCCTAACTACGACAACCAGAAAGGGAAATATCAGCTGGAATTTTATATGCAATATACCATCTCATTACATGTTGAGTGTATTGACTCCAATGTGTGTGGCCTGAATTTCTACTTATCCAGTTTCATGCCTAACTGATATAGTTCCCATGTGTGTTAGTGAGAAAGAGAAAGAACTCTTGGTGCAGCATCTAACATATACAAACCTGTGTCATAGCCCAGCCTTGTAACAACATCACATTTAAGAAAATCTCAAATTGCATTCAGAGACCTTGAAGAATATAAAAATCTTTACTTCTGGTCTCAACAAAAGGGTCAAGCAGGCTATTCCACAATCTATAAAAATATCATTTATTTTCTTCTTTAGTTGTAACTTTTCACTGTAAAAGTTTTGTTCATCTCACTGCCTCCTTATTCCTCACTCAAACCTTCATTGTCTCCAAAACTGGACTTTCCTGCTTACTTTCTCTGTATCTAAGCTTCACCTTCAAACACTGTGCTCTGACACATGACCTCCCCTGGTGAGAATGACCCTTTGGAAACTGTGGTCTGGGCTTCACTGTGACATCTATTATCTCAAGAATCAGCCTTACTGGAATTAAAATGAGTAAAATACAAGTTACAGAGAAAATAGCTTTCTCTCTTGTTCCAGAAATGGTGTCCTTTTTTCCTGTTCCTCACACTATCAGGAACCACTGCATCCCTGGTCTCCTCTTAAGGAAAACTAGGGTGAAGTAATACAGCCCCTTCACAGGCTGAGCTCTTAGAAGTCAGGTGTGGAAGTGGGTGGGACTGGCATATACCAATTCAAAGATGAAGTCTAAACCTTGGGCAAAGTTACGGCAGAACTTGAAGAGATTCCAGACAGAAAGTCAGGGTCACTTCACAGGACAGGGAAGTCTGGAAGCTAAAGACAAGTCAGAGATTATATTCAAAAGGATGGATACAGAGTTGGGACAGAACTGCTCAAAATAAGGAAGTCAAATGAAATACATAGGATAAGAAGACATATTCAGCAAGAACTATCCAGAAAGGTTCATTGATTAATGTATGTATGCATATACATATGTGACAATCTGATATCTAGAAGACACTCCCATCATATTTTAGACCTAGAGACTTGTCTCTGCTTCTTTCTTTGAATTCTGGCTCACCGTTGGCTCCTCCTCGTATTGAAATACAGATTCCCATTTCTGTAAAGTCACCAATAATTATTTATTACATTCATGAAAGAAAATACTTTTTAAAAGCTTAAGGGTGTTTGGGGATTTCAATCCATCTTTCCTGACTAGCTTGTGTGTTAACTAAGTGATTATATTGTTGTTGGGAAGGGCATCACTGAGGCAGTTTTATGTGTTGAGGTAGATGAGTGATCAACACGGAGAATTTCCATCATCATTGGAAATGGCAATGTTCACCTTGGATCTTTAAGGGCACTGTAGCAGTGTTCTCCCTGATATTTTACTCTAGTATATGTGCCTATGAATGAATGTGTCTATCAGAAAGGACTCGGAATTTAGTATCATTAGTTTTGCAACTTGCTGTTGATCAGGTATAAAAAAATCTGTAATGTCTGTCAAGCTGAATAGAACATTAATTTTTTTTTTCCGTATGTGGAGTTACTACTGATAACATTTGTACTAGAAATTTCATGTTGTTGGTTGGATTCTTTGGAAGCAGACACAAGGTAAATTTGGGGGAGTAGAATGCTCAATAGGGATTGATATCTGTGAAAGGAGAGAGAGGGAAATGACACTGGAAACGGAAAATACCTATAATATCCTCAGTAAAGTCTCTGCCAACATAGGTGCCTCAGTGCTGTACTGAAAGTATTTGGCCATTCATTATACTCCAACAGCAAATGCACTCCTACCATTGGCTGAGTTCAAGCTCCTGAGCTGAAGTAGGCAGGGAATTGGAATTACACGAATATAATTGCTTTACACAAAATGACATTAACTGACTGGAGCGTACCACAAGCCACATCCCATGGACTTGGTCAGACTTCACGGCCTTTCTTTGCACACGCGTGAGATGGGAGTTGTTCTGTGCCACACATTGCAGTAGTCAGTGCTGACTCGTAACTTGACAGAGTCTGGAATCGCCCAAGAGACAAGGCTCTAGACATACCTGTGTATAATTGCAGAGATTAGGTTAGGTTTGTGAGGGACTATCCTCATTAGGTTAAGGGGGTGGGAAGACCCAGACAAAAGGAGGTCAACACCATACTGAATAAACAGGAGGAAGCCAGCCTGAGCAGAGGCACTCATCACTTTTCTGAATTGCAGGCACAATATGGCCAGCTGCTTAAGGCTTTGCTGCTAATGCCTCACTCTGACTTCTAGCCATGAGAGCTGTACCACAAAACGGCGAGCAAATTAAGCGAAGTCCTTAGGTTGTTTCTGTCGGTGTATTTATTTTTAAATCACTACAACACTCAAAGTGAACAGGATACAAGCCTTGGGTGGCATCACCCTCTGCAGCTGAGACAGAACCTGGGGGAACTTTTGGCTTCATCTTTCAGTGTGAGGCAGCTGCTTGCTCTTCACAGGAACATCAGGAATATGTATTTCTCCCATGACTGCGCCCTGCTCCCTGTGCCACTGAAACACATTTTTGCAGATGATCACATAGTTCTCTATAATTCAGTAGGGCTTTTTTTTTTTTGTGTGTGTGTGTGTCTCCTAAAAAGGGCATGCTACTTTTGAGGATTCAGACCTGCAATATGCCCTGCACAGCTCGGACCCATTCGGCTACAAAGCATGAAGTCAAGTAGGTTGCTGGATGTGAGACTTGATCTGCATCCTGGAACTGTATCTCACTCTGATCGGTGCACATTTCACAGTGCATCTTATTTTAGAATTTGTGGGCCATGAGTGTGCTGATAATACTGTAGCTCTGACACTGTAAGGCCAACTCAGCTACAGGCACTATGCAACTGAATAAAAGGACAGTGTTTCAGTAAATCTTTTATTTATACAAACAGGTGCCGGGGTGGTTTGCCAACCCCTGCTCAGGAGTACACCCTCTGAGCTGAAAAACAGCTGCGTTTTAGTAGGCATTCTAGTGTCTGCAAGACCAGATGCTTCCAGACACTGTGGTATGTGATTTGATCACATCCTATATTCACGTGATTACTCTTAATCCAAGGACAATGTGAAATGCCTCCGAGGTGTGGTTAACCTCCAGATAGGTGCTGGCAGAGGCTCTGTAAACAGAAAGACAAAGCCACGTGGAAATTAAGTGTCCCTGAGAGAATGGGCTACTAACCCTTTGGCTATATAGGTACTCTTCCTATTCCTGAGTGACCACATGGTTCCTAGAGAAATTGTGCTGTATTGAAGATTTGGTCTTACTCTCTGTTTTGGTTTGGGTATGAAATGTCTCCCGGATAATAGTTTGAATAATTTGTTTCTCAGATGACAGGGTTACTCTGAGGTCATGAGATCCTTGGGATGAAGGGGTTAGAGGTATAGCTATAACTGTAGGGCTAAAGGGTTATTGTGGCCAAGGTTATGTCCCTGGTCACTCTGATTACTGATCTTTCCAAGTTTCCCCACCATAACAGACTGTATGCCCTTAACATATGAGCCAAAATAAATACTAAAAGTCTATTATTTATGTCAGTGAGAAAAATGTTTTTTTTTTAAACTGTTAGTTTGACCCTTCAGCCATAAGAGTAAACATGGCGTCCTTTCTAACTGACAGTCAAAGTTTCTGAGTCTGTGTAGAGTTCATCTCTCTAGCCTGGCATACTCAGTACTTTTTCTGTGGCCAGTGCCCTTTGCAGATGTTAATGTGACAGATATTCACAATTGATATTCAGTTCCCTTTCTTTTCATATGTTAACATCCAAGATTTCTGTCTTTAGTGTTCCATAGTGCTTCCCTGTAGGCCCCAGACTTTTTGTTCAGGTTATTCTCCACTGCCACCAGTTCTTATATATCCTAATGTTGGAACACTTGCCCTTATACACAACGTACTTGAGCAGGTATTCTGTTCAAATATTCACCTATTGGGACTTCCTCTTGCCATTGCCATTTGAATCCTTTTCTGAGCTGCTGTTCTTTCCCCAGATTTCTTCCACTTGCTAAGTTCACCCTTCCATAAACCAAGCTTGGGTTTTTTTTTTTCATTGTTCTTTGGACCCTCCAAAGAGCCATTGCTATAAACTGGGGAGGGGACAGGACAGGAGCCATGGACACTATGGGGAGAATCTGCAGGTTTCTTACACCATTTGGTTCTGGTTGAGCCCAGCTCCAAATCACTGTTTCTATCCTGTAGTATATCACTGGGTCCATCCACCTTATTATGTGGTGTGTGTGTTAATATATGACACTTAGGTGGAGCTATAATTGTGTGATCATTGATATTCCTACATCAGGTTTCATTCTACTAGGGCAGACTAGCATGATACTGCTCTTCAAAAGGGTTATAATATTCTTTAGCAAAGGCAATATTCTGATTTAGAAACCCAGAGGTTGCGCAGGGATTTTTTTCCCCCATACCTGGCATGGTGTCTATTTCCATTCCTGCTGTTTTAAGATCACAGGTAGATGGTTCAAATGAAAACACACTTCTATAGTGTGGACTTGTTGCAGAGAACCCTCTTATCCTTGGCCTCATTCATGTCTAGTAATTCTTTGTATCATTGCTACCTTCCTGGGTATGGCATATATTGAGTTCCCAGGAACTAAATATATCTTCATTTTTCATGGTAGGGAGTGCAAGAAGTAGTGATTTGTTTTCACATGTCCTGGCCTATCTCTAGCTAACAGTGTACTACAGACTTTAAGGATATCTGACTACTGAGCCTTCTTGAGATCTGAATTCTATCATGAATATGTTTTTCTAAAGCCACTGGTGTAGTGATCACTGCTTGCTATCTGGTCCAAGCAATACAAAGTTAGCACTGGGGATCAATTTGAATTTCTGTGAACATCATGTTATCTATTCTATATGAATGCAAATTATTTTTAATTCCTACTATATTTGGGATAGAAAAGAATGTATTTATCAGATTATGATCAGATATGTATTTGTAATTTGTAATACTTTGCTTTAGCAAAGGTAACTACATCTGGCATAGTGATTCTGATTAAGGCTAACTGAAATAGTGTATATTCTCTTATGATCTTGTCACGGTCTTCAGCGAATATGTAGTTAATTGAGAAAAGAGAGAGCATAATGCTTCCGCGTCCTTTAATGGTGGCATTTAACTCCTATATTACTTCAATTTAAATATTGCCTTTGATTTATTATGTTGGCCAAAAGAAGGTAAAATATTCCACTTGTCCTTCCTGACTATAAAAGCTGATATTTACCAGTGAAGTACTTAGTGTTTGAATAGAACCAATTTCAAGTATGCTGATCCCATTAGTCCATGCAAAAATGCTTAACCACTATTTGGTGAGTTCACACACCTGATAGAATGGTCCTTAGCCAAAACTCTATTATTTAACTACATCTCTACTCTACTAGGAAGCCTCAATAATCCTTGAGGTCCTACAGATTACTATTAACTTCATTCTCTAAAATGTCTAGGGAGCTTCCTTTCTCCAATTGAACATACAGTATGATCTTTTGGAGAAAGACTGGTAGAATTTTTACTGTGTGTATTGTTAGGGAATGCCCAAGTCTTTGTCTGGGGGCCTTAACCATGTTTTTCTTGACCCCCATTTATTTTTACCTTTGTAACACCTCTGACATAGTATCATGTATTGTCTTATATCACTATGTGGATCAGGCCCCCTTAACACAACTCAAACTCTACCAGTGTGATCAGCAACTGCCAGTGAGTTAAGTGAGATTCGCCGGGAACTGGCAGCACAGTGTTACTATCTGGCTTCTACTGTCTTGGGGTTCTAGTACAGTTTTAGTATAGTTACTCCCTTGCTACATTATACTTGACCTTTGGCTTACTGTTTTCTATGTTATTTTAGAAATAATTTAAGGCCAGGTACTTGGGAGCATTCATCGTTTATTCTTAGCGCCTAGCAATTCTCTCGTTAATTTAATAGGCCCCAATAAGTGAATTAATTGTAAGACATATCATTTCTTTGATTACATGGGATTTTGAAGCATGTGAGTTTAACATGTATTTTCCTGACTCTCGACTGTTTTCCAGAAGATCACACTTGATTTATAGTTTGATTGAAATATACTTAGCAGGTTCATGTAGCTGTTCACTACAATCTTTTATTCTCAATTCAGGGAAAGAGAAAGGAAGGATAGAAAGAAAGAAATCTTCACCATTCCTGCAGATGTTCTTGATAGAAAGAGAAAGAGAGAAAGGAAGAAATCTTCTCAGTCCTTTAGGCTGTCCTAAGCTTGGAGAGCAGGAGCCGACAATGGACTCACTACCTGAGAGCCCAGTCTCTCCAACTGATGTTCTAAGCAAAATCAAATGAACCAACGATGAACCAATGACCAACCAACAACCAACAACCCACCCCAGCTCTCGGGGCTTCAACCCTTATATACTCTAAGCAAAAGTTCCCAGAAACCCTAGTGCACACAATCATAAGCACAAGCTAGCACATGGCTAACAGCTGCACATAACCAAATTATAGCCATCAGCAAGGAGCATTTCAAAACAAACTCATAGTCGTCCACCACACCTGGGAGGGGAACAAAAACACCATCCAAATGCCATTTGTGTTTTTAAAGAAATCAAAATGACCAAACTTCTTCCTAGCATCCAGCTCCCGGCTCACACATTTGAAGACTTTGTCTCCAAGTGGTGATGCTGTTGTGGAGAATTGTGAGACCTTTGGGAAGTGAGAGGTCGCTAGAGGACACGGGTCACTAAAGTTTCCAGGCTGGTTCCACTTTCAGCTGAGGTTCTCTGCATCCTGACGTGTAAGACATGGGCAAGAATCAGATCTTCTGCTGCTAAGGACAGTAGCTGGTTCCGTTGCCATGCTTTCCCATCATGATGAACTATATCCCCAGAATCATGAGCCAAAATATATCTTCTCTTTGAAGTTGCTTCTTCCGGGTTATTAGTCACAATGACAGTTGTAGCAGTACACTGCTGTGTAGGCTCACCAAACAGGACAAACAGGCATATTTGTAGGCTCAAACCCCCAGATGAAGGGGTCATATAAAGAAGTCGAGGCTTGGCACCATGAAGAGAGCCTATGAGGAGCTATTGGTGAAAGTGCATCCCAGTTGCAGCAAGGGACCCCAGCAGTTTTTGAGATTCAGTACCATGGGATGACCACCAAGAGCAGCAGCAGCAGTGGAGTGAGCAAGCTAGAGCCTGGAGCACAAACTGTGTGTGCTGCAGAGGGCAGAGCCAGAGAAGTGATCCATTATTTTAGTCTTATACAGAGAAGGGGAAATGCTGTGGAAGTTTAGTTTTAGTTATGTATAAAATGTTTTTATGCATTGTTGGGTGAGGGGCTACCCTAGGTCTTGGCATTCTGTATTGTTTGCAGGTGTTGGATTTCTGTGGGTGAAGTTTGATTGCTTGTGATCTGCATCTGAGGACTGCATCTGGACTGAAACTCTGGGTGTTCCACTGTTGATTGAATATAGCACTGGCTAGAATGGTGGTTCCCTCTGCTGAGGTCTGGCAGGGTTTGTATCTATGAATATGCCACTGTATCTTCTGTGCTGAACCACCCATATGTGTACTACTACAACAGTAAAAGTAAGTAATAGAGAAAATAAGTACAAAGAGTGGGGTTTTTCCCCTTCTGGTAAGTCTGATTATGTAGTTCACAGGGATTTGAAGCTATGTTGTGAGAGTAATATAGAAAAGTTTATAGCTATTTGCTCTAAGAACATTAGTGTGCTATATTCAGAGCTTAGTAGGGGTCTCTTTTGGAAGCATATACTACCAGAATACTTACAGATATGTAGACAGTAGAGGTGGTGCTAATGAGGTTTCACATAGGAATGGTATTCTATTAGAACTAATTTAGACTCCACCCATGTTACATTTTGGAATGAATTTCATGCTGTAAGTTCATAACTGACATCTGTGTTTTACTCTATTTTCTTATTTTTAATGCAGGCAAATGGTCACTAAAGTGCCCTATTCCTCAGTTGATCTGAATTAAGCAAATGCTCAGGATCTATGTCGGAATGATATGTTGATGGGAGTTTTTTGTTTTTTGTTTTCATTAGACTTTCCAGGGCTTTTTAATACTCTCTCATCTTCATCAACATTTTAGAATAAATTGTCAGAGAATAAGACCTTCAAAAGAAAGGATAACAAAGATTAGATGGGGGAAATGATGCTAAGAGACCATATTAAAGAACACTTGAATATGTAATATCTGTCCAGATTCCCCTTTGTAACATTAAAATTGTATCAATCAGTCCCCACTCTTCTACCCTTTGAAGGGATCAGTTTAGTTTTAGATCCATCATTAGTAGCTGAAAAAAAAGTTCTCAGCTGTAGAGACAAGTAATCTAGTTGTTGGTAGCAGAGACTTCCCCATTGAAATGCAATCTAAATGGACATTTGAAGGTCAAACAGCATCTGAGCAGTCGAACTACATTGGGAGGAAGGATAACTTAAAATCTCTGCCGTAAATGACTGTCAGAGCTTGTTCACCCCATGATAGACTCAATTCTAAGAGTTTAGCAATTCTGAATCACACTTTCTTATCTTGATGCAGATTATGAATTAGGGGGGTAAAATGGCCATGAGAATTTCAGATTTACTGACAGAGTGTTGGGTGACCTGGTTGTAAAGTATCAGAGAAGTAGCAGGGGTGACAAGCTCATGGAGAGAAGCCATCAGAGAAAGCAAAAGCAAAAGTCATAAGGCGAAACAGGTTTGCTGCGCTCTGTGATTGGACTGGAGGCAGAGAATCTTCTGCTTCCAGTGTTCCACAACCCCATAGTAGAATAAGCATACTAGTATAAGCTATAGCATGGGACATGCTAACTACATGTCGGATACTGTGTTGAGTGCGCCACAGTCACAGCTAATCTCTCTTAGTGACAAACTTGTAATTTAGGCATTACAAGCCAACATAGCATCATTTATATTTACCTCCACCAGATCATTTACACCAGCAGGAAAATAAGAAGTTCTCTCTTACAAAGCAAAGGGACTCTTTCTGAACTCTGTGTGCCCCTCCAATTATCTCCTAATTTCTTTGACCTGCACTGTAGATTTTATTGCACACAGAGTTGTACAAAACATGTTTCTTTCGCAGTCCTCTCTTTTGACTTTTTAAATTATAAGTTAACATCTTTAAACAATGTACAAATCTGGGATGTCCAGGTCAGTGATTTTTTTTTAACATACTTACATTCAAATAAGAAGCATCTTTAAAAAATATCCAGAATCATTTTAACACCCCAGAAAGTTTCATCATACCCCTTTCTTCAACAATTAGTGTTCCCATACCTCCAAGAATTATATTTATATATAGTACAATGTTTGGGAAATTAATATCTGAATAGAATCATACCATTACCATGATTTTGAGTCTGACTTATGTTCTTAAACATTATATGTTTTTCTTAAAAAAAATCCACCAATAGAATATTATTGCAGGTATATCATTCTGTTCTATTGAGAAGCATTCAGTTGTACTAACGTAGTGTGAATAGAATGACCATTCTGTTTGTGGTTGTTTTCACTGTTCCTGGCTTTAGGTTATCTTGAGATTTTTTTCAAGATACATGTGCAAGTCTTTGAATGCATAAATACTTCAGTTTCTCTAACAGTGGGTTTGTTGAATATTTTAGAAAGTAAATATTTCATTTCATGGAACCCACCACATTCCAACCGGGACTGTGCTAGTCTTCCATGGGCCCCACAGAGTCAGCATCACCGAGTGGAGGCTGCTGCGTTGATTTCAGCAATTCCACTGAGTGTGAAAGCAGTCTCATTTTGGTATCTCATCAAATCTTCCCTGATGATTTCTCATTCTCTCTTAAATGAACTTTTAAATCATATTCCATTTTTTTTTTTGTTCCCAGTACATACTAAAATAGTGCTTGTCAAGATTTGCAATGATCATCATGTTGGAAAACCAACTGGGAAATTCTAAGCTTCCTCATTATTTCACATGGCTTATAACTCACTTCCATTGGGAGGACCTACTCTTCTTCCTTCAGTGACTGCTCCTTCTTGTGGCTCTCTGTTGACTTCCTCCTGACTTCCTGCACGGGACTGCTCTTGCAAGTCATCCCTGACCACTTCTCTTTGGTGATCTCACTCTGCCTTGTAGCTTTAGCTATGAATTCATTGATTCCAGCTCTCACTTGCCATTTAAACCATGAGTGAGCAAATGATGGCTTTCCTGACAAGTCCACTGGGAGGTCTCATAGGCGTAATAATTGAAGATGTTCCTAAAGTGAACTCTTGAGCTTCTGAAGTACATCTAACTCTATGGCTTTCCCTATCTAAGGCCATGGCTGTCCCTCTATTCAATTTGCCCGGGCTCAACACCCTGAAATCAATCTTGGTTCCTTTCTTTCTTTCTTCCTTCTTCCTTCTTTTCCTTCTTTCTTTCTTTCTTTCTTTCTTTCTTTCTTTCTTTCTTTCTTTCTTTCTTCCTTCCTTCCTTCCTTCCTTCCTTCCTTCCTTCCTCTTTCCTTCTTTCTTTCTTTCTTTCTTTCTTTCTTTCTTTCTTTCTTTCTTTCTTTCTTTCTTTCTTTCTTTCTTTCTTTCTTTCATCTTACATCAGACTTATTAACAAATCCTTTAGGTCAGACTGAAAATAGATCTAAAATCAACTCCTTCTCACAGTCTTTACTAGTGTCACTTCACCTGAACCACCAGCATCTCAATCAAATCACAATGTTCATGTTCAGTTCAACCTCTGGTTTCTGCTTTTTTTCCTCTTTCAGTGTCTTTTAAAACAGCAACATCTTCAAAGGAATTTGGGATCCTATCTTACCACTTTCCTGGCCAAGCACATTTATTCATTTGTCTGGTACTGGGTACCAGACAAAAAAAATACTAGTGTGAGAAATAAATGTTAAGTTTCTCGCCTTCTTGGAGCTTGTAGTTCATTAAGAATGAGGACAAGAATTACACATTATCATTTCATAATCATTCTAGGGAGTGTTATAGGAAGCAATTAAGAATGTAGAATAAAAGTCGAAAGAAGAATTATGAAGGAAATGCCATGTAATTTGAAATCTGAAGAATGGGTACCCGAGTGATGGTGCTGTGGGTGTGTAGAGTATCATATCCTTAGAAAGTGACAGAATGAATCTTCAAAACCAGGTTATCATGCCTCTAAACTTTGAACCTCTAACTACCATATAATATTATCCTTGGTGTTAAATATGGTGATTATGGCTTATCAAGATCACAAGGTCTCTGTGTAACGGAGCTTGAACTTTAAAAAAATGGGATCAGGGGCTTTTAAGTTTTTCTTTCTTTTTTAAAATTTTTAAGCATAAGTGACCTTTAGTCTGTTTTATAGAAACAGTTATACTTTGAGATATGTTAAAAGGAATTAATTTACTAAGATCTGTATTCAGAAACATGACCTAAAATTATGTATATTATATGGATTATTCAGAATCAGCGCCACCCGCCTGTAACTATGCGCCAGACATTCCAGGGAATTAGCTTGCTTATATTTTACAAGTGAATTATGCAGTAGTACTTATTATTTTCTTTTGATGGACAAAGAATTTGAAGGGATGAGCTCTGTTTTTTTTTTTTTCATTTGTTTATTGTTTGTTTTTCAAAACAGAGTTTCTCTGTTGTAACCCTTGCTGTGCTGGAACTCACTCTGTAGACCAGGCTGGCCTTGAAGTGACAGAAATCCACCTGCCTCTGCCTCCTGAGTGCTGGGATTAAAGGTGTGTGTCATCACCACCCAGCTAGGGATGAACTCTTAAATTCAAGATCATATGACCAGTGAAGGACAGAAGTAGGCAGAAGCCAGGCACTCTGGCTTCATGGTCAGCTGTCCGACTCAGTGTGTTATCAAAGTTCTCGTCCGACAGTGTTTTGATGACAGCAGTTGCTAAGCATGCTTTCAGAATGCAGCCTTTCCAAGACAGAGAAGAGCTGATTTATCTCGCAGTCACTGTCCATCCCTCATGTTCGTCCATGTCCTCGGCCTTCAGAAACCAAGGTGTTTTGCTAACAATTTCAACCCCTGCGAAGCAAATCTCAGAAAGGTTAAGGATAAACTCGAGTGACACGGAGATTGCAGCAAAGGCTGCAGTTTTAGTCGTTTCCTGTCACTGTGTTTGAGTGGCAGGCAGGCCCACAGTCTCCACCTCCCTTTTCTACCCTGGCAGTCATTGTCCAGGTCACCGCAGCGCCACCTAACATCTTCTCATTTAAATTGTGACTCTTCTTGCTTGAGTCTTTGTGACTGCTACCAGAAGTTCTATTTCTAGAGTTTCTCCTTAATGTTAAAAACAAACAGGTGTGCACACATGTAAACGCCACAGCATACACATAAGCACAATAAACAGAACGAGGCAGATCAGAACTTCTGAGGAATTCCTCTTGCAAACAGCTAATTGAAACATTCCTTCTCTTTCCAAGGCACCGTTTTGACAGTGGCTCTGCCCCTTGTCATAAAATCAATGGTCTTTTTCATCCTTTCTCTTCCTTAGCCGCCTCGGTTCTGACTGTAGGCTCTTCTTTCCCCACTCAAAGTCTTCCTCAGATCACGGGGGTTAAGTGATCTTTTCATACTGCCTGGCCAGACTGTCACAAGACATTGAGTGGCTTTTGAAAATGAGCCATGTTAAATGGACTTGATGGGGGTTACAACCACCATTATTGCTATCACCACTGTGATAAAATGGAGCAATAATGACGGGGGAAGGTACTTATCACTGTCTTTTTTAGATCACTTAAGATAGTTTGGGGCTGAAGCTTTTTGCCAAAGATAAATGGAACATGTACAAGATAAATGTTACTACCGCACAGTGCTTTGTGTGTGAACGTGCGTGGGCCTGGGTTGTTTACCTGTGCGGTGGCTAGAAAACGGAATATAAAGATAGGGCAGTGGATTTCTGTTGATTATAAAGCGGCTACCTGTCACAGCTCCAGCTTATTAAAATGAGCAAGTTGGGATGTAGACTGTGAAATCGAGCATATCTGCATGCTACCTTAAAAACAAAAAACAAAAAACAAAAAAAAGATGATCCGCTGTCCATTTGCGTTCAGCGGTGAGTGCACAGCGGGGCAGCAGGGATCAAACCTGTGCCACAGAATTTACCAGTTTAGTTAGAGGTTACATGGCGCTAACCATGTAACCCTAACCCAGTCCTGTCACATACTTGGTATATGAGACCTTTTTGTACAGCTGTCTTCAGGGAAGTTAATCTATCCTGGTTGGCTGAAGACTTGGACTTTTTAAATGCTGAAAGTACAGAGTTCGGGGAATCTCTCTATTCTGGCAAATCAACATGGCTGCTGATAGGTCTGGTTGTGAATCAACCAGGAAGAGTTATTGAATAATGTAAATTGAGTTAGAAAGGTAAAGAAAGATAATTTCGTCACATCATGGATATGCTTTGTAGATCATAGATTCTAAAAGAACCATCTACATATTTCCTTCTCATGAGAAATGCATCATTTCGTCCCAATAGAAGCAGGTCTAAGAAAGGCACAATGACAAGGACATGTCCCCTTTCCTACTCTTTTGAGCATGGAGTGCAAGCACCAACTCCATTTGAAAGGAACATGATCAAAGATGAGAAAGCCTGCCAAAGTAGAATTCAAAGACACTGGGTCTAGAAGAATCCTGAAGACTTGAGTTTAGTTTCTAGAACATATCTGAGGAAGTTCAGATATGTTTGTAACACCTGCTTGTAACACCAGCTCCAAGGGATCTGATACCCTCTTCTGGATTCCAAATGCACCTGCACATACATGCATATACTTTCACATACACATGTACACTTTAAAAAAAGACACTTGTTTCTGACCAATTTGACTTTCAATAGTTTGTGTACTGGTTTCTTAAACTGAATAGTAAAAATCCATATTCACACAATCATTTCAAAGCAATAAGATTAAGACTTGTTTGTTTGTGTGTGTGTGTGTATGTGTGTGTGTCTATGTCTGAGCCTGCATTGCCTTCCCAAAGAGCCTCATCTCTCAGTGGCTTTGTATGCTTGTCATAACTGATGAACCTTCATTGATATGATATTATCACCCAAACCCAGTAAATATTAAGCTTCACTCTTGGCATTGCATGATTTGAGTGTTTGGGTGAATATTTGACATGAATTTATCTTTGTGCCATCATGCAGATGGTCATTGATGAATTGTTCTTGGTATTCCAGCCATGTACTATCTGCTTTCTTCAGGCCCTGTGCTTTATCAGAAAGCCATATAGGTAAAATCATGCAGAAAATACTCTTTCAGATGACAGAATGCCTGCATTTCTATTTCATGCTATTTGTGGTTTTAATAAGGAAAAGAACCTGGTCTGTCTGGGCCTTAATCATATCACCTCTAAAATGAAACACTTATGGAAATTTCAAAATTCATCTCAATTCTAGCATTGCTCTATTCTAGAATAATTAATAAACCAGAAGAATTTCAGTGATGAAAATTTTATTAAGCCCAGTGAATAAGACACCATACCCCTATGTGCCCACCACCAAGATTACTTAATAGTTCACAATAGCGTGATATAAAAAGAAAAGTTATGTGAATGTGTGAATATAAAAGATTATATGTTTACTATGAAGTAGGCATCTCCAACCTGCTGTATGTGGGCCACATGCACCCTAGGATTGCCATGACTGCAGCCCAATAGAATATGGTAAAGTTACTCAAAATATTAGGGTTTCTTTAAAGGTTTTCCTTCTATAGCTGAATTGTGTACTCTTTGAGCATGAGCTTTGTAGATGGCAGCACCATGTCATAATGTCAAAAGGTTGCACAGGCAGTGTATAAAGGAACAAAATGAGATTCACCTAAATTCTTCTTCCTTGTGGTGACAACCATAATATCACCATAAGGAGATTTGGTCTTTGACAAGGCCCCAATAGTTTTGAGAAAGGAAGATGAATTTACAGTTGCCATATCCTTCAATTAAAACATGGAGAAAATTAATAGCACAGAACTGAAGAGTTCTACATCTCCAGTCAACCACCAGACACCTGCTACTTCATCTCCTGGGCTTCACTCCACATGTGAGAATGGAGAGTCCCATTGCAAACAGCTGTGTTTGCTAAGCTTATTGAGTGATAGTGGTCTGTTTTCACAGTTGGAAAAATGGTCTCAGCAATAATAGGAAATAAGTTTGAAAACAACATGGTTTAGGAATTAAAAATAAAAGCAATCAGATATGGGGATAAAGTCATTCTTTATCAATTTTAGATGATGCTTCCTACAAAAACTAGCTGTGTAGCTTTTTCTTCCACATCATTTCCCCGATCTCCATTTTTCATGGAAGCATATGTCGAGTATCTGATTGTCTCAGGACTACATAGCTGGCCAAACAGTCTGGCTCCAGAACCTGCCCATGTCTCTGCCATAACTCCGCACAATCATTTTTGGGAAAGGGTAGATGGACCTGGTTGTTCACTGAGTCTAGGCTCAATGACCCACAGTTTAATCAGTAGAGGAAATTGATCAACGTACTCAAAGACATTCAGGGACCAGAAATTCTACATCTTCTTTCCATTATGTATTCTTTCCAGTCCAGTCAATTTTATCTTTATCTATAAGGATCTTTCTTGCATAGTCTTGTCCAGCACACTTCTCCAGATAATCTTTAAAATGAACTGGCAGAGAAACTGTCCTTTTTACAATAACAGGTTCTGGGCATTTTTGTCAAAGATCAATTGGCCATGAGTTCATGGCTTGTTTCTTGTTTCCTGTTACTCTTAGTACCATTCTAAGATGGTGTATATTTTGCAATACATTTTGAAGTCAGGAGGTATGTTATCTTTAGCTTTGTCAGACATACAGGCAGCTAATGGTAGAAAGGTCCATGAGATTGGGAAAGGGGAATCTGGTGAGTTATTTAATAGATACAAGTTACTATAATAGAGGAAAGTAGACTTCATAGGTCTTGCGTACAACAGTGGTTAACCATAAGCTGTTGTGCATATAAAAGTATGTTAAGAGGGATGATTTCATAGTAAGTGCTCCTATTTCATACAGAAATGGTACACAAGAACACTTAGAGTGTGATTATTATGTATATATCCTGCTATGCTCTTCCTTCCTCTCTCCTTCCCTCCCTCTTTCCTACTGCTTAGTTTATTTCCTACTTTTCTTCCCTTTAATTTCCACTTGTTTCTTTGATTTTTTAAAATACTATTCATATTAATAGAGTTTCATACAATGTGTATTGATAACACTCTTTTCCCATTCCTCCCTGTTCCACACTCTCATCCCAGTGCCCTAAAAAGCAAACAAACAAACAAATGAAAATTAAGTTCCACTAGTGTGGCAGAAGCATGGATCATGGGCATTGCCACAGTTCCTTGATGCAACTGGTTGCTCTGATGATGAGCATTCACCTGACCCATACTAGCCTAGGACCAAGCATGATGAAAGTTGACCCAAAGTTGGGCCTCACTGCCTAAGCTTGCATGCACCCTATCCTCCATCAGGCACCTGGACATCTCCCAGTCACCTGGACACTGAGTAGGCATGCAGACATCCTGAAAGCACCAGGGCATCTTGTAGGCCTCCAGACATCTCCCAGATAGCCCACAGGCTCAAGGACATCCCACAAGCACTGGGGCATCCTGCAGACTGCAGGATATTCTGCAGATGTCCGGGTATCAAGCAGGCACTGGGCCAACCCACAGACATCTGGATATCTTACAGGCACCAAGACATCTTACAGGCTCCATGGCATCCTGCAGATGCCCAGTCATCATGCAGGTACCAGGGCCTCCCTCAGGTTACTGGATATCCCAGAGATGCCAGGATGTCCCAAGGGCACCACAGGTGCCCAGACATCCTGCAGACTCCAGGGCATTCTTCAGATGCCCAGACATCATGCAAGCACTGGGCCAACACTTGTTTCTTTATAAATTGTCATGGAATATCTTATTCAAATTTTCCAAATTCATTAAATACGAAGAGGAAGTTGTAGGGCTGAGATTATTTTCTAGCATTTGGGGATTAAATTTAGGGCCTCACATGTATTAGAAAAGCACTTACTACTATGTTTGACACCCCCTCGCTCCTTCTGTCACCCTACTCTGTGTGTGTGTGTTTTGTGCATGTGCACATGCAGATGCACAGGTGTGGGTATGTGTATATATGTTTGCATGGACACGTGTACATACACATGCATGTGGAAGCCAGATGTCAACCTGTTTTTTTGACTCTGGATTTGTAGATTAGTCAGGGCTTGTTGTCCAGTGAGATTCAGGGTTTAGCCTGTCTCCACTTTCTCAGGCTTGGGGTAACCAGCATGCATCACCACTCCCAGTTTTTTTTTTTTTTTTAAATGTGGGTGCTGAGAATGAAACTCGGGTTTTCATGCTTGGGATCAAACACTTGAGCAACAGAGCCATCTCTCAGTACTCCCTCCACTTTTTAAAAGCAACTTTTTATTTGGAGACATGGCCTCACTAAATAGTCCAGATTGGCTTTAAACTCCCCCCGTAGCCTAGGCTGGTCTTGCAATCATTCTGTCTCATATTTGGTATTACAGGCTTGTGCCACCAAGTTTGGCAGGAAGAAATTTCTAAATGTTCTCCAAAGGCATTACGATAAAATGGAAAAGGTAAACACGCCAACCCCTGACTTGGTTCCTTACTTCCTGACTTTGTGCACATGAGCTATTCCTCTGGTGTATTTGGATAGTGCTCTCAACTGCTCCTTAAATAAACCAGCGTGGAAACCTGTGAGCCATGGCCTTCCATTAATTATTTCCTTCTTGATTCGTGAGAAATTTGAAGGTCACGTATCAGAATATTCTCTCCTCAACCCTTTGAGGCAGCAAGGACTCTTTTATCACCCCAAACTCCACACCCTGCTGCCTCTCTGCAGTCTGTGTTTCCACAAATGGAAAGTGTCCTGTAGCTGAGATATGAGTTTAACGTTAGACGTTCTTAGTGCTGCTAATCTTTGCCCTGTGGCACAGCTATAATTACCCAACAAGGAAACCCAGTAGAGTTTACCAGGACAATACCATGTAATGACATAGTATTTATAGGTGGCTGTGGATTATTGTGTAATTACCCTGAAGAGATCCAAAAGTAATTACTAGCATCCTACCCCTGGGGTTTAGAGGAGAGGAATAATCATGTGTGCAGACCTCCTTCTTTCAAAGCAAATCCCTCTTCTTGTGGTTTCTCAGCAGCAAGAGAGCCAAGGAGCTGTAAGAATTCTATGTGGTCAAGCGCTTTGCCTAAGAGCTCTGTTGTGAATCTGGTTGCTCTGGCCTGGTTCCAACTCAAGGAAAACCTCCTTTTTCTGTTCAGCCTCATCCCTTCAACTTCTATCCTCAAGAAGTTTCTGTTGAATGTGACCATGTGCAATGCTTTTACCCATCAACTCTGTGTACCTTGTTTTTGTTTCATCTCATTTTCTGATCTCTTGTTTAGCATCTACCTGAAATACGCCAGGTCTCAGGGTGAATGAAGGAGTGACTAAGACTTGGCTTCTAGTTGCATGATTTTCTCAGTCTGAAAGGGAAATGAGAAAGGCCCATAAGTCAAGAAGAGACAGAATGTGTTGCCTTACTTGGAAAGTTAAGGAATCATGTGGGAAAGAGAGGTTACCTTTGATAGAAGAGATTCTGGATGGCTTCATAGATAATGAGAACACGGGCATTAAAGGGCGAGTAAAATATTTTGCCAAGGCTGGGACAGTGGTAGGAAAAGACACAACAAAGCTAAAGAACTGTGCACCCATCTCTACTGAGACACGAAATAGTAGAAAGAGGTTGGGAAAAAGACTGGAAATCACGCTTGTTGGAATGTCTGTTACATGAGGGGACGTGTCAGACTTTGAAGAGTAGAGAGAGGTCAGATCGTGGAGGGCTTTAAATGCCCAATTAAGGTAGGTGAATGTCATTGCTAATGGAGTAAAGAGCTACTGAGTGGAGAAACATGATTAGGGGTTGTCTTTCATATGGCCATATAGAGGAAGCTAGGCTGAGGTTGGAGGGAGCATATGTAGAAGCATAATTAAAGTAGAACAGTCTATAAAAAGATCATCTTAATATCAGGTTGAATGGCAGTTTGTATCGTGTGTGTGTGTGTGTCGTGTGTGTGTGTGTGTGTAAAAGACAGAGAGACAGATACACAGAGACAGAGGACAGAGTGATAGACACAGAGAGACAGGGAAAAATGATATTATTGCAGGTATGCACATACATAGCGTGGATGTGGAGGTCAGAAGACAACCTTGAGGGACCTGGTTCTCACTTCGTATCTTGTTTGAAGACAGATTGTCTCTTGTTGTTTCTGCTGTGTACTTCAGGGCAGCTGGCCCCACACATACGTGGGTATGCCTAATCTCTATCTTGTATCTAGCCATAGGGACCTTGCGATTTCAGATGCACAGTAGAACATCCAGCTTTTTACACCGACCCTGAGGATATGAACTCAGGTCATCAGGCTTGTATGAGAAATGCTTTTGCCTAATTCATAACCCTGGCCCCAGACACTGTGTTATTTGACTATTTTTTTTCCATTTGTCTTTTTTTAATTCTTTGTTTCTTTGAAGTTTGTTATTTTAATTCCCACATATAAGTGAGATTCTATATTATTTGTCTTTTCAGGGCTGACCTATGCACAATGCTCTTGAGTTTCTTCCATGATATTGTAAATGGCAGGGATTTGTTTTTTAAAGGCTAAACAATGTTCCATTACAATGTATGTGCACCACATTTCCTTTATCCATTGAGCAATGAACCTTATATTGTCCTTAAATCTTAGATGTTGTGAGGGACCCTTCAGTGAACACAAGTATCTCCTTAGGGTCCAGATTTCTATTCCTATAGACAAATGCTCATATCTGGACTTTCACTCTAGAGTGTAGTATCTGTCATTAATAGTGCTGTGTACTAGATTTAAAATTGAATGACACTGTAGAACTTACAGTAAGTTCTCACTACCCCCAAACCACAGGTGATAATGAAGTGGGTGGGATGAAGCTCAGAAAGATGCAGGATGTGGTTATGGCCTTGATGGCCGTGATGGCTTCCTGAATGTTCACTCGTTGCCAGATTCGTAGAATTGTACACATCACACAAGCACAGCCTTTTAATGTCAATCACACCTCAATAACATGGTTTAAAGCTGGAAAGGGGATTGGGACCACAAAGTGAGCAGTTCTGGAATGTGAAAGGAGGCGCCACACAGGTTCAGTGAGCAGATTAAAGTCAATATTAGACATGAGGGATGAGAAAGAGGATGGCTCGAAGGGGATGTGATTATATGTCATGAGGCTAGTGCTGATCTGACAGCATGCTCGGTGTAAAATTACTCAAATACACCCAAGAGGAGCCACGGCCGGAGGGAGAGTTCAGCTCTGGTAGAAGGGGAAAGGCCTGTAATTCCTTCTAACAACATATAGAATTATTATTAATTTTCAGTTTTCAACAGTTACTTTGTGCGTGAATGTGTGGGAGCATGCATGTCCCATGATGCACATGTGGAATGGATTCTGTCTTTCCACCATGCGAGTTCTGGGGGTCAAATTCAGGTCATCAGGCTTGGCAACAAGCACCTTCACCCACTGAGCCATGTCTCCAATCCCAAGTAGGTGTATTTGGCATAAGCCAAATTTAGGAGGCAGGAAAGCATCGCCTTTCTCTTTCTTGTTCTTAAGCATAAAAGCATTGGAGCTGGTGGCACATCTCAGCGGTATAGCAACAGGCATGAGGATGCAGGATCAAAAGCAAACAAAAAATAAAGCAAAAAACAGAAACAAAACCAAGAACAACAAACCAGAAAGTGTAAATGCAACACCTCGGAAGGGAGCAGGCTAAAGATCTGTAGCTCATGCTCGCATGCTGGCCTCACTGACTCCTGCAAAAAGAGACGGGTCTCCACTGCCTTAAACAGGTCCATCGACATACAACACGCAAACAGGGAAAATCAGAAGTCACTTATCACAGGGCCTCTAAAGAATCCTGCTCATAAACTAACAGTGGAGATTATTTGTACCAAATTAACTCATTACAGTGTGTTGACTGTAATTACAGTTATTCTGTTGACTGCTTTACATAATGGTAAGGCTGGGAACATGGAACCATGCACCATGAATTATCTCTCCCCAACCCTCACTTGGATCCCATCTCAGTATTATATGGTATATTTAAAGGGGAGAAAAAAATGCTTACAACTGTAAACACTTGAACACTTGGATGATTAACGTGCTGTGCAAACACCAATAATACATTCTAAATGTTCAGTGGAAGGCTGCTACGCATGGAGTACTTGGAGAAGTATAAATTAATAAGGTCTTTTTGGGACATGTTGGGACTGTGTGTGTGTGTGTGTGTGTGTGTGTGTGTGTGTGTGTGTGTGTGTGTGATGGTGTTTGTTTCTGGAGACAATCAAGTTATGAGGGCACTGGGCTTACAGATGAATTAATTTTTTGACGGACTCGAAATATAAAGTAGAGGGAGGTTGGATGCAGGGCTTAGTTGGAGGAAGTAGGTCACTGGTTGTCTTAATTTCTGTTTTGTAGCTGTGAAAAAATATCCTTAGAAAATCAACTTAAAATACCCTGGCTTACAGTTCAAGGGCTCAGTCCACCCTAGAGGGGAAATTGGAGCAGTTAGTCACATCCATCCCACTCACAATTTAGAGTCAGAGACTGATCAATACACACTGTGATCAACTCTCTTCACTCATATAGTGAAGGATCCCAGCCAGGGAATGGTGCTGCCCACACCACGGTGGTGATGCTAGATTCTGCAACAGGACTCTTACCACTAATCTCCACACTGAAGATGTCTTCCTGTTGGGAGGGGCATATCACATCCTGGCATCTTCCTCTAATCCTTGCTGCTTCCTATTCACCATGACGTGACTGGTGCGAATTCTACCCTGGAATGGTTTCTCCACCATGACAAACTGAACCCTCTGAAATTATCAGCCAAAACAGACCCTTACCATTTTAAGATTTTCTCCCAGGGATCCAGTCACAGAGGTATAAACATAACTAACGTAACTGGGACTTTTTGCTTGAAGACATGCTATTCACATCTTCTTTAATCAAATGGAGATACACTTTTATATTAACAACGAAACCATAATCAACAGAAGAGAAGCTTCTGGATGCAATTTCTGAGACAGAAACCACCTTCTCTTTAGGTGTTCAAGCAAGCAATTTGCTTTCTACTCCCATGTCCCACAGAGTCATGGTCTAGTACAGCATATTCAACAGAAACTTGATGACAGCCACAGGAGGAAATGACAAGCTTCAAGAAGATGCCTTATATTAATAAAATTAATTGTAACATGCTATTATATTTAACTCAATATGACCCAAACAAATTTCGGTTGGAGTGTGTGCTTCCAGGAGCAGCTGTACCAAATTACCACAAGCTTGGTGGATTTAGAAAACAATTTATTTTCCCTGAGCACAAAAGGTTCTGGAGGCCATAACTTGAAATCTGTTCCACTGGGCACAAACTGAGGGTTGGCAGGGCCATGTTTTCTCTGAAGTTTCTGTGGCAAAATACATTCTTGCCTCTTCCAACTTCTGGTGGCTGCTGGCAGCTCCTGCTTGGCGTCTGTATTGATCCAGTGTCTGTCTCCAGGGCCATATCATACCCTTTTCTTCTGGGGGTGTCCAGGTTTCTCTGTCTCTTGCTCATAAGGAAACACCTGACTATATTTAGGATCTAATAGGTGATCCTGAACAATCCTCCTCATCTTAAAATTATTAATTCATTAATTCCCACCTTGAAATAAAGTTAAAATAGAAAAACTATCTATTCCTCCAAGTTTTAAAATTAAAATAAAGAAGTAGGGACTAGAGAGATGGCTCAGTGGATAAGAGTGCTTACATGAAGACCTGAGTTCAAATCCCAGCACCCACATAAGAACTTGAGTGTGGGTGTGTGTCCCTGTAATCCAAGCTCTGTGGGCATGGGAGCAGGATGATCTTGGGGCTTCTGGATGGCAGCCTAGTTACAGGTTCAGTGCGAGACGTTGTCTCAGGTGAGTAACACAATAATGGAGCGTGGTAGAACTGAACGTCTGACATCCCTCTCTGGCTTCTACATGTACACACCAGCATGCACACCCCACACACACTCAGGTACACACCCTATGCACAAACATATACACACCTCATACTTACAACACACCAAGGCACATATACAATTGAAGGAAATGGAAAATGCCCTGTCTTAGGTGTAGTTCCCACATTTCAATTGCTTAGTACCCATGCATAGACTATCCAAAGGCTACAGTTTTTAACAGTGAAGAGTGAGAGGGATTTCTGTTGTTCCTTCTCTTTCTTTAAACCAGTAAAAATATTTATGCATGTGACCTGTGCATAATTTCACACTTACACAGCAGTTTCTACAAATAATTTATTTCCTAGAATTACATTCACCTTACTGGTGGCTATTACTTTCTATATTTTACAAGTGAGCAAACAGAGGATATGAAAGTTGACAAAGATACGTAGGTTGTTCATGAAGGAGATAAACTTGCCCCGGAAGTATTTCCCTGACACAATACCATATTGTGTTCTAATAGCATGTTCTATTGCAACCATGAGAAATCCTCCTATTCAAGTCATGCTTGGTTTTACAATAACTCTGCCAAAGGTCGAATCCTGCCTGAAAGCACTGCTGAGCAAAAGGAGGGCCTGGGAAACACTTCCAGTTAAGAATTATAATACTCACTGGAACTGAAAGAAAGCTGTATGCAAAGAAAATATGCTTGTTTGTTTTGTGTAAATGGTCTATGCTTTGTTTTAAAATGAGGCTTAAAGAATTGTACCAGCACCTACATTGTATTATTTTCCAGGTATTTTCACCACTTTGCCTAAGATAAGAAACATGCATTTGTATTTTTCTACTTTTGTAATATTTTTGATGTATTATTTCATTCATCTCTTGAATAGTCAAATTAGATAAAGATAAGAAAAATGACCTCATAAGAATATCTAGACGCATGGTTTTCAGGACATAAACTGGTACATAGTTATTGAATGGAAGCAATAAAAAGAAAAGAAGAAAAGTTGTTGAGATAGATAAATTGATAAAACAATTAATGAAGTAAGTATGTAAACTTACTAGAATAGAGACAGAAACACCAAAAGCATAAAAGTCCTGATCCATGAATATAGCAGAGCTATCAGAAGTCACTTGCATTGTGCGGAGAAGAGCCTTGTCAATGTCAAAATTCTGATGACTCAGTTCTTTTTCAGTGGCTGATTTTGACATTTCGGCTTTGCAGAGGTCTAAGGACCCTCTTCTGTGTCAAATAGATATTCCATCTTCTCAGTTGAGCCTCCCCCATCACCTCACTCCCCCCACCCCATCCACTCTTCATATGGTGCCTTTGCTGGTGATATTGACAGACTAAAGGATTGCTCGTTCCCCATAGCCCCACAAGGTAAATTAAAAAAAGGAAAAGTCAAAGCTATTTCTGGACCCGCTTGCACTTAGGGACTCCCAACTCAATACATCTTGGTTGCTTGGAAATGATGCTTATTAATAAGTGAGGAAGGCACAGTCAGTTCATGGGGCTTCAGGGTCACCTATTTAGGGGATAATTTACTTCCCAAACACATTTATGCCCTGAATTCTTATAAGTTGTTGAGCACAAGATATTTGCAGTTAGGCAATTACCTTTATGGATCTTTGAATGCAATCAATGATCAGAGGAGTTGAGGACAACTTCAAAAAAATCTTCTGAATTATTAACACATGCAATTCCTTAGCCATTAGCTCAAAAAAGACTAAGATTATGATTACTGATATGACTGTCTCATATAGATATTATCAAATTATCATTACATTTTTACAGAATACAAAGCAGTAATATGTGCGTGGATACATATATATGTATATATACACATATGTATATGTGTATATATACATAAAACAACACACACATAAAACAACTAGTTTCTGAATTGGCTTTAAAGATGAGTGTTCAGTAATATGACACTTTTTAAACCATTACAAAATGAACATTTTGCATCTTATGCATGCAACACAATACAACATCAAGGAAAAGCCTGCCTTACAGCTGAAAGAAAGAGATCTCTTATGTGTAGACATTTTGAGGAATTTCTGATACATGTGACATGTACATGGAAAAGACAGCAGAGTAAAACCGCCTTTATTGGCCTTTCTGAAACTATTTGAAAATAAACAGAATAATGAAGCAGAAGAACTCTGTTTTCAGCCAAGCCAAAAAGCAATCCCAGCGCCAAGCCTGTAAAGCAGGTTCCCCAGAGCCTGCATTAATCAGCCATACCTAAAATCTGCAATCAGAGGCACCCTCTAAGGAATATAAACCCTATGTAAATCCTCTTAAGAAAGTTAGACCCACAAAAATGCAGATGCGCACAGCCCCTGGCTTTTCACTTCTGTCAGCACAATTATGTGAAATACTATCACACATTAGGAAAGTGCAGCTTGTGAGGCCCAGAGAATTCAAGTAACTGCCCATAACCACAGGGTAAAGAAGAGCAGGCGTGAAAATTCCTCTGCCTTTAACCCCAAGCATCCTCCTAGACAGGGACAGGCACACTATTACAGATATGTAAGTGAGGACAGAATATTTTAAAATATTCTACAGAAAAATCCCACACTTAAATCTCCACTACAAACCCCCTCCGCCCATGTAATGGTGTTGCGCTCCAGTATCTAGGTTACAATATCCTTTGAGTGACACCTTCAGGAATGGGATTTATGCCCTTATCAACCCCCATCTCTCTTTCCCTTGACAAAAGTCCCTCTCCACAGCCCTTGCCTTGGAATTCATGATCCTCCTGACTCAGTCTCAGCCTCCCAAGAGCAACGATAACAGGCATGTGCCTACCAAACTCACCAAGAGAGCTTTTGACAAATAAGAATGCAGGAAGTCAGTGGTCTGCTCTAGAAAAGAACCTTCACAAATATTCCACTGTTTTGGCTCCTTTTCTCAGACTTGTGACTTCCAGATCTGCGAGAAATGAATCCCTTTCATTTTCTTATAGGAACACAAACAGACTCACACATTTAACAAGGAAGACATATAAGAACATTGAAACTACTGGTCCATTCCACTCAGACCTTCTCTCTCTCATAGACGGCAGACCATATGAGTGTCTGCTCCTTGTTCAGAACAGTAAGGCACTACCAGAGAAGTCAAGAGACAATCGATAAACAAAGCTAAGATACAAGACACACAGTATCAACGCTACATTATGAAGCAGATGACAGTGACTGGTCAATGTGACCCTAGGATGTCAAAGAAATTAAAGAGAAAATGTTCGTTTGAGACCAAGAGAGTTCAACAACGTATACAAAAGCTGAAGTGGAAATCATAAATACTACAGAATATGAGGAGAACTGAGCTGACAGAGCTCAAGGCTCAAATATGGAAAATTTCATAAATAAAAGTCACATGAGCAGCAGCAAACAGGGCTAACAGATAGGACGGGAGCCACAGTGGAGGACACGAAGAGACTGAGAAAAGTCAATGTGACACATGCAAATGAGGAAGAAAAAAACAATAAACACGTAAATCCTCCAAAACTTAGATATTCACACCATTTAGGTTTCACTTAGGAGAACGATGGAATAAATTTTACTATAAGATGCTTTAAAAGTGAAAAATATCATTGAACAGATGACATAGTGGATTTCAGTGTGTCTCGGGATGTACTTACAAACGCCAGACATTGTCTGTCAAACTCACGCTCTGTGATGGAGACAAGACTCGACTCTTTTCATTTTTCCAAGGAAAGCACCTATCTAGAACCAGACGAGAAGGCTGGAGAGATGGCTTCAGATTAATAATACTTGTAAATTTGTTCACACTGGGAGCAGTTGTACTAACACACAGTAAAGTGGTTGGCTCAAAAAGTGGTTGAAGTGTGCACTGTGCTATACATAGACAGGTAGAGGCTTGGAGGGGAGAAAGGTAAATGGCTCTATCAATGTCACCCTTCAGTTCCACTGTTTAAAAATTCCAATTCAAGGAATGTAAGTCTTCTGACCTTAATTAAGGTTGTAGACTGGAATAAAAGATAAGAAACTTCCAAATTAAACAATGCAAATTCATAACATTCTAAACCATAACAGATCCAAGCACATTCTAGGGAGAAGATGAAAGCAGATTTTTTTAACCTTAAAACACATTACAGAGCCATGAGTAAACACATCTGCCATGTAAATAAATGATAATGGGACTCATTTTAAAGGATTACTCCACAGAAAAATAGAAAAAAAGAAGTCCGACATTGTGTCACATGATGGGGATACACAACAATATTGATCTTGCACAAATTATGTCAACCTAGGAACATATGGACATTCAGTATTAGAAAATGTAATTAAAAACATGTACAATGAAACCATATTTTCATCTATAACATGACTAAAGGCAGTCTGTGAAATACGCTGTTCAAATTTATGAAAACTTTGTTTTAGAAAACTCAAATTTCTTGATTTTTCTCTCTTAGCTCCATAAATGCATATATCTTAATTAAGAACAAGCATGTGATTTGATAAGAAACGCCAATCACATTTCCTAGAAAAAATGACTCATATAAGACACCCAGCCTACTATATTTAAGAATACATAATGTAGGATCAAGTGCTTTTGTCAATTAAGTAGAGAAAGAAATGAAGATAAGATAGTATTTGTGAAAAACTAAAAAAAAAAAATCACAAAATTTATCATCAAGTTTAAACACTGGCAAAATATAAAATTGGAATGTAAAAGCATTCATGAGTGTTAACCATAATTCCTTTGGAAGAAAAGAGAGTTTCTAACGACAGTAGAAGTAACAATGCAGTGAACTTAAGGATGGTCCAAGGTCTACATTAGGAAAGATGTGACAGCTCTCTGAAATTTGAGGACATAAATCTTTCATTTTCAATGTTACACTCTTTTTGAAATAGGAATAGTTACTACAAGTAGATCATTTGTTTCCTTAGTAAACTGATGGTTTATTACAGTTCTAAAGGAAATATATTTAAGATGGTCATTTATGGGCAGGATTTTTGGTTTGTTTAACTTAAGATCTAAGAAGTTTAGTCAATATATTCTACTATGGACTTAAAGAGTGTGCTAATAAATTCGCAGGCTGAATCGTAGTCCCATCTGGACACGAGGAAGAAGAATCTTTGGGAAGCTGCCATGACCTTTCCCTCTAACACAAAGACATGTCGGCTATCCACCTCTGAGCCAGGACACAAGTTCTCACAGACGTTGAACCTGGTTATAACTTAATAGCAACACTCCCAACCTACTGATCCGTGAGAAATAAATATATTTGGCAATAAATAAACTTTCCCCTCCATGTCTATAGTATTTTGTTATAACATCCCAAACAGACTAAGACCGACACACTCTTCTATTTAAGTCTTATTAATCTTGATTATTTAAGAAAGCACCCTTTTTCATTTGGTATATCCTTTCATGCTCTTGATTCTACATTCCCTGTATGCTATTCTTTTCTTGTTTTTTTTCATATCCTATTTTAAAGGCAATTGTTCCAGTATAACTGTCGTGCACATTTCTGTTTGTACATTTCCTTATAAAACTTGTGTTATTGTTCAGGTGCAGTTTTAACTGTTTTCAGAACTCATATCTTTATATTTCAACTTGTCTTTTGCCTCTTGGTATTATGTATGTGTTTGTGTTTGTGTGACTGTTTTTTTTTTCTACTTCTGTACTTCGCCTTAGCCAAGGAGAAGTGGTGACGACTACCTGCTCTTGCAAAGGCTTCATGGTGTCTCCTTGCTTAAATGCACTGCATCTTACCAGTCATCAATATTGGTTTTGAATCCACCAACTATTCAGTCAGAACATTCTTGTGAATGTCTCTTTTGTGAAAAACATGCAGACTTATTTTTGTACGGATACAAAAGCAAGGTTGTTAGGCTTTCTGAAGTTGGTGAAAATTGCGTCTCATCTCTCAGAGGCAGATTCTTTATCCAGACTTGTTCAGAAGAAACAAAGGAGAGAATAAATAGAACTGTTCACAGACTATCTCGGAAATCTCAAATGTTGGATTCTGGGCAACTGTGGACAAACAAACTCATTTGCGAAGTTTATCATCTCGATCTAACACAGGTTGGACATTTATGGAATTTCATGAGTGCAGAGCAGGAAGAACATGAAGGAAACCAAAGTATGGATGCACATCATGAGCTAAAACATGTCCTCCTGACAGCTCCTTATAATTTCATTTAATCTAGCTTTTTAATGCTAGCATGGAAGAACAATGTAGTCTTAGGCTCAAGGTTCAGAAAAACTGTGTATCATTTCTTTCCATCACAGAAGGCTAACTGGTTAGTGCTGATGTAATTAGCTGTGTTTCATCATTGCTTGTGTAAAGTCCCAGATTCAAAAGCTCCTGCTTCCATTTTGCTGTGGAAACATGAACAAATGACTAAGTCATTAAACATTTATGTTCTACTTTGTTCTAAGAAAACTTCAAGTCATCTAAGAGCAATGAAAATTTTATTAGTAGGGGCAATTAGATGATTGATTGTCCTTGGATTGATGAAACTACTGTACCCAGAGACGCCTTGTTACAAGTGTCCCCAGCACCAGATCCTTTGTGTGTACCCTGCAATGGGCATGTGCAGAAGTATAAGACATTACTCCCCTGTACTCTGAGGTATCAGTTGAGAATCCACTTTTGCCAAAGCTATATCTTGAAGTCAGTGCTTCACTTTTACTGCTCTATTTACCTCTTAAAACACCAAAGCTATTAAGAATCTTCAGAGTTAGAAAGACATTTAATCTATAATATCATATAAGAGACTTCTGGAAAGACACAGAATCCTGAGAGACACAGCAAATAATTTTTTGGCTTTGGAAACTCAGACTGTAGTGGAGGCACTGATACAATAAGGCTGGACGTATGAAGAGCCACCCTTATGGAAAGCAATAGTGCGTGGCAATCAAAAGAAAAAAACACCGGAGTCGGACACTGTGTCTGTGTGCTGAGTCCCCTGTCACAAGATGGATATTGGGGGATTAATTTCCCCTTTGGTACATACATTCCCTCATTTCCAAAGTGGCACTGGTAGTTCCTAATCTATAGAGTTGTTGAAGATAATCTGTTAACATAGAAGGGCCCTTAGAATTGAGTCAGGTCAACAGTAATTCACATTCAACTCTGAAGGTTTTTTTCTTTTTTTGGTAAATTTAAACTATTATTTTATGTGTATGGGTGTTTTGGCTTCAGGAGTATATGTGCACCACTTGAATGCAGTGCCAAAGGAGGCCAGAGAGGGTGCCAGATTTCTGGAACTGGAGTTACAGATGGTTGTGAGCAGCCACGTGGGTGCTAGGAATTGAACTAAGGTCCTCTGGAAAATCAGCCAGTGCTTTTGATAGCTGAGCTCTCTCTTCCATCTACCTGTGAATATTCTTATAGTAGAGCATGTAGATACAATGTATTGACACCTATGAAAATGTGAGTAACATGCTCACATCTGTGCTCTGTATCTGATGTGCAGTAACAAGAATGAATTCTGTAGACTCTCTTGCTGGTTATAATTACACAACTTTTTAAGATGATGAGTTTAAGGTGCCTAAGGATAGTGAAACTTAAGCTTTGTGGCAGGTAGTCAAAGACGCGACTTGGGTTGGAAAGAATGACTTCTTTCTGAGACTAGTTATAATCCAGAAACACAGAAGTGTGTGAGTACATGGAACTTATACATAAAAAGTTGGAGAACAAAACTAACATCATTCAAAGTGTCTTCAAAACTATACAATGAGAGATAGGAAATGATAAACTGATACATGGTAGTAAATAAATGATGATTAAAAAAATACATGGTGGTCAATATCACCAATACCAAGGAAGGCTCAAATAGGATAAAGATTCTAAAATATATTAGATTAAACAGTTCAGTGGTTATGGGCAAACCTAATTTTAGCAAGAAGAATGTAGAAATGACAATATCAGTTCAACGGGGAGCAGAGGAGTGATTGACGAGACAGATGAAACACTAGCAGAAGGGAAGGTGTTAGTCAGGCTTCTCACTGCCATCATAAATATCCAAGAGGAGCAGCTGATGAGGAAAAAAGAGCTATTTTAGCTCCACTTCTGATGTTTCCATCTGAGGTTGGTTGTATCCATTGCACTGGCCCTGGGGTCAGACAGAGCTTTCATGTGGTGGGGGCTTGGGGCAGGGCTATTCACTTCATGTTGATCAAGGATCAGAGAGAAATCTCAGGAAGGGACATGATACAACAAACACCATTCAAAGACATCCACACAAAAACACACTTTCTTCAGTGAAGGATATTAAATGAAGCTTAACATCCTTCTCTCCTCTCACAGTGCTCCATTCATATCTTAGATCCCTCAACAGATCAAAGCCTTGAATGGTCAGAGCTTCTAGGTTCTGTCTCTAGAAAACAATCTTTTTAGGCACATCTAGAAATTGCTTTACTCATCTCCCAGGTATCTTTGAACTCAATCACATTGACAATCAAGATGAACGGTAATAGGCAGAGAGAATAAAGAATCAAAACAGAAAAAGGTTTTATTCTGAGCTACAGGGAAAAAATGGGGAGAAACTACCTTTACACTGATCAATTACATGGAAACAAGCAAAATGGAAATTTAACAATTAACATAAGGAAAAATTTTATCATATAGAACTTAACAACTATATGAAGTCTGTGTGAAGAATGTAAAAGATGTCAAGAAAGGCCTAGCTAGGAGCAAATTCAGAGTTAAATGTAATTCTTTAATGTGTGGTGGGATTGTGGAGAAGACCCTTTCATTTACTTTTATTAGTATAAATGCTAGCTCCAAGCCAGAGGTAGCAGGGATTCATTGTACTCTAAGAAAAAAAATCAAACCTTCTGACAGCCTTGGCCTAGTTCAGGACACTCCTTTTTTAAAGGATAAGACGGTTAAGTATGAGCGTCAAAGTCTGGTATTTAGGAAAATTCAGAAAACTTAACTTGCAAAATTTATTTCACACTACTAGAAGCTGATTTTAATATTTGAAGGCTTGCATTTGTTTGATGAGTCCTATTCTCCCACCAATGGGGATCGAGAAAGCATACATATTGTTAAAGCATACTAATAATATATATTTATTGAGTAAGTGAATGAATCTGTGATCATAATGTACTGAACTCCTGTCTACTCTGACATTTCTAATTAACTTGTCATTAAAATTTTTCTTTTATTTATCTTTATTATATATATATATATACATATATATGTATATATATACATATATGTGTGTGTATGTATGTATGTGTATGTATGTATATATACATATATGTCTATATACATATACAAAGCTCAGGCTTGCCTCAAACTTGTGGACATCCAAACTCAGCCACCCTAGTGATGAGACCACAAGCATATGTTACCATGGCTGGTTTGGTTCGATGTTCTTGAAGTGAAATGTGGGAGGATAAATGGTCAATCTCTAAGAGCAAATGGGAACTACTCCTAAGTTCTATCACAGGAAAGGAAAGAGAAGGACAGGAAAAAACACTAGCCTGGAGTCGGCTTCGGCCTGTGGCAGCAAGGTCAACTGGGACCCAAAGCTGGCTTACAGACACTAGGACTCTTGGGATGGATTCACTTGGTCCTGGATGTAAATGGAGAAATATTAGTTCACCTTTTTTGGGTCAATTCCGTTACTAATGTACAGAAGAAATCACACTAGCATGAGGAGTTCTTGTAGCTTCCATGAGTGGAAGTCACAGGCTTTCATACTGCATTTCTGTGCAGAAACAACACTCATGCTCAAAACTTTTGAGATTGTGATGGTTATTACAGCTGCCACTGTGTCTCATGCAACATGTTAGTGAGATGCATATGGGTAACTTCACAATTTCTAATAGTTTGGTAACTATTTTAATTAGATACCTTTATGTGTGCTTTACATTTCAAAGAATTACCTTGCAAAGGAGTACATGACGTAGAAAATTATGGTCTGTGGACTAGAGAGATGACCAAAAACACCTGGAATAAAGATGTTTTAAGCATTGGCCAACTATAATATTAGCTATTCATTTTTTAAAAAACAAGCTAAGGGTAGACCCCATGCTCAGCAGTAGACAGCCAACACAAAGCCAATTTAATGGCATTAGAGGTTGTCTCATATTGTTTTGTCAGGGCCTTTAAAAATGAATTATTATTATTATTATTATTATTAATTATTATTATTATCTTACAGGTCCTTTAGTCATATTTTATGGTTTCTAGTTTTGGGGTTTTGTGTGATTGCTGTATGTGTGAATGTGTATGTCTCCAACTATATGTGTTCCTTGTGCTTTTTCTTTGGTCCTTTTTTTTGATTTTCTGATTGTTTTGTCTTATTCTAATTTGTTTGTTTTTGTTATCTATTCTATCCTATTTTATTACTCCTAATGAGAGACAGAAAGTGTGTGGATTCACACAGGAAGGGAGATGGGGATGATCTTGGAGGAATCGGGGAAGGGAAATCATAATCAGAAGAGATTGTATTAAAAAATATATTTTCAACCAGATGGTGGTGGTGCATGCCTTTAATCCCAGCACTCGGGAGACAGAGGCAGGCAGATCTCTGTGAGTTTGAGGCCAGCCTGGTCTACAGAGTGAGTTCCAGGACAGTCAGAGTTACAACAGAGAAACCCTGTCTCGAAAAACTAAATTAACCTAACCTAACCTAAACTAAACTAAAATCTATTTGATCATGTGTGGTGGTACATTTCTTTGCTCCCAGCCCTGGGGCTGACTGAGTTCCAGGCCAGCCTGGTCTACAGAGTGAATTTTACACAGTGAATTCCAGGTTGGCTAGGTAACATAAAGAAACACTGTCTTGAAGATGAAAGACCAAATCCAAACAAACAAACAACAACAACAAAAACCCATCAAAACCCCAACCCCTCCAAAAAAAAAATCCTATTTTCAATAACAGAAAGCTAAATCAAACTAAGCTGGGGATGGGTGGTGGTAGAAGGTAAGGGAGGGGTTCTTCTCCCTCTGACAGAGCTGAGGCAGCGAAGATGCTTCCCTTAGGGTTGGGACCATAGACTAATAGAATTAGAGCAGGCCAGTTTATCGATGCCTCATTTAAGATTGATCTGGTAAGATGGTTTCTGTGATGAAGTGACAGGAAGGGGGGATGCAGGCTTTTCCTTGCCATTTGGTTCCTCCTTTAAGCGCACAAATTGAGAAAGATTAAGTGGGACAATACTGAAGTAAGGATTCTTCTAAACACTGCAGGCAAAGGAGAAGCATGCTTGAGCATTGTTTGTGAGGGAGTAATACCAGCTCGGTAAATACTAGCTGATGTTACATGGTAGGCAGGGATTCAAAGGCAGTGCCTTATGAAAAGGGGATAGGACCCCAAAACAACTTTACAGTAACATTTCAAAGGTGGGAGGAAGCAAACAGAAAGGAGGGGCAAGTAACCAAACTATCTCTCAGCCAAATCAATGTGTCAGGTGTGCTTGATTCATTTTGAAGCTCACAGCATTTCAGACAGAACCGCGGAGCCATATTGGCACAGATTTAATAAGGTTTCCTTGTTTGAAAAATGAAGGAAGTAGGACCGGTGGATTCTAAGGTCATTTTTAGCCCTGACCTTCCTATGTTTAGGGCTTGTAAATTCTCTAAGAGGCAGATACAAGGCTCTATGATTTCTGTCCTCCAACTGCTCCCCGAGCTTCTGCCTAAAGCTCAGTGTCACATTTCCCATTGGTTCTGTGTGAAAAAATCGGTGCCCCTGACTATAAGGTCCTATGTGTTGACATACTGTGTACTTGAATGGCTTTCACCCCTACTGCATGCAATCACCCCTCACACCCCTAAGGAAAATATGTATTCATCTGAAAATAGAGAACAGGGTCAGTCAGATGTCTCAGTCTGTAAAATGTTTGCCACACAAGCAGGAATACACAAGTCTGAGCCTCAGAACCCACACAAAATAATTCAGGTGTGGGAGGTCATGCTTGTAGTAGAGAGGGGCAGATTCCTGGGGTTCACTAACCAGTGAGCCTAGCTTAGTGGACAAGCTCCAAGCAAAGGTGAAACCCTGCCTCAGAATCAAAGCAAACAAACAACAAAAACTACACCATCAACAAAAACAAAACAAAATGCATGACTCTCTCCAGGAACAACACTGAAGTGGACTTCTGGATTCTGTGTGCAGACACACGTGCTTGCATTCACTTGAACATATATCATACAACACACACAACACATACATACACACACACACAATGAAGACCTAAACTCAAAGAGACACCTCTTGGAAGGAAAGATTTTAACTCTGGCTGCAGAATTGTTTCCCTGTATCTCTAATGCTCGAGGGGGTGTGAAATGTGGTCACTGCTGAGATGAGTAGGAAGGAGTTAGTGTGTTGAGTACTTACAGCTACACACCAGCAACACCAGCCAGAGCCAGTGGAAGCAGCTACTGCTGAGCCATCTACATAACCGGGTAACTCTGTGTGGACTGCCTCTGGCACAAGGTGAATTCCTGATGACCATTCCTGTTGTCTGGAGGTAGAAAATAATCCTACCCAATAGATTATGTAGGCTCTGAGAATGAGACACCTCATACTAAGAATAATCAGTTTCCCTGAAAAACGGCGAGCATAAAGTAGATCTCTATTTATATGACAGCATGAATAAAATAGTCTATTTTGCATTTATATAGCACTTTTCCTCACAGAAGAGCCCAGGGGCTTCACTAATACAGTCTTGCAATGAAGCACAGTTACCTTTGGGAGTCCACCAGGCAGACAACTGCAGCAGAGATGGGGGAAGCCAACACGGGGCTGAGGACACCAGATTTCCGTTCAGCATCCTGCTGCCTAGTATGCTATGCTAACAAGGTTTGTTTCCAGCACCTCCAACTAGACATGCTGTCATCAATTTTTTAACTCTCCAACAAGAATCAGAAAAGAAAGGATAAATGTTCTAATTTTTAGACTGTGGATTAAAGCAATTATGTATAAAATTGCATTGTCAGTTTAGGTAAAATGGTATAATGCCATGTCTGAAATTACAGCTCCTACCTTGTATTAAATCTGAATTATAGTTCCTATCTTGGCTTAAATCTCTCTCCCTCTTTCTGTAGACATGTTTGTGTGTTTATGTGATGAGATTATTTGATGTTTCACATGAATACATTGTTTATTTGGTGTTCTGCATTTCTGAATATTACAGAAATATTATGATTAAGAAAACATACGATTTAGTGGCACATAGCATATTCCATTTTATAAATCACAACCCTGAGTAATCTAACTCTTCCCTTCATAATGTTTTTCTCTCCTCCTTCAGTAAAAGATATTGTGACCTCTTCATGCATAACCTTTGGGTATTAATTTCAGGTAATTTTCCTGAAATTTCAATACAGCATGAAGTGGAATGGGCTTTTTTAAGGTTGTTAGCATCCTTTACCAAACAGATAAATTATTTTCCTGAAACTTGTATAAATTTATATTTGCCTATATATTGTATGTTAGAAATTATTTTAAAATTTTATTTAAAAGGTGTAAGCCCATTGAAAACAGTGCTTTCGAATATCTGTTAGCCACTTCGTTTCTCTTTAGTGACTCATTCATTTAGGAGGTAGAGTATGCTGCTTTGTGTTTATTTAGCACAACCCTTTCACACACCACAGGGGTTTGATCATTTATTAGAAGTATAAACAAGCATTTTTGATCACCGTCTCTTGAATCATTCAAAGTTGGTTTTCCTAGCTCAGCTCTTCAGTGCATGACCAAGTGGCCATTACTTTGTCTTCCCCACTTCAGCTTCTAAACTACAAGGAAGGATAATCAGACTCAGGTTTTCTATAAAGTAAGTTTAACAGCTTACACTTGTGTTCACATGGATAGACATTTTTTAAATCATTCATTTAGTGTGCATGTGTGTATTCCTGATTTTCTGTAGGTGTACGACATGTATGCAGGTGCCTTCAGAGTCCAGAAGGGGCTGTCAGATACCCTAAACCTAGAGGTACAGGCAAATGTGAGCTACCTGATGTAGGTGCTGGGAACCAAACATGGCAAGGTGCATGAGTGCATGAAGAAAGGACAGACACATGTACACTGTCACTGAAAATTGATAATTGCGGTGAAATTGTTGAGGACTGCATTATGACTTTAAGAAGTAATTTTACATGTTCAATTCCATGACTAGCCAATCGCTGACTATGGTAAGAGGGAATGCAGATCTGAGCTGTTGTACCACGGTGAGGCTGTTGATACGACTTTGGATGATAGATGCCCCACACTTACCTGAATTGACATAATGGACCATATATATGTATTAAAGTGGGCAGATATCAAATGAATATGCAAAGATTGATATCAGTGGGTAGTATTAACCTGGAATGGCATAACAATTGACTTTCCATCATAGTTATTCCTGGTTTCATGATATTTAATAGCTCAATCAATAACCTCAATGGCCATGTTCATTAGGTCCACAAGTCATATCATACTAGTTAGTAAAATGAATATTAAAATTCAGCATAACTAATTCAAACAGGTTTTTTGATCGAGAAAAGTAAATCTGAGAAGCCATCTTAAATAGCCTTATGTATAATCACAATAGCAAAAATATGTAGCATCTAACCACAAATAAGATCAATCAATCGTAATAATAAAATAGCTAACTAATAAGTTATCTGAAAGATGTTTCAACAAAATCCTACAGACAGGAATTACTAGTGCCTAGGTGTCATGGCGAGTGTTTGATGTGGTGTATCCTAATTATTATTCATAGCAACCCTAGGAAAAGATGTTGTTATTGACATCTTCAAATGAGAAAACTGAGGCTAGAAAGAAAGGTTAAATTGTATAAACATCTGTAAAGAATTAGGCTAGGATGATTTTGTTCACATTTGGCCAACTCATCTGAAAATTATTAGGAAATTCCTCTAAATTATTTGCTAATAATTCCATGTATTAACAAATACAGATGCACATATTGGTTGGCATTGTTGTTAATAAAATGTGTCTGTGCACCTATTACTAAATAACCAAGTGCCTCTTCAATTGCTTCTTTTGTATACTGTCCCTTGGACATTTCTTTACTTCCTTTTTCAGGATTTTTATTTTTCTGAGTTAAAAATTTGAATCAAGGAGCCAGAGAGATGACTCATCAGTTAACAGCATGTTTGGCTCTTGCTGAGAACCTAAGTTCTGTTCCCAGCACCCATATCTGGTGGCTCGCAACTGCTTCAAGTCTCAGATCCCAGGGTATCTAATACCTCTAGCTTCCATGGGAACCTGTACCCACTTACACATACATACACACACCTGCAGATAACTAAAAATAAAAAGTAATGCAAACGGAGTCAATAAGCTACACTATTTCACATGATGACACAAGCACTACTTTACTGCCCTAACTACATAGTTATCTAGCATCTAGCTATTGGTTGCAAGTCAATCTGTATACCTACCTACCTATATTATTATCTGCTCATCTCTTATGAAGTTGAGATTAAACCCATGTTCTCATGCAGGCTGGGCAAGTTTTGCTACTAAGCCACTCCGTAGCCATACATTATTTTACAAACTAATTTCCTAATGTGCAATGGTCACTAATGAATGAGTCAACAGGGATAGGGAAGAAGAAAGTAGCTACAGTGCATTAAGGGCTGGGCAGGGACTTGTCATCAATGGTGAAGCTAGCTCATATTTGATTAAAAAAAAAGTTGATGTGCATAAGGGAAACAACTGAAGCAGCTAAAGTGGGTTGTTCATAAAGGCTAAAAACAAAGAATCTGGTGTGACAAAACTAAAGAGAAAAGAGGGATGAGCTGACAGATATGTCTGGGGAAAGACAGGTAATAAGGAAGTGACAGTATGTAATAAAATTCCAAAGTAATTTAAAGTCAAATGCAGGGTAAACTATAAAGCATTTAAGTTATCAATACCAGCATAAGCAAGCAGAGTACATCACAGCCAGTGTGTTGGACAGCATCTGTCATTAAACCTGGCAAAACACATCGCACATGCTTCAGGGACAGACCAGATCCCAAGGTCCTGTCTCCTGAAGTTTAGCCCCTTGCCTAAACCCGTTGCTCAGACTGTGGCATGTTGAAAGAATCATGCTATCACCCATACCCCAGGCTTCAATAAATCCTGGGCTTAGACTTACATTTATAGACTCAGACTTCAAGGCTATCCTGTTGTAAGTCTGATACAAGAGGACTCAGGTTCAACTACAACTCCAATGCTGGGTCAGCTTCTATGAACTCATGTTTCAGTCTGAGCCTCATAGACGAAGCTCACAGGCTCAACTACTATAAATCTAGGCACCAAGCTAGTTATTCTTAGGACACTCAGTGAGACTTTGTGGAAGCTCATTTACAAACATTAATTGATGTCTACTTCTCAAATTTCATGGATACCAAAGAGAGCTATGAAGATTATAAAAAATCACCAATATGGTCATAAAAAGACAAAATAAAATGAAAGTAACTAATGTCAAATAAATGGAGGCATAAAAAAATCTGGCCAATGATTCAGAATAATCTTCTTGAAGAAGTTTCTTGAAGAAATTCCATTGCATCGAAGAGAACACAAGTAAACAACAAGGTAAAGTCAAGAAAACAACATAAGAAAACAATTAAAGGCTTAACAAGTGAACAAATTTGGAGGTTCAAACAAGTAGAAACTATAAGAGAAATACAATCAGAAACCCTGGAGCTGAAGAACACACCAGTAAATCAAAAAGTTCCACAAGAGTGTTATGGATCAAATATTAAGTGTTCCCCACAGGCTCATCCTTTGCATGCTTGGTGGTACCATTTTGAAACATTGTGGGAACTTTAGGACACAGGGATGGATAAAGGAAGTAGGTCACTGGGGATGAGTCTTCAGAAGCACATAATCTATGGCCACTTCTAGTCTTGACATTCTCCCACTTTCTTAATATTCTACCTGAGGCATGGAACTTAAAGTGCTAAGTTCTTGGTATATTCAAAAATAAGTTGATAACATCACTATAACAGCACAAAATGACATGTTAGCCCAATGATAACTGAACATACAAAACACACTATCCACCAACCAACTACTAAGCAAGCAAGCAAACAAACAAACAAAAAGCAGCAACCAAAATATGTCACTTAAAAAATCAAATCACAACAATAACAGAAGTAGCGGAAAAGAAGAATAAAGAAACTACAAAAGAGTCCACAAAGTAAAGAAATGGTTATTATGAATCCTAACCTTTGAATAATACTTAAATTGTTGATTAATTAATTTCTCCAGAAATAAAACTTCTGAATGGGTTTTTCAAAGAAAGTTTCAACCATGATCTGGCTACAAAAGGGCCTTGCAGATTTAAGGACAAACATTTAAGACTTCAAGTTTAATTACCAAAATAGGAAATAGATAGATTTAAGAACAAATAATGATTTTTAAATAGAAGAATGTATTCTTTACAAATAGTGACCAAAAAATGGTAGACTTGGTTATACTTAGACAAAATAGAACTTACATTAAAAATTGAAATAGCAGATAGAGGAGGTGGTTTATCAAGAAGATATGATGATTATGAATATATAGGTACCTGAATCCCTAGAAATGCAGCCACAAGCTCTCTATAGATAGCTGAAAACTGTAAGTGGCTCACAGATATTGCAAGGAAATAGATTATGGGGTTAAAAAGAAGATTAGGGTTAAATCAGCCAGATCAGGATGGCCACGGATGAGTATATATTCTTGCTTCTAATACGCTAATTTTACAAAGTAAAGATAGCTCTACAAAAGCCTCCTCCTATTTCAGAAAAGAGTCCAGTTCCCTATGAGCTCCAGTTCTCCAAACTTCAGGAAAATGACAGCCAAAAAGGACAGTCAATAGTTATTTCTTTGTCTCTATCTTTAAAGGCCACCTACAAAAGTAGTGAAGATTTCTCTCTTTCCTGTCTTTTTTCAGAGCTAGAGAGTATAAAAGGCACAGCGGGAATCTGTTACAAGTTAGGAATCAGTTACAAATTCGGAATATGTCACAGTAGCAGTTGGGGCAAGAGAACAGGCTTCAGAATTCAGTTACAAGCAGCTCTCCAGCTTTCAGGACAACTTTCAGGGCGAGAGAAGAGAAGCACTCAGCTACAAATGAGTTCACTGGGGGATGTTTTGTGTCTCCACCTAGCAGTGAGAGTCTCTATCTACTCTACTCAGGCCAGGACACCTCTGCAACAAACCTGTGACCACAAGCACTCCAGTTGGAATCATCAGACAGATGACACTTAGACCGTCTTCTGTACCAGTGGGTTCATTTCCCTCCAGTGAGATGATGCCTGGGGATTGAGTTATTTTCACTGGAGAGTAGATACATAAACATGTATAGAAAGTTAGGAAGTTTGCTGCGGTGTACAGAATGTGCTCACACATAAAATCCCTTTAACAACAAACTTTTAATCAGTGATTCTGATAAGTGAGAAAAATTGAGCCCATATGAATGTTTTTCAAAATTTATTCAAGAGCATGTGGGGCTGGAGAAAGTACATTTTTACTTTACTTTCAGTAGTTTTTTTTTTTTTTTTTAATTTAATGAACAAACGCAATATTGCCTTCTAAAGATTCAGGAATGTGGAATTATATAACATACTCAGACCATGGAAGGGGTTCTTACCTTGTTCTCTATCCCAAAACCTCAAGGTTTCTTGACTACATTCATCAACACATCGTTTACTGAGCTTGAAATAAGTGCCAGAAAGACTTGAAGAATAAAATATTCTTACTGAGCACTTTGCTTTGCTCCAAATGAACGGTTACCGTAGGAATTAGTAGGAATAAACATAAATCTAAAGGCAAGGGATGGGGTCTGGAGACATGACTCAGCAGTTAAGAGCACTTGCTGTTTTTCCAAAGAACTGCAGTTGGACACGAATCACCCTTGGTGGACAGCTCACAGTCTTCTATATTCCTGCTCTGGGGGATCCGATGGCTTCTCTGGCTTGGGCAGTTGGTACTACAGTCATGTGACACATACACATAGGCGCACATGTATGCACATATATAAAATAAATCTAAGAAAACAGGAAGAGACACTCATCAACAAGGAGCTTTTCCTGTGGGGATTTAATAGGAATATTTTGAATATTCTCAAGTGCACACTGAGCAGGAGACGTGATAGAGTGCTCTGAATACATGCTTTTCTTAGTGTATGTAGATGCTACATAAATTGAAGATTAAGCTAATGAATTAAAAATTATTTTAATTTCATTGGCAGATTCTGTTTACAATAATGATGGTCTTTTGCTGCATCAGTTTATTCATCTGAGCACATCATTGTAAATGTAACTTCGTTCTGGTGCATTACATCTGGGGAGAAAGAGGCAGAGAATGAGCACCAGATGTTTGAGTTTTACGTCACTGAATGGTGTCTTTCACTGGAGTGCATGCTCAGGTGGATAAGCAGGCTTGACATTGGAGTCACATATTTAGTTCCTTTATGGTATCGTAGTTAATAACACCAGCACACACCGAACTCAAACCCTAATCCCAGTTGCTTTCAAAGCTCTATCATATCTATCTATCTATCTATCTATCTATCTATCTATCTATCTATCTATCTATCTACCTTTCTTATCTATTAATCTATTATCTATCTATGATCTATCATGTATCTATCTATTATCTGTTATTTATCTATAATCTATTATCTATCAGTCATCTATCTATCTATCTATCTATCTATCTATCTATCTATCTATCTATCTATCTATCAATCACCTATCTCTAATCTAGCTGTTGTGTATGTGTGTACATATGCATATGCATGCTTGTGTGTCTGTGTGTGAAGTGTGCGTGAATGTTAGAGAATAACCTTCAGGAGTGGAGAACAACAGATAACTTTGGGGAGTCATTTCTTTCCTTTCATCATTTGGGTCCTTGGGACTAATCTCAGGTCCTCTGGCTTGGGAGCAAGTACCATTACCTGCTAAGCCCTTCACCAGTCCTCACTTTGCGTGCTTTATCACCAATCAAATGGAAAACACAGAGGCATGGTAGTTCTAATCTCCCTCCAAATTAAAAAATAAGTGTTTTTGGACAGCTGTTTTGAGGAATAATACTATAATACAATAGTAGACTTCACACATTGAAATGTACAACTCAATAAGCGTTGGCATATGTAGTCAGTAATGAGCCACTATTATGACTAGAATGAACGTATTTATCACATAAGGTATTTATCGCCTTAAACTTCTTTCCCTAAGATTCTTCATGTCATCTCACCTTACTTCACTCCCAGATGGAGACAATAACTGATTTACTTCTTGTCATCATAGATTCCTTTGCGGATTAAAATTTTAAAGTAAATAGGATCCAATAGCTTTATTCTCTGCTGTCTGGCTTTATGACTCATGACTATTTTAACCCCTCTTCGTCATGTGTGTTTCTGCCCTATTCTGCATGTGTGTAGTCGTTCCTTTGTATCATATTGTTGAAGTGTTTGTAGCTTTTTTCTTCTTCTACTGTGATTAAATGTTCAGGGAAAGGCGATTTAAGGGAGAAAGGATTTATTTCAGCTCAAAGCCCAAAGGTACAGTTCTTCATGGTGAAGAAGTTAAGGCTTGAAGCAGAAGTTCTCATTACACTCAAAATCAGGAAACGGAACGATGAATGATGATGCAGGAGCCTCTCTGTGTATACAGACCAAGATCCCAGTCAAGGAATGGTACCACACAATAGGTGTGTCACTGCACTTCAGTTAGCACAATAAGATAATCCTCTAGGATCCCATCTCCTAGGGGATTCTCATTTCTTTCAGGTTGATAATGAACACTACCCATCACAACCTGAATACCACAATCTGTTCATTCCCTTGTTGGTAGTCATTTGGGGCTTTTCAGTTTCTAACTATTAAAAATTAAAAATTCCAATCAACATTAGTGTAAACATTTTAATGAATGTATGCATTACTTATTCAGGAGCAAACAAGGACTCAAGAACAGAACTACTAGGGTCATGTGCTACAGGTTATCTGTTTGTTTAACTTTAAATGAAAACAACAAAACCTGCTAACATTTTTATTAAGTTGCTGTTGCAAAATTTCACATTTCCAGCAAAGGCACCTGAGAGTTCCAGTTTCTCCACAGCCTTGTCAACACTGATACTATTGATTTGATTAGTTTCAGCCATTCTAATAAGCATATACCACAATGTCTCATTATGGCTTTGGTCAGTGCATTGTGGTGACTAATGGTGTAGTATAGTTTTTATGTGTTTAGTTACCACAAAAATGTAACTTCCTTGGCAAACTGTATTTTAAATCTTTTGATGAACTTCATGAGATCCTACTTATCAACTGCTGGTTCTAATGTTGTCATTCATGGGGCCGTATTTAGGAAGTCCTTTCCAGTGCCAATGAGTCCAGGTATATTCCGACTTTCTCTTGTGTCAGATTCAGAGTCAGGGCTTGTGTTGAGGTCTTTGTTTCATTTAGAGGTGTGTTGCATGCAGAGACATGAAGATCAAATTCAATCTTCTAGTTTGATCAGTACCACTTGTTGAAGATGCATTTTTCTCCAATGTGTACTCTATGGTATCATTGACAAAACTAGGGCACTTGTAGAAGTGTGGGCTGAAGTATGGATTCACAATTCCTTCTACTGATCAATGTGTATTTTTTTTTGCCACTACCATGCTGTTTTTATCATGATAGTTCTGTAATATAACTTGCAGTCTGTGATGGGGATACCTCTAGCAAGTTTTTTTTTTTTTTTTTTTTATTTCTCCATTGATGATGATTATTTTGTGTTTCCTGGGACTTTCATCTTTCCATGTAAAATTTAAGATTGTTTTTCAATTTCTGTGAGGAAATCAGTGTGAAAGTTTCTCAAAGATCTAGAAATAAACCCGTCACATGATTCATCTATACCGTGCTAGCAGTCTTGGACAAATAGCCAAAGATCTCTAATTCCTATAACAGCTACATTCATTGTTGCTATAATTCACAATAATCAGAACATGAAAACAACTTAACTAGCCACCAATGGATGTTACATTTATGAAATGGAATACTATTCAGTCGTTAAGAAAAATGAAATTATGAAATTCAGGTAAATAGAAGAACTTGGAAAAAAATCATTCCGAAGGAGGTAACCCAGATGTAGAAAAGCAAATTTAGCTTTGAATCTTCAAATACTTATAATTCACTTAGAAAATATCAGGAAACTAGTAAGGAGCCTTAAGAGGGCTTTCAGGAGAAGGGAGATGAACTAACTATAGTGGTATAAAAGGTTAAAGAGGAATAATGAAGCAGTAAGGGTTATATTGGGTAGGGGATGGGAGGGGAATGTACAGATGGGAATAAAGACAAGGATAATGGGATGACAGTGCTCTTATTATGTGCCACAGCTAAACAAATAAAATGCTTAGTGCCAGTGGATTGCCTCCTTTGTAATCTTTGGCCAGTGAGGTCCCATAAACTCCCAAATATTGCAGGATATTGCCAACCCTCTTGTTACCATCTAGAAATTCATAATACATCCCCGTTGCTGAACATACCATGTACTTGAGTCAAAGAACATGAGGAAATTCAGCTGATATGCACTTGGAAGCTTCATCCCTACTGTAGCTTTCACAGTGCTGGAAGGTGCTATGCATGCTAAGAGAGGAGAGAAAAAACCTTCAGTCTCACACAGCTGTGAACACTGGGAGCTACATAACAACTGGCCAAGCAGGAAGTGCTTATTGTGTAATATGGGCAGAAACATCATGGGGGTAGCAAACCATTTCTTGGTTATGGATATTAATCTATTAAATATACATATACATACTGGATAGTAATCTGTTGTTCCTCTATTTTGTAATATGCTTGTATTTACTTTTTACTATTAGAGTAATATAGGTATTATAAAATAAATCAAGGATATGTGTTCGCCCCTTTTTAACTTTATGGAAGATTGTGTGTGGAGTTGGCAATCCTCTGAATTTTATCTCTGAAAATAGAGAAGGATATGAATGATATTAATAATATATTAATATTCGCTGTTATCATCCTCATTTTATAGATGAGGAGTTACATAGAGAGAGAAGTTACCTAACTTGCCTGAAGAGAATGGCGGCTCCAGGATGTGAAAGAATGCTGACTCCAGAATTCATGCTCTTACCCATTGCGTTGAACTCTTTCTCTCAGTTGGATTCAAATGCTCTAATCCCATTTGGGTGCCAAGGTTTTGTTTATTTTTCAAGACAGAGTCTGATGCAACCAACACTGGCGTCAAACTTACGTTGCCAAGGCTGGCTTTAAATTCCTGATCTTCCTGTCTCAGCCTCCTGAGTACTGGGATGACAGGTGTACATATGTACACCACATTCAACTCCCATGGTTGTAAAGAAAACAGTACATTCCTGGAAAGAGGCAATGTTGTAATGCGGGTCACAGAAGCATTCCCTTATTTCTTTTGGCTAACTGCTTTTCTCCTCTCCCATAGCTTTCTTTCACCCTAATGAGATTAGGGATATTGCTTCTCAGCTAACATGACACACTGGTGTGAACACCAATTGCAGCCTGTTCTTTTACTCTGCATCACAGTTCACTGGCAGGAAGATACTCAATTTAAAGTTTTGTTTCTGGTATTTTTCTTTTTATGTAATGGTGTGAATTTGGGGGAATAACTGCTACCTGGATCATAGAGGTTTCTGCGTGTTTCCTCTTCTCCAAGCTGAAGACCCTTGGCTTCCACCTGCAGGTTCGCTGTTTTCCTCCTCATCAGCACCACTTCTTGACAAGAAGGAAGGGAATCGGGACTCGGTACAGTATTACATTTGGTTTCATTTGGATGTAGGCTTGAGGATTCAATTTGTCAAAGGACTCCAGACATGTCCTCATATTGTTCCTTTGTTTGAAGAGGATTCTATGGTCTTCCCTTAAGTATATACCCTCATTGTTCCAAGCTTATTCCACTGCAAAAGACCTTTTCTGGTTTTTTTTTTCTTTCTTTCTTTCCAAGACAGGGTTTCTCTATTGTAACTCTGGTTGTCCCAAAACTCACTCTGTAGACCAGGCTGGCCTCGAACTCAGAGGTCTGCCTGCCTCTGCCTCCTGAGTGCTGGGATTAAAGGAGTGTGCCACCACTAGCTAGTTTCAAAAGACTTTTAACATGATGATATACTTGAAGAAATATAAGAAGCAACTATGACAAAATTTTTTCCTAAATTCTAATTGTAGTTTTTATTTTTCACTGCTTACCAATTAAGCGAACTCCACTGAGTATTCCAGAAAAGGCTATTCTGATTTCTAAAGGTCAAATGAAATGTATATGTTCATCATGGTTCTCCTAGAAACAGAAAATATAGAATAAGTATGTACGTACTCACATGCATATACACACATATATTTATATGCATATATATCTTATATGCACATGAACCAATACTTCATACAATAAATATCATAATGTGACTGAACAAGATGGAAGATACTTGTCGTAAAGCATTGATTTCATGATAACAGAGGCTGAGAAGTTCTGTAACCTACTGTCTATGCTTAAAACCTGGGGAAAATCAGTGATGTCGGCAATCAGATATGTGAGGCACAGGACATCTACATATGATGTGGCTTCCAGCCTAGGCCTGTCAGCCTGTGAACTAGGAGTACCCAGGACAGAAGAAGATGGATGGCCCAGTTCTACAGTCAGGCAGTCAATTCAACCAACCTCTGCTTTTTCTTTTTCTTTTTTTTTTTTTTTCTATTTAGGCTCTCAAAGGATTGGATGATACCCATCCCATTTATCCACCAATTTAAATGCTAATTGCTCCTGGAACTACCATCACACACACACACACACACACACACACACACACACACACACACACCTAGAAATAATGCTTATCTAGCTGTCTGAGCATAAGAAGGCCCAGTCAGTTTGACACATAAAATTAACCACCAAGGTGTGAGTCTATGAAAAGAAACTCATTGTCTATGAATAGACAGTTAAAAACAGTCTTAATGTACACATTAAATTATGTAAGATACATGCAAATGTACCATATACAGCAAAATTTGTTCCTCAAAATTAAAACATCAAGTGCTTAATACACTTTTAAAAAAATATGCCTTTTAAATCAGAGTGTAAAGCTTACTATTTTTAGGGATCCTTCCCTGCCTGACATCTTTGCATTCAGATTGTTCTTGAGTGCTGTGAGCTCAGCTGTGAAGGAGTCAATCTGCATTTGGGGATTCCTGTGTATCCGACTTCCTCCCCTCCATAGATCCTTCAAGGGTAAGAAAAGCTCCTCCTTCTATAGAGCCTAGATCTGGGCTCAACCCATGAGAGGACTCCACATATGGATAACCTCCTTCACGATCTGTATGTTTTCCGTTTCACAAACAAGGGATGTGCCTTCTTTTTTGAGCAATTTCTTTCCCAAGACTATTTAGTGTCATGATTTCTAGGAAGCCGACATTTGCAATTGCTTAAATATTTCCTGTCAATCCTCTGAGTTGTTCAAAAGACGAGCTGAACTTTAGAAGATATTATTTTCTGGAGAGAACTTTACTCTCATTTAATACCATACCCCAAGAAAAACACACCATGCCATTTCAGGCAGATTTTAAACTTCCTGTCTATCCCTCCTCCAGTGTGCCAGCTCCTTTGCAGAATGAAATGTCTCCAAATCGCTGAGACTGTAATTTCCATGACAGTGTCGTCCATCTCATTTCTTGCCTGTCCTTTCAGTTTTATGAAGGTTAGAGACATCCTTCCTGGTGTTTGTCAAATTGTTTATCTAGTCTGGAACTAGCTACCCACGCTCTGCTCAGAATATTTTATGCAGATTCCTCTTTCCCTTGTCGATGGGCACCTCAGAAAGCCTGCAGCCACTACGTCAGGAAGAGAAAACATTTTTGATGGCTGTTTCATTTGCTTTGAACCATATTCATTCATGTCAGTTTCTGCTGCTTACTAGTTGGGCTCAAGATACATGCTGCGTCAACAGACTGGACCGTTTCTGTTTGGTCATGAGTCTGCTATGCACTTCTCTCTCACTCCAGTTCAGTGCACACAGAAGAGCTGAGGTTCCACTTCATCAGTATTCAAACCTGTTGTTCTCATAAGGGGAGGGAGGATACACATGAATTCACATAGCCTCTCTCTCTCTCTCTCTCTCTCTCTCTCTCTCTCTCTCTTCTCCATCTCCCCCTCTCTCTTTCCTCTCAGTGTCTGGCTTTTTTTGTTCTCTCTCTGTTTATCCTTCTCAAAGATGTTTTTAGGAGTTAAGTATTATTTCCCTATCAAAAATGTTTACATATTAAAATGAAAGGGAACTTACACCTTTAGCTGCTGATTCATGCATTCAGAAAGGGCTGGAGAATGTGATCACACATTCAGCATCTTATTTGGTTTTGACTTTGAAGAAACAGAAGGATTTTGTTTGAGAAGAATAACATGGATGCTGGGCTGGTTAGCTAGAGAGTTTTAATGAAGAACTATCAAGATTGAGTGACCTGTGATCATGTGTGGGATGTTGTCTTGATTTTTGATTGATATAGGAAGATCCAGCCCACGGTGGGCAGCACCTTTCCTGCATGGGGTCCTGAGCAGTGTAAGTGGACACAAAACTGGTTGAAAGCAAACCAAGATGTTTGTTACCTCTTTGCTCCTGGCTGTAGATGTGATGTGCTTGAGTTCCTGAGTGCCTGCCTTGATTTCCCTGGAATGATGGACTGTACTTGGAGTGGAAAGCGAAAACCAAAACACAACCGAAAGCCCCCAAACAGAAAATAAAACATTTCCTTACATATGTTCTTTTCTGCCAGGATATTTTGTCATAGCAACAGGAATGGAATGAGAAGAGGCACTAAGATAAAGATGGAATTTTCTGTCTAGGACTGGGATGTGATTTTTTTCTGTCTAGAAAAGATGATACCATATTTTAGAGTTGGTAGTATTTCGTTTCTAAAGGATTCAGCTTCTTTTCTGAGAATAATTGTTCTCTTGCATTTGAATAAATGTCATTCTACATTTTGGCTATAAAAATGTAGAAAGATACAACTGTGCTGCATTCCTGAACAACAAAAATATAAGTTCAAACATTACCATAAAACGTGGGCAGTTAGCTACATGTGGGTGAAGCTGCTTTTCTGCAAAAATATCCCGATGAGAAACCTGATGTTTGACTAGAAGTAAGAATGAGAGGGGGGGGGTTTATTTCCTGTTGGGCACCAGAAATAGACTTCCTTACATCTAGGGCTGTATTAAAACTTATCACAGTTCACATCAGTGTTATTGGGGTTCTTTTTTTCTCAGTAAAGTTTTTCTTCCCCTTCTCCTTTTCCTTCTCCCTCTCCTTCCTCTTCCTTCTCCTCTTCTTCTTCTCTGCCTCTAAATTTTAACTTCATCTCTGTTTCCCTCAGCCATTGGTCAGATCTTGGCCTCTTCCAATTGCTAAAGGCTTTGAGATGTGCTTTGATAAACTAAGGAACACAGAGACATTTTCATCTGGAATAGAATAAAATGTGAATAACAGCAAGAAAGTCAATAGGAAATGGAAGATTGATCACAGGATGTGAACAGAGTTGGCATTGGCCATGAATGAAAACCTGTGTGGGTCTGTACAATATGAGCAACCCCCCCCCACAAACATACACACTTCTTAGAGATATCCTGGGACTCTAAAGTAGGCAATTCTGTGAAGGTCTGCATGTCATGAAGACACAGGATCTAAGTGCTCAGACTAATGTTGTTTGAGAAATGAAGGAAATGCCATCATTTCAGAGGAGGGGTTTAAAAAGTGAGATGTATTGCTATGGTGTTTTGAAGGATCACCAAATGCATTTCATCCAGAAAAAACTACAACAAAACCTACTTTTTGATGCATTTCATGACTCCGATGCAAACAAAAGGACAACACTGAGGAATTTTGGAACACAGGGGGCCAAAACTACAGAGCAGCCAGGAGCAGTGAGCAACATCAAGAGCTGGAATAGTTCTTCCAAAACCTTACACAAGAACTCCAAGCTTTGGGTCCACCTCAGGATGCAGAAGTCAAATCTGATACTGAAGCTGTTTACCCAGGAATAATCTTTTGCTCTCAGGAGGAGATTATTCCTTTCGGTAGGAATGATCCTGTAATTTAGGCTCTGAGAACATTTCCAGGCTAAAATCAGTGACATCTGGGCACATAATGAAAATATTTTAAATGTAAAGAACAAAGATCCAAGAGTAAGACAGCAGTAGAACAAAACCAGCAATAGATGTGCCTCACCTAAAGCTAAAGATATTGCCATTGTCGGACATCTCCTATTAAATAGTAAGTATATAATATTTAAAAATTCAAAAAAGTGTATATAGAAAAACTGGAAATGGGAGACTACAAACTTATAAATTTATCAACTGTAATTTTTGGAAGTAAAAATATAATTTTCAATTATCATTAGAAGATGATTTAGACAACAGCCAAAAACCAGCTGAGAGCAATGGATTTCTCCAGCATAAGAAACAAAATGGAGATTACAGAAAAGATATGAAAGACATAAAGGGTTGGATCAATAGTTTTAGTCTACATGCAATTTGAGAGCAAAAGAACAGTATATGTTAGAATATGGAAAATAGGCAGTGTACAAACGATGTCTTAAATCTCTAGACCTGACAACAAGAAGTGTAATATATGTACATATATGTATGCATATGCATACACCTCAAAACTGACTGAAGAACAACAAAAAATTAAAAAAGTAGAAGTCAGAGGGTATCAATTTTTGTTTTTACTTTTTTCTATTATTGCGTAAGATTGTTAGTTATTCAGTTAGTTAGTCAGCTTCTCACGTATCCTCAAATTCCCTGTGCAGCAGAGACTTAACTAGAGCAGTGGTTCTCAACCTACTTAGTGCCAGGACCCTATAACACATATTCCTCAAGTGTGGTGACCCCAACCACAAAACTCTTTTTGTTGCGACTTCATAACTGCTATTTTGCTACTGTTATGAATTGTAATGTGAATATATGATATGGAGATGGTCTTAGGCGACCCCTGTGAAGGATCATTCAACCCCCAGAGGGGTCGTGACCCACAGGTTGAGAACCACTGACCTAGCTCATGTGATCCTCCTACTTCATCTTCCCGAGGTTTGAGCTTCAGGTATGTGGTGGCACCGCACTAGGTTTCATGCAGTGCTGGGTGTGGAGCCCAAGGCTCCAGGCATGCCCAGTGAGCACTCTGCCAACGGAGCTACATCCTCAGCCCATTACTTGGTACTTTTGAAGTCATAATTTCTAAACAATAACTACAACAACAACAAAAGCCGTTTTATAATAGGCAAAGATGTGAAATTTTTTTCTCTGCTTTCTTTTCTTTTTTAACTTAAAAATTTTAACTTTTTTTTTTTTTTTAGAATTTCAGACATGAGCACTACATTTACATCATTTCCTCCCCCCTTCCTCCTTCTCTGCTTTTCCTATGTTCCCCTTTTTAAACTCACAACCTCTTCTTCTCTAGTTATTATTACACACAAACAAAACGAGGAAAACTCCACAACCTACTGAATACACTTAGCGTTGTTCATATGTACGTGAATTCAGGATTGACATCTTGGCTTGGATAACCTATCAGAGAGCTAATGTCTGGAGCAAACAGACCCTCTTCCTCGCAGCCATTGATGGCCCGTAGCTCTTCATCGCGGGGAGGGGACTTGTGAGATGCCCCACCCATGCTATTATGTCAATTTTGTTGCTATGTAATTGATGCATCCTTTCATCTCTGCCTCCTTTAGGCAGCAGTACTGTGAAGAACCTGTGTAGCTTTCCTGTCGTGTCTAGGCATCAGTTTTTAAAGGAATGGAAAACTGACAACTTTCTCAACAGAAACAATTTTTTTAGGTAGGCCTTTTAGATGATTTCTTCAAATGTTATTTGGCCCTCCCCTTTTCACCTGGAAATTCCATTAACTGTGTGTTGAAAGTTCACTTTCTCCAAGGATTGTAAACTATTTTCCATATCTTTGTCCCTAGCTGTAATCTGGATATTTTCTCTGATGTGTTTTTCAATTCATGAATTGTCTTTTCATCTGTATTTAATCTGTTCTCTAAAACTATCAATTAAGTTTTTAAAAACTCGTTCTGGATCTTTCTCTAATATGTTTGGATATTTTTACCTCATTTTCCTATCTAATATTTTAATTTTATTATTATTATCATCATTAAATTTTAAAAATATTTAAAAAAATTTCTTCTCTCATATAACACACCCCAACACCCTTCCTCCCCTCCCTCCACTCCTCCTAGCTGCTCCTAACTTCCCTACCCGCCCCCAGATCTAGCCCCCATCCTCCCACTCCCACCCCACCCCTCCCCAAGAAAAATCAGTCTTCCCAGGGTTACTGCTCAAACACGGCACAAGATGGAACAGGGTCAGGCACAATTCCCTAACTCAAGGTTGGACTAGGCAATCCAGTAGGGGGAGAAGGTACTCAAGGGCAGGCAAGAAGTTCAGGGACACAAATATTCAAAAGAACTTTGTTTTCATTTTTTTGGTAATGAAGTTCAACATGGATGGTTTTAACTTTCCTACAAGCTAGGAAAAAAAGACTTACTTCTTTTTGACTTTTCATAATAGAATCAAATACTAATGTTTAAGCTTTATGTGTAATGGAGGCTTCTCTATCCTTATAACAATTTCATATCAAATAGATAGGAATTTACATACGGTCTTAGAACTATTTTGATATTTGTGTTAATTGTCCTGAGAGTTAAATGGTAAGCCGGGTGGTGGTGGCGCATGTAGTTCCGCGGATGCAATCCTCCCGCCATGTGCTTGCCCCTTCCGCTGGTCCTCTGTCCGGAGTGCGGTGGCCACCTGCGGGACCCTCGCCCTGGTGATAGCCCCTCTGGCAGCCTCGGCACTCCAGGCAGAAGACCAACAGTGGGGACATGGGACATGCACATGGCAGGAGGATTCCACCTGCGGAACAACAGGGGCACACCTTTAATTCCAGTGCTCAGGAGGCAGAGGCTCTCCCTGAGTTTGAGGCCAGCCTCGATTACAGAATAAGTTCCAGGACAGCCAGAGTTACAACAAAAAGACCCTATCTTGAAAGAAAGAAAAAAAAAAGAAAAGAAAAACAAAAGAAAACCACAAAAAACAAAAAACAAAAGCAAACAAACAACAACAACAAAAGCAGTTGAAAAGGTAGTTAGTTACTTTTTATGTCATTGCAGGCAAATGCTTGAAAAAACAACTGAAAAGAGGAGATATTTATTTTGACTCACGGTTCAGGGATCCAGTCCATCAATGGTGAGGAAGCTCTGGCTCTTGTCTGAGGCAGGGAGAGTGTGAGGCTGCTTGCTTACATCTTGGCAGATCAGGAAACAGGGAACTTGAGTAGATAGACGAAATGGCAAATAAGCCTTAAGGCTCATGTTTATTGTCTCAAATCCTCCAGCTAAGCTCTGCATCCCCAAACTCCATTATCTTTCCCAAAGAGCCCCACCAGCTCAGGACCAAATGTGCAAATACATGAGTCTGTGGAGTCCATTTTAGGCCCAAATGTGCAGTTATATGTACGGTTGAAAAAGAGGGCCTGCTGTTCCCAGGGAATGCAGAGCATCTGCCTCCTAGTTACTCATGGAATAGTTGCAACATATATGAGGCCAATTCGAGGATGAAGCTGATTGACTTGTTATCAGAGTTGAAGCTTTCAAATGTAATTTTTATTAATAACAGTGAGATTAATTAGACAAGAATTGATAACATTATATATTTAAGTAATAACATTAATGAGACTAAATGTTTAAAATTCTACATATAAAAGAATGAATTTTTTTTCCTTAGACCTCCATAAAATAGCTAAACTGGTATTAGATCAGAAAGCAAAGTTTGAAAGCATAAAAGAATTGGTCAAGGGGACTTTATTTTCTCAAAATAATGTAGTTCAATTAAAAATTAGCCACAAAAAATGCAAGTAAAACTCTTGTTTAGAAATAGAAAATTTCAGTGAGGTGTGGTAGCACAAGCCTTTAATTCCAGCATCCTTGAAGAAGAGGAGGACAGATCTCTTAGAGTTTGAGGCTAACCTGCTCTATACACCAAGCTCCAGGCCAAAGAAAAAATAAATAACAAAGTGAAATAGCAAAACCATTCAAATTAACGTAGAGATTAAAGAAGAAACCATAACTGAAATTAAATTATGAAAGCAAAGTATGTCATGTAGGATCAGCCAGTTGGCCAGTAAATCCCAGGGATCTGCCTGTCTCTGACTCTCCACTGTTGGGGAATATGCACCACCACACTGGGCATTTTAAACTAGAGTTCTGGGGAATCAAACTTGGGTTTTTGTGCTGCAAGTCAAGCTTGTTACCTACTAAGCTGTCTTCCCAGCCACTTGCAACAGTATTTGTTACACATGACAACAGGATCTGCCCCCAATAACATCAAGGATGCAAACAATGCCAGAAACTGTATTTCACTGTATCGACAGAAAAAGTGTCACTGAACTCAGAACCTTACATATGAAAATTCACCAGAAAAATCAAAACAATTTCACACAGAGTTGCCGGTTGTACATCCCTCTTCTAAAATTCAAAATTGAATGGCTTCAAATTGGAAATTTTGAGTGCTAATATGACATTAGAAGGGAAGTTCCACTGACATGAATCACATCAGAACGTAGGCACAGTAAACCTATCATGTAAAGTTACCTTCGGCATATGTATTTAAGGAATATATAAAGCATAAATGAATTATGTGGTCAGACATTGGTTTGATCCCCAAGGCAACTCATCATAAGTTTGTAAATATTCTCAAATCTGAGACAACAGTTAGAAATTTGAAACATTCTCGTCTCCAGCATTTTAGATAAATCATATAATGCTTGCACTAACATTTCAAGCTCACTTAGCTAATTTTGCGGAGTCAGATGACCCACTATGAGGCCCACTTATCTGGCCTGTTGAAACATCTATTTCTCTTCTATACCTCTCCTAAGATAAGAAGTTTTCATGTCTCTTGGTCAGAGCAAATGCAAATGTTAAACACTCAAAATCCAGAGAGATCCTCCACAGACTGAGCTAGATCTGGCAATTAATCCACTACTGTGCTAGGAATATTTTCATATGTCTCAGATCATCAGCTCTCAGGAAATTCCACTGGCATGAAATATTCCTGAATTATTGTGAAAATGGCTATTTAGAGAGTGGAGTGAAATAGTTTATTAAGTAATAACAGAAAATGAATATATCCAGAACCAGAACTTCAAAAACTAAGAAAAATTTAGCCAGAAAAAGGATGATGTGGAATGTGAATTAATCAAAATTAAAAAAAAAATTAAAGGAGAGAATTTAGATATAACATTCTTCTTATTGGGAGGGGGAGAGGAATGGTAGAGAGACCTCTCATTGGTTAAGAGAATTGGCTGCTCTTCCAGGGGACCTGGGTTCAATTCTCAGCATTGACATGGTGGATCACTACCATCTAAAACTCCAGTTCCAGGGCATCCTGTGCCCTCTTAAATTCTCAAAAGATAAATAAAAATATTAACACACACACACACACACACACACACACACACACACACACACACACATAGAGTTTTCTTACAGGTATATTTCCTGGATAGGAAAAATAATATAATTGAAGAAAATAAATATTTATAATTAATAATTCTTCTCCCTCAAAAATAACTTTCTTGAAGTAAGAAGAAATCATAAGAAACTTTTTAATTTTCTGAGATATTCTCTTGGTATGCAGTCTTGACAGGTGTGGTACTCATATCCCAGGCTGATCTCACACTCCTGACAATTATTCTGCTTCAGCCTCATAAGTGCCAGGGTTACAGGGATGTACAACCCCATCTGGCTACAATGTATCTTTTAATAAGGGCTCTTGAATTGTTGAGAAAATCTATTGAGATTAGCTATTCTGGGACATAATTAAACAAACTGTTTTAGGAAGTTCCCTGTTCTGAACACAGAACCCAAAATATGACCATTTATGAGCAGTTCATTCAATTAAGAGAAGAGAAGCAGGAGAGAGTGACCTGAGTGTTTATCATGTACAATTTGAGAGACACCAATAGAGCATGTTCAAGGCCACTTTCTATTACTTTAATATGCACCACTACTTAAAGCAGCTTATGTGCGTATGTAGGGTTGTTAATCTTCCACTTCCAGGTCACAATCTATCACTGATGGAAACCAGGGTAGGAACTGAAGCATAAAAGGTAGAGTAGCATTGTTTCTTGGCTTGCTCCCTTTCTTTCTCCATGGCTCATGCGAATCTAGCATTCTCGCACAGTCCAGCGCCAGCTGCCTAGATTTGTGCCACCCAGGACAGGCTGTGCCCTCCAACATCATTTAGCAATCAAGAAAATGATGTGCCCATAGGTCAGTCTGATGGAGACGATCCCCAAATTGGGACTCCTTCAGATAATTCTTGTCTGTGTCAAGTTAAGGGCTGAAGATAACTAGGAGAATGAGGATGAACGAGTTCAATATATATGCATGGATTGAAAATGTCATATGAAGCCCATATTCCAAACAACAAATATACACTAGTGAAAACATTAGTGTTTGCATTAAACACTGATGGGAAGATTTGAAAAAAAATCAAGCAAAGTTGAAATAAAGATAAAGTAGAGGGAATTCTCTCTTATATAAAGATAAAAGTTGGCATCCCCAAAGTCCTCTCTAACACAAAAGAGTTAGTAGATGATAGAAAGACAGATCATATGAAGATTACAGACCAGAAGAGCATCTCCTCACCTATCACAACACTGTGAAGACCTGTGGTAGCCACCGCAACCAGATGCAGATTGTAAATATGAAGAAAGAAAACAGAAGGCACACCTCTCAGAAACTCAGTGACTACATTATGTACCTAGTAATCATTCTATAAATGAATGAAAAGACTTGAGACTAGACTTAAAACAAAGTAGGTTTAGCAGCTATTGTAAAAACATTAAGCAGTTCAAACTGACAAGAAAAAAAATAAATTTCCATTCTATGGAGATAGTTAAAATAATCCTTAAAAGTGAAATTTTAAAGTGGATTAGATAATTGTATCAAGTAGATGTGAAAAACATGAACATAGATTCTACCATACCATTGTCAAAGAGAACTATTATCTAAAAAGCATGAACTGAGATAGAGTGACATATTAAATGCTGAAAGTTACCATGTTCAAGGAAAATTAGCAACAAATGTGAATGCTTATTCTTCAACAACCTTGCGACTACATAAAGCAGAAACTGCCTGAGATTTAAGAGGAAGTCCACAAAAAGAAGATAAGCTTTCAAACAAGAAGGTTTGGTCATTCCTGTCAGCCTAAAGAGAACAATGAACATCAAAGCCACCTAATAATATCAAAAACACAAATGACATCATCAGTCAATCTAGGTGTATGTGTGTGTGTGTGTGTGTGTGTGTGTGTGTAAAGATTGCATGCTAGGTGTGAGTGCATGTGCACATGTACACTTATGTGTGCTCATTCATGAGTATATGTGTATATGTGCATATGGAGGTATTTGCCTGTATCAAACTCTGTGAAAGAACATCTCAGTTGCCCATAGAATAATTATAACTACTAATCACAAAGAAATCTATTTTCCCCACAAAATAAAAAATATGACAAATGATGATTTCTGATCATGATGCCTAAAATGTTGATAGAGAGAATATTAAGATATCTATGTAGAAAGCTAAATTCCTAAAGAAGAAAATAGCAATCCTTAGTTGAGAGGAAAATGGAAAAAGAAATTATAGACTGTTTAAAAGTTGTTAAAATGTGACTTTAGTGGCCTTATTGTAAGTTGTAAAAGCAGTTCATGGGTTATAACTTGTTTACATTTTAAAAGGTAGAAAATGTATTTCTCAAATTAAAGTCACTTCGTATGCATGTGCAAAATGTGTATTTCCACTATGTGTGGGTACACAGACATAGCTCTGATGTGGCTGCTTAGTTTGGGCATTTTCCAGAGAGAGTCAGCTATGTAACTGGAGGACATAAATGCAGCTCTTCAGATAGGACAGTTCATATGCCCCAAGGGACATTCTGTGAACAGATGGAGTGTTCAAATTTTCTCTTAGGGAGCTCGCCTTCTAATTTTCATACACACACACACACACACACACACACACACACACACACACATATATATATGTGTATATATATATACATGCATATACATTTATATAGTATATATATATACACGTGTGTGTGTATATGTATGCAAGCTGAGTCATTTGGGGAGAAAAAACCTCAATTTAGAAAATTCTCCCAACAGATTGGCCAGAGGGTAAACTTATGGTGCATTTTCTTGATTGATTATTGATGTAGAAGGCACAGTCCACTGTGGGTGGTGCTACCCTTAAGCAAGTGGCCCTGGTTGGTATAAGAAGTCAGGCTGAACAAGCCATAGAGAGCAAGTCTGTAAACAACACTGCTCCATGGCGTCTGCATCAGTTCCTGCTTCCAGGTTCCTACTGCTCTTGAGTTCCTGCCCTGACATTCTTTAGTGATGGAGTGAGTGAGACCTGAAAGTGTAAGATGAAATAAATCCTTTACTCCTCCAGTTGCTTTTGGCCATGGAGCTTTATCACATCAATAGAAACCTTAAGACAATGATCAGTTACTATGTAAATATATTTCTCATTATGAGTCATGTCTACTATTTTAAAAAAAATCTAATACCATATTGTCAACTCATTTATGCATTTTAAAACAAAAAAGAAAAATTTGAAGCACATCTTGCATCATGTAGCCTAACACTGGAGGGAAAACAGGATTGCAGTAGATGTCTGCAGGATCTGAAACATTTTCTTCAAAGGGTATCGAGATCTGACCACAGATATCGGACATAAACCTTGCTAAACATGACCTCTCCAGACGTGGATGTTGACTTTAGTCAATTACTGTTTAGAAAGACCTATTTGAAAATAAAATGCACTTGGACTTTTTGGAGAATGAAAAGGAGAAAGTTATTGATGAACAGCAGGGAAAGGGCCTGAACCCTGAACATGTTGACGATTGTCTTTAAAGTCCTTCGCATTTAAGCATCACAGGCAGAGTCCTCCTCAGCCTCGCTTCCCCTTTTTGCGCTGCAAGTTGCCCAGGCTTTCGTGACCTGGGCTAACAGTCTTTGAGCTTCACCCAAACTTCCTGGCTTCAGCATCTAGGTATCACTGTTTATTCCCTACTCTTGCTACCAAACCTCATTTAAAGGTAGTTCAATTCCATGCAAGCCACTACAGCTTTTAAGGATTTCTTTTCTCCAGATCTCTTAAAAAGATTTTCATAAAATATTTCTCATTATATGGTACAATTCTAAATATCCCTATCAAGATTTAAATATCACCCAGTGGCTATTACACACTTCACTTTTAAAAGTACCATCACTGGTTTGTGGTTTATGGTAAAAATATGACACTATGGTTGAGGAAGCAAGCACTTGTAGCTGCCCATCACAGACAATGTCAGTTGTCCTTGGGGTGCGACATCATCTTTGCCACCTTTGCTGCTCACGGGATTATACTTTCAGTAGAGTAAGTCTGTAAGAGGCCAAGGGAAGAGTGCCGAGACCCCGTGATCTCATTTCAACACATATGCCAGCAAGTGATAAAAACCGGAGACGTGAAATAGAGAACTATCAGTTGATAAAGAAATAAAATTGTCTTTAAATGCTATGTCGTTCAAAGTTTTCCAGGCTGCATCCCTGTCGACAAAGACAGCCATCCCTTCTTTAAAGACAGGGTCAGTCAAGGGCAGCTAGTCATTTATCTCCGAGGTGGCAGAAGTCTATAACTTAAGAGCACCCCACTTGAAAATGACAGTCATCTGGAGGCCCCTTTTATGATATCTCCAGCTTTCCGGCTGATAATAGAACAGAACTTGGGAAGGGCCACTCCGTGCCATGCATCAAAACGTACTTCACAAAAGTCATTTCCTATTGATGTCGGAGTGCCTGTTCCTCATTTATATTGATCAGTGGACATTTGTTTGCCAAGATAAAACTAAAAGAGATTGCCTGGATGCCCCGTGACATTTTCAAAGGGGAAATGCTTTCTCTTCAGCATTCTGTATATGACTGGTTTGCAGCAAGAGAAGATTACAAATCTTCTACCATAGCGGTGTCTGAGAAGCAATGAGGATGATAATGCTTTGGGGGTCATTTCTTGTTTCCCAGGGGCAGTTTTCTTTTTTTTTCTTCTTAAAACAGTGCCGGAAGGTATGTCATTTTTTAAATGGAATGGGAGCATCTGTTCAATTCAATTCAGTTGGGCTATAAGATTTGGCTGTTTGCAACCAAACCCTGGAACTTATCGCTTACAGGGAACACAGGAGTTCCAGAAAAACTCAGCTGTGCTTTTATAGATGAAACAAAAACAGGTGATAGACACTGTGCTGAAGGTACTAACATAGGGGTGGGGAGTCATGTGCCCCTCCACATCCGTGTTGGAATATTGACTGGTCTGATGTAGCCGGGGAGTAATTAAAAGTTGATGACTACTAAAGGAAGGAGAGTCAGTTATATGTTTAGGGGTATCACTCCTGGTAGGATGTTCATGCTTCATTGTTTGGTCTCATACCCAAGTGCACATAGGCTGCGCTAATTAGACTCAGTGGATTGTTTTTTAAAAGTCTGAAGTTGGGACTAGAGCAGGTTGTCAGGAATGGGTTGAGGTGGCTGGTCTGGGAAGGGGAGATTGGGGGTGCATATGATCAAAATCCAGTGTATGCAGCCATGCAATCCTAGAACAATAGTAAGTCATTGCACACCTATTGTGAAAACGCACACACACACACAGCAAATTAAACAAAAAAGACCCACATACAACAACCCAAAAGTCAACCCTATGGATGATAGAAGGAAAACAGATGATTGCATGGACGGTGTAGACATGTACGGTGTAGTCCCTTCTAGTCAAGTAGAATAGCTGACAGTCTATTTGTTGATTTTGGAAAATCAACAAATACTTGATTGCATTCAGTTGATAAAAAAGAAGCAAGTATTAGAAAAGCTTGGGAAGGGGTCACTTTTGTATTGCATGGAAGATGACGATCATCAGGACAGCGGTTAGGTGACAACAAAGTTATCTGCGTGTAACATATCAAAATCAAGTATCTGCTTTAATTATAAAGAGGCTACTTTACGACAGAAGCTGGAAGTCATGGATTAATGCATTCAAAAAGGGAGGCTCAAACAGAATGCCCATTAAGCAGTGGTTACTGTGCTTTATCTTGACAATGAAATGTACAAGGGCATTGAGAAATTGACTTCCTGTGGTAGTGTCTTATGACAACACTCTCCTCCACTGATCTTCGTGATAAGTCAGGTCCATACAAATCCTCTGTGACCACCTGAAGAGGCTGGTGACGAGGCCCAGTCACCAAATCCAGATGGACAAGATGCTTCTCTGAAGGTCACTCATAATTTTCTGATTATAAAGATATCTGACCTTTCCTCTATTTTCCTGATTTCTCTTTTTCCCTACCTTCTGAAACTAAAGGTGACATTTATGCAAAGCCTCTTTGCTGTTATTTTAAGTTCCATGACCATGTATATGTCAGTTTTTCTTGATATTCAAGCATTTGCTTCTGTTTCCTCCTCTTTGTCATTTCTCAAATGAAACTTGGATTTCCCCTAACATTTAGTCTGCAGCTGCCTTTTTTTTTCCCTCCTGCAAAACCTCTTGTCCACTTCCCTGGAGTACATAGCTAGGTATGACATTTGGGCTTAGCCAAAAGTGGCTTTTAAGAAATGCTGGAAAGGCTAAAATATTGGGTTCAAGGAGAGCTACAGAATCAGGCAATGACAGGAACTTAGAATATTGGTGCAAGATGATCTGTTGGTATGTGTATCTGTGATGTGTGTGAGTGTGTGTGTGTGTGTGTGTGTTGTGTATGTGTGTGTGTATGCAGAAGATTTGAAGACAGTAACAAAGTATAAGAATAATCTAGATAGTCTTTGAAGGAGAGATTGGACAGATAATAACACTATTCTAATAATAAGGGGTATCACACAGATATCATAAGCCTGAAAAATAATTAAATTCGCAAAACATTTTACTTAAATTCACGATATGAAGCTGAGTCACCTGTTTCCTGCTGAACTCTGCCCATTAAGCCACAGCTACAGAAAGTGGTCACTCTTCTCAGTATTTGAATAGGCTTCTCAGTGCTTAAAGTAGACAATTTGATTAGTGTTGAATCTATTTGTCCATCTGTCTTTAGATAGTAAATTCTTCTCCTGCTCTTATATATTTTTTGGGGAGCTAATGTATGATTTTGCTCAAATATTCAAATACTCAGCCTTTCCCAGATGCTGAAGTTCTATTTAGATCACATGTTTAGTTTTTCAGACATTTTTGGACTCTTTTTTAAAATTATTATTCTAACACTCCAACACACACACACACACACACACACACACACACACACACAAACCTTCTGATAATTTTTCATATGGGTATGTATTTGTGGTTGGATAACCTGTTATGAGTCACATCCCGGCAGAATATTGACTCTCTTTCTTTCAGCAGTCATTTATTTCCTGTTTCTCTTCAGCTAGGACAGGGGACCTTTTGAGATTTCCTTCATCCACACTGGCATGTGAATTGGTGTGGTCATTGTTCAGGTCTTATTTATGTAGGCATATTGTTGAGACTTCATGGTTGAAACTTGCTTGTCATATATAGAAGATACAGTCTCATGACAGACTTCCTCATCTTCTGGGTCTTACAATCTTAGTGCCTGCTCTTCTATATTGTTCCCTGAGCCTTAATTTAAGGGATGTGTTGCAGATGTATCCATTGTGTCTGAGCACCCTATGATCAGTTGCTCTCTACATTTTGAATACTTGTGAACTTTTATCATGGTCTCTGTCTACTGGAAGAAGATTCTTAGGTGTAGGATGAGAGCGACACATATCAGAGTGCAATTGAACACTGATGAAGGATCCGGGCTAAGCCCGAAAGTTAGCTGCAGCAGGGGCAGGCAGGCTGATCACAGTGGACTGATGCACAAATTGTATGATGAGGATCGAGTTCAAACAATTTCTACTACTTAATTATGATGAAGTGTTCTATGGGACATCCTTTCTTCTCATAGCACTTTGAATATTATTATTTACTAGCTTCTAATATAGGCCTAACTCCTCGATTTTATCATTTTATCATTTATTCATATTGATAGATCTATCCATTCATCCATCATTCATTGGATTGTGTGGCCTAGTCAGGTACCATGCTAACCATTGAAAAGAAAAACCCAGTAACAATGCTCATGCTTTCGAGATAATCCAGTCTCACGGTGTAAATAAGCAAACACATTAATAGGCTGTGGTGTGATTATGATATGTGGGAGAAGAGAAGTTGAGTGGTACCATCTAAGTGAGTGGAGTCAGAGAAGGGTTAGCTGTCCTCCTCAGGTGAAGAGACATTGGGATGAGCTCAGAAAAAAGTAGAATTCAGTACAAGTAAGAGTAATTGGGGCTGGCTGGGCATTTTGTTTGAAGACTAGAGCATTCCCAAGGCCCTTGAGACATAGAGCATAGTTACATGAATGGCAGGGGTAGAAAGCATGCATCAAAATGTGTACACGAGTACAGGGAGTAAAATTTAAGCTATAGTCTAGATCACTTTGTGCTTCGCAACTGTGCCAGGTCACTAGAACATCACTCTGTCTGTCAAGTGTTGGAAAGCACTTTCTGGTTTAAATGGTCTAGCACCATGCTTCCTCTCGACAAGTGTTCAAGGCAGATTACTTCAGTAGAAATGTGGAGTATGTGTTAGAAACAGGCAGAGATGAGGGCTGGGGACACCACTGGGGGCATATGATAGCAACCGGAAGCAATGATGCTGGCAACTGCAGCTAAGGATTTTATAATACAAAAAAGAGTGTTGACAGAATTCCAAAACGTATACCAGGTGGAATTATGGGTGCTGATGAGTAATGGATTCGGGGGATGATCAAGGGGAGGGGCACACATGATCCTTTGGTAAATTCTCACTTTCTGATATCCGTGGTTGGATGTACGATTGTGAACTAAACCTAAAATAAGGTGTGGAGGAGGAGAAACAGGTGGGAGGGAGAAGAAGGTGAACAGTGCAGTATCAAGGGAGCTGAAAGGTCTGTGGGATATCTAAGTGTACATCTGGAAGCTCACTGAGGTTATAAAAATTCCCCAGAGAATCTTGGCAATAGAGACAAAGTTGGAAACCCTTGACACACACACCTGTTAACTCAAGTCTGTTGTGGTATGTTTAGTTGTGGATAATATTTTAGTTAAGATTCCTCTCTTACTTGTTTACACCTCTGTGCCATCCCCACCTTCCCCCCCCCCCCACAGGAAGTTCCTGTTATTTGTTGATTGAGGGTCCGTGAGAAAACAGGAAGAAAACACCTGGGGATTGAGGGGTAGAGCAAGGAGGGGTGGAGCAAGGAGGTGGAGGAGGAGTAGGAGCTGAAGGAAGGGGAAGAACCAAGAGGAGAGCAATGGGGGAAGAAGCCTTGGAGTGAGCTCTCGGCCTAGCTGCCCGGGTATGAGAATTCCCTGAGATTTGACATAGTTTGTGATTAATAAAGAACATTGGAAAATTCAACTCTGGACTCTCCGTTAAGCACCATAACGTTACTTTAACACAAGTCAGTGGTGCTGATGGAGCAGATACAAAGAATGAATGTAGAACATAACCAGGTTTGGAACTGGACCTCAGAGATAGGGCAACCTTTAAGAGTAATTTGATGTAAACAAGTTATGGCATTCAAGAAGGAAGGAAGAAAAGGAGGGAGGGGAGAAAAGAAAACATTGGAAGGAATTTTCCTAAGATATTAGAAATCCAGTTTAAAAAATAATGGAGAAACAAAACAATCTCTATCTAAAATTATGTGGGTAAAGTTTGAGAAGAACTTGCATATTTCAGTCTCAAAGTAATGCTAAGCAAATTGCTTATTAAGTGGAGAGGAGTAATATTATAGTAGCTAAACCTAGAAGACACTATCTTAAGCACATTATTAAAGTTTGAAAGACAAATATTGGTGCAAGTCATCATTATAAGCCTTCTGATAAGATAAAGCGGGATGCGTTCCATATTATTCCATATTCCATATTAGTATGGCATGCCGAAATGTGTAGTCTGAATCTATACATAGGAAATCCTTCAGCAAATGTTGAGATGGCTCAGTGGATAGAGACACTGGCCACCACCAAACCTAATGCTATGAGTTTGATCTCTGGGATCCACATGTAGAAGTAGAGAACTTGCTTCCTCAAGATATCCTCTGACCTGTGTGCCCTCTCTCTCTCTCTCTCTCTCTCTCTCTCTCTCTCTCTCTTTCTCTCTCACACACACACACACACACACATAAATGTGGTAAGCTTTTTTTTTTTAAATCAGGAAACAGTCAGTAGCAGACACTCTATAGAATATTGGGCTCAAAGTCTTTATGTCTAAAGGTCAACAAAATGCAAGACTCGAAAACCACTTTATATTAAAAGAGGTTTATGCATAGGTTGAATGCTGGCTCAGAAAAATATTGTTCTGGAGGTGACAATTTAGGAAACTTAAATATAGATAACATTGCATCTTAAAAGGAGGTATTATTTGAGTGTAAATTCTCCCAATCTTCGTGATGCTTCTATACTTATGCAGGACAATATATGTTTGCTAGAAAATTCACATTGAGATATTTAGGGACAAGGGACTCTCCTGTTTCTAATGTATTTTTAAATAGTTCAGAAGGGCAAGATGATGAATGGGTGACATAAATCATGACATATCCATTTTCCCCATAATATGAATAAATGGTGAAACTCTTTGGTGAGTCTATAGAAGTTTACTGTGTTGTTCATTGAACTTGATATTTTTTCTGTAAGTTTGAAATCATGTCAAAATAAAAATATCCACAGATATGCAACATAATGCATATGAAATTGTAAACTGAGGGAGTCAACATATTTTTACTTAGCTTTAGGATGGCAGTCCTTTGGTTCTTATTCCCACACTTCCCAGGCTCAGGTCATCCTTTAATTGCATCCTTTTTATTCTGCTGCATTCTCTGTCCATCTTCTGCAAAGCGAGGCCATATGGGAGTGTGGTCAAGATGGAGGTGCTGCAGCTAGACCATCTGGTGTGGCTTTGTGACCTTGGACAAGACACTTAATATCTCAGTTCATTGTTTTTATAATCTATGAAACAGTAGAAATAAAAGCATCTATCTGGGTTATTATGAAGTTCTTAATTATCACTTATTATGAATTTGCTAATTAGAGTCCTTGGTGGTTCTTGGCATATTTTATTCCTTCAATTATCTTATTTCCTCATTTTCCCTCTTTTTTTTCCTCTTTTTATGTGACTACTTCAAGAGAGAAGAAAACATGGGGAAGTGTGTTGGATACATTTTAGCTCCTGTTATGAAATACAACACCAACCTTTATTTTCCTAGGCTGTTCTGTTCTATTATATACCATCTCTTTTTATTTTTTCATATTGATAATAGAATCATTATAATGAATTTCCCATTCATTAAGTCCAACGTATTTTTCCTACTATCTCAATAATTATAAAATGTCTCCATTTGTTAATGTACTTTCAACTCTGTAAACAGCAACTGTTTAATATGCTCAGAGAATAGCTTTAAAAGACCATCCTTCAAAAATTGAGTGATTTCTGCTTTGAATTTTTTTCTTAGTCAACAAAAACACATAGATGACCCTTGTACAAATATAGCCATATCAGTTAGTTTTCTAATTGCTACTACAAAATATCTGATATGAATAATTTGAGTGAATAATTAATTTTAAGTCATGGTTTAAGGGAGGATAGCCCCTTGTAGACGATAGACATGACACAGTTCAAGATGCTTGAAATAACTGGCAGGGAATTACACATCTCCGTGGGAAGTAGACAATAAAACATGTAGGCATGCCTCTGGCTTTCTTTTTCCCCAAGAAATTCTTATGTGATATTTCCAACTATCATTAGCGTGGTGTATGTTTAATGTGGGCTGGATTCTTACTGACCCATTGTTATTCTCTTTTGTAATATCCTGCCAAGACCAGCACAGCAGGAGTTCAAAGAGGACTCAAAGCCACAAATTGCTCTTGGAACATAGAACATTCATCGAGAGGCTATCCTTATTTTCTGAATAAACACCATAAAATAATGAGTTGGTGACCCTTTCAAACAAGTTCCTGGAGCCACCTTCTCTGCATAGGCAGCTGGTTTCCCTAGGCTAGGACTCCATAGCCTAGCTTTGGCTTCAGTGCCAGAGGACAGACGACCTCAAGCTGTTCCAGCCTAGTAGAGCAGAGGTATCAAGACGCTCTGCTGTTTTATTAGGCTGATCAAACAGCAGTCTAGCAGGTCTACTGGCCAGGGTATGCTGATCTCTTATTATAACTAAGGCCCACTTTATCTCACAACAGTGATCTGCAAATAGCATTTCACAGTAGTGCTTAAAATATGACTGACAGCCCATTAAAGCTTTAGAGAGCCTGCAGTCCAATATAGAATGGTGCACTGTGCATAAGGAACAACATTATGGTTTGAGACCCTTTGGAGTAATAACATTAAGTTCCAGCCCAGTGAGATGGCTTAGTGGGTAAAGGTGGTGCCTCTCAGCCTGGAAACACAAATCTGATCGTAGAGACTCAAATGGTAGAAGGGAAAACCCAGCTCCCACAAACTGACTCCACACATGAGTCAGCACATGCACATGCTCACATGAATACACACAGAGAGACACACGCACACATGGTGGGGTGCAATAATAATAAAATTTAAAATTATAAGAAAATAGCCATTATATTACTTGTTACTGTATAGGAAAAGACAATCCTGGTATTTTGTGGTTAGGTGTTTAAACGTTACAAACTATCTTCACATTAAATTTTTTTTCAGCAGCTTAAGCCTGCACTGGTTTTAATGGCTTTCACAGATAGAAGGGCTGTGGAGTGTTTATCAAGAAGCTCACTAATTACTAATCTTTGTTACACTTAGCATTATGCTTCCTGGCAAGTCACCAGGTGACATACCAATATGCTTGTGCTCTGTCATGTAATACAGCAAATTTCTTTCTTAAGAAACTGACATGTCTAGTAGAAGGGACTATTCGACTTCTGTCTTCAACTACACTTACAATTCCATCAAATGCTAAAATTAAAGGAGTTTGTCTGCTAAACCGGTATGAAAAAAGATGATAGAAATAAACCAAAAAGTCAATGCTACTTTACCAGTCTCTTTTCCCAGGCATTTCCCCACTCCCTGTGGGTTTATGTGAAAACTCAGAAATTAATAAACTTGTAAGCAGCACTGCCTTTGCATTGATGACATTTCTTCTTTAAAGCTTCTCTGAGCATTAGGAGGAATGACATAGATAACCCATTTAGGTTTGAGGACTCCACTGTCCCTTACGTGCTGCCCGGTACAATAAGAATCTTCTCTGATAAGTCTGAGAGCAGCACTAACCTGTGTATCTAAGCATGAGTATTTCGAAGGCAGTTTGACTACATGTTCATTTAGTACCACACTACTAGTAAGTTCCCCAATAAGACCAATGATCTTTTCGGCTACCAGTTCTTAACCAGGTGTAAGTTCCTTCCTTCAGAGAAAGTCTTGAATTCCATAAAAATGTGGACACTCCTACAATATTCCTGCCAACATTGTACCGTGCACGTATCTTTCCATCTTCAGCAAGTATGATTTTATGTACAAGAGCAATCGCCAGGAAACTCCTAAAAATGAGAAGCATTTTCAGCAAAGTTATTTGGTAGTTCCCCTGTATACCAAGAACACATATACTAAAAAAGAAATTTGGGGAACACTGTCAATTATAGTAGCCAAAATTAAAAACCAACATAAAATACTTTGGAATAAACCTAAGCAAGGAAGTTAAAAGACCTATGTACTGAAAATTTAAATACTGAGGAAAACAATTGAAGAAGAAGCTAGAAGATGGGAAAAGAAACTTCCATGCTCGTGGATTGGTAGGACCAATATTGTGAAAATGGCCATCCTACCAAAGCAAAGCAATCTTCATAGATGACTCAGTCTCATTCAAAATTCAACAAATGGTGCTGGGAAAATTGAATATATACATTTAGAAGAATGAAACTTGTTAGTCTCATCCTGCTGAAGAACCAACTCCAAATTAATCAAAGACTCCAATGTTTGACACAAAACTCTGAAATTTCTAGAGGAAAAGGAAGACAGTTGAAGACACAGGCCCAGGGAAGGGTTTTCTGGTGAGGTCAGGCATGTTCAGGTGCTGTGGCCTCAAACTGGAAGGACTCTGAATAGGACCTTAGTCATTCTGGAAATAAGCCCTGAAATCAACAAGTGGGACCTTGTGAAGGGAAGAAAGTATCTGCACACAGAAGAAACTGTTTACTATGGGAAGAAACAGCCCCTTTGCCAGCTCTATGACAGGGACAAGTACCTAGAACACAAAAAGAACCCAAATAACTAGCCATCAAGAAGACAAGCAATCCAACTTTAAAAAGAAATGGGCTGTGGACCTGAACAGAGAGTTCTCAAAATAATAAACACAGTGGCTAAGGAATACGTTTAACTGTGGTCAGCTTCCCCAGGCACAAGGAAATTAGAACTACTTTGAGATGCCACCTTTACTCCAGTTGGAATGGCTGGCGTAAAGCAAATGATAACAAAAGCAGGAAAGGAGGTAGGGAGAAGGGAAGCCACAGGGAGCCTAGTATTTTATAAGCTTATTAAAATATAATTTACGAAAGGAGTTTGAAGGGAGGTTACAGAGAGGAACAATGACCCTCCCAGAAGCCATAGGAAGCCATAGTTAATTAAAGAGAAATCTCAGTGTCAAGCGAAGGCTGCCTCCTCATGAGGTTTTGATCAGGAAGGCCACAAAAGCACCCTAAACCGTAGTGCTATCAGCATGTTCTTGGTTGCCTACGTTAGCGTGGTGCTATGATGCTGAAGACACCTCATGCCTTGATTGCAGGGTCTGGGGAAAGTACGCCTCTGGAACTTGAAGCATTCTCTTTCTGACTTTCTTTGGAACGCCTTTAAAATGTTTGACTCCAGCAGTCAGTCACTAAGCAGCATAGCTGCTACCAATTACCAGATTTTTGTTCTGTCCTTCAGTTACATAGTTGCAAGTTTAACACACACACCTTTATGAAAATGTCCCATTTTGAAGACAAAACAATTGAAGCTCTCAGAATTTTTAAGGGCTCTTTGAGTTCTGCCTTCGTTCTTTTGTGTGGGGGGCAGTGCTGATGATTGAATGCAGGCTGTCATGCCGGCTAGGCAAGCTCTCTACTACTGAGCTACAACCCACACCGAGGAATTCTCTGAATTCTAACTTGATTCAGGAAAGTTTCAAGATAGGCCCATCTGACTCCAGGACTAAGGAGTCAGTGTGGACCATTCTTCTGCCCGGTGGTAGTTGTTTTCCATCTGTGACCACATGTTTACATTAGGCATCAAGGTATGGAAAAGTAGGAATCCAGTTCCCCTTGCTCTCCTCTGAATCCTTCAGGACCGGTATGACAATATCTACCTGGAACAAATAAGGAAAGCTGGGCGTCTCTGTCATGAACACTCATGTCATGCAAGCATCCAGCTAAAAGTCCAGGTCCAAGAGCAGTTCAGTCCCTGGTGAAGAAGCCAGTGTCCTGAGTACCTCTGCTGCAAGCCCTTTTGCAAATGGCATTTCAACTCTCTGACAACTGAGATTAATCTGTTATCCTTAAGAAAAAATATTTCTTGAGCACTTTTTACACATGTGGCATTATTTAGGATTGCTTGACTTAACAAATGAATGCTTTAATAAATTTTTGATCTCAAAAACTAAAACTTTAGCATGAACATGTTCTCGACACCGCATGGGCATATATTTTCTAATTTTTCCAAATACAAACTTTTCTTAGATTCTTTCTCATATGTACACAATGCACACTGACCACTCTTACATCTTACTTCCCGTCTCCTTACCATCCCTCTTCACCCCTTCCTCCCTACCAATCTCTCTCACACTTTCATAACTACTCATTCTGTTTTGTGTAGCCGTTGAGTTTCATAAAGGGAATTTTATGTGCTCATGGGTCTAGAGCTATTAGATCCTGCTCATCTCGGCAATGAGTTCTCGACAAAAGAGAAGGATTCTACTCTACGATTCTGTAAATAGTCAGTGGTTCTGTGGTATTCTGTGAGCGCCTCCTCCAACCATGACTAATTGTTAATAGGGAGGGCAGCTAACAGTCACAGATTCATGACTTCGATGGCTGTATTGAATCTAGAAAATGACACTTCACAGCCCCCCCCATCTTCCTGATATTATATACTTCCCCCTCTTCTGCCATATATCCTGAACCTTACGGGTAATGGTGTAAATATCTTGTTTAGGGCTGAGCCCACAATGGAAATTATTTTGCACCCCTTAGCTATAGTTCCATGAAGACAAGGAATTTGGTCATCAGTCACTAACTCTCATAACCCGGGATATGGGGAGTTTAACACAGACACTCATGAGGACCACTGTCTCCTTTGCTTCACTTTGAATTCACTTCTCACATCAGCAATCACTTTCCTTCCTAGGCAGGAGAGAGTATGATCCTGCTGATTGCCTATGAGGACACTCTGTTAGTAATAAAGGAATTAGCCCATCAAAGAGCCCTCCAGCCAGATATCATTAAAATCACAGGCCTTTGGATTCTGCTTAAGCAACTAAGATTCTTGAATCAGTTCCCATGTCTTGTTTAGGAAATTAATTATTTAGAAATATTAAATGGGTCATGGATGGCTAATTGAAAATGACTAAGTGGTCACTAATTAAAAATCAACTTTATGTACAGAAGAGACTTCTGTCCAGATGTATGTTATGACAATTTGGCTCTCTAAACATCAACTCATTAAAAAGTGTCTTCTCAATGTCCCCTCTTGCCTAACCTCATTGCGCTACCATTCCAATCTGTATCTTCTCTTCTTCACATATGCACACACTCTCTCTCTTTTCTGTCCCTCCCACCTCTCTTTCTCTCACTGTCTCTCTCTCTCTCTCATACACACACACATTCTCTCACCTCCCACCCCCAAAGAAACTACACGCATACACAGACATGCACACATGTAAAACACACATAAACAGACAGATGAAGATGTTCCTAGACCACTGATCTGTTTGTGGTTGGAAAAAGCAAATCTGACTCTGGTAGTGCATGACTGTCTCCCCACAGCATTCCCCTGGCAAACTCCCCCTCCTCGTATGTCTGACTCCAGAAACATCCAATATACCTGAGACACTGGCTGTGCTTTATGAAGTCTAAAATTTTCAACTGGTTGTGTCTTTCCATGCAAACTCATTAGGCACTATTTACACCCGCCGCAGCTGTGAAGATAGAGGTTCTGAACTCTGGTATTCTACAGTAGGCTTTGTTTCTCATTTACATTTGCATATTAAAGTGTTTGCCTGAAATAGGCTATTGAAATTAATTCAGGATTAATTGGTGTCTTTATCTCATTAGGACAATCTAATTTAAGGATGATGAAATTGTTTAGCCTCCCGTTTGCATAATTAGATTGCTTTGAATTGCTGTCATTATTGGCTCTTTAGCATCATCTGTAGGCCTCAAACAGACAAGAGCTTCAACCTCATAAAGACCAATCATGTGTTACAGCAGAGGGCTGTTAACCCCTTTTAACCCAAACTCACTTGGATTAGCAGTCACGATAGACAGGCCTTGGTCCCTGAGAGCCCTGAGTACTTGCCTTTTTGAATTCTTGATGTTCAGACTGCTGAATTTCCCTATATTTCTATGTTTGGTTATGGAATCAGTTCCAGCCTCCCTTCTGGGACACAACTCATTCGGAAGTCTCTTCCTTTCCTTGAACACCGCTCCCCATACTAAAGTGACCTCCCTTCATCATCAATGTCTCCATCGACTTTCTGAGCTAATCAGAAAGTATTCTGTGACCAAAGACTGACAGTGTTCCTATCAAGACTGAGAAGATGCAGAACATCTACTAAAGCTGACACGCAATACTTGTCTCCATATTCAGGTAAAAGTGTCCTTAGTATTTCAATAAAACTTCAGAATAAAGGAGACCCAGGAAGCCTTCTGGTAATCATCCAATTATTTATCCATTCAGCATTTAGGGAATGTTTTACTAAACATTGCATGATGTGCGTGCATGTGCATGTTATTGGGCGAGGCAACAGGAAATCATCCAGTCAGTCATAGATTCCTCTGCTTGTGTTTTGTGAGGAACGAGACAGAATGAGCAAGAGAAAGTAGGTTCTGGTACTAGCTTTGGGACAGTGTGAGGCTTCAGGACAGTTGACTTTCTTCTGTGTCTGGGCCTAATCCTCAGTAATTGAAATCCTAGTCTTCAGGATGAATATGAGTGCTCATATATTTTTAAAATTAATTGAACCTAATACACTGAAGGCTGGGATCCCAGATGATGCTTAAGCCAGAAGGTACAGCAGTCCAAGGTGCTAGACTTACGTTTCTGTTTCCTATGTGATGTTTAAAGTTACATCTAGTAAAACAAAAACAAAAACAAAGAACAAACAAAGCAAAACAAGTAAACAAACAAAATAACCAAATGTGATAGTATTTTGATGTTGAGATAAACTAGTAAATCTGAATTTAATTCCAGGTACTAAGAAAAACTCAAACTATAAAACACATGTACATCTTATATTTCAAAATAAAAAACTCAAAATAACAATGTACCTGAACACAAACTTACCTGAAAAACTAAAGAAACTTGATTTAAAAATAGAAATACAACAAACATTAATGACAACCATGAGAGAAGAGCAGGCTATGGGACTCTTGGGGTTTTTTCCCCTGAAATATTGAAGTAGCTTAGAGAAGTCTTACTATGAGTGAAGGTGTCTTTCCTGTCACAGTGACTGCATCTCTCTTGCGTCCTTCCCTGGCTCTGTGGGCCATATGGGAAAAGCCAATTGCTTGGCATTATCAGCTAATGAAAGAATCATCCCTATTAATAGCAAATGGGAAGGAAAAGACTTAGGCAAAATTGTAAATTAGAAAACATTTGGCGCCATCTTCACAGATAAGTCAGAGGTATCCTGATGAGCAGCCTTCACTGATGTCTTCTGAACAGTATGACAAAGTGGCTGACTGTTACTCTCACTCCAGTTCTATAAGAAATAGCTAGAAATTGAAAAAGAACTATTTACAATGACAGATCATCTTCTCTCTCTCTCACTCTGTCTCTCTCTCTCTCTCTTTCTCTCTCTCTCTCACCGTGTGTGTGTGTGTGTGTGTGTGTGTGTGTGTGTGTGTGTGTGTGAACTTACTAGGCTGGCTGGCCAGGGAGTCCAAAAGATCTGCTTTACTTGTCTCTCATTTTTTACGTAGGTAATGGGGATTTGAACATAGGTCTTTACTCTTGTATGTCAAGCTCTTTACAAACTGAGCCATCTCTCATGTCCTCTATTTGACTTTTGGGGTCTATTTTTAATTCCCATTGTGCTTTGCTTTAAATTTAGCTTGATTTATTTCTAAACCATCAAAGTTATGATTATGCATTTATTAATATGTTATGTTATACCCAGGCAATAAGCTCTTGGTTTCCTAGAGAAGTACAATGTACCTCAGAGGAGTAACAGAGCCTGGAACAAGTAACAGATCAGCTAAGCCTGGGTTATTTAACTTCTGTAGGTTTAACTTCTGTAGTCTTGGTTGATTAGACTTAAACAGAAGGTATTTGCAGGAACCTAAAGGGAGTCAAGGAATATTTATTGAGATGGACTGTGTCCTCAGGTGTTGGACTAGTCTGAACACATTCCAAACAACTGGGATAATATGTAAAACTCAAGCTCCAGATCCTAAGGTGAGAGAAAGGACTGGAGATAGACAACCTATTGTCCACTCACGATGTGCCAGGCACAGCATCGCTACATCAGCCCTTAAATGAAAAAAACAAAAGGTTTTTTTTCCCCCTAAACCATCCAGGAGGTCTAAAGAACAGAAAGTCTCTATGGAAGAGAAATAATGAGTAATCAGAATTCATGTTGAAAATAAAACTGCTTCCCAAAATGACAGACTTCAATCCATACCACCCAAACTCCCTGTGGATGCGAAGAAGTAAAAGGAGAAGCAGAGCAGGGGAAAGCTGCTTTGTGAGTCAGTTCACGTTTGGCAACATCTGGTTGTGTCTCATCACATTGCAAATTTATGGCCGTAGAGGCAACATGTTGGTGTTGATGATCCTTTGCGAAGAGAAGCCTGAACTGTAATCCTGACCAGGGCAGCGAAGACACTGTGTGGAGAGAAGCCTGAACAGTAAATGCCTGACCAGAGCAGTGGCAGGGGCTGTGGCTGTTTTCTCTCATCTGCCAACTCTCTGGCTCAGGTCAAACAGACAAAGGCTGGGGCTGCTGACCCTTCTCAGACAATGTCATGGATGAACACTGAGTAAAGAGGACTCACTGACAAAGGAGCAGAAGGTCATTGAAGGAAGGCCTGACTTTCCCCAGGGGAAACCCACTGAGATATAGCAATGGCCAAACTTCTGGGAAATCAAGAAATGAGGACTACCTATTAGAAGCCAGCACTGGAATATTAATTAACCCACAAAACAGAGGACTCCTCATCAAGTTACAAAGCAGTTCTGCTCAGATCACTGCAAACACATCTAGGCTTCACATCACAGCCCTGCTACAAGAAGAGGTATATTCCAACTCCTTAGCATGGAGTTTTCTAAGAGAAGGAGAGGAAATCCTTTCCATGAATGGCACTCAGCTAAAATTTTAGTATCTAAAATTGACAGCCCTCCTCCCTAATACCAAATCTCAAGATCTCAAGTTTTGCTTGACAGTCAACATATGAGAAGGATGATTTCACTTCTGTGTAAGTATTGAAAGTCTTATTTTTAAGAGTGCCTGTAAAGGATGGCAGAGTGAAATGATTTTTCCATATTATTTCTATAAACTTATAATACATACACACACGTGCATGCACGAACACACACACATACACACAGAGATGCACACTCACACATAGATCAAATGTATTTTACGAAAATGAAAATTCCATTTTCCAAGAAGGAAGAAGGACGTCAGCCAAATAGAGATTATAAAAGTGAGGCACATTGTCAAATGGCATGGACTGCGTCCTCAAGAACATCACTTTCTGCAGTGAGATAGGAAGCCTTAGGAATCCTGATAGTGTCATTTTCCTTGCAATGATGGGATCTGGCCTACATATTGATAAGGAAGTCTGGCACACAAGAAGCAGAAAGCATTTCTAGAGCAAGGCAGTCCATCCAGAGGAGAATAAGTTGGGAGGAAATGAATGTGGGCGTTTTCCCATGGTTCTACACACTGCCTAAGCAAGCAAGCAAACAAACAAGAACATAGTGTGGACAACATGTAGAGGAGAATTTGCATCAAACACCTCCAGCTGGTGGCAAGAGGGCACTGGACAGAGTAATCTACGAAAATGGAGATGTTTCCATGAGACTGTCTTGTCTTCTGACCAATGTACTCCATCCATCTGAAAAAATAATCCTGGAAAAATTATTCACCCAAATGAGGAAAGTTTCTTTTCTTTAAAAATGTATTTTCTCAGAGCATCTCTATGGATGACCTGAGCTAGCATTCTCCCATTTGAAGACAGTTAATAAGCCAAGGATACCTGTATTAGTCACTTTTATTTGCTGTTGTGACAAATTATCAGGATTCAAAGCAAACTGAAGAACAGTTTATTTTGGCTTCCATGTCCAGAAGGCTCAGTATCCACGATGGGAGCAGGAGCAGGAAGCTGAGAGGTCAGGTTTCTCCTGCGCATAAGAAGCAGAGACAGCAGAAGTAGGGCGAGGTTATAAACCCCCAAAGCCCACTCCCAGTGATGAACTTCTTTCAGGAAGGTCCACCTCCTAAAGGTTTCATAAGCTCCTTAAACAGTGCCACTGTTGGCAGCTAGCTGTTCAAATATGGGAGCCTGTGGGGACATTTCTCATTAGTTAAGTTATTTAATTAAACTAATTAGATACAAAAGACTCACTTTAACGAGGAGAACAAAGAGAGGTAAAGATATATTTTATTTGAAGAATTACATGAGAAAACATTGAATTCATAGAGAGTAAACTGTATTTCTTAATTTAAAGAAGAAAGATAAACAATAGAAGTTATTAAAAAGATGCCTTCAGTGTGGAAAAGAGATGAGGAAAAGGAAAAGGGAAGAAAAAGCAAAGAAAAGGGAAAGGGGAAAATAAGGAAAGAAAAAGGCAGAACAAGAAAAAAGAGAAGGAAAGAGGGAGCATAAAAAGAAGAGCATTTTATTGTGGACGTGAACACCACATTAGAATTAAGATTTGCAAGAAGTGTTCAACAGAGAATCAAGATTATGAAATATGACTCAGTAAAATAATACAAAACAGAAGAAAACCCTAAGTTATGAAATGATGACAGTAGAATGAAAACGGAAAGCCAATATCTACTTATAAACTTTGTTTACTTAGAATAAAAAAAAAAGAACTCAAAGTACAAGTCAAAAAGAAAATTGTTTCTTAAAATGCTATGTGTTCAAAAGTCACACAGCTTGGAATGGAATAAGATTTTAAGAGCAAGCAAGCAAAAAAAAAAAAAAAACACAAAACAGAACAAGAATTAGTTAAAAAAGAAAACAGAAAAAGAGAATTCCCCATACTTCATGATGAATCAAATCAACATGCAATGAGTGTTCAAGAGCGACTCGGTGGGAGCAAATACACTGTGGACAAATACACGAAAACCGCGCACCAGATCAGTATGACACCACACGGCTAGTAAGTGTTTGCAGCAGCTTTAAAACTCAGATATCCCAATCCATATCATTTATAGGAAGTCTATCTGAAATTCAAATTGAAGTTATTTTATATCTGAACTCAAATTGCATAGAGTTCACCACAATTCTTCGATAAAATCTGTATAATTAGCAGCATTGATTTAATGTTGTTATAAAGAGAGAGGAAAAGGGGTCTCACTCTGGGAATTTCAGTCATGTGGCGCATAAAAATGAGCAGTTCTCATTTACAGAAGTAAAAAAGAAGAATAAGGGAATACTCTTAACAACTATATGCCAAAAATTTAGAAAATCCACTAAAAGTTGACAACTTTCCAGAAGTATAGTAACTACAAAATTGACTCAAGAAAATTTTGATCAGCTAATACGATACATAATAAGTAAAGAAGTTGAATTTCTAAATTAAATTCTCAAAAAAAAAATCCAAGCTATTGTGCCTATACTCCTGGTTTCTACTATGTATTAACTGCTCACAAACTTTTCCTAAAACTAGAGGAAAGGGAAACAATTTTCAGTTCATTCTATGTCATGGGATTAGCTACACAATAAAAGCAGAGAGACTGCCACAAAAGAAAGCTAACAGTATTACTTCCTGTGAGGATTCACACCACAATTTCCAAAAAGTTATTGACAGATTAAATATGGTGACAGATCAAAACAACATGACTGAAAGATTCACAAATGCTGTGGTTTAACACTTATAGGCTCAAGCCCCACACAAGCATCTCAATAGATGGAGAAAGGTCCACAAAACACAATACACTTTTATGTCAAAAGCTCTCAATAAACTTGGCAAAGGAAGGGCCTGTCTCAGACTGTGGAGGGTCAACAATGAGAACGTTACAACCAACATGATTAGTGGAACATAATCAAATGCTTTCACCTAAAATACTGCTTTGGACTGACTGTTGTTATTCACTGAAGAACTTGTGGATCATTAAGCAGTAAATATAAAAATAAAAATGGTATGATATTATTTAATGAAAGCATAAGAATAACCCTTCTTTGTATTAGGCTAAGGTATGATTATTCATCTATTGGCAACAAATGCATAGCAGAAAAAAAAAGATAGGTAAATAGTATTTAAATAAAATAAAAAACTGCATGGTAAATAACACTGCTTTCTTGTATGCCTATGTAAAGAGCACTTGCAATTCAATAACTATGAGACAAGATAATTGAAAAATAAGATAATATACTTGAATAGGATTTATCTAATCTATGTATAGAAATGAGAGGGAGACAAGAAGACATGTATGAGGCAGCTCATTACTAATCTTTAGGGAAATGACATCCTAATTCATAACCACTCCAAGTAGCTAAAGTTCAAAAGACACAAAAACAAGCCATAAGAATAATTTGTAAATTTTTGAGCACTCAGTCACTGGTTTTTAATGTAAACTGGAAGAATTATTTTGTAAAACAGTTGATGATATCTTACCTTGTTAATTATACAATTATGATATAATCTAGCCATTCTACCAGTAGTGATGCACTCAGAAGAAATGGAAATACACATCTTCACTCCAATGTCCATGAAAACATTACTCACAATAGCACCCGTATGGAAATACCTTAAATGCCCATACATAGATGTCTACAATAGATGCCCACCGTAACAAATCATGAGTAATGAATTGGCCCCCATGCTAATGAATAAACAAAATTCTATAGCCACAGAATGGAACACAGCTGAGAGAAAGTAAGTACTAATGCTGTGTACATATGCTCACACAACTTGGGAATGTGCTAAATGAAAGCAGCATATCACCAATGACAGGGCTGGTTAAGATTTCATACACATGAAACATGCAGGTCTTGAAAATCTGTCCATGCAAAGATAGATTCATGTTTATTTGCACCTGGGCTAGTGACGATGCAAAGGAATGAGCAATGACGGCTTACGTGCATCAGATTCTTGTGGCAGGTGTTGAAATCATATAAAGTTTGTGGCAGGAGAAATGAGTCAGAGGTTAAGAGCACATAAGACCCCAGTTTATTTCCCAAAACCCGCATCAGGCAGCAGACAAATGCCTGTAACTCCAGCTCCAGGACAGTCTGGCTCCTCGTTCAGTTCTGAAGGGACCTGCACTCATGTGCACACATTTACACACACACATACACACACATACACACACTCAGACATACACACAGTTAAAAATATTCTTTAAAACAGAAAATAGTATACAGTTAGATTGTGATGATGCTTACATAGACCGTGAATACAGAAAGACTAAGAGGTCACATTTTAGGTGGGAAAATTATATTATTTTAGACATAATCCATTGATAAAATTGTTAAAGAGAAAAAAAGAAAATTCATAAATTTCATAGACAAAAATAATGCTTAAAAACTAAGATTAAAAATAAAAAATAAAGGACTGAGATACGCAAGGTCAATCGCTAATACCTGTATGTAGAAATGATAAATGACCCTCATGATTTCAAAACCAAGACATTAAAATAAAATGCCACGTTTCAGTTATTTTGGCAAGGATCTAAGTTTGGTACTCAGTTTGATATACAATGTCAGAAACATAAATTCTTTTAGACATTATAGAATATAGTTTGATCAGGTCAATAACTATAAATAGGTAAATGTATAACACTATTTAAAGCATCATTGTTTGGTGTAATTTAGTTAATATAATTGTAATTTAATGATATAAATGTCTATAAAGTATAGATTCACTTGTCCTCATTATTTTCATAAATATTCATGGAAATTCATATTCTCAGCCAAATATGAAAGAAAATTCAAAATGTGATATTTGCATGAACAAAGGAATCTGTAGTAGAATACAACTGTGGGACCCTTCTTGAAATACAAAGTGACTATGTGGCGAATGAGGGCACCAACGCCTTTATATGTGTAGCAATGCCAGGGAAGACACTCAGGGAGCTGTTAAAAACCATGGCGAAAGAATGACAAAGAAACTAATTTTTATTACTTCTATACCTAGGCTCATGACTTTGAAGATCAAACATTGATTCAAATGTCTGACGTCTATACAGAGTTGGTGTCACCTTGTAGACACATAAATAATATTCAGTAGTTACTGAGATTCACAAAGCGGGTCTTTTTATATTGTAAGTATTTTTAGCGATTGATCTTCTGATGTGCCTTTGGCTTTGCGAGAGGGAAAAGGGGACTGAACGATTATAGATGATTTAGGTCTCATCCACCTTTCTCCTCTCAGATCCCGGCAGATTCCAAGCTCAGGGTCACTGTACCATCTAAGAATGAAGATGGTGCTTCGTGCAGTACAAATCTTTTTCTTAATTCTCAGTCTTCGGTTTAAAATGTATTCATTTAGCGCTGATTGTTAACAATCATCATCAAGAGAATATTACAATTGGCCAATTTCTACTGTAATTAAAATGTCAGGGTAAAAATTGCACTCACATCGGTCTTTTATAATTCTGCATTGCCGCTTTGAATATCTTATACATTTAAACAAAAACCCAGGAGCATACGTTTATTAAGAACCTGACTTCGTCAAATATATCCCTAATATATTTTTGTTATTCAACAAATTTTCTTACCTATGTGTCTTCTGAAAGTTCCCACATACTAAATATGTGTCAGCCTAATTCTGCATCTTTCACATTTAACAAGAGAGTGTCCTGTATCAGAATATAGACTTTTGACTGGTGTGTCATCATCTCTGATATTCATATGTAGCAACATTATAAAATAGCAAGTCCTTCATAATTCTCTTTGAATTTATTATGGTAATGATAACCATAAGTGATGAACTTTGTGTATTTTATGGACACAATGGGCAATTCTATATGACTGAGACTCTAATTTTACTCTATACTAATGGGCACTAATTGTAATGATCAGCGATCATGTCAGTTATAGGCAGTGGTGATAGCAATTTTATGACAGCCATGAATATCCTCACACCATTTTGACTAGAACATGGAGCCACCATTTGTAAAGACAGGAGACCAAACTGACCATTGGGCAACGATTTTCTATGTTCTGTATCTTACAAGGTCCCCTAGTTTTGACTACGTGAGGCATCTTGTTCTTACTGCTGATAGCTATCTCGCTTCACTTGCTTTCCTATTTCAGTATTGTTTCTGTTGTAATAGACTCACCATTCTCAAAAAAGAGAACCACTTACGCGGCTTTTAAGAAAAAAGATACCTTTATAATGGTGGCACTAGATAGAATATCTCTTAAGTGCAGCGAATTGTGGCTGTAAGTCTTAGAAACTATGCTGCAGAGCATCTGGGAAGGAAGGCATGCTAGACTTGCTGTCTACTTCCTTGTTGATGTTCCGCGTGTTCCCTGCTTTCTGCTGTGACCACATGTAGACAGTTCTTTGACAGTTATTAAATGTATGCCCCAGCTACAGATAGACTCCAGCTCGGAAGCAATGAAATAAAGTCATTAAGAAAAAAATCACTTGCAGATTGAGTGAAGAACAAAAAAGGCACAGAAGAACTCAGAGGCACAGAGGAAACTGAAAGTCAAAGCCATGAAGAGGAGGTAACGTTCCCCAAATATTGAGGACAGACAGGCACTTGTGTTAATACTAGCAACAAGTACGTGGGGAAATTGAGGGAAACTCCACATATATCTAAAGTCAGATGGAGCCCTAGGAGGGCTCTGCACTCCATGTGATAAGACACTTTAAGTGGACACTGTGTCCTTGACTGTCCTTCTCTAGCCACTTACCTCCTCCGTGTTTTCATGGTATCTGCCATTATGGCTCTATACTTTTCTGATCACTGTGTCATAAAACTTTCTCTTTAGCTAATTCCCTTTCCCAAACATGAATCCTTGGAAATTGAGACATCATTTTATTGTATCGTTTTCCTCCGGCTCCCTGAGAATGATAGGGATACAGTGAGTATAGAACTAAAGGCTGAATAAGTGCAGACACACAACAGTGAGCAAGGAGAACAAGAAGCAATTAGACAAGGTCACTGTGTTCTGGAGCCAAATTCAATGGGTGCGAGCATGGCAGGGTCTGCTACCATCTACATCGCACAGCCACGCCACACTTACCTGCCTTCTCCAGCGTGTCTTTTGTTAAGTGCACAGATTTCAGGTATTTTCATGGCTTAGACTGACTCTGCAGTATAGTGAAGATTCACATCACTATATATAGCACAGGTCCCTCTGAAAGGTCAATGGGACATTGCAGTTATAAAAGGCTTGAAAATCCTCACAGGATGCACAATTCCAAAGCTGAAGGACTACTTCTTCCCCTATTGTTTTCTATAAATGGTAATTAGCTTAAAAATGATAACAGAGTTGCCAGACTGAAGCTTGATTCCTTTTTGTATTCATCAAGATGAAGACTGTATTAGAAATTGACAAGTTGGTAAATACTTGGAAATAAGTTGGAGATTAGTCCACTCCCATTTTTATGAATTCTATTACATAAATGACAATGCATAAGTAATATGTTTAAACTTATAAGGGCATGTGACATTTTCTGTGTATATAAATATTAAGCGTGGACATCTTTAAATTGAGTTACCGCTAGCTATCCTAATACATTACCTTATTTTTTTCCAGCATTGCTGCATTTCTATGGTAAGCAAGCTTGGCTTACAAAACATTAATAATATCTATGTGATACACACTGTGCTGAAACTATTATATTAGTTACCCTATTTAATGCTCATCACAATTCCATAACACGGGTATCATGACTGCTCTTATAGTTCGGGTATAAAATGTGTCCCATATGTTCATGTGTTTGAACATTTGGTCCCCACCTGGTAGTACTGTTTGAAAAGGCTGTGGAAACTTTAAGAGATAGGAACTAGCTAGACTTGGGGTGGGTAGACCCTGAGGTTTATAACCCAACTACTTCCCATGCCTTCTATGCTTCCTGTTCCACTAAGATATGAGGAGGGGGAAAGTCACAGCAGCACGCTCTTGCAGCAGTGGAGCCATGCCCCCATGCCTCTTCTTCATACACAACGGGCTGTATCCTGTCAACCCACAATGGTAATAAAACAACCAACACAACTTCTGTCTAAATTAGGAGCGTACTGCTTGAAGAAAGGGGCTCACATCCCTAATGGTAATAGGTATTAGAGGTAGGAATTGAAGTTAGAGGCCATTCCCTTATCCCCACATGCCTTATTTATAGGAAAAAAGGGAGGGGACTGATATTATTAGTAAGGAAAATGTGCTATATGAAAAATAATAACCTACACAGGAGATATTGCATATTGGATCTACCTAGATCCCTCTGTCCTCAAAATAGCTTAGATCAGGAAAGCTCTGAAGCAACCTTAAATTGGTGTTTCCAAATGTAGAGAACTTGGATGTATGCACACTCAGTGGGTCTAATCAGAAGCTCCCTAATTTGATAACACACAGAGAGAAGGCATTACTCTCAATTAGTAATAATCACATTTGGAACATCATTGTATCTGTCAACTAAGTGGGGCCTTGCAGACTCATGCTTCAATAGCTTTGGGCCGTGCATCTTATTCTTAGAAAGATTTTTGAAACAATGCGTTTCCAATGTGCATAGACAGAGTGGATGAAACGAAAACCGGATATGGGACTGTGGGAGGAGAAACAGGAAGATAGCAAACCAAAGCGTAAACTAACGTATTCAAGAATGCGCGAGCTGTGATTGTGCTCTCTTTCCAACATCTTCATCCTTCCAGAGTTGGAGATGTTAGAACACCTCTGACTTAAATTCCACCCATTGTTAGCCTTCTTACTCCAAATGAGGTTTTTATATTAAGTTTATTGGTAATATTTTATCTAGGTTCATGTTTATTTTTACATATTTATCATAGTTTTCCCCCTAGTATATTTCAGTTATAAATATGATTTTGGAGATCTATGTATTTGATATTTTTTTTTAAAAAATCAACAAAGTTATATACTTTAAAAGTCTTCAGCTCTTTTTATCAACCATATGGCAATTAGAACTTCTACACTACCCTCTAAATTATAGAGGAAAAGAAGGAAAACGCAAGAAAATAGCAATTTTGAGAATAATTTTGTCTATCTAGACCAATAAAAGAGGAAGTACACGAATACTTTCATCAGAAATAGGAGAGCATGTTATTGTTTCATAAAGTCCCTGGGTGTTTTAAGAGAACCAAATACAAGTATTCAAGGGCATTTGGGGAATAAATCTATCATTATAACAGTTGTATCTCTCTAAAAATCTCCACTGAGAGAAGAAAGATTTCTAGAGAAAGAACCAGAAACGAAATTCTGGAAACACAACCTTGAAGGTTGAAAAGCTATGACATAGTTGATGGTGTGCTTAGCAGCCTCAATAAGCCAACTCTCCTGGTTATACAGCTACAAATGAGCAAATGCTTGAATAACTATTTTCTCCTATTTGATTTTAAATAAAGTAGATACAGTCAGAACAGCCTGGGTATTCTAGACTGTAGGCTGCCAAGGAGAGTGAATGAGTGAGAAACAAATTGATTAAAATGAAAAAAAATATGCTATAGTATTATATGCTAAGCATATAATAATGAATAGAATTTTTAAGTTCTGGGATCTTATCACATAAAAAGACAGTGGACAGTTTTAGTCTATAATAGGAAGCAAGATGAAGAAGACAGTAAAAACGACAAGAAAGGCAGTTGTGCCAGTGGAGGAGATAAAACTCTGATTTTCAAACATCTTACTCCTCAAATGCTGAAAATTGATTGGAAGAAGTGCAGAGAATTATTCCAGAGAACAGAGCAAAAATGAGGGAAGTGCAATCTCTTCAAGATATTAAAAGTTCTAAAGAACGAGAAATAGATTTAGTTTGACAAAAGGGTATACAGCTAAGAAAAAGAGTCAGACATGCAGGGAGAGGAGGTGCTGTCTCACATTAAGATTTTCAGAGTTTCCCACTACAGAAGTATCCTGAGGAGCTGGCCAAAGTCCTTCTGTGGGATGTGGAGAAGCAGAACCCCTTGATCATCCAAGGAGAAGCTATGGCAAGAGTAATAAATTAGTTGGAAGTCTGTTTGAGAATTTAATATCCAAGTTGTTTTTTTTTAACTTAACATAAAAAGAGCAATGGATTGAGCTTGCCTTACACACACACACATCTATAATCATATGAGAATCCAGATTCTTCAGAACTCCCTAACCCTACTAAGGGCTAGTGTTTACGGGTGTTGTGGGAGCTGGAACGATGCTGGGAACATCAAGAAGGGTTAATGGTGATGGTAAGTCAGGTGAAATTTGTAAAGTGTAGGTTAAGTCTCTCCTATCTAAATCCATCCCATTATTCAAGGTCTAGTTTCAGGGGCATCCCTCAGAGAAATGCCTCTCTAGATTTTAACAGGTGGTAGGTGCCATTATGTCCTAGTAAATATGATTGAAGCTGATCATTTAAATGCCTTTTTGTCTCATCTCTTACTGAAAATAACCTAACAAAGGTATAAAATTGCAAACTTCTAGAATATTCCTTTAAAATCTCCTCAGAGTTAATTTTTCTGATCACCATATTGCATTTTCTCATTTTTTACTATTTCCCCATCAATAATCTCAGTTCTTAAATCCTTGATGATAGTGATTCCACTAAATCTCCCTCTTCTAAATGCCCATCCTTGTTGTTGGGATATAATTAAGTTTCCAGGTTGCTTAGGAAACTAAACCTAGGCAGCAGCTGTCAGGGTTTTACAATGAGGTCCCATTCCAATTCAATTCCTTTGTCAGAGGTTACATGGACGACACGTATTATTCCAAAGGAAGTGTTTTTAAAATAGTGTGTTTAATTGTACTTAAAAATATAAATTTGCAATGTTCAAGAAATCATCATTCTGAGAGTTGTTGAGGGAAAGGAAGCCTGTGAGGCTGCTGGGGCCACACATTCCAGGAGGTAACAAGCCATTGTGTCAGGTGCAGGCAGCGCTGGGGACTTGGCTGTAAAAGAGATAGGAGCTGTGTTTGTAGGCGTGCCAGCATCTCTAGGCAGGCAAATGGAAACCACCTGCCAGAGCAACGATACCCAAGAGCCCACCTCAGGCCAGGCAGGCAGAGTCAATTGTTCTTAGGAAATGAAAGAATAAAAGAGTTCAGTGTCATAGAAATTAAAATTGCTCCAGTGATGAACAACATATGGATAACGGCTCAGCTGCGGCTTTTACAGAGGTGTTGAGCTTCCGTAGATACTTTTTGTGTGTTTTATAACCATAATTAAAGATATTTATTGGAGGGTGAGTATATCAACTAGAAAAATTATAAGCATTTCCTTTTTAAATACGTTAAAATTATTGACTAATATTTGTGCCATTTGTATACATGTTCATTTATGCACTCACCAACACATGCTTATTGTATGCCAACGATGCAATATGAATGTCCAGGTGCAGAGGAACACAGAAGAAGCCTCTGATAACGTCACTAGACAGAACAAAGGGTAGACTCCTCAAAACAGCCTTGTCAGCTATGTTGAGACAGTTTCTTTACCCAAATGATAATTAAGAGTTGTGCATTTTTACATAGCAGAAATAATACATTTTATTTAAAAAGAAATTGTTTTCTCTCACATGTTGAATCTGAAGCAACATGTGTATGAGTTTAGGGAGGACTATTAGAGAATAGGAAGGGGACATGAAGGAGGGAGATGCACAGATAAGCATGCACAATGGCGTTATAAGAATGATCAAAACTATTTACACACACATATGAAGTTGTTAAAATGAAACCCAGGTTATAACACAATTAATATGCAACAAGAAAAGCCCTTTCTAGTAGAAATAGTTTTATTTTTCAAAACATTGTCCTTAAGATTCATTTGTATTTACATGTAGAAACTGGGAAACACTTATTGAAATTACAAAACCTAACTAGTATTACGTTCATTGATTAGAAAATGTAGTACGTAAGTGACTGAAATGAATTATCCTGAAAAATATGTTTGACTCAGTCTTTCTCATGTAAGTTCATCTGTTTAGTTCCTTTATAGACAAAACAAAGACTCAATATTTCATTGAAATAGAAATTTGATGAGGCTTGCTATACGGGTAAACACAGAAATAATGTTTTATATATGTAAAAAATGTGTTCTTTCTATAGTTGTGGTACAAGTGTGTATGTATATCAATTATATCAAATTTCTTTTTTAACCAAATGAAATACAAAATAAAACAAAAACCATCACCTTGAAGTTGTGGAAGGCAAAGCAACAGGATGAAGAGTCTCAAGAGCAGGCACAAGAATCAGACACCCACTCATTCACACATTCCGGAATCCCATAAAAATACTAAGCTGAAAGCTATAATATATACACAGAGGACCCGGCACAGACCTGCGAAGGCCCTGTGCTTGCTGCTTCAGTCTCTCTGAGTTCATATGCTCTTTTCTCACTTGATTTAGAGGACTGTTCTCTCCTGATGGTCCCCATCATCTTTGATTCTCACACTCTTTCTGCCTCCTCTCCTGTGTGGTTCCCTGAGCTCTGAGGGGAGTGATTTGATGGGACATCCCATTTAGAGCTGTGTGTTTCAGGGTCTTTATCTCTGTAATGTCTGCCTGTGAGTTTCTGTATTTGTTCCCATCTGCTGCATGAGGGAGCTTCTCTGATGCTTAAGCAAGACACTGATCTATGAGTGTAGCAGAATGCCATCAGTAGTAATTTTATTCTTTTCAAATTATTTATTTATTTTAGATCAATAGTGTTTTTTTTTTTTTTAACCCTAGGTTTCTGAGCTTTCTAGTCTCTTGGTTTTTGGTCACCCAATTAGTATCAGGTATGGGTTCCATTCCATGGAGTAGGCATTAAGTTAAATCAGACATTGATTGGTTACTCGCACAAGCTTTGTGCCACCATTGCCCTAGCATATTTGGCAGGCAGGGCAGGTGGTAGACCCAAGATTCTGTGGCTACGCTGATGTTTGCATTTTTCTTTTGGTAGCCTGCAGAGTACCTTTAGGAAGACGGAGATCAATTTACCTCAAGATCTAGCTATCCCACTCTTGGGCATATACCAAAAAGACATTTCATCCTACTACAAGAACATTTACTCAACCATGTTCATTGCTGTTCTAGTCATAATAACCAGAAACTAGAAATGACCCAGATATCCTTCAACAGAAGAATAAATAAAGACAATGTAATTGTCTTTGTAATTTACATTACAAATGTGATGTCTTATGTCATTTACATAATGGAGTATTACTCAGCCATTAAAAATGACATAATGAAATTTGCAGGCACATTGATGGAACTAGAAAAAAAATCATCGTGAGTAAGTTAACCCAGGCCCAGAAAGATAAAAATATGATGTGTATTTGCTTCTATATGGATATTAGCCTTTAAATAAGTGACATCCAAACTATCATCCGTACACTCGTAGAGGAAGGGACTGGGTAAGAAGGTAGGGACACGTGGATCTCTCAGGAACTGGGATATAGAATAGATTTTATGGGTGGACTGAGAAAGAGAGGAAGTGGGAATTCGAGGATCAGGTAGGAAAGGGAGATAGGACTGAAGGAGGGAATCTGCGGAGACACGACTAGAATTGAGGGCTATTTGAGAGATAGTAATGGAAATCTAGTGTAGTGGAGACTTCCTAAAATATATGAAGGTGATCTTAATGAAGTCTCCAAGTAATGAGAGAGATGGAGACTCAACAGGCCATCTCTTGTCATCAAATGAAGCTTCCAGTAAAGCCTCATTGTTGAAGAGAGCACCCACACAACTGATTTAATATGGATAGGGTGAGCTGGTGCTGGCATAGAATCTTCACCCCTACATTCTAGTGGCTTTGGCATGGACATAGTTTTCAATATATGCCTGATATTTGGCTGGTGCTGAAAATGGTAAAGAGAAAAAAATTTTAAAACTATGAATAACCTTTTATGCACATTTCATATACTAAATGAATGATAGATTTAATTGCAGCTTTACAATTTTTTAAAAGAAGTGTTTACTTTCTTTTTGTGGAGTTTGGATTAGAAAGAAGAGTATGAAGAAGGGCGTTGTGTCTGGTGTCTTTACTCTGTCTCAGTGGTGAAGTGCAGAGGATTTGTGATCAGATAGGGAGATTTAAAAAGATAGACACATTTGAGAGGAAATTCAGAGAAAACTTTGACAGCATTTTGATTTGGGGTCCTGCCAGATGAGAAAGAGAGACCAAAGTTCAAGTTAGTACTTGACCCAGGCAGATAGTGTGCTCCTAAAGACCATCACCAGAGATACATTCAATTATGGTAATAAAGACTGAACACTATTCCCGGCTCCTTCTTTCTCCTGGCCCTGGAGACACAGTGCAGAACAAGCCATAGAAGTAGGAGGAAACAAGCTGCCAAATGTATAAACATGATTATGTATGATTATACAGTCAGGATGCGAAGTCCTAACTATGAAGTTCTAAGTTGACAAGAAAGAAAAGGTAGGATGTGGTAATCAGTGATGGGAGATAAGAGAATGTGGAGGTGGGATATTTCAGCACGTCATTCTAAGCATATGTTAGATGGAGTGACTAGTGAGGTGGACGCAGTCTCATTAATATTGAGGAAAGCTGCATCCCAGGCAAAGGAAATAGTCCAGAAGGTCTAAGATATGAGTATACTCCATATGCCCGAGAGGGAGCAGAAGGTTAGCAAGAGTGTGAAAGTGAGCAGGTTTAAATAAGGAATTTCAATTCCAATTTGATTCTGACATCAATAAGAAAATAATGAAATAGTTTTGCTACTAGGTGAAATATTTTGAGTTTAAGGGAATAAGAAAGTAGGATGCCAAAGAGAAGAATGAAATAAAATGCCTAGCGGAGGGATAAATTTGCTAGCGACTGTATGAGGTGGCTACCCCCAGTTGTTCTCATTTGCTTTCAAAGTATTATAAGACAGGTTATCTCCTGAGGATAAGGATGAGAATGAATTTAGGGAAGATTTGGGGAAAGAAGAGATGAGTGATGTTCTTTTACATGAATATAAGTTAAAAAAAAATCAACTTTAGTCAGATTTATCCAGGTTTTACGTTTATTAAGCTAATGCTAACGGGTTAAAGGAGAATGGAGGAACCGATGATGCTTCCAGGAGTTTGATTATGATATTGTGTCGGAGGATGAGCATGCTGGATGATGAGTGAGTAAAGAGATACATACAGAGTATTCAGATGATGGAGAAATCGCTCCACTCAAGTTATTAGAATGCGCTGTCACTAGAAGATGGAAGAGAGAGAGAGAGAGAGAGAGAGAGAGAGAGAGAGAGAGAGAGAGAGAGAGAGAGAGAGAGAACTGAAATTGATGTCTCAGAAGTGGTGCCGGGGGTCATGGCACGGACTTGAGTAAGTGGGAGGGTGGGAGAACGCATTCAGGGATGTGTTAAGTAGGATTGGATGGACTGCTTAAATTAGGTGGTTATTGAAATTATCAAATCTCGAGTTTGGATTGGGAGCAGAGAACGTGATGCAGATGCTAACGTTAGAAAATGATTTCAGCTGAGGAGTATACAATTTAATTATACAAGCTTCAGATTATTTTGAGCATTTGCAAAAAGACTAGAGGAGAGAGATATTTCTGGAATATATGGTTTTAGAGTGACTTCTCTATATACAATGTGTTCATTAAAGTACTCAGATCTACGAGATGATTAGGAAAAATGTGTAGAAAGAATTAGAGATCAAGATAGTGAGATGTGTAAGAAATGAGATGACTTGGTTGGTGAGTTGAAGGCAAATGCGTGGAAATGCTGACATCAACTGATGGAAGTTGTGAGGTTAATTAACCTTTAAAAAAGGGAGAGAAGAAAGCACAATAAGAACTGCACAGAATAGTAGAAGAGACAAGACAAGCAGTATGACAGAATGGAAGTGGTGATACATTTTAAGAGGGAGGCCGTCTTTGCCATGACTAAGGCTAAGGAAGTTTTCGATTAAGGTAGTAACAGAAGAATATTCTTTGTGTAGAGCAAGGTGAGGATGGAATGACTGTAGCAAAGTTCTTATCTGTGGAACAAGGAAGCAACATGTCAGATTGCCTTACTTTGAGGATAGACTTAAAGGCAGGAGACGCAATTTGGTAAGTGTGAATTATTCCGAAGAAAAAAGGAAAAATTTTTTAGGTGGAAGACTGGGAATAATGAGACTTAGACATGATTTGTAGTTATTCTTTTAAACAAAAGCCATGTACATGAATACGCTCTCACATTCATATTTCTGTTTTCACATGGCCGTGCACTGGGGAACAGCCTCGGCAGATCAAGACTTTGAGGAGGTGGATGTGGAGTTGGTGAAAAATCACTCACGCACATGTTTTCTTGAATGAAGATCTCAGCTCTCTTTATTTATACTTTTTCTAGACAGGACCAGACTTTTCTCTTTATTCAGACTTTTCCCATCTCCTTTTTCTCTATATAGAATTTAAGTATTTTTTCCTCTCTATACAATTTAATTTTACACACATAATATATCTCTTGTGAGAGAAGGCAAGCTTTAATAACCTTATTCTTTTCATTTCCCATAATCACACACTCATTCACACGTTCATACATCTTGTAGATGAAGCAAAGCCTCAATACACACAAACCTCTTACACATCTAGTATCTTATAAACTTTAACATACATACGCCTTACCATACATCTTGCAAACTATCTTTTAGATGAAGCCTTGTGGACTCAACCTGGAGGATTCAACCTTGTGCATTCATTCTTGTGCTTTCGTTCAATCTTGTAGATACAACCAAGGCCTCAACGCTTCAACACACACACATCTTATATACCCTTTGAACAAAGCCCTTAAGCAGGTTACCATGAAAATACCCTCACGTAACAAAACATCTCTCGTATGTTCCATTCCCATAGTTACATCGTACAACAAAGCTACGGATTTTCTATTACAAATCAACAGAGTTTATGGAGGCCAACTGTTTTCTCTCAGCCAACTTCCTTGTTAGGCTGTAGTTTATGGTAACCAAACAATAACCAATCATTCTATTATTAATATTAATCAAAGGATCACAAGTAAGAAAATTTTTACTTTTTCTTTATTTTATAGAGAAGAAAATTTGTCTGTTCCATTGTCTTTATGTTCTCAAGCTGCTCCAGCAAACTCATAATAATAACTGTAAAACAAGGAAAATCAAAGTTGATCAAACTTAACAGTGGGCACTGAAACTCACCTGTCATCTATAAATCATCTTTTGTATTTGTTTCCTGATCTAGCAAGTCCTCAGCAAGCAAGAATATGTTTTGCTTTCCCTGGGTAACTTTCTCCATAGCAGCTGGGAAGACAGTCATTCTGACTATGCAGGTTTCTTAGTTATTCTTTCTTGAGACTCATTTGAACCAACTTAACTGAGTGGCATTGCCTTTTTAGAAAATTCCACTGCTGTTCAGCAGAAGAGGTCATTCAGGAGACATTCCCCCAGAAACAGTGGGCTCTACTCCTCAAGCCCCAATACTGGCTGCATTTCCTCTGATATGGCTCCAGACAGTAGTGAATGCATTAAAAGAAAATGTTTAAGAAATATCTACTATCTACTCTTGATTATACCTTTTTCAAATGTAGTGAACACAACTTATTCAATTTCTCAATCCAAATATCTACTGTAGTGCAATATAGACATGAAAGATAGCATTTTTAATTGGTTTCTACATCAAAATGATATTTTAAGAAACAGTAATAAAATTAAAATGAATCACAGAGAAAAAGAAAGGTTCAGAAGTGGTTTATAGTGACAAGATAAAGAGCTTAATCACTGTGCTATGTTTGTCAGGGAAATAGACACCCCAAAAGAAATGTCAGAAAGACTCCTAAAACAGTAACCCAGAGTTGACCGTGGATAAAGTAGCAGTTTTGGAGTTGTTGGAGTGGAAGAATAAACTACCTTGAAAGAAAATACTCAGCTACCTTCCAGAATTGGACTCTTGCCTAACAACTAACTATATGACTGGAGAGAGTTATTTAATATATCCCACATACACAATTATTCAGGTTTCTCTAAATTTTATTAAAGGCATTAAGTAAAGATAAGGATTCACTCAAGAAAGTCTAAATCTTTCTGAGGACAGAGACTATAGCATTTGCACTTTGACACCAGATATTTTTTACAGAAACTTCTAAGATATTCTTATTGGGGATGGACAAGAAAATGGATTGCCCTCTTCTCTCAAGTTCAAATGTGAAAGTACAGCATAAATTGGGAAGGGCAGGCTATTAATATATCTGATTTACCTCAGACTTAAGTTAAAGACACAATATTCTGGACAAGCACAACAAAGAAGGAGAGCTGTGCCTTCTTCCTCCACTAGGGTTTTGTCCAGGTTGAAAGCACTCCTGAGAGATAAGTACTAATGATAGGGAGTTCTACATCTCTGCTTAAAAGAATGAACTTTGTAACAAACTGTAGACAAATTCACAGGTTGAAAAAAAAAAGCATTATTGAAAACAATGGACAGATTGGACAATAGCGTGTTAGTGAGTTCTCAGAGCTTTGTAATAAAATCAATAGCAATCAAAGCTTCAGAACAATCAAAAGTTAACCAGAAGAATCAAAGATGAGCCAAGATAGACTTTTCAGGAATCACAGTAACCCGGGGGATGGGAAGGATATGTGTAAAGTAGAAGTGCCATCAGAATAAGCAGGACAAAAGGAAGATCTGAAAATATTTCTCAAGACACAGAGGGAACATTCAGCAGAGAGTTGAAGCCTCAGCATCTCTAGGTTAGTATCTTGTAGTTGAACAGTAATATCATCATATCAATGGGACACTCCTAGCAAGCCAAATGAAAAATAAAATCATATATACTTTTGGTAGTCTTAAAGACTTGTGTCTGCCAAATCTGTTTTCTCTCAGAGGTGTTATATGTAGGGAAAATCTAAGCTAATATTTCCTGGCTACTCAAAAAGAAAAAAGAGTTTCCTTAAAATTAAAAAAAAAAAAAACTTCAAAGTCATATGTGTATAGAAGAACAAAACAATAAAATTAAACAATAGCTTACTAAAGAGGATTAACTTACCCAGGTTTTACCCTGTCACCCAGGTAAAAAGACAAAAGGGAAAATGTTTGAATAGAGGTTCTAGAGGCTACGCATTATGTCTGAGATATATTTCAGATCCAATTCAACTCTCCATTAAATGAATGAATAAATGAACAAGCAAAGTAATATCATCAACTATGGGACAAGAAGAGGGAATCAGAATCTTGACATATTATAATAAATTATCTGAAATGCAGGATTTTAAGCAACACTTACAAGAAACAATCAAAGCAGAAAGTGTGACCAGCATTTGTAACTACTCAGAGAACTACAGTGCCCCATGTGTAGACAGAGATGACATCGCAACAGCATTTCCTTAGATAAAGGGTCAATAAAGAAATGCTTTTCTTTTTTAGAGAACCACAGAGCAACTCTGAATTGAAAACCATTAACAACTGACACAGGGCTTCAGTAAGAGTGAGTAGGAAGAAGAAGGAAGAGAAAGGAAGCGAAGAAGCGAGAAAGTCTGCTCAAAAAATAGTAACTGAAAACTTGCTCAAATTGATGAAAGAAAAATGTTCATTTGTACATCCAAAACTTAAAAAATTCTAAATAGGGTAAGTACATTAAAATCTATAGCTAGACAAATTTACAATAAAAACAATGATAGAAAAAGACAAAGAGAAAAATCCAGAAGGCAGTAAGGTAAAAATGACAGGGACAAGGGAGTCCAAGTGAGATTATTTTAACGGCAGATGTCTCATCAGGAACAATGGAAGTCGGAGGCAGTGGGATGACATATTCAGAATAGTAAAAGTGAAAATTGTCAACCAAAACTTTTTCCAGAAAAAAAGTCACCTGTCAAAAATGAAGGCAGAATAAAGAAATTCCAAGATACATAAAAACTGAGAGAATTTGTTCTTTATAGACCTGTCTTAAAAAGAAGGGGATTCTTCAGGTTGAATGTCAATGGTATCAGACAGTACTTTCAATCCATCCTCTGACAAACTCTATCATTAAAATAAGTATGTAGGCAATTATAGAAGATAATGTAATTGATCAATTATCTAGTCAGAAAATCTATACAGAACCCAAGAACTTGTATTACACTATAGACTAAATGGACCTGAGAGGCATACGTAGAATACACCACTAGCACTAACAGAAAACACATTTCTCTGAACACCTATTTAACATCATCCAGGATCATTCGAATGGTAGGCTGCACAACAGCCCTTTCTAATTTATGAGGACTAAAATCCTATAAAATATTTTAATGACAATGGTATGAGACTAGAAATCAGTAACAGAGTTTTAAAAGACTCACAAAATGGAGAATAAATGACATGCCTAAGCAACTAGTGTATCAGAAGAATTAAAAAAATATATAAAATAATATATATAAAATATACCATCGTATATATGTGCACATGCACAGACAGACACAGACACACACAAAGATAAAAAGATACCAAGAAAGCTTTCACACAAACTAACATTGCAACTCGAGCAACTACAAAAACATGCAAAATCTACGGACAAATTTAACAGAACAGAAGAGTGATAGATGATGTAAAGGTAAAGATACAAAAGAAAAATATCAATCGATGAGGTGTTATTGATAAAGATTTTTTTAATTGTCAATTTTTAGATAGAGTACGAAAAGAAATAGACAAGGCTCAAGAAAACAGGAGCAGAAATGAGAGAAAATTACATCTGAAGCCACGTATATTTAAAGCCTGCTGGGTATAATTGTGAACAACATCAACTATAATGAATTGTTATGTGCTATTACAAAACATATCTAGAAGAAATGAATAAATTCTTAAATGCTCATACAAACTATGGAGATTGAATGATTAAGAATAAGTCAGAACGCTGAGCAATAAAAAGTCTCCTACCAAAGCAAAGCCCTAAACCAGATGGTTTGGAGGGTGAATCCTACCAAGCATTTAAAGAATAATTAATAGTAATCTTAAAATCTTACACAGGAATGAGAAAAAGGAACTTTTCAGGCTTGTCTTAAGATACCAGCATTATCTTTGTATCAGAGCTAGATAAAGACACTGAAAGAAATGAAAATTGCCTTTCAATGTCCTTAATGAGCATGAGTGGAAAAATCCTCAGCAAAACTAACAAGTTAAGTGCAATATCATATTAAGAAGATCACATTCCATAATTAGGTGCATTTTATCTTTTGCAGGCAACGATGGCTTAATATAATCTAATTAATCACTGTGTGACATGCTGTTACTGAATAGAGGATAAAAATAATATGATGATCTCAATGGATATATGAAAAGCATGTGATAAAAGTTATCATCCACTGTTTTTAACTCTCAGAAGTATTGAAGAACTTTTCCTCAACATTATAAAGGCTATATATGACAAATTTGTACTATAACAATTACAAAAGGATATGAAATAAGTTTTAATATAATATTTTTATTAATTTTTGAGAGTTTAGTATATTTTGATCATATCCACTACAACAGGCTCTTCTCAGATATATACCCTCTCCCCTCCCAATTTCATGTCATTTTCTTCTTTAATAATTCACCAAGTTGAGTTTATGCTGATCCTATACCCCAGGAGGGGACCATTCACTGGAGGATGTTTGACCTACCAGGGCCACATTTTTCCCCTTTTATTGAAGATAGCTTCTTTTAGTCACATGATTATGGTTTCCCTTCCCTCTACTCGTCCCAGTTCCTCCAAAGCCTCCCTCCTATCCATATCCACCCCCCTTTTAGGACACTCATAAGAAAGCAGACAGGCTTCTAAGGGATAATAATAAATAAGATAATTAAAAAAAAAACCCTAACACATCAGAATAGGATAAAGCAAACAGAAGGGAGAGAGCCCACAAAAAGGCACAAGAAACAGAGACCAACACGTTTGCACACTCAGGAACCCCATAAAAGCACTAAACTGGAAGTCATAATATATATACAAATGGCACTCTTTTCATTTGTTTTTCTGCAAGATTTCCTGAGCCCTGAGCAGAGGATTTAATGGAGACATCCACTTTATGGCTGAGTGTTCCAAGATCTCTCATTCTTTGTATACTGTCTGACTGTGGAAATCTATTTTGTTCCTATCTGCTGCAGGAAGAAGCTTCTCTGAGCAAGCCACTGATCTATGAGTATAGTAGATTGTCCTTAGGAATCATTATGCTGCTACATTTGTTTTTTTTAAGAACAGTAGTGTTTGATTTAAACAGCTGTCTCTTTCTTGCCCAGCATTTCTTTTACTGTTACAGTCTCATGGCCTAGACACTGACCCAATTTATCATATCTGGGTGAAAAATTTTACTTTCTCCTTTTAGTTCGCTGTTTAATATAAATTAAAACTACTTCTAAATTTCATCTTACCCCAGAGAGAATTGCTGATAAATTAAAAAATAAAATAAAGGACAGCACCTGCCGGTAAGGATATCGGGAACAGGGTAGCCTCATGCACTGTTTGGGGAGGATAAATTGCTGCAGCCCTTCTGGAAATTAGTGTGGCAGTTCATCAAAAAAAAAATAGAAAAAGATCCAATATATATCACAGCTAACCTACTGCTGGTCCTAAGAACAAAGAGTTCAAGACTGGGAACAGATTTGTATCAAAGAAAGGAAATAAACTATACTTAAGGATAAATGAAGAAAGAAGGATTATCATACATAGCAAGCAAGATTAATAAACAAACCTAACAACTGTTGACTTCCTTTACCTTGTCAGTTTCATTAGAAGACTTAAGATGGCATACTACAATTACTTGTATACATCATTAAGTTGTAACACATGCAGATGCAATAAAGTATAATAGTAATAAGCTAATGTTAATATCTGACAAGAAGTAGGAGGGGTGAGGCTGTACACACAGCCTCTCATTCTTTCCCTCTAATGTTAGGAAACTGGAGGAAGGGTTAAAGATGTGTATTGTAAACACTTTAACTCGCACCAGGTACTAAAGTTGACTTTAAAAAGTGGGCTCACAGGCTTAAATGCCAGTGTTAAATCTATAAAACACGTAGAAAAGGAAAAAAAAACACACATATGCAATCATGTGTGTGTGTGTGTGTGTGTGTAAACATACGTGACACATGTGGAGATAAGAGGAGAGCATGAAGGAGTCAGCCATCTCCTTACACCATGTAGATATTGGGGATTGAACTTAGGTTGTCAAACTTGGCAGCAAGTATCCATTTAGGGATCTCATCAACCGGAGTATATCCTTGTGGCTTTAAATTAGGTCATTATTTCCTAGACCAAAGGAACAAATGTCAAAAAATCCTGTATATGTTGGATTGGGTCAAAATTAAAGCTTTTGTACTAGGTAGTGGCGCTCTTGATACAGTGAAAAGAGAACTGTAAGACCAGGAAGACTTATTTGCAAACTGTATGCTTTTAATGTTCCTATAGATTTATGAAATATATAGAGAACTCACAGAACTCAATAATAATATCAAACAATCTGATTTAAAATGGCAAGAGATTTGAGCAGATACTTTTACAGTGTTACAAAAATGACTAATACTAAATAAAGCAGATACACAATGTCTTACGCACATAAGAAGGTTCTCACTATAATAGAGAAAGGCACAACAATGAAACATCACTTCATATAAACTAGGAAGGTTATTATTAATAAACAAATATAAAACAAAAACTACCAACTTATGCTCTTTAGGATGAGTAGAAGCTGGTATTGTCACAGACTATCGTTGGCAATATATGACTTAGCTATTCGGGAATAGTTTGTCAGTTTGTTTAAAATTGTTGCCACATGGATTAATTTCCATGTGTCAACTTCACTGAGCCAGGGATTTATGTATATCTGGTTAACATTATTTCTAGGTGTGCCTGCGAAGGTATTTCCAGAAGAAAGTCAGTGTTTGAATTAGTGAACAGAATAAAGGAGAAATTCTTCCCATTGTAGGTGTGCACCGTCTACCCCATAGAGAGTGAGTCTCCCCGGTGTGGGTGTGTACCACCTCCCATTAAGCATCTGAGGAGAGCGAAAAGTCGAAGGGAAGTCGGCTTGCCTCTGCTTCACTACATTAGAGGTTGACCACTCATTCTTCCCTTTTCTTTAAATTTGACTTCTATCATTAGTGATCTGTTTTTCAGGACTCTGGCTTTATTTTGAAATTAATACTTTATTTAATAAGACTTTTTGATCCTTCAGATTGCAAATGACAGATTGTTGGATTTCTCAACCTCTATAATAAGATGAGCTAATCATCAGAACTCTCAACACTCCATACACACACATGATTGCTGGGTTGAATCAGAAAAGAAATCAACCATTTATAAGAAACAAGATGTTAGTTGACTATAGACACAACTTTTTGTCATTTTTAGAGAAAAATATATTAATACTGGTGTTGCTTTTGCACATGAGGAAAAAGAAGGGTGAACTCATAAATACAAATTCCCAGATGGAGAGCCATGTGTAACCTGGATGCATAAACTGTGTCTCAAAGCAGAGCCTTGTGCGCTGTAGTTGCAGGGGTGAGAATGAGGAAAATGGAATAGAAACTCACTTTGCAATTAGTTAAACTACAAAGCCAAACCACCATTATTGTAAGGGATCTCCTGTTATGGAGATATCTACTGTTATGATTGCAGGAAGATAAGATGCTAAATTTGGGATGGAAAAGTGGGAGGAGTCCCGTAGGAGCTGCAGTTACCAAGCCCCTAAATTCTTGTGCCTGTATTCTCAGGAGACAATGTCTCCACACCAACAGTGGTTTTAGGCCTGCAAGAGGAACACTTCTCTTAAGTTCTAACTCACCCCCCTCCACCGTTTTTCCAAGACTGAAATCTCAATAAGACACTAATAGTGAAAGACAATATATGATTAATGAGAAAGTATCATAAAGACTCAAAAGGAAAGACTAAAATTTTCCAATTTGTGTAGAAGGAAATCCAGGGATAGTTGTAGAAGAATAAATCACATCAAAGTGAGAGGCAGGAAGTTGAGAGCTCAGGTCAGAAGTTGGGCTAGCCGTAATCCTCTGAGGCTCTATCCTCAGAGCCTGACCTCTGTTGGCCATGTCTTCCCTTCTAAAGCTCTACAACCTCCCCAAGAGCACTATCAATTGAGAACTAAGTGTTCAAACACATGATCTTGTGAGGGAAATGTCACACTTCAACTTTAATATCCTTGACTAAAGAGGTGACCAGATGCAGTATGAGAAGGACTTGAGTAAATAACAAAATATTCTTTATTGTTGATTTCATGTCATAAAACATCTCAAAGGGACCTCTAGACTTTTTTCCAGAGTAGTTGTATGTTAAGAAAACAGAAGTAATCATACTTCTCAAGGACTACGCTACACTGATTCAGAATTGTTGGAATTGATAGTAACTCTAGGAGACTCTAAACACCATGGGCTTTCCAGGTAAAGAAAGAAATCATGAAGTTCAGGTGATCAATAGATTCTTTTTTATCTCAAGTGTGTCTCAAGGGGTCCTCTGGAGTGACCTAGTCCATCTCAGGTTAATTTCTCTGCTTATCAGTAGATGGAATAACACAGAGAGAAACTGGCAGAATTTCCACAATGTTTTCTCTGACCAGTGGAGGAAAGGTCATTATAGAAATGGAAGCTGTTGGAACTACCTAGCCCTAGGACACAATAAACCAACATCAATGCCTCATCCCTACAGGGACTTCAGTGATTAGTGCCACCACTAGGAATTTGAAGGATGTAGATCTAAATTTTTCCATATCAATATTCAACTCCTCTATTTGGCTTGCGCAGAAGAAAGGTTGATCTTGGAAGATGACTGAGTTTTCAGAAACTTAAAGGAGAAGTGACTCTAGACCACAGTTTTCTGTATAAGATATGGCTTCATATTTTGAGCAATTTAATGCATATTATTGTACCTGGCAGGAAATTGTGTATCTGGCAAATGAGCTTTGTGTTTTTCAGCTACTTACTTGTGAACACCACCAGAAGTGATTTGCTCTCAGGTGGCTAAGCCAGCAATTTACCTCCACTCTTCAGCCACAGTGGGATATCAGCTCGCTAGACCAATGTCATCAATTACTTTGCAGGAACTCTGACTACCTTTCTGTCTACAACAGATTACACTGATTTATTAGATTTTTGGATATTATTCTCATTAGACACAGTGAACACAAGGCAACTACTGTTCTGAACTCATTCCTGAGATACTTGCATCTAAGACGATAGAGACAAAAATTAAAAATTCAGACGCATCATCACTAACATTTCTAGAGTTCCTGTTGTGTGGGGTCTATCATTTTTAAGGTAAGAGATAAGTTGGGTTTTTTTTGTCCAGTTCTTTCACCTTCTCAACCAGAACACTGGCACAATGTGTTTTCGGATATCCAGAGATTTATTTATTATAATGTATTTGTCATTTGGGTGTGGAATTATATTTTGAATGAGGTTCAGAACAAGAGAAAACCGAGGCCTGATCCATTGTGGCAGCTTTTCTGGTGCTGGAGCTGCTGGGGCCAGCGAATCCAGGGCTGCTGGGTCAGGGTTAGGTGGGAATCCACTTCAGATCATGTGGGACCCCTGTAGAAGAGTAAATGTGTCCCTCTGAACTGGGCATTTGCTGACCCAAACCATGTAGTAACACTGATCTCAAAATGGAAGTGGGATTGTATATAAGCAAACTGTGGGAGCAAAATAAGTTATACACACTCTCTTTTACTTTTCTCTCCCAGCTGCCTCTCATGTGCTTATGATCAGTAGTAGATAGGAAGAGAAGGCTCAGAACTGGCTTGCAGATAGTCCAAACTGTATATAGGCACTCCCAGAGAATGAGCATCTACAATACAATAGTTTCTTTCTGAACCATCCCAGAAGGTCAATGGCAATGTAAACCCCTTGCATTGGATACCATGTTTGGCAATGCATGACATTGTTCAGTTTTTTTGATACAATATAGTCAGATGTATAATTATATATTATCTGACAAGATCATTAGGAAATTTGAAAACAAAACAAGATCAGAAATTTACCAATATGGATATTTACACAAAAGTACCTGTGGAGATAAATCTCTTGTACAAGAAACTATGTAGAAGGCCTTAATAATCAATTCAAGAGAATGATTCATTCTGTAGCTCTCATTTATTCTCCTTTCCTAGCCACCCCTGTCATTGGTCAATGCACTCATGAGAGGACTGGCCATGACAGCAGGGACGCTAGTTGTACAATATCAATTTTCTTTCTTTGACTAGGTTATAGGCAACAGCAGCAAGACTGATGCCTGTCCCCGTGTAGAAACAGTTCTTAAGGGTGGGGCAGCATTTTATTCTTCTTTAATAAGACGTAATAACAAATATGGAACACACTACATAGTATGAGCATACATAATGACACATCTGACCATATCTTATCAAGAATAGTGAACCGAATTATGCATTTCTGAACAATCTACTTGATGCCAACCATTTACATTGCCCTTGAGGAATGGCCTACCCACCTTCTTCTACCCTTAGGTAAGTGAATATGTAGAGACTAAAACTATATTTACGGATGTCAAAAGCAGAAAGCACAGGATGGGAATCGACTGATATTATTCTGGAGCGTGTTTGGGAGTGATGAGACTGTCTCAGACTGCATAATAGGACTGCATTGTAGATTTGAATGGGCAACTTTTATATAATACGAACTACAACTTAATGATTCTGAAAAGGGGAGAAGTGGATAAAATATCCCAAGAAGTGAAGTATGTAAGACGTTATTAAAGAAGGGCACTTCAGCAATAGAAAATAACCAGCAGGAAAGTCAGAAGGTATTGGCTGTAAGATGAGTTGTGAGATAGTCAGCCGGGATTATAGGACACAGCTAAAGTCTGCCGTGGAGCTCTCTATAATGATGTCACCATTGTGCTTAATGAATGAACAAATGCTTTGAGTCAAAGAGCAATGCCATCCAGACACTGCTGTAAGAAGATTGATTTAAGCATAGTATGATAGTTTAGATAGACATCGTTCTTACATTTTAAAACACTAATCATTATATAGCAAAACTATCTCTCATGTTTTTGTCAGTACAGCCCTTCTACAGGAACCAAGCTAACTGCTTTGTCATTTCTCATTTTTAAACTGTGTATATCTTTCCTGATTCAATTCATCCCAACTGCAAGTCACTCTTCTCTAACCTCTACTGATATTTCCAGATCTAGTTTGAAGTGCATTTCTCTAGAAATTTCCTTGATTGCATCCTATTAAATTCTGATCATTTTTCCATATTTCCCCTTCAACACATACAAATCTTGTAAGGTCTATGCTTAATGATATCTTCCCTTACATTTAATTATCATTATGTTTGTGTATATATAGGTGTATAACACACATTTTCCTCGTATAAACTGATGGTCGATGTATGTAATTTGATATTTGTTGAATATGTCTTAAAAAGCTATAATACAGGATTTATTATTCAAAAATTACTCAAAAATACTCAGTGTCACAAAATACTCAAGAAAGTTCATATTCTTTTGATATACTACTCATCTATAAGGCAAATGTGTGCCACCCATTTTCACTAGTTGAAATATACCTTCAGTATGATAGCACTGGGAGGTGGCACCTTTGTAACGAGGTTGTCAGGGTAGGACTTTTGTGAACAAAATTTAAAAGAGGAAGAAAAGTATAAAGAGAGGAGCAGGGTTGGGGATGTAGGTCAGTAGTAGAGAGCTTGCTACCCCGTGTGAGGTCTTGCGTTGATCAACACTATGCGGGGGAGAGAAAGAGAGAAGTGAGGGAAAGAGATTTTTTTTCTCTGTGAATTTTATGCTGTCTACACTCATAAGGATGTGACAAAACCAGGAACAGGCTTTTCACTAGTCGCTGGACTTGGTTCCTTGATTCTTTAACTTTGCTCTTCCCAGCCTTCAGATGTATGATTAGTAAATATTTGTTGTTTAAGCTTCCTGGTGTGTGTTATCACGTTTCAGCAGCCTGACTAGGACGCTTTCCTGCAGAGCATATGGACACATTCAGTTTTCAATATGAAAGTACGCACATCTCTAACCTCATTTTTCAGAATGCATGGTGTATAATATATACTCTGCAGATGGTCCTATTGTTATGGTAATACTATAGAATACACCTCTCTTACTAATCTCTTTCTGACATCTTATGACTAACATTAGCTCCCAATCACAATGACCTGGCAATGACATGGCTGTCTCAGTAAACTCTCTTCATTGTGACTTCACTGTAGGAATAAAAACCGACTGTGTTGGACACACAAAGGACGTTCTCACTCAACACCTTGCTTAGGAGGTGTATGCCACAACTTTTCGGTTGGTTCTTGAGCACATTTAGAAGATTTTATTATCAACTCACATTAAGGAAAATGACTTTCAGTGAATGGGAAGAATGCACATCATCAACTTTCTCACTAAATGCACAGTACTCATAGGTGACTCTGCTGATACTTTGGAAAACCTGACACACACCCAGGCTCACCGCCCTCTTGTTCTTTTTGACCAAGTGATAAAGAACAAAATGATTTCTTTTATCTTTAACTTCATTAACATAAGCATTTGCCTGTGAGAATTTGATTTTTCTTTAAAAAATGTACTCACCTTAAATGCAGAAGATTTAGACTCATTTAAATTTCAGGCCTCTGCAAGATTTTTTTCACCATGTATTCTATGAATTTGGATAACTTTGATTACAATTACTTTTAACAAAATTTTTAAGAAGTATTTATGAAGATTAAGTGAACTAAAGTTAGAAAATTGACTTAAAATTAATATTATTATACAGATAAGATTAGCACTGTTATAAGATTAAAAGTGTCAAATTTGCATTTCAGAGTCAAGGAGAATCTAAAAATAAATGGTTATTCTTAAATGAAGCTTTGAGAAAATTAATCTTTATTTTGGATCATAAGATAAATTCATATATAAGCACCCAAACTTAGATATTGAGTTAAAATGAATGCTACAGCATGCATTTGAAAAGTTCAAAAGGTAAGTCATTTTGAATGAAATTAAATGTTAAAGTGGGCCAGACTTTCTAATTAGAGGTGATATGAGAGGAATCTGGGGAACAGATCTGGCTTATAGCTAGAAGAGAGTCTTGTCAGAGATGTAACACAGAGGTGGCAAACCTGTAGAATTAATTGTTCAAAGGAAGAATCAGGTAGAACAACTGGGTATCAGCATAACCCACTTGGTAGCAATGGGGGACTCAGAGGACAATTGAGCTTGCAAAGCAAAGATACCGTTTTCTATGGCAGATGCTGTGCCTTGGATATTTAGTATATGATCTGTGAAATAGCAGAAAACAGAAGCACATGAAAGGTAATAGTAAGTTCTTGAACTCACCAAGAAATTGAAAAATTTATCAAGACAGGGTTTTAGTCATGGAGTATCAGGACTTAGGAATCTAGTTTCCAAACCTGAAATCATGATAGACAATGGTTCTCTGGACTAAGACAGGAGTTCAGTTGCATATATTTGGGAATAAAAGCAAAACTACTAGTGTTAATAAACCTATCTGTGGATTTGTATTCGTACTTAATACATGAAGAATATTGGTTTGAAGCATATGGAAGGACTTTTGTGATGAGGCAGGTTCAGAGATGGCAATTTAGAGGAGATGGACGAGGTGGAAGAGGGCTTCATTTGAAAGATATAGTTAGTGTCTATGTGAGCATGTACAAAAAGAATTATTTTAGTTATTTATGTGTGTATGAGTGCACATTGAGAGTCAGAAGAAGGCACTGGATCCTCAGAGCTAGAGTTAGAGGAGTTTGTGGGGTGTCAGAGTCACAGGTGTTTGCTGGATGCTCTGGTTGTGACATTGGTCACAGCGTCACATTGGTGACATTGGCTGGGATATGAACTCTGGTCTTCATGATTGCACAAGTGCTGGTAACTGCTAGATCACCTCTCTAGTCCAATACTTATATCATTCTGATCAGAGGTAGTAGTTTGGTGTGGTCTTATCAGCAAGAGAAAAAAAAATCAGAATAAAAGTCCATAAGATTAAAGATAAAAGGATTTTATTCTCTAGAAGAGTCTTGTTCTTGGTACATGCTGTTTTTCAGATCTCCTGCTCTTGCTTAACATCATTCTTTTGTGGAAATAGCTGTGATTCGAAGTGAATATATAGGCTCAGTTCTTCCACTCTTCATAAGTATCAAATGCAATATGAAGTTCAGCCACACAGACTCACAGTGGCACATACTCCTAGGAAAACTGCCTATTGGTTGTGTAAATGTACAGAAATACTGAGTTGATGAAATCAGAAAACTTCCAAAATTCAACAATATAAAATACATCATGCTTAAGAACTTCCCTTCCTGTTGCCATATCCAGGATATTTTCATACTTCCTCTAAGGAAATCTTTCCTTTCTCACACAAAGAAAAAATAGGCACTAGGTTGGAAGTACACAAAATAAACTATACAATGCTATTGTTAACCAATACTAGAAGATGTATGTTGCCTTTAGGGCTTATATTAAGGATACTGGGATGGCTCAGTTTCAGCACTGAGACTTCTAGGATGGCTTCATTCCATCAAGTAAGTAATTTCTGGAAATACCTTATAAATATTCTCTAAGTAAATATTTATTTTAGTTCAACTAATACATCTTGAGTCTCTCCTAACAACATTTGGGTGAATGCACAGGTTACTCTAGTGTACATATTTCAGTATTGATTTCTGATGAATTTATATACACTTAAAAGTCAATATTCAGTCAATATTCAGATTTCCAGATGAATACCTTTATTTTAAATATCTAGGACTGGGATTACTGGAACTATTACTTCCACTTTTTATCAAGGGTTAACATGCAGAGTATTATAATTTGAAATTTTTTTTGAATCTTTGAGACAGGGATTCTCTTTGTAGACTTGGATGTCCTGGAACTTGCTCTGTAGACAAGGGTGTCCTTGAACTCATAGAGATCTGCCTGCTTGCCTCTGTGTTTTAAGTGCAGCACCACCACCTAGCCCCTGAGCATTATTATCTTTAATCAAGCTATACATTGGAAATTGGCTTTCTAGAACTTACTCAGCCTCAGTCTGAAAGTCTGTAAACTTTGACCAACTTCTCCCTGTGTGCCACCTCATAGTAAAACACCATTCTTTTTTTTTTTTGTTTTGAGGTGCAATCAGAACTTTATTTTCCATTGTAATATTTTATAAAACATTGATGCACACATACCATAAATAGTTCACAAATACCTTAAATAAAATAGTTGAAAGACCCTGCAGAAAGGTTCACAAGATGCAATGTTAACATTGAATAGAACAGCTTCAGAAACAGTCAACCGAATCAAGAATGGAGGAAGTCCTGTTAATCTCACAGTTTCATATCATCGTTCTGCACATATGATAAGTTGCATGGGGCCAAATATAAATATACTTATGTAGTTTTTGTTTCCAATGATTTAAAAATGAGTCATTTTATGGATAAGTATCAATGTTTTGAGTACATGTAATCTGGCAATATGTCTTAAGATTCCTTAAAATGGGTCAGGAACATCTTTGGTTGTGAGCACAGCACTTAACCGCTGAGATATTTCTCCAACCATGAATAAAGATATTTTTAAATAAAATAAATTCATAACTGCATTTATTGTAATTATGACAATTCTTAAAATCTTAAGAAAATGATTGAAATTACTCTTAATAAATGTAAATCTTATAAACAGCATTAATAAGCTGAAAAAACACATTAATGCTCTAATTTTTTTTTTCTTTCTGAGACAATATCTTACTAAGTAGCCCTGGAACTTGCTATGTAGATAAGGTTGGCCTTGAACTCACAGAGATCAACCTGCCTCTCTCTCCCGAGTTCTAGAATTACAAGCATTTGCCACAAAACTCTTGTTCAAAACTTTTAATGTTCTGGGAAACATAAGAATATTTTCTTTTTTAGTTGCTTGAGTTTTCATGCACATAATATACATATACATGCAAAAGGTATGCTTGGATTAAATCCATCCCCACTCTCTTCCCTGCCAATCCTTCCCTGTCCCCCTCATGTCACTTTCACTCCTAACTTTACATGATCTATTTTTAAACCAACTTAGTTCTGCTATATATGTTCATAATGTAGAATAAACTGCAGCATGGCTGGCCTCTAAGGGAACACATTCTTGAAGGAAACAAACTCTTACTAACCTAACAGTAGCCCACTGCCAATACCTCAGCTGTGGGCGAGACTTCAGGAGTCCCTCTTCCATCCATGATGGGATTTTTGGTGTTTTGATCTTGTACAGGTTTTGGCAAACTCTAACAGCCATAGACAGTTCACACATAAAATGGCCCTACCATGTCCAGAAAACATTCTGCCTGCAGATGTCCACAGTCTCTAGCATGTATTATCGTCAAACTTCCTTTAGCACAATGATCTATGAGCCTTGGAGGAGGGGATGTGATGTTGATATCTTATTAATAGCCTAACATACACTTCACAGCCTCTTACTCTCTGCATGTTGAACAGTTGTGGGTCTCTATATTAATCACCATATACTGTAAAAAAAATAGGAAGCTTCTCTAATGGGGTTTGGTGAATGGCTTTAAAGGTAAAAACTTAGGAGGTGGTTTATTACTATATCCATTTAACAATAAAATATTATTAGGTTTCTCTCTAGAGTCTATGACCTAGCCAGCCACATATTTTTTGGCCTAGATAATGGTATGAGGCATAAGTTTCTTCTTGAGGAATGAACTTTAAATTCAACCACAAAGTGGTTGGTTATTGCCATAACATCTGTGCCACCATTGCATCAGGATCATATCTATCCAAGCAAGTAATTACTATAGTTCACAATTTTCACAGATTGTTGATTACACTTCTCATCTGGTAGCATGCACAGAAAATTCTAGATTTGTGTCAGCTAGTCAGTTGGAATGAAACTACTTCTCCATGAAGTAGCACCATAATGAAATTAGTGCCAGTTTGATTTTTCCATGCCCTAGAACGGAAGTGTGTAATATCTTCAGAAATAAGATCTTACTGCCAAGTTCTGAATGGTAACCAAGAACATGACCATTGCACATAATATTGGGGGGGGGTGTTCAGTGAAGCCCCAATGACCAGCAATTTTAAAAGATATATGTGGGAAAGACATTATTCTCCTCCCCATCATTATAGGGTAACTCTGTTTAAACTCTACATGCATGCGTATATGTGTATATATACACATACATATATATATGTGGATGTGTGTATACGTCTGTATATATATGTATATAAGTGTTTGTATGTATACATATATACTTATATATGTATATACCCGTATTTTTACACACACATACATATACATACATATATATACACATATATACATGTATATACACATACATATGTGTGTATGTAAAGTATAATATATATTTTAGAAAGTTCCTACAGTAAAAATTTTTATATGACATTTTCAAGTCTTTCATGTCTGTTATCCTTCCTCATACTCACTTCTCTGTCTTTGATCATCCTATTACCCACCCCATTTAACTCTCCATATTCAATTATTACACTTCATGTAATTAAACTACCTGCATTCTATACCTCTTTCCTTGAAATCCACCTCCCATAGCAACTTACTAGTTTTCTGACTTCTTTATGTACTCCAATTTATACACACATAACTAAAGATTCAAAGTTAGTATCCATATATGAAGGAGAATAAGTAAGGTTTGTCTCTCTGGCTCTGGATTACCTCATTTAGAATGAGTATTTCCAACTCTCTCCATTTACTTGTGGGTTTCTTCATTCATTTTTACTTGAGGTAGAATAATATCCTGTTGTGTACATTTTCATTATCTATTCACCATGGACATTTAGGAGGTTGATATTCTGTAGTTGCTGCACCAGTTTATACTCCTACCAACATGAATATTTCTTTTCCCATATTTATGTTAGCATTTGTTGTCATTTTTTAAAATCTTAGGCATTATGACTGGGGAAGATGAAATATCAAAATAGTTTAAATTTGCATTTCCATGATGGCTAAGGATGTTTAACATTTTGAAAAATATTTCTCCTTCCTTCCTTTCTTTCTTTCTTTCTTTCTTTCTTTCTTTCTTTCTTTCTTTCTTTCTTTCTTTCTTTCTTTCTTTCTTTCTTTCTCTTTATCTTGAGAACCATCTGGTTAGTTCTATGCCACCAGTGTTTTGATTGGATTGTTTTCTTGGTGTTTAGGATTTTGAGTTCTTTGTGTATCATAAATACTAACCCTCTGTAAGATTTATAGCTGTTAAAGATTTTTTCTATTTTCCAGGTTTCCTCTTCACTTTCATGATGATGCCTTTTGTATACAAAAGATCTTGAGTTTCATAAGGTACCATGTATCAGCTGTTGATCGTGTTGCTTGGACGATTGAGCTAATGTTCAGAAGATACTTCCCTGTATCAAGTTCCCTCCCTACAGTTAAAAAGTATCTCTTACTAGTGTATCAAATTCAAGGTTATTTGTCTTGTGGCGATGTTCTTGATATACTGGAGTTCATTTTTGTGCAACATGAGAGATAAGTATATACTTCATTTCTCTATATGTAGCTATCTTGTTTAACCAGCACCAACTGTTGAAAATGTTGTCTTTTCTCTAATGTGAATTTTTTACCTCTTTGACAAAACACAGGTAGGTGTATGTATAGGGTCTTATATGTGGACCCTCAACTCTATCTCACTGATGAGAGTATCTGCTTATATTCCAGTATTACTGTAGCTCTGTAGTATAATTTACAATCAAGGATGGTGATGCCTCTAGCAGTGTTTTTAGTGTTTAGGATTTCGTTCACTTATCTGGAGTCTTTTTTGTGTGCTTCCATGTGAATTTTGATATTTTTTTCAATTTCTTTAAAGAATTGCATTGAAACATTGATGTGTATTGTATTGACTCCGTGGATTGCTTTCAGTATAATGGTCATTTTCAGAACATTAATCCTACTGATCCGTGAGCATTCAGAGATGTTTGCAACTTCTTTTATATATTTTTATATATTTTTTATATATTTTATATATTTTTGCAGTGTCATAAAGTTTTCCTACTACAATTAATTATTTAAAGTTGTTTTATTTTGAGATTGTTTTTCTTTTTTGGTATATTTGTTGTTAGTGCATAGGAATTCTGATTCTGTTCCTTTGATGGGTTTAAAGTGTCTGTACCCTGATTAGTTTTGATTTGACATTTATTTTGTCGAATACCTGCTTGATTCCTAGTTCAATTTGCTTGAACACTTTTGCTTATTCTTTTACCATAAGGTGATATGTGGCATTGATGGTGAGATGTGTTTCTTGGAAGCAGAAAGAGAAAGATCTTGTTTCCTAATTCACTCTGCTGTTTCCTTTATTGGGGGATTGAGATAATTAATATTAAAAGTTATGATTGAAAAATGTGTTTTCATCCTTTCATTGTGTTGATGTGGTTTTTCTTAGATTTCTTTTGATTAACTGTCCTGGCATTGTTTATTTATTTCCTGTGCTCTCTTGAATGTAGTTATCTTTCTCTCCAGACTGAAATATTCCTTTTAGTGTTTTCTATAGAACTGACTTAGTGGTGATCAATTCTTTTAATCTGTTTTTATCATGGAAAGTTTTTAATTGCCTTTCAATTTTAGTAGAGAAATTTGATGAGTATAATGGTTTGGATTAACAGTTGTGGCCTTTCTAAACTTGGAATACAATTTTCAAGGCATGGCCTTAATACTTTCTGTCAAATAATCAGATATTTTTATGAGTCTGCCTTTATAAATGACTTGAGCTTTTTTTTCTTGCAGCTTTCAATACCACTTCATTCTGTTTTTCAGTATTTTAATTATGGTATGTTCTTAGAAGTTTCTTTTCTGGTCCCTGTCTATTTTGTGTTCTGTAAGTTTCTCGTGTCTAGATGGCCATCATTTTCTCTAGGCTTGGGAAATTTTCTTCTGTGATTATATTGAAAAGATTCTATATTTCCTTACAATGGTATTCTGTGATCAGAACCCAAACTTGGGTCTTTTCATGGTTTCCCAAGTCTATCTCATTTCATTCATATTTTTTTTTATAATCTCTCATTGACTTTTACTGAATGATTCGATTCCTCTACTAGGTCTGCCAGTCCTGACTTGTTTTCTACATAATACATTCTGTTGGTGAAGTTTTCCAGTAAGGTTTTAATTTAATTTCTTTTTTAAATTTTCAGCATCATTTTATTTTGAAAGTTTCCCTAGCAATTTTATATCTTTATTGAATTCTATATTGAGTTCCATATTATGGATTTAATTTTAGCATTTCATTCACCTTTTTATTTTGTTCTCCTAGAATACAGTACTGTCCTCATTGAGTGGTTTGAAACTATCAATAATCATTCTTTTTATTTTCATGTCTGGAAGACAACTCAATTATTATCATTTGGGTTCATTATAGGATTAGTAAGAAGGAAGGGCATGTTGTCTTGGTTTTTCACATTACTTTTGTTTCTGCATTAGGACTTGAATATCTGAAGTGGTTTGTCAGGTTTTCTTTCTTTTTGCTCAAATGATCTTTCCTTTTTCAGTATAGGTTTGTATAATGTTCAGTAAATGCTTAAGTTTTAAAACAATTAAAGCAGTGTTTTAAACATTGTTTCTTTTATGGAGCTGGTATTGAAAGCTATAGGTTCTATCCCTCATCTTCTTTTAAACAGAGCTACTATTTGGATGAACAGACGTGATTCTCAGATCATCCTGAAGCTCCTCTCTTCTGCTGCCAATTGATGTATCACTCCAAGTCTGATTGGACTACCTTGAGTAAGCTATGGTTAACCATTTATTGAGAACAGGGTATCTTGTGAATCTGTGTGTTCAAGTAAAATTGTTGGTTCTGGGGAACAGGACATATATAGGTATGTTGAGAAGCAAAATCCTAGAGAAGGAGATGGCTTATAGCATGGGAAGAGGCAGACTTAATCTGAGACATGAGCATGTGACATCCTGGAAGAGTGGACATTCTGGCAACATTTGGAGGCAAGATCTCAGAGGAGCTGAGAAGTCTAAGGAGTGAAGCTGAATGGTGCCTACCCAGTGGCTTAGAGTGAAGAGATCACAGAAGAGATGGACTGGCTATTTGGTGGAAGGAGCAAAGTGTATCTAATGGGTAGGGCAGGAAGGTTTCCATAGGAGGTAAGTTTATGGGTTAAGGAGAACCAGAGCCTCCTTGGCAACACAGGGAAGGGAAATCCCAGATATCAGTGTCTGAGTTTGGCAGGTCAGGGCTGGAAGGACGTGAGTGTGGAGTCAATGGGAGAAATTACTCATATATATACACCTCTTATGGGTGGGACCAACCTTTTCTTTCTATTCATACTTTTTATAGATGTATGAGATTTTCTCTTTATTCGGGCCTTTTCAATCTATTTTTTCTCTGTATATAATTCAAGCTTTTTTCTCTATATGCAATCTAATTTTGTTTCTTATTTAAACTTATTCTCTACTGTATTTTTTCTGTAAGATTATATACACCTCTTACACACATACATACACCTCTTGTAGGAGAAGGCAAACTTCCACAACCTTAGCCTTTTCATTTCTCATAATCACACCTTCATTCACACATTTATTCATCTTGTGGATGAACCAAAGTTTCAACACATACACACCCACATCTTGCAAGTTTTAATATACGTACACCTTACTATCTTGTGGATGAAGCCTTGTGGATGAGGCCTTGTAAATTCATGAATTCAACCTTGTGGATTCTATCATGTGGATTCAACAAAGCTTCAACACACATACATCTTATATACCCTTTGAACAAAAGCCTTTAAGCAGGTTGTCATGAAAATACTCACACATTACAAAATATATCTCATATGTTCTGTTCCCATAGTTACATTGTACAAGGAAGCAATTAATTTTTATAACATATCAACAGAGTTTATGGAAATCAAGTGTTTTGTCTTAGCCAATTTCCTTGTTAGGCTGTAGTTTATGGTAACCAAACAGTAATCAATCATCCTATTATTTTTTTATTAAAGTTAATCAAAGGATCACAAGTCAGAGAATTTTTAAATTTTATCATATAGAGAAGAAAATCTGTCTGTTCCATTGTCTGCATGTTCTCCCGGTGCATCAGCAAATTCCAATAATAATTGTAAAACAAGGAAAATCAAATTTTATTAAACTTAAGAGTGGACATTAAAACTCACCTGACATCTATTAATCATAGACCTATCTTCTAATTACTACACTCCCTTTGTATTTGTTTCCTGATCTAGCAGATCCTCAGTAACCAAAAATATGTTTCCTTTGTCATAGGCAACTTGTTTCATAGCAGCTGGCAAAACACACTGACCTATTCTCTCTAATTATGCATCCTCTTAGTTATTATTTATGGAGTTTCAATTGAACCAATTTACCTGAGTGAGAATGCTTTTTTAGAAAATGACCACTGTTGTTGGGCAGAAGAGGTTATTCGAGAGACAATCCCCCAGAGGTAAATGGTGGGCTATTGTCCTCAAACACCAACACTGGCTGCAATTCCTCTGGCATTGTTCCCAACACACAGAAGAGATAGACAAGCATACGGGATGGGAAGGAGTGGCCCTGATTGGAAGTATAGGGAAAATGAGTCTCTGGAGACCTGAGAGCAGGCTTTAGGGGTGAGAAAGAGAGGAATTAGATGGTGGCGTAGGGTAGAGAACTCTTAGAAGATCCAAGTGGGCTTATCGAGTGAGAATGGGCAGGCCTTCTTGACGGTAAAGGCAAGGGGATTCCAAGGGAGGTCCATTTGTCCAATGAGGTGAGAAGGAGCTGACCTTCTGGTAACAAAGGGAAGGACTGTCCTGGAAGAGGTCTGCCTGTCTACAGGATAAGAATGAGCAGGCCTACCTAGTGGGGTGGCAAATATTCTTTTATCTGTTTCTATATGCTTGCCATTATTAGATACCACATGTAAATGAGACTGTGTGTGTATTTTCCTGTGCCAGCTTATTACATTTCATGTAACATCTTATATTTTATCCAAAGTACTACAAATGGCATCTTCTTGTTTTGTAAGGTGAATAGCACCCCATTGTGCTTATATGCTATGTTTCTCTATCCATTCTTCAAGCAATGATAAATTCAGTTGATCCTGTACTTTTGCAATTATAGATCTCTCTTCAGTACAATAATTTCTTTTTTTCCTGGAGCATATGCCTAGTAGTTACAGTTCTAGATCATAGCGTAAGTTTGTGTAGGGTCTTTTGAGTAACCTACTTACTGTTTTCCATTACGCACTAATTTGCATTAGGACATGGAAACAATTCATTGGGTTACAATTTTCTCATATCTTTACCAATGACTTCTGGCTCTCACATTTTGATAACAACTATTCTAACAGGTACGGTATTATATCTCATTGTGGTTTGCTTTGCATTCCCATAATTATAGGTCTTGATGGACATTGCATTAGGATTGTACATTCGTCACAAGGAATGAGTCAGAGTGGTACATAATTTTAAACTAAAATCCATCACTTATTCATATATTCTTACATTTTGCTCACTGCCCCCCGCTGTCCTATCCTGCATATCATGCTTCATTCAGTTGTGTCTGTTTAAGTTTCTGTGGGCTTTGTAAGCTTCTGGGGCTTTGCTTAGTCTTGACTTTGGCAGTTTTGATGAGTGTTCCATGAATGTTTTGAAAATGTTCCCTGTGTTGGGATTTCCCTGATGAGTTCCTTAGGATTAGATGAGTTTCAGAATACTGAGCACGGAGGTTAAGTTTCATTCTTGTCATGTTACAGATATGACACACCAGAGGTCCATACTATCAACACGTTTTGTTACTGCTAATGTTGGACTTGATCTCCTGAGAAAGAGGGTATTTCCTAGCTTTCTCTACAATATATTCTTCTAACTTTTGCTGTTTTATCCCATAATCTTAGGAAGCCATTCTTCATAGTGGAAAGAAGTTCTATCTCCTTGAGATAGTTACCTCTATACCCACTAGATACAACTCTTCCAGATGGGAGATTTGTGTTTCCACATCAATCTCTGTATTCAACCATTTGTGATTTTGTCCATTGAACCTAATTCACTGAGTCAGTCTGTGTCAAATTGTTCATCATACTCCTTTATTAATTCTTTCAAGGTTTATAGACATTTCTTCTACCATTTATGATAGAGTGTTCTCTGTGACTGTGAATATATAGCATTCAACTTGTCATTTAAGGAGACTGGTCAACTAGGCAATCATATGCACATTTAAGCTTTCAGGAATAGTAAGGAGAGTGCTGGCAACCTCCACCATCCCCAAGCCCAGTTCACCACATTTCCTTTAAATTATTATCTAGGTATGCCGTGTGCATCTTTTCTGTGGTGTAAATTTATTGTGTGTAGGTATTTGTGTTGGTGATAGGTGAATGTACAGGGTGTATGGGTACATGCATGTATGTATATGCATGTGTGTGCATCTTTATTGTCCAAAAATTAACGGAGTAATACTTTATATCTCACATGCTCTTCTTATAATGGAATGTCAATGCTCTCTCCATTCTCTGAAATTAGCTAACTTATAACCATGGCAAAAATGATACAGTTACAGAGTGAGAGAGCAAACTGTTTCCAGTTTGCAGAATTTCTTTCGCTTGCAAGCATTCTAGTGTACTGTATACTTGTCTGGTTGCCCTTCAGGCCAGAAGAAGGCATTGGATCCTTTAGAATTGGTGTTTTGGATTGTTGTAAGCTTCCAAGTGGGTGCTGTGAACTAAACCTAGATCCGCAGCAATACCAGCAAATGCTCTTAAACACTGAGCCATCTGTATAGCCTGACTGTTTTATAATTCAAGAGATACCATATTGTTTGTATAGTGGTCCTTATTTACTGTGCTGTGACTAAATCTAAAGAGGACATACAAATGATTAACAGAGACATCCCAAGGCTGCATGATTATAAATGTTCACATGTTAAAAATCCATTCTTCTAGCCCTATCTCCACCTTGTTGAAACCACAGGAGAGATGGAGGAAAAGCACTTCCTAAGCCTCTCCTGAGCTACTCAACAATCACAGGGGACCCTAGAACTGTTGTGGTTGATGATGTTTTGAGATACTGTTTAGGGTGAATTGTGTAAGTCCTCATGCTTGCGAGACAAATGCTTTACTGGCTGAGCCATGTTCCCAGTCCAAGTTACACTGTTAAGGACCCATAATTCAAGGGGAGGTAGAGGAGAAATTTGTGGAAATTTGAAATGGGGATGTTTTAATGGTAAGTTAAAAACTAGAATAAATAGCTTCGTTGGTAACAAGTAAATTCGTTTTAAAAATGAACATGGTGCTAAAGTATTAAGATAGAGCAGAGATATTCAGTCAGAAATAGCCTGAAAAGTGTTTAATAGGATTCACAGCATTTTAGAAAAACATTGACAAATGACTGAGGAGTAAGCAGTAGAGACTCATGTCTAACACGCACTCCAGACTTCGCAGGAAATACTGCAATCTTAGTCACACTTGTGGAGGTTCTTACACTCCTCTGTCTACAGCTATCTCTCCATTTCCAGACTTGTGTACTAACATTCTATCCTCAAAACAGTGCCTAGTGTTAACCCAAGGGGAAGGTTGCCTCATCTCTCTGTCATCAATATCCCAAAGTCCTCCCACCTTTCATCTAGCTAAAAGCCATGGCCTTGCCAAGGCTTGGGTAACCCCGCTCTGCCACCCTCAGGACCTCTGAAGCCAGTCTTCCAACTCCTCCCAGGCTGCCTCATTGTCTAGTCCTGTTGCCTCATTCAGTGATTCAGATACGCTCTCAGCACGAGGTCTTGACTTCATCTGATCCTACATAAGAAGACTGCAAGGCAAGAGACTACTACCTTGTTTATGTTCCAGTTCCATAAATATATGAATTGTTTCTGGGCTTTGGCTATTAAAAAGAATGCTGACAGAAATATTCTTGTGGGTGGAGTTTGTGTGCACAGGATAAAATTCAGTTGTAGATGTAGTTACAAGTTAAATAGTTATCCTTAAGTACAGATTAAGTAGATTCCACCAAACAGTTTGATATGGTAGCTATATTAATTTACACCCGTGCTATAAATGAAGAATATATTTATTTCAAACACTCACTATTATATGGTGTACAAATTTCTCATTAAAAATATTATTTACTAATTAATTGTACTAGGAATTTTTTGACTTGCATATACTTATCTGGATATCTTAATTTATGAAGAACTTTTCAAGTCTTTTGACCAGTTAAAAATTGCAGTAGTGCCATGCATACCTTTGTGGTAGCAAACAGTTCTCCAATTGGACTGAAAACCTGCTCAGCCAGAGGAAAATTATACCTGTAACTGGAAACCTAGCTAACTATTCCATGCTAGTCAAGTCATGGTTATTGGAAAAGAATCTACAATTGCCAATTTACTAAACCTGAATAAAATTTAACAATAGTCTGCAAACATTTGTCCCCATACCAATAGATAAGTATAGTCTTCACCAATCATAAAGGAACTTCTCTTTGCAACAAATAGAGACCACTTAGAATACTATACCCAATAAAAATACAGAGCTGTGGAGCCCATATCTAAGGCTCAGGCAACATAGCAGAAGAGGGGGTGAAAAAGAGCGTAAGAGTCAGGGGATCAGGGAATTTCCAATTTGATATAGACACTAGGATACTGTGTCTCCTACTAGTCAGAGGCTACAGCCATAAAGTCTCACCAACATCACTGCCCAGATGAGAGCTGGACAAGATTGACACCAGTAAACATATCATATTCCAAGTCATAAAGGCCAAGACTATCGCATTGGAATAAGGTTCTCTAGTACAGAAAGTGTTGAATTAAAAAGAAAAGAAAAGAAAAGAATGAATGTATTTCCACCTCTGGCTATGGTTCACGTGTACTCTCTGTTCAAATTTCATCCCCTTTGCTAGCCAAGTAGCTCTCTGAAAATCTCCACATTGCTGTCACCCTAATAACAAATGAAAATCAGGTCACACGATAAACTGTCAAATATATCCATACTCATAGAAACAAAGGACAGAGTATTTGAAATGAGGCCTGTCCCAGAACATCTGGGCAGCGGCATTTTCTCTGGCTGTGAGACTTGGTGTTACACTAAGGATTTTGAAGACTTAACTAATGCCTTAAGGTCCAATATTGTTCATCCACAGAATGATGCAAATCAAGTGCACATAAATTCACAAAGGTAGGAGGCAAACTATGAATGGATCAGGAATGTCATGGTCGGCTTTTAAATGGGATTTTCCCAAAGGAAGCAAGTCTGCCTACCCAGACCAGCTACAGCTCCACCTGGCTCTAATTAGGAAAGCCTTGGGGTTTCCGTAGCAACTGTGCAGGACTTCCATGGATACTCCAGGCTCCTGTTGGTTGCTAGGGAAACAGTCACTAGGGGCACTGAGGAAGCTGGGCTTCATGAGTAGTTGCTGCATATGAGGTACTCTCCTCTTGTCCTCTGGGAAGAGCATTTCTGAATCCCAGGTTCTGGGTTTGGCATATTTCATCATCCTGGGATTCACTAGTTGCAAACAAACAATAAGAAAGAAAAGTTCTGAGTTTATCATGAAGCCCAAGCAGTTTCTATGCATACACACACACACACACACACACACACACACACACACACACACACACACACACACACAAGTAAGGTGTGTATGTGTATAGCAATTGGCCAACAATATTAATAAGAGAATTGATGTACGGTGATTTTTCAGCTTAAAAGATGAGGTTCCCTCTTGCGATGTGGGTTGCTTGAGAGGCATCTGTTTAGAGACAACATTGGTGAGGAGCTTCACAAATTTGAGAAATGTCTCTTGTTATTTGCAGAGCAATATGGGAAAACCTAGACTGAAACTAGAAAGGCAATTAGTTTCCCGTTTGGAAACAAAGAGACATCTGTGCAAAATTCACTAGCGGATTCACAGGGGGCAGGTTCCTTGTATGAGGAATACATTCCAGCTGCACACATTTCCCCTTCTTCACCCCAGTTCAAGAGCTCCAGCTCTTCTCCAGTAGAATTATTGCCCACAATCTAAGGGAAAGTCCAGGTTCATTAATAACCGATTTCCAAGCTTCTCAAGGGCATAGTAGAAGGATGTGCGGCATACCCTAATTATAATATTTATAGATAATTGAAAAGGATTTGGGGAACTCTTGCAACCTTGCAAATTGGCAGTGGCCTTATTTTACAGAAAATGAAACTGAGGTCAAAAGATACTAGAACTTAACTAAGTGACAAACTAGGCTAGGTAGCAAGTGGGTCCACATGACCTAATTGTCAGTTTCATTACTGGCATGTGCGTGTGTGTGTGTGTGTGTGTGTGTGCATGCGTGCGCACATTCAATATAATCTCTACAATCATCTATCAAAGTGTGTATTAGTATGTCTACTAAATACAAAGGGGACTAAGCACGAAGAAGTGTCATTGAATGCCCAAGTTCATACAAACGGTAAATTATAAAAAGTAGAATCCAACTCCAACCCATCTAAGCACTTTTCACCCTATAATTGGGTCCATCTCATTTCAGAGTCTGGGTGAGTTTCTCATGGGTGGCCAGATATATATTACAGGGTGAAGACAAAGCTGGAATAAACAAGCAGGCATTGACCCTTACTCGGAAGGCCCAGATTTCTCCAGTCTGCTCTACGTGAAGCATTACAAGCAGTGAACATCTATCCTATCTGTCTTCATATTCAGTGTTACCACTCCATGCTGACTCTGCTTGAACACATTGTTCAAACCATAACACTCTTTGCCTTAATGTCCTGTGCTGGACCTCCATTCTAGACTCCAAACACATCACCATTACCGAGATTTTACTGTCCTCTGTTTCCCATTTCATCTCCACAGTTGCGTGCTGCTCCAGCCTTTCCGTCTATTTCCCACCTATTTTTAAGAACTATGATTTCTGCTATTCACCGAGGCTTGGTTTTACCTTCCTCCTCATCTAAGGCTTTAACCTCACTGAGGCTTTGTGATGTTGGGTGTCTAAAAGAGTTTAGAACTTTAGGTCACAAGGCCCAACAAAAGTGTAATCTGAAGGATAATTGAAATCCGTTGAGTTCTCCCATGATGCTGGTGCTACAAGGGATCAGTTACATGTATTGCAAAGATTCTGTCATCAATATTTATTCTCTGTCTTTGGTAATGTGATACTACCAGTGCTTGCGAACCAACCCTTTCAGCTCAGAGTATATTGTGATGTTACTGCAGACATCCTCTTTGGTTGACAGCTACTGGCTACAGCATCCATAGGCAGCACATCTGTTTTCTGCTAGGCCCAGCCGTGTATCTGTGATTGCTAGCTTCAGTTCGATCATATATTTCAGAGACCGAAAGTTAATATTCAAAATATCTAGTATTCATTAAAATATTGTATTTGGATGTGGTGGCACACACCTGTAATCTTTGTACATAGGAGGCTGGGGCATAGGCTTGTGAGTTTGAGGCTAGCCTGAGCTACATTGGAGATACTACCTTTAAGATTACTTTTATAACATGTATAAGTAAAGCTACCAGAGTTTTGGGTGCTGCTATATCTAAAGTTCAGGAAATCTGACAGTTGTCAGAATCCCTTCCTCTTCTACCAGTCTCATTATTAGTTATATTTCTACATGCAGTTCTTACTTTGTACCATGACTTATTTTGATCAAGGGCACATTAACAATGTGAATGAACAGAGGCTTAAACAGCTGGTCCCACAGGTAAGTAAGAGACTTGAGAAGAAGAATCAAGGTTCCCTTGACCATCAGCCTGCCTAGGAGACAGGCCTATGGTTGGGGTCATCCTGTGTCATCCAGTCTTTAGCTCCTCTACCTGTTGACAGAGGGTCCATGAATGGGCCTAGGACAAAATAGCTGAACTGAATACAAAGTGTATCTAGTCAATTCATTTGGGTCATGATCTACATAAATTAATATTGTATTGTTTCAAGCTTCTAGAATTAAAAATGCTTATTATGCAGCAAAATCTAACAAATACAATCAGGGAAAGAGACAGCAATAAAGTAAAGGTAAGGCTGAAATCAGAATTCACTTAGCTTCCATTTCCATAGCTCTAGAATACAAGTAATTACATTCTTCTGACTATTAAGAAAGAAATTGATGGTTTGGGGAAAACTAAAAATGTAAAATACAACAGAGCGTAGGCAAGAAGATATGTGATCTTATGCACAGAGGGAATGGGAGGCTAAAATGAAGACAAAACTGTAATAACAGGGATGGGGAGATGGCTCAATGAGTAAAGAGCTTGTTACACAGCATAAGCGTATGAGTTTGGATCCCCAAACACCTGCATAGAAGCCAGACATGGCTGTGTGCACCTATAATCCTAGTGCTGGGGACAGAGATAAGTGAACCCCAAGGGCTCACTGCTGGCCAGTTAATCTAGCGGAAATGGCAAGTTTTCAAGCTCATTAAGGCGACTCTTTAAAAAACAAGGTAGACAGCAATGAAGGAAGACATCCTGACATCAACCTGTGGTTTCCTTGTACGTCTGCAAAGGAAATCACACCAATATATACACCTACACATAGATGTACACTGAATACACACATGTGCACTCGGAATACTCCACATAAGCAGGCAAAGTGCAGGTAGATGCTGAAGCCTAGGCACATACATACATCAGAGGAAGCTTCTGGAAGTCTTCTTTGATGGTCTCTGTATTTTTGATGAAACAAAAGCCAAATAATCAAATTTAAATGAGGGTGATAGACAGGTTTTTAGCCTTTTTAAAGAGAGAAGAAAATCTCTAATCCCCATCAGGAAATGGATAAGAGTGCACAGAATATGGACAGAATTATGTGATACTTGAAGTGATATTGCCAAAGCAGATTTATCAAAAATTATGACACAGCCATGTAAAATGATACATAGAATTAAAACCACACATTTAAATGATCAAAAGTCAAAAGAAACTACAATGTAAAGTGAAAGGGGGAAGTTGGATAAAAATATATGCGAAGTTTGACTACATTCAAAGTAGTCTCACAACGTAGCTAAAAATACACCCAGAAAATACAATGCCAATAGGTCAACAATAGTGCTCCCTAGATATGGAGATTCTCGTTGATTTATTGTCTTCTTTATATTTTTGTGCATTTTTCAAGTAAAATAAAAACTTCCTTAAAAATTAAAAAAAAAACAAAAAAACCAATTGACATTACTTTGAAAGCTGACAAGCAATGGGAAAAGCACAATTTCTCTCCTCCTTTCCCTTGCCTCCTAGAGCAGAGTTGACATGCTGGAAATTTCCAGTGTTGGACAGAAGCTGATGGGAAAAACAGTGAACTTAGACAGTCAAAGAATCACAGAAATACAGGCTACTTAATAAAGGAGTTTAGCTCCTACGGCTGTCAAGCCGCTTCTCGTACGCTGGTGTTTGGAGATATTTATGTTCTATCCCCATATGGTCTGTGTACTTTACATTTCCGTACTTTGACTTTGTACTTCCTCGACGCTACTTGACTCCAAGTGAGAAATGCAGGCAATGGATTCTCTAGTGGAGAAGCCCAGCTGGGAAGCTTTGATTTCTTTGACAGTTTTGACCCCGAAAAGAAATCCAGGGTGAACAGTCTGAGACTGCCGCTTCACACGCACCTCCTGACTGGAAAGACATATTTCGTAGTTACTGCCCCAGTGTTCAGATGGAACCAGCGCCTGCCCGCAGAACTCATAATGGAGCAATGTTTTAATTACAAAATAGCCATGTTATCCATATTTAGCAGGGAGTATTTTTAACATTGACTACATGCATGAGTTACGATGGTAAACAAAGGGGAGTCTCTAACCTCCATGTCTAATATGACATTCAAAAAGCACAGTAGAATGGCTTTCCAAATAATTTCTCTGTGAGATAGCTTAACTCTCTCTCTCTCTCTTTCACACACACACACACACACTCACACGCATGCACAAAGTCAAAAAAAAAGTTTTGTAAGACAATGCTTATTTTCACCATGCTGACATTTTCTGGTATGTATCTCAGAATTTTATGAATCACAAACAAATCCGTAGTCTGGTGTGAAAAAACAAATAAACAGAGAATTTGGTGTTAGAGAGAGACAGAGAGGGGAGTTAAGTTTCCAACTCTACTGTTGATAGGCTTTGTGATCCACACAGATTATTTAAATTTTATGAGTCTTAGTTTTCTCACGAATAAAATTAAAATGATAGTATCTGTTTCAAATAACAGTTTTCACTCCTGGGTATTATATCATCTGTGGAGCTTTCAGCACAGTCCTGGTACATAGAAAAAACCTGCGAAGTGGAGACTGTTGAAGTCGTGTTATTATTCCATAGACTTCATTGTAGTAGATGAGTGAGAAATCAAATCAAGTACTCAGAATAAGTATGCAGAAAATACCTGAGGGGGTTGGAATCTGACTAGGATGATGCTGATTCTGATTTGAGGACTCTGCTACACAGAGGAGATCAGACAGAGTACATGAGAGGTGAAGGAGATCATTGACTCAGCTAAGGATTCTAGAGCCACCTCCTACCCACAGAAACAGTCTTTCTTGCCTCTTTTCTCTTTCATGTTGCTTTAAACACACACACACACACACACACACACACACACACACACACGCACGCAGAAACAGCATATAAACTTACGATTTACAAAAGAGGTCTTAGGAAAGGAAAAATTAGGGTATAATCAGTGAAGGAGGTTTTATTTAACTTGTTTCAAAATGGCTATCTTCTTTGAATTTCTCTTGATTGAAAATCTGGGATCATAGGTGCTCTAAAAGCCCTGTAATCTGAGAGTTGTAGCATTGTGGGCATATAGGAGCACAGTTCAAAAGGATGAAGGTAAGACTTAGCCAAATAAATTATGTGAGAAAACCTAGAAAATTTATTTGGAAAACTTACCATCTGGTTTCTCTCTCTCTCTCTCTCTCTCTCTCTCTCTCTCTCTCTCTCTCTCTCTCTCTCTCTCTCTCTCTCCAATTTTTTATTTCATTGGAAAGGGATTCTTTTCTCATACATGTATTCTGATAGAGTTCCCCCCTTTCTACTCCATCCATTGTGTCTTCCTCCCCACCTCCCTTCCCCTCCAGATCCACCCCCTTTCTTTCTCTCATTAGAAAAAACAGGCTTCTAAGAGATAACAAGCAACCATAACAAAATAAAATATAATAAGATAAAGCAGAACATCTGGGGGCTGGACAAGGCAAACAGGAGGAAAAGAGTCTCAAGAGAAGGTACAAGAACCAGAGACCCACTCATTCATACACTCAGGAGTGCCTAAAATTACTAAGCTAAATGCTAGTAAGGTACTAAATGTAGAATGTATGCCCAGTGGACCTGGTGCAGACCCATATAGGCCCTGTGCTTGCTGCTTCAGTCTCTATGAGTTCATATGTGCCTTCCTCATCTGATTCAGAGGCTCTACTTCTCCTGGTGTCCTCCATCCCTGCTGGTACTTACACTCTACCTCTTCTTCTGCCAGGTTTCCTGAACTCTGATGGGAGGGATTTGAAGGAGATATCCCATTTAAATCTGTGTGTTCCAAAGACTCTCTCTCCATACAATGTCTGACTGTGGGACTCTGCATCTGTTCCCAGCTGCTGCTGGAGAAAGCCTCTCTTGATGAATGGATAAGGCCCTGATCTATGAGGATAGCAGAATATCATTAGGAAGATTTTTATTTTATCATGAGGAGTCATTTTATTCATACTTTCTTTAGACCAGCTGTGTTTGGTTTAACACTAGGTTTCTGGGCTATCTAGTCTCTAGTTCTTGATCACCTAAGCAGTGTTGGATGTGGGTCCATCTCATAGAATGGGCCTTTCTTAAGTCAAGTTAGACATTGATTGACTACTTTCACAGCTTTGTGCCACCATTGCCGAAGCATATTTAGCAGGCAGGACAGATTATAGGTCAAAGGTTTTGTGGCTGGGTTGGTGTTTATGTTTCTCCTTTGGTAGGCTGCAGAGTAGCTTCCCACAATAAAGACACTGGAATGTAGGGTGAAGTCTCGATGTATGTAGCACCAGCTTGACCTCCCCAAGTTCAATACATTCTATAGATGTTGTCATCAGCAATGGGGCTCAGCTGTCAGTTTGCAGAGAGCAACTACAATTATCTTAGCAACAGCATGGATTGTTTGGGGATTTCCACGGGATGCCTTTTGCCAACAACTCAATTGAATGCACCCAGTCTTGCTACTGGAAGCCCCCTTTGTTGGAAAGAGATGGTCAATTGGGACTTCCTATCTCCCATGACTAGAAAATCTTATTAGGATTACTTTGTATATTTTTGGAAGTGTTCACTGCACTAGGTTTTCATATCATCCCTCAACTGCCCCTCAATTCCATCTGTCTCTCCCCAAATTCCATCCCTCAATCCTACCTCCCCTCCCCTCAACCTGATCCTCCCTTTGTTGTCCCTACCTGATCCCAATCCACCCATAAAATCTATTCTATATCCACCTTTCACTGAGATCCATGTGTCCTCCCCTAGTCTATACTTGGAGTACACCTATTCTATATCCCTAGTCTATAGTTTGCCCTTCCTCTATACAGAACCTCTCTGGGTTTATGAATTGCAGGTTGGTTATCATTTATTTAATGCCTAATATCCACATACCAAAGTATTCTGACTCATATAATATGAGGACTCATATCTGCTTGCTAATAGCTTTGTGTTTATCTCCCTCTAGCAAGAGATGACAGAGGCTGGTTCTGTTTATCAGCTGACTAGCTAATATTTCCTATTAAACTGGTTACTTTGCTCTTACCCATAATTCCTGATTCTCATGGTCGCTCACTTCTATGTTCAACAAAACATTAGCCAAAATATATTTCTAGAAGAAGGAGCTAGAATAAAATAATACTCTACCACTCCTTTTGAAGTTATATCCCAAGCGTTTGTGTTATCCCAGTGTGATAAATGGATGTGTCACCTGGCTGGGAGATAATAATCTCTGACCTTCTCCAATGCTTGGATAAACCATTAGAGAAAATTATAAAAAAGCAAACTTCAGTAGTGAAGTGCAGATTATCTCTTTTTTAGATCTTTAGTTCTCTATCACTTATCTTTCTACTCTCCTCTCTCCCTCATTAGCTTTTCAAAACCATAATCTCAGTGAATGGAACTTCATGCATGCTGATTTATAAGGTTTACTTATGTAAGCTGATGAATGATCCAGAAATTCCTCAATTCTGTTAACATGGTCAGACCGGTGAATAACAAGGAGTGTTGGAAGTGTGGTGGGCAGGTGAGCTTCTGTAAATGGCTTCCCTGGCAATTTCCATGAAGTATTCTCCATGGCTAGTTACTATAATGATTGCACCATTGAAGGCTGTGGTCGCTGAATGTTGAAACAACAGAGAGATCTAAATATAGACCTTTGGCTTTCATTGATAATGAAGTGTCCAAAATATTGAAGCATTTTATTAAACATTGCAAGGCTATTTGGCACAAGCTTAGGCTTCCTGATACTTTGTTCCTTGGATGGTGAGATGATGGATCCAAAGAGGTGTTCTTATTGAACAGATTTAAAGATAACTGGGTAGACTTGTTTCCATTTTCCCTATTGCCAAAATAATACTGTTTTTTTTTTCTTTTTTTGCTTACACATGTATAGTCTTTTTACTAGTGGAAATTGAAATAATAATCAAGAGGAAAAGGGTTTCTTTACACATAGAACTGCTTCAAAACAAAAATCATTCCAAAAGCAATACGTGCACGTAGATTGTGTCTCGGGGAAGGGGAAGTGTAACTCCACAGCCTTTAATTTTCAAGCAAATTAACTGATATTTTCATGTGACTGGCTGAAAATGAAAATATGTCGTGATTTATGGTTGTATCTAAAGTCAGAAAATAATTCTAGTGTCACTGTATGTTTGTAAAATCTCTTACGTATTTATTTAGTATGTAAAAAAAGGCCTCTTTTCTTTTCTTTTCTTTTCTTTTGTTTCAGTTTTTTATTAGTTGTAGTAGTGTCCATTATCTCATTATTTGTATCTTGGCAGAAGAAGATGAAAGAGAATGTGGCGAGGAATGCAAAAGGGAAAATCAGGGGCAGAGTATGCGATGGGAAATGAAATAAAAAATATAAAGTGCAGATATTGTAGTCAGAGTAGAAGGTTCAAGTTCAGCTTATGAAGACATTTATGTCCTGTTTTATAAAATCATCTTGTTATTCTCTTGATAAGGAAAGGAAAAACAAGACATGTTTTATGGTTTTATATTTTCTACCCAATAAAATAACCATTTACAACCTGTTAACAACTTGCCTCCTAAATCTCTAGTCTCTGCCTGCATACAGTGTTCTTGTTAAAACCTCTTTATTCATCATTTGCCAAATATACCAAGCATTTCGTCTTTTCCTATGTGCTCTCACAGCTGCACAGTCAGTCTGGAATATCTTTCTGCCTCGTATCCACGGAGAAACTTTTCCACTTCTAAACAAGCCATTTTTACTTCCTGTGGCCATAATCACTCCCCCCTAAACCTGTGTCCCCATAACATTTATATTCACATTTTTATAATACTTGCCATATCATTTTAAGATCTACATTCATGTGTTCATTTCCCTGAAAAGAATGAGTTATTTAAAATGAGGGCGTGCGTTATTTATCCCTGTGGCCCTAGTCTGCTCCTGACACATGGGAAATATGCGTTCATTGAAATGGATTCACACAGACTCTTCATATACCCTGCACAAGAGTAGGAAACAGATTTCAGACCTCCTAGTAAAAGTGGAGCCCAGTTGTCATTACTGAACTGCATGGATTCCTTAACTCTGTGGCTCTTTTGCAGAGGGCTTGCTCACCCACCCCAGCTGGAGCAGTCATGCTCTAGTGACTCCAGATGGTTGCCATGGGCCTTGGGCAGCTGGGTGGGGAATGCACCTTCCATCTGATTGCACTCACCGTGGGTGGGCAGGTGCCCTCTGTCAGGATGGCTGCAACCAGAAACCAAATGGGTGGCTCACTGAGGTGAAGGCAGTAAACGGGAATGAACCGCCATGGTTCCAATCCCAACACTGACCTCAAGCTTGGAGGATGTTGCTGACCTTGAAATAATTGGTCCTTCCTTATGTAGGTCGTCGTTATGATCACTGCCTCAGGGCATGGCTTCTTCTTCAGATTCACTTACTTCAATTCCATATCTAGCTTCAGAAATAAGTGATCAAGACTACAATGCCTTATTGAGTCAGCCTTCTGGAGGGTTACCAAGTTCTCCTCAGGTGGTGGAGGGTTATAATACCAGAGTCTGTCCAGATGGGCAATTATAGGTAAACAAAGGAGGGAGATAGGCCAACTGCATCCAGCTATGAACTCCCCTGGGTGCTGACCAAGCACTTTCTAATGTGGAGCTCTCCCTGGTGTACCAACTCTTCTCACTCCTTCCAGACCACCAGCATACCTTACTTGATATCGCAGAGGCCTATACATTGATTTCCTTCTTTTTCTTCTATTTTTCCCCCCATGACAAAATTATCTTATTTTACTGTTATGTTCCCAGAAGTCAGCTCAAATCACTGCATTGCACAAAATCACTCATTATATCGTATGCTAGCTTGACGTAGTGTCATGAACTTCACTTTTTTAAAAGAACACAAGACAATGGTGAAATCAACCAAATGTCTATAATATGCATGGCCCTTTTCAAATGAAAATAGTAAAAGTGTTACATGCAGTCTTTACTGAGACACACTTGTTTCTTCTACAGACCTGGCCGTGATCTTTACCACATACTTGGTTTCACTCTCCTATACTTTTCCCGCAGTTGATTGAATCAACAGTGAACATGTGACTCAAGAGTAATCAACTTAAGGTCCTGGAGAGGTGGCCGAATGGCTAAAAGTACTTATTTCTCTTGCAGAGGACTCAGGTTCAATTCCTAGCATCCATAAGGCAGTTTAACTATACCTTTAGTTCTAAGGCATCCGTGCTCTCTTCTGACTTCCGTGGTGTACAAACATACTTGCAGGCAGAACAGTCATACATAAAAGAAAAATTTTAAAGTCCTGTTTTAAAGGTTAAAAGGCTCTAATATAATGAAGGTTGCTATATTTCAGCAATGTGGAATCTGTCTTGTAGAAATTTAGGAGAGAACACAAGAGAAGAGCTAACCAATAGAGCTGAGGAGGAGTGCTGTGGGAGGAATAGATATGCCTGGCTCCCGGGAACATCAATGCCCAGCAATTGAGGGCAACTATTACTTGCCACTAAAGGAATAAGCTGTATGAAAAAAGTTGTTAGGGTTTCCTGACATATTTGCTTTTCCTAACTAGAAACAATGAACCTCATAATAAATTGTTCAAGAAGTCTTCATTCTTTGCTTAAATAAAGAAACCCAAAGTTACCTAGCTGTATATTTTTATCTGGTTTTCAAAATTATGTTTTTCCATAGGCAGAAGAAGGGTCTAGATTTAAATGTCTTAATAACCACATACAGGAGTTGTTGAATGCTTAGTATATACGGGGCACCATGTCAGACACTTTATATATGATATTTACAGGGCGGGCAGACCCATAAAATGTTACAAACATCCAAGTCTGTTTTCCAGATTCACTACCACTGAAACAGCCTCATAACTAGCCGCTGCCTTTGTACCATGCATTCTGTAGGTTGATACATCAACTAGAGTAATTTTATCTAAAGAACAATATGATTGTACTTCTGCTTTGTTGAAAATCTTCCTGTGGGTTCCTAATCCATAAAGAATTAGGTTTAGATCCCTGGAAACTCACAAAGCTCTAGTCCCTAAATTCTTAACCTCCTCTTTGCCTCATTGTTTCCCTCTTATTCCCAGGATATAGCCTCCCTGCTTCCTTAAGTCTCCTAATTTGGTCTCAATCCTCTTTTGTTGGCTGACCCTTCTGCTTTGCCTTTCTCTTGACATGTAGGTGTTCCATAAAACGCCATCTTCTTCTAGAAGCTTCTCAGTTACTCCCTATCTGCATTACCCAGTGCAAAAGTCAGGTATCAGGCACTTGAATATTATAGCTCTAAATTCAAATGACTTACAAACACAAGTCTAAAACACATATGGTAGGTCAAGGGGAATATGAAAATACCACAATTTCTCATCCATAGCATAAATTAAAACTGAGTTACTTTTTAATACACTTTTACGGGGCTACCAGAACAATGAAAAATTCACACGTGGCTTGAGCTTTGTTTCCAAACAGCACTGGTCTCTGCCATCCTTCTGATTATCTTATACACCTAGTACGTATGAGCTTGCTTTGGCTCTGTGTACATTTAGGACTATGGAAAGAAAGCTCCAGAAGGGTGGGGATTTTATTCTGTTTGCTGCTGTATTTCTAATAGTGGAGCAGAATAGTGACAACTATCAGCTAGTAGTAGACGCCAAGTAAGATTTAAGCATGATTTGATTAATGAATGATGTAGCAGGCTCTTCATCAACTTCATTCTTATTTCAGTGGCTTCTATTCAACTGTACCCTGGAACCTTCAAGCTAACACTTAATATTTCCTTACCAAGCATGGAGTTTGGACCTGATATTATTTGGCCTTCACTCACTCAATGGATTGTGTCCAACAGGTAACAAGCTGTGACTTGACTAGGAAAACTTAGATCTCAGGCACAATCTTTCAGGGTCATCAGCACACAAAATTAGCAAACACTACCTAATAGATCCTCATGAACTTGAGTACACTCCCAGTGAGACTTTAAGTTCTCTGAAAACTGAGTTAGATCATATTAGCTTGGAATCAACAGCTCATTTCATAATTTGATTGGACTAGTCACCTTCTTAGCCAGAAAAGACATATTCAATAGGGTATCCCCAGGAAGTGATTGCTTGACTTGTAGTTTGTTTCCTGCAAACAGGCCTTGCCCTAGTTAAGAATGCCAAAGAGAAGGGAAACAGTCTGCAGCCTAAAGTCATCCCTACTGCCAGCCAAATTCTTTAATTGGCTATCAATGTGCAAAGCATATCTTTCTTTCTCCTCTCCCAGTTGCTTTTTAAAAATTATCTCTCCTGCTGCTGATGGAGCATCACTCTTGTGATTTTTTTCCAGGAAAGGAACATTATTATCAGCTGAATAACAATTGAGTTAAAAGAGTCTGCATTGGAGATCTGGCTGCTGAAATCTGACACTGGAACTACCACTTACAGGAGCCATTCTGGAGAGGAACTCAGACAAGCTCAGTGAAGTCACATCCTTTAGCACATGTATATGCAAGAAGGACAAGGGATGGAAAAGGGGAGAGGGACATGAATAACTAATCCCACTTAATATTGTCTTCAAAGTAATATATATTTTCATTTATAAATTGGTTAAAACACTGTAGAGGCTTATCTTCTTTGTGTGTGTGTGTGTGAGAGAGAGAGAGACAGACAGACAGAGAGAGAGAGAGAGAGACAGAGAGACAGAGAGACAGAGAGAGAGAGACAGACAGAGAAAGAGAGAGAGAGATAGAGAGAGAGAGAGAGAGAGAGAGAGAGAGAGAGAGAGAGAGACTTTAATGTTACACTAAGTATTCTGTTAGAGTAACTGAAGTGGGAGATTAAAATAAAAATTCAGTGGAAAAACCAATAATAGTAACAAATTTGATTAAGGCAAGTGACATATACCAACTCACAGAGCTGTTGTGAGAGAGCTGAACAAGGAAGAAAGAGTATATATTTCTGAGATTCTGTTCTGGGAAGATTTTTTTCCCTAGAGTTTGGAACTAAATTCTGAAGTACAGAAAAACTAGTCAAACTCATACATGAGTTTATACATATATATAGTATGTATATGTATATGAACTTATATGTAGTGTGTGTGTGTGTGTATATATATATATATGTAATCTAGGTATATATACTGTGACAATTCCATCATTTACCCAGTAGCCACTATGTGGGGCATGGTCTTGTTTACCTTAACTGGTATGGGAAGATCTGTCCTAAATATGTGCAGGACCTTTTTTTGAGTTTGAATCTTGGGCTGTCTAAGAATGGAGAAAGTGAGCTGAACCTTAGCAGGAATGCATTAATTCATTTGCTCTGCTCTTGAGTGAGGATGAGACTGGCTGCTTCAGGTCCCTGCCTTGACTTCCCCACAATGATAGACTGTAACCTGCATTTGTAAACTTAATAAATACTTTCTCCAGTAAGTCATTTTATTAGAACAACAACAAAACTAACAGGACAGATACTAATCAGCACAGAAGAAAATATCTCTTTCAATATCCCTGCTCACACCACAGACCTGAATTCTCCATATAGCATTATTCTTAACCACATAGATCTCTCTGCACCTCGCCTTCCTTTCTCCGTCCTTCCAGCCTTCTCTCCACCATAATCACTGATTTATAATTTGGAAAACTATAAAAATATATACAGAACTCTGACAAATGAGGGTGAAAGAGAGAGAAGGAGGCAGGCTTTCTGGCTGTTGAACCTTACTCAGCACTTGTCAGGGGGTAGGGTGATAGTTAAAGAAAGGTTCAGCTTCTCTCCTTTGTTCCCATTTCTCATCTATTGCACAGATCTAGTTTTGAATAAGTCCCACTCTTGTTTTATTCATTTTTTATTTCATTGTTTTATTTTCCTTCATGTACACATTTTTTTTTTATCCTTAGACTTGACAAAGACACCACTGCTGCTTTAATTTTAAAAACCCAGAGTTCCTGGTGCTCTTTCTCCACTCGCTCCATGTTAACTCCTGATTCTTAGAACAGGGGTTGACTGAAGATTGTGATGAGGAGAGGAGAGGAGCTCCTACTGGTTTTTAGGGGCTCCAACCAATCAGTTTCTCTTTCAAGTTATCCCCCTGCATCAGGTCATTCTCTCCTTATTTACCTGAAATCCAAACAAAGTCCTAATCCAAGGAAATCATCAAGTTTCTACAAGAAGTGCTTTTCAAGTTTCAACTGGGTCATCACTCTCTAGGAAAGCAGACATTGTGTAGTACACTGCTTGGGAGAATCCTCCTCCTGACTCTGCAAGTCCCAAGGAGCAGGAGTGTGGTGTGGCGAGCCTGCGGCCAGGGGATAGATGAATGAAACCCACACTGCTTTGCTTTGGAAAAGGAAACAGCGCTATGGCAATGAGATACATAGCCTTGTGAATTGTAGGCAATTGTTTCCTAAATGAAGGTTTCTAGAGACTGTCAAAGAGAGGTCTTACACACATCAAGAGAAGGAATATTAGAAAAAGGCCTCAAAAACAGTTCAACATAATTTAAGAGTTAGTAAAATAAAATCATATTTGAAACATTGTTTCATTCTGTATGAATAAAAAATATTGATTTAATAGCAAAAATATATTTTATTTACCTGCTATGTGCTTTAGTCCTAAATGCCAGGATAACAAATGTTTACCAAATGCCTCTTGCTTTTTTTAACTTGGGAGGAAAGTTACTTACAGCATAAGTGAGGTGTATGAGAGAAAGAGAGCATCATAAGCTGATCTAGATCAGTTTGATTACATGCAATATTTAAATTATTCTCAATAAATCATCATAGCCACCAAAAACACCTCAAGTCATGAAGGACAGTTAATTCCTCAAAACAGAATATCTGGTGATCATAAGCAAGAGTTTCAAGATAGATTTGTGACACAGAGAATCATTTATTTCATAAGCTTTTTTTTTCCCCCTTTGGCTAGAGGCATACCATTGCATGTATTTGTCTAGGTACCTTCATGAAGTCAGATTCGAACACAGTGTAAGGAAAATTAACTGTAACCCCATGCAACAATTTTACTAGGCAAGAGCAAGGATTTTTGCATAATTGCCAGGATCACACAACCAGGCGTCCTAAATTACTGGCTGGACAGAGACTGATTAGGGGTCCAACCTCAAGGGACCTATCCCTGAGAGCTGCAGAATACAGATCTCTGGGGAATATTTGAATGCAAAGGTGAAGAGATTCTCTAAGCTATTCAAGCCAATCCTTGCATCTTAAATGCTTTAATTTCATAAAAGACAGCCCATTTCTAACATCCATCATGCTAATTAATAGGTTGCTAGTTTCACCAATAAAAATCAAATTTGACATCCAGCATGCTAATCAGCAAATGCTGGTTGTCTGATGAGGGAAGAATAGCAGAAGGGCTTCCAATGGCCACTTCTGGAGTGAAGTCCTGGTGGATGTGATGCTGGCTGATTCTTCAGCGATGGGGGATTTCAGTAGAAGACTTGCTCCCCATCTTCAAGAGTCAAGCTTAATGTGGTTTAAATGTTTTTGCCATCCTGATAATTATGAGTAACATTCTAAAGTCAATTATAGGTTTCAAAATAGTTAATGGAGAGGACACCGAAAAGATATCAAAGTTTGGCCTAACCAGCGTGACGAAATTGTGATGAAATGAGAATGTGTGAATTATGGAGAAATGGCTTTTGAGGAAGAAGTTTGAAATGGCTCTTTGGTATCAAGTGAGAATGCCAGATAGGAATTCAAAGACTGACCTATAGATCACAGAATGACCAAGACTGGAGTCAAAAATAGGAATTATCAAGCCTTTTTATGCTGTTATAAAACTGATCTTATTATTCAAGGACTGATACGACTACACTAAAAAGAGGGAATTATGGAGATGGAGCATGAAGTCACGTAAGCATTTATAATGTTGACAGGATGACGGGAATGATAATAGTGTTGATGATGGTGGTGATGATGGTGGCGTTGGTGATGATGACGGTCTTGCTGATGGTGGTAATGGTGGTTGTGATGATGGTAAAGACTGTGATAATATTGATGATTCTAGCATGAGCAGTGCTGATAATGGTGATAATGATGGCAGTAATGTTAAACACTACCATCTTCAACATTGTTTTCTAAGTATCGTAAATAATCTATTTAACTTTAACACCCCTGAATAAGGTGCTAATATCTGTAGCATTTTATGAATGAGGGCGTTCAAAAAGCTGATTAACTGTACAAGGTCACACATAATGGGATACGGAGATGCTAGCACAGCCACTAAAAGAAGGAATGCTGAGGCAGACTGGCATCATGGGGCCCATGGAAGATGTGTTCATGATCAGGGAAAAATCTAATGTCAAATATGTTCAGATCAGGCCAAAACTGTTTGGAGACAAAGCCATTAGTGACAATCCTGAGATCAATTTTATTGCAGCAGAATGTCAAAAACCCAACTGGTGTATATTAAAGAAAGAATTAGAGGAACAAAAGTAGATATGGAAACTATAGGGAGGAATTTTTAAGGCTTGCTTAAAGAGGTTCAAACTATGTGTTCATGAAGATGTAAGAGCAAGCCTGCACAGACAAAGGAGACTAAATGGAGCAGGAAAATGTCTGGCACAGGGGAGTGGGCAGGAAATTTCAAATTAGTATCATCTTAGGCAACCAAGTTGAAGTCCAGAGAACAAATGGAAAATTGATTTCAGGTAGAGACTGAGGTAGCACCCATATTTAATGCTTCAATGTATGCATCTTGTGCACAAAGGCAGTCCCTGCTTGGTACACTTGCTGATGGAGGTATGAAAGTTCCTATTCTGCTGCTTCATTTTCTCTTTGAAACAAGAAGTTCTGCCATCAGTTGAGAAATTTGGGTGGCTTGAAAAGCGTGAAGAATATCAATTTAGAAAACTGAGGAGTGAGCTAATGAGAAAAATGGAGGTGAGCTGAGCCAGGCATACACACACAGGTCACAAGGACTGAAGAAAAAGAAGGTAGGAATTTGAAAGAGCAATGAGGAGACATGGGAGAGTTTAGAAGGAGGAAAGGGGAGAATGGTGCAATTATATTATAATCTGAAAATAAACTAAAAATTATTTTTAAAAGTGATGATAATAAAATAGTGTAAAATATCAAGGCTTTTTCAATAGCCTAATGGACAAATTCAGAGTGAAATCCCAAATTTCACTATAGTGGCTGAATGCGAGTGTATTTTTCATGGAGTAGATATGTCTCGGTATAGGAAAACAAACAAACAGACAGCAAGCAAAAAAACCAAACAAACAAATTAAAATCAAACAAGCAAAACAGTAAGCAGTGTTGAGACATTTTGCCATTGCTTGAGAAGCTTCTGTGGAAACACCAAGTGGTTTTCCACAGAGATCCTGATATACAGTGTGTCTACAGTATACCAGGGAGGAGGGAAGAGATGCATCCTCCAGGAAAGACCCGCCTGAGGTCACAGGAATTGAAGCTCAAAGAGTATGTTCTGCCCTTAGGAGCATATCCAAGGGACAGTCTTTATCTACTTCCAGAAGGCTATGAAGCTGGGAACAAACTGTATTGCCTAGGTAGGACATAGGGCTTTGCCAATGGACTTTTCTTCCCAAACATTGGTTAAACCAGTGATCATTGAACTGGGACAGGGTGGGTGGGGTGTAAGCCAAGAAAAAACAAAAACAAAGGACCAACCAACTCCCCATCTCTATAAGTAACCAGCTTCTTGGACCTATTATGGAGAGAAAGATGTCATTGCTGTGATTCAGTGTACTTTGTATGAGACTTGGTGGATGATGCTGTAATATTAAGAGGTGGCAGAACCCTTAGAGCTAACAGGCAGTTAGATCACCGGGAATGCTGCCCTTGGGAACAATTCCAATAGTCCTCACAGAGCTCTGGTTAGCTGGGGACTGTTACAGAAGAGCCATAGTGGCCTATAGATTCCTGCCTCATCATGAGAATCTTTCCCTCTGTCTTCATTCTTGACATGAAGCCATCCACATGACACAGCTTAACCAGGAAAGATGTCTCCAGAGCTAGTGCCTTGTGTGTGGAATTTCAACTTCCCAAACAAGAGACTGAATAAATGCCCTATGCTTTATAATATGTCCAGTGTGAATATTATGTTGATAGCAAAGAGAAACCAAGAAAATCCAGAGTTAAATGTTGAAGGTTAACTACTTATTAAAAATGAAGACTGCTTGTGTACTGAACCAATCCATGGTCTCTAACATTTAATAAGAAGTATGAGAATAATGAAGCCAAGCCCTCTTGTCTCTCTTTTTCCCCCTCTTAAATTCAGAGTCAGGAGGAAATTTTCCCTTTGAATCTTAAAGTCTGTGAAAGATCAAGTCAAATTAGCAGTATGTTCAATGCATTGGTACCCCAGAACTGTGGTGAATGTGAGAGATCCAGTACTCTGTGAGCATGTGAACATGAGTTCCAGGAAAGGCTTGGAAGGTCCAGCACTTTGGTTTTAGGTTTCCTTCAGTTATGGAAGGTTTCCCTGCACATTAATATTGCAGGATGTGGATACAGATTGAAATGAACATATATTGCTGATATTATCCATACAATGATAAAAAACTAATTAATGACAAAACAGAATCTTGATCATTGAGATGTTGGAGTTTGGGTTTTTAAGTAGGAAAAGAATTCAACTGGAAACAATAAGTGGACTATATTTACAAATTTATAGACATATACCCATAATTATAATTAAAGAATAAGAGACCATGAATTTAGGGAATGGGAGGGACATGAGAAGAACTGGAGGGAGGTGAGAAAGAGGGGAATGATAAAAATGTAGTACACATATGTGAAATTCTGAAAAAAGTACAAAAAAGACTGTTGTAGAGAGTCACTGGAGATATTATTTTAGGTACAATAACAGGTTTTAGTGTGCCATCCAAAACTCTTACAATCTGCATCTTACATATGGAGCATGTGGAGGAGTCTGTAGAACACTAATTCACACCCACTGTGACCTTTGAGCAGCCACCTTTGTCTCATCTAGATTGCTCTAATAATCTCCAAATTAGGCCTCTGCTTTTGTATTCCTGCAGATTATTCTCAGCTCGAAAGCTAGAGAGCGTCCATTACACTCCTCAGGTCATGCAGCATCCCTTTTTAAAGCCAACGAGTGTACAGGGACATGCATACGCCCACTGGAGCTTCTCTTCCACTCTCCCAACCATGTGCCCACTGTTCTTCGCATACTATGTTGTAGCCACACCAGCTGGATATTCCGGCAATTCTCCAATGTGGTTTCATTTATATACCCAACATGCCCTGACTTACTTCTTCCTCTGCTTTGATTCTTGGGTCAGACACCACACTCTCAGTAGAACCATTCTTAAATGCCTATGAGAATGATTTCCTTCTCTGGATATTGCATTCACCAGCCTTCTTTTTTGCTTTGTTTTACTCTGGAATTCCATTCTATCTGACATACTATATTTTTAGTTTATTAATTTATTGCCTGCATCTCTCTTTCATTACAATAGAAGCTCCATGAGGCATAGGTACAGAGGCTCCTGCACCAGACCTCGCCAGGGAGTGGATCATGTTTGGCATGTACTGTGCACTTAATAAATCTTCATTGAATGAGTAAGGGAACACAGTGATGGACGCAGCGGGGACGGAAGAGGGTATGGTAAAAGTTAGACGATAAAGAGAAGAGGAAAGCACTTTTTTTTTTTCAGGGAGAATTACAGAAAGCCAGTTTTGTAACTGAACTGCACACATGAAGACTTTAACCTTGGGCTCTATCCCCTTAGACCATAAATGTTATATATGGCCTGCCAATCTCACTGTCTTGAAGTTTTACTTAAATACAGTGAAGTCAATAATCCAGCTTCAGCACGGTAGTCTGAAGGAAAAATGCTCTGCCCACCTCTACAGATCTCTGAGTAGAAAGGGCAGGCTCGTGTCAAGGAAGGAACATGCACTTTGATTTTCAGGCCAGGAGCTAAAGCAGAGAATGAGAGAAATGAAGAGGTTACTGCCTTCCTGGGAGCCGACTTGGGGCAGTCCGCTCTTGTTCCTAAGCACACAACCTGGGAGCAGGTTCTCGAGCTTCACACTGGTAAAGACGCAAAACCCCTAAAATGAAGGGGGTATGAAGTCTTTAGTCTTTTAAATCCCAATCCAGTGCTCCTTCCACAATTCCTGGCTACCTGACTATTCTAGCTCGTCTTTCATTTGAATGTTTATGGATCCTCGATCCGAAATGTGAAAACAAAAATTTACACTTCTTCTCTTCTCAGTGATATGTGTTCTCCAGGCACTATTGATTCCCCACATTTTACGTGAATCTCACGACTTATTAACTGTAAGTTCAAGCAGTTGTTAGGGGGAGCCTTGCTTCTATTTACTTGGATATACCAGTAATCATAGCAAGAGATGATTAAGATATGAGAAGAAATATAACAAAGACTGATCCATATACATTGTTCTTCTCTTTTTCTCTTTTTTTTTCTACCCACATTTTCACAGCCAACAACAAAATGTTCCCCTAAAGAAAACCAGTCATATATTTTTTTCCTCCTCCCCAATGTCGCTCCTTTCTAAGCCCATTTCATGATTCAAGAAATGAGAAAAAGAAAAAAAAAACACAAGTTTATATTGGTTTGAACAAAAATGTTTGATTTTGTCAGTTAAAAATGAAAACAACTGTGGCTCTCCCAAGAACTCTTAACCCAGTCTTTGCTTAGTCCAAACCAAGAGAGCCAAAGGCTTGTCAGGCCAGGCTTTGGAAATCCAGTCCGGGGTACGGTGGGTATGCCGTACTATATTGCAAAGGCCCCTTTGGCATCTTGTTTCTTCCTCTACAATAATTGCCTTTCTTTTAGATTTCAGTGTTTCCCTTTTGTGTTTACGATAACAGAGGGATGCTTTATTGCATTTCACCAGGCCGGTTGCCATGGTGATCAGCAGTTGCTGTATGCTGTAAAAATAACCCTCCTTCCTTGATAGATTTCACTTGAGTGAAAATAACCCTTAAAAATAGGTTGAAATTTACATACTAACTCTTCCAGCAGGTTCAAGGGGGAGAAAGGAATGAATTACGTCGTGATTTGACAAGCTATTAGGTGAGGGGCTGCCGGATGAGGTCTGAACAGGAAAGTTGGCTGCAGGAGCCCAACCAAATTCCACTGGAAAAATAATCAAATCTATGTCTTTGTTGTTGGGTCTTTCCTCATTAGTGTTGTATGAAGATGAAAACTAGACCAGAGAAGATTCAGACATCCATGGGGATGAGGCTAGCAAGGATTAGTGGCTCATAAATAACAGAACAGGTTTGTTGCAACTAGCACGCCATCCTTCAAACTGTGCCTGCTGACTTCTGTTCCTGAAAACGGAAATGGACGAGGCTTGAGATGTTAATAGATGATCTGCAGTTAGATATGTTGGAGAAACATAATTCAGTGCACCCATAACCTGTATTGTCAGGGTCATGTGTTTGAGAGATTCTGAAGAAACACCCACTTCTTTGCATTTCATGTTTCATGGACGTTTCTACCTTCCTTAAGCATGAAGACTCTGTCACAAAACAATTACAATGATTCCATTCTGTGAGAAAATTTTCACATTCAAATTCTTCTGTTGCATTTTTTCAAGTGACTAGTGAAGATGGGCTAACAGTTTTAAGGACTGCCTATCAACTTCTTCCACCTTGTTTTCCCCCACCTGCAAGAAAATCTAGAAAAACAAAACAACCTCAGGGCCCATAGTAATGATAAAATTGCATGCATTATGAAATGATTGAAGGGGTAAATGGATGACCGAGGGCAGTTTCAGGCGCATTTATGGATTGAAGAGTAAAAGTTGTTTCATGATGAAAGTTAGAATTATCTTCACACTTTAATAACCTGAGAGGGATTAAGTTAATCCAGTCAACAGCATATGTCCATATATATTTTTAATTTTGAAAGAAGTTAATACAAAGGTTTTGAGGTGTGCATATACATCACAGATGTATCTCCCTTCAGGTACCAAAACCAGAACAAATATCCTGTTGGCTTTCTCTGGTTATACTTCCATATATGTGCATGTTTCACATTGTACTATGTTTAATATGGGTTTTTTCCATTTTCCTGTGAGAATATGTAATGGATTGGAAACTTCTTAAAATACTAGCCAAGCCCCTTTCACTGTTAGTAGGGTAGAAACTTCTCACATGGCTGTAACATAACATAACATGGTTATGCTGTAACCTTAGCACGTAGGAGGCTGAGGCAGGAGGATTGTCACGAGTTTGAGGCTAGCCTGACAGATGTAATGAGTTCCAGGCAAGCCAGCTTGATGGACAGAGTAAGACTTTGCCTCAACTACAGCCTTCCTCTAAGAAATGAAGGACTGCAATGAGAAAGACTCACAAGTCTACGTGTCGGCGAGAATGTGAATTGAACATTCTGTTCCTTTTGTTTAATTTAGATTTTTTGAGAATTTCACGTGTACTGTATTTGCATCACTCCTCTTCTCCTCTTATGTCTCCTATTTTCCTTCTCAAATTTGCAACCTTTTCTTTAATAATTATTATTTTACACACACACACACACACACACACACACACACACACACACACACAATCTGCTGAGTCCATTTAGTGTTGTTCATAAGACACAATCTCAAAGCAGATGTCTTTGTCTTCCAGCTTTACAATCTTTCCTCCTCCTCTTCTGTGATGTTCCCTGAACCTCAGGTGTAGGGGTTGTGTCGTAAGTGGTACTGGGCACTCCATGGTCAGTTTGCAATTCTTTGCATTTTGAGCAGTTGTGAATTTATGAAATGATAGTCATCTACTGCAATTTATATACATACATATTTGATGAAGACTGAGAGCTACATTTATCTGTGGGTATAGGATAAGTAGAGTGCAAATAGAAATTATTGTGGTTTAAGGAAATGATGGCAGGAGGTTCTCTTCTAGAGTCTATGACCATACCAGCTATAGAATCCTTGGGTAGGTTTATCATACCAGGGACTCTCAAAACAACATAGGCTAATGCTTTTGTTCTTTGGTTTCCTCCTAGAACCTGAAGGTAAGACCCTTTGCTGGAGACAAACACTGCAGACATAAGATTTGGAGGAATTAAGGTGGAACTGATCTGGAAGCCTCCTCCCCGAGAACTGAAACTAAAGTTTTGTTACCTACTTAGACATTGGGCAGTCGAATATAGATCTAACCTATGACTCAGAAATTACAGTCACAGGTAGAGCAATAATGTATGCATTTAAAAAGATTTGACTAGAGTTTTCGTTTCAAGCTTAATCATAACAGTAAAAAAAAAAATTAAAACAACCCAGATTTCATTCACAATTGACTATTGAAAAACCATGGTGTTTTTCCAATTGACTGACTGATCTAGTCGATAGTATTGATGAATTTCAAACACATCATTCTAAGTGAATGAAGCCAGGCATAAAGCAATATGCACCACGTGACTCCATTGATAGTAAATGGTCAACAGAGGGCTATAAAGACAGAAATCAAAGCAAAATCTGATCTGAAAGAAGAGTCTATGACAGGAAATGAGACTCTCAGGGATGATTTTTAAAAATGCTGTTTTGTTGTTAGGGATGTAACATGAGCCCAGATATTTGACCAAAGTCATTGAAATTACTCTAAAGATCTGTTATTTTCCTTCACACAAATTCTATCTCTACGTAAAATAAGAAAGCTGTGAAGAAACTATGTCCTTTACTTTTAAAGAAGTTTATAGCTGTTTAGAGACATCTGTTCAGTGGGTCCGTAGTCCCTTCGCAGTGCTGCTCCCATTCAGAACTCATTAATAAAGGCCATTCCTGACAGGCAGGGTATATGACAGGCAGGGCTCAGATTTATTGTTATCTTTTTTACCCAGCAATAGACTAATTATCAGTTTATTAGAACTCAGAAATTTAGAACCTTGATAATGATTTGGGAATGTATATCTGAGAACCTCAGGACAGGATTCAGTTCCTATTGCTGACTTCCATCTGTTGTTCTATACAAGAGCGCATCTTCCTTTCCAGTGTATTTCCTTCACGATGCTGCTGAGAGAAGAAGCCTAGAAAAGAGATGGATAGGGCTTAAATTCCATTGGCACATTCCAAAAAAAGGTTACTTCCAAAATATGAAGAGTGCAGACTCCTCCTTGCCTCTTGTCCTCTAACATTGGACTTCACGGCAGAGCAGATTAAGTGTTTACTGAAAACATACAGTCATTTCCTATACTGGCAAAATACGATGCAGTTTTACTTATGATTCTGCCATCTTTGTTCCCTCCTTTTCATTTAGAAATTTAACATAGTAAAGTAATCCTATCTGATCTTCTGAATAGCAGAAACAGTGTTAGATTCATTTCTACAATCATTGCACAAAGAATTATGCAGCTAAGAGATTTCCAATGGAGTGTATTGGGATGAATAAACATATGGATGACACACCCTTTTCTATGACTTCAAATTAATAGTATAGTTCTGAATCCTCAGGGATAGGATTTTAGTCTCTTTAATTTTATAGGGAGATTATTCTCATGAGTGCCCCCCTGAAGATAATTACTACCAGATTTAATATTAGTATATCTACCAGTATGAGGTACCATGTGACTGAATAATCATGTTGGGGATTAGCTGTGTGTGAGCAAATTACAGTTAAATTTCTATCTAGATACATCGATATTTAAGAAACAAATGTTGGCTTTAATTTAAGCTATTGCACTGAAAGCACTAGACAACTGGATGTCACTGCTCTTAAATTTCAGAGGAAAATATTCTGTAAGCAATATTTCTAAGTAGGTAGTGATTCAGGAAAAGCTACTTAAACATTCATTTCTATTTGTATTCCGTGTTCTCACTTGTCTCCACCCCTTAACCATTTCAGTTTCCTTGGTTTTGATTTTCCTTCCAGGAAGACACAGATAATGCACTAAAACAATATGACTCCTTTTTCTTCTGTAAAGTGAGTACTTTGTTTTCTTTTGAGTGAAGATTGTGCTTGTGCTTGGAGACAAACAAAGAGGCCATGCTTGGAGAGAAACAAAGCCTTTGTAATCAAAGGCAAAGGCAGCACATTTAAGCATTTAATGCTTGCATCTTGATGATTTCATTATTGACTTCTATTAAGTTCTCTCTGGGCGAAGAACCAAACTCCCCCACAGCTCTACAAAGCTGAATTGCTGGATCTATTTGCTATTAAGTTTAAATCCTCATTTCTCCCCATGACATGCTTATTGGCTTGAGATGATTTCCTCCTGGTCCCATGGAGACATCTGCAGACACTGTCTTTAGCTTCTAACCTTTTGTACTTTGCTATGTCTCCTCTCTCCCCCCCCCCTCTCTCTTCTGCCACTCACCTTACCTTTCACTCTTCTCCCCATGCACCTTCCCCTTTGCCCTGAAGTCCATCCTCAGAAATATATTCTTCTTGCAAGGTGAGGCCAACCATCCAGAAGTAAAGTAATGAGATTATGATTAAAAGTACACCCTGATAGTGGAGTATCCATCAACCTGTCGTGGAAATCTTATCTCTGGTGCTGGTCTCATCAATCTGACCTTTCAATTACAATTCTCAGTTCATGACTCTAAGTATATAGAGCTCAGAGATGGAGTATGGGATACACAACTCTGTTTGGCACCCGTGCCACTTGGTGCAACTGAATATCTCTTATAGAATCTGTATCTTTCTTTTAAAGTACATTTTGTTAGGAGTAAATCTGGTCATTTATATTTTGACTCTGGAATAGCGATAACTCCAGTGTTGTTGTAATGCATCCAGCATTTAGTATCATAGGCTTTACAGAATTCCACTTCCTCGCCACACAGGTAACAGTCAAACATGGTGTCTTCGTTCCAGAAGTAGGTCTCTTCCACAAGGTAAGTGAAGAATTAGGTTCTCTACTGTTTTCTCTGCTATTTTCCAGGGCCTGTAGGTTCTGTATTTAGTTGGATGACAGAAAATTAGAAGATGGAACTGCTTCTTAAAGGACCACCCTATGCAGTACACATCATTTCCCCTCGCAGCCACTGGAACTGGTCACATGGACTTGTTGACATAGAAGGGATCTGGGAAATAATGTCACAATGAATACAGCCTTATACCCACCCTTTTCACCATGGAATGAAGAACAAGGGACTTTTGTAAGCCTCTAGCCACAACCTCATTCTACAATTCAAACCAATTTTACAAATTATTTAATGGTTATATTAATTTTAATGGCAGGTTGCATGTTTATTAAATTTTCACTGATATTTATTTTTTATCCTTTTTGCATAAACATGGAGTTGAACTCCTTCTGGACTGTGTGCTGATACAACATGAGATGAGATCATTCTACACATTAACAGAGATCACGATTACAGGTTATAGACATCCATTTGTGAGCAGATGACTCAATTAGATGTTAAGAGACATCATGCCTGACTTAAACTCAATAGAATGACGTGTCACTCTGCACATAAATAAAAGTCAGCTATTATGCAGAAAGTCCATCTGGAGCTTATTGACAGTCTTTCAAATGAACTTGAATCCTTTATTTACGAAGGAGACTATATCACTTACATATCACAGAGACTAACTGACTTGACCTAGGTAGTAAATAGAATTACGAGGAAAATAACAGCACATATGCCAGCACCCAGGCTTAGCACTGAGTGTCAATACTCACTCGTTGGTCAGGTGTCTCTGCACCTTGGTTCCTTTTCTCGTTTTCATAACAAAGTAGAACCAGATGAAATCTTAGGTTTCTTCCATTCTTCTAGTGCTGTGCTTCTGCATGCCAGTGTCTACTTTTCCAAAATCAGAGAGAGGAGCAAAATACATATGTTTTTTTTCAATGTAAGTGTGATCTGACTAATTTAGTCACCTCCTGAAGGAGTACGTAATATACCTTTCCACTGAGAGTGGTAATAGAAACACCAGGTATTGAAAATTGAGAAACTTATTGTTTCAAAATAGCTGACTAAGAATATGTAAAAAGCCAATCTGTCCCTTCATAAACCAAAACAATTCATCGAATATGCTTCCATACAGGGGGTATGTGTTAATAGTGCTGCAAAGATGGCCACACCAGCTAAGAAAGTAGTCTTTAGGCTGGCTGAATAGAACAATAATTGAAAGTCACTGCCTTCAAAAGTCAGAATGTGTGTGTGTGTGTGTGTGTGTGTTTGTATGTGTGCCCGCATGCACACATACACACACCTCACAGAATCACATTTTCTTCACAAAGATACAATGCCTTAATACGTCAGAGTACACACACACACACACACACACACACACACACACACACTGGCATTCACATTTTTTCCAAGGATCTTGTGGCCTACTAATGGACCAACTCTATTGTAGACAAACTCTTTTCACCAGCTGCCCCACAAAGGCAATTAGTCCTAGTTTTTCAAAGCACATTCAGCATGGTAACAGCTCTCAGTGAGAAATGTAACCGTCTTACAGCGATAATGCTAAGTGAGGAGAAGAGGCTAAATATTACTGATGGAAAACAAGCAAGGTGATCATTTCTGCTCTTAGATGATGGAAAGCAATGCTCAGGAGGCCAGAGAGTAATTTCCGGAAGTGGGGGATTCTGTATAGACTACAGTGGGAGACTGCCAATGCTCAGGCCAGTCAGTTGCTGTCCAGAGCTCCTTCATTACTCCAGCGCTTATCTGTGTTTCGAATGGTACTTGAAAGATCCTGATGAGAACTGTAGATTAATCATGCCTTTTACTTTGAATGTCTTCTGTTGAGACGTTCTGAGAAAAAAAAAAATGAGACATGGCCTTACTTAGGAGATTTAAAATGTAGAGTGCAGAAGACTGTTCTAAAGAATGCTAGCCACATGATTAAGGGGCATGAGGGAAAACCATTTTTATTGGTTAGTAAGAGACAACAAAATGCTATGGTTAAGCATAAGCTGAATATGTTTCCCTCTTACAGATGTAGCCAAAACCAATAGAACCAAAGCATATATGGACATTTAATAGCTATAATTACAATCGTGAAAGAATTCACATGTGAGAGAATTCTACGGGAGTCCCCTAATGTGCACTTAGCTGATACAGTGTTCCTAAGGCATGAGAATGGAATCTTCTAAGAGAGAGACTTGAGCCTGGGTTTTGAATGATCTTATCAGAGCACATGACATCTTCCCAAGAAGCCTTCGCCTCTGCCCTTTGCTGTATTTAAGAAAACGACTCTTTGTACAAAGAACTAAAGGACAAAAGAATATAGGAACCGCTGGGAGAGTTAATAAGAACCTGAAGAATGGAGAGTTGAAATCCTTATCTTCAAACTCATATACCCGTGTGCCAACAGCAGAGAGAGGTGGGTCCTGAAATGCTTGTGGTGGTTTTGTAAAATTCTAAATATCTAAGAGTCGCGTCTACATGAAAGAATTGGCTGCTGCAAAATACAAATGAGTAAATGAAGACTTACTGTTGTTTTGAAGACAAACTAATGACTAAGAAAAGGTTAAATAGGGGCAGAAAAAAAATGCCTTCTAAGTGCCTAATGACCTAAATTTGTTCCCAAGATTCCATATTAGAAGGAGACAACCTATTTGTCCTTTGACCTCCACAAACACTTGTGCACGCATGTGCGTACATACACACACACACATACACACACCACAAACTTACAAAACATACTTGCACACGTGCATGCAATAATAATAAATTAAATAAAAAACTAAAGTAAAATAATGCAGTACTTGCTAATTAATAGCCGGAGACTATATAGACACAGACTCTTGGAAGTACTTCCTACTTCTTGTAACTGAGTTTAGAGTGCATGATTTTTGAGTAATAGATAGTGTGTGTGTGTGTGTGTGTGTGTGTGTGTGTGTGTGTGTGTGTGTGTTCCTCCCAGGAAAGTAAATTTAATGTAAAGAATGTGATTTTTTGTCAGAGTAAGCTGAACTCCAGGCGGTCACAAATTAGTATAATAGTTTAAAACTATTTTTTAATCTCACAAGAATCATTTTGCTTAGTTGGTATCAGTGTTCGCCTCACTGCAAAAACATGACCTAGTCAAATCTTTTTTTTTAAATAGCTGTCTTTATTGAGAATCCTATACATGCATACTATGAAATATCATGTCCACCACTGTCTCCCCTTATAATCCCCCACCCGTGTGGCTACTAGTAGCCACACCCTTGAAAATGAAGATTTTCCTTCTTCTAGCAACTGTCCAGTGCCAATAATTCCTCAGTATGATGGGGACAGGACGGAGCCAGAGATTATTCACTGCATCCATGCTGAGACACTAGTTGGCTTGATTGTACAGGTTCTGAGTTTATCTGTTGTGACTTTATGAGTGTAATGGCCATGTCATGTGTGGGAAAGCAGCATTCACAGTACTCCTTCCCATTCTCCGTGTCTAACATTCTCTCCACCTCCCCTTCTGAGATCTTCCTCCCCAGAGCCTGGATTGGAGGGAGCTAATAAAGATGCCTTGTTAAGGGCTGAACACTGAATCTCTTATTTTAGCATTCTGACAAGTTATATATCCCTGCTGATTATTGAAGCTTCTCTGGCCAAAGTTGACTGGGTCTGTGGGAATAAGCACAGGTAGACCACAGTGAGGGAATGGGTTGTCTAGGGAGACACAGTGTAGGTGGCAGGACTGTGTGGAGCCTCAAGCTTTGAGTTATTAGAACAGAATTTATTCCCGATTCTACCCTGTTTCCAGAAGCCAAGACAGAGGAAACAGCAAGTTCAGGGACTCTATCCCTTCTTCTGGCATACACATTTTATGTGGACACAGAGGTGAAATGTTGGTGGAATTGGTGGTCATTTATTTCCAGCCTAATTTTCATTCATAGATTGGACAAAAGGAAGATGTCATGATTGTAGTATACAGACAAGACTTTGCTGGGTTCCGAACATTGTTCACTCTGAATTCAGACTGAGTGGCCACTTAATTCTGAGTTTTTCAGAGAAGAATTTGAGATCAATGTTGACTATTGACAGGAAGACTAGACCTTAAAGTTGATTGCCTACTCTTGGAAGGCACACTCAGAGGAACCAAGTTTTGAATTGAGAGAGCTGTTGTAGTGGATGCTGGGAGCAGTGGTAAATGCCTGTAATTTCCACATTTGAAGGATGAAGGCGGAAGGATTGTGGATTTGACAACAGTCTGAACTATATAACAAGAGCTGTTTGAAAGAAAGAATGGAAGGAAAGAATGAAAGAGGGAGAAAGGAAAGATGAAGGAATTCTAGTTATTTCATTTTCTTTGTTATGGGATTGATGACTGAGAGCATCTCTGTTATGCAGCTGATGACTAACAGCATCTCTGACCTTGGAGAAGTTTACTTAACAGCTAACATTTCCAGCAGTATCACATGGAGCAGCGGCCAAGTGTGAGCAGACCAGGGTAGAAGCATTTCCTGCACTTATATTTCAAGTTCATAAGATAAAGCGCGCTCGGAACTGAATTAAAGACAAAACAGGTACGTGTGATAAACAGACTGGTACCTAACTTATCATGGCTATGGCTGAGAATTATCATGAAGAGTAGTTGCGTATTGAAAAATAAATGATTTGGATGTCAGGTTCAGTAATTTATTTAAATGTTATTGCTGCACTGTGACTCCCAGTGGAGTTTTTCCTCTCACATTTTTAATATCGAATAACTTTGAACAGCCCATATACAAATTTCATGAAATGAAATAACTCACTTTTGCAGAGGAATCTTAGAATTTCCATTTGCTAACTGGTAGCAGCAGCTCCAGATTTAAAAGGTGTTGGTGAGAGGCTCATTCCACGCTTAGCATTGCTCTCAGGTTGTTGGTGGATACACGGATAGAGGAAAAGCCTATGTCATGCCTAGGTATAACACAGTTCAAAGACTTATACTTGTCAATGCTGGGACAGAAGAAAAAAGACATACAGAGAAAGAAGAGAGAAGAGAAGAAAAACCATCTTTTGATCCCTGAGACTTTATTAAAGTTACCATCTTTGGGGGGTAGGGAGATGGCTCAGTGGATAATGCGCCTGCTGCGTAGGCATCAGAACTAGAGCCTGGGTCCTCAGAACCCATGCAAACCCGGATGCATACACCATCTTTGTACAGTGAGATTTGGAAGTGAACACCTGCAAGAGCTGCTGTATTGCCCTAAACAATACAGAAATGTACTTTTGTTCACATACCAATAAAAAAGAAATGGTTGAATTATGTTTCCAATTAAAAAAATAATCATTATTTCCCCTTTTAATAGGATTTCCCTTTACAGTATTAAGGACCTTTACTTTCTGATATATAATAAATGTAAAATATATTTGTAATGATGTCCCATTTCACATATATCATGGGCAATCTGTGACTGCATTTCCTCAATTACATATCTGTTTTTAAAGGAACTGGCAGAGAAAACTGCTATCCTCAAACACCTACATGACATTATCTAGCACCCAAAATTATAGCTTCTTATAGTCCTTAGGGATGGCATACTGACTTTCTTACTACTACAATTCCCAGTTGTCATTGAAGGACACAGGGAAAGTCAGAGAACTGGGGTCATTTTTTTATAGACTCACATGTTCCTTCTACATGCTACAACTTTCTAGTGTTTACCTTGTGTAGATGGCCTGACGATCACAACAAGACAGCTCAAGCGCAGGTTGCCCCGGTAACGTAGTGGCTGGTCAGAATTAGGATATTGTGGCCACAGATAAAGAATGTCTCTGAAGTGTTTGTTTACCATACATCCTGTCCCATGCCAGAAAATTTACATACAGCTCTTTAGGCAATCTCTCTCAACCATATAGCACCTGCGTGGTAATCATGTTACCATAGGCATGGGCTGTGCTAGGAGCTTAATTACCTCGTTGTCTGAGTTCGCCCCATTCTTACAGTGTAGAAAATTAGTTTGGACCCTGTTTTTTCAGATTGTACATGTTGTGGGAAGTGGAGGAATCCCTGAGTGAGTGAACTAAGGATGAACTCATTGTCAACATACAAAGAAGAAGCGACAACTTCTAATGGTGTATGTCAAAGTCCTGGTTTAATTTTGAATGTTTTGAGCAAGGATTGGCGGCAAAGTCAGAGACAGAGAAGGGAAAGAGTTTGGTTTTTGCTGAGAGACATCCAAGGCTAAAATGTAATGTGGATTAATAAGCTATGAAGACATGTCTGCTCAGTCCAATCTTTGGAGGAGTTATCTCAGGGAATTCTGTTCCTCCACATTCCATGGCCAGAGTGGCAAAAACTATGCCAAATAGGCCACTGGTGAACCAGGGAGGGGACTTCTCTAATCTAAAGTCAACCTTAACTTTTCCAAATGCCAGTGTACACACTGTTCCCTAAATGTGCACATTCCCAAAGAACCGGAGCTTCCCATCCTCCCAATAATTTTAAGGCAGCTGTCCTGGGAATGAGTCTTTGATAGAAATTCTGACAAGAGTCAACACAATCACTCAGCATTCTCCTGAAGGCCAGAGCAGTAGCGGTAGAGATTTTATGCTAATAGCACCCATAATCCCATGCTAATTTATTTTATCAAATTAAAGCAAATGCTGCTCTCTGACCCCAGGGACCTTCCGTTCTCCTCTGGGCCCCTGTGGTAAGCTGGAATCCATTTAGTAGAAGAGTTTGCCAAGAATATAAATTAATAAAACAGGATTAAAGGGAGACATGGTTATAACTGATTCCTTAATCCCAGGGAATAATTAATGGTAGTGATTCATGATTTGGCTCAATTCTCCTTCTATCTGAATAATAAAAAAACTCAAAATAAACTCCTGTTGGAGGCCACTGAGGCAGACTTCTGGCCTTTCTTGCAAGGACTCAGCACTGTAGAAGCTACTCTGAAGCGCTCCTTACGGCCTTCATGCCTGTCAGTTCATATTTTTGGGTGAGTTATTAATTCTTCTATGCATAAAACCCTTACTGCGCTTTTTATAACCACACTTAATTATCAAAAATACATTCTGAGATGCCGCCACCATCAAAACACAGTCTGTTTAACACTGCATTTAGGATTAGGCCTATAAAAATAATTGGTAATAACGATACAGAAGCATTCAGAAAACTAAGATCCACAGTTGTTCTCAGACATACATTTGCAGGCAATATTTGGTGGTTTCTGTATCAATGCACTCTCCTAGGAACCAAGGAGGTGATGTTTGCAAAAAGATGTAGTCTTCGCCTTAGCGGGACTGACATCCCAGTGTTGTGGAAGTGGATCTGTTTATTTGTCTCAAGTCTCTCCCTCAACAGAGCCTAATCTGTGTTATCTGTGCTAAAGAAGGGGAAATTTAGCTCAAAGGAAATAGAATATATCCTCAGTGACAGCTATGTCACTTGTTTGCCCGTGAGTAGACTCAACTGTGTAAAGTTTACTTAGCATTGTAGTTTCTTCTGTCTACTCTTCATGGCTCCCAGAATATCCCTCCTGCTTTTCTTATTGGGTGTATGCCAGCAATAAGGACATCCAAGAGAAAATGAACACCAAAGGATACTGAGCATGTCTTCCTTCTTCCAAAGCAAACCAACTGTTCCTCGTACTCTTGAACTTTCTAGTTTATGCTCTCGTTTCAAAACACAGAGAATTACACTGTAGATTCTGTACTAATGCTTCCCAAAATCTGTCTAAAATACCATCTTTACCTGTGATAAGCATTAGATTACTTATTTATAAACATGTTTTTTATTTATTTGTTTATTTACTTATTTATTTACTTTTCAAGACATTTTTTCTCTGTCATAACTCGGACTGTCCTGGAACTTACTCTGTAGAACTCACAGAGATCTCTGCCTGTCTCTGCCTCCCAAGTGCTGGAATTAAATTAAATTAAACTGCCCAGCTACAAACATGTTTTATAAAAACAGAAAAATTCCAGAATTCTTGTATAATGATAGAAGAAACATTTACTATACAAGATATGTTATAGATTTCAATATAGAAATCTTTGAGAATGCTAAAGTAGAGCCATGGTTGAGACACTAGGTGCCTGCCTCTCTGTGTAGTTTTATGGACAATATGACAGCTACAGAAAAACTGTTACATGCGGAGTGATGTGTCTACTCATGGAATGTCTGTTCTTGTCCAGGGTGGTAGACTAACATAATGGCCACAAATAGTTCAAGTTTAATCACTGAAACAAAAGAATGCTTACATATACAATTAATTTATGGTTCTAGAGAGGGAACTCTGGATTATCCATGTGGGCTCTGAGGGTGATCTCCAGTGCTAGAGAGAGTGTGTGGTGTGTGTGTGTGGGGGGGTAGTCTCTGATGCTTTTGCCTGCCCTTGGGACCCTTTTCCTTCCCATTGGTTGTCTAGCCAACCCTTAATGTAGGGTTAGTGCCCCTGGGCCTTGTTGTGCCCTGTTTGAGCAGTAACCCTGGGAGCATGCTTTTATTGGAAGCAGGAGGTAGGTAGGGTATATTTCAGGGAGAAGGGAGGTGGGAGAAGTGGAGGGAGAGAAGGAGGGGTATTGAGATGTATTATTCAAGAGAAGAGAAATAAAGTAAAAAAATTCTTTAAAGAAATAACTTAAAACACGAAAGAAAAATAAACATCAAGAGAGAAAGAGAGAGATGAGATGAGATTTGTCAAGGAAGAAGAGAAAGCATTGTGCCCATAAGAGCAAAATTCAGATGATGTAGTCCAAAGAACTCCTAAGGGCCACTGGTAGCAGGAGGTGGGAAGGAGCAAGTTCCCTCCTAGATCTTCTGTAAACAGCCTGCATTCACGGACACTTTGATTTCATCCCGACAAAACTGATTCCGAATTTCTGGTCTCCAGGGCTACGCAGAAATTAACTTCTGTTATTTTGTGCTACCAGTTTGCATTAATTTATTGCAGTAGCTTTAGATAATATTTCTAGTGGGATAATGACTATCTAAGGAGCAGAACCTCACTTTTTTGATTTGGAATAAGAGCAATGTTTGGTCAGTTGTCTTGAAATCCTCTGAAGGATACAGGCACAATCAAGTATGGCACATTGTCACACACACTGGCATGGAGGGTGCCAGTGGTGGGAGGACACAGGGAAAGTCATGTCTGCGCTCCTCTGGCTCTATAGACTGGGGACGGCGGCACTGCTGCAACACAAAGGAGCCAGGCTATGAAAGCTCCGTATGCACGAAACACTGCTAGTGTGAGGTGAACAACCGATGGGCCAGATCCTTAAACTCATCCTCTTGCACATACAGGTGCCACAGAAGCCAGTGTGTGAAATGTGTTCAATACTGTATCCACCAAAGAGTGACCCACTTGCTAATCCATAATCTTGGAGAAGTTACCAGGAGTAGGATCATAACAATCTTCCAAATCTGAATCTTAAGGCTCATCAAAACATAGTCAACCAAACACCTGCTGAAGAAAGTGACAGGGCCCCAAAGGGAGAAAGGACGATCAGAGCATTTGGGTTCTAGTCTGTGTGCTTCTACCGTTGGGGAAGAATCAAGGGCATTCCCTGGCTGCTGTACTTAAAGGGATTTGGGAATCTTCAAAGAATCTCCCAACTCTGGAAAGCTGAATAAGGGGATTCTGGCTCAGAGCTCGGCTTGTTTGAGTCTGAGAGAGCTACTGGAATTTGTCAGCATCTAGAAGTGCACTATGCTGTGATGGGGAAAGAGGTGTTTTTGACTGCTGGTAAATTTTCCAGCCCTTAGCTCAGATGAAATTGAACATGAAAGTGTCCACAGTGGGATTCCTTCAGAATGGTCTAACTCAGTTTAGGTCTCCAATCTGTGGATCAGTGTCAATTATTTGGGACTTAAGGAGATCTAAATATATAGAGTTTGGAGGATCTTAGGAGTTTTAATATATTCTGACAACAGATTAATTTCTAATCCTAATTCCTCAACCAAGTGAGAGCACGAGAGAGAAAGAGCACTTTGTGGAACTCTAATTTGAAAAGAAAAGATTTAAATTCACACATTACTTTCAAGGAACTCATCATCTATATATAAACAATAAAAGGAGAAAGATAAATGAAACCATTAGAAATCCAATGTTCACCCTGACTACAAGAAGAGAGCGTTTCATAGTTTAATGTAATGTAAAAATACAGTGAATCTGGGTATAAATGTATGTGTGTCTTGAAACAGCTGAATTTATCAGGTCATTAGTGTAAAAATAAAATTGCAATGAAATGTCTTTCATACTCATTGCATGTTAGCTATTATTGCTTTTAAATTAGCTCAAACCTTGGGCTAGCCCTGGAGATTCAACACAACATATATGTAATCAACGATCCCATCAACTATGAAAGATGTTGCAGCAGATATACCCATTTATAGAAGCCCTTAAGTTCTTCTAGTGTGTGAAAATTGGCTATTGACAGTCCCCCTTTTTTCTAGACATGTCCTTTGTGTCTTTCAAACTGCCAAACACAGGAAGTAACCACTCAGTAAATTTTTTATTTTATACACTCAAAAAGAAATGGCTGTGAGTATCCTTAACCTGGGAGATAAGACACTGATCATTCTGCTGACTCTCTTTCTTGGAAGGGAGCCAGAGCAATAATGGCTATCTGAGAATCTTCAAAGATTTAATCTCGGAGATGAGTTCTTCACGGGGCTCGATTCCTTTTGCTTTGCCAAGCTGTCTCTTCTTTGAAATGGCTGTTAATGTAAAGCCACCTGACAGAGGTGTACACTCCCAGAAAGCCAAGTTACAGAACTGAATTTCCTAGAGCTGGCCTACTCTCCTGGGTAGGGCACATGCTACTTAGACTTCAGAGCTTAGTTGTCAGAGCCACTGCAGTCAAGGGAAGACTCTGCTCACAGGCCGTAGTGAAAAACACACAGATACACACTGTGGAAGACATGGGAGAGGGCTGGATGCACAGATGGGAACAGAAAGACATCTGTAAGTCCAATTTCAGCGAGGGGTCATTCATTCACACACTGGTCACTCAAAATCTAGGTGTTCCAAAAATATCTCACATACTAGTCCTATTCCCATGCTAGGGTACAAGGACATAATGTTTACATTCCATGGACCAAACTTTTAGGAACAGAAACTTCCAATAGGCAAAGCAGAAACAAAACAAATAAGACAATACCCCATGTTGATAAGTGGTACGAGAAAATGAGGCAGACTTCCAGACATTAAGTCATTCTGAAAACGAAATCCAGCACAGCCAGGGAGCAAGCTGGACTCAAATGTTGTTTCTTTCTGACTTAATAATGCGAGGTGACCGTTCTAGTATGATGGATAACTGTGTGTCACATAACCATCCGTGTGCCTAATGTCTTTCCATTTGCTGTCATAACCCCTAGGACAGTATTGTTATACTCGTGAACATAACTGAGTTGCCAATGAGCCTTAGACAACAAGAAGAGGAAAAAGAATTACAGAAATTCTACAAGAAGCCTATGGAGCTGACCTCTACACAGTAAGCACTATGATTTCCTCTTATATCTGCTGGGGAAAACTTAGTGTTGGCTTACATACACACACACACACACACACACACATTAAACAAACAAACAAATTAATATAACAACAAAACCTCCTCAAAAAAACAAAAAGCAAACACAGAGAAAAAGAGGAGAAAGTCCTAGAGGAATGTCAGTCAAATTGGGGCATAGATTTCGGACGGGGTACAGCTACAGAAATGCTAAAACACCTTCCTGATAGCACACAGGGACCCGGTGGGCATCAGCGAGGGTGAGAAATCCCCTTCCTGATTGCCTCTTCCAACTGCGCATGTCATGTACTTCTCTAGAAAAGAGATTTCACTTCTTTTGGTCTCTGTTGTCATTATAACAAACAACTACTGAAATGTTCTTTTAACTGCCACCATTGTTCAAGAAAAGCATTACTGAAAGTGCTTTAGTCTACAGTATTTACAGCAATTCCTCACACTGCTTAACATTTTATTTATACTAATGAAAAAGCACTCAAATTCATTTGTATAGGCTGCTTTTTCTAAGAGATGGAGAATAACACATATGTGCTATGAATGTAAGAAAATGGCTTATTTCATTATTCTTTGAACTGTTGCTCCTGATAACGGGAATTTAAAATGCAGACTGAAGTTTGCTCGATGTGCTACAAGAATCACAATTTATATAGTTTTTTTTCTCAGCTAATGAATGCCTTTCACAATTATTATCTGCGCAATTTGCAAGGAATGAACAATTAAAATTATAATGTTTCTTTTTAGTGTAACATTAAGATTGAGGGCTCTTTCTGCTTCTAACATTAACAGGAGACAAAAACCAGACCTTCAAGAAATAAATTTTCTGCTACTTTGTCTGCTCATTGTTGCCATTTGGCAAAAGCTTAGGTGATCTTAATTATCTACATTTTGTTTGATTCTGTATCCAGGATGCCATGTGTTGCTGGGAAAACATGTGACATTTAGGATGGAGATACTTCTGAATCTTCAGCAGTTTCCAGAAATTCTAGAGTAACTCCTAAACTAGTTTGACTGCAGTGAACCTGCGTGGTATTCTTCAACCTCCCTACGCTTCACACATTTCTGCCTATGCAGACCTTCCATCCTCACTGGCTTATAGTATGAATGCTATAGTCACAGACCCAGATCTAAGCATCGTCTCCCAAGGTTTATTTGGGAGGGGGCTCCTCCTTGCTTTTAGATAAACTGTAAAAGGTATATTCCCCCATCTTTCTTCATTTTCAAAGTCACATCTCTAATGTGGTTCCCTTCTCTTTGTCTCCCAAGGAACTGAGTGCATTGATTAGTGTCACACTTATGCTGGAGAGGTGGCTTGATGGCTTGATGGTGGAACCCTGACTCCATAGCTCTGGAACACTGGATACTGTAGGGTAAGTTGACTACTGCTAGATCCCAGCCCTTAGGATCAATGGCGGCACAAAGCTTGTTGCTTCTGTCTCTAGCTTGACCACGAAGTTGCTCCACTTGTTCTCATTCTTTCGTGGGGGTGATCTATTATAAAAATCTGCATCTGCAATATCACTCAAAAGCTTGTGTGTTGACGGCCTGATCCCCAACATAACAGGTTTCAGATGCAGGTCTCTGAGTGGTGATTGCATCAGGAAGGCCCTACCCTTGTCAGGATGTTAATACATCTCTGCACTCATAGGTTAGAGGGGCTTTGTTATAAAAGCTCCTATTCCCTTTGGTGCCCTGCATACTGTAAGAAGCATCTTCTACCCAGTATGTGTTTCTGTCATGGTGAACTGCCCTGCCAAGGGCCTAAAAGCAACTGAAGCAAGAAGCAAGAACCAAAAAGTTCGAAACTAAACTTTCCTTCCTTAAAATTGATGTCTCTCCCATCTTCAGCCAAAGTAACAGAAAAACTGACTAATAAACTGGTTAATAAGCCTCATATTGGATCTCTAGCCAACATTTGCTCACTGTTGGTCATTTTATTTGTAAAACTTCAATGTAGAGGAAAGTTAAACTAATACACCGTATAGCAATAGTGTTTGTGTTTGTGGCCCACAGTGTCTACAACTGCCTCTTAATTGTAAAAAGGCAAGGAAACTCAACTTTTTAGCTTCTGTCATGGAAAAGGAAGAGAGAGCAACCATATTAAGAATCCTCTAAAGTAGAAGTTTCAAAGGTTCTCAAAAAACCATGGCAAATATTTGTAAATATGATTATTCTTTGAGGATGAGTGGCTGTTAGGATTTAGTATGTATTTTGGTGTGAGGTATAATACCTAATTTTTACAAAATTTATCAAATTATTTATTTTTTTGTTCGTGGCAAGAGGGTTTGCTGGAGGCCAGAGAGGATCACCTAAGTGAGACGATTCCTGCCCTCCGCCACACAAGGTTTCAGGAATCAAATTCAGATCATTAGGTCACATGTCCAGAACAACTCTTATCTCTTTTATGAATCATGATAATCCCCAGTTCAGGGAATTCTCTGGGTAGAGTCTCCGGGGTTTTCCCTTCTTTACCATCAGCATGATCTGCTATGGCGCTTTGTTGTTTCGTGCTCACCTTCTCTATAACAAATAAACTTCATGGAGGTGTAAAGCCTTCTGAGAAAAGCCTTGGACACAGAACCGTGTCTCATGTCTAGTGTCACGCACTTCATAGATTCCAGGGAACAAGTGTTGAATGGTGGCATTTGTGGATTTGGAATGGAAAATCCATAGATATTAAAATAGAAGTTAAATTCCCAACTGTATTCTCTACTGTTTGTTCAGGCCTAAACATACGCGTTCATTACCATCTCTATTTCACCACAACTGTTCAGAGATGCCACAGGTGATGGGTATCAGAGTTTGGGGAAGAAATCTACAAGTAGAAGATATTCTTTGAGTTGTAGATAAATATCAGTGGAGGTATTTTGCTTGTTGAGTGTCTGTTCTCATTACGATCACCATCTAACTGGCTTTGTTTTTATTATGTTGCAAAGAAGGAGACCTACAGGGTTTAGGTAGCTTAGCTACACTCATAAGAGCAGTGCAAGGCTAAGAAGTCATGATTTTCAGATCTCAGCCTGTAATTATTGCTCTAATGTGTAAGAGAACCCTTCTAATCTCCACTGAATGAGAGATTAAATATTTTCCAATATTTCGTCTAAATATGGGGCGGCATATATTCCTTACCCACAGGAGGCCTTCATAATGGCAGGACAGAGCCCTTAATTAGTACAGGAAGTCTCAAAATATCCTTGGAATCATGTTTCTTCCAAGCCAGCACTGTACCTGTGACACCCATCGTGTGCGCCTGTGAACACAGGGCTTGCTTTTGGACTGGTTACCTCCTAACTATATTGCCTTTCACGCTTACTCTCTGAAGCTTCTGCTGCTTCACTTGCCACAAAGGGTCAAATAATGCTTGCCGATTTCCTTAATGAATAACTATGAACTTTCCATGTGCATGTCTATCGAAAAGACCAAATAATACAAATACAATTACATTGTGTCTTAGGACAGGATACTTGTCCTCATACAAAAAAGAGTACCTTTAATTCTCCATCTCCTGATAAGTGCTGTTAGTTTCATCTCCAGGAAGGCCCTGCTGTGGTTGTGTGTCTGTACACCCTCAGGACTCTGAGGCTTTTAACCATTCTCCATCAGTAGGATTGTCTGCTATGTCTCGATGTCTCCTTTATTCTTGAGACAGAATGGAAATTGTTTTTCAAAGGAGAACCGTATCAAAGGCCTGAACCCTTTTGAAGTAATCCAGAAAACCTTGATTGTGATCGCAACATTATCAAAAATATTTCTGCAACAAGATTGTTAGGTCTTTTTTGCACAGATTATGACACTGGAACTGGGAAGGTGTCTCTAACACGCATTACTAGTGGGGATAAGAACATTATCAGAGCCTGTGTCTGTCAGGTTCCAGTCTCTGCTTGTCTCAGGAAATCAGGCAGTTTGGGGGGAAAAAAAATAAGAATAAAAGCTGAACAAGAACAAAGCTAAGAGCCAACTGGGAGAAGAAATAGAGTTCTGAGATTTTAGAAGAGTACTTAAATCCTGTAGTTAAAAGGAAAAGGAGATGGAGAAGTAATTTCAGGGAGTTGTAGCAAAGAGAGAACGGTTTATAGATCTCTTCACTTGAGGACTTGTAGAGTTGTTAGTAAATTTTATTGTTTTAATTTGAGAATGAATCAGCGTTGCCTAGGGCAGCACAGCTGTCACCATCAGCAAGAGAACAACACAAGATCAGATTCAGCTAAGAATTCTGGAAAAAGACAGTTTAATTCCTTATTGCCAACCCTCCCCCTCTGTCTGTGAGGGCTGGAGAGGTAGTAGCTGTAATGCTCTGTCTGTTGTTATGTGTCGATTTGACTGTACTGAAGGGATGATGGGATAACTGGGCAAATGTTACTTCTGGGTGTGTCTGTGGAGGCCATTTCAGACAAGATGAGCACTGTGATTAACTTTCGCAGTCAGCTGACAGAGTAAAGCCAGCAGGAACTATCCAAGCCTTCAAGAGACGGGTAGAACAGCAGACAGAGGCCAGGAGAATTTGCTCTCTGCTTGAGATGGCTCTGAGTCTCAGGTTTGGGATAAACTATCAGCTTTTCTTGTCCTCCAACTTGCAGAGGTCATGTGGCAGTGTTTCTTAGCAATTGTTTCAACCAATCCTTCCCATCATACATACGTATTTAGTGTGTATAAACAAAGCTTTACATGTACACATCATACATGAGTATGTGTGTGTGTGTGTGTGTGTGTGTGTATCAAGCTATGTTTCTGTGCCACTTATTTAGGTGATGGCAGATCAATGTAAAAAATTTTTTTAAAAATGTAAGCAGTGAACCACTGCCCTTTGCTCTCGTACTTTCGTCTTATTGGTTACTTTTATTTGGTAAACGCTTTGCTGAGCGTAATATACTTCCATGTTCATATTTCCAAATATTGTATGGGATGTGTATTTTAAAAAATACTTGTGGGTCTGTGATTCATGTTTTTATTTTGTGGTACAGGTTCCAGGGATTGAACATAGTGCTGCCTGCTGCATGCTATTCCAGCAATCAATCACTGAGATACAACCTAACCTTCCTTTAAATTTTTATTATCAGACAAAACTGGCACTAAGGTTCCTAGGCTGATCTTGTGATCTTCCAAGATCCCGATGTCTAGGCATCCAAATTGTTGTTTATCTGAAGTGTAAGTTTGCTGTGATGTTTTGTAATTTATCTGGCAAATCTATCTTATATTCATTTCCTAAACTAACAGCACGACTATGTCAATGTGGCTAAGAATTATTATTGCAATTTCCATACCTTCTAAATGACAATGCCAAAACTTTTGTCTATACGGTGGTACTTACTACCATAGCAAGTACAAGCCTAGAGCTTTTCAGTAGAGCAGAATTGAGAGGGAGGGAGACAGAGGCTTAGAGCTAAAAACGGAATAAAGCTCTGACACTGGTGATGTCATCAGCGCAACTGAGCTGTCCATGGACACATGCTGAGAGCGGGTCTCATTTCATGAGATCAATAATGTGTGAGTCTTGCATCACGGCAGGAGCCTCTCTGGTAGAAGAGGTGTCAGTCATTGATTCTTACATATACGCTTGAAAGAAAACTAGGAGAATCTCAAGGATCTTAGCTAAACCACGGGTGGAGGCAAGAAAGCTGGGCTGTGGTAGAGAAGGGTGGAATAGCGACACGCACCAGGTGGAATGATGACACTGAACTTAGCTTCAGATACAGAAGGGAGGGGAGAGTTATTTAGGGAGACAACAGTGGGAACAAGATTTGATATTCTCTTTGCATTGAAACCTGCAGACAGAGTTCAGAGTTAAACAGAGAACAACAAAGAAACCTTAGGAGAAAATGAAACTAGAAGATGGATGTATCTATTAATCAAGATTCTCTAGAAAAAAAATGAAGCAGTATGGTATCTGTTTATCTATCTAGATGCCTACCTATCTGTCTACATATCTATCCATCTGTCTATCCCATGTCCGTCTATCTGTCATCTAGCTATCTATTACCTATCTCATAAAGATTGAGCTCACACTGTTATCAAGGTAAAGAACTCTGAAGTCTGCTATTGACGAGCTAGATACCCTATAAGTAACAGTCTGATTCTGAGTCCAAAGCAAGAGACCAGGCCTCAGCTTAGAGACTAGCAGGCAAGGAGAAAAACCTTTCTGTTGCTTTTGTTCTGTTCAATTCTTTAATGATTTTCCTAAGCACTACCAATAATGGAGATTCCGATCTGCCTTACTCAGTCTACTGATTCAAATACTCTCAACCAAAATCCCCCCATCTTTTTCCCTTCTCCAACACCCCATATGTACACCGCACTCTTTATCTCAATATCTGATCACCCTATGTTCCGGGTCCAGTTGATACACAAAAGCTAATCCTTATGTGTATTATGCTGGTTTGAAGTGACTACAGAATTATCTAAGCACAAATTTAGTAAAAGGAAGCTAAGGGGAAAACATTTCAGCTTAATTAATTAGCATAGGAACTTTTCTCGTCTCAAACATCCTAAATGATCTAAAAATTCAGTTGTCCTAGCTTATGAATATGGTACTTGCTTACACTGGTAAGGACCTAGGTTCAATTCCCAGTACTCAGTTCTGTGCCCTTCTTGCCATTAGTTATTAACTGACTAAAGCTACCATCCATCTGAACAGCAAAATACAATATCTTTACTACAAAGATAAACTTTGGAAAACATTAAGGAAAACAGACATCTCAGAGAAAGACAAAAAAGAATTCATAGGAAACTGAATACAAATGTAACTTTACACAACAAATACACTACTAACCAATCAACTGTGATTTTAAAGTAAGGCGTAATTTTCCAAATCAATTTGAGAGAGATTAATAAGATAGTTCTTAGTGCTGGTGAAAACACAGGGTTGAATTCCAGGCTGCATGTTGATTCTGTGCTGTTATGTTATTGATTTTCCTTTTACACAAATTCAGTTTAAATCCTTTTTTTTTTTTTTTTGTAAAAGAATACACAAAATGATCAAAGAAACATCTTACAATCTGGGATCAGTTGCATCTGGATAAGTAAATGTTAGATTAGTCTTGGAAGTAGTATTTTAGTGTGTGTGTATGTACTTCATGGGAATTCTCCAGAGAACAACCAAACGGGAGGACTGAAGCTTCCTTTGTTCCTTCTCATGTTTAAGATGTCCCTCCCTCTGCAGAGCAGTTTGTCCTCTTGTTACTGTATCATGTCCATCTCCTTCATTCTTAGCTATTAGTCCTTTCTATTACTGATAGAGATTGGGTTGTATTTTTCCTATGTGTCTTTCTGGCGAGCATAAATACGTGTATTGTGTGGTGTCTGAGTTGGAATGCATTTATTGGATTGCACTCACGTGTCTGTTTAGTTTCACTAGCTGTTTCCAAACTATTCTGCAAAGTCGTTGAGCTGCTTCTCACTCTATCAGGGAAGGGGATTGCTAGTTGCTCCGCATTCCCACTGATTTCAGTTTTGTCAATGTTATTTGCTGTCATTTTGTTCAGCTAAGCCATTTCTGATCAGTATATATTTAATTCATTATCATCTTTAACTTGAGTTTTCTACCAGAATCTAGCATGTTTCTGTTCAATATTAGTCACTTCAAAGGTTATGTCTGCTATATCTCTCCCTTCTCGGATGTAACTTTCTGTTGGTCCCCACTGAAAGGTACTACCCCAGTTTACATTCTATTGTGAAAGAAAGCGACTTGAGCAGGAAAGGCTTTGTGTCAGCCTATAGTCCATCATAGATGGAAGTCAGGGCAGAAACTCAAGATGGAGACCTGGAGGGAGAAACTGAAGCAAAGACCTGGCAAGAAGGCTTCTTACTGGCTTGCTCATTGTGGGTTTCCTATACAATTCAGTATAACCCCCTTCCCAGAAGTGGCACTACCTGTAGCGGGCTGGTGTCTCCCAGATCAATCATTAAACAAGAAAATACTCCAGGTTACAGATTAATCTGATGGAGGCATTTTCTCAAGTTGACAAAAACTAATCAGCATAGGTAATATTTTTCCTGGAGACTTCCAAATTGCCAAAGCCTAAATGTCAAGCTTTGTCTCCTCACCACCATAACTGCTGAAATCCCAATTCAGGTTTTCCTGTGCTTTTTATTAGAATCTCCATTGGCTTACAGGTTACTGTCTAGAGGAAGCACAGTTAAAAGTTTCAAGACTAATTGCTGATGGCACCCATCTCAATCCTCAATGCATTAGAAATTCTGAATTTTGATCTTTTGTGTCCTCAGTCTCAAGATATTGCCATGACATGCACACAGCTCTTGCTTTCTTTAGGAATTCTGCACATTCTCTTGTCTAACTCATCAGCATCCTCCCACCTACAGCTGTGGAAACACTCCAAAGAGACAAGCTGCCCATGAAGTGTTGAGGTCCCCTCAATGTGATTGCCTTCTCCTGAAGACGTTTTTCCTCCAGTCCCAAATATTCCAGAAGCTCGCCATATCTTCCTGTATATATACTTCATAATTCTTTCATATTTGCAAAATTATTTCAATGGAAATGTGGCCTCTTGCAAGCTATCTTGGGGAAGACAGTGATCTTATGTTAAAATTATTTAAAAATTTGTCCTCATGTTAACTGAGGCATGCAACATATCCTTTGAGAAAACGAATCAACTTGAACCTGAACTATGATACTGAGAGCGACTGGGTAATATGAAATTAAGTCCACAGCAATGCTTGAATGTATTATGGGAAAGAACAACTCTATGAAGATCTTCTTCCGTATGCATTTCCCCAGAAATAGCCAGCATTCTAGAAGAGGCATTGAAGCTTCTGTTTGATGATGAAGAGGGACTTGATGTCACTTAATAAGACTGACAACATCAGTTCTCAACCTGTGGGCCACGATCCCTTTGAGGGAGTCAAGAGGCCAGGGATCCTTTCACAGGGGTCCATCTGCATATCAGACGTTTACATTAAGACCCATAACAGTAGTAAGATTACAGTTACAAAATAGTAATGAAAACAATTTTATGGTTGGGGGTTCACAACAGCAGGAGGAACTATAATCAAGGGCTTAGGAAGGTTGAGAACCACTAACTTAGAGGAAGCAAGTGAATACAACGAAGAGTGCCTTTGTCAAACATTTAATGCTCCGAGTAAAACTGCCAATAAGTGCAGAACTGAAGACTGTTGTTTCTGTTGATTCCGTTCCTGTTGAATGCTAATAACCTGCACTTGACTATTAAATGGCAGGCCAGAGAGATTATTTTACACGAGACTTTATCTTTAGGTTAAAGTCTTTGAACACCTTCAATTTGAGCACTAGATCCAGATTCTTTAAAATGCACTTTGGGTTAAACAAGTCTGTTATTGTCTTTACATTGGACCATTCAAAAGACAGAGTGGATCTAGGAAGATGGCTCAGTCAATAACACCTGAGGACCATAGTTTACATTACCAGCACCTACATAAAAGCCCAACAAACATGGCTTCTGGTTATAATCCTGAAGGCCAGGAGCTCCAGAGACAGAAACCTGAACCCCAGGACAAGTTGGATAAGACCATGTGAGCTCTGGGTTACGCAAGAGATCCTGACCGAACATCAGTGAAGAGTCAAACACCCAGCATCAATTTCTTGCCTCTATGGGTATGCATGCGTGTAAGGCACACACAGACACATGCAGGCAAACCACACATAAAACAGAGGACCAAGAGGAGGGGAGTGGAAAACTTCACAACCTGGGTATCTATGATCCATCATGTCTCCTGTTACATTAGCAAACTGTGTCCATCAAAACCATAAAGCCAACAGGACCACAAGTCCATGGGCTCTGGGAAACTTTGCAGCTAGAGACTTCGTGTACAGATGACTAAAGTCCAGTTGACAGAGAGATGGAACTCATTCTCCCTTATTGGCTAATGGCAGGCATGTGAGAAGCCAATCGATATGGCCTTTTAAGGCTCTGAATTACTACTAATGAACGTGGAAAAGTTGTAGAATCCTTCTTATCAAATATCAGGTCAAAAGTATTGATGAAACCTAGGGAAACAAAGATATTTTAGTAATATGTATCAGATACATCTTTGTAACTCCCTTCACCATTAGATATGTACACAGAAATTCTAGCAAATAATTTAAATTTTTCTGTCTCTTCCCCTAGAAATCTAATTCAGTCTACTTTCAGGTTTTGGGATGGTGGGCTTACATGATTATTAATGTCACTCTAGGTCTTTCTTTCAAGGTCCAGATGAGCACAAGCAACCTTCACCATCATCATCCTATTGCATGCCAGGCCCTTGGACCTTGATAGTGCTGTTGCTGACTCCTCATCACAATAACTTCTGAAATGAGCTCTGGCATTGCCTCTACCTTATTGGCGAGTCTATTGTGTTTTTAAAAGGCTTAGATACTCAGGATCACAGACCCATAAGTGAAAAGAATAGAGTTTGGTTGAAGACTGGGATAAACACTGTGGTCTATACATTTGCCATTATAATGTTTGCGAATGCTTCACATGCATTTTCTCCATTTATGTTGCCTTTTATGTTACCAATCTCTTAGCTCTTTAAGGAAATCTTATTCTAGTCTTGGTGTTCCTTACTTCTAACTCTAGAACTCAGGAGGCTGAGGAGGAGATTCACAAGATTGAGGCTGCCCTGGGGCTACATAGTGAGACCTTGTTTCATCAAAAATAAAATACTTAAATATAAATTTAGATTTAAAAATAATACATAAAAGTTTTCCTGGTCATTCTTGAATGTTTGTTTTCCCTAAGCCATTGTGTGCAGTCAGTGCACGAGACTCACTCCGCGTCTGCAAAACTTGTCACATCTATTTTTGTCCTGGGTCATGTTTTAATTAACTCTTTTCCAAGTTGTTTCGTAATCTGCTGAATGTCTTCTCATCTTTGGTCCATTAATCTATTCCACACATTGCTTGATTAATTTTCTAATGGGCCATTATGATCGTGTCACTCTCTACTCAAAAACTTCCACTGTTGTCTGTGATGTAACAGATACATATCCAGTCAATTGAACTAGGAACACTAAGCCATTTTTCATAATATGAACTAGCCCATTTTAAAATATTTATATTTTAAAAGAAAACACAAATACATAGAAGCACATAAGTCAAATATTACACTTATTGATCATAATAAATCAACAAATTTTGCTCATTAAATAGAAATTTGAAGGCTTTAGCTTCAATTCAATGGCAGAGCACTTGGCTAACAAAAGTGGACCCTGGGTTTAATCCTAAGCATAGATAGATAGATAGATAGATAGATAGGTAGATAGATAGATAGAAAAGTAAACAAATATTCCCAATACTGCAAGAGATTGTCCATGGATTCCAGCTTAAGTTCATGTCTCCTCTAACTCCCATAATGCTATTAGTTTGATTTTATAGCAATCAATTCTGAATATTTTTAAAATTTCTACCACCCAATTACACATTTCTAGACTCTGTAAATTTTACTATTTTTTCAATGTGGTACCTAAAAAGACTTCATGTTAATAGGTTCCTTCTCTGTGTTTTTTCACTTGCAATTACACATTGGAGAACACGACCTGAGGAGGATCCCGTTGCCTAACTTTCCCTTATTGCATCTGCATGGTGATTTTTGCTCTGTTATATAGTCTTCGGTGTTTCCTGAAATTTACAGTTGAATCTGAAGACTAAATGTGTTAGTTCCTTTTCTATTTCTATGATAGGACACCATGAGCAAGGTAACTTCTAGAAGAAAGTGGTTATTTGGTCATAAGGTTCCAGAAGGATAAGTGTCTCTTACCATCACTGAAGGTAACTGTGGCAGCAGTAAGGCATAGTGGCTATAGCAGCAAGCTGAGAGTTCACATCTCCACACATAAGCCTGAAGCAGAGAGGATACACTGGGAAACCTCAAAGCCCACCACCACTAGTGACATACTTTGTCCAGCAAGGTCATACCTCCTAAACTTACCTACAGCACCACCAACGGGTGACCAAGTATTCAAATGCATGAGACTATGAGGGACATCTCATTCAAACTACCACCTAGATAAACTCAGGAATATCTATTTGGTTGTATTATAATATTGGGAAAGGCCAAAGGAAGTGAAAAATATTTGATCTCAGCAATATAGCTGTTTAATGTGTATTTATTTTAATATACACTGTGTATAATTAATCTGTAAATAGATTAAAATGGTGTCATCTAACTTCATCATTTCTTTTCCATTTCTCAGATGGTCTTATGAAAAGACTTTGCCCCTTCATCTACTATTTATCTGCCCAATGCCACAGGAAGACATCTGTACAGAAACTGTAAGATAATGCCTCATTTGTAGAGAGGACTGTTTTTTTGTTTTTCTATTAGATGGACTTAGAAGGCTCATCTGAAGTCAGTGTACTGTAGGTGTACATGATTAAAGTATTAATCAATCAATTACTTCTCAGTTGCAAGTCTCAATTTTCTGATCTGTACTTCTGTGTCAGTAGCGCATTGTCTCCATCTTGACTACAGTCACTTCCTGATGACTTTTGGAATTAGGAACTGTGATTTATGAGCTTTATTCCTTGGCTCCATCCCATTCCATATGGATTTTGCTATCAGCGTGTACATTTCCTCAAAGATGATGTCATCTGGGATTCTGATGAGGATTTATGAAATCTGTGGCTACGCTCAGGTAACATCATTATATTATTAATGCTCTCTTCTAATCAACAAATCAGGGATGTTTACATTTCATGAGTGTTTTATAGTTTCCACAGTGTACATTTTGCATTTTTATAACTTTATTTCCCCATATCTTATGCACAACAATGTTACTGTAAATTGTACTACTTCCTTAATTCATCTCCAGGTTGTTTATTGTATGTTTGTAGAAATAAAACTGATTTTGCATTTGGATCTTTTATCTCAATGCCTTGCTGAAATCTTTCATTAGCTTTAACACGTTATTAATGAATTCTGAAAGAATTTCATTTTCATTAGTTTTATTTATTTATGTGCGTGTATGTGTGTTGTGTGTGTGTGTGCACACACACACACACTTGAGTGTGCACACAAATACACATGCATGTGCCGGAGTGCGCGCGCAAACACACATGCATGTACCAGCTCATGCACACCATGCTCATGGGCATCCATGCCATTAACTACATGTAGAAGTCAGAGGACAGCTCTCTTGGGTAGATTTTTTTTTCTTTCACCATGTTAGTTACAAAAATCAAGCTCAAGCCCTCAGTCTTGACAGCAGGGCCCTTTACTTGTTGAACAATCGTGTTGGCCCAAGAATGCACACACATGTGAGCTCACATGACAGACAGTAAAAGTTTTATTTCTTCTTTTCAGCATAATTGCCTTGCATTTCTCCCTTTTCTCTAACTTTCCTGAGCAGAAAATCCAGTGCAAAGTTAACGGAACTGATTGAAAAGAAACATTCCTGCGTCACTCCTGACATTAGAGAAAACCAGCTTGTCACATTTTGCATCCGTGTTCATAAATGATATGGGTCCACAATTTTCTCTCTTGTGAAATTCTTGGCTGGCTTTGTTATCATGGTAACACTGTTCTCATAAAAAAGAAATGAGAGATAATGCTGTTTCTATTTTGAGAGAGTTTGTGAGACAATGTACAAATTCTTTATAAGCCTAAAGGTATTCCATGCTGAAGTTACCTGAGCCCGGGTTTCCGGGTTTGTATCTATTTATTAGCTGATTCAATCTCTCCATTCATTAGGCATGTTTAAACTTTTTCTTTTAGGCTTGAACTTAGTCACTGATGTCTTTCAGGGAGGACTTTCACTCAAAACACAGTAGCTTTGGAAATAGCATTTGGAAGGGTGTTCACATTTATATAGGGAGACACGATATTTAGATGATTCAGCACAGTATTCACTCTGAGTGGTGTGTGTATGTGTGTGTGTGTATGTATCACACTGATTATCAAATATCTTAAGTACTATCCCATAACTTATGTAATGTCCCAGATAAACACATGCACACAGGTGCCCTTTACCCTTTTATTTCATGCTTATTTTTGATCTCTTTGCCATTGGCTGGAAAGGAGTAAGGAGTCCTTAGAAATGAGGAGACACCACAGTGAGGAGACTTGTAAGTGTTCAGATACAAACATCGTAATGCAAGAAACCCACAACTACCCAGAAGGTATAATATCGTTGTCAATATTTCTGTTCAGCTGCAGGACTTCATCCTCTACTACCAGCTAATAATATATAAAACCTTAATAAAGTATATAAAACCATTCTCCTAGTAAATACAATGCTATCTTAGTCTGAGGCTCCAGATAAAGGAGAGATTGACTCTCAAATCTTCTCTCATGTGATGATTAATGAATGTAATATAAATTCCTAATTCACAGTTCGTACCTCATCCCCCACCTTCCAATTTTCTGGCCTAATTGATGAAAGCCAAATTAAAGGAGGCCACTGCCACAAATTCAGCTTTAATTCTGTATTAATTTTAATTACAAACAACCTTTCCATTGAAATCATAATGCATTATGAATGTGTTCACAGAGAGGGGATAATATGGCCGTGGTGACATTTCTTAGACCCTTCTTTTTTTTTATTGTGGTTTAGCATCAACTTGTTCAAACAGAACAGAGCAAAGGCTGATTAAATATCAGGGTTGGAGTATAATGAAAGAAAAGTCCATAGCAAATACGTAGTGATTGTTTTAAATCACATGAGCGGGAGGGTAGCTGTCAGGTGACTCCTCAGCAGTTGCCCTTCTAATCCTGACTGAGGCTGCATGTGGCTGTTTCCTTTGGGTTACAAAGTGGAGTGGATTTCAACAAGTCCCTGCTGGCTGGCTCATGAGCCAACCATGGCGTGCCTGTCCTTTGGTATCTGACAATATTGTTATTTCTCTCAGCAGCTGAGGGGTGGAAGCCGCTGAGGACAACTTGTGCTGTGGAGAGTTGTATTCACTTACGCAAGTTCTAAGACCTCTCAGGCTTCTAAGAAGAACACAAGAATTCTAAGATGGAATGAGAGAACATTACCTGGGTGTAAAGAAGTCCCAGCATTTAAATTCATAGGTGAGGTCAAGGGTAAGTTGTCTTATTTTGGGGGAAGCCCACCTCAAGTTCATCTGCTGCAGTGTACTGAGAACTTTGAAAGTCATCTCACTAGCGAGTATGAACTTTTCTCTATTAACCTAGACACAGCAACCTTTGCTCTTAGCTGTCCTTTCGCTGTTGTCACAGGCTATACTGCCCTCACAGAGTCTGCCAAGTGTGCACTGAAGGAACTGTAGCACACCAGCATGATTTCAGTCTGCCTTTCCCAAAGAATTGAACGAGTTGATGATACAGTATTGTGCCCTTGTGTTTTGGTAGGCTGAAGTCCTATTGCTGTCTCAATCTTCCTATCATAGGAAGACCTATGCACGGCCTCAACAGGATGCAATGCAATTACCACACAAGTAGACCCCGGAAGAAGATGGGGAAGAGGAAAAATGCAGAGGGAGAGAGAGAAAGAGCTTAAGTTAAAGCTATTAAAATTCTAAGTCCAATCAAATTCATCTATGATACCTCTTATGTTAGAGTGTAAATTGTCTCCATTCTCTTCTGATTTCTTTAAATTTTTTCCATTTTATTATTTTTAAAATATCCTATTTAATATTCATATATGCTTATAATATGCTGTGGTCAATCACCCCTCCATTTTCTCACCTCTCACATCCCACTACCACTTTTCCCTCACAAGTTCATGTTCTCTGTATTTAATTTTTAATTCTTGCTGAGTCCATTCGGTGTTGCCTTAATACGCAGATATACAGCCATCTACTGGAGCATGGGTGGCCTCTCAGGCCTCCATTCCTGAAGAAAACAGACTTCCCTTCCCCCAGAAGCTATGAATTATCAATAGCTCCTCAGATTGAGGTAGGAGTCCCTCCCCCAAACTATGTTGGGATTTTGGCTAGTGTGATCTTCTGCAAGTCTTGTGCATGTAGCCATAGCCAATGTGAGTTCCAGCTTCGAGTCTTTAGAAATGTGTATTTGAATTGATGAACCCATAGAAGCTTTAAAAAAAAAGTATGAAGAGGCTATGGTGGTGGGGATTTCAAGAAAAGGTACGTAAGACACAGGTGATATGAAGGGAGAAGAGTAGTAACAGAACAGGAAGAGGGTCAAGATAGGAGGGCAGGGTAGACGAGGGAATACAGGGAAGAAAGACTAAGACTAAAGGCTTTTGAAAATGGCATATGAAAATCTACTACTGTGGAAGCTTCCTAAAATATACAGATAAACATATATGAAGGTGTTATAAATGGAGTTATCCTGTAACAAAGAGACAATGCCTTTTCCAGATACCATAGACTATCAAATAAAAAGCTTAATGCTGTGATTTCAAGTCATTGGTGAGTAAGTTGCTTCAGGCCTTCCAAATGTTGCAGGCTGTTTTGCCATCGCTCTTATTTATCCTCCAGAACTTGATAGTAGGATTCTATTGTTGACGACATCACATACTTGCATCATAGAACCTAGGGTAAAACAAGTTGGCACTGACTTGCTAAAACTTTATCCCCACTAGCTATCTTTCATAGTGTTTGAAGATTCTATCCATACTACCAGTGAAGAAAAGTCATCAATATTCTTACCCAGTATGAATCCTGATAGCAACAAGAATCACTGACCTAACAAGCAAGATGTGTTCACTGGTGGAATAGTGGCACAAATGTTACAGGAACAACCAACTACTTTCTAATTGCATTGAAAGCTCACTCTACAAGATGAGACTTATGCTTGGTACTGTTGACGGAGCCAAAAAACAGTGGCTAGCTAGATCATAGGCCTTAGGAAAGAATTTAGTTCTATATTGATAAAAGGATATAATAAACTACCAACCCTGTATTTATAACCATAGATTAGTGCCTCTCTAAACCCTCTTCAGAGAAACGTATTTTTGCAGTACATGGTGATTAATACATATACCTACAACAAATCAACACACAGAGACCAACAGACTATAGAGTGTTTGGCTCCAAACAACAAGACATCTTTATTACAAACTCTGGTCCCAGGGTTCAAGAATTACCACGGAAGAGGGGCAGAAAGATTATGAGACTGAAGGGAGTAGATGTCTGGAGTGAAACATTGTTTACCGGATTCGATGCAGTTGCACATGTGAACTCTTAAAGGCTTTACTACACACACAGGGATTATCTCTATTCTCTCCTTCCCTTTTTATTTATGTCTTTATGCTTTTACTTTTTTGAAAATTGAATTCATAAGCAAGGTTTTCTTTGTCTTCTCTCTTTCTTTTCAACCTTTTCTTTAGATCTATATCCAAACTCATAGACCCACTATCAGAAAATGAACAAAGCAATAAGTGTTATCTGTAGAGCTTATAATGGGAGGGTGAAGTACAGATTCAATTCCCAGTTTGAAAGCTTTATGCCTCAAAATGTAATAGTGAGAGCACTATGCATTTTTTTGTCATCTCTTCTCAGTATGAAGCAGCCATTCTGTAAACTTCATTCAGTTCTTGTGAGGACACTGCGGTACTTATTTCCATTTTGCAGATAATGAGCAAGGCAGTCTCAGAAGCGAAGACACTATCCTACAGTTGCATGAATAGGGAGAAGGAGGAAACCAAGTTCATGCTGCCTCCTTCCAGTCTTGCTCTTTTAGAGAGAACCAAGGGATGAACCGGGACAGAAAAATCTGCTTTCTAAACTCTCCCATTTGTAGAATAGCAGGAATAAAATCCAAGGTCATAATGAAAATTTATTATAATTTCTCATATTATGCAAGCCAACTTCCTACTTCTAATTGATTTTTCTCATGTTGCTTCTCCAGCTTGTGAGTACCGCTCAAACCAAATGTTTGAAAAACTTTCCCCTTGAAGATTTAATGACTCTAAATCTGTATTTGATTACTTGGCTCCATTGGGGTTTGTGCCTGTGCAACGGCCAAGATAGAAGAGCAGAAAGAAATCCTGTTGGTCATGCATTATGTATCTGCTGCCACTGGATTTGGGCCGAGACTGGGACTGTGACGTCTTCACCGGGCTTGGCATTTGCTCTGAGCTGTGTGCTTTGTTTGAACAGACTGTCTTCTGATGGAGAGGGGTTTAACTCATGAGTCATCCACATACAACTGCTCACACTATAAATTCTAAGAAAAGTCAAGGAGATTTAGTCTCTCGGTTTGATCTTTAGATGGCCAATAGATTTCACCTTCCCATAAAAGCAGCTAAAGTCCTTTTCTTCCTCCTTTCTTACTTTCTCCAACATTTGTGAGCTCTTCAACATGAGAACTGACTGAGAGAATTAATGCCATGAGGTTAATGCTTTGGTCAGCCAATTAAGGGAGAAACATTTAAACTGGCTGGAATTAGATTGGGTATAGTGGGATCTAAGTTGCATTAGGTGTATGGTCCTAGATTATCCATTTCAGGTCTGTAGTCTCAGTGTCCCCAGAGGTAAGTGCCATTCACACACATACACGGACATTGGTGCTGATGATTCAAAGGGCCCTCCTCCTCTCTAAAGTCTTAGCAAATTGCAGTAGCTGAGACATCCCTCCCTATTTCTGATGTATTTACGTTGGACACTACTACTTTTGATCTTTTGTTCTTACTTAATTTGGTGATCTTATTTTAGATTTTCTAGACAGAATCTAGACATGAAGAAATAGTTCTCACAGTAGGTGAAAATGTCATAGTTTGGGGGTGATACAAATTTGAAGACAGCTTAAATGGAGATTACCTTTGAGGATTTGGTTTAAATTATATGTAAGACCATGTAGACAAAGGTATGTAACCTTTATCTGTTTTAGAGAAACAAAGAACCAAGAAAGGTTTGGAATTTTCTTTATAGGAGCCACTCAGTTTTATTTCCATTTTTACGTGGATTCTGTACTTTTATTGGGATATTCATAGAAAGCATACTTAGGAAAATTTCAGCCTTATTTTGAAAATCTTATTCTCTTATTTTCTACAAATAGGTAAAGGACACAGCAAATCTATTGATCATAAGACCATTCTTAAATTGCATAACTAATTTGGAAACCTGAACTATTTCTTCATATTTATGTCTCTTACACTGTAACTTTTTTTATATAAATGGCTCATTGGGTCATTCTATAAAGAAAAAAAAAACTAAAAGGTTCCTTATAGGTGCTTCCTTCAATTATTTTCATTAATTTTTGAGATAGCTCTTAGAGAATTGGAGCTCACCAATTAGGCAAGAGTAGAGAGCAAGTGAGGTCCAGCAGGGTTCCTGTTTCTGTGCTTCAATGCTAGTGATAATGCACATGCACCACACATGGCTTCTTACTTGAGAGGTAGAGATCTGAAATGAAGAGTTCATACTTGAGCACTGAGCGTGTTTCCATTTCCTTAGACTCCTAAAATGTTCTTAGGTAGGCTGGAGAAATTAGTCTGCAGTTTGGAGCACTGGCAGTCCTTACAGAGGACCCCTGTTTGGTTCCCCGTACCCATATGGAAGCTCACAATCATTTGTAATTTCAATTACAGGGATTCCAAAGCCCTCTGCTTCCAAGGATCATGTAAACATGCAGCCAGACACTCATACGCATAAAATAAATGTAAATAAAAGTACTTTAAGAAATTCTTAGCCATAGAAATGAGTATCAGTTTGGAAAGTCTTAGTCTTATCACTCTGCTGTCAAAACAAAACCCTCTCAGTGACTCTCTGCTGCCAAGAAAAAAGCAAATATCTCAATTAACTTTTGAGATCCTTCATAATCTCACCACACCAACATATGACTCACATTTTACCTGAATTCCAGTATATTCCAGCCAAATATTAGTATACCATTTACTAAGCAGATCTTGTGATTTCCCATTCATATGGGCCTTTTTTCATTCTCTGTATATATATTTTAAAGTCTATCAGTTCTGCCAAGTATTAGTCAGATACAAATTTTTTCATGGATTTGGATTGATATACCAGTGGCTATAATTCATCCCCTCTCTTCTCCTCCTGTCTATATCTATATAATGTTTTGTTGCTTCTCCCCTTGTGGCATTTAGTATGATGGTTTATAAAGCATTTATTGTCAGAGGGATGGCACATGGAATTATCAAATAAGTCAAATCAAATATGTGAAAAGTCAGATTCACTAGAAAACGATCTTTTTCATAATAAAATGCAACCCTGATGGTGATATTTCTGTTAAGTTCTGTGAAATGCTGAATATCTTAATGCACTCAATATTAAATCTGTAATTTGCAAGGCATATACCTATTTTGCATATTGAGGCAAAAAAATAAACTAAATTTGTTTTCATTGGCAAGAGTTTAAAACTTAAAACCAAACTAATAATATAGCTAATACAGCATTTATTTTAAATATTCATAAGGTTTTTGTAGACCACATTACTGTGGGGAATTAAGATGGAAGAGGAGACCTTGGGCTTTGACCACTCATTGACTTTCTCCTGGATCTTTGAATAGGATCACATGAGACTTTGGTCATCTTATGAAACAAGCATTGATCTTGTTCAATTAAAACTTTGCTGGGCAGCCAGAGAGAAGTAGATTTGTCATAAAGAGGAATTAAAGATATGAGAAAAACCTCCCTCTTCTAGAAGTAAAACACAGGATATTTGGACACAAGACTGATATTTTCCCTCCTGACTAGGATTCTGTGTTTTTCTATTCCTCCTTTCGTCTTGGATTCCAGAAAACTACAATTTCTAGAGTCTTTTGCATTTATATTTGGCAATGTATATGATAGGTAGATCTCCTGTATACATGGACTCAAGAAGACAGACATCTCTGTAGCATCTCAGCTTCTGGAAGGCAGATATAACAGGCAGCTATTCCAATTTGGTTGAATATCTTTGGATTCTGGGGCCTAGAAATAATATCTTCTTGGGGTGAACTTTAATTCATTTCCAGGGATAACAGTCATTTCCTGCTCATTTTATTACCATTTTTGGCTTATCAGTTCTTTCATCACCTTAACCAATTTCCTCCAATGCTGACTGTTTAAAGCAGACAGCGTCATTTCTATTTCTCTGGTTGGATCTTGGGCTGGCAAAGACATGCAGCTTGAATTTACTCTAGGAAAGAAGAGAAAATAAACAGAGTATATTCTTCTATTGATGCCTTTATATGTACAAAATGAGTATCTCTTATCCAAAGTGCTTAGGTTAGAAGCATTTCATGTTTTGGATTCTGGGTATTTGGAAATATTTGCATATTCATGATGAGCTATCTTGGGGATGGGATCCAAGTCTAAACACAGAACTGATTTGTATTTCATATATACATTCCACACATAGCCTGAAAGGAATTTTATGCTATATTTTCAGTGCACCTGTGTTTTGACTATGACCTGTCACAAGAAGTCAGTTGTAGAATTTTATACCTGTGGCATCATGTCAACACTGAAAAGTTTGGGTTTTGGAACATTCTGGATTTTATCTACCCAAATTTTAGATTAGGAATATACAATTGTATTTCATTGTGAGCCTTCCAATAACCCTGCAACATAAATTTCATTGTCTCCACTTTGTAGATTAGGAGTAGCTTAATTACCATTCTTTTGTTATGAAAAGACACCACAACCAAGGCAACTCTTATAACAGGAAGCATTTGATTGATGGGCTTGCTTGCAGCTACAGACAGTTAGTTCATCATCATCATGGAGGCAAACAAACAGGCATGACCCTAAAGCAGTAGCTTTACATCTGGCCTAAGGCAAGGGAGAGGGGAGGGGGCTGGGGTAGGCTTTTGAAACCTCAAAGCCTACCTCCCAGTGACACTCTTTCTCCTCCTAATTCTTCTCAAACAGTTCCAGCAATTGAGAACCAAGCATTCATACCTGTGAGTTTATGGTAGCCATTTTCATTCAAACCACCACAAGGAGCTTGAAAATCTAAAGGCCTACTGACCCCATTGAAAACTGAAAGCGCCACTGGGCTAGAGACAGAATTCACACGTGCCATTTTGTGTCACGGGCTATGCTTTGGGGACAAGAAACCTAACATAGAGCCCTAGCCTTGTCTTTTGATTTGTAACTCTGAATCAGAAGCTTGCCCAATCTTTCTAGCCCGAGCCTCAGAATTATCTCATTAGAATTTGTGCCTCATTAGTCACAGAAATTTTATTATGATAAAATGATTAAAGAAAAGGGGGTAGGGAAAAAAACACTATGGTATTCAGATCAGAGTTGTTTTTTTTTTCTTCTAGAACCTTCGGCACTGTCACACTCATGGTGAAATAAGCAATGGTCGCAGGCTGTGCCATTATTAGTAACTTCTGCTGAGAGACCTGAATAATCAGAAGTTACTAAATTTTGAGTTTGTTACCACCAGGTTTTAAAACCCAGTGAATGATGGCACGGGCTCAGTGTGAAGTATTCCCCACAGCCCTGTGTGTTCAAACACTTGGTCCAGCTGGTGCCGTTTTGTAAGTATGCAGAACCTTTAGGAGGTGGTACATTGCCAGAAGAAGTGTTTCACTGAGGGTAGGATTGAGGGTTTTACAATAAAGCCCCACTTCCTGTCCACTTTCTGCTCCCTGACTAGAGTGACAATGTGCCCAGTCACCGCAGTCCTGCCATCATGCTTTCCTCACCGTGATAGATTGTATTTCTTCAAACTGAGTCAAAACAAACCTTCCTTTCCTCTAAGTTGCTTACTGTCAGGTATGCTGTCACAGCGATGAGAAAAGCCGCTAATATAGTGAATATATCATTTTCAGCCTTAGATGGCAGACCATAAATTAAATGAAAGTCTTATAGAACTTTCAATTTATAGAATTGGGATGGATATTCTCTTGATTCAGCAACTTTTTTTTTGCTAGAGATACATGAAAAAAAACAACTGAGTTTAACTGAGTTATCCACAGGGTGATCCTTTTTTACTTTTTTCTTTTAGATTGGGTGTATGTAATGTGTAAAAAGGAAAGTGAGAAAGCATAATCAAATGATAAAAGTTTCTGCTAAAGTCAGTCTCACCCTTTGTCCAGTCTGACAAGAAAAATTGGAAGCCAAACAATCATGGTTTTCCTCAGTGCGTTTGTGGCATCGGTTCATGTGGCAATCTTTTGTGAGAAAACGAGAGATGCTTGGTTCCTGGAGAGAGTTCTCGGAGATTTACCTGAGTTCCTGCTGTGGTAGAACAGCATTGCTTTAGTTTGGTGAGTAATCTGGCTAAGTGCTGGAGTGGAACCAGCTCATTTACGTGTCAGGAGGCTTCAGTTCCAAGCACTCAGAGTACATTAAACGTGTACCTTCCATGTCAGGAGTGCTTCCATGACTACCTTGTCTCCCCTGCTCCCAGCATTGATCTCAGTCAGCTTTCATATCCTCTCAGTTAGATGCAATGGGGTTTACCCTTCACCCTATGGTTAGTCCTTCTCGGTCCTCTTTTATTTGCGGTTACTAATGGAGAAGTCATCACTCATAAGCCTAATGTACAGGTTTGGTCTTACACTCCAAGATCTACTTTGACTTCATGTTTTTCCTTCAGTGTAGTGCAGTGCTTCTAGTGGTCTACTATATCAGTGAATTCGTCAACTTTTCTTTTTGCTTCTTTCCTCCTGTGCCTAGAATGTTCCTTACCTAATGTGTAGGGATTTCTTTATCTGTTTCTTTTCTAATTATTTTTCAAGACTCAGATTATCTGGGCTCCGTAAAACAATAAATATTAAAACAATAGAGACTGTTCTTATGAAAGCAACGTCATGGTTGAGGAGATGTCCTTGGCGGGCCAGTGCTAGTGCTAGGACATTATTTCAATAACAAGACGACTTCATTGAAAAAAAAAATGGTGGTACAATTCTCACGTCATAAAGGTCTTGTGGTGGTTGTCAGTCACACAAAACTTAACTAAAGGAATGGAGAGGTCACAGTTGAGAGCTTCCTGCTTCTTTCCTAGAGTTAAGATAGATGAATAACCAGCAAGAAGAGCATTTAGTTAATAAAACTAGAGACAAAAAAAAATCTGGATAGTCAGGCCCTTGATTTTAGCTGTCCCATTAAAATTGCAGCCTCTTGCCTAGTTTCTACCTCTGAGACAGAGCTTGCAGAAACCACTGGTTGGAGGGAAGACAATGTCTCTAGCAACACAGCAAGCATGCACGGTGTTAATTCTCTTAGCCCATCCTGCCTATCACCAGCATAGCAAGGACGCTCTGGTGATGTAGGTAGGAGTCCAAGACCTCAGTGTTACCTAGGGGCTTGGAGCATCCTCGTGTATCCTGAATTAAAGAGAATCCACAGTCGTGTACCTCGTCATTTTCTCTGCCTTTTAAAATCCATGTAATAGGAATAAATACACATGGCACTTATCAAAATCATCTAATTATTTTGATACAGAATTGGGACTATAGTAATGGAAGAACCAGTTGGAAGCCACTGAAATTTCTTCTTTCCTGACTGAGAAAGTATACTAATAAACAGAAATAAAAACAGTAACTCAGAAAATGTCTGTCAATAGGTACAGAGTTATTTAAACAGGCTTGCTTCTTGGGTCGTACATATTGTTAGCATCTATAGTGTCAAAGGAATCTGGGGCAAGGGAAGGTACTCTATAGATCCATAGCAAAAAAACACAAGGCTCTATAAATTATCTATGACTAGTTATCTCAAAGAACTTATGGCAGAAGAGACACTAAATAATTGCCTTGCAGAGTGACCTAGACTGGAATCAATACATATTTGTTGGATTTGTTCACTCAACTTGCAGGACCCAAAAAAGTACCACAACCAAAGCAGTTATGGAATCTTGGAATCTTGACAAACACCACAGATAATCAACATACCTACAATGAAGCAAAGGCATGACCAAAGGGACCTACGCTCTACTGCATGCCACACCTGGTGGCTGCCCTTCATTACAGTAAGAAACATGCCTTCATTCACACATTTGTCTCTAAAGCTTTCCAGAGAGAAAGCTCACATATAAAGCACAATCCCTCCTGAGCTGAGAGAGGAAGAGCTCGCATAGTAGTATTCACCGAGTATTGGGGATTCACCGCAATTGCAAAGCCCAGTCCGTTTCCTTTATATGAGGTACAAGCTCATGACATAACCGTAATTTTAAATGCTTGGTGAAGACTATGCAAGCTCTTCCTCTCTCAGCGGTCTCCTCTTGAGATTCTCTTTCTACCAAGCTATGTCTATTGGGGACTGCCCATGCGCTTTTGTTTTGCTTTTACTTTTTCACATTTTGTCCTTACCTGCCTTCTGCATGCTAGCATTATGAATGGTACAGTCAGTGTCCAGTTATGTGCGACATGTAGTTAGTTGATGCTGTAAGTTTACTGTGATCCACAGTCATGTTTATTAGGCAGCCTACTTGTGTAAAACACACAAAAAACTTATTGGTACACAGCCCACTTAAGGATTTCCTTGTCAGTGGCTGTTTCCATTGCTGTACTGGCAGAATTGAAGGTTGACAGAAGATAAATGGCCCTGAGAAGCCTGAAATATTTATTATCTGGCCCTTTTAAAGAAATGGTTTTCTGACAAGTCCTGCTTGGAGTCAACGGCCGAAGATATCAGAATCGTTTTTGGAGTCAGTGTTTGCCTCAACTCTCAGGGACAGACAACTGTTTGAAATAGAAGACACAGACGACTTTGACCACAATGAGTCAACTCAATGCTAGTCTCATGCTGTTACCTCTATGTTTCTAAAGTAGGTATATTGTTGCTCAGAAGAAATAATTTGCTGTGATGTTTCTTAACAATTTCAAGACCCAGGTCTCACATAAGCAAGATGAAGGAGGCACGGCAGACCGTGAGCTAAAAGATAGCCACAAAAGTACTTTTTGAACCACAGCTTTCCTAGGGTCAGAGTTTCTTCCTATCTCCCTGGTCTTCTTTGGAATTGGGTGTCCACCATCTATAATCATGGCCAGCCACACCCTATCTTAGGATACTTGGAAGGAGCCATTGGCTGATGTCTGTCAATGAGCTCTGAAGATTGACACTCATTATATCCTGTTAAGTATTATTGACCAAAAGGCCCTTGTGTTCTCTCCTCACTGTCTTTCCAGTAATTATGTCTATGTTTCATCTTTCTAAATGAATATCAATGTCACAGAGATTTCCCACAGAAAAGCTGAGAGCTAAGCATTATCTCCCTTAAAACAAATAGATTTTTCATTGAAATCAACACATCTCTCTGAATCGAATAGGTTTTCATGGGGCCAATAAATTTCTCCAAAACAATGCATTTTTATTACAACATATTTTTGTTCAAACCAATACTTTTTGACAACCAGATATTAATGACCTGGCCAGAACTATAAATTTACCCCAAACTATGTGTTTTCTCAGCAGAAAATAATTTTTCTTATACAAACACATTTTTATTTGAATCAATCCTTTTCTGAAATCAGATATATTTCTGCAGGGGACACTGAGAACCTCTTTACTAAGAAATGTCATTTTGTTTAAAGAAACATGACCCAGGTATCAAGCTTCTCTAGTGACCTGCCTTAAATATATCTTATTGGAAAAATGAGATAAGAACTATTAAGTACAAACTACTTCATATTTAGTTAGCAAGAAATACACAAGGATATAAATGACAGTCTTCATAGAGCCTCAAAGAAATAAATAGGGATCCTCATCTATTGCCATGGCAAGCACCAGCCAGCAGTACTTGCCTGTTTCAAATACAGCACAGAAAAGGACTGTGTGCATCCTGTGAGATGCTCTGCAAGTCCGCTAGCAGAAGCACATCATACCCACAAGGTTACCTAAACCTGTTGTCCTTTGAGTGGAAAATTATCTCATTATTTCAGGTTTTCCATGTATCTGACTAAAGACTAGGAGAGACATACTGTAAGGAACACAATCATTGCTAGCAGTTTTTGCACATCAGCCTTGTTCACTAGGAGATCCCCAAGAAAGAATGAGTCTGTAACTCCTCTTATGTGCAGATCTAATAGAACAAATGTAGCGGCTGATCTAAGATGTGTGAGGAGTTTCTGGTCTGAGAAATTTAAATGCCGTGAAAGCAATTCGTAAAAAATGATTTATCAGTTAGATGTAATTATACAGCCATGTTTCCAGTGTTTTCTATCTGCTGTTCTGTTCCTTTTCTTTGTAACTGTATGCCCACTTGATCATCTTAGGGCCTCAACAAAGATTCATCAATTCCAGAATATCTAGGGACTGCCATCTTTGTCTCAACTACAGTAAATTTATTGTGCCCAAGCTTCCTGCCACTGGTATGAGCACATTCATTTTCCTGTTTCTCGGTCATTTTCATAAAATAATAAAAGAAAAGCACAAAGGGAATGTTCAAATAATTACACTATGCATTTCCAGACAAAGGTAGCTACACGGAGAAAGCTGAACTCTTGGCTGGCAGGTTGTATAGTCATTCAAAATAGTCAATTCTCTTTCAGTGTAAAAAAGTCCCTATTTCAATGTACATGAGACAATTTAGGCTAACAATATATGAGGTAGGAATTATTATATTGTAAGAATTTAAAGACTCACTGGAAAGAAAAAAAGCATTGAAAATTGAATGCCCGGGTTCTTATTAATAAAAATAATTATAATTATTAAGCATTTACCATGTGCAAAGCCCCATGATAAGCACTCTACTTCTGTGTTCTTATTTTTATTTTCTGAGATATCTAAGAAATAAGTATTCTTATTCCTGTGGATAACTACAGAAATAACATTTTTAAAAAACCCAGAGGAGCTGTCTCAGCCCACAACTAGTGAGAAAGTAGGCTTTGAATACAACTAGTTACTTCAAAGCCAGTGTTCCCCACTCTGGTCTACCCTGCCCTCTCAAGCCTGCTCTGCAGATGTCTATAGCTGCCCCACCTACTGTCCTGATATGTAGTAAAGCTCAAATGAAGGTATTAATAGAACATTCTGGAAGCAACTCCAGTTGAAACACACAAAGTCACACGTGATTATACAAGTTTATCTCTCAAAGGGGCTGTGTTGAATATATTTTAGAGGTATCAATGGATTGTTTTCACACTTTTTTACTTCATTATTGCACTTCCTGTGCAAATATTTATGTGGGGCAAAAAGTTTCTTCTCAGTAGTGGTAGACTCCGGGTTATTAATGAGGGGGACATAGAAGAGGCATCTGAGGTTAAGTGACATGGAAAGGCTAACAATATACATGGAGAAGCAGTGCTGGTGTTTGTACCATTATTTTATAACTTTTCAAATAGCACAGGTTTTGAGACAGGGTCTCATCTATCCCAGTCCTGACTCAAACCATGGTATACTAAGCTATCTGCTGATAAGATGGCATTGAACTTACCTTCTTCCCTTTGACTTTGTGAATGCTGGATTTACTGGTAACAGCATCATCTTGACCCATACATGCGGTGTTGAAGCATAAACCTAGAGCTTTCTATACTCTGGGCATTTTTCTACTAAGCTACATCCTCAGTCTCAAATATTTTTTACTTTAAAGACTGCTTTTGTCCTTCAACAAAACTCTGAAGAAATCGGTACAAGCGGTTGCACCTCACTTAAAAATAAAAGAACTGACCTTAAGAAAGATCAAGTACCTACCTATTACTGACACAAATTTTAAATGACAATGACTGTTTTGTTGCTGTTGTTGTTTTTGTTTGTTTGGCTGGTTGGTTTTTCAAGACAGGATTTCTCTGTGATAACTCTGGCTGTCCTGGAACTCTGTACACCAGGCTGGCATCAAACTCAGCGATCTACCTACCTCTGTCTCCTGAGAGCTGAGATTAAAGGGTATGCCACCGCTGCCCAGCAACTGTGACTTATTTTGAGTGTTAGACATCTCTGAAAAATTAACTGGACTCCTAACTGGTGACCAAATCAAGTTTTCTGCTCCTAGGCCTCATGCCTTTCACAAAAGGTTTTCCCAAGGAAAGGAGAGGGAGCAGAGAATAGGAATTTGGGGGCTATGCTAGGCTAGATCAGACCTCCTTATCCAAGGCCAATACCAAGTTAAGGTGAGGAGATAATGGCCCTTAGATGGTGGATTTGGCTTCTGGTGTTTCAAGGAAATCTAGAGAGCTAGGGAGCTGCAGCAGGAGTAGCTGAGGCAATGCAGAGCCAGGCTCAGCTAAGTTCAGTAACACAGTCAAATGCTGCTTTGTGAGCAAAATGTAGGGGTAGGTTGAACAAGTGAAGAAGTATTTATGAATGTAGGTGAACCAAAAATATTAGCCCCAATCCAAATAATAACTCAATCCTTATAAAAAGCAAGTCTACCTTGCAAATCCAGTTTAATTTGAGAACTACATTACATGCATGCTAAGTGTGAAACAGAAAGAATTCATAGGATCCAATTTTTTTGGATCTAGTTTTCTCATCTATAAAAATGTGTGGAATGAAATTGATGATTTTCAGAAGCACCTAATGGTTTGTGATGTGACATAAGCACTTCTTGATGTTACTTGCCACCTGGTGGTCACAAATGCAGAATGTCAGGAATGGAAAGGCTCTTACAATGCTCTTCTTTCAAACGACAAAGGAAGGAAGCAGATTGGGACTAGTGACTAGATGTTCTGAAGCCAAGTCCTATGTTCCCTTTCCCACAAGTCAGAGGTTTTCTCTAATTTGTTTTCACATAGAATGCCTGCATTGAAAGAGACTTTACTGGTTGCCTAACGGGACTAGCCAATACTCAAGCCTGTTTGGGGACGGCAGCTTGGCTGACATTTATATATAGCACAGAAAACTCCCTCAATCCAGAGAGAAACTATCATATTGTGTGTGAAGTTACACATTTCGGGTTTCTTCTTTCCGTTGAGATTTCATCTGCTGCCCATCCTATGGAGCCAGAGACTATCCCTATAGTCTCATTTAGATGACAGGCTCATTTGAATATTCCTATATTTTCCTCCTCCCTCTTTTCCCTGGTGGAAGGCACACACTTCCTTACCACTGTCTGCTTCCTGGCATCTTCCCATGTCTTCCACATTAAAACAATTTAATGAAATTTTTTTTTCACAATGCCCGAAACAGGATTGACATTTCTTGAGCAGGATATATTGACCATAGCTGCACCATAGGAAGGCTTGCAGTCTTATCAGCAGGCTTCCCTGGAAGAGCCCTTTATGCCACCCCTCTTCCATCTCATATCTCACACGGAATCGAATATGAGACTCCATCACACCCTGCATGCTCATTAGAGAAAACCCACACCAAAAGCAGAGAGGAGGAAAGGTCAGGCTCCGGGTAAGTGAGTGTGAGGAAGTCTAGGGGTTTAGACAGTAGAGATGTGAAGGAAGAGAGATGACAAATACTGAGAGTCTGAAGAGATGGGAACACAGGAGGGTGGAAAACATGGGGCGGAATATTCTTTAAACCACATCTTGGGTAGAGTCTTCAGATTTAAGGAAATTTCAAACATATGAAAACATAGTACCCTATCCTCTTCATTTCTTGCATACATATGATTTTCATAATCATGAACTTGGGTAATCTACCTGGGTACCACATCCTCCCTGCAGATTTAGGCAGGTACAGGGTGATGGGGAGAAGCCTTCCCATCAGCATCCAAAATGAGACATATATTCACCAGAATATGTTAAGACCAGATCATTATTCCTGCATTAATTCATCTCTTTAAATAATAAATTTGAGTGCTTATTATGTTCAAGGAACTGTATAGGAACTGTGTTATATCCTTGCACTGACAGCTTATAAGCTATTTGGGAAAATGAGACATCAAATTGCAGCACTGATTCAGAGAAGCTTCACAGAGGGATTTAACCTTAAGTACAAAATGAATGGTATAAACAATAATTGCTATGAGTTCATGCAGAGATGAAGCTTAGATGATCAGGGTAAGCTATGTTGAAGAGGTGAGTTGGCTTTAATAAATGGGTTGAAATTATAGGAAAGAAAAGAGTGGAGACAATCTTAGACATGAGAAACATGTCAAAAGTGCAGAGGAAGAATGAGCTTGCCATGAGTAATCGGTACACTCAGTTTAACTAAAGGTGACTGTTTCCAGGAGCAATTAGTGGAACAATACTTCAGACAGGTAGATTATGAGTAGACATGAGCATCAGGTGGAGGCCAAAGCTATGATCAGGGAGGCCACAAGAGGGAAGTGAGATTAGAGTGATCTCACCAAGGACTGGAGTGGCGTGGTGTAGAATGGGGTGGGCAATGTAGTCCTGCAAGGGAGAGCCTCGCCAGCTTTTATGGTAGCCCAGGCAGGACTTAGATGTAGATTCACCAGATGTAGACGTTGATTCAGGTAGAACCATTTATTCTTTTGTATAATTAAATCATCAGTTCTAGCCCAGAGCCCTGGAGCCTGGAGTCCTAGAGCGTTTTGCCCTCTTTGCAATCTACTGTTAACCCTTGAATTGGAAGGCTTCAGCCTCAGCCTCCATACAATCTAATAATCCTCTGAGACCCACTGCTTACTGACTCTTCCGATTCAACTCACTCTTGTTCTGTCTCTGATTCTTCTCCAAGCTGCTCAGCTTCAAACTGACTTACTCTTCCCATCAGATACTGACTTCTTCTGCTGAGCTGCCTCTGTGTCTCTGTTTCTCCCTGACCTCTCATTGCTCCATACTGCCTCAGTCAGCCTCTCTGCTCCTCAGGCACATCACCTCATTGTCTCAATGTTGTGTCCCATGTCTGTCTCATACTGCCTCTAATTGACTCTGCTGTTACTGACTGCTTGACTCACTCTATCCTCTGTAACTGACTCTAACTCTGAGCTGAGAGCCAGCCTCTCTCTCCTGAGAGTTGGGCACGATGTCACTCGGACTCACTTTTTAAACTCTTCCTCTGATTAGTTACTTTATCCGCCATTCACTCTGACTCATCTTAGAGATCACTTCCTGTGTGACAGACTCCTGAGCTCTGCTTCCTGTGTCTGCTTCTGGCAAATTCTGTTTTTCTTAGGGATTAAAGGTGTGGACCACCACTGTCTTCTGAATATTAGGATTAAAGGTGTGTCTACATTCCATCCTGACCACACAAGCCTCTGAATGTAGACCCCTGGATATAGAACCTTCCTAGCTTTCATGCAGGCCTATTCCTCTTTGCAGGACAATTATGAGGGTTGACTTAAGAAAATAGGAAGCAGTTGTTCCTGAGTACTTGGTGGGAACTAGTGAGTTTTGGTGACTGGAAATGGTGTGAGAAGGCATGAAGACATAATTCAGAGATTTTGAATATGTGCGTTTTATAGCTAGGTGTTAGTCACTGTGTAAAAGAAAAAGAATAAAGCAGTGAACATCAATTTTTTTAGACATTTATTTATTTTTATTGTATGTGTATGGGTGTTTGCCTGCAGCTGTGTAAGTGCACTATGTGTGATCCAGTAACCAGAAAGGCCAAAAGAGTGTATCAAAATCCCAGAAATTGGAGTTACAGTTGGCAAATGCCATGCTGATGCTAGAACCCAAGCCTGGGTCCTCTGCAAGAGCAGCAAACGCTCTTAACTGCTGAGCCAGCTTTCCAGTTAAAAACTTAATTTTTCAAATGTTTATGTATTCACTGTGTGTGTGTGTGTGTGTGTGTGTGTATGTGTGCGTGTGTGTTTACATGTGTGTTTATGTGAATGCATTGCACTTGTGGGAGTTGGTTCTGTCCTTCCACCATGAGGTCCCCAGCTCATCAGACTTGGGCATCTTTACTCACTAGGTCATCTCAATCATCCATGGCATTGAACCTGAGAGAGACTTGTGAATTATCTCCAAGCTGTTGTACCAGGCATTGAAGACCTCCAACTTCGAAATTCTGTCTTTCTGTTCACATTTCAAATTTCTCTCCCTCTCCCAGCTGTGGCAGTCAACAGAGAATTACTTTTAAAGATCCTGTCTCCTAGGTAAGATATAGTGGAACAAGCATTTGATCTTTTGGTATTTTGATTGGATAGCATGACTGATCTAGTAAGGATCACCTTCACTGGCCTTCAATCCAGCTTTCTGGAACACAGAACATTTGATCTTTTGATCCTTTGATCTGGCAGCATGGCTGCTCTGGCAAGGATTACCTTCAATGGCTTGTGTGATCAAGATTTCTAGGTGTAGCTTTTTGGAATGCAGAAACAATGTTAGTCTGAGGAACCAGTTATTATCTAAGCAATTGATGTTCAGATTATTCTGTCTTCTGTTATCTTCATCTGTTTGTATTAATGCTAATAAAAGGAATTTCTGTAATTCCTATTTAGTGACTAATAAGGAGATTTGGGAACACCCATGTTTCTCTGTACTGACCTTCTCCTAATGGCAACAGGTCAGTCAACCTGGCGTTTGGGGAAGTGCATTATAGGAATCTGTATCTTAATACAAAAGAAGACTTTACATTTGGGGTCAGAGCTTTTGATCAATAAATCACCTCAGGCGATCAGGCTGAGGGGCAGTCCAGGGCTCAGCCTAGGGTGACTGCAATCTCTGCCTAAGTCATTCTAGCTTGCATCTCAGAGAATTGTCTCTTATTATTTACCAACCCTTGTGAAAGAGACTAACAACTATAATTGGAATCTCAGGTTCTATCCAGAGGTTCAGAGGCTGCTCTTTCTGTCAATGAGAAATCAGGCTTGAATAATGCAGAGTTTCTTCTTTGTCATTATCGAACCCACATATCATCCATCCAGCCCCAGGCCAACTTCCATTTGATACTCATATCAACAATAAGGCAAATTCTTCATCATAGGCCAGGTTCTGCAGGAGTGGGACCCACACATTTATATTGTGTTAAAGCCCTTTTGGTAATTGTACTGTGTAGTTGAGATGGAGATGACTTCCTTACAAGAATGAACTGCATGCTATTTTCAATATGTCTTCCCATAAAAGAAAGCATTCTTAAAAGAGTGGCTGAAGCTGGGGCATGTATGAAACCTAGCATACCTTACACACTATTTACTCAACAAATATGTGCTCTGTATCAGACAGTATATTAGGACTTGGGATATATCAGAAAATTAAACAAAAACAAAAACGAAACAAACAAAAATTGTTGCTCTTATAAAACTTAAGTCTTTACTATTGGTGATGAGAAGAGGAGGTCTAGCAGATGGAGATTCTAAATGGCAGGTTACTTCCTGGAGTGTTCAAAGTTAGGTGATGGTTGAGCACTGTCTGAAAGCAAAAGAATATGGGGTGAACATAGGAGGAGGAGAAAGACATGTTGGAGCCATGACATGGGATCACATCTGGACTCCTGAAGGAGCCCAAACCTCCAAACCTTCAGATGGTGAAAAACCAAGGGAGATTTTGATGTGAGAAAAAGAGAAAATGCATGTGTTAGGCAAGATTTTCTAGGCTGTGGTAGGGATTTCAGCTGTACTCATTAGAGAGTGAGAAGCTAGGCAGGATGGAAGACTGGAGTGAAGTGATATAGCTTAGGTTTTAGGAAAGATATCTGGCTTCCTCTTTCAGGCTTGACTTTAGACTCTAGAGAATGAGGCAGAACAAGGGTAATTCTGATGATTCTAGGTGCAATGACAATGAGAAATGATGACTCTGCCCTGGCTTAGTGCCTTAGTGCACCCCTCTTAGCGCTTCCTCATGTACCAAAGCTTCATTCATACAAACCCCTTCAAAGTCACTGAGACTTGTCCGGATGAGAGGCTCTTGTCTCTCTCAACATTCCTGGTTTGGGTTGGGAAATTTCCAGTGTTTATTCTATGACCGTCTCCTAACATGTTTTCTCTATTCTCCTCTTCCATCATCTTCCTATACAAACTTCTGTTTTGCTCTATATGCTCCATCTCAGCAACTGGTCCTGTCACCCACCCAAGCATCAAACTCAACAACCTGAACACAACTCTGCTCCCACTTTATCAAATGCAAAGTTTTTGGGACAATATCCTTTAGAATTCCACTTTCTTCCTTTCCCACCTTCCGGCCTTGGCCATGTTTACTTTGTATCTAGGTTATTCTGAGAGCGTCCTAAATCCTGCATCTGGAAGTGCTTTACTCCAGTTCTAACATTGCAAGCAGGAGACACTCTAACAGGAAGATAAAGTGGGAACTCCTTGCTGCCTGAATCTCTCTGGCTCCATGAGGCAGTTTAAATAAAACTCACAGTTGCGCATGTCATGTCAAAGACCTTCCTTGGTTTATGATGTCATTCCACTTCTGCTTTCATACCTTGATATTTTCTCCTTCTCTAAATGAGTCAGCCATGCTCGTTTCCCTTCTCTCTCTATCTTTAAGAAGATGGTTCACTGGGGTCCCCACGACACTTCTCCTGCTCCACTTCATTCTCCTAATGTACTCTTGGCTGCTTTTTAATGCGCCTCTTCTACTTTTCAGCTTATCTGACATTTTGATAGAACTGTCTCCCACAGTCTTGTGGATTATGTTTCTCCCCTATGATTTACCCTATAATGACATTTATTATATTATTTGCTCACCTCTAATTTTCATTAATCTGTTAATTTTTGAAAATACAAGAATTGTGTCAATTTTGTTCATTTTCTCCTTAACATAATGCCTAGACAATAGTAAATACTTAATGAATAGCTTTGGAGTTACTATGAAATTATTGCATTATATACAACCTGGGGGCAAGCACAGTGAGCCACACACATTCATTTTTCATGCTGTGAAAACCGAGCAAAGAAATAACTGCTGAGAATATTTATTCATTTTTCATTCTGGTGTCCATGTAGCAGTCGCTGGAAAGCAGGACGCTCCCTTCAAGCAGTCCTGCCTAAGAGCAAAAGAGAAAGAGTGAGAGAGATGGTTAAAATTAATCCAAGTGTTTGTCTCTTTAAAAGTATATTACTTGCATAACAAGTATGAATCTATCACAAGCATCAAAGTTCATAAAAAATAATAAAATGGGTGAAAAATGATGGAAAGATCCTGATCATAAGACTTTAACTAGGTTAAGTATGAAAGGTGAATTATGATGTCTTTTATATTTTCCAAATCACATAGAGCCCTTAATTTGCCACTCATCCCTTAATTCATCATTCTTTTAAAATTATTACTTTATTTTATGTGTACTGGTGTTGTGCCTGCAAGCATGTACGTATACCATGCATGTGTCGGTGCCCTCAGAGATCAGAGGAGGGCATCGGATCCACTAGAGTTACACAGGGTTCTGAGCCACCATGTAGGAGCTGGGAATCAAACTGAGGTCCTCTGGACGAGCTGCCAGTGCTCTTAACCTCTATGCCATCTTCCTAGCCCTTGCTTTACCATTTGTATGTGTTCTTAGAATTTAGACATCCACTCAAGGGTCATATGAGAAGATTAAGATGTGATTTTGCTGCTTGGATGTTTTGAGATTGAACCGCTTCAGGGAGAGGAGAAGAAATTCTAAGGTTTGGATTTTCTTACCTTTATGTTTCTTGTTCTTTTGTCACTAAGAGATGCCCAACAATCAGGACCTCACAGATCTGCACCATCAGGGCTGCAGCCTGTGGCTTTTGTTCATTCTTCTGTGGGAGGACACTTCAGGCCTGCAGACACGCCCTCTGAGACACAAGAGTGAATTAAAAGTGGATTTAGAGAGCACCGTGTAATGATAAAGTGCAGTCCTGAGAGGAATAAATTCACTGTCTAGACTCCTATTAGGCTGCCAAGCAAGAGATTGAGGAGGGGAGTAACATTCACTTATTACTTGCAAACAAATAAGCATGCCATTTTGCTATTGTTAAACTACACATAATCCATGAGAAACAGAGAATTCTTTTTAGTATTTTAGGTTCTAAGGTTAAACAAAAGTGGAGAATTAGAATAATTTAATAAAGAGTTCTCTAGGGAAGGCAGGGAGATGATTGAGTTGGTCGAGTATTCTCTATTTGTCTTAGGTAGGGTTATTATTGCTGTGACAAAACATCATGACCAAAAGCAAGTTGGGGAGGAAAGGGTTTATTTGGCTTATACTTCCATATTGTAGGCCATCATTGATGAAGTCAGGACAGGAACTCAAGCAGGGCAGGAACCTGGAGGCAGGAGCTGATGCTGAGGCCAAGGAGGGGTGCTGCTTACTAGCTTGCTCTCCTACTTTGCTCAGCCTGCTTTCTTATAGAACCTAGGACCACCAGCCCAGGAATAGCACCAGCCACAATGGGCTGGACCCTCCCTCATCAATCATCAAATGAGAAAATGCCCTACAGATTTTTCCTATGGAGGCATTTTCTCAATTGATGTTCCTCCCCTTTCAGATGACTCTAGCTTGTGTTAAGTTGATATAAAAACTCCCCAGGACACAATGCAAGCATGAGGACCTGAGCCAGAGGCCCAGGATTCACATAGTAAATATCCAGCATGGTGAGCCATTCTTGTAATCCCTGCACTATGAATGGAGAGATAGGCAGGTCCCAGGGCTTCCTGGTCAAATAGTGTAAGCTACTTGGAGAATGGGTTGAAGGCCAGTGAGAGACCCTGCCTCAAATAAACAAGATGGATCAGGCCTGACAGAGTGACACCAGTAGTTAGCCTCTTGCTTTTACATGAACATGCCCACATGTTACTGGACCATGTACAAACACCTATGTAGGGACACACAACTTTCAAAATAATTTAAATTCTAACCTAATGAAAGAGGCTATGGTAGAAGTATGACTGGAAAGGGCTGTGGGTTGATTGCATCTAATCCAAGAAGGATATGTTCTTGACCCTCCTTTGCTATGCTTGAGCCTAGTATCCCCCAGTATATGCTTTCCATTCATAAAAATATTCTTGATGAGCAAAATGGGTGAGGTCCAGGAGAGCAACCATACATACAACCAGGGCTTCTGCCCTGGCACACTGCTTATGTGAGGTGTTCATGGGACCTGGAATAGCATAACCAGGTGAGAAATGCCACTTTGTTATCCATGTCTCACACACCCCAGAATTCTCTCTGGACTGTGGAACCAAACACTATCTAATGGGGAAATGCCACAGCGGTCCTTGTTAGCATCAGCTGAGGGAGTATGGGAATATGAAGAAGCATCACTGCTCTCTCCCATGGCCATCTAGACTTCTGACATCTACACAGTATTTTCCATTCTCCACACTCATTTAACTCACATTTTTAGAAACAATTTTTATTGTTTATCTAGAACTGACAAATTTAAATAATGTATATTTATTGGAAACAACATATCTCCAAGCTCTTCTTGAGTTCCCTATAGTTAGTTCAAATTTTCTGTATGCATGGGCTCTGTATACACATATTCCACACACACTGGTCTACATAAAGCATGGGAGCACTCAAAAATTTGAAGGTCCACGGAGCTATAGAGGCTCCTAGAACCAATCCCCTACAGACACGAAATTTGAATAATCACTCTATCCCAGTCTTCTCAATGGCACAGGTCCTCCAAACTAAGGGTTTGTACTTCTTATTATTCTTATGGCATGTGATTTGAAGAAAGTCATACAAGCTTCCCAAACTCCTTTTCTTTTCTGCAAACCAAAGTTATTCGTACTTAACACATAAGAATGCTGTTAAAAGGAAGTGCCAAGAAGTCTGGTAATGAAAATTACATCCATGGACTTCGTAATAGATCTTAAGTAAGAAAATGTGTTTAGAACTACATACTGCCAAGTCCCAAGTTCTCTTGCTACCTCCCAATAGACAGCTACATAGCCACATGCACCCTTTAATGTACACACTAGTGAAACAAGCACACAAAACACAAGGAAGAGAATCTTTTGAGGAAAAGATGACACGCATGTTAAAGCATGGTAGTAGTAGCCAATAGTCCTGTAAGACAAAGCAGTTTGATGTTGAATCAGGTATGGGAGCTTCAAAGCAATGAGGTCTTTTCCTCTTTTACAGGTTAAAAAGTCCTTAAACCTACACAGCAAATACATTTGACATTTTGCCTTGTATCGAATGTTAAAAAGCAGTGTTCATCCCTGGAGTATAGCCATCCTTCTCAGGCTCTCTTCAGGTATCTGATTGTTAGATTGAAAAAGAAGCCATGAATTATGAGGCACACACTATATGGCACACTGAACTGAGCATGTATCATTTAATTTGGGCCATACCAGTCTGAGTGTCTTTGCACTGAGAAAATAAAAGTTTATGGACGTCAAACTTTGGAGCACGGATGCCATGCTGCATTTTTTTTTTCTTAGCTCTGACTAAAACGCTAACAGAACGTAAGCGAAGAAAGGTTTATTGTGGCTATTGGTTTTAGAGACCTTAATTTATGTTTGCTTGGATGGAACAATATGGCAGCAGGAGCCTATGGCAAATAAATGCTGTTCACATGCATGACAAGATGAAGAGAATTGAGGGCTATCGCTGCTTACTTGTCTGGCTTCCTCTTTTCCTCTTTCATATCCCAAGTGGGAGCCCAGACTATGGGGTGGCACCACTCACTTTTCATAGCTAATCCTCTCTGGAAGTGAATTCACAAACATTCCCAAAGGTGTGTCTTATCGGTCTCCTAGGTGACTCTACATCCAACCAACCTATTGATGAAGATTAAGTTACATGCTGCTACCCAGGTGGGAAACTTGGATTTAAAGATTTGTTTTCAGGATTCTAGAGCCTGAATGACTCGTGCCTATGCTATACAGTCTCCTGGTTTTTTCAGAGGTGACATTCCAGTGTCAACCACATACAGATGAAGAAGAAAAGATGAGGACGTGAAGTGAGGAGTGTGGACCAGGTGGGAGAAAGAGTCCAAAAGAAGAAATTTTCTATTGAGACCACAGGACTAAGCCTGGCCACAAAGGCCTCTGGGAGGACTGAGGGTGTTGATAGTATGATGTGCACTGTGGTCTGGGGAAGAAGCTTTGTAACTAACAGAGTCTATGTTCTCTTTGAAAGGGAATTAAATGAATGTTGATTGTTTAACTAGCTCAACTTGACCTTTATTGCTAGTGGTTCTTTTTTTTCCCCCCCATAAAAGGCCCCAGAGATCTCAGGGTATCTTCAACATGTGGATCTGTCCTGAATTGCATGTGTGCGTATGTGTGTGTGGGGCGGGGGGCGGGGGAGGGCATTTGGAGGTCCCCAGTAAAACCATCTTGGTCCCAGACGGCTTCATCCAAGGCAGCCTGTGAAGTGCACGCACAGGATAAGCAGAGGGCTGGGTGCCATGGCATTTGTTTTCCATTGAGTAGGATTAGGACTTCTGACATGAATGATTAATCACCACATCGCAGACGCTGACGAACACAGGAAGGAGCCCATGCAAAATGGATGGTGCAAGCAGCCTATGCCAAACAGCTGCTGGGTAACCCCACCCTCCTGCCCTCTCTGCAGCCCCTCAGGCCCTCACTTCTTGCCTCTGTCCTTTGCGCTCTCTCTCTCTCTCTCTCTTTCTCTCTCTCTCTCTGTCTCTGTCTCTCTCTCTGTGTCTCCTTTATATCTTCTAATTCCACCCTCTTTCTCTCCTCTTGCCACATTTACAATTATTCTCTTATTGTCTTTTCTTCCCTCAGACATTCGATGTTCTCTTTCTCTGTTCCTTTGCCACTTCTGTCTTATGTCTATGACAGGTTGGGCAGTAGAAGACGGGAGAGTGCAGTGAGAGTTTGGTCACCAAGGATACAGGAGGCAGCATTGGCAAACTTTGGGTAGATTGAAGCTGTCCTCTTGACATCCTTATTGCAAAGGCAGTGATTCAGAAAGTAGCCTACAAAGCCTCAAGTACGTTTTTATGTGAAGACACAATGAGATTCTTGTGTACAACTGTCTGAACTATCTGCATGCTTCAAGGCTCTGAGTAGTTCCCTTTTCATAGAAATGCACCTGAAGAAAGACTACTTCCTCATCCTTGCTTTATCTCCCTCATTTACTGATTGACATTAGAATATCTTTTCCCTTTTTATTATTTAGATTTTAGAAAACTGTTTGCTATAGCATCCCTTTGAAGATGATACACTTCCAATCCTCTGAGGAGCTACAGTGAAAACACGTGCTCTTATTTTCCTACCTGATTCCTAGCTTCACAGTACCTAACAGTGAAATCATCAACCCTCAACCTCCACAGTCACCTCAGAAATGTATGGAAATAGTGACTACCTCTCACTGGAACGTCTGATTCAACAACCTTCGGATGTGGTCTAGTGAGTCTCCAGATGCTTCTGATAGTGTTAGTCTGGGATTAGAATCTAAGAACTAATTGCTCTAAATGATTTCCCTGGGCTCATAACCCATGGCTCTTTTTGCATGAGTAAGTGCATTTCATGTCAATGGCCAACCATCACATTTTAGCAACTTTTAGGATTAGTCTTAGGGGAAATGCTACTAAAAAATTGATCAAATATCACAAAAAAGTATATAATGCAGTGAAGAAAGTCATCTAAGACAATGTTCTAAGCTAGCAACATTTCACAGAAATCCCACTCTCCTTTCCCCTCGTGTCTCTTGATAAAGATGCAGTTTCCTGTCTTGTATATAAGAAGGAGTTTTCTATCTAGCCTCATCTTGGAGTTTTAATTTTCACTCCATTGTGTCAAAGGTGGTGTGTGTAAAATATCGCAACCAGTTTGTTTTCTTTAAGGTGTGATTTGTCTGAAAGAGAAAATGTTATGGAGGAAAAAAATGAAATCACAAGCAGAACTATTCAAGCTAAATGAATTAGAAGCTTGAAAGACTTCTACCTGCCCAAATGGCTGTTTGACTGTCCACCATTAAGTGTCCTTTTAGCAAGCTGAAATGAAGAAGCCATTGCAATTGAAAGTGAATATTATTAACTATGTAACTTTGAGCTGTGCAGATTTGATTTCACCACTGCATTTTGAAACAGGTATATTCATAATAGCTGTAGGACCTCGGGAGATGGCTCAGAGACTTAGAACACTTGCTGCTCCTGCAGAAAACCTCAGTCTGGTTCCTGTCACCATGTTTCAGTTGTCAACCATCAGTAACTCCAGTTCCAGGGGAATCTGATGCCCTCTTTTGGCTTCTGTATGCACAAGACATGCATGTGGTACATATACATACATACATGTAGACAAAGCACTCATACACAGAAAATAAAACAAATACATTTTTAAAAAAATATTGTAGAGTAAAGGAAAATTAGAATGAATAAATAATTCATAAACATTTGACTGAAGTTGGAAGCTGCTATTGGTTTTTACTTCATGATATCCAGATGTAAGCCTCCATGCATTTGGTCACTGCAGAAGTTCTAGGTGGCAATAATGTAAAATTGAGCAATGTTTTTCCTGGAAGATAGACTTCATAAATGCTACTAGATTCTTAGAGCAAGGTTCTAAATGAGTGCTTTTTCAAGCACAGGTCCATCGTGCTAAAAGCCAATGAAGGAACAACTTTGTGTAGTGCTGTCCCCAACCACTGTGAAGTTAGCCCAGTAGTCTTCGACAAGGAGACCCTAACTGTCTCAATGCATCTGAGCATTTTCCTCAAGATTCCTTAAAGTTGGAAAGGAGAAGGAAGGACATCCCTGCTTTAAATCCTGTGGCTAGATCATTGCCGTAATGCACTTGGTCCCAGAAAGCTGAGCTGTCACATTTAGCTAATGGAAGGAAGCCTGCACAACTTCAAAAATATCAAAGCTTAACATTTTTTTCTAGTAACATTAATTCACTCATTCTACCCATAATATTTAAAGAATTGCTCATTAAGCTGTTAAAATAGATTATATAGAGTATAAGAAATAGTTGCTTGTTCATGACTACTAGAGTCTCTAAAGCTTTGTATCTCCTGAGGTTTTATTTTATTTCATTGTATCAATTGTACCCAAATGCCTTATTAACATAGTTCTTGCACGTTATTTCCCTTGTGGTTTTTTTGTTGTGGTTGTTCTTAAATAACGTATGATAGGAGCAAAATACTGCTAGCAATTGATAACATATTTAAATAGTCTAGGCAGACAGCGAGGTTAGGGCAGTCATAGGAAAGGAACAGTTCACCGTTTTGTTGCTGTGCAGCCTGGACAGGAAGAAAGAACAAAGCAAGAACCAATTCTTCTCTACCTACTGTCAACTACCCACCAAGACCTTCCTCCTAATGACCTCCTTCTGTACCCAACTTCCTCCCTAAGTGAATTCCTCAGACTGGACACAGCCACGGACATTTCTTCCTACTTCACCAGTGCCCATCTCCTGTAGTAGTCTTTACCTATAATATAGAGCAATGTCTTGCTCTATATTATACAAGCCCAGTAGGCTAGTCTGAGAAAGGGTAGGCACTCAGCATAGCACAATTTCTCAGAACCTAGGAATCTCACCCAAACTCTCCTAGTGCAAATTTCTTCATTCGTATAGTTAAATGTTAAGTGAAATTGACGCATACGTGCATGGGTGTTCCTACAAAGTTCACTATGTTAGTAACATATGAGGTTCACCTTCTATTAGCAATTCAGAGAGCTCCCTATGTTCCTACACATGCAAACTAACTGTAAAGGGAAAACACTTAGTTAAGTCTTTAAAAAAAATAGTTTGAATTTTGAATAAAGCATAGGTTTAGGCTTTCCAACCTACTTCTTTGACAACAAAAGCAGAAACACGATGGTCTCCTTTAGAGGTAGCGTTCCTTTGCAGTGTCTACTCTAAGAAGCATGGCAGAGATCACTCATGTTGTATTAACTCTTTTTCCTAAGAAAATGTGAGCAAATATATTTATCTCAGAAATGCATCAATGATGACAGACCAAAGCAATCATTCTGTCAAAATCCATCATGATGAACCAAAGAGTGTATTGGGCTTGTTTACAAAGCATGGATGAGAGGTTACTTAAAAGAGCATGGGTTACCCTGAAACAGCTTCATAACCTCAAAATCCCACTCCATCATGGATGATGTCTTCCTGTAAGTTACATCACAGAATCCCACTGTCACTTAGCCTTCTGCTTCCTATACACACTGACATCTCCCCAAATGGCACACAGCTAGCAGAAGACAAGAGGAAATCATAGACGTTAGTTACTTATCTCGTTACCATGATTGAATACCTAATAAAAACAACTTAGGGAAGGAAGGAAGGATTTATTTTGGCCCACAGTCCAGTGGTATCATCTATCAGGATAAGAACATTATAGTGGCTCGTGGTTAAAGTGGCTATCCCACTGTATCCACAGTTAAGAAGCAGAGAGATGAATGCTGGTGCTCAATTCACTCCGTCCTTTTATATTCATCCCAAGACCCCGTCCCATGGAATGACCCCACCCATAGTTAAGGTGAGAGTGTACTTATCTCAATTAATTTACTCTAGACAGTACTTTTCAGGCGTTCCCAGAGACCTGTCTCCTAGGTCAGTCCATATCCTTTCAAGTTGACAACATTAAATGTCATGGACTGGAATCCCACATGAAAGTCCTGTGATTCTTCTTTCCCTCTTTTTAGCAAGGACTGCCAATAACTCATCACCATCATCATAGATTAGTTATCAATATGTTATTCTGCTTAATCAGTTGTCGTGGCTACAGGGTCAAGGTAATCTTTACTCCAAATAGCTAGAGAAGTATCATTTACTGTCTGGAGTTAAAAAGTCGTAGTACAGCATCATCAAAAATCATTCTTTCTGTTCTTTATTTTTTCTTAACATCAGTAAGTTGTGGGAGGCTTATTTCTAATTCCAGCATCTTTAGCAAACAATACAGTTTGTGCTCTACACACGAATGAATGTGAGGCACTAACATATATATAAATTACGTGCATTTGTATGTGCATGGGGTTACTTTTGCGTCATGGGACATACTGATGCATTTAATCTTGCATGGCCATGAATTCATTATTTTCAGCTGTTACTGAAAAGCACATATTAAATGTATTCATATTTAAATGGACAAACATGTACATGAAGCCCATTGTAAGCCTGCTGGTGTCCTGCCTCCACCCTTCACATACGTCCAGAGGCCCACTGATAAGAAGGAGTGACTTTCAACTTTTTTAGCATTTCCTTTGGAACCCATTTCCACTCTGAAGCTCAGTGTGCTCACACTATTTCGTAGCCCTTCAGTTTTTCACATTATTTCTGACTGTTGAGGATAAGAAAATGGAAATGAGGTCAACCTCTTACACACTACCATTCCAATTCACATCTGCCAGTATCCATCTTCCCCAGTGGAGCTCTTTCACAGTTATATGGTGAACTCTGTTTGATCATTATGTAGCTAGAGTGTGTGTTGTGGCTATAATTTATCTTTGTACAATATTTTGGTTTTTTTTCTCCCAAATTAACAATCATTATATTATTTTTGAAGCTATGACCTTATGTCAAAACAGTTCTGACTAATTTCTAAGGCTTCCTCCTTCCCAAATGGCTAAAGATGGAAGTAATCTACCTATTTCTAATGCATTGGACCTCATTAGCTTGTTTGGGGGATGCTTCTATCTGCCTATCTTTTGGGTCTCTCAAGGAAGATCTTCTCTGTATACCTCTCAACAGCATGACTCTGACATAATTGTTACAGTTCTAAGTTCAAACCCCATTCTTCTGGTCCTTTTAGGTTTTTTTTTTTTTTTACTCAAGTAGGAGTTGTGTATCCTTTAATCCTGATAGAATAAAATGCCAAGACATCTCTGAATATCTTTATTTCAGTAAATATGGACTTTTGGGTAGAAAAGTATGCCTCTTTTGCCTTCTAGCTACCCATAGGCTTCTGATTTTCAATATGTCCATGAAAGGAACTTCTATCTTGGCTTCATTCCTTTGCACAAAATCTATGTGTCCTTGATCATTCCCAGTGAGCTCAGTTTCACCATGGTGGATCCTGACAGGACTTGTTTTTTTCTATGCATTTTTCTGTGCCCCCATCTCCTTATATTTGGGGCAATACCGTGTGTTAATATTTTATTAATATCTTTTCCTCTTCTTTCTGGTTCTTTTTGTTTGACTCAAAATGTTGATTCTCAACTTTTAATCTTGTCTTTTAAAAAGTAGCTCGTTCCTGTCCTTTTTTTCTTTTTAAAAATATTTTTAATCTGGAGAGAGGCTTTAGTAGTTAAGAGCATGGGCTGTTTACCCCAGATGACCTTAGTTTAGTTTCGAGACTCACACTGGACCGCTCACAATCCCCTGTAACTCCAGCTCTAGAAGATACAATGCCCCCTTCTGGTCTCTGCAGGAACCTACAATATACCCCCCCTCCCAACACACACACACACACTCGCTCATAAAAATAAAAAGAAACTTTCATGAGTATTTCTGCTTTGCAAATTACTATGCATAGGATTTTGTCCTTTGCTTATTCATGCAGACGATATCTATTTGTATATTAATTAATGAAATTTCACTTATTCTCTCTAATTGTCTGTTTCTCTCAAACTTTTCTTTCCTTCTTGTTACTTTCTTTCATTCCTTCCTCTATACTTCTCCTTTGGCTTCTGTAGGTACCTACACACAATGCACAATAAGTAAATGTAAGTTTTTATTTTTTAAAAGCTGACCGAGAGAGGAAATTGACTTGCTCAAACCTTCTTGACATGAACTTGAGTAAGGGATGTCGTCTGTGAGCCAATCACTGCTGTATCCTACATGTGGTAATGGCTGTTCTGATACTTTGGTGTTTTCTCATTTGACTAATAAGAGCTAAGGTAAAGGAATCTTGGTGAGATTGTTTAAAATAAGCAAATGTAATCAGCCTCCACAGGAAAGGAGGACAGGCGTCAACCATGTGCATCTTTTAATTATGCGTTCCAGCTCTTCCCTATGGCTCAGTGTTGGATGCTGCCAGCAGGAGAAAAGCCAAACAGACAAAGACCTGGCATCTTCACCAGTCCGGAGGATGCTACAGAGCCTGATCATCAAGACCACTTAGAGTTCTAATTCTAGTAAATTATTAAACAGAACTGGCTTCCTGACCTCAAACAGAAAGAACTCTGATAGAGTAAAATATTAAAAGTGAACAGAACACTCACTTCTTACCCCAAACAGCTGTCCGGAGACTGAGACCTGTCACTACTACCACCAATAAGGAATCAGGTGGCAGGAAATAGAGAGAGAATGGGTGATGTTGGAATCGAATCCTTTTGTGAACCTGTCAGAATGCTTAAAAATGGACCCTGGAGCAATGTTTCCAGCAACAGCTTTGCTGTGGAGCTTCCTAAGCAATCCCGTATGTGCTCACACCAGCACTGCACTGCGGGTCACTGGTAGGCGGTGTATGAGTAGACATGCACTAAAAAAGAAAGCCACAATGCAGAGATTGCCTTAAGTATCTGAATCGTTTACCAGAGAGTCTCCGGGTTAACTCATTGTACTTATGTAATGAGCTGAGAGAATCTGAAATACTTTGGATGTTTGCCTTACAGTTGAGGAATGGGGGCTTTGGCTTTCCTGGCTTAGTGCAACTCCTTGGAGCCTCAGCAGGCTTCAGTTCCTCAGCATCTTCTCAGGGGGGCATCTTCTCAGGGTGTCTAATATGTCTAAGGCAGAAGTTTTTTAAGTTGAAAGGGTTTCACTACCAGTAGAGATTGACTGGATATTTTATATAGATATTGACTGGATATTTAGCCAGAGCAAGCCTGAGAAAGCTGCATTAGTTCTCCAAGTGTGGAAAAGTACCGTGCTCTGTAACATAGGGAAAGTATATGAACATAAACCCGGTAACAAGCCATAATCGTGGTCTGAACACTCCTTTCAAGAGCAGGCACAGACAAGTATCCATGGCTTCTAGAGAAGGAATATAGTTACATGTTTCTGTGAAATGTTCCAGAAGTGACATTGTAACTTGACAGTTGGCTTCTGGGCCCCAAGTCTTCATCGGACTGAAAACTGAAAAGACCATTCCTCCTGGCCTTCTGTGGTATTTAATCTTCGTTGGGTCAACTTGAGTAGATTTAGAATCACTAGGAGATGCTTCTCTGGGCACGGCTGTGAGGGTATTTCGGGAAAGATCGAACTGAGGAAGGGAAGCCCACTGAGGCCTCAGCGTGATGAAAACGCCGGAGAAAGAGATCCGAGTACGGGCTCTCCTCTCTGTTTCCTGGGGATCCATGCTCGTTGGGCACCATGGCTGCCCAAGCGTGGCTCAGCCTCACCCTGTGAACCAAAATAAACCCGTCCTTCCTTCGTTAGCACCCAAGCATTTTGTCACAACAAGGGGAAAAGTAACTAAGACATCTTCTCGAACGGTCTTTGTATGCCTTCCCTTTCCGTGATTTTAAGTCTCGCAAGACAAATAAAGGCCTCATGAATCGGCGGGAGGGGCCAGCGGAGAGGGCAGGGGAATGAGCAGGGGAGCACACAGCACCCTCCTTTTCACTCTTGTTAGATGCTGCAACCTTCACTACTAAATACGCTCTTGACCTTGTGGGACAAAGTCTCGAAGCAAATTTCTCATTTGCTGGCCTCTCCCTGGGCCTGCTGCAACATACTGTCGCTCAGACAAGTACTGTTCTTAATGGGTTTATGGGAAAGGCTTGGCCTGCCTTTCCATCTGCACCTTCTGCTGGCTCCCTCCGCAAAGCACTGGCTTGCCATACGACATTCCCTTGAATTATTTAGATTGGTAAATCTTTCTGCATCTCACATCTTTAGTCCATCTGTTAGCCGGAGCTTCGCCTTTATAGGAAGTGTCCTTTATGCATGCTGGCATCTGTCAGCAGTACACTTCCCTCTTTTATTCATGATCTTCAATGGGAGAGGGTACAAGCTGCAGCAACACTGCATGCCTGGTATGCATTTCATTTTAATGGAAGATTACATGACTGAGGCGTTGGTTTATCACCTTGCTCCACACGAATCCATTCATCACCTGGCAGCACCTCACCCAGCCCGGTAAGGAGGTGCTGGCCTCTCGCGGCCTCCTGGTCCCTGTTTTACTGCAGAAAGCTGGCTTAATGGGGACAATCATACTGCTCCTTTAAAGGAAGATACAAGGTCATGGGAAAAGGAAAAAATGCATGTGAGAATCAAGGCCAAGGGTGAGGGAAAAGGTCCTGCCCTCAGGGCAGATACACATATGCAGACAATGGAATGTGTTTTCTAAAGGCAGGATAGCTAAATCTTAGAGAGGTCTACTCATCTAATTTCCCCATAGAATGCCTTAAAATGACTTTATAATCATCTCTCTTATAGCTTAAAACATATCCTGGTACCAAAATGTTAGCATTTTTGATGCTTATCTATAAATAACCAACAACATACAGCCAATCTAAATAAGGTGAGCATATAGTTTAGCTGCCTGAACATTCACTGTTTATGCCATTTTAGATCAGTCAACAGACGACAATTATTCTATTTCTATCTTCCACTCCTATCTTCTTGCTCTTTATCTGGCCATTCCTAATATGATCTCAATGTTGGCAACTGTATTCACATCTCTCTTGGTACAGATCTCATTACTCTGCTATGGAAATAACAAATTCATACCCAATGAGGAGGGGATCCATGTATATTTGTAAGATTCATGTTCCCTGTGTGTGTGTGTGTGTGTGCACGCATGTATGTGCACATACATGTACATAAATACAGAGGCCTGAGGTCAATGTCAAGTGTCTTTCTAGATAGTTCTCCAGCTTACTTTCTTGAGACAGAGTCTTTGAGTGAACCTACAGGTCACCAATTCACCTATACTGGCTGGCCATTGAATACCAGTATAGGGATTACAACTATGCACCCCTAAGCTTGGCCTTGTACATGCGTACTAGAGAATTGAACTCAGGTCCTAGTGCTTGCACAGCAAGCACTTTATCCACCAAGCCATCTCTCCAGGACCTGGAAAATACTTTCTCCTTCTATAGTGGGTTTTTCTGATGCAGCATTCATTCATTCATATGAATATTTGGTAAGTATTTACTATACATCACACACTTTCCTTGATATAGATAAACCGAGAACAAGATAAGCTTCTTTGCTCTCTGAGGGCCTGCATAGCTAACTATGGTTACTCTATACATTTGTATTAATGAAGGGTAGATGGTGTGTTCTAGGCCAGAAAGAATACAGATTTCTTAAGTGGAAGCAAATTAGCAGAGTGAGACTGGAATAGATATAAGAGACAATGAAGCAGGACCACCTCTGAGAGCTGCAGATACACAGACTCTTACGAGTGGATCATATTCCTCCCCTTTGTAGCACTGAAGCCTTTTAAAGAACAATGAAGGTCCTGACATTTGTTATAGGGACCTAAGCAAAACTTTTCAGAAAATGATAATGACATACATGTATCAGTCCTTCTAGCACATATGTGTTATTGGAAGAAAGCTGGGGGAAGAGGGTTAAGAAAAGTATCCTTCTAGAACCTTCAGGGTGGCTCAGTGGGCAAAGGTGCTTGCTGCACAGGCCTGATGACCTAAGTCCAACCTCCAGAATCCACATAAAGGTGCAAAGAGAGAAGCAACTCCACAAAGCCGTCACACAATCTCTACTGTATAGTGTGGCACACATATACACACAGGCACATACACACAGACAAGCCTTTCAGATCTCAGCTTCAAATCTCTACGAGGAGAATCAAGTGAACCTAGCGTCAAGGTATTTAGAACTAGAGTTTACTGAACTTCTTTTTAAATTTAATCCTCCAAATCTATTAAACTTTCTATTTTTCCTACAGTATGTTTAACTCTTTCTGTGTCTCTGTCTCTCTGTGTCTCTGTCTCTGTCTCTCTCTTTCTCTCTCTTTAGTACAGAGCATTGAATCTGAGGCTTTCTGTATTATTAAGGAACTGCTCTATCATTGAGCCTTGATTTATTGTTTGTTTGATTTTAAGATGGAGTCTTGCTATGTAGCCCGGGCTGGCATCGCCCTCCTCAGGAGCTGGGATTGCAAGAGTGCCACCACTCCCAGCTTCTTCGTTGTTTTAAGCATCACTCTGTTCAAAGCATATTAATGCCATATAATCTCTTATTTCTCTGAGTTATTGGTAATACTAGAACTGCTAAAACTTTCTTCTCTCTGTGATGTCCTTAACTTCTTATGATTCTTCATCCTCACTTGTTGAATTTTATCCTTCCTTTAATGTTAAATAATTTTATAAGGCATAACTTGACCTTTGGAAGTCTATTTATAAGACTTACTCTAAAGCCAATTAGGAGTTTTATATGCCAGAAGAGGGCTTGCTGATTGTTTTGAATTAGTATACGTTTAGAGAAGAACCATCAGGGAACCATAAGTGCTCAAGGCATGATCCATAAGTTTCAGTTTCCATAAGTCTTTTCTGTTGGATATCAGTTGGCTGAGGGGGAAAAAACCTCTTATCTTCCTGGAGGACCTAAGCTATCAACATTCTGCAGTACAAAGAGTGGAAAAACTGAAGCATCTCAGAGTCAAGGGAGAACACTATTCTTCCACCCTCATTCCTGGGAGATGCCCTGTAGATGAATGTTTAATATTTTAATCTATCAGCATGAGTGTTCTAAGGTAGAAAGAATGTTGGTATACACCTTTAATCCCAGAATTCAGAAAACAGTGGTAGCACACACCTTTAATCCCAGTATTTAGAAGGTAGTGGTAGTGCATGTCTTTAATTTCAGCATTTCGGAGACAGGAAGTAGAGCTCAGATGGAGTCAGTGTCAGGCTGGAAGTGATGTCTGAGATGAGCCTAAATGAAGGGCATGAAAAGTGACAAATCAGAGGAAGAGTTGGCATAGTGAGTCAGAGTGAGGGCAATGCCAAACTCTCATGATAAGATAGCAGGCTCTCAGCTCAGAGAGTCAAAGGACAAGACACAGAGACAATGAAGTGATCTGACTGAATGTAAGTGAGAGAAGCAGAGAGACTGACTGAGGCAGTATGGGGCAGTGAGAGCCCCTCACAGAGCCTCCTCACAGAGACACAGAAGCAGTCAGAGGAGTCTGAAGCAGAGACAGGGAGGCAGCTCAGCAGAAGAAGTCAATATCGAAGGGGAAGAATGAGTCAATTTGAAGCCAAGCAGAGCAGTTCAGTCTGAGGCAGTCAGAGAATCAGCCAGAGTCTGCCAGAGTCAGAAGAGTTCAGTCAGAAACAGTAAGCCAGCTCAGAAGATCAGTTTAAATCAGTCAGCTTGGAGAAGAGTTTGAGCCAGAATAGTGAGAGAGTTGAACCAGAAGAGTCAAAGTTCAGAAGGAGCTAGTCTGGGTTGCTCAGTCAGCAGTAAGTCTCAGAGGTTGATTAGATTGTATGGAAGTTTAAATGCTCTCAATTGTATGGAGGCTGGAGCCTTCCAGTTCTAGGCTTAAGAGTAGATTTTGTGGAGACTGAAATGCTCCAGGGCTCTAGACTAGGACTGAGATTGAATTAGGAAAAGAATAAACTGCATTTTGCCTCTAATCTAAAGCTACATATTTGGTACACCAACATGGTTGTTAGAAGGATCCACCATCGCAGAGAACAGAAGACATCTGACAGAAATGTTGCAGAGGAGAAAGTCAGCTGGTTGTCTCCACTGGCTCTTCAGACCTCAATCTCCTTTCTCCAATATGCCTCCCCTTCCACTGCTACAACCTCTGTCTCCTTTTCTTCAGTGTAAAAACTCAACCTGTGTCTCATTTTCTCCATGATAAAGACTGTCATGTTCCTCTGGTGTGGAGAGAAAATGGCTGCTTGTAAGAGACAGTTGGGAAAGACCTGTGCACAGCAAATAACCTTTCATGCAAGCTCTCCATTGCAACTCTTTAGGCCACCACTTTAAGGGTTGGAGTGTCCCCACTTTCCAAGCCTTTGCAGTCTTCTAAGCTATAATGGAATGGCTGTATTAAAGGCTTGGCTTTGGGTGTTTTGTAAGTGAGTTACAAGTAACCTATCCACTGTCTCCTTTTCCAGAATGTTACTGCTGTCTTTTAGTACCAAGACATCCTCTCTCTGCTTTCCAGCTTATGGATTTATATCTTATTAAAGATTACTCTGCAGAATTATAGTGGAGGGAGCAGAAATAAAAATATGTGGTCCATTTTCTAGTTTTAACTGGAAATCTCTTTTCTTTTCCAGGAAAAAGGTTTCTGGTCACTCTTGCAAGCCTTTTGGAAATATACCAGCTCTCTTGCTACACTGAATGCCTTTTTATAATATGATCCACTGAATGATAAACTGTTTCAAATACAAAGCATCATAATAATGTAAAACATCAGATCCATGGAAATAAGGATATTTCTTATGTCTCTACCTAGTAGGTAACAATAAAGAAATGATGTATTAATATTATATGGTTCTGATCCTAAAATGCTAATGACATATAGTTAAGGTTTGGTTTCAACTACCCAGAAGACTTATCAAGAATCATTAAGGGAAATTAAAAGGGCTACTGTTGCTTACTGTGCTGGTTTTTTTTTTTTTGTTGTTGTTGTTTGTTTGTTTGTTTGCTTGGTTTTTTTTTTTTTTTGCAACTTGACACAAATCTAGAACCATTTGGAAAGAGGGAACCTCAACTGAGAAAATGCACCCACCAGATTGTAGACAAGTCTATGTTTCATTTTCTTGGTTAATTATTATGTGAGAGGGCTCAGATCACAATGGCCTGTGACACCTGTGGGTAGTTGGTCCTTAATTGTATAATAAAGCAGGTTGACAAGCCAGTAAGCAGGGTTCTTCCATGACCTCTACATTAGTTCCTTCTGTATCAGTTCCTGCCTTCAGGTTCCTGCACTGCTTGAGTTCCTGCCCTGATTTACCTTGGTGATGGAATATGACCTGAGAATTGTAAAATGAAACAAGTTCATTATTCCCAAAATTGCTTTAGGTATAGTGTTTTATCACAGCAATAGAAACCACAACGAAGGCACAAATTGGTAACAGGAGCGTGACATTGCTATGACTGAGCTGTTTGTGTTTTATTGTAAGGATTGTGGAAAGACCTGGAATTTTAAATAGAAAAGCCATTGAGTGTTCAAGGCTTGGTGAGCTACTGTGTGAACTCTATCAGGGCCACTTCTGTGATAATTTGAATTAAGAGCCACTAAAGCATAACCTTTGATTTGCTGGAAAAATTGATTCTGGTCACCTGGGGCTGAAGAATCAGCTGTGATTAAGAACAGACCATCATCACAGAAGCTAAATCTTCTGAGAAGTGCTTCCTCAGGGTCAGCACACAGAAACTGTGGTCCAAGGGGCCCAAAGCTATACCTTGTGCTAGTAGTCAAACTTGGTAATGTGTAAGAGTTTCCCAGATAATACTGGTTTAAAAGGCATGAAAAGCTCATGGAAAATGACTAAAGATTAGAACCGGATGGCATCCTAGGATTCCAGAAAAGAGGCTGGGAGAGGTCACTGGTGAACGTGCAGCCTCGGTTTCAGTAGAAGGATTGAAGGGGTCATGAAGAGAATTTGAGGCTTGGCAGTATATGGAAGATCAAAGTCCCTAGAGAGAGCCAAAGAGAGGCTGTTAGTGAAGGTGCAGCCCAGTTGCCATCGAAGCTCCAGCATGTTGGAGACGCCAGTACCATGGGATGGCCACCAAGGACAGCAGCTGCCGTGGAGTAGAGAAGGCCTGAGCCTAGGAGACAAGCTGAGTGTGCTGCAGGGGGTGGCACTGGAGAAATGGTGCTAGCCAATTGGAGGAGCTGAGAAGATCCTGATTGAATCCCAGATGTCTGACACTGAGCTTTCTGTGCCTTGCTTTTTAATTTTGCTTTGATTTGATTGTGACTGTGCCATGGTTATTCTGTCTTAGAATAAGAGAGTATTCAATTTAATTTGATTTTACAAGAGCCTACAGTTAAAGAGACATTGAACTTTAAAGATTTTGGAGTTTTAGAGAGACCTTGGATATTCTAGGGAGATTTTGGATATTTAAAGGGATTGGACTTTTAAAGTGTTTGAATTTTTAAAAACATGGGACTTTTAAAGCTATGTGACGTTTATATTGTGATATGAGATCTTGGGAATGAACACAAAAGGAAAGGTTATGGAGTAATAAGTGATTTGTTTTTATGTCAAGCTGATAAGGGGTCATTCATCTTTCCTGCTGATGACAACTTACCTACTAGATTTTTTCAGTCTTCTTTTGGGTAAAATACAAAGATAAGAGCCTTAAATTTTTCCCATTCCGTAGATACTCAGTCCACTCAAGCTGAAATAGTTATGAAGTGCAGAAGCTAGTCGTAAGATAACTTCTTACCCCTAAGCCCAGGGTTATCATCATATGTCTCTAGCCTGGAGAGGTTCCACCTTCAGAGTGCTTATTTATTTGATACACCTATCTTGAAATTCCTAATTCAATAGGAAACTTGATGCTTATATTGAATACAGATTCCCTCAAACCATATAGAAGACTTGTCAGATATAGTGTATCAACATCTTGTAGCTGAGAAAGCAGAGTACCCTTAACCCTAGTTTGTCCATTGCAAAATCTTCAATGAGTACAGAAGCAGTCAAAGTCTAGTTAAAGGCTGTGAATAGGAAACAACAAAGGATGCTGTATAGACTAGTTCAACAGTTGCAAACACGTGCACTGAGGTTTCAGGCAGGGAACCTAAAAGTGAGAAGGGTCTTGGTGTAAAAGGCAAGCTGGGCTCTGACAAACAGAAAGGTATGCCCTATTTAAATATATTCAAATGTGACTTGGATACACTAGACTGTATTCATTCAGCAAAATATACAAGGGAGTCAGGAGCTTTCAACAAGCGCCGTGCTGCCTCCAGGAGGCTGTAGTAAATATATCGGTTTTATACAAGAGCTCCAATCATGTTGGACGGTCTGTTTGGGACTGACAGTTTTCTCAGTCAAGCTAGTATGCCAAATCAGCTCATTTCATTTCTTAACATGATCCTCTAGAAGCTTCTCAAAGATAAGAATGTACATTTTACACTTAAGACACATACTTGGCACCATGCTTTGTGTTGAATCCTCCTGTTTCCCTTCACTGTGAGAAGCCCCACCCCTGTCACTCATGCTGTGTTTGATATTCTACTGTAATATGATTAGATAATTGCGGTGAAGGCGTCATTCCCTGAGCAGATGGGCTGAACATTTAGGGCAAGCCCTGTAGCACAGTAACTGAAGGCCCTAAGGGCCAGGCAGAAAGTGAACAGAGTCTCTCTCTATCTCTCTCTCCCTCTCTTTCTCTGTTTGTCTCTCCCTTTCTTTCTCTGTCTCTCTGTCTCTGTCTCTGTTTCTCTCTCTCTCTCTCTCTCTTTCCCTCCTCCCTCTCTATCTGCCTCCATCCCTCTCCCTCTCCCTCCCTCTCCCCCCCCGTGTGTGTGTGTGTGTGTGTGTGTGCGTGTATGTATTCACCAAAACCAATATTCATCAAAATACCTGCCCAAAGATGACTCAGTCTTAACTTTTATTGCAAGGTACTTCTGAAGGGAAAAAAACATAGCCAGAGCTGAATACTTTTTTCCTTTAATTTTTGAATTGTATCCAGCGTACACACTGACTAACAGAGGCACATCAATCAATCAGAATACAACTTTTCTCCAACGTTAAGGTGATTTGTTAATGTCCCCATATATTAAAATACAAGTATATATACGTATATGCATCAGTATTGAATTATCTTCAATAGTTACTGAATTTTTAAAAATTAAATTTTAAAGTCTATATGATCCGTCTGACATAATAGCATTCTGAGTGCTTACATATGTAAGGGTAGGTTAACAGGGGAAAGACAAAGCGCCAAGTTCTTTTTCTGTGTGTGGTATAGACTTGGGTGACTCACTGAACTTCTCTGGGTCTCTTTTCCTGACTTTCCTGAGTAATATGAAATCTTAATAACATCTATATTGGCTTGTTGCAAGGGTCAGTTAAAATAAAAGTCCTTCCCTGTCACCCAAAAGTTTGAAGGCATTTATAGTCAGCAGACTATTTGGGTAAGAGACAGGCAAACTCTAGATATAAAATCCAATGATGACCCTTCTCTCATGAGATAACAAGAGTGTCTCTGATGAAACAGATAGAAAAACCTACTTTCACCCAAATAAACCCACCAAAATATATAATTTTCTTTTAAATGGACAACATTTTCGGGGGTAGTAGTGAACTATAGATACTATGGATAAAGACCAATGATAAGAAAGAAAATTGACTTTCAAAATCTTCAAGCCTGGAGCTTACCCAAAGGTCAAAGAGCTGGGATTTAGAGATACGTGTTATCTCAGTTGGTGAGGAAATACAGAAGACCCATGGATTTATCTTGATTCTTTATAAGCTATATTGATGATGTCATTGGGATTAAAGAAAAAAAAAGAATAGAACTGCATCATATCATAGGTATTCCCACTCACCATTTCCTCCCCGAAAGGTAGATAATGCCTGTGAACTTTCATTTCACTAACTCAGATGTAAGTGGACGTTACTTAGAACAATGTGGCACATAGAAAAGACTAGGGCACCTTGAAGTGTCAATAATTATAGATTATAATATAGAATTATAGAATGGTTGGTTACATAGGTAAAGCTGAGTTAATAGCATTTTCCACACCACCTCCAGAGCATTTTCTCTCAAAAAGCATATGATAACCTGAACTATAACCTGGACTGGATTCAGAGATTTGTTTCTGGATCCTGTGACTATCACCTTATAAAACAAAAGGACTCTATTAAATATGACTGAGTTAAGGGTCTCAAATAGGTTTCTAAGTCACTTGTTAGAATCTCCAATAGTAAGGACAAAGTGTTTAGATAAAGATGTATGAGGTTCTGTATCAACAGATGTCAAGGGTGTGAATGACAAGAGAAGGAGGGTGAATAGTCAGTCACGGCCTGTAGATGCTCCCAGAAGAAGCAAGACATGTCAGCATGTTAGGTAGAAGCCAGGATAAATGACTTTGAGTTCTGACCTTCAGAACCACGCACTGATGTATTGCTTTAAATCACTAAGCTTGTGTTAATTTAGTCAATAGCAATAGGGAACTAGTATGTGCAGAATTCATAAAATTGTCCTCTTCCCAAAAACAGGTAACTCAAAGGTCAATTTGTACTAATACCTAAAACATTGATATTTGTTGAGCGCATGACACTGAAAGAAGCATACAAAACTTTTCAGTAATTATTTGTTCTGGATGATGCTTTGATATTGATGTTAGCATTACCGTTTCACTGGAAAGGAAACAAGAGGTTAGTAAATGCTCATTAACATTCCCAAGGTCACAAGATGAGATTCCCCTGTTGTAATGCTTTGTGCTTATCTTACCACCACTGCTTAGTAGCTAGGTTGTAGCTTCCTTGAAGTCTAAGAATGTGTTTACTTCTTCCGTATTCCCTCTTAGTTCCCATCAGAATCTCTGAATTCAAATCAAAAAAAAGAGTGAAGCCTACCTGAAGCTGTAATGTTAGCCAATGAGAAAATAATTTTATATGCATAAATTTAATTTACTCCCATCTGTTCAAATTTTTGCTAATTGTGTAGGGGAGGATCCATCTGATTTCCCTGAATAGTCACTTGGGTTCTGTCTTCTTCTGTCTTACATTCATGGCCATAGAAATACTTCATCTTGGAATCTGAGTTCCCATTTTCCCCATTATCTTTATTTGTTTACTTTTTAATTTATTTTTAAGTGAGTCAGTCAGTCAAAGGAAGTGCATTTCTTAAGAACCACCGCACAGAAGCCAAGTGCTTCTGTTATTTCATTAGATGCTGATGGTGTTAGATTTAAAGTTGACACGGAAACCTAATTAAACATTATGCCAATGCACATATTCTGCAAATTAAGACTCAACACATTACAGAGCCCAGTCTGGGAGAAGCTAAAAAGGAAGCTGTCAATGTGCAAAGGACCCTGTTAAGTGTCTTAAATACAAATTTTGAATTTGAAATGCAAATGTACTGAAGACTTCCTTTCGAACTTCAAAGGAAAATTAAGTGGGGTGGAGAGACAGTTTTATTTCATTTAAAAAAAAAAACCCAGCCTAACTAATCCCTGAGTTTTACTCTATTTGCCACCATAGTAGATAACACTAGTGTGGGAATGCCCAGAGGGGCCGGGAGAGATGGCTTTGTGTTTAAGACTCTTTGCTGCTCTTCCAAAGGAACCCAGTTCAGTTCCCAGCACCCATGTGGAACTGCTCACAGCCACCTGTGGTGTCAGCTCCAGGAATCATCTTGATTCCATGGCCAGCCAAGCACATGCATATAAACACAGAGGAACATATAGATAATAAAAACAACAAAAAAATAAGTATTTTCTTAAAGAAATGGTCAGGGGAACTAGTTTAGCTAACAGTTCTCTTCTGGCTTTTCACTAAGCTGAATGAGACAAACAGCCCTATCAATGTTGACAAGTCAACGTGGGTATTTAAAACTTATGGGGGTTGGGAATCTATGAGACAGGCAGAGCAACTAGCAGCCTGCAGATCTGTGCAGCTGCAGAAAATGTCTGTACCTGACATCATCAAATTGCTGTGGGTGGGGTATTGCAGAAAGCCAGAAAAGTTGTGAAATCTGAGTTGATAGATGCCAGAGTTGCCAACTCAGGAACAGAGCTGGGTCTCTCAGCTGTGACAACTGAGATTTCGGGATACAGGACACAAGGGTGATGTAAGAGATGGGCAGATTAGGAGCCATCAGAGTCATGTCTTCACAGACATGCTATTACACCCTAGAAGGATAGTCACCAAAAAGACAAGACTCTATCTCACCTCTATTTTTGTACCCACATAGTAAATAGGAGATGGGTCTTCAGTGTTTCTGTAAGCAACAAAATACAAGGTCTGTCTTCTGAATGGGTTTATGCTTGAGAAGGGAACAGAGGTCTCGATTATTTTCGAAGTAGGAAGAGTTTCAATGGAGGATACAAAATGGTCTCCACTCAGGCAGAAATAAAAAAATTTGATTGGGAAAGATTAGGGAAGGAAAATCTCAGAAATCTCACAAAGCTGCAACATGTAAGTTGGACCTTAAAATAAAAGTGGAAGCAGTGACTATGAAAATCTGAGAGATGAGATATGAACTTAGATAGTACTCAAAAATGATGATCAAATGTCAAGTCATTAGAAGAACCATAGAGAGCAATTTAAAAAGATATATCATGTTCCTTTCACTCAGCCAAAAGAACAAAACATAATCACATTCTTTTCTGAGGTACTTTGGCTATAGCTGAGTCTAAGCCATTTTACATGGCTCCTCAAACAGGCTAAAGCAGCCATATTGATGACTTTCAATTTTTAATTATCTTCACATTAGTATATAAAAGAGACTTGGGGTTCAGAGATGTGACTAACAGCTAATCTTGAAAATGGGATGTGCTTGGCTTAGGAAACTTTGTGGTTGGGTCATTAAAACTGCTTAAAATGTGTAACCTCTCCGAAAAGACCTCTGTAAGCTCAAGTCAACAGTCTCAGCTAATCATCAACCAATTTATCTGTTCCCATTCAATTCAGTTCCCAATACTGATGCAATTATTCAAGGAGATGGAGAATTAAAAGACACACAAATACACATGCAAAACATATTGCCTTCTGGAAGGCAATATGGAAGAGTTTCAGGAAGAGTTAACATTTTGATGGAGGGGCTTTGTGAACATGAAAAACTAGAACAATATTTTGTATTCATTTCTGAATTCATTTTGAATTCATTTCAGTGCCCAAATCTATGAACAAGCCAAGTTTTGTGGTTTCACAGAAGAATTCAAAGCTGGAAATTAATTAAAATTGGATTAAAATGAAGAGTTATTAAACATATAAACACTGCCTTCTTAAAGAAGATTTAAATTGTGTTTATGAAATCCAAAGAGGAAAAGTTGTATGGATTTGTTAGAAATAGGCATTTTGTAATACTGGTAAAAGTTTGTACTTTTAAACAACAATGTTTTCACCTTTAAAATTACCTTTCGTCTATTGAACTCTTTATTTTTCTTAAAATTATATGTGAAAATGTGACTTGTAAAAATGTATCTTGCTTTTAAGGGCAGATTAAAAACAAGTTAACAAATAACATAACTGCAGGAAAACTGACTGAATAGTATTTAATAGATTTTGCTAACTGAAATGATTAAATGGTAATTGTTTAATAATGTCAAATTATTTTCTGTTGTATACAATTACTAATTATATACAAAGAAGAGTTTAATAGTTTACTATTTTCTGGAGAGTACAATGATTGAATAAATTATTTAACAACATATAATTAATTATGTTCCATTCAATGATAAAATAACTGATGGAAAATTAATAGAAGAACTTAATCTTCACAATCAGTGAGCAATATTGCACAGAAGAAAGATCCATATTAAGCCAGAAAAGTAATAAATTGTATATTTATCATTATGTATTAGTAAATTTTGTTAAAATAAGTGTTTTTTTAATTTCCAAAAGTGACATTGGAATATATTGTTGTTTCTCTAGTATTTGTGATCCATGCCTCTAACCCTCTGTTGATAGAGTATATTCTAATAACATGTTGAAAACTCACTTACTTTATGTATATATACATAAGTAAATGGAGAGAGACAGAGAGAGAGAGAAAGAGAGAAAGGGAGAGAGAGAATAGAGCTGTGGACTAAGTGTTGTATACACCACAGACTCTAATTTTAAAATCTTTGTGCCCCATGTAATGGTTTAGTCCTTAGGATATGATAAGGTTTAGGTGAGGTCATGAGGATAAATCATCTTTCCCCCTCAATGAGATTGGGAACCAGGACTTACTTTCTCTGTCCACCATGTGATAATAGAAGATGATCATATGCCTTAGTTAGGCTTACTATTGCTGTGATGAAATACCATGACCAAAAGTAAATTGGGGAGGAGTGTGTTTATTTGGCTTATACTTCTGTATCACCACTTACCACTGAAGGAAGACAGGACAGGAAACTCAAACAGGACAGGAACCTGGAAGCAGAAGTTGAAGCAGAGGCCATGGAGGAGTGCTGCTTACTGGCTTGCTCCTCATGGCTTGCTCAGCTTTATTTCTTATAGAACCCAGGACCATCAGTTCAGGGTGTCTCCATCCACAGTGGGCTGGGCTCTCTACCATTGATCACTAATTTTTAAGAAATGCCCTAGAGGCTTGCCCACAGCCTGATCTTCTGGAAGTATTTTCTCAATGGAGGTCCCTTCCTCTCAGATAACTATAGCTTCTGTCAAGTTGGCATTACATTAGCCAAAACACTATTTAAAACCTTAAGAAAGTGATTTATCTAGACATTGTTCGTGGATTCTCTAGCCTTCAGAACTATAAAAATTGATTTTGTTTTGCTCTGTATATTACCATTTTTATTTTATTAGTAGCATCCCAGACTAATATAGATAGATGGACAGAAAGAAAACAATATGGACAGATTGGTATGTAGATGGGCAGATGGATGGATTCCTCTTCACAGATACTTTTATTTAATCCTGTGGCCAAGCACCCTTTCCACTCATGCACACTATCACTATGTGTGCTGATTTTGAGAGAACAGTTCAAAGTGAGGACAGACTTCAGTCCATGGCCTCTTGGCCTTTTGTTTCTGGGCCTCCAATGGGGCAGAACATTGTGGTATAAGGTGATGATTGAAGAAAGGAGCTCATCTCATGACAACCAGGAAGTGAAGAGAAATAGCATCTACATTATCCTGGGTGTTCTCTTTTTATGCCTTTTATTCCATCTGGGCCTTCACACTATGTGATGGCACCCCCTACTTTGGGGCAGAGCTCCCCAGTCCTAAATTAATCCTCATTGGGAAAACTTTCAGAGATACATCTGTGGTGTTCATTAGTACGCTCTCAGGTGCTTTCCAATACAACTAAGTTGACCATCAACAGTAAAACTCATACTGTGGTTGCAGAATAAATCCAAAATGATTTCACATCATGTAGGACTAAAGTAGGGTTAGCAAATGGAGTCCTGGTTCCTAGTTAATAATTTTACCATACAAATAATTAAATGTTTTCTTCGTAAGAAGTTCAAATGCAACAAGCCTTCTTACCCAGCCAATACATTTCCACCATTTTTCTTCAGCACACACACATACTATTAACTTCTTGTCTAGCTTCTTGGAAGCATGGTAGAGACTCTAAAATAAATTAAAAACACAATAAGAAACATGATCAGTGGTCAAGGATGATAGTATACACCTGTAATTTCAGGACTCCACAGCCCAGGGCAAAAGAGTCATGCCTTCAGGCTTGGCCTAGACTACGTAGGAGGCTTTGTTGCAATGTAGAAAAAGGTGTCAGTAAGTATTATTCTGAAACTTGAACTATAATCTACAAGCTGGCTTGGATATATTTCATAGGAGGCTGTTGTGGATGTACCCGACACTGCTCTGATTTTAAGAGTTGCACAATATTCTTTTGTATGTTTGTAGCGTTGCTATTGAACCAATCTGTGGGTTGTACACGCTCATGGTGCTCTCAGGCGTTCATAACACAGGCCTACATTAGATCTACTTTTAAAATGACTTAGAACAGTAGATTAAGGGCCAAGTGGTGCATTGGCTATTCATTAAATAATAGACCAAGACTATGTGATAACAAATACAAGCCTGAAAGCTAGGACATCAGTGTTGTGTGTCTTCTCAGGAGTCAATTAAACCAACAACCTATGACTCAATGGGCTCAGTATTTAAGTTTCATAACAGGAGAGACAGTTAGAAGTGGTGAGTGTCTCCCACTTATAAACACTACTGTAGTTAGTCTGTAACCTTGGAAAGCCTCACTCTCTTTACCCCCTCTGGAAAGTGGTAATAAATCATAGCGCATCACAAACGTGCCTGTGTGAACTTTTCCCCAGTCTGCGGCCATCCTGCATCGTTTATACTGAAGAGAATAATTAGGGGTACTTACACGTGTGAAACGCACAATGTCGTTGATGCCATTCTCTGAGACTCATCACGTATCATTAGACAGGGATGGGTTTTTAAACTCACTACTTATTTCCTGGCACCACACTTTGAAATTAATGCCCCATGCCTAATTCTTTTTTTCTTAATTTTTATCTTAGAATTTCACTGAATTTCATTCATTAATCTTATCGTGTGCTACTTCTTTCTCCTTTTATTATTTCTACCATGGTCCAAGCTCTGTGACCAGGAGTGAAATACAAAATGAATTATGGACGATGTAGAACATGCCTCCACATCCTTTGAAGCATCATTGGAAAGGGGCACACTCTGGGACTGAGGATATGGTTTACTTTAAAGTGTGAGGACCAGAGTTGGAGTCTCCAGCACCCACATAAATGATGGAGCAGCATGGTGGCCAACCTTGGTAGGCGGAGACAGACATCGCCTGAGTACACTGGCTAGCTAGACTAGCCAAATCAGTGAGCTCTGGATTCAAATGAGAGACCCCTCAATATATAAGGTGAAGGATGATCAGGAAGACATCGACATCAACAGTGGGCCCCCACACTGTTTGCACACACATGCACATGAACACATGTGTGAACATACACACATATCACTCATGGATACACGAGGAATAAATGAATGAATCAATAAATAAGACACATAATTCCATTTTCTTTTTATACACTATGAGACTTAAACTCTTGGGTTTTCCCACTCTATAGATTCCTGTCCTGTTTTGTTCTCTAGGCTCCCAGTTAATGCAGTGGCTAAGAGTTCAGTGCAGGCCTGGCTTTCTCAGGCAGGTGAGGGCTGGAATGAGGCTAGACAGGACCTCTGCTGAAGAATTTGAACTTGCTGGGAAGTGGTGGCACACACCTTTAATCTCAGCACTCAGGAGGCAGAAGCAGGTAGATGTCTGTGAGTTCGAGGCCAGCCTGGTCTACAGAGTGAGTTTCAGGACAGCCAGAGTGACAGCAGAGAAACCCTGGCTCAAAAACATAAAAAACAACACACAAACAAAAAAGGATTTGAACTGGATTTAATGAGTGTAAATGGGTAATGCACAGCCATGATATGATGAAATCAGTGACTTAAGAATAGAACTGGGGACTGTGCAGACCCAAGACAGAAATCTATTAAAAAGTGAAAGAGATGATGAGGGCCTGAAGTAAGCAGGGCTGATGGAAGTGGAAGGGGCAGTAATTGTAAAGATGGGTCACAATAAGAATTAGAAAGAAAAGAAGATTACTGAGAAAAAGAGGACAGGAAATCAAGGAGGAAAAGCATGCTGATTTTTTTAAAGCCTGCCTCCCCAGGGGTTGGGGAGAGGGAGTTCTTTAAGAATATGTCACTCTCCCAGGAGTGCTTGGTGCTCTATGTGTCCCTATAACCCCCCACCCCCACCCCCCAGCTTCCATTAAACAAAGTGCTCTCCTTAAATGCCTTCCTTGTAAGACCTGGCTGCCCTACCCGAGCCATTTAGTGGGAACAGAACGTTAATAAGGAGGGACTGTGGTATCTCTCAGAGAGGTTGACCTCCTCCAGCGGAAGCAGGGCACCCATTATAGTGTAATGATAAATCACAAGCCTTTCTCTTCCATTATTTTCCCAGAAGACTCTTCTCTGAATGCATAAACATACTGGAGGGAAGAAAGAGGAAAAAAGCATGAAACAGATGAAGAAAAAGATGAAAAACTGGGGATGGGGTGGCAAGCAGGCAAGCAGTGGACCCCAAACTGGGTTTAAAATAGTAAACACCATACGCACTCCCAGGTTTATAGACAGTGAAACTTTCGCACAATCTGGGAAGGAAAAATCTCCATAAGACAATGTGGAACAGTAAGATACGGGGCTCGCACAGACAAACGATAGGAATGCTGTGTTGGGCTTAGTGCTGTAACATTGTAACTCCAAGATAAAGCAAATTGGTAAACTAAAGCGATGAGCACAGAGAATCAAGGCCACTAACAAGCTCATTGGCTAGATTATTTCTTGATGCACTTACCTGTTGCTCTAATGCCCCCACATTAAACCGAGGTAGGCTTTTGGGAGGACACATTAGCTGAATTCTTCTCTCCTGATACCTAGACCAGAAACCAACACTGAGCATTGTCGCACACTTTTGGAGGCTGTTCTCCGGTATCAACCGGGTACCTATAGCTATTGCTGTAGACCCTCTCAAGTGGCATGCAAAGCACTGTGCCCCTCGAACCTGAGCTGTAGCAACTCAACACCGAAAGGCATTTTTTAGAGCCTCTGAATGTAGCTTTTCTGTTCGAAGGAAATAGGATTGACTTAAAAAAAAAATGTTGGAAATGACTAAGGCAAGATCCAAATCAATCTAACAACGCAAGTTTTTATTTTCCAATCTAAGGCTCAAAGGAGGGTGCCAAGCATATTAGGTAAGCATTATTTGACTGGGCACATCTGTAGACCCAGTGTTTCCTGTGTATAGTTTACATGGCCCAAGAACTCCAATTGAGCACGTATATAGCTACACCTCCACCCTGCTCAAGATTCCTGATTTTATCTTTGACTTCATCTACTCTGCCTCAGATACCAAAAGATTTGTTTAAATTAAATCTTTCCACATCTGAAATCCTGTTTTCTAGATGTGGCCTTTGGCTTAGGTCTCAAGTTCTCTTATTTCCTGGTCAGGATGTCAGTGATACAAAACCTATAATCTACATCTATTCAGGGGAAAATGGACTAACATCTAGAAACTGAGCAGGACTGCACAGTCTGCTCGGTTTGGGGCATTGGATAGAAAAATATTAGAAGTTGGTCATTAGAGTCAATAAGATGGAAGGCACATGGAAGCTCCTGACTTTGTGTGTCTCTGCTACCCTGGTGTGCATCTAGTGCAGAGTTGGACAGGAGGTAGTTATCTCTAAGCTTCTACCATTGTTCCTTCCAAAAATCCTTTATTCTATATGGACATCCCCATCTATATAGTTCTATGGAGGCTGAGTTGACCTCTGATGGCAAAAGTTAGCAAGAATACATACATGATCCAGGTTGAACTAGCAGGTACATCACACCACTTCCCTTCACATCCTGGGAAAGCTGACACATTTAGGATCAAGATTATGATCTATGCCTGTCTGTCCAATCACAATAAATTTTTAAATGATTTTAAGATTTATTTTATGATTTTATTTGCGTATGTGTGCATGAAAGAGAGAGAGAGACTATGGAAGGCAGAAGGGGATGTGGGACCCTTTGAAGCAGGAGTTACAGGTGTCTGTGAGCCACCTTGTGTGGGGGCTGGGATCCAGATTCAGGTCTTTAGCAGTAAGCACCCTTACAGCCAGTGTAGTGTCTTTAACCACCACGATGCACAGTAAAATCTGCTCCAGGGATGCTGTCAAAGCAAACCTCCCCCTTCCACATATGTCACTGAGGAAACATTGGCTGTGGATAAGGTCAGGCTTCAAATGCAGGCCATAGCAGGCAAGGTGCATCAAAACAACGGGACTTAAAAAAATCCCAAGATCAATACTAGGACTCTACATCCAACTCTCTCAAAGCTAACCTTACTTTTAGAAATTTTGTTACATAAGGCATGATAACACATCTGAGCCTAGTTTGAAAGAAGATTTGTGTAACTTACAACCTAGGAGATACAGATACTCCTGGATGTCCAGGAGTTTGCTGGACAGCATGGATCCATGGCTTCAATACGATTTTTAATCAAGACTTTACTAAGGTGCTGTATGGTCTGAATACAGTGTGTTTCACTACAAGCAAAGAAACAGAACTGACAAGGATACAACAGCAAATTATCAGCCTGTTTAGTTTTTGTCTCTACTGAGCGTCGGCTTAGCTTTGAAATTTCCCATCACGTTTGATGTAGCTTTTTTCGGCTATATCAACCTTTTGCAGTTTCACCCAAAGATTGTGTTCTGTGTCCTGCCTCCTACACGCTTTACTTCATGATTGCTTTTTGTTTGGGTTACATAGCTCTTCTTATGACAGGTACAGATTTCCCTTTTTGTTTTAGAAAGAGTTGCAGTGAGTATCACTTGCAGAACAAAGGACTAGATCATCCCTGGCTAGAGCCGAGGAGCATTTCCTTCCAGACTACTGATTTATGCCTTTGATTTTTCAAATATTCTTTAACAGTGCTCTCCATCAATAGCTACTTTATATGGACTGAGTATCCACTGCTTTCTAATAACCTACACTGCTTTCCTTGAGCCTTGTTGCTAACATCTATTTTTCTGACCATACGTCAGTTCAGTAAGTCAGTCAGTTTTGAGCCATCATGATTTTCATTCCTTTTTTGATTTATTAGCAGACTGCTCTCTCTCTCTAGTATGCCTTTCTTCTTTAATATATTTGTGAAATACTCTTTGACCCCAGCTGTCCTGAATGTTTTACTGAGCTTGCTGGCCAAGGCTTTTGCACTGGGTGCAGTTTTATGAATCTCAAGATGGGCTTTGCCTTTAAAAAGCTGCCCTTTCTGTTCATTTAAATAAAATGGCTCCAGCTGTGTTTATGCTACAAAACCATTTGTAATCATCTCCTCTACTTTAGGCTCCAAACATATTTTATTCACAGACTTCTAGATTGCAGCCACAGTGGTTCATGGTTTGTACCACAACAGCACTGGTTTTAAGGCTCATCATTCAATCCTTCCATTTCTGGGGCTGCTTCTGTAGCCTGAGCCCTGACATCAAAACCTTGGCCTCCCAAGCACAGTATCTGTTGTTATCCATCTACCCAGACAGTCCCCCAAACCTCTTCTTAGAAGCTTACAGTACCCAGACAGTAGCTCAGTTAGTTTGCCTGAGAGGTTTAACATCATCTGAGACCCTCATAACTACCTTGAAGGCTCTCTGGCTAATAATGGGGTAAGGAATTTTGCTTTTGCTTTTAAAAGCTAAGAAGAGATGATAATTTAACACACACACACACGCACACACACGCACAATATATGTGCGTGTGTGTGCGTGTGTGTGTGCGCGCGCGTGTGTGTGTGTGTGTGTGTGTGTGTGTGTGCATGTGTGTGTGTGTGCTGGGGAGGTGGGGTAAAAAGCATTTACCTCTGGTTCAACCCGGAACCCACATTTTTGAAAGATAGAAGTGATTCCTGCAAATTGTCCTCTGACCTCTACAGATATATTGTGACACATTCATGTCAGCTCATATGCACAGTCGCCCATACACACACATACACAGAGAGAGAGAGAGAGAATAAAAATGTAAATAAAGATTAAGAACTCTATATTTTTAATGTGGAAGTGGCGCAAATGAACCGAGTGTCTTTATAGATATATGATTTTGTCTTCTTTCCAGTCCTTTGCTCTAATCTTCCATTTTCCTTTTCTATTTTACCCTGGTGCTATTTGAGTGTTTCTTCAATTTCACAAGCAAATCTAGGGTCCCACTGAACAGCCCTTCCCATCTCCAACATAAGTACCAAATGAACAGGGTTTTGACAGACACCAGTGTGTTTGGGTTGGAATTTGTAATTCCCCAACTGGAAGAGATCATCTCCCCACCATTTCAGGTAGGACTACTCTGTGAGTCCTGTATAGTATGATGCATTGGACAATCTTCTTCGTGGAAGCAGGGAGTATGGACACTGAAAAATTAGAGAAACTGATAATGCAAAAACGGTTAGCTTGGGTAATTCAAACCAGGGCAAATACTTAATTATAATATAGCTGTTAAAAAAAGACTCAATAATCAAACTTGAGAAAACAAAACATCAACACAAAATTCAGAGAGGTAAGATAAGGAATTTCATCCTGTGAGATGGTTTATCACAACTGTCAACTTGATGGGATTCAGAATTACCATGGAAACACATAATACATTTGCCCATGGCGTGGTACCTGGTTTAACTGAGCAGGGAGAGCTATTCTAGATATGTGCCATTACTCTCTGGGTCTGGGTCACAGACTGAATGAAAAGCAAGCTGAACATCAGCTTTCATCCCTCCCCACTGTCCCCACTGGGAGCATGTGACTGGATGCATCCTGCTCATGCTAGCACATCTTCCTGGCATGATGGACTGTATCCTCTTGCACTGTAAACCAAAGTAAACCTTTTTCCTCCTAAGTTGCATTTGCTAAGCATGTTGTCACAGAAATGAGAAAAGTTAAAATATAGCGTGGAAATGGAGCCAAAAGTAGGAACCAACGTGAAAAAAACTCAGGTTACAGTCCTGAATAAGAAGACTGCTTTAAGATAGCATGGGAAACTATACTATATACTATACATGTGATAATGAATCATTCAATAAATCTTGTAAAATTAAGGTGTTATGATTCAGGATTAATAGAAAGAATTCTTTGTGATGCGTTATTTAAAGTAGTTTAGAGGTTAGAGTGTTTGGATGGGTTGTAGAGAGATCTCTATATAAGAATTGTACTATGATATCGGTTTGTTTGGGAGTTGACAGTATTGTACTTATTCTTATAGTAGAGCAAGGGAAATATTCTTCCCTGGGGAAGAGCCTCTAATCAGTTATTTAATACCAAGTGGCCATTTCTGAAATATAAACAATGAGTATTATACATACTAAATGTGTGTGTGTGTGTGTATTTATAAACAATTAAAAAAGAAGGAGCCATGAATTTGAGAGACAGGTGTGGGAAGCATATGAGAGAGGTTAGAGGGAAGAAAGCAAATGCTATGATTATATTTTCATTTCAAAAAATATTTGAATTGTACTGGTTGTTTTTGAAGTGTTCCTGAAATGTTTGCTGGCCTTCTTTGTCAGCGCTGTAGTATGGAAACAGAGTATGTGGTACCTCATAGTAGATTTTAGGGACAGATTTGGCCCTTTCATACCATCAGAAAGAAATCATGCTTCAAGACAGTGGAATAGCATAATTCCATTTATCATCCATTCATAGTTCCATGTTGATTTTGCAAGGCATCTTGTAAGCACAGTTTCCCACCTCATTCTCTTCCTGAAGAGAATACTCACCAAAGTTCATAGCACCGAAGACACCCAGTATTCTTCGTAGCATTCAATCTCTTCTGTCACCATCATCAATGAACCTTAGCATCCTTAATTAAAATAACCATCATTCAGTCAGTCTGACCATAGCTAATAGATAAAAAATAACTAATTGTCCTTTGACTCTATCTTAAATAAATTAAAGAAAATTGCAATTGCAATTAAATCACTTTCCTTTTTATTGGGCTGTATTGGGATGTTATATGTTTAAACAAAAAGTCAGTAATATTAGCAACAATACATAAGCAAATACTGTCCCTAGGTGTGATATCACATGGTAGATTGTCTGCTGATGATTGGAGGAAAATGACCCTAGTGAAAAACAAATTTCCAAAGCCTGAATGAATTTTGTGGGTTTTGGTAGAGCAGTGTGCTCACCTTCATCTCCCAACATTAAAAGGTGAACAATGGTTATAGGAGATATTGATGCGAAGAGCAACTCAAATGGCTGGCACATTTGAGCTCTTTAGACAACCTTTGGCATATATATATATATATATATATATATATATATGAATGAAATCATTTAATAGTGAAAAGTTTCTTTAAAACACACAAAGAACAAAACATGACCACTGCCATTTAGGCCTTGCTGCCCCTCCTTGGTAATGCCTTTGTCTAAAGAAAAACTAGTATCTCTGAGGCAGTACGCTGCTGTTGCTGTATCTCACCAAGGAAGACAAGGGGGCATTTTCGTAGACTCAATCCCTGACAGACCTCAGCAGAGGGAACCACCATCATGGCCAGTGCCATACTTAATTGACAGTTGAACCCCGAGTGTCGGCACTCAGCTGTTTTATTGATTCAGAACTCCTTAAGTGTTCTACTGATAGCATGTGTGGATCATAAGCAATTAAACATCCCCCACAGAAACCCAACACCTGCAGACAACACAAAACGCCAAGACCTAGGATAGCTCCTCACCCAACAGTGCATAAAACGATTTCAAACGTAACTAAAAATAAACTTCTACAACATGTCTCCTTTTACAAAGGCAGACATCGAGGATCAAAATTTTAGTCAGTTCTGTCACTATTAGTGACTTTGTAATTTTTTGGGGGAATAGAGGGTCAGTGTGTGTGTGTGTGTGTGTGTGTGTGTGTGTATAAGCATATATGTGCAGGCATGAATGTATGTGCAGGTCAGAGGTTGACATTGAATGTCTTCCTCAGTTGCTGTAACCTTCATTTTTGGAGACAGGGTCTGGCACTGAACCAAGAGCTCTCTAATTTGGCTAGATCGCTTGGTTAGGAAGCCCCAAGGATCCTTTTGTCTCTGTCTCCCCGGTTCTGGGATTACAGTTAGGCATCACAATACTGGGCTATTTTACATGAGGACCAAAATTAAGTTCTCAGATTTGCACTTTCCCAACTGAACCATTTCCTCAGAAAGAGACTCTGGTTCATGAACAGAGTAAGGATTTGTGAGAAGGGTTTGCCAGGCTCTCTTTGGTACTTGACCCTGAATCATTTGTACATTGTTCATGGAGGGCTGCAGATGCTCTCTGGGCCTCCATCTATACACCCAGTCCTCCTGACAGCTATGGGCCAGTTGGTAAGAACAAGTACCAGTGATATTCTAATTTGACCCCACTTTGAAGACCTGACATTAAGGGTGGCTCAAAAACTGTTGTTGAATGAAGACATCAGATTGAGCAGTGAGTTGGGAGTGGAAGCCACCACCAAAGAGATCTGCATCCCTGGTCTGCCAGACACACCATTCCCAGCCAGCTGTGATTGCAGAATGAGCGATGCCTACTGCTCAATGTTATAACTCACTGTTGGATGTGGTTCTGCACTTGGGGCTGGACTGGCTTTGACCAGGAACTTCCCATGAGGCAGATCCTGTCCCGAGGGAATAATCACACTCTGAGATCAGAATGGAATCATTTCTCTTGAGCTTGGTTCTTGTCTTGAACTGGAGAAGGTCAATTGACTGTTGAAAGTTTGATTTGGCGTGAGCAGCACAGCCTTATGTACATATGAACGTAATGAAGGGTAGTGACAGAATTCATAAATCCAGGAGGAAATTTCTTTAGAACTCACAATTGTCAAAGGGCTGTGCGGCTTGTCTCTTGACATCTCAGCAGTTAGAAAACTAGTGGAGAAAATAATTCTGCAGCAATTTATAATCTTTCCTGTCATAGTCATTCTTTACTGAATCGCTGTGCTCTGAAGTTACTCTTATTTTTGATGGACAACAACAAGAACTCCAGGCTCTCAATGCAAGGAAAAAAGCAAAGAACTGAGAATGGGAGGCTGGAATGGAAGCCAGCTTCCCAAGTGAAGGAATCACGATTACAGTACCCACACTTTCCCCAGGAGCTTTACAGGCGATCATTGTTGGTGTCTTAGTTTAATAGCGAGACAAACCGTTTCAAAGTTCTGTGACTCATTGAGGGTACTCTTTCCCATTTACTCCTACCCATAAGTGAAGCGCATCTACTTCATGGAAAGATTTTAAACATGTAGAATCGCCACTTGTCATAATCGACTTTCATAATTGCAAACACATTCCTTTCAGCCTAGAGCATTTGGTCTGTTTGAAGGCAGAAGTGACATATTAAGCCCTGAAAGTCACAAGTGTGGATTCGTTTAATGGCCTTTTCTTGGAGAATTTGGGAGGATGAGAGAAAGATGAGACGGGGAGCAGTGTTTCAAATGCATTTCACCTCTTTTCACATTTAATCCCATTAATCATGTGATCCTAGCTTCAATATTTTTTCAGATGGTAAGTACTAAATCAAGAAAATGACCTAAATTCTTCAGTTGCAGTTAACTGGTAATGAGGGATCTGGACTTTAAATATAGTGTGTCTGCCTCCCCAGTTTTGTCTCTTTCTTTGGGAGAAGCTTAGAGTTCATGGTCACAACTTCAAAGGTAGGCGCAAGACTCTACAGTGTGCAAGAGATAGGGGTAGAGAAAGGCGGCAGTGCATAGCTGCAGTGGTAGGTTCTCTAAACCCTGCCGTAGGTCCCTGAGATGCTTTTATTTGAGCTTTCTATGAAGAGGTATAAGGTATAGTGTCTTAGCTCACACACTATATTTAGAGGACCACTCCTCTGTATGTAAGGCATAAATCTTAGCTGATCTTATTTCATATGATTATTGTGGAGGGTAAGTGAAATAATGCATGTAAACTGCATTACAATGTTAACCTAGAGTGAGATGCATATCCATATTTACTGTGATTATTTCAGCAGAGACAGACAAGGAGGTGGAGTCCTGTAAGCAGAGAACACTCTAGCATCCTAAAGCAGAAGATAGTCCCCAGATTTGGACTTCAGGATCATAAGACTTGAATTTATAATGGTATTTGAACCCCTCCCACTTTGGTATTCTTTTCCTCCTTCCTGTTTGGGGCTCCTTATCATGTCATTACAAAAGGTTGCACCATCCTGAGTATGGAATATACCAGCACTCTGTAATTTCCTCAGAGATGAGAGACAGTGAGACAAGGAGAAAGAAAGTGTCTGGTTTTGTCAACTCCAGTTTTCCTAAAAGACAATCAAGAGTTTTCTGAATCCCTTTGCCTTGCTACAAGAAGGTGTCCCTGGGTAGGAAGAGCCAGCATCTGTAACTGTGACTAAGTGACTAACTGTGTACTAGGCATGAAGAAATACATTATGAAGAACAGAAGTTAAACAGCTTTGGGTGAGGTCAGAGCATAGCAGGCACAACAACCAGTAAGAAGCATCCTTCTTGGAACTGTGTTTCTACAGAATAGGAAAGAAGAGAGGAGGGAGAGGACCTCTATAACACTGGAGTGTGGCCACAAAATGTGGATTGGGCTCGGGGGGCCAGGAAGAGGAGAAGGGGAGAAAGGGGGCTGGAATACAAAAAGAAATAAAGCTGAGCGCCCAAGAGAGTTCGAGCCCCTCAGTTTGTAATGAGTCAGCTTTTGTTAGGTTGGCTTTTGAGTACTAAGCAGTCAGTTCATCTCCATTGGTTTGTAATGAGGCTGGGAGGCTCACAAAGCCTCAATCAAGCCAGGATCCCTTTCAAATGAACTCTTCTGCGAGGAGAGCTGGCAGATAGCATCTGTGGAGGGGATGTGCTGGAAAGCTCTCACTGTCCCCACTGTGAGGCTTACACTGAGCAAAAGAATGGGGCCAGGGCTTCATTAGACTGATAAAAAACAGACAGGCCAACGTTTCATTAGAGGGATGCACAAATCCACTCTCCTTGGCTTTCCTCCTTTACATTATGAAAGCATTATCAGGCCCAAGCTTATGGGACTCATTATTCCACACAAACACGGGGCTTAAAGGTAGGGAAGCACAGTGTGAACCAGGAGCTGAGCCATCCATCTCAGAGTGGAACTGGGGACTTCTGTGAACTTCTCAAAGCAAAATGCGTCTTGCTCTCATGAAAGTTAAATTCACAGATAATCAACTTTCATCTTTTCCATTACTGTGAAAGAAGAGAAAGTAGAACTTTTGGCTTTTCTCAGCAAGAGACCATTTGTTCAGAGGGTTATAGTTCAGGATTACGGTATATCATATTTCATTGTGAAATCAAATCTAATATTTATAAAATTCTACTACAGGCTTAAATTCTGAGGGTTAGGATATTTTCATATGGTGTGGCTTTCATATGTTGTGGCTTGTATCAAACTTAACCAATTTCAGCTTTGCTAACCCTTTTAAAACTTCTCTACTTTTAAAACTTCTCTCTCTCTCTCTCTCTCTCTCTCTCTCTCTCTCTCTCTCTCTCTCTCCCTCTCTCTGTCTCTCTCCCCTCCCCCCCTTCCCCTCTGGGAATATCTCAGCATCATGTGTAGCCCAGGCTGGCCTGGAACTTGTTTTGTAACCAAGAATAACCCTGAACTACTGATTCTCCTGTCTCTTCCTCCCAAATGCTGAGTTAACGGATGTGAGCCACCACAGCACAGTCAAGTCAACACATCCAGCAATTAACTTCTATAACTTTGTCTTACATTCTCAACTTTCCACCATCCACTGAGAAACTAACCTACTGTGCAATATGCTTCTGTCTGAGGACTAAAATTTCTAAATGTTTTCTCCCATACTCATTTGTATGTAATGAAACAAAATATCTCATGCTGGATTTTGTCGGGTACCTCTACTCTACAACATATACACTTGTGGCCTCTGATGTTGCCTTTAGACGAACAAGAACAGCAATAACATAATAATATAATAAGAACAACAGCAATCAGAATTTTTTCGTTGTGCTAATCCCAAGCTCTGCAAGGTGAACTTCTTTGAAATGCAGCACACTTAAACTGGCTGCATTTGAGAGAAGTGTAAAGCTGAGAGTCTTATGATCTCTGGTTTTTGCAAATATTTTAAGCAAGTTAAGTAATACGTGCTTGTAAAAACATTTTATTTATTTATTTATTTATTTATTTTTTCTTAATTGGATCCCAGGGGATGGCTGTTAGTCACGGAAATTCCATACACTGGTTATTCTTTAGTTATTCTCCTCCTGTTGCTTCATGAAGACAGTGTAGGCTATGCAAGGTGAAGCTGACACTGCACAGACAGCCTTACCCTGGGCAGAAGCAAAGTCCTCACCCACTCACCTGTGTACTCTGAGCCAATCACTTAGTACTAATGAAATCTGCCCAGAATGGGAGGCCCTTCACCTGTATTCAGTGAGGGAAGAGGCAAAGGCATCAGCTTTTCATCTGAACTGTTAGCAAGAATACTTGTTCAATTTTTAATTTTAATTTTATTTTACTATGTGTATATACATGTATGTATTTGGCTACATGCATATGGACATGTACATATTGTGTGGAGGCCAGAGGTAGCTTCACATGCTATTTGTTAGGAGTCATCTAACTTTGTTTTTTTGAGACAGAGTCTGCCTGTGACCTGAAGCTCACCAAGTAGGCTAGTCTGATGGTCAGCTTGCTGCAGAGACTAACCTGCCCCCATTTCCCCATTGCTGGGATTGCAAGTATGTCCTACCATGCCTGGCTTTCTTATGTGGATTCTGAGGGTGGGATTCAAGTAATACTTTTACAACTGAGTTATCTTCTTATCATATATTTTCTTTCTTTTTTTTTTATTCTTGATTTTTTAAAAATATATTTTTATTTATTGTGTTTGTGTGCATGCATGCCATGGTTCTCAGGCCACAATACACATATGGCGGTCCAAAGAAAATTTGAGAGTCAGTTCTCTCCTTTCAACATATGGATCCCAGGGATGGAATTAAAGTCATCAAACTTGACAGTAAGTGCCTTTACCCATTGAGCCCTCATCTCCCCGGGCTCTGTTCTTGTGGGGCAGGGACAGCTATGGAGTTTCATGTAGCCCGGGCTAGCCTTGAATTCACTATGTAGCCAAGAATGACCTTGCAATTGTGATCCTCCTGCCTCCATCTCTCAAGTTCTGTGATTACTGGAATGGACAACTTGATCCAACAATGATGCTCTTAGAATCCGAGATGTGTGAACATGACGTGCTCTTGCTTTCAGCAGTCAAGAGGACGATGGCGGCTGTGGTACTGGTGTTGAGGTGGAGCAGTCTGCCCCGTGTCTCTCTTCCATCTGTGGTGGAAACTTTTGACTCCAATATAGCAAAGTCTGGGGAGTGAAGAGAAGCACTGACTCTACAGGCAGAAAGGTCAGGCAAAGGTCATGTGGCCCATCGAAAAGCAGCTCTGACTTAGTTGTCATTTCAGGACATTTTCCTGAGGAGGGTTATGACATCAGTGGAGCCCAGAGCTGGAAAACCTGAGTTACGTAGCTCTCCAAACTGACGTGACAAGATGGGAAGCAGACATTATGCTTTTCTTTAGGAATGTCTGAGTTTACCAGACAAAGGCCTGATTCTGCTTCTGAGAGTGCAGCATTTGGGGCTCTGCCAGCTACGCATGGATAATGGCATGTTTGATGAAAGGAAGAACCTAGCTGTCTTTCTCAGCTTATGTAAATATCTGCACCAGCCGATTGGTTCCTGCATTGAGTCTTTGCCTTAGACAGAGCTGCTGATGTTCACACCCACAGAAGAGGATGACACCCTGATCTTTTTCTTTAGTTTTCTCATGGCTGTGACTGTCATAAAATCAGCGCTGAAGATACAGAGTTGACTTCAGGCATAAGCATGAGACCAGGTCAGTGGGAAGCTACAGCTTTGCCTTCTGCAGGAGGCCACACCGCAGCAAGCTGCTTGATCTGAACCTCACTTTTCTTTTTCAATCAAGAGTTAACCTTTTTCCCTTTCATGTAGCTGGCACTAAGTGGTCTGGGTTATTTTGTTCCTTTTAGTGATAAATCTAATTGGGTCTCAGTCTTGAAAGCCACCTCTGGCTTGGCACTTTTCCCAAGAGAGATGGAACATGGCATGGAGGTTAAGCATAGGGTGATGAATTGAGGAATTGCAGATCATACTTTCAGCTCTGATACTTTAATTGCTTTTAGCATCACTAGGAAGGGAACAAAGTCGGTAATGGTCAACCACTCAGGAAAATCAAGTAAGTACTGAGGGTGTGATCAGCAGGCATAGGCGAGCCCTAGTCCAGGGTTACTTGAGTCAGATAATTTGTAACTCCAGGTTTCTCAGATGTCCAATATGGCATAAAAGCCTCCTGTGTAATTTTAGTTCTAGCACAGTGTGTGAATGGGACAGTTTCAATATTTAAAGGAAGTCATTTCAGTGAATGGTCCATCTTACAGACTACTTTAGACTCTAACAGTGGGTTGAAAAAAACAGGAAAAGCATCAAAAGCAGCCCAGATTTGGTTGAGAACAGCTTGACGGCTCTCCCACAACATCCAGGCCATGATGGAGCATGGACATTTCATCCAAGAGTATCTTAAAGAGGCTTGCTGGCATTCCAACACACTTCCAACCAGATATCCTATCCTCTGGTACCTGTTGACTCCTATGAAGAGTCAAGAGGCAAAGTAAGATAAGAACATGGGGGTTTTCTGAACCCTGGATTCAGTATAAAACCAAATGATATCATCATACTAATTGCATGTGATTAGTATTTCCTTATCAGCAGAAAGCCACACACTGACTCTCATGACCTAAAGAGTTTCTATGAGCATCAAGAGAGTGAAAATGTGAAAAAAAGGAAAAGAACCCAGCAAGCATAGATTAGAGGAATCAGAAAGAGGGTGCTTTGTCAGGATGTCCTGGCAAATTTCCAGTTTGCTGGTGGGACCGGGAGAAATTGAAGGGTGAATGAGGAGTGAGGACCCAGAGGCAATGGCTTTAGCTAATATGAGGTAAAGAATGAAAAGTACAAAAAGCAAAATTAAACAACAGATCTAACAGAGCTTGGGGTCCAACGGTGAATGGAGGTGGTAGGGCTGTGGTTTGAGTATCTTACCCAACTTCAGGGGACACCGAGGTGATGGTGTTAAGAAGTGAGGCCTTGAAGAAGTGACAGGCTAAGAGAGTTTATTCGTCATGGATGGGATTCCGGATTTCATAATAAAAGAAGACTTCATGCTGTGTTCGTCTAACATCCTGAAAACTAAAGCCAGGTAATTGATGAATAATCAGTGAGAATCATGAGAAAGCTTTGAGAATCTCATCTTCTGAGAAAATTAAAGGGCGATGTTTTGTGGGGGTAAATGTGTGTGTGTGTTCATGTATGTGTACATACATGCAGAAGCCAGCGGACAACATCAGCCTTGGCTCTTCAGATATTATCCATCTATTTTTTTTTTCTTTCCTGAAAGGGAGTCCCTCCCTAGCCTGGAGCTTGCCAAGCAGACTAGTGAGCCCCAAGGATCTGCCTGTCTCCTCCCACATACTGGACAGCTCCAACTGAAAGGGTGTCTGATGTTCATCTCAACAACTCAGCTGTAGAAGATAAAACAGAGGACTGGCACTTAGTAGATATTCTATCAACAATGGCTAGTTTTGCTTTAAAAGAAAAAACAAACAACAGCAACAATACTGAACTGCTATTTAGCAGTGCATTGTACATTTACATTACCCTGTCCTCTCTGCAGAGAGTCAAGACCTGTTAAATGCCCTGTGAAATCCCCCTGCACTGTGACCATGACATTGACAAGGTTCTTCCTAGAATTCTTATCCTAAAAGAGAAGGAAGCCTTCTTGAGTACACAGTTTCTTCTTAAAGAACAATGGCCAATTTTATGTCATTGTCATTAATATCCATTAGTGTGGTCATTGTCAATGAGAGCTATGATAAATAGACCCTCCTTAAATAAAGGCCCAACGTGTCAGAGCATAGGCACAGCTCTGTACGTAAAGGGAGTTTGAAATTCCACTAGCCGCTAGTCTCTTAAACAGAATGAACAAAGAATCTTAATCATGCCAAAATAGACATTTAAGGAGAACTCTGAACTGAACGGTTTCCCCATCCTCCTGAATGTACATGAAAACATGAAGTTCTGGCATCCTTGAGGGTAAATATCTCTTACTTGGTATAGTTTTTTCCCCAGATTGAAACTACCATGAAGCCATGTGGTAGCAGTGCACACCTTTAATTCCAGCACTCTGGAGGCAGAGGAGGGTAAATCTCTGACCAGCATGGTCTACAGAATGAGTTCTGGGACAGCCAGGGCCTACACAAAAAAAAAGAAGGAAAGAAATAAAGAGAGAGACAGACAGACAGAAAGAAGGACAAGGAGGAGGAAAAGAAGGAAGAAAAGAAAGAAAAGAAAAGAAAAGAAAAGGAAAGGAAAGGAAAGGAAAGGAAAGGAAAGGAAAGGAAAGGAAAGGAAAGGAAAGGAAAGGAAAGGAAAGGAAAGGAAAGGAAAGGAAAGGAAAGAAACTACCATGGTCCCATAGATCAATGCTTTTTCTTAAGGATAAAATTAAGCTAGATTAGAAAATATGGATTTGGTCTGTAATGGAATATATTAGCAAAACACAGCAATTAGTACCAGGATCAGAACCCCAAATGCTAGTCAATCAGAAGACCTCTCCCAAGTATGGCATGCACCATGAACTTGCATAGTGCACCTGGTTTTGAGGGAATATTCTCCCTCAAGAAGCTTATGACGCTCCTTCATAAGATTCTCCAGCTCCATGTGATCGGCAGCATTCTCACCAATTTCCATTTGCCCTTTTTAAAGCACACTTGGGTATTCTTCTGTTCTACTAAGGCAATGAGCTTTGAACCTGATGGCAGTGTCTTCTGTAAGCAACAAGTACCAGCTGTTCCCAGGGCAACACTATGGCTTCATTGTTGCCACCCAGGGCACTGTTCCCAAGCTGTCTGGCTTCATCACAGCCTCAGCATAGATCAGCTTGATGAACCAGGGCTGACTGTCTAAAAGGGACAGACTGAGAAGTCTGGGCTAGTGCAGACAGCAGCTTTGCCAGTGGGACTGGGTTGAGATATAGAAGAAGGGCCATAGGGAGGTGCTGAGAGTCCTAGATTCTCAGCCAGGCATCTTATAATCAACCAACTGTACCAGAGAGCTCCTGAGTCCCTTCACTGAATAAGGTAATAAATATGCCATTGCTCCTTGAAATGGCCTCTGGGTGGCCATAGAATGCTTAATTATTGATTAATCTTCAGTGATGAATGGTTTTGAACACAAGTGATATGAAACAGGGATATGGTAACCAGAGCTCCATGAGAGTGGAGAGGAGGCAGAGAGCCCTGCTCCCGAGGCAGCAGACCCTGATCTGGCTCCTATTTCCCAAGGATGGGTTAGCCAAGCCTTCGAGTCAGAATGCTCCCATGCGGTTGACAGTGACCGTGGGTGCCACTACAGTCCCAAGATTAGAAAACAAAACAGGGTGGGTGATAAAATGATAGCAAGAGACAGAAGGCAGACAATCAGTAAAACTATGGAGAATGACAGGGAAAAGAGCTGTTTGGTTCAACATTTATTGACCTTCTATTTACCAGGAATTGAGTTTTCAATGTTGAGTAAGAAATTGTCATGTCTTTTTGTTGTTCAGTTAGTAGGATAAATAGAAAATTTCAATTTGATGTCCAACACAGTTACACTCAACTCTGCCTACAAATTCTGGAAAAATAAGATTAAGACCAGAGAAGACTGAAAAACAATCTCCAAGTTCAAAAGGGTCCTGAGATGGAAAATAGCAGTAACAGCAATAATAAAGGTTTTCCTTGAATTGGGAGAGGGGAGTGAGCACTAATATAATCTCATCTTTTCTCCAGGACAATGCAGCCAGTGTAGGGTTCCGTCAAAGGCATCCCTGCAGATACTGCCCCTTTATAACAGAATGGCTGCTGGGCTCCATGCAGCTCTTCAACCTCCATAGTTTTTCGTTTCCTCATCTGTTTAATAAAGATTATGATGCCCTCCTTACAGGCTGGTTGAGAATGGTAGAGATATTTGCTTAGATAATGCAGCGATCCTGACATGAATAAGTCACTTATACACAGTCTAAATGTCATTTATTAATTTAGTAATTACAGTGACTCTTCTCTTTGGTAGAGTCAGTTGTAATCCTTTTATTACTTGATAACTGTGTGCAACAATCTTCCATATCCATTCGTAACCAGAGGAAAGTATGTCACAAGATAATGAAGGATTCCCAACCTGCAGAGAAAGACAAATTAATGCATTGCTTAGGACCAGGAATCTTGCCTTAGTTATGTAAGCTTGGGAGACTGCTTAACTTTTCTGACCAGAACCCATCTCCCTCATCAGCTAAATGATGATGATGACCATGATGTCATCATGATGATGACAACTCCTTCCTCACAGTTGTCATGACAACTAAGTTCTATTAAACCTATAGAACACTTAACATAGCGCCTGCATTTAAGTACTCTCAGATATCAATTGTCAAAATCAAAAATTGTAATATTACTATTGGGGGATGCCACAAATAAGTCCCATTAGGGAAAATATTCACCTCCCTGATCGAAAGGCAATCACTGTATCTTCCATTGTCCCACGATTCTTTACTTAGCTCTCCCACCCCACCCATCCCCTTATCTTCCACTGTGAAGAACTCAAGAGATGGCAGAGGGGCTTCCTTTAACCCCCAACCAGCAATAGCCTAGAAAGTAGCCCAAGAGACTTAGAATCACAACAGGATTTACCACCTTGTGCATTTGTGTCCACTGTGAAAGCAGAATTATAATAAACCATGCCAACCAACTCACAGTATCAAGATTTCTTGCTTTCCTTGGTAGAAGAAGTCAAGGGAAAGGAGAAATCCCCATGGAGATTACAAGGATACACAATACCTCCGTAAGTAACATGGATACAAAACTCCTTGCTAGCTACTCCAGTGCACAGAATTGCTGGGGGCAAGTGGAGGAGAGGGTGAGGATCCTCAGCTAGGTCACAAGGTAGCTTTTCAAGGAGGAAGTGCAAATGGAGATGAACTTTGAGGAATAAGTCCGATTTTGATTAAGTAAAAAAGAAAGCAAGATTTCTCTACACAGCTTCCTTAGAAGCAAAAAAGGCATGAGGATATGGGAAATATTCTAGAAATTCTATTTACCTTCTTTTGAGATAAGGTGTTATTCTCTCACAGCTGGGCTGGAGATTTCTATATAGACCAGGCTGGCCTTGGACTTCTGGAAATTCTCCTAAGTCTTCTACTCATGCCCAGTTTTGATACTTTTTCAATAGTAATGTTCATAAACATGAATGGTGCTGACGTCATGGATTCTTTTTGAGTCTGAGTCAGTCTCAGTTCCTGGACATGTAAAGCACACATGTTATTACAACCCTAATAGACTCACAGGAAGTGGAGAGGACATAGAGAATTCATTCTCTTTCTCCATTAGAAGCTATTTTGGTGAGGATGTCAGTGAGGCTAGCCCTTGAAAAAGATAATTCCTAACAATGTCATAGAAAAAAATTAACTCAGGTGTGCATGTGATCTTGGGGTAGATATTAATCAAATTAAATTCATAAAAAGAAAAAAATAAAAGTGAAACATAAAAAGAACAAAAGAGAAAGAAACCAACACCAGAAAATCCCAGTAAAACAAATCACTTCCCTTACCCTGTGTGAAGTCTGAAAAAGTGGCTGGGGACAGTTTGTCATGGGAGGGAGAGAGGGCAGAATGAGCTGGGATAGCACTATTTTCCAGGTCTTAGTTGGGCTACCCCACGAAAGAGAAATCACTAAGCAATAGCCTTTCCCATTTCCAGACCCTGCACCCCCCCCCACCTCCTCACGCACCATTGAATGCTGGGGGGGAAAGAAATAAACAGACAGATAGAGTTCAAACCAGAAAAAAAGTGGAAACCAGATTCTCTGAGGGAAAAACACAATCAGCAACACAGCAAGCAGCGAGAGAAACCTGGACAGCAGAAATGCTAAAAGCCAGGGAGCCAGGCTCTTGCAAAAGGAAATTAGATATGAGCTGCCAGGTGACACCGCAGCCGAAAGGTCAGCGCTATTTTGAGCTGAACATGGAGAGGCTTCAGGCATCTCAGGATAAAAAAACAAGTACAAACTAAAGAAGGTTCTGAGAGAGGCAGCAGCATTGATTAGAAAATGGCTGTTGGCTTTGTGGAGAAAGATGAAAGGCCACAGACAGGCAGGAGCAGCCAGGGAGCTGGGTGCCCATTGTACATCAACAGCACTTTGTGGAGGACTCAGGGCTTTGTTTGTTTCTTATCTCACCCGTGATTGTTCTTTGCTTGTAAAATGTATTCATTCACCCCGCACTCATTTACTGATCAACATGCCGGTGCCATTTACTGTGCAGGTGAGGCAAAGTTCAATAGAATACAGCCTCCATCCTTGCAAGGCTTACTGGCTAAGACTTAGTAGCCAGCAGTCAATGGATTACCTCACTGAGGGATAAGTACTCAGCATAGAAATTCAAGAAAAGGGACCACTGGGCTATGGGAAAATATGGAAGGCTTAAGGAGGACATCGTGAGCTAGATTTTTCAGAGAAATTAATAGGTTTTAACAAAGGTGAATGGATCTAATGGGGGGGGCACTCCTAGTACAGAGAACAGGACGATGAAAATATTCAGAGTAGTGTCCTGGCCCCATTAGGCTAAAGCCTTGGGCTTGTGGGCCATGCAAGGAAGGAAGGGAGCTGCGGAAAATAGGTCACAAAGGGAGTCAGCATATTTGCTCAGGTTAGCCCATGCAGGTTGTCATGCTGATTAACAGCAAACATCCTTGGCAGTCTGTGCTAAACTGAGGCATTTTGGGAGATGGCAGGCATCAGCAGGCTGGACACTGTAGAACACTTTGGTGGGAGTTCTGTCCTCTCTAACTTCAAGGAGCTCATAACTTCAAGTTATGAACATTTGTTGATATCCTGCCTTGCCAACGGTGCAAAGCAAAGAGGTGACAGTACTCGTCTTGAATGAAAAAAAGTCCTCCAAGGCTTTCAATTATGATACCGATGGGCCAACTATATAAACTGTTGAATAAGAAAATAAACGGTATAGCAGCTAACACAAAATCAGTCTATGGAGTCTACGGGGTCACTACATGGGAAATTTCTGCTCCAAATACTTACCAAGGTAAAATGAGCCTCCCCAAACCTCACTTACCTCAAAACAACCACTTTAACAGCACTGCCCTAGCTGGAGGTTCTGTGCTAGACTGCCTCAGCAGGGTGATTTTTACTTACTGTGTTTCATGCAGTTCCTGGGAGGTGGTAGTTAGAGCTGGACAGGGTCATCTAGGACAAAGGATCATCTAGGACAAAGGGAAGGATTTCTTTTCTTCTCCTGTGTTTGTTGCCCCTCCTGATAGGGCTGGCACAGACTCAGGCAGCACAGCCATCTGCCTCCCTCTATGTGTCATCTTCATGGTCTTCTACTTCCTTAGAGAACAATATCCTTGGCATGGCTTTTGGCCTCCCTCTGAGGATGTCTTCTAAGAGGGAGTGATTCTGGATGCTGAGAAAGAAGTTATAGGCTTCTCATGATCTGATCTTGGAAGCCATGTTGTTGTGGAAGTTAATATTTAGTTACGTATAAAGTAATTGTTTTGTGCACTGTTGGGTCAGGGTCTACCTAGGCCTTGGCATTTTGTATTGTCTGCAGGTGTTAGATTCTGTGGGGGTTGTTTAATTGCTTATGATCTACATATGAGGAGTTCTACATCAATAAAACACCTGAGGTCAGATGCTCAGGGTTCCACTGTGAGGATGGCACTGGCCAGGACAGTGGTTCCCTCTGCTGAGGTCTGGCAGAGTTTGCAGGAATGAGAATGCCTTCTTGTCTTTTTTGATGAGCCTACACAGCAAGTGTACTACTACACCATGTAATGCTTCTTCTGTCACATTCTAAAGAACAAAATAGAAGTCCTGGAGACAAATTGCTGGGGCCTCAATGCCAAGAGACGTGAGTCAGTAAGTCCAGAAGAATATCGGAGGACAGGCTACTATGCTTCTGTATAAGGATAAGGATGGACAAGGATAAGAGGTCATTTTAGAGACTATCAAGGAAGACCCGTGACTGAGGAAGTGATGTGGAAATGGAGCCTTGCCTCCAAGAGTGCACTCAAGGTGAAATGTGCATCTGCTCTCCAGAGCACCTGGGATTGACCTGTGATGCCCCCATTTTCCATTCACATGCCTTAGAAGCAATACTTCACAGGATCCTTGATATTAATAAAATCATGCATTAGAAGCTCGTAGCACAGCATGTAAAGGAAAGGGATTATTATGAATAAGCACAAAGGAGAACAATAGAACTATACAGAGTTAAAACAGAAGGTGTGCTGATGATGCGATGAGTGGATGAGATTGCCATGTTAGAGACACTTAAACAGGCTTAGAGGGGGAAATCAAGAGACTGCATGTCACAGCTTCTGCACCTGCCACAAGCTGTGCTCCGTAAAATGTGTTCATAGACAAATATCTGGCCAGATACAATCATAGTATGATTAGAGAGCACAGAAAAACTGCCTTATCCCCAAATGTCACCCTCTATAATATGCCCAAGGGTCTCATGCTCCATCATTAGTAGATCATTCCTCTCAGTGAAGGAATCCTGTCTCCTGAGATCTCCTATCGCAATGGATATATTCTGGAAGATGTAATACATTAGGATATCATCAATTACTAACAATGTAGTATACCCTTGAGATTACTTTTCAACTGTAGTAGTCAAGATATTTTAGGTTACCTAGTGGTTAGAAACATCCCCACAATCTTCATTTGCTTTTCAATGCAACAAAATTTACTTACTCATACATAGCCCCCTGCATGTCTGGGCAACTCTCCAGGGTAGTTGTCTTCCATGTGTTGGCTCAGCACTCCAGGCTGCTTTGATCTTCTGACACCTCTGAATCAACATGTGTCCCGTGATCTTCACAGCAGAAGAGAAGCCAAGCAAGTTATACACCAGCAATTAAGGGCTCTGACAAGGAAGTTCCTGGCATCCCTTCAGGCCTCATCTCATTGGACAAAACAAGTCACCTGGTCACCTCTAGCTTCAAAGGAGTCAGGAAACAGTAAGTCTCTCACATGTCCAGCAAAGAAACTAGATATTGACTAAGCATAATACGCAATGTATAGACTTAAAAAGAAACACTGGGATGAAAGAAATCAGGTTGCACTTGAAAGGCATTTGACAGTGTTAATAGAAAGGAGATGTTATTGCAGGTCACAGTGTCAGTAGGCCTGATGGGTATTTATGGAGGACTGGTTATAGAACCACTACTCAAACTTGCAGGATAGCAAAATCTGTAGCTCTTCAGTTTTCTTTCTTTTGTGCTATTTTAATTTTTCTTTTATATGTGCATGGCTGTTTTGTCTGCATATATGTCTATGTACCATGCATGCGCCTCATGCCTATGGAGGCCAGAAGAAGGTTTTCGGATTCCCTGGGACTGCAGTTACACATGATTGTGAGTGCTGGAAGAATAGCCAGTGCTCTTAATTGCTGAGTCATCTCTCCAACCTCCAGCTTCTTATTTTGAAAAGATGACAGAATTTACAAATAACTCATGCATACCCTTCTATAGATTTTAAATCACCTCTAGATTAGTTATTCCTAATATAATACAAAATTTACCTGAATAGTTGCTATGCTCTATTGCTGAAGGGATAATATCAAGAAATTTCTGGGTAGGGTTAGGATACAGAGCCCAGTTGTGTTCATCAATGTCACATTACAGTGATGAAATGCCTAGGAAAATCAAGTTAAAAGAGGAAAGATTTATTTTGGCTTATGGCTTCAAAGACTTAAGTTTAGAATTGATTGGCTGCACAACTTTTGGGGCTACGGTGGAGCAGAACACTATGGCACCTAGAGCCTGTGGTGGAGGAAGCTGCTCATTTTATAGAAGTCAGGGAGCAAGAGGGAGAGTCGGGGTGGAGAAAGAAATTGGGGACAAGGTATTATTCTCCCAAGTTCCAAAGTTCTACCTCCTCCAACTAGGTCTCAAGTTCTGCAGTTTTACTACTTCTCAGTAACCCATTCATGTATAAATCTCTAATGAAGTAATCCATTGATAAGGATAGAGTTTGCAGGTTCTACTTACCTCTGAATGGCATGGTACCAGGAACCAGGGCATTCTACTCTAAAATCTTTGGAAGGCATCGTATCACAAAGGGTGCCACTTCTCCTGGAACAACAGAAAATGTTCAGGTAGCATTGAGCCTTGAAAGGGAAATGAAACAGCACATTTCCAGGACAAGAATTTACTTTTCCAAATGACGCTGAGTCATCTTTCTGCGCATATGTTGGGAAGCTTCCATCATCAGAAAGCCAACAGTCTCGAAGTAATCTTTTATCAGTCGTCCACAAATGGAGACAGTAAGGGGTTCAACATTTCTGTTTATATCAAAAGAAAAGGGAGATTGCAAACGAAGAAGCATAACCACGACTGGAGAATGAGTATTCAAACAAAGAGGTATGCTGGTTAAAACACAAACACGAACAACAACAAAAATCCAGAAAGTTAATCTGATCACTAGGGTCTGGAATTGAGGAAAACAAGCCAGTGTTTTACAGAGGGAAGCACTCTGGGGATGGAGAAACAAGATGAGGAACCATTCTGGGAATACCAGAATATCCTAAGTAGGGAGGTGCCTTTCCCTTTCTCCTGTGACTGATGTGCATCCCAGTCTCTGCACCCATCAGCAGCTCTAAGGATGCCTGTGGCTCTCTGTCCAGACTCCCACCATGGTATCATTCATACGTTGGCCATAACTGATGGTGAGTCATATTAGACAAATAACCAACCACTATCTTTTATTTCAGCTTTTGAATTTTGAACAGTTTCAGACTTGCAGACAAGATGAGGAAATAGCAGGAAGTTCTACTCTAGCTGTTTGCTTTATTATTTTCAGCTTACATTAGTAAAATGGTACCTTTGTTACCATTGATGAGCTGCTACTGCTGTTTAATTGCTATTATCATTTTGTTATTTTGTATTAGTAATGCATGGCAACTTTTAAAACCTAGATCTATGTGACCTAGGGGTCACTGGTGGTCACAGCATGCGTTTAATAGAGCAATAGAAGGACATATGAACAGCCAGACTTTGTATGTAAAGATGAGAGATTTCAGCAACCTTAGCTTGGGTGAGCAAATGATTATCACAAAACCATATGCACAAAAGCCTCCAGGGCCAAAATATGAATTTAGTTTGCACACTGAAGTTGAACCTGAATGAGGTCAAATAAAATCAGAGGCTTATCAAGTCATCGAGTCCATGATGCCTGAAAACAACAAATAGAAATCAAACAATATCATCATAGTATATCATCTAAGTGTGAAATTATGAAAGAATAAGTATATATATATATATATATATATATATATATATATATATATATATATATATGCTGCAAGCTCTGTCTCTCTACAAGGTTGACAATGAGTTCTTCAGTGGCTTAGGGATCTCAGTTACTTAGTTACCTCAGGCTGGAGGGTGGTCAGCTGCAGGTGCAGCCTTGGGTTTCTGTACAGCTTTTAAGCTGCGGTGCTTTCCTGATGCTCAGATTGTTGCAGTTCTAACCTCTTACCTTCCAGGTCAACTTCATCTGTTCAAGTTCCTCAATCCACGAACCAAAGACAGACTAGGTCTTTTCAGACGTCTCCCCAGAGTCAGACTTCGTTTCAACTTGAATCATGCTTGGGGATTGTTTCAAAACCAGATAGACCTCCTATTTCATGTCAAACAGATGATTGGATCACTTTCCTGTCTATGAATTTTACTATTTTTAAAGATACCTGCTGCCATTTCGTGTATACATCGGTCGTATAGGTATCCAGAACAAATGAAATGAGACATATAGTCACTATCAGATTACTGTGCTTTGTCTATAAATCTGATGACCATCAGGGAGTCCAAAATCTCAGTGCATGTACCCAACACTTCATGGTTGTTTTGAGTTCATATGGAAACGTTAACACCAGCACAAGTGTGTGTCTGTGTGTGCGTGTGTGTGTGTGTGTATGTATGAGAGTACGTCTGTATGTCTGTGTGTGTGTGTGTCTGTGCCTGTGTACCTGCTACAGGAGTTCTTCAAAGGATTGCTGATACACAGAATAATGGTTAGGAAAAAATCATTTTAGGGAGAGACTCTGGAGTGGAGGTAGGCAGTACATGGATAAAAGAAAAGAATGGTTCCAAAAACATAAGAAGTCGGTATTTTTTCCTAGGAAGCCATTTCAAGGAGAGGGTGCTGGGAGGCTAGCAGCTGATGACAAGAAAAGCAACAGAGCATTGCTGGAATACAGGACGTGGAGACAGGAGCCAGTCAGCCTCCAGCTGAAGCTGAGATCCGTCTTCACCAAGACTCAGCATCTATCTCAAAGGACAACATTTCTGATGAAGGCTTAAATTCACCTGTGCCCAAATTTCTACCTTACCTAGTTTTGGGGCACAAACTAGAACCAGTCTTTAAACTTTCATCTTCGATTTCTAGTTCTTAGTCATGTTCAAGGTTTCCATTTCATTAGTGGAAAAATATGAGAGCCCTCCAGTGGCCAAAGAGAAAACCTATAAATTTATATCACTTCTAATTTACACCACTTCTAAGGAAAACCTCTACAACCATGTTAAATAAATAAGTAAGATATAATAAAAGCCATGTCCGTATTTCACAATGAGGATTCAGTGTCAAATAAGGTGTGACTTTTATTATCACCCCAATGACTCTCAAATAACCTAAATAATTCTTATCCCTGCTAGACAGAGACACAGCACTGGAAATAAAGCCAGAGCTAAAATATTGCAGCACACAGAAAAAAAAGCCTTTGGGTGTATCTTCTTAAACAGAAATTTGCGTTATGTAACAGTGCAGAAACAACCAAGAAGAGTTAACATTCGCTGTGGTCCAGCAGAAGAGTCAATGAACTCCAGTAAAGAATGTGGACTCCTCTCTTTAAAGATATAAATCTGGAGCCATGAGAATAGCTCCTAAATCCTAATAGGGAATTATATAGATCTATGGCTAGCCTGTTTTCCCCCCTCCCTCCTGGCTTATCTATGTTGCACACTTTCTCTTATCCATGCTAATGGAGGGGATCAGTAGTGCAGATAATTGAAAGGTTGTGTGCCAACAAACTGCTTTGTGGTTGCTGCCAAAAACTCCCCAGTGTTGCATGGTTAATGAAAAGTCAGGCAATGGTGGCTCCCTTTGCATAGCAGCCCAGCCATAATCATAATAGCTATTATTTATAGAGCCCACGCTATACTGGATTAAGTGTTTTAAGTGCAATTGTCTCGTCATGTTCTCACCCATGACCCAACAAAATCAGTGTAAGTTTCTCTCTCTTATGGATGAGAAAACCGAGACTCAGAAGGTCAAGTCGCTGTGATAGGCCCTCTGTTCATTTAGGTGAGAACTGCTCGTTCAGGGAGAGTTAGTTCACACGTGCAGCCCCAGTGCTGTGCCATCTTTAATCACCACAGCGCGTCCACTCCTGGATGAGGAGTATTTTCTTCAGCTGTTGCTTCTGAGTGTATTTTTAAACCAGCCTTGCTTTCCATAAAGGACACTGTCAGGCTAGACATCTTCTGTAAGCTTGCCGGATTTGCATTTATCCTAAAACTGTCAGCTCATCACTGGGGAAGGGAGGGGTTTGACACTTTACCTTCAATGGATATATATTAATTTTTAGCTTACTGAGTTCCTCTGCAAACTTTGGGCTTAAAACAGCTGTTTTTTTTTTTCCTTTGTGAATCATTTCTTTCACCTCGATTTCGGTGCTTCGCTTGTTCCTGATTCTTTCCTACAGGCAACTCACAGGTTCGTTCTTTGTAGTCTCTTTCTCTGGGACTTCTTAGATAGTGTCACCCTTTGTTTGACTTAAGCGTCCAGACATAACTTTAACCCGGGCCTAGATGCTGGCAGCTGTGAGCTCAAGTCTCACAGCACTGCCCTACTTCGGGATTTTCAGCGACTAGTTGGTTATTTTATTTTCATTTGAATATCACCTTGAACACAAACTCACCAATTTTGAGCGTCCTGCATAGATCGTTAAGAAAATTCCATTACTTTTCAAAGTGCATGGTATTTAATAACCTTTCCTAACATGATGCTTACCACCATTATAAATTACTGGGCAAAGGATGAATAAATGTGTAAAGTTCAAATTCCCCAGCCAAGAGAACGGCAACTTCGTAGTATCTTCAATTTCATGCTCCCCGCTCTCTTTTCTGACCCCTCTGTCCATCTGCTCTCAGCTAATCTAAGTTTATTTTTTTCTATGCCTATGAATAAAAATACGTTGATTCTATATTATCATTTCTATGTATGTTGTTTATTTTCTCTTTATCTATTCATCTTATAAGATTTATTTCAAGTGTTTCTATATTTAACCAAGGGCCCCCAGGCAAAGTTAATGCCAGTTTTGTCTGTGATTTTTTTAGTATATCTCGGTGTATAAACTGTACTTTAAGTAAATGTTGATCTGAGTGCTTTTCTCCTCCACTTCGAGCCGTCTGGGCTGAAGGAGTGAAACGTTCTACTTTCTGTTTATTGTTGTCATCCGTGGTCTCTTATCACATTTGGGGAGGGGCTGATGCAAGAGTAACTCTTCTAGATCCACTATCATCGGAATATCTTGCCAAAGATAGTATTCTGAGCAGTCGGGAATAGCTTACTTGATTTCCTCCACGTGCCCAGTGAAGACGGGAACATTTAGAATACAATATAAAAGAGCCTTTCATCTTTCATCCAGAAAGAAAGGGAGAGCCAGCAGAGGTCGAGGAACTCAGAAATCAATCAGGAAAAACCATAAAAATGTGATTGCGATGGAGAGGACATGAAGATAGCCTCCAAAGAGCGCTCTTCTCTTTATTTCACTAACCCGAAGGTATTCTTTCCTCCCATGGTTTTGGTCAAGGACAACATCATCCTCTTAGCGCCCTGTCCCAGTCTCCAGCCTCCCGTGTGAAAGCCTGGAGGCAGTCTCGCCACTTCCCCTCAGTACTCATTGGTGCAATGGTCTGATTGAATACAGCCATGCTTGAGCATCAAGTTCCAATCAACGCTGGGAAGCAGGAAGTAGCAGTGAGCATGCAGAATGCAAGTTGAGAGTACTGGGTTAACCTGTGTGAAATACTGGACGGCAGTTGGGATTGCAAGCTGTAGCAGCTGGCGCTCAAGTATGTTCACTGTAGTGTTCCATTTAAAACGAAGCTGGACGACACCTCAAATGTCTGATCTGTTCTTTTTACACAACCAACTGAATTTTAATATACTTACCATAAGCCTTTATCTCATAGCTTCTGCTTATACAAAGTTTGTTTTGTTTTTGTTGTTTGAGACAAGGCCCTAGAATATAATCCTGGCTAGCTTTGTCTTTGCTGTGTAGTGTAAGCTGAACTAAAACTTGCAGCAATCCCCCCCCCCCCCCCTTCAACCTCCTGAAAGCTAAGATTGCCATCACCAACCAGCAAGTCTGGTGTCTGATTTCAAAACTTTGCCTTTATTTCTGCCTCTCCAGTTTGCCTTGCCATGCTTCTACAGGAGGAGATGTTTCATTGTTCACAGTATCTGCTCTTTCTTTCAGTAATAGCAGCACTTCACCTCACCTGCCCCAAAATCCATAGTTTATACTGAATATATTATTAAATTCCCTGTATCTTCCTGAAATTTTAAGTGTATCTTACTTGCACAAATACTTTTATAAGAATCAATAATATCCTAAGCATATTATTTAAAAAGTAAAATAAAATTTTGTTTTATATGTAATAATAATATAAAGTGTATTATGTAAAGAATTTTGAGTCAGATAGACATGCAAAGCATATTTTTCTTGATTAAGCAAGTAAGCATAAGCCTTAAAATGCAGGTATGTTATAGTTGAGTATGTATATGAACTCTAGATAGAAAATTATCAACATTTTTTTCCCACACACTTAGACACTCTTTAGAATATTCAAAAGGCATGCAGACACTATTTATTGTGCTAATCTCCTTTATATATTACAAATCATTGTTATTGTTAAATGAGGAAAATATTCTATTGAAATAACGAGAACAAAATCAAAACACAAAAATAAAAATGCCTCCATTTGCTTCCAAGGTTATGCCTCAAAAGTGAGCTGAAAAGAGTTGTTTTTTTTTTTTTTTTTTTTTTTTTGTGAGTACAATACTTGATTTTTAACAGGTATTCAAGAATTAAGAATATACTAGAGTTCATGCTCCTGCATATGCGATAGCCAGTAAGGTCACATGATCAAGTTCTAACCAATGGGTGTGAGGCCAACTTCTATAAGAAAAGATGTTTCTTCTTCTTTTCCCATTTCCAGTCTCCTACGGATAAACATAGAGGAAGAAATTTCTTTCACGTGATAAGAGTGTCATTTCAGGAATGGATGCTAAGCAGATGAAAGGATCTTGAGTCCATGGTCCTGAGGCATTGATTTTTCGGTAGTACCAGACATCGCATATGCCTGCCCTGCCTCATGCCTCTCTGGCCTTCTCTCTGATGGCAGCTGCGTAGGCAGTGGAAAGTCCCAGAAGAGCTCCGACTCAATTTCTGCTCACTGTGACCTGCAACGAGTACATTCCACATGCCTGCATTTTTTTGTCACTCAACTTCTACTGGGATATGAACAGCACTGGACAGGACTTTCCCAGGTAGTACCTGTGCAACTGGGAAGAACAAGGCATTTCATACTCTTGGAGGAAACTGATACCTGCAGGGAAATGAGCAACATTAGACAAGAGGGCCTTTCCCTCATCTTTTCAGTGAATATCTCCTTCAGAGAACATCTTAGAATGCATTTGAAGCATATCTCATGAAGTCAATGCAAATTTTTGCCCCCTAAGACCCTTACATTTTATGTTGAACAAGGATAACAACCAACTCAAGCAACTCAAGATTAAAGCAAGAAGGTGACCATGACCATGACCATGATTAAAATACCCTTTACTTTATGGTTACATGTATAAGAATATTCACACTTCTGAGTGAAATTTAATTTTAAGAAAATTTAATTTTAATTATAAGGATATGCAGAAATTGGGAAGTCCAGCACAGAATGTTCTTTTGGAAACAAGTCTTAACGAGGTTGAACTGGGACCCTTACACTTCATTAGTTGCATTTGGATGAACAAGCTGAGAATCATGAATCTTTTTTATTTCCCCAAGACAGGGTTTCTCTGTTGTAACTATGGCAGCCATAGAACTCACTCTGTAGACCAGGCTGGCCTGGAGATCCACCTGCCTCTGTCTCCTGAATGCTGGGATTAAAGGCAAAAATCATGAATCTTGATGTCTTTTTCTGATGCCTGGGATATGCATACAGCATCCATAGATGTAGACTTCTTTGGTTGAGGAGCTGTTCAATACACTAACCTCTGTGTAAGTCTCAAAATATGCTTCTTATCTTTAAAATTTGTCCCCATAGAATTTCATTAACCAAAAACTAGAATAAGAGATTGGTAGATTCTAAGTGGGAAAATATCACTCACATTCCCAGAGAAAAGAGCTTATGCAACCAAAATAATTCATTTTTATTTTTAATTATGTATATATGCGCATGCCTATGTGTGGGTTTGTTTACATGAGTGCACATGTTCTTGAAGACCATAAGAGATCTTGAAGACCATTGGATCCCTTAGATCTGAAATCACAGCAGGTTATGAACTGTCTGAGGAGGGTATGAAGAACTAAACTTGGATCTTCTATAGAAATAGTTTATACCCTTAACTGCTAAGCCATCTCTCCATGTCCAACTACTAAAATAAATTTAATACTTGGCTAGAAAATACAGAGTTTTAATTTTCAAGGACCTAAGGACTTTGAGAGGGAGCAAAATACATGACTGTTTACCCCCTGAAGCTAGCTCCCTAGTGAATAATAGAGATGTATCTACTTAGAAGTAGAATATTCACAATGGTTTTCTGATCTGTGTGAACTATAAAATCTGTTATGGGAAAAAAAAAGGCAATGCAATCCTTAAAATATGTTCAACATCACCTCACCAGTATAATAAAACAAAATGGACAATTCACTCTTGAAAAAAATTAAGATTGATACCATTCTCAAGACATCAAAATTATAGGAGTGTGATCCTTTTCACAGCACCATTGGCTTGTTTGTTGGATCTCTGAGAATCTAGGAGACTCAGAACCAGAAGTAAATCATTGCTAGTCACCACAACCTTAATTGATAGTATCATTACTCCAATACCAGCTATTACTCAGATGGCTTCATCTTTACTTGAATTAATACTTGGTATCTTATTAATCTTGCCAATGTGGCCAATGTGCTCCTTTCCATGTACCAGGTGCTGCTTGTGTTTGCATAGAGATGATAGCTGAACACATTGGATCATGTCCACTGTCTTATCCAGAACTTTCCCCCAGTAGCTAAGATACAGCAGAAACTTGCTTTGGCTGCATACACTATTTGATAAAAAATAGTGATAAAAGAAATTTGATAAAATAGACAGTTAATACCATGAATATAACCCTCAAATGATAGCAACAAGGTACCTTAAGTCAGTGTTTCCATCTCCCTTTATTCAAATGGACAAGTCTGGAAGACATTCCACATATTTCTCAAGAAGTTCTCATAAAAAAATGTCCCTGATACTCAGCGATGTGTAGAATGGTTTATTCTTTATTGCTTAAAACCAAACAAGCTACCTCAAAATAAGTTTTTGTCTTGGGTCTGTGTTTGGGAGAACACGAAATTGACACAGCACCAGTTTCTTATTTGATATAAAAGAAACAAACATTTATTTATGCTCTCATAATTTTGGTCAAAATATATGTGGCTGATATACTCTAATTCTATTGATTCCTTCTATACTTCTCCATCCTGACATATCTTTTCAGTTTCAATTTCTATGTATAACTGTCCTTCCCTAGTATATGTTAGTTTAACTTGGAGAGAGAAAGACTTTGATTGACTTATCTCATCATTGTACACCAAGGCAATCCATAACCTGGATGTAGACTGACTGGCCTTCTGGGAAAAGTATTACTGGATGAATTAACTATGTCCAGAAAAGTGGCGGGAGTATGGTGATAAACACGGCTGTTCTTTCAGCAAGGGAATGAATGAATGAGACACTTTCCCACAGAAGGAGTTGTGAGACCAGACAGACTCCAGACTGAATGGAATGGCATTACCCTTTTCAACCTCTGCATTCTCATTTCCATTCTTTCCCTTCATCTCCACGGAAACAAAACTACCCCATACTTACTAAGTTCCTGTGGGTGAGCAAATTTCTTCTGCAACAAACCACTCATGTACTGTGTTGTTTACTTATCTCATCGCTGTCACAACATACTTTGACCCCCCCCACACATACATACCCAAAACAAACAAACAAAAATAAAAAATACCTAAGGGAGTAAGAGGTTTTGTCTCTTCCCTTTCTGGGAAAATCCACTCTATCTTAGAGGGGAAAGGGACTTATGAAGGCTTCAGCAAGAAACTGACTATCACACTGTGTATGCAGTCAGGAACTGATAGCAAGGAATGCTGCTGGTTATCTGCTTTTCTCCCATTCAGTCCAGTACTCACGTCCAGGGAGATGAGTCTTTCTACCCCACATAAGAATCAAGATAATCTCTACACAAAGGCTGCAGGCAACTTACTCTAGATAATCTCCCTCCCAGGTATGCATAGAAATTGTTCTAGATGATTCTAGATCAGATCAAGTTAATAATCAAGATTAACATTCATTTTCATTACATTTTCATAACTCCTCTGTAGTAGTTTTTTTAAAATTTTAATTAAAACAATTTTAATAATTGTTCCAAGCATTGTTCAAGCATATATTATAGAATAGTTTGCCTACACACCAAGCTTAATATTTAAGGATACATCTAAGCTATCTCCTAGAATGTAAGATTTTTAGGGATATGTCTCGGTCTTCTGCTCATAGATATTGGATAGATACAATTTATTCGATGATCCTTGGATCTTTCTTTTGTCATCTTCTTATGCACATATGGAGTTCTCAAATCTGAGTAAATTACAATTTTAAGTGACAAAATAATTCAACAAAATAAGATTATTGACATTAAAAATACGCTGTCAAGATATATTAATAGCAACTTGGTAAGAATAAAACAGATTATATAGCAGTGTGGGCTATATTGAAGAGGAAAAGTAAATCCAGAATCTGTCTATTCTATCCAACTAAAAGACTAATATGCATTGTCCATTGATCAATGATATTAATTCTTGTGTAACTAATCTATTAATACAGAGATGATAAATCCATGAATACATAAGTGCTACTAGAAACAAAATCATTTAATTGAACAACCTTCACTGACTTTTACTTACTATATTTTTCCATTTTAATGGTTTTTAAGATCTCAACTTAAAAAATTAAGAATATAAAATTGACTTTATATGCAATTAGAGTTATAGTCTAGTAGGTAAACAACATCAAAATCAACCTATTTAATTCTTATAATAAAGATTAGCATAATTCTACTGGAGTCTAGTCAGATAGAGAAAATAGTTGTCAGAAGCCAATTGCTTGGAGAACTTCTTATGACCTTACACTACTGGGGAAACACAGATCCTTTAAGATTTTGTTGAAGGAAGTTGTCCTAATTTGCTTTCCGATGATGTGCTAAAACATAGACCAAAAAATCAACTTGGAGAAGAAAGGGCTAATTCCAGTTTACACTTGCAGGTCTCAAACGATCGTTGAAGGAAGTCACATTCGGAACTCAAGGCAAGAGCAGAAGCAGAGACCATGGAAGGAGGTCGTCCTGGATTGCTTGCAGGCTGATACTCAGCTACCTTACTTATATAGCCCAGGAATGGCGCAGGACAAGTGAGCAGCATCGCGGATCATAAATCAAGGCGGTCACTCGCAGACCAATCTGACTGATGCAATTCTTTAATTGAGGCTCCTTCTTTCCAGGCTGTGTCAAGTTGGCAATAAAAACTAACTAGAACAGACATGAATTCCCACCACAGAGGAAAAAGTTTCTCTTTAATATATTGAATACATTTCTTGGAAACGAAAGGTTCATTGGGAACACCCTGAAATTTGTTCACTGGCCTGTGTAGGTGACGTCTCCCAAGTTCCATCATTTTTTCGGAAAACAGAGTATACATTAACGCAAACATTATAAGGCTCTCTTTCCATGTCTTAAACACTGAGAAACCTAAGTAAACGAATAAACTAGTCATATTCTGTTCTCTCAAGGGAGATAAAAAGAGTAGCACAGAAAATAAGAGAACGTGTGCATGTGCAATGTGCTATCAGAAAATTCTGATAAACGTATATTCTAGGAGGGAACAGTGAGTGTAATCTTAAAATGTAGTGTCAAGTCAGACGACTTCTGATTAGTTGCTACCCGGCATCATAGAATTGTGTGCAAATTACTTCAAAGCTTTGTGTCCAGTGTCTTTTCCATTTACTGTTGGTGATCATATACATAATCCATAGGGCTTTTGTAAAGATAAATGACTTGATATGTGGGGATCATTTAGAACACTGTGTGGGCCATACTAAGGACCCAATAAATTTGGATTATTAAATAAAGATGATAAATTATGATTGTTGTAGTCATTGAAGGGGAGTGCTTGCTGCTGGGAATGTACCTGGGAATGATGGAAAGGGAAGGGGTGGCTGAGTGGGGGGCAGGAGGGGAAGTGCAGTGAGAAACAGTACAGCGAGCTCCCCACTGGTCATTAAGAGCTCTCAGCCCTCACAGGAGCTCAGGCTTCTGACTTCTCCAGAGCACGGCACCTGCGCCACTGAAGCATCCTTCACTCTCAGGAGTGTCTGCAGCTTGTGCTGCCGTGAAGGGTGAAGGACTCACACAAGGTCACGTGGAGAAGGACAAGAAAGGACCTGATTCTTGCGTGGTTTCTTCTTCAGCACACCAGATGGACTTCCGAATAAAAACTCATTCATTTGATTTATCCTACAAAGCATACATCCTTTTAAGATGACAAAAATTATCTTGGATGAGCACTAGAGAAGACTATTTATTCCTTGGGGCATGGATCCATGGTTTGTAATATAATAAGAAAGTCATCAAGAGTATTGCCGTGTCAGGAGAGGAAAGAAGCAACTGTTTGCTATTTGGACATTTCCAACAAGACGTCAGATTATTTTAAGTAAACTAATTTATATACTTTTATATCAGTAAATAATAATGATAACTTATGGCATATGCTTTTACAATATTCTAATAATTCTAGTATAGGATCCAATTCATGGAGTTATGTTTTCCAAATATTTTTCTGTAAAAACCAAACTAAAAATTTCAAATGCATTCTTACTTCCTTACCCTGAGTCCTTATTTTAACAGTTGAGGGATATTCTGTATATAAGTTAATAGCCTCATTAGTAGTGACACTACTGACAAAGACTGATATTAATCTCATGATATGTTTATTATGACAGCAATAAATTTTAAATGGGTACCTGAAATTTTTATCAGTTGACAAGCCAGACCTGACTCACAGACTGAGCAAAGGGTACAACTTCAGGGCCTACAGGGAAAACCCATTCCCTTGAAAAATAGTTCCTTACATTTTGCTTCACATTTGAAATTCCACAATAAAAATATTAGCCTTAAATACATTTGCGTGATCGGGTGTGTCTTGGGGTGTATGCATGTGTGTGTAGTTCTGTATGCACACATGTGTACACAGGTATACATGGCTCTAGGTTGATGCCAAGTGTCTTCTTCTATCAACATCCACTTTCTTTAGGGGGACAAGATATCTTCACAGAACCCAGAGCACACTGATTCAGCTAGATTGCATTGTGAAGGTTGAATTCCAGCCACTCTGGTTCAGGAAGAGGGCTCAGGCTGTGCCCTCTTTATAAACCGTTATTCTCCTGTCTTTTGAACCCTAACCTTCCTTTTATTTCCCTCTCCTCTTTTTTTTTTTTAACCTATGTTCTCACTTACTGTAGAACTTAACTGTTGGTTGAGGACTTCAGACTACTCAAACATCTATTCTGATAGCTGCCTGCTACATGCAGCTACCCATAATCCCTTTCCACTTGTAAGTATGAGCTTTTCGAAAAAACATCAGTGTCCTAGTAAGGCTCTCATGTTGCCCATCACTTATCCCGGTGCTAACTGTCATGGAATACACTAGTGTCTTTTCTGGTCTATCTACTACACAGGAAAGGACTGGAAGCATTGGAGGCAGGAACTATATAACTCATAAGTAAATAAACACAAGCAAGTGAGTGCCCGAATAATCAAAAGATAAGAGTAATCTACCTGAAAAATACATTTATACTTCCCGAGTCTTTTCAAGACAGATCCTGGTTGCTGGTGATCAAAAGCTGCCATCAGAGGCAAATGTAATGACCATCTCTCTTCCTGAACCTTGTGTAGCAAGGTTCAGGAAAAGGCAGTGTGATGAGAGTGAGATTAAGCAGTTTGATAACATCAGTCTCCGATCACCATTTCTCACGGCGGACTAAATGATGAATGTGGGCCTGTCAGGCATCTATTGAAATCCTGGGAGCACCTGTCTTCTGGCTTCCAGGGTAGTTCTCTCCTTGCTCTGAGCAGGAGAAAAGAAAGTGCATGTCCGAGTTTAACTTTATCTCAGCCGCTCTAGAGACAGACTGGCTTTCTTTGTTTCTTGGAATCTTTCTTAGGTGGTTGCTTTTTTGTTGTTCCCTTTTCCTCGTGGGTAACTGCAAATGAGTTGGAGTGTTGTTTTACTCAATCATTAACGTGCCCATGAATAGAATAGAGAGAAAAACATTACAGGTTTTTAAGACATTTTTTGCGAGACAAAATAACTACTTTCCTCTCCAAGTAACTTCAGATTGTTAACCCAGGGATCCAGCAAGACTTTTGGGGCATCTGTGCTAGGTGCTTTCAGCCCCATGGAGCATTCAAAGGTGATTAGACACTCATCAGTGTTTAGGTAATGGCCAATAAAAGTTTATGCTTCTTAGAGATATCACAGTGGAATTTGGTGTTGGGCTCCGTAATAGAATCCGACTGTGTGTTACCAGCCATTGTTTTGGTAACCAGCTCTACAGACATTCATAGATCCTTTTCTGAGTGATAAGTGTCACAGAAATTTGTTCTCCCTTCCTGCATTTTATATTTTTAAGAACTGTAATTCCACATTTCTCTAAGGCTGCCTAGCTTCACTTGCTTAACTCCCAAATTTAATCTCTCATGATCTTTACTGCTAAGGGAGAGACACTGTGACTAGGAAGTCTCCTGTGTGCACCCAACAAGTATCTGAGTTATGGTGACAGCCAAAGCTTTGGTCAGATACAGAAAGTTGGTGATCACCTAGACAAATATAGCTAAAGAATATAATTGTGTTGACATGTAGATCCATATAAAGTTTTAATTTTACCCAGTTGTCAATATCTAACTCCTGAGAATTGAAGGCGCTAATATGCATTTCTAGATGTCTTAACCCAGCTTTGGACTCTGTATGTGACAATGCAACCCTTACAAATAAGATATGCTCATTGGTGCAACAGTGGCATGCCTGTTTCTGTCGTAACCAAACATTTCCTGCTTGCACCTGTGGCCTGCTCCATGGAAGGGAATTTGTGTCTGCTACTATAAATATGGTAAAAACCAATTACTAGAGAGGTCGCAGGCCACAAGTGTAACCTACTATCAATGATTTGCTAATAGACATGCCATTAAAATGATTTCTAAAGACCTATGTTTATGCTCATATACCAATGCAACACTCAGCCTTCATTAAGTTTCGTTTAGCAAGGGGACGTGCTGAGAATAAAGGATCATTGAGTGCTCAGACATAAATGGAACATCTATTTGACCCACTCTGAGTCCCAGGGAACATTGTTGAAGAGGTGATGGGAAGACAATAGGAGCCAGAAGATGAAAATGAATACTATAACATAAACGCACAGCATCTGTGACCACCTATCTCCACAAGACATGAAAGCAGAAGGAAAGCACAATAACACAAGGTGCAAGGAGATCAGCACAAGTGGGAGAGGAATACAAAGAGGTACTGGGGTGTATGATTATAATATACTATATACTAGTAAGAAATTCTCAAAAAATCAAATTTTAAAAAACCAGCTAATTATTTTCCATTGAGTCAGCCTTTCTGCATATCAGAAACCACCTGGAGATCAGTAGCCACTCCTGTACACATAGCAAGTACTTTGTGGTTCCCCACATCTTTCAAGTTTAATACTGTTGCAAAGCATAGATCAGTGCAAAATGCCTTTCATTGAGTGTCACCTACATGAGGTTATGTCAACATCTGGTGTTTCATGTACTGGGCCTACAGACTTTGCAGATAGTAATGACAATGTGTTTGATGTTTGGGAATAATTTGCACTTCCCAAATTGGATTAGCATACAGTATTTACAAATTGCTCTCTCCTAAATTACAGATCTCATAACTTCATGAAAGGTGTGAGATCATTTATAATTTTTTCCCTTTCTCAGCTGAAGGCACATCATCTTGAGTAGGTAGAAATAATTTGCTGAAAAGTCAGACATCCTCAAATTGCCCAGCCCTAGGTTATTTATGTGCGATCTCAACTTTACAACCAATAGAAACTCTACCTCCAAGAACAGGAATTGAGTACACATTTGTCTTTCAGATCCTATGTTACCATACTACTGTTAAAGCAAGCCTGCAGTAATATACAGAAGCAAGCCTGCAGTAATATACAGCAGCTGTAATTCCAACTCCATTAAAATATTAATGTTAGCTTTTAAATCTTAATTCAAAATAAACTGAAATTTCTAATTGACCAAATCTCCTATTGCAACTGTTTAGACTCTAAATTAAATCCTACCATTACATATTAGAGTGTTAAGGGCCTTTCTGTATCAAGTAGTCCACTTCCTTTGTTTTATAGATGCTAAGACTAAAACTTAAAGAAATGAAATAAAGACAATATCAGAGTTGATTTGAAATTATGAAAGTCTGTGTAACAATTTCTGGATGTTAGTAAGAGTTTTCCAATATCACTTGTAGCACAATTCATAATGAATAGAGTTCTGTATTACTCCTTTAATGAATGGGCTTTACTCTGTAGTTCTATAGAAGTTTAAATTATTTAAAGGCAGATAATTGATTTTCCATGGCCTGTATTTCATTTACATATTTTGAACTGTCTTTCTTAAAGAATAGATAAAATACCATGAAGAGCAAAGATGTCCTTGAGGGCAGGAGAACCAAAGTCTCTTATCAACTTCCCTTTGATGTGGTGTAGAAGAGACTACAAAAAAAAAAAGATGATCATGCCATTATAGTCTAGGGTGGAAGCAACAGAATCCAGCAACAGAAGAGTTGAGACTATGGCCCGGGAGGGTAAGGGTAGGCATTTCAGCTGAGAAGCAACTTCCAAGAAAGCAGAAGCAATGTGGAAATATAGGCAACAGGTGTATCTTAACATCAGGGATGCAATATAAGGACATGTATAAATAGACTGGGAAGAAAAATGTCTGCCCTGTGAGGGTCACATCTCTACATAAAGCCTGACTGGTTCTTGAGCAGGAAGATGTGGGGAGCTGGCTGAGTTAAGAAATGAGTTAGGTACATTCATATATTTTTCCCCACTAGGAAGTCCATTGGCAGTCTGAGGGGCCAGCGATAGTGAGGTTTATTGCACATCTCATGCTATGATATAACAAGAATTGGACTTCAGATAATTTGTGGGAAGAATGAAGAACATTTTCCAAGACTACAGAAAATGGTTAATTTGGAGAATACAGTAGTTTCTCCGAGCTCTATTCAAGTAGTCAAAGCTTTGCCTCTAGACTGGTGGGACACAAAGTGCTAAATGATGAAACCAAGGTAGCCAATAGGTGATAAGACTACATTGATGGACATGAGGGTGTCACAGATGAGAGGTAAGAGAGCTCAAAGCCAAAGGCTAAGAGGGTTTTTTTTTACCATTTATGAATCATACTCCCAACTCTCATTCTGGAATCATAAAATGTATTATCAGGCCCTACCAGCTGAGGCTATTCAGTAAGTAACATACTTTCGCTCTGGTCAGGATAAACTTACAACCTGAACTAGTCCTGACATGTCATCATTGCAAGAGTCTGGGGATGTCAGAGATGGTGTATATGAGTGTTATTATTTAATGTTTGATAATAAATTGAATAAATTGTATAAGAAATTCATAAAATGCTATTATTCATTAGGTATGACTGAAATAACCCAAAATAAGTGAATTAAAAACCCTGTTTCTCTTAACAGGATCCTCACATTACAGTAAATTAATGTTGTTCACTTGTATGATGCATCTGCTACAGATGTGACACCTCTGCTTCTCCTCCTTCTCCTCCTCCTCCTCCTTCTCCTCCTCCTTCTCCTCCTCCGCCTCCTTCTCCTTCCCCTCCTCTTTCTCCTCCTCCTCCTCCTCTTCCTCCTCCTCCCCCTCCTCCCCCTCCCTCCTCCTCCTCCTCCTCCTCCTCCTCCTCCTCCTCCTCCTCCTCTTCCTCCTTCTTCTTTTAGGTTTTTCAAGACAAAGTTTCTCTATTGTAACTCTGGCTGTTCTGGAACTCACTCTGTAAATCAGGCTGGCTGTAAACTCACAGAGATCCACCTGCCTCTCTGCCTTCCAAGTGCTGGGAGTAAAGGGGTGTGGCATCACTGCCCGGCAATATCCTTACCTCTAAATGCATTAGTAAATTGCAGCACTCTTCATCTTTCGTATACATACATATTTATACACATGTGTGTGTATGTATATATATATATATTTATATATATGTGTACATATAGATAATAATATATATGATTATATATGTATATAACATAGTATATATGATAATGTATACTAATAATAATATAGAGTAATAATATATAAAACAATTATATAATATAATATATTATATTACATGTAATATAATATATAATAATGGTATTATATATTATATTATATATTATATATAATCTTATATGTTATATAACATTATATATAACATATATAACATATAAGAGTATATAATAATATAATAATATATTATATATGTATATATTATATATACATGCATATATTTTATGTTACATGTACATATAATATATACATATATATACACACATATGTGTATGTGTATGTGTGTGTGTGTGTGTGTGTGTGTGTGTGTGTGTGTTTGGGACTTTTTAGAATCTGAGGGCATTAGAAATAAGAACAGAAAAGGAAAGCATACATACTTAAATTCTGAATGAGAATTTTGCTCATTAGAAACAAATAGCCATAACTGATCTATGCTTTCCGTGCATTGTTTTCCAGATTTAATAATGTGGTTGCTACTGTACTCTCTGAACTCTAAGTATACTAGATCATTTGATTTTAACTTTGCTAACAGATTCATTCTTCCCCACCATGCACTGAGAAGAAAACACATTTAAATTATCTGCAAAGGATTAACTACTCTCAAATTGTCCATGAAAATTTTTTAGAGAAGGAAGGGTGACTGGTATGCTTTGACACATTAATAGAAAAAAAGGTTGGAGTAGCTGAAGAGATGGGCCATGAGATAAGAGGGCTGAGTTCTCTCACAGTACCTGAGTTCAGTTCCTAGCATCAACACTGGGCAGCTCACAACATTTTACTCAGTGGTCCCCAACCTTCCTAATGCTGCGAACTTTTAATACAGTTCCTCATGTTGTGTTGACCCCCACCCATAAAATTATTTTTGTTGCTAGTTCATAACTGTAATTTTGCCAGTTGTGACTATCAATGTAAATATCTGCTATGCATGATGGGCTTAGGTGACTCCTGTAAAAGGGTCATCACCCCAGCAAAGGGTCACAAACCAGTTTGAGGACCATGAACTAACTCCTCCTCTGTGGGATCTAACATTCTCTTCTGGATTTTGTGGGAACCTTCACACACAGACACACAGACACACGCACATGCACACGCACATGCACACAAACAAAACAAACAAAAAAAATTTTTAAAGCCATTTTTCAAGCCCAACAGTGGTGGCACACACCTTTAATCCCAGCACTTGGGAGGCAGAGACAGGCAGATCTCTGGGTTCAAGGTCAGCCTGGTCTACAGAGCGAGTTTCAGGATAGCCAGTTACAACAGAGAACTATGTCTCAAGAAACAGAACAAAAATCAAAAAATTTGATATCCACACAGTTTTTAATGTACACAATGTTTCCACACTCATTTTCTCATGTCTTTGTCAACAAAATCTTGTGAGTTCAGGTGGGCCAGATTAACAGAGCCCAGAGCCACAGAGAGTTTACATAAGATCACATGACCAGTTCATTTGTACAGACAAGACTCAAATCATAACTTCAGGATCCTATCTGTGTATGTGTGTGTGTTTGTGTGTGTGTGTGTGTGTGTGTGTGTGTGTGTGTGTTCATGTATCATTTCACTTTATTTCCTTCATCTGAAGAGTAAAAGAGAGGAAAAATAATTTTTAATCACCCCAGTGAAAGTCTCTTATGCAAAAATCCCAAATTTCCCCTGAAGTAGAGGTACTTGTAGGAGTGAAAGTAAACAACCAGTAAACTGAAGTAGATGACGGAATGCAAGAGAAAATATATAGAGGCTAGGGGCAGCCAGAAGACACTGAGCAGCTACGGAAGTCTTAAGGGAAAGCCTGATGGAGATGAAGCTGAATTTTCCCCCTTCGGAGTCAGAGGCTTCAGTGCAGCTTTACTGTCCTCTGGAAGCCTCTGAACATCAATTCAATCTATTTAAACATGTATTTACTGAAACCAGCCATGTGTTCTGTCATGAGTGCAGCACCATGGGGGACATAAAAGAAAAAGGAGCATGCATCCATGCAGAGGGGGAAGGATGTAGTGGCAATATACACGAGACAATTGGAGACACATCTAGACATGGCTCATAACTAAGGGCTAATCTGAGCCACCATAATGTAGGAAAGAAATTATAAATGTGTTATGGAATGAGATCAAGGGAAAATTTGTATTCATGGAAGTTTTTAATGAAACCTTTATGGAGATAGTAGAGGTGAATATGATGAATAAGAATGGGTTACATCACTAGCAATTCTAACTATGCAATCCAACCTGGTACCCAAATCCAGATCATCAGAGAGTTTCAGGTAGCCAGGCATTCAGATTCAACTTGAACACTTCCATATAGCAAGGGTATTACCAGTAGGGTAGACATCTAGCTATGTCATAGGGCTAGATCTGATTTTGAACTGGATTCAGCCTCCTCACCCTCTCATCCTTTGGTCATTGCTATGTTCTGTGTTTTGGGGATTGTACAGAAAAAAAAGTGACTTATCTTGTCTATCTGACTTTCTTTTTCTTTTCTTTTCTTTTTTTTTGGGGGGGGGGTGCTTGTTTGTTTTGAGACACGTTTTCTCTATTGTAATTCTGACTGTCCTGGAACTCACTCTGTAGACCAGGCTGGCCTTGAACTCACAGAGATCTGCCTGCCTCTGTCTCCCAAGTGCTAGGAGTAAAGACTGCTGCCCAGTCTGAATCTTGTCTTTCATACAAGTAACCTGTGAGGATTTATTTAGATGTGTTTTTTCCCCAAGCCCTCTCCTTTCCATCCAAATGTTCCTGTGTTTCTTCCAGCTATCAGTCCCACATCTTTGATGTGGTGCAGGACAAGAGGGAATGAAGTTGGTGGCCTTTCTCTGATGTGCCCTGTCCTTGCAATACAGGCCTGTGAGAGCACAGAGGTTAGTGAAGACATAGGTAGAAGAAATTCCTTATTTTTCCTTTGCTGGCTTTCAGATATAGCTGTGTTTTTGTCTATTCTCGATCCCTTTCCATGGCTACCCACTCTCTTTAGAAAGAAACAACAGTCAAGAGTGGCAACAGGAGCACATGACTCAAACGTGTAATACCATGCCAGAGTCTAGAGCACGTCTTCCCACTGATGAAAAACAGAACCCTTTGTGTACAAATTGATTCCCTAGACACAGCAGGAGTCCTCACTGACAGACACAACTATCCCAGGGTCACTGCATGCAGAACCCAACTCCACAGGTACTGTAAACTGAAGAAGACTTAGACATGGCCTGGTCCTATTCTATTTACAGACATTGATATCTATATACAGAAGTTTATTGTAGAAACTACAAAGAATCTGCTCCAAGTGGACTTACCAATCTCACTCAGTTTTTCTGATGGCTTAATTCTATACTGATAGAACAAGTCAAAATAATTTGACCTCTAAAGTTTCCAAAGATCCCTCAGAGCCTTGGCACATACTCTCTAAATCCTTTATAGGAGCCAGCTTAGATGATGGACTTGAGTTGCTGCTTTGCAGATTGCTTCTAGGAGCCTAATTTTAAAAATTATTTGTTTTCTCTCTCTCTGTCTCTCTCTCTCTGTCTCTCTCTGGATGTGTGTGCTGAAGATCAAACCCAGGGCTTTGAGCATGATATGTAAGCCTTCTATCACTGAGCAATATCCCCAGCCCTTAGGAATCCATAGTTAAGTCACTACCAACACCGAGACAGCGGGAAAAGGGTGAAGAGCTGGATAAGTTCTCTCATTGCCAAAAGGGGTCATTGAATCAAGCCATCAGAATAACTGGACCCCTAAATAACTTTATCCTCAGCAAACACTGCTTTCCTCCAAATGCGAGATAATACCAATGCAACACCAATAATGAAATTCCCAAAATAAATTGATTCAGAAGCTAATCAAAGTTTTAAATCTAGCTCTTAGCCTGTAGAAAATATACTAAATACAGAAAATAGTTAAATAAATATGCAAAGCAAACAGATACAGAATGTGAACCAATTTCCACTTCCTTCAACAAGTCAATCAGTAGCTCAATAGGAGGAAAAACTGAGACTAGACAGTTCTAGACCAAGAGTAGATTTGGTTAAATTTGCACATATAGTAAACAGGCATCGCTTAAATTCTAAAGGAACATTCCAACTATAAAAAATTATTTTAGACAAAGGAGGCAATTTACTGTGGATGGGATATTAAGCAGCATTAAGGAATTATTGGAAATGTGTTTGGTATACTAAAGTAGTCTTTCTTCTCTTAGGAGGGTTCACTTCCAAGCAACTTTTCTTAGTAACCACTGACCACTAAATCTCCTTCTTCTCATTCTTTTCTACTCTCCTGTTTCTTTCTTTCTCTCTCCTCTCTCTCCTTCTTCTATTCTTTGCTTTTTTGTTTCATTCTTTCTGCTTTCTCTCTTCTCTCTCTGTTTTCTCTTCTTTCTTGTTTCTTTCAACTTCAGCTATGTCTCTATCTTATTTCTTTTAGTCTACTTGTTGCTTCTTCTTTCTAATCATTCTATCTTCTACTTTCTCTTCTTTTCTCTCTCTTTTCTCTCTTCTTCTCTCTTTCTTTCCTAACTGTTCTTCTCCTTCGCTTTCTCATCCTATCTTTCATTACTCTTATCTGTTCTTCTTTCCTATTGCTCGCTTTATTCCTGTTCTGTCTTTCTGTTTTCCTTCCTTCTATTCAATTCTTCCTTTTCTCTGTTCATCTCTCTTCTGTACTCTATCACCCCTTCATCTTCAATGTACTTTCTCTATGATGTACTTTTTATGACTCTGTTTTCTCTCCCCCCTTCACTTTTCGTTTCTTCACACTTCAGCTCACTCCTCACTCTCTCAATCTAACACTCTTCACGTTTGCCTTCACACCCTTCATCACCAACATTCCACACATCACCTTTTTTAACAAAATTTTTCTTATCTTTCTTCTTCTTTCTCTGGTTCTTTCTCTTCCACCAGTCTCTTCTCAGAGTCTCACTTTCTTCTCTCTTTCTCTCTTCTTCTCTTCTTCTCTCCTTCATCTTCCATCTTTCAGACAAGTTCACTGTTTCACACACTTCAAGCTCTTTCTCCTTTCTCTTCACTTCTTTTTCTTTCCATTTCTCTTCTACTTTTTCTCACTCATTCTTTCCAGCCTCTTCTTTCTTCTTTCTTCTTCTCTTTGTTCTTGTCAGTTCTCTATTCCTTATTTGTTCATTCCAGTGTCTCTCTTGTTCATTCTCTCTCTTCTTCTAAAAGTCTTTCTTTAAAATTCCTCTTTTGAGTGTGTTTCTGTTGTCTCTGTATCCCCTTGTTCTTCTACCTTTCACTTTACTTCCTTCACTTTCTTTCTTCTTCTTATTGATCTTTCTTTTCTCTTTTCTTGTTTCTTTCTTTTCTCCAACCTTCTGACTTATTCAACTTCTTATATTCAACTTTCTGTTCTCTCTCTCTTTCTTCTATCTTCTCTTTTCGCATTTATCTCTCCTTCTAGTGTCCTTACTTTCTTATTGTCCCTAAGCTCTTTTTCTTCTTCTTTCTCTTACTTACTTTCCATGTTCTTCTCCTCTTGTCAAAAACCTTTCCTCAATCTTCTTCTCTATGATTTTCTTCAGCTAAATATCTTGTAATTTGACTTCTTTCTTCTACTTCCTTTTCTTCTTCTTATCACTCTTTTAATCTTTTATATTGTCTTATTTCAATTCTTCATTCTATTCTCTAATCAATCTCAAGTTCTTCACTTTCGTTCTTCTTTGTCTCTTATTCTTTCTTCTTCACTTCTTCTCAAGCATTCTCTCTGTATCTCCTTACTGTATCTCAGTCTCTCTTTTTCATCCTCTTCTTCTTTTCTTTCTTCTCACTCTCTCTATTCTAGCTTCCTTCTTCTTTTCTGTCTCTCTTCTCTTCTCTTTCTTCACTTCTCTTCCTCCTTTTCTTGCCTTTCTCTCTTCTCTTTCATTTCTCTTCTTCTATCTTTTAGATTTTTTCCACCTCCTTTCTTCTTTTCTTGTCTTTCTCTTATCATTCTCTCTCTTTCTTTCTTTTTCTCCTTCTTATCTACTCTTTTCTGCTTCTCTTCTCTCTTTCTGTCCTCCTTCTTCTTCAATCTTCTTTTTCTTCTTCTTCTTTCTCTCTACTCTATCTTCTTCTCCTTTCTTTCTCTTCTCTTGTTTTTTTCTTTCTCTTCTCCTCTTGTTTCTTCTTGTCTTTTACTCACTCTGTTTTCTTATCTCTTTCTGTTCTCTCTTTCTCCTTCTTTTACTCTCCTGTCTTGTTTCTTCTCTCTTTCACTTTCTGCTCTCACTTTCTTTTCAGTCTCCTTCTTTTACTTCTTCCTGTCTTCCTTCTTATCTCTCTTCTCTTTATTCTCTCTCTCTCTTTTCCTTCCTCTTCTTGATTATTCTTCTTCTTCTCTTCTTTTCTTTCTACCTTTCTCTTCTCTCTCTTCTCTCCTTCTCTCAGTCTCTTCTTCCACCTCTTTCTTCAGAACTTTCTCCTCCCCCTTATTTTTACTCTCTTTCTCTCTCTTGTTTCATCTCATCTCCTTTTCTGGCTCACACTCTCTCACTCTTTGTGTCCTCTTCCTTCTTTTTTCTTTCTCTTTCCTCACTTGTCTTCTTCTCTTAGTCACTTCTTCTTTCCTGGTTTTTCTATTTACTCTTGAAACTCTTTTCCACTTGGCTTTCCTCTCTCTTCTTCTTTCAACTTGTATTCTATCTTTCCAATCTTCTCCCTTCTTCTGATCTTCTTCTCTCTTCTCTTCTTCTCTTCTCTCTTTTCTCTTGCTCTCTGCTTCTCTTCCATGTCTTCTTGTCTTCTACTCTCTCTTGCTTCCTTTCTTTTCTTCAGCTCTTTCTCTTCTCTCTTTTTCTTCTTTCTCTTTTTTTCTTTCTTTTTTACTCTCTGCCTTTGCACTCTCCTCCTCTCTCTCTCTCTTTCTTCCTCTATGTTTGTCTCTTCTCTCTCTTTCTTCTCTTTGAGCTTTCTTCTTCTTCTTCTTCTCTTCTCTTCCTCACTCTCTTCTCCTCTTCTCTCTCTTCTTCTCTTGTTCTGAATCTGTTCCTCTTTCTCTCTCCACTTTCGTAATGTCTTGTCATAAATTCTCTTCTCTTCCTCATTCGTCTCTTCTTCAATCTCTCTCTTATCCTATACTCACTTTCTTCTTCTTCACTCTTTCTTCTCTTCATCTTACCAAGCATTAAGGAATTATTGGAAATGTGTTTGGTATACTAAAGTAGTCTTCTTTATCTCAGGAGGGTGCAGAACCTTCCAAGACAACCACCTGAGGCCGTAAACACCACTGACACAGTAAATATGCCATGAGTCCGTTTTCTCTCCTGTGTATATATGCCCAAATCTAATGCCTTTTGCATGGTAACTGAGCTCTTGGCATACACTGTGGCTTTTAAAAGCTGGGGTGTGATAGCAAACTTGCAGAATTTCCCTTTCCTTTTTGAAGAATTTCAAAGATCTGTTCTAATGGTAGAATTTTTGCAACTTCAGCATATGAGCTCAGGGAGATTTCTTTTCGAGTACTTATGCCTTTTCTGTTAAATAAAAGGATGCTATGGGTTCCTTGCAGCATAAACAAATAGCTAGCATTGCTAATCTTATGCTTGGCGATATCCCTAAGCAAAGTAAGTGTTATTTGAACACATACACTGTGACAGTAGGTTACATCCCAAGAGCTGTCTGCCTAGTAAGTGCTAGCGTATGGGTAGTTTATACAATAAGGATACGCTGGACAAAAGAATGATTCATGTCTCACCTGGTATGTACTAGGATAGTGGGAGACTCCATTATCTTATTCAGAATGGCATGTGGTTTAAAAGCTGCTGTGGCGGCTCACCAAAGAAGACACAGAGGCATATTCATATGTGCAAACCCTGCCAGACCTCAGCAGAGGGAACCAATGTCACGGCAAGCACCATACTGGAGAGTGGAACCCTGAGCATCTCAGCTCAGGTGTTTCTATTGCTACAGAATTCCTCAGATGTTCCACTGATAGCACCTGCAGATCATGAGCAATCACATCCCTTACATAAATCCAACACTGGCAGACCATACAAAATTCCAAGGCCTACGCAGCCCTTTTCCCAACAGTGCACAAAACAATTATTTCACACATAACTAAAAACAAACTTCCACAACAACAGATGGCTTAACAGCTAAGTTCACTTTCTACTATTGCAAAAACCCAGGATCAATTCCCAGCACCCACACTGAGTGGTGCACAACTCTTTGTAAGTTCATTTCCAGAGGATACAATGCATTCTTCTGGCTTCTGCAAAGTGCCTTCATGTATATGGTGCACATTTAGACAAGCAAGCACGTGTATGCACAGAAATAAAAATTAAAAAAAAATACTTTTAAAAATCTCAGTCTTGCAAAAGAGGAGATATACACCTGATGGTTTTATATTATGAAAGTGATTGACTAGAGATATTTAAATATCTTGAGAGCATTCGGTTGACCAGTGATGAAGACTATGTTTGGTTCACAAGTCATAGTAACAACCTGATCTGGATTATAAGCTGTGAAAAACTGGAAACTTATTTGTTAGAATTCATGTTCAGTTTTCCCAGGAAGAAGAATTTCCACAGTGCATTATTCTCATAGTAAATTAAAGGAGATAATTTTTTCTTGTGTTTCTTCCTTCTAGCCTGATCTGTCATAATATCTCTTTAAAAAAAAAAAAAAAAAGATGTGATCCAAGTCAATCAATTTAAGGATGAGAGCTTAAGAAAGAATGAATGAATAAATAAATTAATAATAAATGTTCTGAAAACTCCAAGTTAACATTTTGACAAGAAATGCAACTATCACGCTGATTTACAAAATATTTATCATGGAAACTTACAATTATGCAGAAAATCAGAGTGCTGCGTATAACCACCTGGCTGGAGGGAGGTTGCTGTTGGCTTTAAGGGGAGGCAAGATGTTTCTATATGTTGGCTCGTTGTGTACACAGAAATTCTCCAGTCTCATCTAAGAAAATTGATTAGGGAGTCTTTTATTTGAGCAGAAAAATGAAAAGTGGCCAATTGGACAGCAAACCCTATCAAGAGGAGACCTGGAATCACTTTCTTGCTTCTTGATCATGATATAGCGTAGGGTGAAATCTAGACTTCTCATGTCAGCTGACTACTAGTAAGCCAAAGGGGGACTGCTCTTCATCCAGTCACTCATTATGTAATAACCCTTTGAGTATTGGGCACGGGAGAGGGGTGCTGGAGACAGTTGTGAGGAGATTCCCACCGCGATCGTGATTTAAAGAGAAGCCTGAGTTATAAGAGCCAAGAGAAGCTCGGTGATTGATCAGAAGGCAAGGTCTAAGAGATGTGAGACGAACAAGCCATTTATTGACTTAAGAAAAATAGTAGACGAATTTAGCATGCTTACTTGCTTGGTCCCTCAGTGTGTATTTACCACATCCGAAGTACTTTTAAATTGAAAGATTAAAATATATACTTAAAAGTTGTGCTGTATTTATTTTCAATATGCCGTATGTGGATTAAATATACAATACAGAAATTTCCAGAATGTTTGACTTTGCATGGAACAGATTTTCTCTGCTTGGATTTCCTTGCGGGATTCACGGAGTTACAGGATTAACTGCAACTTTGTCTTCATTGATTTCTCATAATGTTAGCTGTCTTCTCCACTTCCCTGGAGCTTGCACAAACCCTGGGTAAGGCTATCAGAGCAACTCGCTCCCCTAAATGGAGTCCATTGTTTCTAATTACTAATGATACCCTGAATGTATCAGTGAGAACTGTAGTTGGTGTGCAGTAACTATAATACGCCAACAGTCATGACTCAAATGAGATAGAAGTTACACTTCTCTCTCCCTTAAAAGTATTCTAAAGGTAGATGGCCAAGGATTGAGACACAAACATCCCAATAGTTCAGGGCAGGATTTCTTCTGTCAGTTGAATGTTTAGCAAGACTTTATCCTCACTGTCATTGCGTGGTTTAGAACGGCTGCCTCAGTTCCACCAGTGAGAGACTGGAGTTTCAGGAGCAACATCTTCACCCACTGAGCCAACGGAGTCAGTCCTCTTGAAAGAGCTTCTTCATAGGCCTTCAAAATGAGCTTATTCTCTTCCTCCAGATGAAAGGGAGAGCAGACACCCAATAGGAGATACTCACCTCAGAATCCTATTTGATGAGGACTAGACAAGTGTCAGATTCAGTCCCAGGAATCTTCACAGTGCTATTTCTATTTCATTTCACATTATTTTGTAAATTATCAGCTCTGCACAGACACACGCTGGAGAAGCAGAAGAAGGTTGTAGGCAGGTGCTGCCAGGAGTTTGCACGCAAAAATACTCCTTCCTTTATGTCTCTTTATACATTTGTATCCAAGGGCTTTCTACAGTCTACAGAGTGCAAGAAAGTCTTCTGTCTGCTACCTGTTCAGAGCCAGGCAGATTTGGGTGGGCAAAAGATCCTCAGACCTGCCCTCCGTTGTCTCTTCCAGCCTCCTTCCCTTTCAGGTTAGCTGCCCAGGTTAAGTCCATCTGCCCAGAGATTGCAACCAGGATCAAGAAATACATGCTTATTCGTTGCCTGCCCCAGGACTAGCTGCATCTAGCTGCTGCATTTATACCTCTACTGTGGCAAAATCAATTCAGAGATGAAGTCTTTCTGGCTTCCACAACCCCAAAGAGCAAGGGTGGGGTCTATGGAAAGGAAGGTATAAGACTGGACTTGTTTTATAAGCAAATATATAAATCACAGTTTTGTTACAGTCAATGTCTTTTGAACCCAATGGTGAGAGAGAGAGAGAGAGAGAGAGAGAGAGAGAGAGAGAGAGAAGAGAGAAGAGAGAAGAGAGAAGAGACACCCATTAACAAACTAGATTCATTTGCGAGTTACTGGTCCCCCAGCATTTTCTTGCTGCAGAGCCTTTTAAATCCTGGTTATTGTTTACTCTGCCTCTTTCTATTGTTTACTCTGCTCTAATAACTTTTCCCAGGAATAATTAGAGACTAAGTGTGTTTACTAATAACAATGTGTATTCAGTTTTTATGTGCTACACTTCAAAGGAAAACCAAATGTAAAAACTGAAAAACCCACAGTTTAAAAGTTAGAATCATCTTCAAGCTACTTGGACCTTCTCTAGTCCCTTGGCTTAGCTCTTTAGTCCAGGAAGAGATTGTTTCCTGGCATAAAATCAGCAGTTATTTGTCTCCTTTTATCTACATGTTTCATCAGTTCCTTCCTCTCTTGTAACACGCTAATACTAGTTCTATCCAAGACTAACATGTTATTAGCCACTTCTTAGGATGGCTGTCAAGTCTTAAAATAAGGTAAACATACAAAGTATTCAGTACAGATATATCACTCTTTCAAACATATCTGGTTTATAAAAATATTAAAGTAAATAAGACACTATTTTGAAGGAAAGCTAGTAATTTATTGATGACATTGTTGCTCCTGTCTTGGGTTCCAGATTTTTCTGAGAGATTATCACGGGCAGTCTGAAGGGAGGTGGATGGCTCATACGTTCAAACAGTTCGCTGCAGCAGCTCAGCAAGGAAGACTGTCCATTGTGGCATGGGCTATGATGGTGGTTCCCTCTGAATGCATTCAGAACTCCTCAGGTGCAGATCAAAAGCAATCAAACATCCCCCATAGAAATCCAACCCCTGTAGACCATACAAAATGCCAAGGCCTATGCATCCCTTTTCCAACAGTGCACAAAAACAGTTATTTTAAACACGACTAAAAATAAACTTCCACAGCACTTTACTACTGTTTTCCCCCCCACAGTGGGCTAAGCTCCACAAACTCTAAGTCAGAGTAAATCCTTTCTCTCTTAAGTTGCTTTGCTTAGCATCTTGCCAACTCAATAAATTTGCTTTTCTGCTCAAGCTTCATGAACACTAGCCTTAGGTTCTCCAAGAGCAGTGCTCATCCAACACGAGGACTGCAGGTTCCACACATGGAATGAAGACCAGAAGAGAGCACAGGGGGAAATCGTTAGCACACGGTACAGTATCCTTAATCTCCTCCAATGGAATAAATCTTAATTATGTTTTTAAAAACCCTCATCTAACCATTGATCTCCATTTTTATATTTATAAGGTCAAATGAGTCATTTATTTTTCAACCATTGCAGAAATGTTTGATGAAATACTATCCTATTCTACTGCTATACTCTCAGAATTTAGAAATAACTCAGTCCCTGCCCTCAGAGTGCTTCAAGACCCAAAACAAACAAACAAACAACAATAACAACAACAAAAAGATGGACAAACTTCTATTAATGCAATGAAATTTGTGCTATTATTGAAGAGTTGGCAAAAGGCTGAGCAGGGAGATCAATCCACCTACCAAAGCCCACAAAATGAGACCTTTAAAATAGTCACTTTTTAGTGTATAATTTTATTTATTTTATTTTTCTCCATTCATCTATAATGTATTCTTAATTTCTTAAATTAGCATACAAAATATTGCTTTACTATGGCATTTTCAAACGTAATTTGTCTTTATTGACCCTCCTCCTCCCTCTTCTCCCCCATCTACCTAGCCCCCTTGATCCCCAGGCACTCACAGAGACCTTCTTCCCACTTGTTACATGTGTCTTACTGCGTCCCTTTGCTTCCTTATCCCTTTATACGGTCCCTTTCTAGTTTTATGATCTATGCCCACACTCAAACACACATATGCACTCATATATAATCACCCAAAACTAGGATGTGCATGTGAGGCAGAACACCTTGGAGTCTGGAGAACTTTGCTTATTACACTAATTTCCAGGTCCACTTCAAATCTAATAATCATATGTTTTTGCATATGAAAAAAATCCCATTGAGTATATGTATCACATTTTTTTTACCATTCTTAATCTAGGTCCCAAACAATAGAGGACCTCACCATTCACTGGACTCTCAAAACTAATGGTTTAATCCTTAATGAGAACAACTCAGTGGCCTAGTGAAGTACTTTATATGACTATATGCTGTGTGTAAATATAACAGGAGTCAGATCTAGACACTAGCCACTCAGACTCTGAGATGACACAGCCTGCTAATGAGTTTACTCTTTGCTGTTGCAGTACATTTGTTAGAATTCTTGAGAGCAGTAGACTGATTAAATAATAATCATGGTCCAGCTAGACATTATTATTTCAAAGCAATCAATGCTTGCCTGAGACTTGAAGAATCCCATGGAAGTTGGAAATGAACAATGATCCATAAAATATTCCTGGCTCTTTTCCATGGAGGCCAAGTTTACATCAGCTTGGATCATGGTGTCTACCTTTGCTGTATCAGGTCAACTCAGAGAGAAGAAGAGAGGCATGACTAGGGCAATGGTCACCTGATTTGTTAGAGTTTCACTCAGAACATTGCCTATAGCCCTGGTTGTAGAATTCCACTTCTTTTACTCAATTTATTTTGGATGAAAATATACATAGATAGTAAAATAATAGCATATCCATTTAAATGCTGCTTTTCATAGACTGATAGCTTCAGTCATAGAGTGTCACCACAGAATCCTCTTTGAAACTTGAGAGTGCAGAAGTGTTTACAAGTACTGCTTACTGTTTTTCTGATTCTGAACCTTCTTGTATTGTGTGGCTTTACCTTATACAATCTCTTCCTATGTTCCCTACTCAAAAACCACTCCATCTTCCTAAATCACTTACTCTCAGCTTAAGATAAAATTTAATTCTTTTTTGGCCTAAAAGAGATGTTGTGGTGGTTTGAATAAGATTGGCCCCCATAAGCTCATATATTTGAATGTTTAGGGAGTGGCATTAGGAGGTGTGGCCTTCTTGGAAGTATGTCATTGGAAGTGGGCTTTGGAGTTTCAGAAGCTCAAGCCAGGCTCATTGTCACTCTCCCTTCCTGGTGCCTGCTGTCTGGATGTAGAACTCTCAGCTACCTCTCCAGCACCACATCTGCCTGAGTGCTGCCATGCTTCCCACCATGACAATAATGAACTAAACCTCTGAATTGTAAGCCAGCCCCAACTAAATGCTTTCTTTTATATGAGTTGCTGTGGTTATGGTGTCTCTTCACAACAATAGGACATTAACTAAAACGGATGCCTTCACCCTGTTTACTCAGTTTATTCATGTACTTCTTACAATCACACACACACACACACACACACACACATATCCCACACACACACCACACAACACACACATACAACATACATGCACATATATCACTCCTGAACACCTAGTATATAACATCCATACACACATTATACATATATACATACAACACAAACACATGGCATATATGCACACACATTGCCATACACACACACCACAACAATATGTACACATGAAATATACATACATACATACATACCACAAACAGAACACAGACGTGCGCACACACACACACTTTCATAACAAACACAACATGCACACAGAGAGTACCATTTTATTTGTTCTTACTATGGTTAAGGTGATATTTGTTTATTTCCTGATTTCCTGTGTCTCATCTGATATGGTCCAAGTTAATTAAAATTTCTGATAATAGTAATTTCACACCTTCAATGCAAAGGGAGGGTGGGCATAATTGTCAGAAAGTGGTGTACTTTGCTGAAAACCAGGCCTAGACTGCAGAAATAATAGAATGAGTACCATCAATACAAACTCAGAGCAATCTTCCAGAATGTGAATAAGCTCAATTAAGTCCAGCCATGTTTTTTTTTTCTGTTAACACCTTCTATATAGTTATCATGGTTTCTACAAGCCAGTATGAATCTTGCATCATCTAAAGCAGTACAGATCATGTCAATACCAAGATGTGTGGGAAACTAATATTACCCTCAGTTCCCTGACTGAAGCCAAAAAGTACTTTTTATGATAATGAGTCAGAACCCTAATTCAATTGAGTACTTACTCGACAAACATTAAGGACCTTCTCCAGTTAGCAGGAATTATAGGTTCCTCTGGTTTTCCATTAACAGTAACAAAACCTGTTTATAAGAGAAATTAAAAACAGACACCTTGTTGGCTTATGCATTTACAGATGTTTTGTTTTTCTCACATAAAAGCTTCTTTTAATCAAGTCTGTCCCTAACATGTTAGGCTTAGACCACAAATATTAACCTAAAATCTGTCTTGAGCATTCCACTTTAACATTGAAAACTCCAGATCTGCTGGGCCAAATCTCAGCCTGTAACACAACAGGTCTCACCTAATTGTCATAGAAAGGACTTCTGTGTTCAACAGGCCATAAGGACAGAGACATCTACTTTACCCAAGGAGCTGCCCAGGGAGTTGAACATATGTTACTGTTTTTCAATCTAGAAAACTACCAACTCTGAGGAAGAGATGGAAAGTCTATATAATTCTCAGGGAATGAAAGAGCTAAAAGAAAAAAGTGGCTGGGCATCAAAGAAAAGAAAAAAGTAGGGGGTGTGAGGCAAGGTAGAATGAGAGAGTCTACCCAGTTCACCTTTGTATGAGGCGCATTGTTGCACGGGTTCAAGTTTGGTGCTCAATGGAGACACTGTGTCAGATTTTCTTTTGGATAAGTGATTTAGTGGCACGGACAAATAGGCAGCAGCATATCAGAGGCAGGGGCTTTGGGGAGAATTCAGACCCATGTGTTGGGGCCTGAATCTCTTCTTACAGATTGCGAAGAAAGGGGCAGGTTCTGTGTAATGTGGTTGATGAGGAATTCAAAGCATGGGCCTGCAGCCAGGCTGTCCCTGATTCCTGAGTGATGGGAGGCAGGGGAGGGGATCCCAGGAAGGAATGTGTGACTGAGGATGCTGGGGAAAGGGGAACATTTGGTTAAGTCGTACCCATTGTGTAGGTGAGGAATGTGCTGGCGCATGTAGCCTTCTGTTCTTCCAGAGTCTGGCAGCTGGGGTCAATAAACTTACTTAGAGAAATGAAACAGGCACTCATCAACCTCCTGTAATCTGGGCACTAGGCAAGTCTCTTAAAAGCTTAGGGATTCATAGACAGGTGTGAGGCTTGCCATAAAGGGTAAGCCCTTGTATGCAGGAATTTGTGAGTTTCTAAGACATGAGGGTTTTCCAAGGAAATAAAAGTCAGGGACTTTAGAGAATTTGGAGATTTAACTTGGTGGTAGATGGCTTGCCTAAAAATTACAAGGCTTTGGGTTTGGTCCTGGGCACTGAGATAGATAGATAGATAGATAGATAGATAGATAGATAGATAGATAGATAGTTAGATAGAAAGAAAAATAGATAGATGATAGATAGATAGATAGATAGATAGATAGATAGATAGATAGATAGATAGAAAAATAGATAAAGAGCTGGTAGCCATACCATCTCAAGGGATTAATCCCACTACCAACATGACTGGACATGAAAGTGTCTTCTCTTCTGATAAGTGTACAGACCAGAACTGACTAGTGTGTCTTCTATGGTCAGTCGTAAGGCCACCAGCAGATTCAGCAAAGTTACTCCAGACTCCTAAACCACAACACATTGTGAGATAATAAATGTTTTACTGTAAGTCACTAAGCTTGTGATAACTGTATTACATAGCAAAAGAAAATAGTTTCAAGCTGGAGTTAAGGCCTGAGGCCAGGAGCTTTCAGGATTCCCAATTTTCTTTTTTTAAGTTTTGGGATAATGACATAGATTTTACCAGTTGAAGATCCCTTCTCTGAAATTCTAAAATCCAAAATGCTCCAAACATCTCAATGTCAATCAGCCCTCAAACAACTTCAGGTTTTGTGTATTGTGGATTTGGGATCTTTGCATTAGAAATGATTCTTCCTGTTTATCACTCTCTTCTCTCTTGGATCACCCCTCCTTGCATCTCTCAATGACTCCATGAGCTACCCACCTTCTCAGAACCTCCCCCTCCCAGCCCTCACAGCACTGCCCCTCAGCGTTCCTCCGCTGGGCTTACTTTCTGATGTGCTTGCTCCAACCCATCCTGCTCACCCATTGCTGGGCACTGGGTTGCATATTTGAAAAGCTGGTCTGCTACTCTTCTTTTTCATATTATTTTCCACTGAAACTGGAACAAATAGCCACAGTTTATTACCTTAAAACCACATAGATATCTTATCTCAGAGTTCTAAAGTCAGGAGTCCAGAATTGGCTGTGTGCGGCTACCATAAAGGTTTCAGTGGGGTTCTCTTGCAGCTGTAGGGGAGGATCCATGCCCTAGTTTCTGTAGGATGTCTGCACTCCCTGGTTTATGGCCCCATCCTTTCCACAAAGATGAGCTGTGTCCTGTAATATTGCATCTGCATAATTGTTTATCTCTTCTGCCTCTCTCCTATTTTAAAGACCTTTTAATGAGGCTACACAGAGCCCACCAGATATTCCAGGATAACATTTTTATCCAGATCAACTGACGAGTAATTCTTGATTCCATCTGAAATTAGAATTCTGTATTATGAGACAACCCTGTAACGTCTGAGGAATGAAAGGTAGACATCTTTCTAGGGTCAGAGAGAGAGAAAACTTAATGGGTAAAGGTACTTGCCCTGAAGCCTAACAACCTGAGTTCAAGTCCTTGAACCCACACAGTGGGAGGAGAGAACTGACTCTTGTAGATTTCCCTCCCACCTCCATAGATGTGTTACTGTACAGACACATAAAACAGACAAACAAACAAACAAATAAATAAAGTGATTATCTTTTGGGGAGCATATTTTAGCTAACCACAGCTTGTAAGAAATGTTTAAAAGTGACCATTGAGGTTTCCTGACGATAATCACTGATAGTGGTTTCTAGAAATAGTGAATATGCCTAGGAAAATTTGTACCTTAAAGATACCTCTATAAAATAAATAGAACTTCCATCTATGAGAAATACTCCCCAAAAGGCAAAGAATTTTCTAACACTAGGACAAGTCTAGAAGAGAGAGATTCTTTATGCAAGACGGCATTTAATGATTCATAAATCACATCATAAAAATGGCTGCTCACTCTGCCCACTTGTAAAAATATTTCCCATTTTGGTCTTCATGGTCCACATTAGTATTCTATTGTCATAATAAATAGGTTAGTGGTTGTGGGGTCCAATGATGAGATAGTTAAAAGGAAAAGCAAGAAGGCTCCCCACAGAGCTGGCATAAGGACTGCACTACCCTAGGGGAAGACAAAGCAAGGTACTCACTCAGCCAGTGGGGACAGCCAAACAGTTCTCAGGTTCAGGGGCTCAGTTCTGTGACTCCCCAGTGTGTACCAATTATCTCAATGGGAGTTTCGAGTTTTCTGATAAATCTTCAAACAAAATTAATTTGAATGGCTTTAATTAGCCTTAATTATATTATTCCTATTATTATATGTGCTTCTTCTCAGAGGTTGATGAGAAAATACTTTCAGGAAATCCACTCAAGAGGCAAAGGAAAGCTACAAGAATTTAAAACCACTTGGAGATGAATTGATGTTGTGCTGTTTTATTATGGTTCTGAGATCAAAAATAGATCAATTATCAACTACAATGGAGTGGTGTGTTCTCAGACATAGCCAGGAACTAAAAGAAAAAAAATAAAATAAAATATTAGTTTATTTCTCTTGAAGATGTCCGTTTCATTTCCTCCCTAATACACAGTGAAGAAAGAGGAAAGCATACACAATAGTGTTGTTTTCTGCTTTTTTGTTGTTGTTTGGTTTTGTTTTTTTTTTGTTCAGGTTTTCCTGGTCTTCCAATTCATGGTTCTGAGAACTGTCCTTTAGGTCACTGTTTCAACTCCTTTCTCCCTTCTTTTTTTTAATCTGGCCATGGTTGTCAAAAGGAAATTAATCTTTTGCAGCCAAATGAAATTTGGGCTTCCCAGCACTAGTCACTAATGAAAAATGCATTAATGGCAAGCATCAGAGAAACCCCTGGCTCTCAGTACCAGAGGGTACATTTAAATAATTCTATGAATATAGATCAATAAAACTAATTTACTTATAGCCTTTTGTGTGCAGGATTTAAATCTGAATAAGAGTCATTTGTATTACAATGTTTTGTATTAATTTGAGGTATCTATTGTTTTACATATTAAATTAATCTTGGTCATAAGATGGGACTTCATATATGATATTAAAATATGAGGCTTGGGATTTGATATTAGTAATGCTATGATTTTGTAATTCAGCATGGTTTGCCTGGATGTCATTTAAAAGGCTTGGAGAGGTCCCAGAGGGCCAGCACTGAGACGCCAGGGTGAAATTGGAGAGAGTGCAGAAGGCTTTAATATTCAAGCACACAGCATATCAGCTGCAGTAGCCAAAGTCCATCTGGGACTTGGGGAGGCTTGGAGTGGCAGCCTGCTGAGGAGGGATCGGGGGTTGGTATTCCGGAGACCCCTAGAGTCCAGAACATCACGTGCTGGCTACGGAATACGAATATCCTGACTCAGCTATTGGCACCGAAAGGTTACTTCCTGATTCTGTGGAGGTAATTATTTATTCATCGAGTGCATACTCAGTACCTTCTCTTATTCGGTGCAGAGAAACCCAGGTTACAATAAGGCCAGGAGAGCTTAAAACAGACAGGCAAATCACCAGGCAACTGGGATCCAACAGAGTTAGTCTTGAGCCAGGAATAAACATGGGTTTCAAAAAGCATTTATAAACCTCAGCAGCTCAACGTCTTCTGAACTTACTTGCCCATGGAATCTTAAGGAAAAAAATAAAAGACTGCCGATATCCTTTATCTATTCTAATATATACTGTTTACAAGACATCGTTAACCAAACAGCAGTGGTGAAAGTTAGAAATCAACCCAGCTCTACCCATTGCTAGAGAAACAAGAAAGTCTCCTTAGCTCCATGACCTCCTCAGCATCCTTCAGTAAAAGTGTTCTCTGAGCATTCTGAGAGTAATCCCTGTTCTTGGATCATAAACTGTGGGAACTGCCTACATTGGCATTTTGCCATGGCTGGGAGATCAAAAATAAATAAGAATTCCCTGAGGAACAATGACAGTTCCAATGTCTTTGTACTTTTTGGGTATTTATTGGAAACCACACAGGAACACAGAGAAGTATCTCCTGCACCAGTAAAATCCTCTGATCCCTTCTCTGATTCAGTTATGATAATTAGAAGAGTGATGACCTTTAAGTTTAAGTACTCTGTGCATTTATATCTTTTTAAAAATTATTATTGTCGGGGCTATAGACATGGCTGGATGGTTAAGAACGTTTGTTCTTCAAGAAAACCTAAATTATGTTCTCAACAAACACCTCAATGGCTTCTCATAACTATTTGTAGCACCAGTTGTGGGGGATCTGAGCCCCTCTTTCAGCTTCCAAAGACACCTGCGTATATGTCACACACACACACACACACACACACACACACACACACACACACACACAGATACATTGCTTTTAAAGCTATTTTTTTGCCAAGGAAATGCTAAGAAAAGAATGTACGTATTGTGTTCCCACAGCGCCTTTTGTTTTTCTTTCTCGTTTTTCTTTTTCTTTTAATGGCTCTACACAGGCAGTCTGCCTTCTCTTTATTTTCAACAACTGCTTCTTATCATCGCCAGGCAGACATACTACCTTCTTTGTGGACTCAGTAAGATATTAAAATGAATAGTGGCTTCTTCAAAATTATTAAGGTTTTTAAAAAATTTTTGAAATGATGTTTATGAAGACATCTGTATGTATGTGTATGAAGTATATGCACACATTTGCTTTATGGAGTGGTGGCCCTGCATGTGTGTGGAAGCCAGAGGGCAGTAGATATCCTAATCAGCCACTCGCTGCCTTCTCTTGGGACAGAGTCGCCTACATGGCGCTAAGCTGATAGCCCAAAATCTCCAGAAAATCTTCTGTCTATGTCCTCCACATCTCTGAGGTTACAGGCATGCAGACAACTCTCAGATTTGTAAATGGGTGCTGGGACCCATGACTCTAAGGTAGATGATGCCATTCTACCCTTGTTTCCCTGAGCTTAGAGTTCAGTAAGAAAGATACAAAAGTACATGGTCCATATATATGGACTGTATTCAGTATATATACTAACAGAGGCAAAAACATTGGCATCAAAAGGGAGACAATGAAGCTAGATGTATAGCTCTCAATGACAAAGTATCTGCCTAACATGTGCAAGGCCATAGGTTCAACCCCCAGTACCACAAAAAGGGGGAGGTAAATATTTTTTCCTCTGATGTATGCAGGAATCTACTCTCAAAGAGTGTTGTCTCCAACCTGTCTTCACAAAGGTCTTGAGGAATGTAAATGAGTTTTCCTGGTAGATGAACTGCACCTTTAAGTGGTATGAAAAAGCACTATCACTCAAGGAGTTGAGAGGGCTGAAGGATTGGTGTAACAGAATTAAAATAAGGAGATATACAAAAGCTTCTTTGTAATCATAAGCTCTGAACTTATTTGGTGTATTACATGCACCTTGGAAACAAGGTCTGGCCGTAGATCAGCATTAGTTAGAATGGCCATTTCTCTCCCATTTCATATCCTCATAAGTTCTAATGTTCTAATCTTTCGACAAATCGCAAAGACGTGTGGTACTATTGTATCTATACACATTACTGCAGGGAAAACATCTCTATATCAGCAACTGGAGAAGTGAAGTATACATCTTCATATATGCAAATGAAAATATATGTTCACAGTCAGCTGTCAGGGGTGAAGCCATTAACAAAGGCATCGGTGATTATCATCAACATTATCATTTCTATCTTAATTTTTCAGCATAATTAATAACAATATTGCCTCACATATATAAAGGGCCTCCCACAGTTTAAACCATTTTCACTATCTTCCTGCACACTATTGTCCTAGTCAGTGTTCTATTGCTGTAAAAAGACTCCATGACCATAGCGACTCTTATAAAGGAAAACATCTAACGGGTGCTAGTATAATAGTACATTGCTGTGATGGCTCAGCAAGGAGGCAAGGAGGCATTTTCCTACTTGGAAGCCCTGCCAGACCTCAGAAAAGGAAACCACTGTTGTGGCCAATGCCATATTTGACAGTGGAATGCTGAGCATCTGAGCACAGATGATTTTATTCATTCAGAATTCCTCAGGTGCAGATCATAAGCAATCAAACATCCCCTACAGAAGTCCAACACCTGTACAGAAGTACAGACAATACAGAATGCCAAGGCCTATGCATCCCTTTTTCCAACAGTGCACAAAAACTATTATTTTTAAATGCAACTAAACATAAACTTCCACAAAGGCTAGCTTACAGTTTTATAGGTTTAGTCCATTCTCATCAGAGAGGGGAGCATAATGGCACATAGTCAGACCTGATGTCTGAGAAATAGCTGAGAGTTCTACGTCTTGATCTGCAGGGAAGAAGAAGAAGAAAGTGACTCTGGGCTTGGAATGGGCTTTTGAAACCTCAAAGCCCATCTCCAGTAACACACTTCCTCCAACAAGGCCACACCTCCTAACCCTTTCAAATAGTGCCACCCCCTAAGCTTTTAAATATCTGAGCCTATGGGGACCATTCTTATTCAAACAACCACAACTATCTAATTAAATACTCAAAATTTCTATTAGAAATAAAATTAATATTTTTGCTATCTGAATGGGGAAAACAGATCTAAGAAATGAGAATTATCAAAGGACACAGATAAACAAATCACTGGTGGTGAAAAGTCCCCAGCCTAGTATCTTAGTTTCTGGATTTAAGTTCTCTGATGCCTACAACTTTCTCTCATTAAATATAGCCACACAGGGTACAATATTCAGGCAAAGAAGCTAATCACAAAACAGTCTCTCAGGGGATCTAATGCCTTAAAATGGAAGAGATCTGTGGGTTCTCTGAGAGGCTTAGGAAAACAACAGTGCCTTCCTAGAATCTTTGAAGAGATCATCACTGTGTATAATCAAGGGCTTCACCCTGAATTTGAAAGACAGGTGAATCAGGAAAGGGTAAATAAACACCAGGCAATCAGCCTAATTATCTCCTAACTCTCCAATCAGGTGTGGCTTCAAGTATATCCTCTACTCCAGACACATAACACCGAGCTATACTTAACAACTTATTTTTGATAAAGTGGGGTTATGCATCGAATGGTCTCTAAAGTCAAATGAGAGAAACTTGATAAAATCCGCTACTCATTCTCATTTTTGTTCAGAGAATGAGATGTGCTATTTCAACTTTGTTAAGGTATAATTCATACACAATTTCCATTATCTAATTCTGTTTGTGAGGTTTTCAGTGTAGTTAGAGGGCTAGGCAACTTTGGCAGTAGTCTATTGTTGAGTGTTTTTAATCATCAAATAATGCATCATATGCATTAGCAGTCCATTCTCCATTGCCCACCTCACCACGGTACTGGGCCATATTAATCTGTATTATTTTTCTGTGGAGTCGTCTACTCTTGGCATTTCATATTTATTGAATCCTATGATGTGTGTATTTTTATGAATGGTTTATTTCACTTAGGATAAATGCTCAAATTCTTCCAGGTATACTCTGTATCATTAATCGTTATGTGCTGTTTCCTAGAGAGTTGCAAGCATGTTGTCATACCAGATAAAAGACTGAAGGCCCACCAAAGAAATTATTACACCCACATCTGGCTTTGTGAGTAGTAAGTTTATTGGGAATACTTACATAAACATGTGTAAGGCTTTACTTTGCCAGAGCATATGCCACTCAAAGACAGCTGCAAAGCTCGGAAAAGCTCTTTCCCTGGAGTGCCCTGCACAATTTGCAGGCAGCTCTACAGAAGAGTCTCCTCTTCCTAAACAATTGTTTTCTGTTTATGTAGCCTTCAGGAAGGGCTTTTTGTGAATCTTATAACATTATAAACTTTCTGATTCCTGAAGGTTTTATGAGCTTTCTAACTTATTTTCCTTCCCTCCCTGAGCCTTAGGCACTTCCTGCCCTTCCAGAAAGAAACATTTCAATTTGGAGGAAATACTTATCCAACCAGGAGTCATGCCTTTGAAAGTATACTAGGGTTCTATCGTATTAATGACTATATTTTATTATACAGTTATTTGATGAACCCCTGGGCTGTTGTTAATTTGTGGCTATTACAAATCATGCTGCTAGAAAGATGTGCATAAGTTTTGTGTGGCTGGGTATTTGCATTTCTTTACAGAATTTCTAGGATATATGGCCACACTTCATCGTTTTGGGAAACTGTCAAACTTTTTTGCAAGGGCACTGAATTTTCATTCTCATCAGTAATATATGGGGACATCAACTTCTTAATTTCTGCAGCAATATGTGTTCAGTTTGTCATTTTGCTTTGGTTTGGATTTTTAGTGAGTTATGAACTGGTATCTGTGCTTTCATTTACATTATCCCAACAGTTAGTAAGGTTGAGTATCTTCTCATCTCTTTGTACAGTTTCTTAGGGGAAATATCTAGTCACATCCTTTGCTCATTTTTTTTATTGAGTTATTTGACTCTGTATCACTGAGCTGTAAGACTTTTGACTGTATTCCAGAGTCAAGACCCTCATCAAAGATATGATTGGCAGGTATTTTCTCCCAGTAGAGACATGTCTTGATTCTCCTCATTCATAGCAACATTTGTCACTGTCAGTGTTTAGGGTTTTATTCCATTCTGTTTTTCCATTCTCACAGATAAGCTATAGAACTCTGTTGTTGCTTTGATGTGAAATCCCTAATGATTTAGGATGTTCAGTAGTTTTCATGGGCCTGTTTCCCCATGCAAATATTTTCTGCAGCAAGTTCACATTGAGTCTTTAAAGGTGGCCTTTCTGGTTATATGTTTTATTTTCTACTTTCTTTATTTGGTAACTTGTACACAAACCTTCTCACCCCTGGACTCTGCTCTTCTAATGCTAGGCCAGGGTGATCTTTATCACTAGCCTTTCCTTTTTTCTTGCTAGTTTATAATTTTATCTGCACTTTTCTCCTTCAACATTTTTTGTGATATGTGATAGGCTTATAAAAACCTTTGTGTATCCTTCTTGCTAAACATATGATGTAGAAAGAAGGGGAGTGTGAACTGTCAAATTTAAGAGAACCAGGAATTTCTGGTTTTGCAAATTCCCAGAGACTCTAAATGACAAGCATCATTGCAACTAAGAAAGCTTTGAAGCTAGTCATTTTGACAGTTATAAACAAAGCATCTACGACAACTAAACACATCCTTATGTGTCGGAAAGCTGCTCTAGCCTTTAGTCAGTGTACAGAATAATGGGTTTCATGAGGACATACTCACATATATGTATATATATTGATTATTATACTTTGCTCATATTTGCTTCCCAATGCTCCACTTGGGTTCCCTCCCACTCCCACCGGTCTACTTCTATGCCACAAACTGTTCCCCCTTTGATCTCAGCATACACATGCACACACACATACATATGTATATGTGTGTGTATGTATGTATGTACATATAATATACATAAAAGATAAAATATTACATATTTTAGACATATTTTTATTTTTCTTTGGGAAACAGCCATGATGATTGATGGGTGGTGGTAAATCTATGCATGCTAACACTTGTTAGAAATGGCTCATTTTTCTACAAAGAGATGAAGAAGGGTGTATGGCAGATTTAGGAAGTACTGGACTTGTTTGTATACCACGTCGTGATAATGGCAGGTGTCTGTATATATGACAAGGTAAGTTTGTACAATTGAATAATGTGTAGTTTATTTTGGTGTGAAGTAAACCTAAGACACATTCTAATTCTTTCTCTGGTTCCTTCTCACACCCTGCTTTATTTTAGAATTTAATTTCTGTAACTGAATATTTTCTATATAGATTATATTCCAAATATTTATTTTAACTTCCAGTTTCTACTTTATTTAAATTTCCAATTTTTGTTTCATCACACTTAGGATTTGAATCCGTTAGAATTCCAAAGATGTATTATGGCTCATAATAATCTCCTAAAGTGGTAAATTTCTGTGTAAATTTGAAAGAATACACGTATTCTTCTTGAGTGAAGTATTCTGTAAGTGTTGACTGAGCTCAATTATTTGGTAGTATTGTCTGGTATATGTTGTCTATATTTTATGAAACTGGTTTAGTACCTGTATATGAATATATTATTCCTGTTCTATCAGATCCTGAGCGAGTACTGTGACTCAACTAAATAATGGTAGGTTTGTTCATTATTTTTCAGTCCTAACAGTCCATGCCATGACCCACTTATCACTTGTAAACATTTCTCAATACACTTCCTTGATGCCCTGATCATTTGCTGCCATTATCATCCTTATCCCCATTCCTGTGTAATGTAATGTAAACTCTGTCTCCTTGTGGGTTAGCATTTCCATGACTTCTCGCTCTACACCTTGAGAGTGTTCACATGTTTAAATTAGGCCTCACACTGACAATTATCTAGATGTTATTTTTGGAACAACTCTACCTTTTCTTTACAGTTCTTGTGCTTAGTTGACATAAGCTTGTCATAATTACCAATACGGTTGACTTAAAATCTCCATTTCATTCACTGTGTTTTCTATTTTCCAACCTATTGTTACTCATTTCCTTCTTGCCTGTTTTTCAGAAGAATTAGACAAGTTTTATAAATTACTATTTATAATATTGACTTCCTTCTGGCTTTTTTTGTCATTGATATGGCTGCTCTATGGCTACACTGCACACCTGTCATTCCCTGTATTCTACCTCCAAGTTAAACATCATTTTGTATATAATAAATTGTTGTCATAGAAACAGATGTTAAAATATCTCCTGACATCACTTACTTTTTATATTTTACCTGAATGGTAGAAAACTCCAAATTCATTTCTTAAAATGTTTAATTACGTTATTTTTAAGTGAATAAAATATGTTTAAAAATCCTTCCATATTTACTGAAATATTGACCATATTTACTGCTGTTTATTTCTTTCTTAAAATACAAATGCAGATATTTTCTTTCCACCTAAAGATTTTTTTCTGGACTGGAAAGATAGCCCAACAGGTCCTGAGTTCGATTCTCAGGACCCATGGAGCAGAAGGAAAGAACTGACTCTCTCAGGCTGCCTTCTGACTTACACACAATCATAGTGACACATTTTCTGTGGTACATATTTGTTGGTGTTTGATTTTTTTTTTCTTACAAGTCCTTGGTTTTCTTTCTTTTTTGAGGAATTTCAGTTCTGTATATTCTAGGCTGAATATTTTTCTCTTCAAATTCTTTAACTGCAATTGCTTGACATGTGTAATTTCCAAAACGAAATCAGCTGTCATTCTTACCAATATTACTTTATACTGCATATACATATGGGTTCTTTTCTGCTGTTCTTTTACTATTTAAATTATTGTCTTATTTTTATTACTGTCTTGAATACTTGAATGAGTTTAAATGTAAAACTTACTGTGTTTGTGATGGTTTGGGAGATGTGGGTTTGCAATATTCATCAAATTTGTAAAATTTGGATCTGATATATTCTCTGATTGTTAGTTTCAATTGTGATTTGACAAAATGATGAGTCACCTGGGAAGGAAGGCTCAATGAAGGATTACCTAGATTATATCATCCTGTGATCATGTGTGTGAGGAATTATAATGGTAACACCAATTAAGGTAATGGGATGATTTTCCCAGTGCAGGTCAATTTTAATTTCTCATCACCATTTCCACACACCAATCTGTCTAGATTCTGAATTCTTTTCTGTGCTGTGCTGGGAGAACTCTAGACAGAATCTGAGGCAGCACAGGACTTCTTTCAACTATTTCTAGTTTCCCAGGGGTAATAGTTCTGCACTGGGTGGCACCATTCCCTACAAAGAGAGCTGTGAACTGTATAAAAGTATAGGAAGGGAGCTGTGGGCAGACAGGCATTCTTTGCTCACTGTTTCTTGGCTATGGGTGCAGTGACTATTTGTCTGGAACGTCTTCTCTGTGACTTCTCTGAAAATGATGGACTGTAACTCTGAACTTTGAGTTCTTTTGTCAGAGTGTTTAATCACAGCTACAGAAAAGGAGTCTAAGGATTATTCATTTTTTTCTGTCCTCCTCAGATTGCCTTTGGGACTGCAGTTGCACTTGTTACAGATTGTCTGCTGTCGTGGTGCAGTCAGGAGGATTTGTTTGGTCTTATTCTCCTTTAGCTTCAATAGAACAGTTTTCTTTTTTCTATTTGTATGTTAACAATTTTTTTTTAGCAATGGCCATCATGATCTTAATCCATTACGTAAACTATATTTTAACTTCAATTCTGTACTTTTTATCCCTAATATCTTTCATTTGGACTATTTTTATAATTTCTATTTTATTTGTATCATGTTATAGTGAACTTACTCTTTTGCTGTTAACTACAGTATTTTTCTCAGTTTTGAGTCTGTTTATATTGAATGATTATTTCCTTGCTTGAGCACATTTTTTTCTGCTCATGTGCATGTCTGATAATTCTTATTTGTGTGTCAGACATTTTCAGTTTTATGTTGCTAGTTTCAGACTTTATTTTAGGAGGTAGTTGTTTGTTATTAATTACTTTGATCCCTTTTAGTCTTGCTTTGTTGAGAAAAATCACGTGAACTCTTTAGAGCTGATTAATTTCCACAGACAACACAACATCTTTGTGAAATTCTTCCAAATGACCCATGCTTTCCAAGGTCTTCCTATAGCTGAAAATATAAATTACGTCCAGCTCTCTGAGTTCTAAAGATTCATCATACAATCTCTTTGCCTATACAAAATGCAATCGCTTTTCCTATACAAAAATAACCTTGTTTAAAAGTAGGTTTATCTTTTTTCCCCTCAAGTGTCCACAGATCACTCCTGAATCAGTGGTTCAACAATATCCCTCTGCAGACTGCTGCAACTCTCTGTATAAATCACTTCTTCTCTGGTACTCTGGTTGAAAATTCCAGCTACCTTCCCCGTTCATCTGTCTCTGTCTTTTCAATTAAGTGAGACCACTAGGCTCTATTTGAGTTATCCTGTTCTGTGCTACAGGGTAAAAACTACAGGCAGAATTTGGAGCAGCACAGGACACTTTTCACTCATTTTACATTCCCCAGGGACCCTAGTTCTGTAGTCTCTGTTGTGCGGTGAGTAAAAATAGTTGTTTCGGTTGTCTTGTGTAGTTTCCTTGTTAATTTAGAAAGGCAGACATGAACACTAGCAATACATTGTGGCTGAATGGGAAGTTCCACATTTTTTTGATAGCAGTCTTATGCAAAGTTATTCACCAGCACGATGCTCAGTTTCTTATTTTATAAATGATAATAATAATAATGTCATAGTAATAATATATTTCACCAGATTATAGTGATGGGTATATCTATTTAGGGTTATACTTGAACTAATATCTAGGTAAACAGTCATTTCTTTTAGTAATTGGAAGACTTAAGACTTCTCTACATTTACCCAAATTACTTCATATCCTGAATAGAGTCAGCTGAAGCACACATTTTATCTAACAATGACCCTTCTAGTTCTAGCCTAAAGTGATCTTTTCTGTCTCCAAAATCCTTTGCTAGGAACTGGGGAAGTAGCTCTGTTGGTAAAGTACTAACCGCACAAGCATGAGGACCTGAGTTCAAATCCCCTGCACCCACTTTAACAGCTTATAATCCTAAAGTGGGGAAGTAGAAACAGGAGGAGTACTAGGACTTCAGGCTAGCAAATCTGGCTAATCAGTGAGTTCCTGATTCAGAAAGAAACCTTGGTTTCAAAAACTGATAGGCAGGGCATTTGAGGACGATAACCAGTTTTGGCATGTGACCTCTGATCTCTGCACACACATAATTGTGTGAATGTATACTCTCATACACGTGTAAGCACATGAATCTTTTAGTAACTATTGCTCATAAATTTTCTTTAGTAAAAGACACAGATATGTCCTTTAATAGCATAACTGCTTTTATTGCAAAACATAATTTAAATACTTGGTTGTCAAACCTAGAAATGCTGTTTAGACCTTTATTGTTGGATATTATCTGCTGTTTATAGCCTTCCTGTCTAACAAGATGTGAGCTTCCATAGAACTGAGAAGTATGCAACTCGTCACAAATACGCTAATCTCCCTACAGCTGCTGAGTCAATGTCTAAAACACATTGAGAGAAATTTTAAAATTTCATTTTGACACATCATCAAGGAGACTGTTTATTCCTCCATATCTTCTTCTTCATTTTGTCTTATCTACATCATCCTGAAAGGCTCAACTTTTAATGTTAGAGAAGATATCATGTTGATAGATTTGACATTTACACATTGCTCCTGGCAAAGGCTCACCCTTTCCTTTGCAAATCACCTCCACGTTATTAGCTGCTTATCTTTCCTTTCTGAAGGCCAGTCTATCTCCATCTTCAATGAAAAAAATATGTGAGGAGAAGACAGAACCAAGAAGAACATATGAGAAAATCCATATCACAGACACCAGCGAGCCTCATGGCTGAAGAGCTATGTCACATTTGACACTCTTCCTTGGGTGAAGCAAGGGACCTAGTCATCTCTGGCAATCTACCACAAGTCTCTCATTGAGGTCCAAACACAGATAAATCTCTTTGCTCGTGATTTCTCAGTCATGGTCAAAATTGAATCATGTGCTCAGGGATGTAAGAGGGCTTTCTCTGCCACTAATATGTAGGAGTCCCCTACACCTCCACCAACAGCCTGTTGTTATCCTAAGAACTTGATACCTTATTGATAAGGCAAAGTCTTTAAGAGCCATCCACAGTTGCTTCTGGAAGTGCATGTGGCATCTGACTGTGCTTTCTCTACCCTCTGACTATATATCCTTTACCTTTGAACTAGAAATTTCCAGAGACAAATAATTTATGAATCATGATGTAGACTTAGAAAGTGACTTCATCTCTGACTATCCAGAAACTGATTGTTTGCAAGTCATATGACTCACTGGTATGACAGAAAACCTTCTGGCATGTGAAAAAAATTTCCTGTGTTCTTAGAGTCCTGGCACCAAATTCAAGAAGTTATGGTTTGAGTCTGATTAGAATTTATTTGGGGGTTAATGGAAATTCAAGAGTCTGAGTCTGTTGTCCTAAACTGGACAGTTGGCTGCCACACTTCCTTTGAGCTGAATTATAATCCTTTGCTCTGACATGGGAACCTGGTGTAACATGTGATACTGAAACTCGTATGTCACAGCTGATTGCTGGACAGTAAGGGAACCAGGAAGTGTCCACTGTCCCTGTGTCATCCTCACTTGGTCAATGGGAGATTTTTGTGAAGGGAAATGATAAAGTTTTCCTCTTCCTCCAGCCCTAGATTTTCAACAGCTACATTTTCTTCCTCCCTTTTCTTTTTTGTTTCCCCTCCAAGATCAGCAAAACCTTTACATATAACTCATTCCTGTATGACTCGAGTCTCCTTCTTATTGATTCTCCCAAATAAATGGAGCTTTCCCCTAAAGGGAAGAGTCTTTCAGCATTAGCAAATAGGAAGTTGTGGTTGCAGAACTTTTTTGTGGTTCATAATTCCAGTTCTCCACAGATCTCCTGCGAGGTGAACCTCCATCTCCTAAGGGCACCCCCCAGCAAGTGTGCTCAGTGAACACCATCCGGCAGAGAGTTCTCTTCCAACACACACACACACACACACACACACACACACACACACGTCAAGCAAAATTGGCTCAGTGCATAGCAGCCAGGATGGAGCAGATGCACATCCTTCCTTCACCTTAGCAGACTTCCCAACTCAGGAACAGAGCCTTCTGCCTCGGGTCTCCCTTTATTGTTTTTCTCTTTTTTTTTCCAGTTGGCATGTCTGCTGTGTTGTCCCTTCCTTGACCTGTTTTCTGGAAGAAATGAACCAAAAACAAGGCTGGCTGCTTCCTGTGTAACTCTGTCAGCTTCTCAAGAGGAGGAGGAGACGGACGAGTGGTCTTGGTGTCCTCCTCCACCACCACCTTCGACATCCGCTGACTCCCTGGCCCCTTCTCACCCCCGGAATTCTGCTCTCCCACCACTGTCCGTTCCTCAACCTAGCCCCTCTCTCCCCAGCCTGTTTTCTTTCCCAAGCCCCTCTTGTTTCCGGAAGTTTGTGAGGGCAGTTGAGAGGTGAATCGTGCTCCCTGGCAAGTATGCAAAAGCGTTCTGTGATATAGTGGATCTGGAAGCCCCTATTAGAGGAGATTTATGTTCTGCTCTAAGGTTGCACTCCAGGTTGAAATTGGCTGACAAGGTCTCAGCTAGTATAGGATTTATTCCCACATATTAAATTATTTTTTTTTAATTAGTTCAATGCCCAGGTCATTTCTGAACCAAAGAAATATAAAACAAGTAAGTTTCTGAAATCAAAAGAAAACAAGGCCATGGTTTGAGTTAGTTGTCAAGTTTATACAAAAGTGCTGAAACCTCCAAGCTATTAAGCCCTTCCATACATCCGTTTAAACGCTACACCGGCACATGCAGCCTGGACCTTCACAGTAATTTCCGTTGCTCTCCATCTCCTCAGCCTCTGCCCAAAAGCCAACTTTCATTCACCCCTTTTCTTTTCTGTTTTGTTTGTAAGGCAGGTATGAAGCATGTAGAAATCTTTGGCAGGGAGACAGAAATTGGGCCTTTGCTGTCGATCTGAAATCCTTTCTGCATCCCTGTTTGAATGAGTATAAGAGTACGGGAGAGGAGGAAGGAAAACGTCTGTGCCTGCCAGATTGTGGGGAGGAGGTATTATTGCCCGTGCGTGCGCACACACAGACACACACACACACAAACCCCAGATGGTAACTAGATGAGGGAGAGAAGCCAACAACACCAGGAGTTATTTTGGGACTAAAACTAGAAATCTTCATATGGCTAAGATTTTTCATCCGGAGTGTTGCTCTTACATATGACAGGCTCCTCAGTGGGGTGGAAGCCAGTCCATTGATCAAGTCAGATTCCCGTCCTAGATCCTGATGCTTTGGGATTGGAAGGGGACAAGCCAGCGGTCTCTTGCAACAACTCTGAGATATAGCAGATACCATAAAAGAGACCGCGTCACCATTTTCTCATTTCTTTGCATTGGGATGTGCATGGGCCAGTAAGGGCACGGGACCATGGAAAGCCACAGGACAGCCTCAGCTTGCTTATTAGCTGCACTGGTTATGGGCTACTGCTGGGGAGAAGCAAGCTGGGTTCTGATTTGCGTTTCAATTAACTGGTCAGTAGATCCACAGCTTCGGGATGTTCAAGCAAAGGGAGGGTGAAAAATACAAAATTAAGGAAAGTACAGCACTGAGTCCCCAAACAGGACCAGGAGACGGGAGTTTATTGATGTCGTCTTAGCTATATCAATGATAGTAGTATTGTCGTGTGTAAATCACATAGGAACATCACTACCTGCCTCCCTTTTATTACCAGTTCTATATTCTTAATCAATCAGTAAATCTGTCTTTTTAAAGAAAAGATTTAAAAAAAAAATTTTTGAGACAGGGTTTCTCTGCTGTAACTCTGGCTGTCCTGGAACTCACTCTGTAGACCAGGCTGGCCTCGAACTCACAGAGATCCGCCTGCCTCTGCCTCCTGAGTGCTGGGACTAAAGGCAGGTGTGTGCCACCACCACGGCCAAGCCTTAAATGTGTGGGTGTGTTACCTGTGTACCATATGTGTGCAGAGCTTGTGGAGACCAGAGGAGGGAATCGGATCTCTTGTAACTTGGTTGCAGACAGTTGCAAGTCACCATACGGATGCAGGGAATGGAAGCCACGTCCTCTGTCCTCTGCAACAGCAGAAAGTGCTCTGGACCACTGAACTATCTCTCCAGTCCCAGTCAGGAAACAGTAAAAGCCACTCTGAGAACAGTGCTGGGAATTCAGGGGTAACTCATTTTTATTTTTCTAGTACTGGGGATTGCTTGAACATAGTTTCTCATACAGACCAGGAAAGTCCTCTCCCACTAACTTGTATGCCCAGCCCTCTTTTTACATGTTAATTTTATTTTTTGAGAGAGAGTCTCACTCCATGCTTAGGCAGGGATTGAATTTCTAGTCCTGCCTCTGTCTGGTCTCCAACGAAACTGGGATTACAAACTTAAGACACTACGTTGATTTTAATCTCATTTTTAGTACGTTTCTTTGGCCAGGCAGTGGTGACATACACCTTTAATCCCAGCACAGAGGCAGGCAGATCTCTGTGAGTTTGAGGCCAGCCTGGTCTACAGAGTGAGTTCCAGGACAGTCAGAGTTACAAGAGAGAAACCCTGTCTCAAAAACAACAAACAAACAAAAAAATGAAAAGAAAAAAATGTAGTACCTTTCTTTATCTGAAGTACAGTGAAATTATCTTTTTCTCCCACAGTGTTGTTTGAAAAAACTGCTGCCTCTGTGACCAATAATACCATCTTTTTCTTCTAGAGGGCTGCAAAATGAAACCAAACTCATGTACCAAGCTCTGTGTCAGTTGCCGGACACACAAACGTGATGAAGATGCAAACTCATGGTCTAGAGATTAAGAGAAGGACGTTAAATAATTGCCTCATGGCACTGTGCTAAGTGGCTTGCCAAATGCATACCTGTGATGCTGTGAGAATACAGGAGAGAGAGTGGAGACTCTGTAGTGAGGTACACTAATGCTTCCTGCAGTTTCCTATCTTAAAGCAGAGCTAGAATCAGTGCTTATACAGTTACGTTGTCTTTGCCCGTAGGGAAGGTTTCAGATTGGCATAGCTTTGCAAAACTTTCGCAGCTGCTGGTGCACATATATCTATTGCTATGTTGAGTTGGTTGTGCTTCCTTCTGAGAATTACCTTCTTTGTCTCCTCAATGCTCTACCCCATGAGCCTGAAGCTTATCAGGTAAAGTACAGGAAGATTAACAGGCCCTCTTGAGTAGAAAAACTTGTATACAAGCCTGTGGTCTGATAATAGGTACTGCTCAGCTCTTGAAGGAAGTCTATCAAAGGTTGCAGGAGCAGTGAAGACAAGGAGGTGATGGGATAGTGGTTGGGTAATGGATCACAGCCCTGGGTCTTGTTGTACATGAGACCCAGCCCTGGCCCTCTCCTTCCTGCTGTGTGATTATGACTATTTTGTTTTTTGTCTCAGTTAATGTATGCAGCTATTCGCTGCTTGCATTGAAGAGTCCAGGTAATGCGGATGGGCAACAGACCCAGTAACAAGATTTCTCTCCAGAATACAGTCTACTCAGACCTGCATGCACGAATCCACTGATGTGAAGGTGAGTTTCGCTTTCTGACTTCAGTTATCTCACGTTCATGACTCCTTTTTCCAGATACTGTTCCTGCAGACCACAGTAGAGTGCTCTGTTAAGAAAACTTTGCAATCGAGCAAGAATAGACAGCAATGCACTCCCATGCACACACTCTCATCAAAATCGGGACAAAAAAAACAGAGTTTAGCACCCATTCTCCTACTGTGTATTGGAAATGGAGGCAAGTACTTGGAGGTTGGCTGGGGAAGGAGGGAAGTATTTACCAGAACCTATCCTGGGCTAGGTTTGTCCTTCTCCCACTCTGTTGTTTTACTTACATAGCTCACAGCTGTGGCAAAATTTCTCACAAGGAGCAGACATAAAGGAAGATCACAGTTCAAGAGTACAGTTGATCATGGCAGGGAAGGCATGACGGGCAGAGCCAAGGCAACTGGTCACAGTGTGTCCACAGTCAGGATCCACAGAGTGATGAGTACTAGTGTTCAGTGAGCTCCCCTTTCTGTACAGGCAGGCCCGGCTACTGGAACAGTACCACCCATGGTTACAGTGAGTCTTCCCAAAACAATTAGCCTCATCTAGGTAACACTTCGTCGATGTACCCGGAAGCTCATCCTCTTGTAAGTTTCGATCCTATCAAGTTGTCAGTCAAGGTGAAAGACTCCCAATCTGATCCTCACCACGACTGATGGTGTCACAATATAACCTTCACACAAAGAAAAATGGGTGTTATAGGAAGACCCCTCTTCCTCAGAGCCTCATGGGCAGCACCCCACAAGTACAGCCAGCTTCGCTTCACCTGAGCACATCTCTTTGCTGCTTTACATCTTTACTGATGGTTCCCTCGTTAGGACTCTCATTATGTTTTGCTGAGCCTAGTTCAACACCATTCTATCTGATCTCCCTGCCTTCATTCTTCTCCTCTGATCCATATTTCATACGGCTGTCAGAATGATTTGTCAGAAATGCAAATTCAGACCTGTTACTTTCCTATTCAGAATTGCCCAGGAGTGTTGGGTCACCACAGGGACCTTAGCATGGCGGCCTGGCTGTGCTCCATCAGAGAGACTCTACCATGATCACAGCTGCCCACCTGACTTGTCCTGACTTTTCCTGACTTGTCACTCCAGTTGTTCTAATCTTCTTACAGCTCCCTTCCTCTTATTCATTTTTCCCTGAAAGCTTTTGTTCTTTGGTCTGAGATTAAGATATCCAGAGAGCCTAAACATGAACAATAACAAAAATAGTACTATGTGAATTTCTAGGTTTAAAAATACTGGAAAAATAAAACAAGCCTTGCATTGTGTTGAGTTTCCTTAATGAAGGCTCCTTCCCTTCCCCCTGCTTTGTGTCAAATCCTCAAAGGAAATTTTATGACATCTGGGGTGCGTTATAGCTGGGTCAAATAGAAACAGAAAGATTCTTGGTAGATTTCCAAATGCTGTGTGGATGGGACCCGGAAAGTCACAACTTACCATCACTTACGTCTTAGCCACTTTCCTGGTAATAAACCCACACATCTTCCCCCCAGACCACCTTTCAACTCATCAGGGAAAGAAAGGGAGACGCTACCCATGTGTGAAGCCCATCCTGACAATGCAATTGCCTGCCTCCAAGGAGAGCTTGGTTTTTTTTCTCCCCAAGCAATTACTTAAATGGTGTTTTGGCCCCTTTTTCTCTGAAGCAGGACATAACCTTTATTGACATTGTGGCTGCTGCCACATCTGTTAAGCTGACAGAAAGAAGGAGCTGGCCAATCCTTATGATGGATTTGGTGTTGTCAAGCCTTCAGCACAATTTGTCATGGGGCAAAAGGAAGCCTGTTGCCAGTGGAAGTTTCCTCAATCCTTGCAAGGAGGAGGACCACGTTCCTTTTTCTCCTATCATGAACATCTTAGTGTCAGCTCCAGAGTGAAACTCAGAAAGGTTCATATCCCATCTCATAAAGGGACTGTCAGCCATTGTCTGAAAGAACAGCAAGCAACTCCAAGATTCTGATAAGAAAATGTCCTGCATACTCAGATCCATACCCATGATTCTATCTCTCAGAGATGAACTTTTTATAAGAAAACAAGAAAGAAAATGAATAAAGAGCCTTAGCAAGAGCAACAGATAGAAGAGGCTGTCGGTAGAGTCCCACAGCAGTGTGAAGATAATGTGCTGCTAGGCTTGCCCTGGAAAGCAGTTCATTGTGTGCACTTTGTGGACTAACCTGCATCTACATCCACAGTCAAGGCCCTCTCTAACCCAGCACAGGAAACTTTGTGATTTAGCAATCTTAACCAGATTTGGCATTCAAAAGAGGGGCTGTAGTTACAGACCATACTAAGCCGAGGTCCTCTGGAGGCAATAAAATACCCAGGCGATGCTATCTCATGGGCTTGGGGTATGTCATTCCCTTGAAAGTCAAGGAGACAGCTGATTTAGTGTTTCCAGTTAGGTCACAGAAAAGTCACTGGCGGCTGCTTCCAGCTGAGTTCAGAGTCTGAATATTTATGGTATCAATCTGAAATCCAGATAACCACAAATAATATAAATCTATTAACTTCTACAGGCAAAGCTTTTTGGCTGCTAATGCCTTGATTGCTAAGTTACTGTAAGATGGATCGCTCTCTGTCTTCTATGTGTGTGTGTGTGTGTACGCACACACACTCTCTTTGTGTGTGTGTGTGTGTGTGTGTGTGTGTCTGTCTGTCTGTCTCTGTCTCTATCTCTGTCTCTTTCTGCATCTCTGTTTCTCTCTGTGTGTATATGTGTGTGTGTGTGTGTGTGTGCGTGTGTGTGTCTGTCTGTCTATCTCTGTCTCTATCTCTGTCTCTTTCTTTCTCTCTGTGGGTGTATGTGTGTGTGTGTGTGTGTGTGTGTGTGTGTGTGTGTGTGTGTCTCCATATCCTCAACTTCTCTACTGACTATGTGTACTTGAGTCAAACATCTCCAATGCAACTGAGGCAGTTTCCCAGGATAATGAGACAGAAACATCAATGCTGGAAGTGGTTGTCTGGTTAAAATCATTAATTGTTGAAAGGCTGTGTTTTTGATAATCCATCTGAGATCCCCGGGGCTGATATTCAGAGTTTCTACTATTTATACAGAGAACCTAGTTTTCGCACTCATTATATCTGAAGTCCCTGATTTATGTGTTTTCTACACAGTGATGAATTGCTCATCACATAATAATCATATCTCATCTATTGTCTGCCATTCTAGAAAGCAGACAGTTGGCATGTCCAGTGATTTGAAAAAAAACATGATATTTATATGATAGGTGACACTCATCACTTATGTGATTTTGTATGGGTTTCACAAAGGCTCTGTGAAATAGACTGGTTTTTAAATAACAGAAGTGAGATTTCACAGCCATGTGAAGAAGAGCTTGTACCTTTTAACTAGCAGCTTGCATTGGGAGAATTTCATCAAAGTACTCATGATTGGCAACCCTAGGTGGGTCTAAGATTGAAAACCCTCAATCTAGGATTGACAGTCCTCACTTTAGGACAGCTTCAGTTTGGCCTCCTTAAAAGGTTGTGTCAAAGAAAGCAAGAGGGAACCATGGCTGTCCCAGCTCCTTCAAAATGTGCCAAAGCAAATAACCAAGAAGATTAATAAGCACAACCCATCATATAGCCCTACGTCAAATACACTACAAAGCCCTAGTGACCAAGACAGCACAGCAGTGACAGAGTCTGATTCACAGACCAATAGAACAGCAAGGATGCTCAAGAGGAACCTGTGAATTAATAGATAACTAACCCTCCACAAAATGCTATGGATATACATTGGAAAAGAATGCTCTGTTCAACATATGGTGCTGGAAAGGTTGGACATCCTATGCAGAAGATAGAAACTTGATCCTCATGCCTTACATTGCATAAAAATCCAGTCAAAATGGGTCACAGACCCAAATATAAGACCTGAAACTCTGAAATTGCTGGAAGAAAAGACCCAGGGGAAGCGCTTCACAGCATTTGCGTGCACAGTGATTTGAGGATAAGATGCCAAAGGTGAAAAAAAAATGAAGAAGACCAGTAATGGGTATGTAATGACTAAGAGTCTTTTCTGCTCTATGGAGAAAGTTATCAACAGACTGAGGACAACCTACAGAATGATTAAAAAAAAAATTCCCAGATATTCATCTGACAAAGTAGTCATCTATTCATCTGACAAAGAATCTATTGACTTAGAAAAACCCAACAGGAATGCTACAGATATTCCAATTAAAATGTGTAATTAAAATTAAAAATGTGTAAAGTATAAAAACTAAAAGTTCATTTGTTATCAGAGAAAGGCAAGTCAAACCAATCCCCTGTTGTCCCATTCTGGTTAATATAGCTTTCATCCAAATGCTTAAAAATAAATCTTGGCAATCATAAAGAAATAAGGAAACTCTCATATATGGTTGAAGGAAATATAAATTAGTACAGACAATGGAAAACAGGACAGAGGTTCTACAAGAAATTACAAATAAATCTAATTCATTATGATGGTTAATCTTAATAGCTGACTTGATGAAATCCAGAATTGCTTGGGAGATGATCATCTGAATATGCTAGTAGGTGATTATTTTCATTGTGTTAATCGAGGTGAGATCTGTCCCCTGTGGGTGGCACCATCCCCTGAGATAGGATCCTAATCTGGATCATAAGGAGAAAGTGAGCTGAGTCTATGCATTCCTCATTTTTCTTCTCGTTACCAACTTTCAAGCTCTTGCTGTTTTTCACCCATCATGAACTGTACCCTTGAATTGTGAGCCAAAACAAACCCTTTATCCATTTTGTTGCTTTAGTCAGGGCATTTTATTACAGCAATAAGAAAACAAGCCATGATGTGATCACCCAAATTATATATATATATATCCAAAGGAAATGGTATCAGTGTGTCAAAGGAAAAACCTTCAGTTCACGTTGATTGCTTTACTATTCTCAATACTGTGATATGGAGTGTAAGTTACAGACAGTATATCCCCATGAAGGGATGAAAGCCTGAAGACAGTGGTGTATTTGCACAATGGAGTATAAGCATAAAAAGAACGACATCTTATCACTTAAAGCCAAACGGATGGATCCGATGATACTGTGCTAAGTGAGATAAGTCAGGTGCAAGCAAATTGTGTGTGTTATTTCATATGGATATTGTTTAGAAAGTGGCTCAGCATGCAAGAGCGATTAACGGAGGCTTGGAAGAATGGGAGAGGAGGGGGCACTTAGACAACAGGCAAGTGCAGTTAAGGTAGAAATAATAAATACGTATCTTCCACAGAGCAATGAGATGACTGTAGTTCACAAGAACCTGCTATACATTTCATTAGTATCTAGAGGGAAGAAGCTCAAAGGCTCCAAACATGATGTAATGATGAGGTGACAGGACCTATAATTATGTTGATTTGATCCATATGTTCTGTATGCATATATTGAAATGTTGTATTATAGCTTCTAGATGTGGAAACTTATTGCATGCTAATCAATTATTCAATATTTAAGCCAATATAAATGTTAACATTCCCAATTTGAGTAATATAATGAATATCACCTCAATTAAAATTTAATATAAAAAGAAAGAGTAGAGGAATAGCAGATACTTTACTGCAAGTTGCCTGCTACTGTTTTATGTATGCTGGAAAAACATGTGAAACTTGTGAGTCAAGCAAAGAAACCTGTTATTACCCGGAGCAGTGATTAATAGGCTGCTACTATTTGCACTGATCCTTAAAGCATCAGTTCCCATGAGGGGATGTAAAGAGGCCAGGTGGTGGGCAAGCAGACTTGAGTTCTCTTATAGAAGATATGCTGAGCTATGGAGGGCTCAGCCCTTTATAAGCCTGCCTGACTCTTACCCAGTGGGCACATTGTTTCTACTATACAAGATAATACAGAAGCCTAACTTTCATTCTGCTATAAGGGTTTAGCCTTTTTATTTTCTTTTTCTTTCTTTCTTTCTTTCTTTCTTTCTTTCTTTTTCTTTTTTTTTTTTTAAGACAGGGTTTCACTGTTGTAGCTCTGGCTATCCTGGAACTCACTCTGTAAACCAGGCTGGTCTCTGCCTCCTGAGTGCTAAGATTAAAGGCTTTCACCACCACCATCCAGCTTAAGGACACTGCCTTCTTCTTTAGAGGCTATTTGCTATGCAGATATCCATGAGAGGATGTTCTTGAGACAGACACTGTCAGTATCTGCTGGAAAGATGTGCAGAAGAATAAGACTATGAAGAATGTTCCTCTAGGTTCTAAGGAAGGAAGAAAGAAAAGAAAGTCACTGAGCTCCTTGTCCTGAGTGGTACATGTGTTTAGAGGCTAAACTGGGAACAGAGCTCAGGAAGCTAGAGATAGCCTCTGAGCTACTACCTAATGATATTTTTACACAACGGTGATTCCCCAGGACTAAAGCCTCTCCCTTAGAATCTTCTTGAGAACCCCCTAAATAATATAAAAGAAAGAGACTCTTAAAGTTGTTTATCCAGTATTGAGGGGATACTGTCACTGGTCTGTGACAGTATCAGTGAAATAATCAGTGAAATAAGAGATCAGTAAAATAATCAGAATCAGACTGACACGTCCCCCCACCCCAGCTCCTGGTTTGTCTCAAGAAATAGAGTTTTCAAGTTTAGTATATACTCATGAGGCTGCTGGCTTCATGTCTCCTCCTTGATCTGTTCATTTTTTATAAAAAGCAAATTTTCAGAGCTAAAGGACTCTTTGGGCTGATATGTTACTTCCTGCTCTTGGAGCCAGGAGAATTTTCAGCACTTATTTGAAATCTCAATTTGCTTTTCAAGCAGTTACTATGTCTTACTAAAGTCACCGTTAAATGAGTCCAAGCTAAATAAATCAGTGAAGTATCAGTTACATAACCCTTCAAAAGAATGCTATGTAAGAATCCAAAGACCTTGTTTTGCAAGCCTTCTGTCTAGAAACGTGTGGAAAGCATTTCTCCAACCCTAAGTGGTTTCATATTCCTCATTCACTAATAAAAATAATAAATGGCTATAAAACTCTAAGTCACCTTTTATTTTCCACAAAAATATGTCACTCAAAGAAATGCCAAAGCACTCCCATCTCTGAGACGGTTAGAGCAAGAAGCAGCAGGCTGTGACAGAATCAATGCATTGAACAATTGCCAAAGATGGATTAGTGGCGACAGTGTTCCCAGCCTGAGTCCAAATACTTAGGGTTTCCCACAAGACACCGTTCCTCCTGAGATGGTATGCTAGACCAACTCCATATAAGCTTCTAAAAGAGAGATCTATTGCAGCCTCAAGGGCAATATGACCCAAAGGAAGTCCACATGAAGGCTACATGGAAGCAATGGTCAGACTAATTGTTTACACTGTTAATTAATTTAGATGACACAATTTTAAAATAAATCATTGAAACTCTGTTCAACAGGAGACAAAGAACACGATGTTGATGTGGACAGTGATACCAACTTCATTAAAGTTCTTGTTTACCAGAAAGTCTGCTTTAAATGAAACACTGTGATGGCTTGAATGTTCATTGCTTCCTTGTCATTAAGAGGCAGGTTCTAGTGGATGTCCTTCTGCCATTGTGTGTACACTCTTTGAGGGGATTCTTTTCCTGGCACCTCCTTCCTCCTGTCATTTTTCTTCTCTGGCTTTTGAAGTGAGTAGTTTGCTCTGCCACCTTCCAGTGCCCTGTGCTGCATTATACCTGGCCCAAAGCAACAGACCCACTGATTATTGGCTGAACCTCCAAAACTATGAAGAAAGCAACACTTTACTCTGTAAGGTACTTATCTCGGGTTTTTATTACGGTGAATAAGAGCTCACTAATGTACTAGCTCATTCCTCTGTGTCAGAGACTGTTAGATTTGAGGACCTGGAGTTCTGTGTCCATTTGGACTTCTCAGAGTTTATCACGGAGGTATTAGACCACAAAGAAAAGTGGCCTCCTCATGTTCACCACATCTTCTAGTCGCATCTCGTGTTTGTGTCTCAGCTCACACAGGGGCCCAGGATGGTGAAATAGTGAAACAGAGGATTTAAATGGCCGTTAGGTGTTTACAGGTGCTAGGTGCTATCTATCAACAGAAGATATGAGAGAAGACTGGATAGCTGTAAATCACAAACCATCTGTCAGGGACTTTCTGGCAGTAACTTTTCATCTAAACTGTCACATAATTTCAGGTTCATCTCATTTTCAAAACTAGTTCTCTTTCTGTCTGTGTTTTGTTTTGTTTTTGGTGGAGAGTTTGGTGGCGCGGTCTTCTTATATATATCAGGATGACCTAGAATGCCCAAACTCTCTTCTTCAGCAACCAAATGCTGCTGGTACCATTGTATACCGTCATGACCATGAAAGCAACACCCACTCAGTAGAAACCACCGGATATTGGTTTTGTTTTGTTTTGTTTTGTTTTGTTTTACAGTTCTGGGGACTGACTGAATCCAGTCCCTTGTGTGTAATAGACAAGTGAACTATCATTAAGCTGTGCCTGCAGCTCTCATCTTTTTTCTGTTTGTGGCACCTGGCAAGAAGCATAGAGAAGTGGAATAGACTTGGATGAAGCCTGCCTGTCTGGTCCAGCAGTGGTCTACAGTGCACCAGCCTGTCCTAATGCACACAACATTTGCTGATGCAAATGTCTCTAGCTCTTTGTGGTAGAGTATGGTAGCCATTCTCTTCTTGCTAGCACAATCTTATCCTGCCAAGAAAGCATAGGTTGGAGATTATACAGGGAGTCTATCCTTGACAAAAGGAATAGAAGGCCATTTATGCGATTTCTTGGTGTCTCATAAATCATATGCTTCTATACTTGAAAATCCAAAGTCAAAATGCTCAGCCAGAATTGAGAGATGGTCACTTTGCCTTTGGCGACATGATACCAGAGTCATTTACAGAGCAGGTACCAACAGCCCTGCTGACTGTATGTCATGTCATCCATCATGCGAAACTAAACCAACAAGGCATGAAGAGATGGTGCGGAAACTCTTGTCAGAAGGTCAGACCACTTCATCAAGGAAGCTGGACAGTATTTGGCATAGTGGACCAATGTAATGGGCCATTTGGGGCAGTTTTCTAAGGGGTGCCTTTCTATACATTGGAAAGAAAGTCCAGCATAAAATATGTCTTTACTTTGTTTACCAAACCATGTTTGAGAAAGTCCTTCATCAGTGAAACGGCACTAGTAAATCTCTACTTGTTTCTCTTAACCATTCTCATTTTTCTCCTATTCTTAACTACTACAGTGAATCACCTGGACAAATTGAGAAGTGGTACTACTTTCAAATATTATTCATTGTTGAGTACACTGTAAAATAGTATGACTCTCAAGCCAATCTATGCTATGTTGGCTCAGTGCCATGCAATATGCATGTCCAATCCTCCAGGCAGAGGTGAGGACACTGATGTGGCTATTGCTTCTGTTACATTAGAGTTAGAGGTAACTTTCAGAGTAAGCATTTCAGTCCCCATCACCCGCCTTCACTTCACAGAGGAGAAATAACAAAAAAACAGAAAGAAATGAGGTGTTCTGAAGTGACACAGCCCCTTAATGGTAGAAGCTGAGCTAGAACTAGAACCTAGTGTTCACGTGACAACATCTTTGGGGTCCAATGACACTAAAATGAATAACATATAATATAATTAATATAATATAATATAATATAATATAATATAATATAATATAATATAATATAATATTTCTAAATAGAGATACTTGCAAAAAATCTTTTTGGTTAGCATGAATGGTGGTTTGAGTGGAAAATGTACTCCATAGACCTCCATAGACTCAGGCAGTTGGTGGTGCAGTTGGGGGAGGCAATATGCTGCTCGGGGAAGAAAGTCACTGAGACTTCATAGTCCAGCCCTTCTTCCAGTTAGCTCTCTCCTTCATGCTTGTGGCCAAAGATGTGTTCTCTCAGCTTCCTGCTCCTGTCACTATGTCTGCTGCTTGCTGCCATTATTACTGTCATTGGAGACTCTTTTAGCTCTGGAACCGTAAGACAAAATGAACTCTTTCTTCCATAAATTGCCCTTGATTGTGGTGCTTTATCACAGCAGCAAAAAAGTAAGTAATCCAGCATGCCTAAACTCTAAATAGAATCCACGCTGAAGCACACTTAGAAGCTCAGAGTTCACTATATAGGCGAGATATATACAGAGAACTCAATACATGTTTTAATTCATCAATTTTTAGATGTCACTATAATTTAGTGATGTTTCAACTCCATCTTACAGATGATGATACAGTGATGAAGGGAATAAGGTGTCCAAGGCCACACAGTTAATACTTGCTTGCAAATCCCCTTAGGAATGGAGCCCAAAAAGTCAGTGAGCTGAACTCCATCCACTGCACTGCCCTCTTAACTGTGATCATAACATGTAGCTAGCTTCCTCTAAAACACTCCTGATCATTTGGTGGAAAGAAAGAAAGCTTGTTTTGTGCAAGTGAGACTTGCACTTAATGGGGCTGCATTTGTAAATTCTATACAGTAAGCGTGATGTTTCTCCAGATGTGTTGGATAGGGTTAAAGAAAGCAAGGTTATTATTAAACATTTAATTCAAACATTTCTAATACTTATGTAGAAAGAGAATTCTCATTTAGATGGTATAGATATAGGTAAAGGAAAATAGCTAAAGTGAGGACAGATACTTCTATTTATCTGAATATGCTGAAAATATTTCTAAGTGATAAAATATTCCAAATGCTCTCAAACTCTGGTCAAAGAACAGGGAGTGCGGGCAAGGAGTGGAATTGCCAAACAAGCATGAGGTCTTTGTTCACTCTCCAGCACCACAAAACAAAACACCAGAATCTTCAAGCTGATCAATTTTGACTCAGATATTCTGATTGCATTCATTCACTGGGAGGAACTTACCCTCCAAAATGATCACTAACCCAGAAAGATCTTTCACTGGTCACAGAGGCTGCTAAGGTTTGCATAGATCCTCCCAAATTCCTGTGATGGAAATTTACTCTCAGCCTTTGTGAGTGGGTCTAACCTCTTGCCCCTCTTTGCCCCTACAAAATAGGATATTATACCATGATATATACCATTATACAAATGCTGGCATCTTAACTATTGGACTTCCTAGCCTTAGAACTGTGAAAAACATATTTCTCTATGCACTGCCCAGTCCGTGCTATTTTGCTCCCATAATATGGAACAGAATAAGAGAGAGATTGGTGAAAGGAATCAATATAAAGACAATGGGAGATAGCCTTCTTACTATTGTAAAGAGAGTTACAAATTTAAAAAGGGAGAGAATAACTCCCATAGTGTTGTGTTGGAACTGGAGATGAAATCATAGACTAATAAATGGATGAAAATATGCATATGAATGAATTCACACACACTGTATTTGTGTTCTAGGGTTGCCATGTAACTCATCACAAACTGGCTGAAAACAACAAAAATACTTTTTTTTCACTGCTCTGGACAGAAATCTAAAATCAAGAGGTCATCAGTGGTTACTTCTAAAGTCTTTGAGCAAAACAACAGATTCTACACCTCACCAGCAACAGTAGACCACTGTTGGCAATCTGAGGCTTGTGGCTGCACATGCATCTAGTCTCTGACCGTATTTAGATGCCCTTGTGTGTGTGACTATGCTCCCCTCTCTCTTTCCTTTCACCTAAAAAACTTGCCAGTCTTTGAATTTATAATGCATCCTAACCCAGTATGACCTCATTTAAAGTAATTGCATCTACAAAGACATTCTTTTCAAGCAGAGTCACATTCTGATGTGTGGGTGAATATTGGCTTTAGGGAAGTACCATTTAGCCTGCTACACACATGTTGTAGGACTTCCCATTGGTCATAAAAGCTCTTGGCAAAAGCTAAGCACTTAGCACATTCAGATCTAAGGTTTTGGTTTCTAATTACTATCATTCAGTTTAAAAAATAAGATACCAAGATCTATTTGATAGAAGAAGAAAAGTCTGGTTCTCGGACCAGGTCTTGCGAAGAACTAGACAAGATATATTGAATGAGAAAACAAATAAATATTCAAAGAATGATTGAGGAAAGGAAAAGATAGTAATCTGAATTTGAGAGGGCTTCTGCTTGGAAAATTTGGGACAATATGAACATAAAAATAAACAATGCCATTAATAAATTAAAATATCTCAAGTAGTTGAGAAAACAATGGTTTCCTACTTACATACATATAAATACTTTCATATCCAAATATTCAAAGCACACACACACACTGTGTGTGTGTAGTGTATATACTAATTGCATTTAGAGATATCTGCAATTCTTTTCCAGCAAATACTATTCTATCATTCACTATTGCAGCTCATAAAATACTCCCATTACTGATTCATATTATTTTCTGCTCATGCATTAAATATCCTTCTAGGATCCTGTCTATAAAGGAACCTTACCAAGCTTTAACAACACACAGGGAAATGAGTGACAAAAACAGGAGAATAACCACCTCACAATGTTCTGAAAAATATAAATTGGAGAAAAAATAATTGAGAGGGAAGTTATTGTATTAATTATTTTTTATTCCTGTAAATAATATCTGACAAAAGCAAGTTAAGGGAGAAAGGATTTGTTTAGGCCATGCTTTGAGAAGGTGCAGTCTGATGGCAGGGAATGCATGGTGAAGTTTGTGCATTGATAAGATATGTTTGGGACTCTACCCATCTCCACAGACCAGGAAGTTCAGGAAGAGAATGCTGGTGCACAGCTGGCTTTCTGCAAATGCCTCCTTTGTGTTCCTGTAGTGTGTGTTTGTGGTGCATGTTGTTGTGGGGAGGGTGACCACACCCATGTGGGAATGAGTACAGACAAGAGGCTGAGGCATGTCTCTTCCTCTGTATTTCTCCACCTTAGTTTTTGAAACAGAATCTCTCACTGAATCTAGATTTGACTATACTGCCTAACCTATGAGACTTGGAACCTGCCTGTTTCTGCCTCTCAGCACGGGAATGACAACCACAATTTACTTTATTTATGTTAGTGCTGACAATTCAAGCTCAGGTCCTCAAGCTGCTCGACAGACAGGCCCTTTAGCCACTGAATAAACTGGTGAATATTCTCAATGTGGGAAAGAAAAGTGTTGAAAGTCAATACTAGCAGGGTTTAAATTTTGAACGTAAGAGGATGCAGCAGCAAAAATGGCAGGTTTTCTGATTTCGCAGAAGATAGTACAAAGAATGACATAATTGTAAATATTTCTGAGTATTAGAATATACATTGAACTCATCATCCCAGTGTTGATGCCATGGCTACTGTCAAGTCAGGGCTCATCACTTGGTGACCACAGTACTTTATAGTAACAGTGTTAAATATACCTGCCCAACCTTCCCGACAAAAAGAATGTGAAGTTGACTGGAAGAAAGCCTTGAATGTTCTTTCTCGCTTTAACACATGCATTTTCTACTGAGCATCTGAATTCTGTTGTTAAGACCTCACAGGAGCAATCACTATCATTCAAGAAATTATGGGACCACTCCATCACTTCCTGATGTGCATGGACCATTATACTTAGGCAACAGAACAGTTTAGAACCCAGAAATTTAAATGATCATGGGGATTAATTAAAAGAGCAGCCAGAGCAATCGATTTATAACAGTGATGGACATGCATTTGCAAAATTAACAATGGAACCCTTATGTGGGTATTGAGTAGAAGATCATGTTTCTAATTCAGGATCTGACTATGTAGCCGGGGTGGTCAGGATCCTCTTGCTTCAGCCTCTGTGTGTTGGTGTTACAAGGCCTGTGTTCACTACATTCATCTGTTACAATCAATCTCCAGTTCATTTTCCAAAACGGTAAGTACTACTTTGCCTTCCTGAACAATAGAGAGCTCAGAAGAGGTCAGACATGGGGTAAGAACAATGGCTCTGCAGTTAAGAGTATTTACTGCTCTGGCAAAGGACCAGGGTTTAGTTCCCAGCACACGCAAGATAACTCCCAGATGTCTGTACACTCTGGCTCCCAGGGATTCTAGACCTTCTTCTGGCCTCCATGGCTACTAGACATACATGCAGTGCACAAACATGCATACCAACAAAATACTTACACACACAAACACACAATAATAAATAAATAAGAATAAATCTTAAAATATAAAAAGGAAAAAGAAAAGATCAAACTCCTTCAACAGACATCCAGGATCTGCATCAAAATTTTGCACGTGAACCTACCTGTTAGGGAATTTGGCAAAATTATCTCTCTTATGGATCATACCATAGTTTTAACAAAACTCTTAAATATTAGGTTTTCAGTACTGCCTGTGAATCATGGGTCACAGAAACTGAAAGCGAGAGAGTCAGGAGCCAAAGGACAAAGAAGAGACAGGCAAGTAGGCACTGGGTGGGAGCAGAACTGAACTCTGCAGCTGTACAAGGGTCTTTTCATTTACTGTCAATTACCCTCCTGTCTTCAGACAAAAACACTTAGGATTTAAGGTGCTAATCTTAAAGCACTTAGAGTAGGCTGACTGTCCCGGAACTCCTGTCCTCCTGAGCTTCCTCTCAGCATTGAGGCTATGGGTTTAAGACTCTACTGGGAGAACTTCTAGAGCCCTCAGTGGTGCACAGAGAATATCGCTGATGGTGACTGTTGGGTGGCCTTTGAGGAAACAACTTTACCTTTCTGTTTCACCTTCCCGATTTCCTTCATTTTGTCATAGAAGAAAGGTGAGCTATGCCAGTGGGCTTTCAGCCAAGAACATTCTTTATCTTAACAAACTCTTACCCTGAAAGCTAATTCTTAACATTTAAGAACTATCAGGTACTGTGGTACTGTAGTGAAGGTAGCATCTAAAACTTGAAGCTTCTTGGTTCAAGTCTACTGGATACAGCTGACCTTCCCAGGATAGGGGCAGGTTAAGCAGAGTCATTTTGTTGTAGTGGAACTGATTTGCATACAGCTTTACACAGATGTGTTTCATGAAATAAAATGAGACACACTTGAATTCTGCTTTAGTCTTCAGAAGACTTTTTCACAAATCAAAATATTGGTACCCTTTCCAGACCTAGGCCCAGGAGATTTTCGAAAGCCACTTGTTGAATTCCAGGACACACATCCCCTTTACCTAACCCTTTGGATGTGCCTGCGGGTTCTCTGTGATTTCTCCATGGCTCAAATCTGTTCCATCTCAGGGAGAGGGACAACTCTGTCTCTATTAAATAAACCTTGATTCCTGGGATTTATGACCACCTACTCCTGGACCTCAGTCCATGCACAAGCAAGAAACGGGTTTCTATGTGAATTGCTGACAATTTGACAATGAGAGAATCACATGTTTGGGCTTGGAGTGAAATTCCTCTGAGGATTCAAGGGAACATTGCAGGGAAAAATCTTTCTAGATGTGGCTATGACTGTCTAAACCCTTATGAAGGACACAATAACCCCTGGCTTGTCATTTGCTCCCTTCTGGAGCCTCTGCACATGGCAAGGTTGAATACCTCCAAATCCAGTTAAGAGGCTCCAGAGATTAGGAAGATAAAAATCAGTAAAGTGAAAGTTTCTTAATAAAGGGGTGTTACAAGAATCTCAAATTCTATCATCATCCACAAAAGGATTTGCCCTAAAAGGTTCTTGGGGAATTACTGAGTCTCAGTGTGTGTACTGAAGGAGGTTGAGACCTGAGCCATCTTGTTGGTATACATGTTTTATTGCTATCAAGTCAGCATTGCAAGATGAAGGGCCAGACAATCTCTCTTGAATTAATGACGGAGTCATTCATCCAGTACTTACATGGTGAGAGAGGAATGTTAAGTGCTTTTTAACAGTCCTTAAGCACATTAGAGCTTTCACATCGTGATCCCTTTGTCTGTTACCAAATCCCTAGTAAATAAGAACTGCATTTGAGTTGAGTAAGAAAAAACTCCTGAACTCCCTTGGCTAGTCCCCGTTTAGGTGTTCTGACATTAAATTGCAAAAGAACTGATCAGTTAAGGAGAGGTGTGAGGTGAATGTGAAGGGAGTCTTAGTTCTAATGCTCATAGCTCTTTCTGAGTGTTCTGTTTTGTTTTGGTTCTAGTTTTCGGTATTTGTTTTGTTTTGGAGAACATTCTGTAGAGGAATTCCACCGCTCTCTACTCTAATGATGGCGTGAAAGTGATCCCTCAAAAGGCACAAGCCGTTTAGTGTTGAAATTGGATTTTCTGCTGTGTGGGGAAAAAATTAGACAGAGGTAAAGAAACTCGTGCCTATCCTCGCCAAAAATGACATTTTATGATAAAGATTCATAAGTATCACTCAAGGAGGCTTTCAGAAGGCTCAGGAGGAGCCAGACTCCTAGAGGATTTACCAGCTTTCCCATAAGGTCCTCAAATCCTCCAGGGCAACAGGATCGATAGAGCTGATAGAGATGCACTTCAGTTCCCTAAACAATGGAATTGAGTCAACATTTTATTGGCCTTCATTTTAATGGCTTTGGCCTCCCTTTAACCCACGCTTCCACGCACAGACAGTACTGCAATCACAGCCGCCCGTAGCCTGCCTCTGGGGTCTAACAATATCTTTTAAAAGTTTTCTACATTCCAAAGAGCTAGTACTTTGCTTTTAACTCGCTTATGGTTTTAAATGTATTCTGTGCCTTATGCAGGGTGAGCAAACTCTCTTGAAGCCTGAAACCTGTCTGCTACCCATGTCTGTAAGTAACGTTTTGTAGAGTGTGTCTCTATTGTTTACGTCTGTGTTTGTCTATGGCTGATTTTGCACTGCAATGAGAGAGCTAAGTAGCCGTGGAAAAAAACAAACAAACAAACCACAATAACAAACCATGTGCCTGGGTTAAAATACCCATGCACTTCTAGTATCTTTTCTGAAAAGGTTTGCCAGGGTGGGCTATATTAACCTGGGAATGACAGGCCTTGTGCGGTCTATATAATCAGCAGTGAAGTACCAATGCCTGCTCATCTACCTCATCAGTGCTGACTGTGCCCATTTCATCTCCAAATCTTGTATTGTTTCATTGGCATCTGGAAACCCACAACAGGAGTGTTTACCATGGGACTTGCCAGACACTACCAAGGAGATTCTTTTCTACTAAGAACTGGTCCGATATCTACTTTTGGTAACTCTGTTTACTCAAATCCCTACTTAAATTAAATCATAGGCTTCCTGGCAGCTGGTAAGGATCTTATTGAAAACATGGAATCAAGCTTAAAGAGCATGACTGGATTTTAAGGTATTTAATTTTATAAAATATAAACTAATTCCTTTTAATATAAAATCAGAGCAGAATAAGCTTGTAAGCACAAAAATGTAGACACTATGATAAAAATATTAAGGTCTTTCTTCTATTGTTATTATACAATTTCATTTAAATCATGAGACTATGCCTTTTATAACATTTATAATTATGTTGTAATTCACCCTAATTAAATTAACTAAGTCTCTCATGATATATTAGATAGGCCCCAGTAGAAATCAGTGAAAGTATGTCTATATTCAAAATTCCTGAAGATTTCATCAGGGTAACTTCCAGAGTCTGACTCATTAAAGCCCAAGATTTATGGTTCATTATCTGTTTTTGTTTTTCTGGACCTACCTCAATCATTCACTCAGTAACAAACAGAAAGTAAGATCATTACATGTCAGACACTTGCCTAGGAATTAGGAATGGAACAATGGAAAGAATTATATGGAAGAAATATTATTTTTACCTTAGAGATTTCACTTGAAGCACCGAGGTTAGGAGTTGTACAAAGCAGTATAATGACTTCATAATTCAATTCTATTCAACAGAATTGTAAATTCACTGAGTACCTATTACATACCAGACTATCTGAAACATGCATGTGAGCATGCACACACACACACACACACACCCCTAAAGTATCATGTTTAATTGCACTAGCACCAGCACCAATGGCCCCACTGGGAAAACTTAATAAAGTCAGCATGTTTTGGTTGGAAATTCTGGTTATAATCACATCTTGGGTAAATCAGCTTAAGGCAAAGGGGGAATATATTGTAAGAAAAAAAAGTGTAACTAGAAGAAAATGCAACTTCAAAAATATCGCTAGCTATCAAAGAAAATAATGTACCCAGGGACCCCACCTGTCAGAGCACTCTCATTGTATTCTGTTCTCTGTGTCTGCTTCAGTTCTGCTTTTCTCAGGGAAACACTGTGTGCTTTTTGCTTCTACCAACGCTAAACACAACTGATAGAGATATTTACAGCTTATTGTTCAGTATCCAAAGGAAAATTGTGATTGCTATCATGACCAACCTAACGTCAAGGAGTTGTGAGCAGAGCAGAGAATCCTCATATGTCTCTGTGGAAAGAAGGGGTAGATGGGAAAATTCTAGGATATTCCCAGCTTGCCTTCTCCTCTCAGGATACTAATGCTCCTGAGTTTTGTCATCCCTTGAGACTGTCTTCCTACCCTACCCTACTCAAAAGAAATCTCCCTGCCTCAACCTTCATGGCTCAGGGATTGATCATTAAGTGATGACTGGGAGTGAAGAATAACAGACACACAAGCTCAAGTATAGAAAATTGAAGCTGTATGCTCTGGGGAGATCCAGTGACAACAGCAACCTGGAAACTTGTGGAGTGTATTTTCTACATGGGAACCAAGGAGGTAGGCTTACCGTACACAGTTGAACAAGAAGGCAGGCTTAGCAATTCACAATAGAGGGTCTCTGTAGAGAAGCTGTCCCAGGCTGTGTAAATCCAGGAGGAGAAAGCTGATCAACAATTTCTGCACACGTCAATATCTGCACATGGACCTGTGGCAAGCTTCTCCATGTCTCTGAGTCTGGTTCTAGGAAGCCTTTGTCATTCCCCTGGGTCCGAGGCCTTGGAGTTCTTTGCATGGCCATGCTCATGTCAACAAAATAGATTCACTCAGAACTTCCTCCTGTCCTTGCCCATTCGCTCAGAACTTTCTCCACTCCCCACAGCTCCTGAGTGCAGAAAGCATTCCTGTCTTGTCTCTTATCTGCGGTTCAATGGAAAAGCAAATATGCACTCTAATACAACAGAAACCCTTCGTAAGCTTTGAGATCAGAGCTTTTGACTCAAGTTCTTCCTTGACCACTCATCAACATAACAACTCGAACAAATTGCTTCACTTCTGTGAATATGTGCTTCTCAATCTACCATAAAAGGAGACGGGGATGGAGAGATGGCTCGGTAAGTAAAGTGGTTGTCTCATAAGCACGAGGACCCGAGTTCAATTCCCAGCCCCCCCATATACAAAGCTTGGTGTGGTGACTCACTTGCAATTTAGTACTAGGAGAGAGAGACAGGTGGGTCTGCCCAACCTATCATAATGAATGTACCCCATGTCCTAGAAAAGTACCCTGTCTCCAAAGCCAAGGTGAAAACTCCTGTGAAACAAAAGCCAAAGTTGACCTCTGGCCTCCATATGCACACACACACACGCACACACACATACACACACACACAAAGGGGGGAGAAAGGGAGAAGAAGAGACAGGGAAAGGGCGGGGAGGGAATCAAGGAGAGGGAGAAGAAAAAGGAGGACTGGCTTTTCATACAGCTGTATAGTAACCCTGATGAAATCTTCACGCATCTGTGTAGACATGGAAACAAAACTTACAAACTCTTGGGAAAATATGTAGAACAGTGATCTGGAGCGCCCCAGAGAGAGAGTACACGCAAACAGTCTAAAGAGAAGATACATTGCAGAAAAGAAATATGGCGGTGGGCTGTTAGGATTTTCAAAGCTTGTCTCCTAGTGTGAGCAGAGAGAGTGCTGTGCCTGGTGCCTGCAATGCAAACAGGCTGACAGCCAGAAGTCGTTCTCATCTGAAGGACCAGGGTCCAGAGTTTGGTAAAGACATTGTTTTCATGTCATATCCTGAAGCCTCTGAGAGACAGAATGGTGTCGGTAGGTCTTGTTAGCTAATTATGTGTAGTAATTATCACTGAGACTAAAGAATGGATGGATGTCCAACATATGTTTGTAAAATATGAATGAATGAATGACTGAATGAGGATAGCCACCATCACCAACTTTGTATCTCCTGCTGCTAGCATGAAACTGAAAGTTTCCTGAGAGTATATCAGTGTTTCCTAGAAGGAAAGAAGTCCATTTATTGTTTCTGGAGCAACCGTAGCTCCTACATGCTCCATTCATTCTGTCTTGCTTGACAAATAGAAGGGATCTCTAAGAACCATCTTGGAAATCCAGATTCCTTGGTCTGGATGTTTCCAATCAACAATGCTGAGCCATTGCTTGATATTTGATTTTCAATCCTTTTAGGATAACTTTTCAAACTAGAAGCAAAAGCAAGAATTACACTTTTTACAAATCACCATTCAGTTATAGATACCCTTATTAAACTCCTTACTCATTTTTAACCTTTCCCTAAGGCATTTCAACTCCCTCACACCACGTCCTATTATGTCCTGCTATTGTAATTGCTCACTGAGTAAAGAAAAAACAATCACAGAACTTTTCCCTAATATAATCACGATGAATACCCGTCCAGGGGAGACGTAAGCTCTAGCCATGCAGCTGCAGCTCACACAGAACAACACGGGGTGGGAGATGCCAGGAAGAGCTAGTTTTAGGAAATGAATGACAAAGCCACAAATAATTATTGCAGGGTAATCACGGCTCAGGGGCTGCTCTGCACAATAGTTGGCGTGGCTGTCTGGGAAGATGTGATTATAGGACTACGAAATCCATGCAGCTGGCCTCAAAATGAAGTGGAATTCTTTGCAGAAAACTGGCAAACTACTGCCAGCTCCTAGGCACAAGGTAAACAAGAACGGAAAGAATAGATTGTTTTTTCTACTTAGACTCCTGTGGAAGCCAACAGACTGCACTACAATTCCCGAGGCTCAGAGAAGAGACTTCAGTGTTCAGAAGATTTCCATGTGCCTGAAATTCAAATGCCTCTGGTGGAGATAGGAGTGGTAGCTTCCATGAAGTCCTGCATTTAAAAGCCCTACATCTTTTTATTTTTCGAGACACAGTTTTTCTGTTATAACTCTTCCTGTTCTGAAACTTACTCTACGGACCAAGATGGCCTTGAACTCCAGGGATCCCCCTTCCTCTGCCTCCCAAGTGCTGGGATTAAAGTCTTGTACCACTACCACTTGGCTAAAAGCCCCAGGTCTTGGTGTACTTGATTCTCTTGTCGAGCCTCACCGACTGCTTCTTGAGCTAGGATCACTTTGGAATGTATCCATCTGTGAATATGCTGGGTTAGTACAGAAAGTGAAGGGAAAGTAGACTTGGGAAGCGTAGTGGCCATGGAAGAAGTCCTACAACATTTGAATGTTTAGACAAGAACAGGTTATTTCAGAATCCCTGAAGACTTGTACATGACTCAATGGCATCAGACTTGTGGATCATTTCTGAGATATTTAGGTCCATAAACTTATTCTAAACCTAATTAAGTATGGTTTTTGGCTACAGAGCATGCGATTCCACGTTTAAATAAAGACTCAAAAGGACCAAAGGACGCTGAAGCTTAGGAAGTCTCCCAGGTGGGTTTTGAAGTTTCCTTAACATTCTACAAATGCAAGAAAATAAAATATGCAACTGCCAAAAAGGTAAGATTTGGTCTGAAGGTTTTCTAAAGATTTGGCCATTTTCATGGTCCTAAAATGTTTTTAGCCATCAAATTTGTGCCCTTTGAAGAATGGTCTGGTTTAGTTGACTACAGTATTAAGAACCACAAGTAATCCCAAACAAACCAAGTCTGAATTTTTCATTAGATTTGAAAGTCACAGGGGAAAATATTTTAGTCTACCTAGCTCTGTCTTCCTACCATTGGCTAGGTGGATACTCTAACAAAGCAACCCATCCTGTGTCTAAACTATCCTGACAAGAACAGGCAGTGTATAATAAGCCTCACACTCATATCAGATGCATTGGGGCTGTTTTACAAATGTGCTGCTCAGCCTTTGGCAATTTGACACAAAGCTAGATGTATCCTGGAAGAGGGGATCAACATTGAGACAAAGTATCCATAAGACTGGCCTAAAGGCAAATCTGTAAACACTTTTTCATTAATGATTGATATGAAAGGTCAAGCTCACTAGGGACAGTACCACCTCTAGGCACTTGGTTCTGGGTGTACAAAAAGGCAGACTGAAGAAGCCATAGGGAGCAAGCTAGTAAGTAGCATTCTTCCATGGCCTCTGCTTCAGTCCCTGCCTTGAGTTCTTGCCTGACTTTATCCAATGGTGGACCAAGATGTGCTCATGTAAAGAGAAATAAATGATTTCCTCGCCAAGTTTCTTTTTTGAGTTATGGTGTTTTAGCACAACAGTAGAAGCCCTAACAAAGAAATCTACCAATAGGTGGTAATATTGGAAAGTACAGATGCTCCTTGATTGACAAGGAGTTACACCTTATTGAACTCGTTAGAAGTAGCATTTTCCAATATAAGTCTACTTGGTGTAACTAACTTATGAACATTATAATGGAGCAACAAAGTATACTTTATAGATCTGTTATCTGTCCTCGTGATCAGAAATGTGTTTCACTTCCATGCCCAGCATCACAAAACAACATTCTATCACAAATTCCTAGCCTTGCAAAAGATCAAAGTTTTAAGTAGGATTTCTAGAGAATGCATGTAGGTTTCACAGAAGTTTAACACTAAAGAAATTATTAAGGTAAGCCATTATAAGCTGTGGCTTATCTGTAGATTTGGAAAATCAAAGTTATATTTCCTACCCTCATATTTTTCTTTCTTATATATGTGCTTCATTCGGACTCATTTTATATTAAAACAGCAGCAGAAAAAAAAGTTTCATTTGTTTTTTTTGTTGTTGTTGTTGGGTTTTTTTGTTTTTTGTTTTTTTTTTTTTGTTTTTTCCTTCATTAGAGTGAATCTGGGCTTCATGTTCCCACCTCTGGAAAAAAAAAAAAAAACATCATAATGACACCCATTACCACATTCTTTCAATAATTCCATACTATGCAAAGATTCAGAAGAGCATGACATGGGGGTGTCATTCCAAACTGGTCAGCACTGAGGTGTCTGGAGGCTTCATCTGCGCAGTCCTATTTAACACTTGTGTGTATCTACCAATGGCACTGGGTTATAGGAAACTTCTCTGAAGCTAGGAGCCCTTGTGTCTCAGGTAGTGATTCTCTATTTAAATCATGACCCCTCTAGGATGATAGCCTCGTAAGCTCCAACAGTCTTTTGTCATAGAACCTACCAGATGTGCAAGTAACACCTGGTCCTCCTTGTATTACCTCAAGGAAAGTAAGCATAAAAGGAACCCAGCACAAATGTTGACACACTGGCTACCACTGTTGCTGTGATAACATCAGTCTTTTACCTCTCATTCAAATATTTCATATCTTACACTGGAATCCTTGAAATTCTAGCTCTTAGAATTAGAGTACACTCTATAGTCATGTACAGTTCTTAGCACTCCTATATTTTGTCTTCTTGGGGAGATCCTGCTTCTGAATCCAATGGCAACATCTGCTCAAAACAAAGCTAACTTAGCCAAATTCCACCTATATTCTGTATGGGACCTGCCCACAGTCTCTTTGGATGTCAGAGCCAAGTACCCACAGAGCCAGTCTCAAGCCTTCATGACATCTGGCCTAAGGTTTTGCTATGATCTCCGTATCTTGACACTGAAGTGCTAACAGACATGTACCTGAACCCAAATAAATTTTGAAGAAAGTTCCAAAGAAGATGCAATGTGTGAATAATGATTACTCAGTGTTATAGTTTCTAAAGTGCCTTCTAAAGTGCCAAGTCCTGAAATAACTATTTTATGTATCTTGAGGCAGTGGGTGATTGGATATTATGATGGTAATCATCGTATTAACGTATACTTAGTTGAACAAATCCAAGCTCTCCTTTCTCCTTTTCTGTTTTCTCTGTTTATTTCCAGTTCCTTGTGTTCTTTCCTCCATACTTTATGATCTAAAGGGCTCATTGCTCCTAACAGCTATATTTCTGCTCATGCATGAAACTCTAACTGCTCTCTGAAAGGGGTTGTAACTATGTTCTATGGCTGAGGGAATTTCCCAGCCTTAAGCTCCTACCCTCTTCCCAGTTGAAACACATAAGTGTGGTTTACAAGTCTTTTATCATCCAGTTTCTTGGACACACATAACCATACAATTGTATGGACATGCATGTGTATGTATGTGTAAACGTACAGACGTGTAAATTGCATGCAAAAGAATACATTACTACATCCACATGAGTTCAATAATAAAAGTATGTCCATGTACCAAACTCATGAAAAGAGTATTACATAAGTATTTGAGGTTATCTGAATGAATCTATAGTTTCATCCATAAGCAATAATGAATTGCCTATTTTTTTTTACATGTGTCTGTTTGTGAGTCCACATGTGTGTGTATGTGCTGTGAGCTTGTATCCGTGTGAATGTGCACATGGAGTCTGAGGCTTACATCAGGAATTGTCCTAAATTGCTCTTGTACTTATTGATTGAGGCAAGTTCTCTTAGTTGAACCCAGAGCTCACATACAACCAGCCCAGCTGGCCTACTGGGGGATCTTCTGTCTTCGCCTTCCAAGGCTGGAATTACAGGCAGTTTGCCACACCCACCTAGCATTCATTTCTGTGCTTGGGAGCAGAACTCTCTGGTCCTCACACAGCAAGAGCTTTGTTCTCTGAGCCATCTCGCAGCCCTTCCATTGTTCTCTGAATAATCACCTTCCCGCTTCTTTACTTATATTTTTGCTTTATCTCTACAATCCTAAACGGTGTACAGTTTTGTTTGCATGATATCGGATGTAACACGAAGTTACTCATGAACAGTTTTATGTTAATTTTATTTCTGTTGTTACACATGGATAGATTTCACTCGCCTTTGTTTGGCAGAGTCCGCCCTCTCCTTGGCACTTTATATCATGAGCTCTACTGCCTTTGATGTCTGTTTTTGGTCTCAGTGGTTTTGCATTCACCCTTACTGTTAGGTTCTCGTTCTAGGGCATCTACTGTCTTTTGTTCACTCGCTCACTCGCTCTTGCTCTCTCACTCTCAAAATGAGGTGAAGGCCCTCACATTGTCTCTGAAAGCCAAGAAGGCTCCTAGGTTCTCTCTTATGTTCTCTACCACCCAAAAAGATCATGGCTGTACTTCATGGTGTGTGTGTGTGTGTGTGTGTGTGTGTGTGTGTGTGTGTATGTGTGTGTGTGTGTATGTGTGTATGTGTGTCTGTGTGTGTGTGTGTCCAAGTGAAATGAAACAAACAAATAAGCAAAAAGAGGTTATATTAGTCAACATGTATAATAGAAAAAGAAAAAGCAAACAAAATAAAATGAAAAATATAAGAGCTAGTCTCTTTGACTTCTATCAATGATCTAACCTCCATCCTGCTACTGCAGAATATAGTATCTCACGTTGTGGTGACTCCCAACCATAAAATTATTTTTGTTGCTATTCATAACTGTAAATTTGCTACTGTTATGAATTGTAATGTAAATATTAGATATGCAGATGGTTTTAGTTGACCCCCCCGCAGTGAAAGGATCTGTTTGACTCCCAGAGAGGTCATGAGCCTCAGTTTTAGAAGCCCTGTACAACTGAATTTGGATTGGAGTAGGGATACTGAACTGGATAGGAAGAAATCATTTCATACTTTCTTAAAGAAGAGCCTTGTTGGTTTTCAATCCCTTTGTGATATTCCTTTCACATTTTTGTCTGCTGGTGTGCATGTGTGTGGGGGAGGTGTGTGTGGAATGAGATGCAAGTCATGTGTGTAGGGATGCCGGAGATTGACCTCATGTGTCTTCTATTATTCTACCTGTTATACTTCGAGAAAGAATGTCTCAAGGAACCTGGAATTCAGTGATTGGCTAGAGTGGCTGTGACCAACAAGCCTTCAGTATCCTCCTATATCCATATCCCATCTACTCTTTACAGGTAATAGGGATATGAACTCATGTCCTTGTGAAAGCACTTTGCCCTCTGAGCCATTGCTCAGGGGCTGAAGCCCGTCTTCTCCTTTTTCTACATTTTCCACATACCCTGTATCTAGAGTTGGTAGAATATTTATAGTAAGATACTTGCATTTATAATAAATGTAAGTGGAACTGACCTCATTGTGTTGGTGCTATAGAATTTGGTGTTACAGATTTTTTTTTTCTCTCTTTTGGTGGCAAATCCTAAAACAGGATGTGGTGAATCAGATTAGGGCAATGGGAACAGAAGTTTGGCATTCTGTGGATTTTTCAAAATATATAAATGATTTGATTAAAATACTCTTCAAACTAGAAAACATGGGTCTGGATTATCTCCACAATGTTCAGGATGGCTGGCACTTCTGAGTTGGATTCCTTTAAAAGTGTCAAGTGTGACCTTTACTAGGTTTAATTCAATTCAATTTAATTCTGCAAAATTCATTGAAGCCGACTTTTGCTAGGCTACTGCACTAAAAGACTTTAAAGAACATATCGTTTAGCGTTAAGATCAGTTTTGAACATTAAGAAAAAAAATTCCACAGTCAGAAACCCATTATTCTCAGGGCAGCTTTCTCATATACAGTTTCTACATCTGACCTTTGTAAGCATCAAAAATGACAGTAAGTCAGAGCCAGAGAGAGGGACAAAAGGAGACAGGCAAAATAAGAACTAATGGGAAAAGAGAACCAACTGTTCTAGTTCCTTTGCTGTGTCTACAATAAGAAATGGGTTTATTTGGCTTACAATTTCAAGTTGCAGTCTATCTTTTCAGGGAAGTTAAGGCAAGGACTCATCAGCTGGTCACATCATTGTCAAAAGTAAACAGTCAAAATCAAAGAGAAAAGAAAATCATTGTAGCTTGCTCGCTTGCTCGCTTGCTCTTAGCTAGCTTTTAAAATTTTGGACAACCTTCCTAAGGAAGGATGTTATCCACAGTGGGCTGGGTCCTCCTACATCAATTAGCAATCAAGACAATCCCCTACAGACATGCCCAAGGCCAAGAAGACCTAGATAATTCCCAATTAGCATTCTTTCCAAGTTGTGTCAAGTTCACAATTAAAAAATTAATCAGCCAAACAAACAATTCAGACAAGAGAGCAAGACACATGATATTCACAAGTTAGTTCATGAGCCACACTGGTGAACACTGTGAGTGGCATCTTTCATCTTTGAAACTGATGTCAGGACACCAGGTACTCCATGTCTCTAAACTTTTATTGTTCTAAGAGTCAAGTTAAGGAGAACTTTATGGAAAATCTTCACAACACTAAGATATTAAGCACTGATTGACTATAGAAAAGATTCTGGGGTGAGTTTGTCTCATTGGCAACATGTTGATGTCTTCCCATCTTTAACAAGGTTCCTTTCACCCAGCTGCCACGGTGTGCCTAAGTGGTAAATGATAAGAGAAGTCATTAGATCCCATTGAATGCCACCTTCTAGTAACTCATCCTGAGAAATGACAAAAGCTTTCAAGCTCTCTTGCACTGGAGCCTCACTATGTTATGTGCAACCGTAGGTGAGACCTTCATCCCTTCCCACACTCAATGTCTTCATACACCTGCAGAAAGTAACAGAAAGTATGACATCACGTCCTTGTGTGGATTCAATGAACGTGTAGTGTTCATGCAGTATTCCCTCAATAAATGTCAGTGATTATTATGTTTTTCATGTCAAAAACAGGACACTAAATAATCTCTCTTAGGGCATCATGGGAACATCTAAATAACTAAGCATTTGGGGTTTTTATTTTAGTTTGTTTTTCTTATATCTGTCACAAATTCTCAATGCATGACTACTGAATGAATAGGTTTTTGTGAAAGCAGTGTTTTGAACTCTACTCAATACTGATTCTTCATCTTTTTTCTCCTCCAGGTTCTTTTCAGCATTTAAAAATCTATCTTCTCTGCTTATGGAAAGACTCTTATTTTCTAGTGTGACTGTCTTTGTAATTATTTCCATTCCTTAACTTCACAAAACATCTTTAGCTATTTTTGTCAATAGAGTTCTTTTCTGACTCCACATAGACTTCCCCTTTCTCCATTCTCCTAAGGCATGGCATTCTCGGTGGCTGTGGCTTTCTCTGTGGGCCCTGGGAACTGCATTTTCTGAAAAGATTTAGTCAGATTTCTTTATTTAGTAGAGTGAGATGGTGCTAAGACAGACTTGGTAGCTACAATAGAAATCAGGTTGCTCCAAGATTTTGAACCATCTTGCTCTTTAATTAGGTGAGCCATTTCTATACCCAGAAAATCAGGTCAGGAATTATTTCAAACAATCAATTCCACAAAAAAAGTATTAGTTAATGATGAAAAGTAACATGCTGCGTGCAGACATTTAGGGTGTCTGAATATTCTCACTATTGGTTTGTGAAATACTCTTGATTCACTGATTTGTGGACCTACAAGGGCGACATCTTAAATTGAAATAATTTTTTTAAGTGTGTGAAGAGTGGCATGACAGCTACCTCAAGCTTCTGTGTCCACACACTCTCTGAAGCCCAGCCTACTAGCCTTTTTAGGCTGTGTCTCAAGTCACTAGCTAAACACTTTATGGATTCCTAGGAGGCTCTGCATCCTGTGTTTTGTTAAGAGACGCAGTTGAGATTTGACTTAATCATTTGCTCCACTAATCTGATTCCTTCTTGCCTAACAGCTGAACATATAGATTGCTGTGGAAAAATGCCACTGGGACATTCAAACACACAAAAAATAGAATTTCTAGGCCAATTGTTCAATAACTAAAACTTCCCACATCACAATGAGATAGGAGGACAGGTGAGGTACAGAATCGTACTGAAATGTGCAGGAAGTAAAAAGGCATGCTTGATTACTAACTGCAGTTGAAAAGGTGAAATTCTAATGTTAGGTATTGGAGGTCAAATGAAAATTTTTTAGATGGGAAAGTACTCAACCTAGTTCTCACCTACTGACATGTACAAAACACAAAAGAAAGGGGCATAGTATTTCTCGCTATTTCTCTCAGTAACCAGCTAAGCTTTCACTCTGGGAATTTATTAGCTGGCCCAGTAAGTACTGGCTTTAAGATTTGTCTGACTGGAAGTACTAAGAACATTTTTATAGCATTCTATGTAAGACTGAGGTCACATCATTATTTAACACTCAAGAAATAAAAAATAAAAAGGAGGAGTGGTGTTGAGGAAGATTGTAAGGAGTTAACAGCCCTCCTGGAGGAGTTTCCTCCAGATGCCACCTCTGAGCCATTGAGTCTCTATGCCCCTCTACTGTGAAGACAAGCAAAGACTATTCTACCAGGCAGTAGTCTAGAACTTACATTATACAGGAAAACACTATATTTGTTATCCTTACAATATACTTAGTCCATGTGAATTACATTTATTTCAACTGCGTGTATCATCTATCAAAAATGTGGTCAATTAGGTGTTAGTCAAAATTAAAAGTCAAAGACAATATAAGTGGAAAAATGAAAAGATGCTATGAATACCTTGTGGTGTGAATACACCATTTTCCCTAATACATAAACATACTCTACAACAGCTAGTAATCATTCATTTCCAGTTACAAATATTTCAAATATGGAAAACTTATTTCTTAATTTTTCTTTCATATTGATGAAACCAAATACAAGTGAGTTCTCACGACATCCCTGACGTTTTTCCTTTCTTGTGCCATTTGTTGTTTGTAACTATTAGTTCTCAGGTCCCTTATTTGCACTGTAAACTGAGGGTTGTAACTAGTCATCATGAATATCAAGGGTTATGTAGCGTTATATGTATCTATGTTTTTGTTGCTGTAACTGGTAAAACACAAGAACAAAATGAAGTTCTCTGACACTTGGTGATACCTAACTATTTATTCTTGATGTAAAATAAAATCAGATGAGGACTCCCTAGATTTTACTTATATAAAATGTAATGAATGTTAATACCAAGAAAAGTCAAAAATCTATAGAAATCATATTTTCTTCTCTGATAGCACAAGCCAAGCTATTCAGAAGTTGGTGGACACTGAAGGTAACCACACTAACAACCAAACACAACCTAGACCAACCTGGTCACAACTCAAATCTTACCCATTAAATATCTACTTGAAGATTTCTTTCCAGAAATAAATATAGTTTAACTCAGTCTCTAATAACACTAGAAGTTTGACATAATACAGAAAATTCATGAGCAAGAAATATAAGCAAGGCAGAAAAATTACATTACTAAAACAACAGCCATCAACAGAACAATATATAGTTATGAACAAGATAGTCAATGTCTCAAATGAGTTATATAGAGTAACTATGAAGAGTATATCAAAGATGTTAGTAGAAAGGTTGACAGCATACATAAACAGATGAGCAGTTCCTATATAAAAAGATACTATGAGAAAAATTCAAATGTCAACACAGCATGTTTTAAAGCATGATAACGTATTTAAGTAACGACTTCAACGGGATAATTGACTCTTTCAATTTTAATAGTTTCAAAAAAACATAAAGTCATACAAACATGATATCAAAAGATGAAATACTAAAATAAATAGTCAGAAAAAGAGGTAAGATTATCTCTGAAAGAGCATTAATGTGATATGTGTGTGATAATGAGGCCTGGAAGAACAACAACAACAGAAGAATGAGGCAAAAGATATCTTTGAAATGATAAAGTTCACACATTTTCCTAAATTAGCGAAAGACATTCAAGTGTAGACCAAAAACCTCAGAGACAAAATAAACAGGGGAGGGAAGGGGTGGGAGCTATAGACACATTCCACTCACAACGTAAAACTCTGAAAGTCAAATACCTTGAAGGTAGGAACATTTATACAATGTTTAGAATTATGTATTAGTTATATATTAATACTAAATAGTGTTCACCATTACATGTGCATACGTATTCATATATACATAAACATATATAATGAATAGCATCTGTCCATTTCGTTTATATGTGCATCCATGAGGCAGAAGGATACTCAATAATAAAGTGGAATAAGAATTTTCACATATAACAGAATGACTGATAAGAACTCTAAGAAAAAGATAGATTTCAAGGTGATACTATGTACTTCTGTTTATATAACACTTTTGAAAAAGTAGTGCAAAAATATGAGGGATAAACAAATAAACAGCTTATCAGTGATTCCCAGGAGTTAGGAGAGGGAGAAGGTGGGAAGGTGGACATCATGAAGAAGCATAAGAGAATTCGGGAGTACGTGAAACTATTTGTATATGGATTTAGGACTTTCACATGAAAGAGTTTGATTTTACACGCATTATATGCATATATATATATATATATATATATATATATATATATATATATTCATACATATGTTTTTTCTTTCTATTTGAATAGGTGAATATTGTTTTCTGGGTCATGTTTCCTAAATGGGTTTTCAGGAAAGTTGTAGGTTCAGGCTTTCTTCTCAATTCTGTTCTAACTCTTCCCAAGTGGCAAAGAACTTCTTTTCTGATCGGGGTGGGTGAGTCTGATTCCTTTCTTTCCTTCTTGACCATCGTGTCCTCTTTCTTTCTCTGGACTTTGCTGTCTTGCCTGAAAGTTCTGTCACACTAAGATTAGCTCCAAATACCGTAAAGGGAATAGTAAATAAGGAAGTGGTTGCCATGCCCCGTTCTCCCATAATAATAAAGCTATTACTTATATCTCTGCTGATATTTGCTTCCTTGTTCTGTTATTTGAAACACAACAGAAGGAAATGCCATTTTAGAAAGGAAAAAAAACAAAAAACAAAAAACCTTGACGCAAATAAGACACAAATATTGTGATTCTGTTAATAAGATGAAAATCAGATAATAATATATATATTATTATGTATACATTTCCTTAACTAACATAGAATAAAACTTTTCAAAGTATCTCTACTTCTTATTTACTTACACGTGTAAAGCAAACTCTCTTCAACTCTCCAAAGTAGGGCATCTGGAGAGATAGTCCAAGTTTATGTAATTTCAAGAAACTCTGCCACGGGGTCTGATCCACACCAAAGTTAGCAACTACTTTCATCATACACATGAGAAAGTGGAAGAAGGCAAAGATGAGGAAATGCTTTCCAGGGGCCACCCAGTAGTTAAGAGCACCACAGCAGCACGACTCTGGAATCTGTTTCTCTGTGTTTGCACACTAATTCCCGCATTTCTCTTTAGAAACAAAACAGGTTTGTTAGCCTTCTAGATGCTATATCTGAAGGTTGCTCTTTTGAGTAAGAAACAATTGAATAGTGAAATATAAGGTCCATATAATGCCAAGTGATTTAAATTAGATTCAGTTTGAAGATTTATTGAGTATCTGCTAATCATACATGTCAACATGGACTCCCGGATGAAGAATACAGACGTGCTATGCAATGACTTCTCAGCTAGGGATATCTTTTAACTTGTGAATACACATAAGATTTAGTTTCTCTCTTATTATTTATTCTTTTATTAATAATAATAGCTAAGAAGTTATGATGTCTTATTAAGTGTAAATCTCTACTATGTAATTAGGGTATGCAAGCTATTTCCTATGAATTACTTTGCCTAATCCCCACAACAACCTTAGGAGGCACTATTATCATTGTTCTCATTTTGTAAATGAGGAAAGCGATTTCAAAAGATTAAGCAAATTGCTTAAGATCAGAGAGCTATTAAATACTAAACTAGAACAAAGGTATAAACCACAATCAATCTGATTCCAGGGACACTCAGCCCTAATAACTATGCTACGTATTTGAAAATGATATATGATTATATAATGTTGTCTTTAGCATACAGAGCTCTATTGTCAATGGTTAAACATTCAACGCATATTAAATAGATTAGTTAGATAGATAATAGATAGGTAGATAATAAATGAATAGATATAGAATAGATGATAGATTAGATAGGTAGATAGATGATAGATAGATAGATACATGATAGATAAATAACAAGTAATGTAATTGTATCCCAGCCTCGCCCTCCACATCTGTGCTCTGTATTGGAACCACCAAGATGACCTGTAGCTGAGGGGCTATAACCAGCTTTTCCAATTTCCAAGGTTTCAAAGTTACAAGGAACGGTTTGTCGTATTGTTTTCAAGTGATGCAGAGAGTCCCTCTTTGTCTTCTTTCCTTATGGACCCACTGGCCATAAGAAATGCAAGCCATTGTCTTCATCTCCTCCTCCATCTTATTAACATTCCTGGCTGAATCAGAGGCAAATGTGAAAGATGCCCACCATGTGTCTATTTCCCAGTGAAATACCTTCTTTATTCACTCTGGCATGTTGTCTCTGGACAGATAGCTCAGCTTTAGACACATGTCTTATCTATTTCAGGGGTCAATTTCCATGTAGTAAAAAGGCCATTCAGTGTCATATGGTCAAGAATGGCCATACTGCAATTTCCCTTGTTAAAAATCCACCCACCAATGGCTCAGCCTCAGTTGCATATCTGATCACCCATATCAGGGTCCATGATGCTGCTCCACCCAAATTCACAGTTGTGCCTCTACATAGATGCAAGATCATTGCATGATGTCTCTGCAGGAGATGTACACTAAAAAGTCCATTCATTCTACAGAGAATGCAACCAAACAAAGGAGCCATGTCATGCAAATGAACTTGGTGAAACAATGAATTCATGAGAGTCACTTACAAGATCAAGAATAAAAAGTTACTGACTGGGTAACTTTTAAACATCCACATCAACTGAAAAGCCCCGCCCCAGAATGGATGATAAGTCGTGAATGCTCTAAAATGGAATCCCATCTAAGTCAACCACCCCAAGCCTGATTCTCCAACACCTCCACCAGATCACATGCAGCAGATAGGATCACGTGTAGATGAGGGCATGGAGCAGGCAAGAGGGACTGAGTGGCTAAACCATCAGTCCTTTTTTCTGTGAGGGAATGTTAGTGGGTCTGATGCTGTGAGGTTCTTACATAAGCAATTACAGTTGCTCTGATTTCATGATAGCAATAGCTATGTCATCCTTGGAGAACAATGGTCCATTATGCTTGGCAACACTACAAACCAACCAAACCCTTTGAAATCTATAGAACATCCTAACCACTGGTAGTAAAGTATAGATGGTTCTGCTACACACCTTGCAACTTCCTCAGACTCTGTTGGAACAATAGATGAAACTCAAGAAATTTTAAAATATTAAAAGTATATGAAGTATATGAAAATCATATGAGGTTGAATCTCTTACTGCAGAAGAGAATTATTAGAAAAATAGTGAAAAACAGACATTCAGGAAATTCACAATATGAAAAATTAAGCAGTATAATCCTGCTACCAAGACAAAGATTTCCCTTTGCTTCTGATTTGCCAGAGGAAAGAATTCAGCAGGACACAAACAGTTTGAGCAAAATTTTATTTAACAAGGTGAAGTCTATACTCTAAAGTGAGGTTGGGGCAGGCTGCCCAAAATGGGGGCTGGGTGTATAGCCTACTTGTTTCTGCACTGGGGATTTTTAAAGATGATTTGAAGTGAGTGGCATATCCGTGACATGAGATGATCCTCTTTCTCTCCCATACCATTGTGGACTAGATCTACATTTTATGATAAAGTATTCAAAATAAAGGGGTTTTAAAAAATATTCTGAGAGTATTTTCAACATCTTCATCTACCTGATATAAAGAGAAGATATCTAGTGGTGTTTCGTTATTAATTCCTGTACCTGTGCTGTCTTACCACGTGTGTGTGATGATCAGCACAGTGCTTAGATGACTACCATTGACTTCATCAGGCTGAGAGGATTCAGGTGTTGCTTTCTTGGGGTTTTCCTTTGTAAGATAATGAAATACACCCAGCAGAGTAGCAAGCAGAGAACAGTTATTCACTTAGTTGTTACTGTGTGTAAGCTATGCCACATGCCTCTTTTCTGATCCTGGTTCAGACTTCAGGATCATCCCTAGGGCTTCTGAGCACTTTGGTGTAACTGTGTATCACTTTGTTATTCTGACTGACCTATTCCACTAGATCCAGTCTGGATCACTATTGCTTGTCCCTGAACCAAGTGTGGATGGCTGAGTGACACCTCCTTGAGTAAAAAGTGCATATAATCCTTTAAACTTTGGCTGTTCAGCATTAGCCAATGACTTCACAATTTTCCTTATTACTGGTTGAAGGAAAACTTTAATTGCCTTTCAAATCTGTTCTTCTAATATGAATTCCCATATTTTATTATCCAATACTTCAGAAAATGAGAAGCCTTATAGCGCTTATTTCTTTCTTTTTAGGCCATGTCATTTAGCACCTAAATTTAGCAGTCCACAGAAGATGGAAATGGTGGATTAAGAGCTGAAGAAAACGAAGGAGCTGGGTGCTTACAGATAGTACTTCTCAGATGTTTGGTGGAACTAAACAGATGTAGAAGCTGACATGCACTCCAGGGCATGTCATGTTCCTCAAACAGGAACTGAGGATGAACAGACTCTCTTCATCTGTGAAATGGGATTAATTGTATTTGCCACCTGTCATTGCCCAAGGTGTTGAGAAGGGAGAGACATTCACTCAAGGAAACTTCTCAATGCTGTTTAGAAGACAGACAGCTCATTAATGCCGACACCACTTTGTTTTGTGGCAAAACACTGAGATCCCGACTTCCCTGAAGGAGTGAGATCTTATTTCTAAAATGCATGCCTTTGAGATTTAAAGAATTAGGAAATAACATTCTCTGAGTAATAATGTCGTGTTTGCCTAAGTCGAAGAAGGACCAAGAATGAGAATGCAACCAGTAAGAAATCATGACTGGGGAAGAACTGGAAGATACCTGGGCGCATGCATTCTGGAACCTTCTATCATTTTCTAATCTCACTATAAGGAGATAAAACTGAGTGTTTCCTATCACAGCTTTAATCCTCAGAGAGGTATATGCTTAGGGCTTAGTAAGAAAGTAACACCGCCCAGACATCACCGAGTCAAAAGCCTGCTATGCATTAGGAAGCAGGTCCACGTTCTCAATTCGAAGGGTCGGAGTTCAAGTGCTGACGTCTAGTCACAATTATCTCACCTTATGATTTGTTAACCTCTTGCCTGTAAAGCTCTTATGGTGTCTAACCCATATGACGATCACCTGACAGGTGTCTGGCATTGCCTCAGCAGTCTTCGGCAAAGGACCCAGAGGGAGGATTGCCCCAAGGGGAAGTTTACTTTCTTACTATTGAGTTAGAATACTTCTACATAAAGGATAAATGAAAGTTTACTTAATTTTTCTATCCCAATGATTAATAATTGTGAATGAAGAGACTAAGAAACTGGAAGCTTGATTTTCTAGGCTCTTTTTCATCAAGTAAAGAACAGAGATCAGATTACCTCATTATCCTGTGTCTCCTTTTAAGAAAACAAAACAAAAAACAGTCTAACTCTACATTTCCCCATCAGCTATGTAACATACATGAAAGAGGAGAATGTCAAAGAGAGCATGTGGTCGACATGTGACCCCTCACATAGACATCAGACAGTTCCCTTTTTTCCAAAGATAATTAGTTATTCACAAGTGTGGCAGTTTTTAATAAAAGTAGGAAAAGTAAGAAAATAGCCATTTGATAACTGCATGAGGCTTCTAGGCAATGTTAGCATGAAATGATTTCTCCCCTGAATCTGAGGGGTTCCATAAAACTCCCCTTGTGACAGTAGCATTTCTCAGAGCTGTGCCACAGCAGTGCCAAATGGAAATGCAGACTGCTTCATCCAAAGAGATGCTGCTGCTGTGTTCCACAAAGCTGGGGCGAAGAGGGGAAAAAACACAGGGGGATTGCGAAGAAACTACTTGTCATTCCTAACATCTCTCCGATAGAAAGTAGGAAGTCCGATATTGGTCAGCAGTGAAAGTAACAACCAAGAAAAACTGAGACACAACACCAAATACCTTTGACTAAGTACTCAACCAAAACCTGTAGGAATTTGAGATATCTGACCTGAGAGTGTAATGCCAACTTTATCTGTAGAATATCACGGAGAAGTTGTGTATTTGATTCCATAAGAATGTTTCCATTCTATGTAGCACATACACATGTGTGTTGATTTAGACATTGTATGTGAAGTTGGTCGGAGCTATCTTTGTCAGCGTCTCAGGGCAAATCAGCAAGGTCAGATAGGACGTTCTTAAAACATCAGAAGCATTAACCCATGCTTTTGAAGTGTTTTTAGTATTGGTAAAGCCGGAATCATCAATTAACAAAGGCAAGATTTTGCTAAATGTAAAGACTTTTCCAGTTAATTTATAACACGGTGGGAGAACATGTCTTATGAAATGATGCATTCTTAGGGATACGGAGGTGTTTAAACAGCCCTAGAATAGCTATTTGTCAGAGCTGGTCCCAAGGGGGGGCAAGCATAGGGAAGAATATTCTAATAATTAAGAAATATTTATTGAGTTCTAACTAAGAGAATGATAAATATGCTTCTTGTTTCCAGCTCCAATCAATGTGCAGAAGTTTCCCGGGGCACCGTGAAAGGGCAACTATTACATAAAGACGAAGTGGGTTAGGTGTGTCTGTCACACAAGCTGAAACAAAAGGACCGAATGTACTGGTTTCCAGGAAGCTGGGCACTGAGGATATGGAAGCAAACACAAAAGGGATGGTCCCTGCTTTTATTAAACACAGGAAAAGCAACATCTTTTGTGAATTTCTACTAACCTGACTTCTCTAGACTTACGTGTGAATATTTTTTTTTATCCTAATGTCACCAACTAAGCTGGTACTATGAGAAATTTTGAAATGAATTTTCCAGTGTGAAATAAATAAACAAGAATATTTGCTATAATCTTATAAAAATCTAGTGGAATGACCAGGATCTTAATGATACCACTTACTTTCTGAATATGTCAATGAAGACCCTGTTGCATAAGGCCCAACAGAAAGGAAGGAGTCTACAGGGAAGCCCCCAGATCCTGGAATCTTTTTCATTATCAGCAGGTTAATAGCAGGCATCTCAGAGAAGTTTGTTTAAAAAAAATAATCATGGGTTGAGAAACAACGATATCCAGTCTTAGCGAGCAATGGCTCCACATTAAATGCAGGCTGATAAGTAAATCCCAGCTGAATAAGAAGCCTCACAGCAAAATTACAAAGGCAACAAATATCAAAGAAATAGCAGTTCAAGGAGGGCCCTGAACAAGTCAGGGAAGAAGAAGCCTCGTCTGAAGCACTGACAGGTGTCCAAGACTCCCTCTTTACATGGCTTCTAAGGAAAATATTACAGATAAGTAATTTTATATATAGATATTTTATTATATGTGTGTGTGCATGTGAGTTCAGGTGCCAGTAGAGGCCAGGAGAAGATGTAAGATCCCCTAGACCTAGTTATAGGCTATTGTGAGCCTTCTGGTATGGTTCTGGGAACTGAACTCAGGTCCTTTGTCAGAGTAGTACATTCATTTAACCACTGAGCCATCTCCCAGCTCCGCATCCACAGACACCAACTGGACACAATAGAAGCACAACCATGTACTTTATTTCATGCCATTACAAAAATATTTGCAATATAATTTTTGTTCACTGTGAAGGCTTAATCTAATTGAAAAGAAGAGGCAGTCTTTCATCAACACCATCATAATAATAATATATAATACACAGACCAAAAAGTCAGAGTGAAAGATGAAAATGGGCCCTAGATTTGGGGAATGAATTATTTAATTATTATTATGTGGGAAAATAGCATCCTTCCTTGAATATTATTAAACCACAGAAAATGAAAGTCAAAATAAATCATCCATCAATTTTATAACCTGTATTAGTTATTTTTTCATTGCTGATACCAAAATAACCAACAGAAGCGACATAAAGAAGGACTGTAGCGTTTGGCTCACTGTTTCAGGGAGTTGAAGTCCATCATAATAGCCACATCAGAGCAGAGTAGCTCAGTTTGTGGCGGTGGGAAAGCGGAAGAAGCTGTTCACCCTCTAGTGGACCAGGAACCAGAGAATAGGGCTGCAACCAAGGCCAAGCTACGGCTTTCAAAGGCTTTCCCTTGTTGACCTACATTGGTCAACTAGACCTTGACTCCTGAACGCTTCACAATCTTCCCAAATAGTTCACACTGAGACACAAGCACTCAAAAGATCGAACCTCTGGGAACATTTCAGATGCAAACCACATGACCTCATGTAGCAATCATGATTTTCTACATGTTGAGCACATTTCAGCCACTCCGAGGCAAGTTCTTTGCTCTCACTATAGCCAGCCCTGGTTTCCAGTGTATCTCTAGGTTACCAATATTCCATCCATACCAGTTCACTAACACAACACCACACAACACAACACAACACAACACAACACACATTTGACTCCCTGGCTCCTTACCTCATCTCAACCTAGTATGTCCTCTTCTCCCTCGCCCCCATACCTGATGAAATCTTCCCTTCATGACACTTCACTGATTCATCCAGTTGGAATTAACTTTCCTCCATCTTCAATGGAACATGTTCCTTGTATTTTCCTCAGCACTTGCCACATTCCACTTATTTTGCAACATATTACTACTAATGGCATCCCATTTCCTCACCGGAGCGTCAGTTCCTTCAACAGAGCTGTAGCGCCCCTTCCTTTCTTGAGATTTCCTAACTGCTGGTGTAGCCCTCTGATAATCATAGGTGCTTAATGCTTATTATAGGTGCTTATTATAGGGAAGGTAGAATTTGGAACACAGCCAGGACCCAAACCAAATAAATCTCACCAATTTTCACCCAAGCAGGGTTTGTATTTACAGGGTACCATTTGTTATGTAACTGTTTAGACGAGACTATGATTTAACATATAGTTCTGAAGCCTCCAATGGTAGGGATCAAATCCTAGCTCAAATAAGCTAATGAATGTTTCTGCTTCAATTTCTCCATCTGTAAAGTGGAATAACATAGCATCTTCACTCCTGTCATGATACGTTCTGGGCTTAACTATTTTAATGAATCAAAGTCCTCAGATTACAATATATGTCACACAGTAAATAACCAAATATTAACTATTTCTTATTTTACTTTAACAAAATTAATGTATTATTTGTATGTACTTAGAAGATATACCACACTTGCTCACCAAATCCTTCTCTCTCTCTCTCTCTCTCTCTCTCTCTCTCTCTCTCTCTCTCTCTCGTATCTTGTTATTTAGATGAACATCCACTTCCATGAAGCTTCGGGGAAAATGCTTAGGAGAAAAAATTGCCACCAGCTCAAAGATAAATTTTAGTAATCCCAACCAAACACAATGACTCCATTTTTTAAGGTTTAAATGACGACACATGCTTCCGTTTAGCAATCTCTCTCCCTTCCGTCTCGCGTTCTTCTTTCTCTATTTCTTGCGTCCTTTGCTTTTCTTTTCTCATCATCAAGTTAGGGCAACAGCTCCATTTCCACTACTGAAGGTGACTGAAGCAACTCACGTGTGAGTGTGAAGGTAGATAATCTCATGACAAAAACAAACTGCAGTGTATACATGCTGATATTGATGACAATGTTAAAACCACTTGTAATGAGATTTCCATAAGAACAAGAAAAAAAATCCATGGTACTGTTTGTAAAGCAAAAAAAGACATCTACAAACCTCCTAGTCCTACCCTACCCTGACTATCACATTATCATATGGAAGGAGCATACCCGGGGACTATGCCTTGTAAGCAGTAAGTCTGAACATACTAGAAATCTGGAAATGCTAGTTCAGTGTATTTTTCAGATCTCGTTCCATAAAAACCAGTTAGAATGGGGCTGCAAGGATGGCTCAGCAGAAAAGAGTATTGGCTGTTCTTCTAGAGGACCCGGGCTTGACTCTCATCGAAATGCACAGACACACATGCAGGCAAATCACTCCACACATGCAAAATAAAAATAAATTAATCTTTAAAAAAGTTTAAAAATCAGGTAAAGGAACTCTTCTTACAAAACAATATTCTTAGTTATACAATGATGTACTAACATTGCAGTATTACATTTTAGAGATTATAGTGGCATGGTATGGGAAATTGCTTTAATAATTTAGTATATTCCAATTACAAGGTCTGTGTCTTAGCTGCTAAGAAGACTATGTGTCTCCACTTGCTCCCTCCCCAAGGCCCCACAGTTCTAGAGCATATGGTTGACCTCAATGGCAAGAAGCGAAAACAAATGTTTCAAACAGCCTTTAAAGTAAAGTCAAGCTTGCATTCCTTTGCCCTGGTGGGTGCCCAGCTAGCAACATGGGAGCAGCTGACAGATGAAATTCAGTGTGACCAAGACCCACCCTACCTGAGCTCTTAAGTCAGCACCTGGCTAATTGCCTCTCCTGGGTGTGACTTACTTTCATTTGGGGACTTAGCTTTACCTGGCTTTTTGAGACCCACCCCTGCTTTTGTTATAGGCTATGAAGATCTGTCCTTCAGAATGTGACTCTGCTTGAATATAGGGTCTTTAAAGGGATGCTTAAGTTAGAATGAGGTCAGATGGATGGACCCTTAGCCAAGATGACTGATATCTTTCTAAGAAGAGATTTAGATACACAGAGAGAAGACTGGAGACAGAGATGATCATCCATCAGTCCAGAAGAGGCCTCAGAATGGCTAACCTGAAAGACACCCTGAGCTCAGGCTTTTTTTGTTTTCTCTGTGTGTATGTGTATGTGCATACATAAGTGTATATGTGTGTTTAAGAATGTGTGTAAATGTGCACCGCCATGTGTTTGGTGGTAGGGGCCAGAGGTTGACACTGAGCCCTCTACTGCCCCTCACTTTAATTCATGATAAGGAGTCTTTCTCTTTGAACATGGGGTTGGCTGTTTCAGGTAGACTATCTAGACAGAGGATCCCAGGACCCACCTGTCTCTGCTCTCAAGAACTGGGGTATAGACATGCACACCCATGTCTGGCTTTTTATATGATGTTGGCAATAAAAAATGAGATTCTCACATTTGTACAGCTGGCCCTTCATCCCCTGAGCCATTTCCACAGGCCTGGATCTCCAGCTTTGAACCTCCAAAACACTGGCAAAATCACTGTGTTGTATAAACCATCTGACCTCTGGTGTTTTTGTGTGTTAATCCTAGAAAATTAGTCAAATGTCCTTTACTCTTGTTTGCCATTGTGTGCGACATGCACGTGTGCATAGAGAGGCCAGGGCTGGGCACATGTCTTCTTAAATATCTCTCTACTTTAGTTAAAAAATTTTTTAAAAATATTAAAATTTAATTTATTTAATTTAAATTATTTAATTTAAAAATATTTAAAAAAATATTTTAATGTATGTATGTTGTGTGTTTATGTTGTATAGGGTGGGGAGATTGGCACGTTCAGCAGTTTCAATGCCAAGGTCAAAGGACAAGTTGTGGGAGTCAGTTATTTCCTTCCACTGTGTGGATCCTGGAGATTGGGCTCAGATTGTCAGATACCTTTAACCTGCTGTGCCTTCTGGCCTTGGCGACCCATCACCTAGTGTTTTGAGACAGAGTTTCTCACCAAAGCTGGAGCTCATCAAAACTAGCTAGCCAGCAACCTCAGGGATCCTCCTGCTTCTGCCTCCCCAGAGCTGGGATTACAGGCGTACAATGCTTAAAAGCAGAGTTGGGAGGGCCAAACTCAGGCCCTCATACTTGCCAAACAAGCCCTTTTTTACCAACTGAGCCGTTTCCCCAACCCCAGCGCTTACCACTTCTGCAGGCTGCTCCGGTAGCTTCCAAGTCACAGGAAAATCATAACACTTCAACTTGCAGAGTTTGTTCAGGGCTCATCCCGCTTTCTGTTTCTGCCTGCCAGAGCCTAGCAGTGAAGTCAAAAGATGACATTGCACTTCGCACTGCCCTCCCTGCTCTCCAACTCTACACTCTCTGAGGGTCAGGATTACCAGCCTGCTTGTGCTTGTCTCATCCACATTCCCAACCATACCCTCTCAGGTCTCCTCAGTTTTGGAGGCTTTTCCCTCCACTGACGACGTCAAGATTTAAAACTGTCTTACTCGATTTTATTTCCCCAGCACTTACTGCGGTGACTTGTGCAAAACGCACTCCAGCCATGCAGGTTAAAAAATGAATAGTGATGAATGAATGAATGAACGAACGAATGAATGAACGGATCTAAAGTAATACACAGCTCTGAGAGTAATACGCACAGCAGAACGCTCCAAATGGGCATTTGATAAATACACCCAGGAGCTGACGAGTGAACAGAAGAACTCCGTAAAGATAACAAATGGCGTCACTTTTCCCAGTTAGATTGATGACAAGTATTACCGCCGCTATTTCTCTCCGGCAACATTTTTCATTATAGGGAATATTAATGAGTTAACAAGGACCCTATCTCTTCTATCTCCTTTCTCATTTTAACAAGTAATTCTGATGCTAATTGACAAATCTCTGGGTTCATAATAACCCGACCACTGTGAAAATAACAGCCTTGGAAACTTTTAAAAATTGTTTGTGCGGAAGTCAGGTGTTAGAAATACTTGTTAAAACTTGAAAGCATGCCAATGACCAATGGTCTGCATCTGAGGGTAGGGAAGGGTTTCTAAGATTTCTGGTCACAGCTTTTTAGCCAATTCATATTTATTTAGCGTGTAAAACATATACCATGCTATGCGCGAGTCATTTGTGAAGACAGCAATAATATCTAAAAACTTTTGGCTTTTAATCTCAAGGCAACTATGTCTTGACCTTGTTGGAAATTTTAATGTTAAGTAATGCTATAGGCAGTATGAATGTCAAATGGACTGTACATATTTAAACATTTAATTTCAGGAAAAAAAATCAGTCTAGAAAGATACATTCTAAAATAACATCATGCTTATCATTAGATGGCCAGATTCTAAGTAGTGTCATGTAATGCTACCAAATAAAGAGCAGGAAGGGCAGTACTTAGACTTCAACTAGAGGAAAGGGGGGGCAATGAAACATCCAGGGAAAGAACTGTAGAGGTTGGATGCGAGCTGGGCGTTGACGGAGTGACAGAATTGGAGTACCTGATGATGATTGAGGGACACTCACAGCTACCTATAAACGTCACAGAGGAGCCTCACACTGGCTCCCTTCCAAAACGTAAGTGAGAAACCCCTCAAGAAACACTAATTTCCTGCGTTTCACTGATCCCTGGCTTTGTTCTCCATTCGTTGGTCTTGTCCTCTACCTGTAATTGCTGGCCAAGTTTTCTTCTTTGGCTTCTGGCCTTTCTCGAGGGTGCAGACTCCTCTCCACTGATATATAGCAAACCTTCCCAGGCCACAGATCTCCTTCCTGTCATCAGCTGGACCCCCAGGGAAATTGGCAAAGTCTTCATCAACCCTAGAGGAGGGTGAGTTTCATTCAGACACAGGAATGATCTGAGCTGAGTTTCAGAGTCTGTGTTCAGAGTCCCAAAGCAGAATTCGTGTAGAGACATAAAGGACAAACAGAGCCATGCCATGAAAGGTATAAAAAGCCAGTGTGTCAGCTGCCTGGTACTGCAGCAGCGAGTGACTAGGAGTTTGGTAGAAAACCCTATACAGGTCGTATAGGTTCCAGGTCTGATATGAGCAAACGAAAATTAAGGTATTAGAAAGCCCATATTTCTCCCAGAAGGTCCATTGGTGACCATCTCCTCACTTTCGTGCTTTGGAAGATGGCCCATTCTACTTGTCTTATGAAAGACCAACATCTTCTAAGCCCACAGTGCACACTGCTCTCATAAAGTTTGCTTCTGCCATCCTTTTGTAATTACACAGGACTCCCCTCAAACAACCTGCCATTGTAAGGTCACTTGATTGACAGCCTGGATCTTGTCTTCCCTCTTCATTTCCCCTTAATGTGTTTTGTGACCTACTGACAAGTTTAGCAGTTAGGAAATGAGTGTGTTTGGACATAAAGATTTGAATGCAGAGCCAAGCTGTGGTGGCACATGTCTTTAATCCCAGTACTCAGAAGGTAGAGGCAGGCAGATCTCTGTGAGATGGAGGCCAGCCTGGTCTACAGACTGAGTTCCAGGACAGTCAGAGTTACAACAGAGAAACCTCGTCTCAAAAAAAAAAAATTGCATGTTACCCTCTCTAAAGCTGGGGGAAAATATTTAGAGTTTTTAATGGGCACCTAAGTCAAAGAGAAACCAAGGTAAATAAATACAGTTGACTCCTTTTCATCATTACAAAACCAAGTGTTGCTTCTGTGTGGCTTGTTCAGAATTATATCAGCAGGAGACCCATCTTTGCTTTTTGCAGCTGTATGTTAATAAAGGGAAATATGGTTACTGACCTGTAAGCATAGCAAACTGCACATGAGGACAATGCATTAAATCAACAGATTCTTGGATGAACCCAATATCCTCTGTTTTTCACTGTTTTGCTCTTCTATTTCTCAAGTTCAGAAACTGTCTGTTCAGAATGCCTCTCGCCTTCGTAGCAGATGGTAGCAGATTCCACTCAACCTATCTCAATTGTGCCTCATGCTATTTCTCTCCATCTTCCTCTGACTTTCTCCCCTCCACCCAAATTAATTTCAGACAGGTCTTTGTGCTTTGGCTGACATTCAAAACTGTCACCTCCATGCACACATTAACTCCAAGGCCTCTGTCATCCCTCACATTAAAATTCTCTTACCAGTAGTCAGCACAGCTTGACTCAGCCAGCTAAGGGGCTGGTTCTAAGCAAGATGCAGTGACAGCAGGCTTCATGTGTGACAACCCCAGTCAATTTGACAGCCATAAGACACCCTCCTTAGAACCAGTTGTGGCTCTTGTTGACCCAAGGAGGAAGGTTATCCTTCTGAGCAATTCTCTCTTCTTCCCATGAGAGAGAAAGGGCAGGGGTTATCAGGCAGAGACTGTGAATATTTTATGGTGAATGACCACAACAGGAAAATCAATTAATAAATTCCACAGTCTAGGCATGGCATTCTCATTGTGAAAGAGCCATTTGTTGACTGAAGAGCCACTTTTTAAAATGACAGCTCCCAAATATGCAGACACTGTATTGGAATATGCTTTCAGCGATTACAGCAACCTGACATGTGAAATAATCTTGGTATCTACCAGGAAATTCTTCCTCAGTTTACAAGTGATACTTGGAGAGGAAGAACAGCTTGCTAGTGGTCACTTAATCACACCAAAGCAATTTGCCACGCTCCCATCCTCCACGTTTCCCTTCCTCACATGGCTTCCCATTTAGACAGGTTATGTACATGGGACAACTATCTGTGATTGGAAGAAATTAATGATGGTGATGATTTAAACATTCAATCATTTACTCAACTTTTTAGACTATATTGAAACCAATTTTTTTAAATGACACAAACAAAAGCACCTACCTCAATGTTTTATACAAGCCACCCATAGCTGCCCTCCTTCTTCTTGGTCTAATTTACTTTATAAATATGAAAGATGTTTACATTATTTAGAAGTCAAAAGTCCATAAACATACTCAGTCAATTTTCCATCTATCCTCATCTAATCCTGTGACCCCTGCCTCCTATTGCTGGTCAAAGTCTTTGCCCACTCATAGCTTGTGAGTGGCTAGCTCAGTCATGAAAGCTATACTATTAAGTGACTTTATAAGAGACGTTTTTAGAACTTTGCTGAAAGCAGGGAACATACTTTATTTGTCATTAAAATGGCAGTTCTTATGATGAGATTTGTACACACTAGAGCCCTTTATATGTCTTGTAGTATGTTGAATGGAAACATCCAAAGGCTACTGACACTCTGGGCAAAAGCACGTCTTTTTAATTGGCTGGATTTTTCTTCTTAAGTGTCCATTATAACCCAGCCACCATTATACCTGTCAGGTAAGGGAATGGCAGAGAAAGAGCTTAGAATTATGCTTAGTGACAGCAGAAGTGGAAGTGGGTTTTGCTCTGTCAACAGTGAGTCTGGACTGAGGATGAGACTAGAGGACTCACACACCTGTACCCTTCTCAGGAGGGCAGGTTTGATTACTGCACAGACCTAAGCTTCTGAGAGCTTCAGATAATCTGTGACGAGGAACTCTACAATCCAAGCCCCAATAAAGGTTTCAAAAATTGTCTCTAGATGGCTTTTAAATTTAATCTAATTATTTTAATTGAATTCTCATAAAACTGCTACTAGAGAGAAGATTGAGGCAAAGAATAACATACTGAAAAGGAAAATGAGAAGTAGAGAGGAAGGAATTGTCAAGGTCAAGTTCAAGGACTATGGTCCCCAAGTGTGATCCTTTCCAGACAATGCTCACAGTCTTTCTGGGTTTCCACCATTAAAGCTATTCTTGGACTCCCTGAGTCCTTCTGAGACCCGCGTGTCAGTAAGACCCTGGCCAAACAGACATGTAAGTCGTGAAAATAGAATTTGGGCCAGGAAAGTATAAGGTATAAAGTATAAGGTATCTGGCATAAGGCCAGAAAAGCAGCAGACTCAAGCAACCCATTCCCACCAGGTCAGTGTGACAGCAGCAGAGACAGAAAATGCTTCTCTTTCATGGTGATAGCACCTAGTATCCCCAGCAAATCCAGAGGAAATTCCACATAGGTGATCTTACCTGTGCCCTTCTGGCACCCCGGATGCATCGTTACTCCCATATTTGCACGTGAGAAAGCTGGAATGACTGAACAAAGCCCTATATCTAGTCCTTGTAGGACCAGGATTAAATAGACTTCGTTGAGCCATATTGGAAGCTCCAGACTCTGAGTTGCAAGAATGGGGAAGAGTCGGCCTGTTGATGTCACCCTCCTCATGCCCATTGCGGGCACAGTCCCTTCCTTGTAGGTGTTTGAGGCTCTGCTGCGTCCACTTCCCATACTGTCTACCTAACCTCTTGGCCTGTGTGAATCTCCACTAGGTAAGAACACCTTAAAATGTTATAATTTAAGAAAAAGTCATGTTTTTAAAAGTGGTTTAGTTTTGTGTACATGTGCTAACTTCTTCCATTGGCCCTGTGGCTGTGGCTAGTCACCTCATTACGCTGAGTGAGTCATCTCTGAGTGTAGAATCAGAAGCCCTATGTCTCTGTCTCAGGTTAATGAGAGAAATCAAATGTTATTAATGTTTAAGTATTCTTATTTCAAAAATGTGTAAAATACAAGCCATTCTCATTTTCAACACTGACAATTGATCTCAGATTTGGAATACTATTAAGGATCCATTTGTACATAAGATTAAATTTAGAAATTAGACTCTAATATAAAAATAGGTACTGTCATTTACTATTTTTGCTAAGGGAATTTCAAATGTCTTAACTGTTTTTCTGCTATCAACAATGTCCTCTTTTGTTAATCTGCTGATGTATGATCCTTTGCCAAAATCATGGAAAGTTTAACTTTATTTCCAACATAATTCTGATCCTGAATTGAGAATAAACAGGTCAAGTGTGAAACTAAATATTTCATGAGGACAAAAAAAAAGTTTTCTTTGGCATTGAAAAGGCTAATACACCATCAGTAGTCCAGGTATCTCCATTGCGGTGTAGTCGTGGGAACCCACACACTGAAACATTTCAAGAGTCTCCTTGATGTTGAGGTCAGGTAGATGAATACATTGGCCCTATTCATTAGGTCCTATGGACTTTCAAAGTAAGAGCACTTCTGCTTTGCCTTTCTTATAATTTATGACATAATGAATGTTGCTAGTTCAGAGAATGTCTTATCTTTGAAACTATTTGGTCTCAATTAATGATGCAATAATTACCCTTGATGTTAGTAGCCACGAATTAGCACCTGCTGTAGCCAACTTTCCTTAAGTTAAAGTACCATAAAAATCCAACCCCACAACTTCAGTGCCTTCTAAGTACAAAAGCTCACTTCTTACTCATTTTGCCTATTAGTGGCTACTTCACTGTTTTGGAGGTTTTATTTATTTGAGAATCTAGTTAAGAGAAGAACTCTCTCCCCTCAAGACTGAGGAAAAGAGCAATAAAGTTGGTTGGAACTTCCTGATAACTACTTCAAAGTCAACATTTCCTTGGATAACAGGTGATCTGGCCAAGCCCGGCATCAATAGGAAACATACCTCTCCCTAAAACCACTAAGTCCTATGGTGAAAGACAGGGTGAAATCATCTCCCACCGAGAGACAGGAAAGAGCAACTGGAAACACAAATGCCATGTTCCAGACCACTTCTTTCCTCATCTCATAATTTCTAGAAAGACAGCATCCTTTGGTGTAGGAGAAACTAGTCGGTCCATGTGGAAATGAGATGGTACACACCATCATAATAGTGTCTGTGTTTGCTCTCTCCCTCTTTCTCTTTCTCTCTCTCCTTACCCCCCTCCCCCTTCTTCCCATCCCCTACACCATCTTTGTTCTGAAATTCAGGCATATAAAGAGGATAGTTGAAGTTAAATAAAACAGGTCAACAATTTGAATATACATTCACAAAATTGTATCCTTGGTGAAGTGCTGCTGACGATCTCTGTGCCTATGAGAGACGATCTCAAAGGGACTACGATAGAACTTTCACCTTTTCACATTTATGGGCACCACAAGGGGAACTTATCACTGTCCTCTGATTCAGTAGATCTGGGAAGAGACAAGGACTGTCCAATTGAGCATCTCCCTGGGACACTGGCACTGCTAGGCTTGGGACCACATGGAGCAGCAATAGCCAATGTGACCTCTGTGCTTCTTTCAAACATTCTATTCTCTGAAGTCATATCAATTGTTTTCCCACAGCCATGTGACTTAAATAAAGGTGTATATGAATTGAATACGATATGAAGATAGCCTTTTATAAGATTGCTTCTTGAGGAAAAGGCAAGGATTAAGCATCTTCGTGAGTACAACGTGAGTATGCCATGTGGTTAGCCAATAAGATATGATATTTGGATGTTAAAATTAAATAAAGGCTGAGGGAAGAACTACAAAATAGGCAATTTCTGTTCATGACTATGAAAAAGAGACCTCCTGCCTCTGACGTCCCGTCCAGGTTCTCTCCTTGATGAGTCTTTAGCTTCACTTCTCCCTGTGTAGTTGCTCTAACAGACCACATTGCACATGCTCTGAAGCTCGCCTGTGTACACAGTGACACCTTCTCTGGAGTTACCTGAAATCACCATATGTTATTTCAGCTTTTTATTTTAGAGGGCCAACACCAGAAAGGTACCTAGAAACCCCATGCAAGTTTCTACTTACAGATAAGGAGACTGAGGGTTGCTGCTTAATTGACATTAAGTTAATAACTAAGTTAACATTAGAGACCCTTCCAGAAGAGAAAGCCTTGCTTCTTTGGTGGGGCCAAACACACATTGAGGTGTATTTTTGCTAGACCTTTACACAGTTCAGTGCACTTCCTTGCCGTGGGGACTTCCCAGGATTACAGTTTCTGTGCCTCCATCTTTGGTGTGGATTTCATTTACTGGAGCGGCGAGGCCATGCAGTTCCAGCTAACTGCATAGTTCTTAGGCAACAACAACAAAAACCTTAAATCCATCTATTTAAAGAAAAGTCGAAGCTCCCACCCCTACTTTTTCATAAGCCAGAATTGTTCTGACAGCGCTTTCCTGTCCTTTTGAGTCAATCGTCTCAAATAGCTTAAAAATAGATGATAGTTTCTCATTTATCATTCGAACAAACATGGGAAATACAGAAACAATCCTCTTGGAATTCCCGGTGAAACTTTCCCAACCCTGCAGTTGGTAACATGGTTCTTAGGGAATGGCAGATTCCATAAAGGAACACACCAGCAACAACTTGGCATTTAGCCTCTTAAGACCTAGTGTCATTTGAGGACAATCTTACTTGGAGGACACACTCATGACTTCAGAAAAGCTGTTAAGAACTCCAGGGATGCTGGGAGCTCAGCGAAACTCTCTGAGAAACCACATGGACTCACTCTATCCATACCATGTCTTCCTCTTGCTTACAGCTGTGCTTTGAGAGAACTTGGCTGCTGGGGGTTAAGGGATGAATCAGTTTCCAGAAAGGATTGTATAGAGAAAAACATGTTTTAGTTACTTGTTCTGTTGGTTTAACAAAATACACAATAAAATCAACTTGAGGGAAAAATGAGTTTGTTCTTAGTCCTGTGGGATATAGTCCACCATGGTGGGAAAAGCACAGTTTCTAAATGGGTGGTGGGTGGGAGCATTTCTTCTGTGGTCACAGAGAGAGCATTGAATGCCCCTGCTCAGCTCCCTTTTTCCTTTTTATTCAGTCTGAGTCTCCATTCCATGAAATCTTGCTGCCCAGAGTTAAGGAGGGCATTCCCATGTTAATCAGCATACTCTACATAATCCCTCACAAGCATGCTCAGAGATTTGTTTCCATGGTGATTCTAAATCCCATCAAGTTTAAAATCCAGATTTAACCATGGCACCACTGAATTAGACAATTTGGAGATGCTTGTTGTAAATTTGGATAGAAAGTCACCTATGTGACCTTGGAAAATACATATAATCTAACCAGCAACTCTCAGTTTCCTTATCTGTAAGTAGAAAATTATATGGAGTTCCTAAGGACATTTCTGTTGTTGGTCCTCAAAAAAAAAAACAACCTAGCAACAGCATATGGTGATTTCATAGCTCCAGAGAAGGTGTTACTGTGCATGCAGGTAGGCTCCCAAGTGTATGTTGTGGTCTGTTAGAGCAACTAAACAGGGAAAAGTGAAGCTAAAGACTCATCATGGAAAGAAACTGGTATGAGAAGTCAGAACACTAGAGTGAAGAGACTCTTTTGCCATTGTGCAATTTAGATTCTCCTGGGAAAGACAGGTATCAAATAAATAAAAATAAAAGACGCAAGATAACTGAAGAGTGTTATAAATGTCACCGAGGAAATAAATGAGGTTTGCAATCCCCAAACAGCAAGGGGTTTTCCAGGAAGAGAAATGAAGTTCTTTAGAAGGCCCTGAGCAAGGGGAGAACGCAGAGGTAAGGATGCAGAGAAGTTAGACAAGGGTCTAAGAAGTCCTCAGCAGTCACAGTGAGAGTGCTCACAGCTCCTGTGTGGACAAGGCAGCACAAGAGAATCACTGTCAACTCCTGGATTTTTCCTTGTTTGTTATTTTACAGTCATTTACAAACAGCTGTGTGCAGATGTTCTTGAATTTGTCCCAGGTGGTTAGTAGGGGCAGATCCAAGGGGATAGCTATATTTTGGAAACAATGTCCACTCTGCATATTCCCTGGTCAAGACCTGAAGCTAGACTATTCTCCAGGATTGAGTGGTCCACTGAAAAGGATTGACACCCCAAAACTAATGTTTAGACCCGACTCCATGGGCTCAATGGAAGTCCTCTACTTCTGGTCTTGCATTGAATTCCAGGTGGTAAGAAGCTTTTTCCATTTTGGTTAATTAAAAAAAAAAGTTCCTGTTTTGTTCAACTTCTTTTCATTTAAAAGTTATGATTCATCTCCAATTCATGCTGGTGAACAATGCATGATTCTGTTTTATTTTTTATTAAGAAGCTGTCAGGATCTTAACACTATTAATAGGTAGTTTCCCAACAATTCTTTGTAAATACTACCATTTACCAATTTTTTGTTTTGTTTTTCGAGACAGGATTTCTCTGTTAGAACTGACTGTCCTGGAACTCACTCTGTAGACCAGGCTGGCTTCAAACTTACAGAGATCCGCCTGCCTCTGCCTCTCGAGTGCTGGGACTTAGGGAATGTGCCACCACCTCCAGCCTGCCATTTACCAGATTTTAAGGATCTGTTTCTATTCTTTCTTTTATCCCGTTGTTTAGTCCATCCACTCATGTACTGTTATTTCTACTTTAAAGTGATAGAGTGTGCCTTAATATGGAGCAGATCTGGCATCCATATCTAGATCATCTCTTCCATGTTATTTCAACTTCTCTATGACATTGTTAGAGTGTGTGAGTGTGTGTGTTCCTGTGATAAAATACTAACTACGCTGATGAGAGCAACTTAGGAAAGGGATCATTTTCAGGGGTACAGTCCATCATAGGAAGGGAGCCAAGACAATGGGAGCATGAAACAACTGCTCACATTGAATTCATAATCAAGAAGCAGAGACCAATGAATTCGTCCTGCTGCTCAGCTCCGTTCTCTACTCACACAGCCCAGGATCCCAGGTAGAGAGTAGAGCTGCCCACAGTATACTGGTCATCTCATCTCAATTAATGCAATCAATATAATCCTCAATGGGCATGCTCAGAGGCACATCTCCAAGAATGTTCAAGGTCCATCAAGTTGACAATCAACACTGACCCTCAGCAGTAAACCTCCTAACAAATAAATGTAAGTTGAGATGCCATTATGGTTTTGATTAATATCCTCTGATGACTGATGATAAAAAAGTCTTTTCATCTTTGAAGAAAATTCTATTTAATTCCATTGACATTTATGTATTTTGGGTATTAATCACTATTTGATAACTGATTTCAAATATATTCTCTTACACTGTGTGTTGCTTTTCATTTTGTTAACTATGTCATTTGACAAACAAAAGATTTCTTTTTACATACTCCCATATTCTATTTTTCATTTTGGAGACTATGCTTTTGGATGTTCTAGCCCAAATCTCATTGCCAGATCCAGTGTCATAGATTTCTCCCGAGTGCTTTGGATATTACATTTAAGACTGTAATTCAGGTAAAGTTTGCGTGTGGTATAAGACAATGGTCCTACATCATTATTTTCCATGTCATGTGATGCTTACCCTGCATCACCTTTTGAAACTGTCCTTTCCCATTGACTGGTCTTGACAGCCCTTCTCCAGAGCATTTTTTCCTGGGCTTTTCATTTTATCCCAGTATCTCTGTGTCTGTCTTTCTGCCAGTGCCACACTGTTCTAGTCACTGTAGCTTTACAATATTTTCATATCAGAAGTGTGTACTCTATCAAATGTGTTCTTTTGTCAAGACTGTTTTGGGTATTTCATATCCTCAGAGAGCCTATCTGAATTTTAAAGAGATTTTTCCTAATTCTTCTGAAGAAAGGTACTTGGATCTAACATAGATTGTGTTGAATCCCTGTGTTGCTTTGAAAAATACTGGCATCATAACAACAATAATCCTTCTAATCCATAAACGGTAAGATGGTCTTCCTGTTTGTCTTATGGTTTCAGGTTTGTTCTTAACTATTTTATTCTCTTCAATGTTGTTGTAAGTATTTTAGTCTTCTAGTGTTGCAAATTAAATAGCCTTAATTTTCTTTTTAATATGCTCATTTAAAAATGTTTATTATATTGTGTGTGTGTGTGTGTGTGTGCACATGCGCATGTGCACATGTGTATGCACCTGTGCATACCACAGGCCATGTGTGGAAGCCAGAAGAGTTGGTCTCTCCTTCTACCACGTTGGATTTTGGGGAGTCAACTCAAGTGCTCAGGCTTGGCTGCAAGTATCTCTACCTGCTGAGCCTCCCATAGCCCTAGAGTATTTATACCATATTATAGTATGATATACAATATCATATTATATACAATATTTATAACTGTATATTTTATATAATGTATATATAATCAATAGTCAAAAACCAGTTGATTATAAATGATATATATTACTATATATAATATATTACATATATGTTGCATATTATCTATCATATATGTTGTATATATATTATTATACCATGTAATTAACTGGTTTCTGAATATTGATTTTGGATTAATATCCATTTATTTTTTCTTTCTTTTGTGATATTTTTAGAATCTTCTACACATAAAATAATGTTATCTGTGAAGAGAGATAATTGTACCTCTTTCTTTCCAATTCTGATACCTGGTAAAAGAAAATTTCCTGCCTAATTGCTATGGTTACAACTTTCAGTACTGTGTAGAACAAAAGTGGTGAGGGTGGAACACCCTAGCCTTGTTCCTGACTGTAGCAGAAAGGCATTCAGTCTTTTATTATTGAATATGTACTAGATGTGGACTCTTCATATAAGACCTTTATTACAACTGTGAGGCACCTTCCTTCTGTTTCTGATTTGTTGACTGATTAATTTCATTTAAAATCCCTTTTCTACATCTACAATTGAGACAATCATATGTTTTGTCTTTCATTCTGTTAAGCTATGTAGAGAATACTATTGATTCTTAAAAATTAATTTAATATTGCATGATTTTACTAAATATTTCTGAGGTTCATACTATATTTCTATAACTTTTCATGGACTTTCAAGGTGTGAAGCAATATCGTTTCATCTTCAAATAGAAGTTTTTTTTTTTTTGTTTGTTTTTTTTGAGACAGGGTTTCTCTGTTGTAACTCCGGCTGTCCTGGAACTTACTCTGTAGACCAGGTTGGCCTTGAACTCACAGAGATCCGCCTGCCTCTGCCTCCTGAGTGCTTGGATTAAAGGCATGTTCCACCACTGTCCACCTCAAATAGAAGATTTTAACTCATCTTTTCTGGTTTTTACATCTATAATCTTGCACCACTGTGAGGATTTGTGGCCCAAATTCTCCCGTTCTATAGTTAATGAAAGAGGAGTATGTTTTCATGTCTGGTGACAGACTATAGAGAAAACAAACTATATTTTCTCTTCATTGAGTAGAAGCAGGTTTCTGCATGTGAAACATCTATTTCTATAATGTTAAAAATATTGATTGGTTAAAGTTTTATTAGAAATCCGAGTTTAACTTGGCAAAATGAAAATGCCCATAGAACTTCTCTCTATAGATATGTTAATATGGTGAAATACGCTAATGGACTGCCTAACCCTGACCTTGCATCTCGTCATAAACTCCCTGTGTCCTCCTGTGCTTTTTAAAACCTTTGGCACATATTGTATGTATGCTATGTGTTGCTCCATGTAATAATCTAAGCCATGTGTGCAACAAACATTTCTGTATCCTGGAAATTGTTTTCTTTTGTTGGGAAACTTTACATTTTTCTCCTTTATTTTTTATAAATAAATAATAAAGAGTTGTACAGCATAAATACACTACTCTATTGTAGGTCACTAAACTTACTCCCTCTAACTACATTTTGGAAACTATTTTCCAGTCTCTCTATTTTTCAATCCTTTTGCCCCTAGTAGCCTCTAGAGGCCACTACCCTAATTTCTATTTTTAGGAAATCAACCTTTTTTACCACCACATGTGATTAAAAAAAAAAAAAATCATGTGTTCATTGTCCTCCTGAGCCGTCTCATTTAACTTAACATGATGTTCTTCAGTACCATGATACTCCACATTGTGTATTTACCATATATTTTTTATCCTCTCACCTGTTTCTAGGCATCTCCATTGATTTTATGTTTCACTGTTGTGACTGGGATAACAGTAAACATGAGAGTGAAGCCTCCCTTTTAAAATGACTTGATTTCCTTTGGGTACATACCTAGTCGTAGAATATTTCCATCAAATAGTAGTTCTATTTCTGTCCCTTTGAGAAGCTTCCATGCTGCTTTTAACAGTGACTGTATTTCTTTTCTTTCCACAAACTATGTACAAGAATTAGTCATTTTTTATCTATTTGGCAATAATGAGTCTAACCAGGATGGGATGATCTATCTTTGTAACTTTGCCCTATGTTTCCCTGATGATGGAGATGTTGAACATTTTTGGCACATATTGCGCATTTGTAGACCTTCTTTTAAGAAGTATCTAATTTGACCATCGCTCTATGTGTTAATGGGACTATTCTTCATGTTATTGTTAAGTTATTTTACATCTCTTCTAAGTTCTAGATAATAGTCTCTTAACAAGTAGTTTGCAAATTTTTTGCCTACTCTGTAGGATGTTTCTTTGTCCTTTGGTTATTTGTTTTGCATTGTGTTTTGCATTGTAGAAGCTTCTTGTTTGATATAATGTATGTGTGCATTGATGATAATTTTATATTTTCATATAGATCATGCATTTAGGGCTTTGATCCATTCTGAGATAAGATGAATTCTTAATTTTAATCAATCTTGTATTTCTTGCATAAACTCTACTTCCTCCTGTATTTATTTGAAAGTGATATTTGTAATTGTTTGAATTTATCTTTGACAATTTCATCAGTATTTTAAAGAGCAAGATGTCTGTAGACTAATGAGAAAGCATTAAACATTAAGATTTGTTATTAAGATTATTTTCCTTTTGGAAGAGGATTGAAAGATTGCCTTCTTTATGCTCTTGTGAGGGTGCATGACCCGATCTTCAATGTTTTCTTAGAACTGAAGTTCTAGGAAGTCATCTGGATCTGCTTGCCTCTGTAGAACTGTGTGAGTAGGGTACAACTAATCACTTTTCCACCTCCTCTGTAGTAACTCTTAGTTTTCTTTGGTGGAATTGATTTTTACCGGGGACCAAGCACCACAATGAGGACCAGGGAATGTAAAGCTGGTGTGACATCAGCAGGGAAAAGCAGGAATAAATCTTCTGGATGGGTGAAAGCAAGATCTCTCCTTATTTTGGCTTTTTTATTCTCTCTCTTTCTCTTTCTCTCTCTCTCTGTCTCTCTCTGTCTCTCTCTTTCTCTCTCTCTCTCTTCAAGCTTTCTTCTCTCTATACAATTCAAGCTTTTCCTCTCTGTACAATTTCTATCTCTTATTTAAACTTATTCTTTATGGTATTTTCCCATAAAATCACTCACACACACACACACACACACACACACACACACACATCTTGTGAACGAAGCAAAGCTTCAGCACACACTCACCTCATGCACACATACAATGTGTAAGTTTTAACACATGCACTCCTTACCCATACCCATCTTGTAAGCTTCCTCTTGTTCTTGTGGAAGAAACAAAGCTCCAATATATACACATCTCAGTCATTCTCGTATAAGCTTCCTTTGAAAGCTGCTTCTTCCTCATGGAAGAAGCAAAGCTCCAACACACATACATCTTACCCACAATTCTTGCAAGCCTTTTTTCCTTCCCTTCTCTCATCTCTTGTTTCTCTTCTTCTTCTCCTCCCACTACTCTATTTCTCCTATTGTCTGTCTGTTTTTCCATATACCTTATATATATTTTTAGACAAAGCCCCTCATGGGGAAAGATCACATCTTAATCATAAACTTAAACTTCACATAATGATTACAGGTTTTGCATTTCAGTGATTACAAGTTCCATGTTTTTTAAAAACAAGTTATCTTAAACCCACACCTGAACACCTAGTTACCCAAATATTTTCTCCCCACAGCACATCTATATCCTAAAAGCAGTAGTTTTTCTATTATAGATTAACAGAGTTTAAGCAAGCCAACCAATTTCACAGCCAGCTTCAATTGTAGCTGGCAGGTTGCTAGGGAACAATTACACATCATAGTATCCTAACCTAACACAATTCTTATTTAGTTAACACAGTTAAGCAAATTTATTATAACTAAAAACTTTAAATCAGGGGTCTTTTTGCTTTTCTTAAGTAAAAGAAGAATCTGCTGCACAGCTCTATAGCCCAAGGTACACCCCAAACTCATCAGTAAACTTTTGATTATAGAAACCAGGAAAGAATCAATTTTATTTGTGGTGGAGGAAGTTCAAGCCTAAAATTGGGCGCTGAAACTCATTTGTTATTTCTTGATCATGGGTCTGTTTTTCATGGGTGAAACTTGTGAGCCCTAGTAATTAAGTTTTCTTTGTTCTAGCTTTCCTAACCCTGACCAAAAAAGTCCCTAGCAAAAATATGTTTTCCTCCTAAGTTACTGATTCCAAGGCAGCAACAAAACATCCTAATCTAATCCATTAACTATATGTGAAAAACACCTATTGTTTTTAAGCATACGTGGTTTTTAGTTATTCTTTCTGGAGTTTCAATGGAATCACTGGTTTAATTCAGTAGCACTGCCTTGCCCAAGTGGCATTGCTCAAGGGAAAATCATCATCGTTGTAATGTGTGCCCGTGACACTGCCCAGTGAGGGGTTAGAGAGCCCCATAGAATTTTCATACCACAAGAGAGAAAGGGAATCCATGAGAGCAACAAGCACATTAAGGCCCAGCTGTGACAAAGGACATTCAGGAGACAATCCCCTGGAAGGCCAAGGTAGAAACCTATTGTTGCCTTGTTAAACAGTAGGCTGTCCTCCTGAAGCTCTAATACTGGCTGTTGTTCACTTGCACTGCTCCCAGCAGATTTTGGCAAATTATATTTGCTTAGAAAGTCATTTACTTTTGCATCAGTGAAACTTCCTCTGCTGCCGTCATTGTTTCTTCCCCATTATTTTATCTGTGCTTTCTTCTCTCACTCATGTACTATAAATCATCTCAACTTTCTTCATAATTAGATTAGCTAGTGCTTATCTATTTTGTTCATTGCTTAAACAAATATTTACATGCTGATATGGCTCCTTTTCTCTCCTACTTTATTAGTTTTTGCTTTTGTTCTTAGCATTCTGCTTCATTCTCTTTGTTAACTGCATTGTTCTGTTGTCTCCCAAGTTGTGGGGCTAGATGTCAAATTTATCTGCTGTCATCTATTCTCACTGGCACATGCATTTCTTCTGGCCATTGCTTTACTTGTATACATTAAATATAATATTGATTCTAATACTTAGAATTAGCACATTTACAGTGCTTGATACTGGTTTTTATCTTTTCATTTGAACCTATTTTTTTTGCAAAATAATGAAAGAGTGTTTAAATTATTAACCTTTTATGATTTATTCAACTCTTTAAATCATGATCTAATACTTGGTGACATCAGAATTGTTCATGAATGTCCAATATGCATTAGGAAAGAAGTTGTCTTGGTATTAACCAGGTGGAAATAAATCTTATTCTGTGTCTTCCTAATCCATACTTGCCCTTGTTCACAGCAGGTAGAGCCTCCCTGTCTGGTGAGTGTAAGTATGGAGTGTGAGTACGTGTGTGTGTGTGTGTGTGTGTGTGTGTGTGTGTGTGCGCATGCACATGTCCTTGTATTTCCTGTAGTTTCTGTCTGGAGCGTGGCTGATATCAAAGAAGTCTCGTCGTAGCTTTGCTTGCAGTTTGGGTCTTTGTCATTATAAGGGCTTCCTTTGAGTGTTATCTCCTTTTGTCCTGAGTCCTAACTGATCGGCTAAGAGCGCAAGCCCCTGCTTCTTTTCATTTGCGGCATATTTTAGCTTAGCCTTCCGGAATGCACTAATTTTATGCGTCCAGTGTGCACAGGGTTGTTTTGCTTGGTGAGCCAGTTTACAAACATTTGTCTTTTAACACATGAGTTAAGCACAATTGCAGTCACTAGCATAACTGAGAAGATTTATTTCAGATCTATCAATTATATATACTGTATGCATTATGTTTTCATTGCATAAAGGCTCACCTTTGTCATATTCTCTCTCTCTTCCTCCTCCTCTCCCTCTTCTCTCTTCCTCTCCCTCTACGCTCTCCTACTATTTTGTTTATTTTACTTTTTATTGATTTGGGCTCCTTTTGTTATTTAGAAAGGTTGCCATCATATCCCTTAAACTGATGCCTGTATGTAACAGCAGAGTCTACTTTTTTGTCTTAGTTTGATTCTTCTGCCACAGCTGCCCTTAAAGTTCTGACCCTAGCCTGCCTTGCTCCCTCTGTTTTCCTGGACCAACGCTTTCATCTACAGTGTCAGACCCTAACTCTATCAACACACATTTCTGGTTTCTTATTTCACCAATTACTGAGAAATTAAAGTTTGTAAAGTCCCTTGTCTTTATGGTGTGTCGCAAGGCAAGATTGGAGTGATTTTATGTGCTTGCCTTGTTCATGAGCATATTTTTTTTAGATGTGTGAAGATTCTAATTTAGGCTGCTGCCATTATCCCATGGACCTGGAAGCTTCTCATAGACTTTTATGAGAATTAAATGAGCTAATCTAGTGAAAGTAAAGATCGCTCATTACCCTTTGGTGGAAAGACTTTAGTAATTTGTTCTCTTGCATTTAAGGACTAACATATTTTTCTAACTACTATCCATTAACCCTTTTCTGTGAAGTATTTTGTCCCCTTTCACTAATCATTAGGTCTTTTGTTTTTAACAACACGAATTGTGTCTCGAGTTGCAGAAAGTTGGAAAGACTTGAGGGGACACTGGCATTCTGGGGATCATCTCTGCAGAGAGCAGAAAGGCATGAAGCACCTGGGCATCTAGAATTGAAGGCATTAAATCAGCAGTTCTAAATCTGTGGGTCGTGACTCCTTAGGGGTGACCTTTCATAAGGGTCACCTAAGACCATCTGCTTATTAGATATTTACATTATGATTCATAACAGTAGCAAAATTACATTTATGAAGTAGCAGTGAAAATAATTTTGTGTTTGGGGGGGTCAGCACTCCATAAGAAGCTGTATTAAAATTTCACAGCATGAGGAAGGTTGAGAACCACTGCTCTAAACAGAAGAATGACTGCTGAATCAGGGGATAAAGGAAAACTGAGTTCTTTGATTAGTGATTGCTCTCATACTTAGTTTTGACCTAAATTGTGGGTAAAGTTATGAGTCCTTTTCATATACCATCTCACCTGGGTTAAACATGAAAATACCAAAACTGGATACGGTGTTGCATATGGGTAATCCCAGCACTTGGGAGGCTGAGGCAGGAGGATTTAAAATAAAAATTCTAGAACAACCTGGACTGCATAGTGAGTTCCAGCCCAGACTGAACTAAAGAGTAGGATTCTCAAAAGGGAAAGACAACAATACAACACATGCCAAAGTCCTTTTTGAACAATAGTCATGTTTACTCTGCTAACTTTCTCTGTGACGGAAGTGTTACACTGGCCACTGAGGAGCAAGGATCTACAGTAGATACAGAATGATCTCATTAAAGGTCTAAAAGTCTATATGAGATGTTAAGTGTCAATCTACCAGTTCACTTCCAGCACTCCAAGAGCTTCAAATTGACACCATCTCCAACATAAATATGAGAAGAAAAGTAAGCTTCAGAGAGACTGAGTGAGTGAGGGAAACTTACATAAATAAGGCATACAATGAAAGATATACAATTTTGACAAAGGACATAAAAGTAAGTTTATTCTTTGGGATTCTTTGTTCAGATCTCATGTACTGCACACATGTAACGCGGGTGCACACACAGAGAGAGAGAAAGAGAGAGAGAGAGAGATGAATAACATAAATGGACCAGATAGATGTACACTAGATGCAGGAAGTTACTTGTAATGAGAATTGTCTAATAAAACTACCAGAAGTTATTGGGTTAGGTAGACCCTCTCCAATGCAGGTCAATGTCTTCATCCTCAGACGAGCTGTAGAAAACCACTCTCAGCTGCTCCTTTTTGGTGTGATTTCATCAGCAATGGTTCTTCCTTCCTTTGCACCTTCTGGCAGGAGTCCCCTTTCATGAGAGGTGGTAATTAATACTCTCACTGGGTCCTGGGAGGGAGTTTGATGGAAAGTGTAGGGAAGAGAGTGACAAGGGACAGATTGCCTGTTATCTGATCAGGAGACCAGTGCTCTAGTTTACTTGAAGGAAAAAGAACCTTGTCCTGTGTACCAATCCTTTGAGCCAATAAACCCCAGCAGGGTGTGAAGTGATCTGAGAATGACCTAAAGCCAAATCTGTTAGGGTAATGAAAGGTTTATAAATAGCAGAGCCACAGGGGTAGGAAAGTGGCTTTAACAGAATTAGGGGATGCTCATGGCAGGACATGGCTCTGTAGCAGTTTTCTCAATTCCCAGGAGGAGGCACTTCTGAGTTAAACCCCTTACTCACAATTGAGCAGAGAGAACCAATGAACTGCAGAGATTTTCCACTTGTATCCAGGAGCATGACACTTCAACTGGAGAGCAAAGCAGCAAGACTTAGAGGAAAATGGTGCCATGCTCTCATGTAGATGAGGAAACTGAATGTGTCCTGCTCAGTTCCTTCTCCATCTGACACAGATTAAGATAAAGTCCTTGAGGAAGAAACAGAATGGAACCCAGGCTCCAAAGTTGTTTAAAAAACCACTCTGTGGTCTGACACAACTTTATGGGTTACAGCAAACTGGGGGAAGAAACATGTAAATTGTCAGCAATGTCTTAACTATCGTTGAGTTATGTAGATTTGACATAAACATACCTTCAGCCTGGGTTCTCCTCTATAAAGTCTGAAGACATTATTCCCTATGTAAGGAGAGCTAAGAACACATAGATTTACCAAAGATGAGCCCAGAAAGGGAGAGATGTAGCTGCTTATCAGAAACTGGATAGACAGTTGGGAAGATGCCATAAGGAGAGTGGACAGCTGGAGAGGTGAAAACACGCAGAAAGTCCTCACTGAATGGCAATGTGAAGCCTAGGGAGACCAGTATCTCTGAGATTGAAGCCTTAACGTTTCAGGCTGCATCTAATAGCAACTGTGATGGTAATAATTACCATTTGTTAAGTCCAAACCGCAAACGAGTCGTCATTCTAAGATTTTAGATTTATCACATTTAGTACTTGAGATAACATTCGTAGGTAGGCATTGTGGTCTCATTTTATAGAGGAGAAAATTAAGACAAAGGGCTGCAGATGTAGTTCAGTTGGCAAAGTGCTTGTGTAGTATAAATGGAGCCTTGAGTTCAATTCCCTGCCTCAAATAAACCTGATGTGGTGGTACATATCTGTAACCCTAGAATCTAGGAAGTAGAGGTATGAAAAACAGATATACAAATGATGTCTCAAAAGGAATGAGGCAGGAAGGAAGAGGGAAGAGAGAAGGGAAGAAGGAAGGAAGGGAGAGGGAGATGAGATTTCTCACTCAAGTTCACATGTATAAGAATCCAGAATCTGAACTACAGAGTCAATTTTATCAAGGTATGAGAAAAACCAAAACTATCTTTTGCGCTGTCTTGCTCTCTCTCTCTCTCCTCTCTCTCTCTCTCTCTCTCTCTCTCTCTCTCTCTCTCTCTCTCTCTCTCTGTGTTAATGGAATAGACGTATATAGAGATATAGCTATAGAGATGTATGTCTCCACATGAAAAGTGTATGGACTTGAGAAAAAAAGCAGGAACTTTAGAAGGAAATGAGGTACTGGTTAGAAAGCTATGTGACATCTAAGCAAGAGATGGTAGGGTCGGGGCACAGGCAGCAGAGAGGAGAATGAGAAAGTAACTGACTGCATCTTATGAGTTGGGAAGGACCAAACCAGCAGGGCTCACCAGAGATGAAAAAACTGAGAGGGTGATGGGTCTCTAAGCCTAATGGATTGGAAACCTTTTAAAATGTTGTTCCTATGCTTTCAATGTGGAAAGGAGACAGTTTCTCTATGATGGAGCCCCAAAGATAACTATAGAAAAACAAACACATAACTTCTTTCTACGGACTAAAGCGTATGTAAACCCCACAGAAACAGAGAATCCACAAACTGTCCCCCACTTAAACTCTGGTGATCTTCCTCTGTGGCCCTGACCTCCTGCAACATGATCTCACACAGAGAAGGCATGCAGTGCTGATGGACAGGTATTCGGGTCAGGGTTAGGGTAATATGCACCAGGATTTGTGTGTGCTGCTATATGCCTACATTTGCACACTTTACCAAAGTATTGGAGACAAACATGAATGTCAGGCTAATCACCACTGGATCACATTTATTTTGAGCCCATTTTCAAGGCAATGCTATTCTTTTCAATTAAGAAGCAGTCAGTGTCAGAGAAACAATGAGATTTGTTTTTGTTTTTGTTTTTTTAAGAGAAAAACTAAAGGCACAACCCTTGATAGAATATTATACAGTAATTAAAATCTACTTTTTAAAAAATATGGCAACTTGAAGAAAAATACTTTAAGTTAAATTTGAAAAGTCCATTCAATGATATAAACCTTTAGAAAAATCAAAAGCTTTCCAGTACTTTCGAAAACATTCCCCGGGTGTCAAACACGGCTCAAGCAGACTGAAGAAGCGAGATGACTGAGTGCAATAAGACATCCTGCCAGGATCCTTCCCACAAAACGGGGCCAAGGAAAAGAGCAAGCCCATAGAGTCTCCTGTGCAGACTTTCCCAGGTCCGCACGTTCAACCCCTTCTGTCTGGCTTTTTACACAATGACTACTTTCAATATGTCATCTTTTTTTTTTTAATTGCACATGTCAAAATCTTGGAGATGAGGTGCACAATGTGCTACCTGGCTCCTCCCCTCTGTAATGATTTACTGGAGAAGAGGCCCTCTGACAGAGTTATGCCACAGACACAGGCAAAACAAGGCACCAAAACCATTTATTTAAAAGAAAACGGTATTTATGCAACTTATTAAGGTTCCGCTCTGTTTGTATGCTGAGTAAGTCTGAACCATAGGGGATTGCCGATATCTGGCTGTTGTTTGTATTTGAAATATGGTTCAATCAAGTACATGTGAACAATGGGCAGTGGCTGCCTCGCCGATGGGAAAGTCTCCAGTCTCCAGCTGGCTCCCCTGCCAATCCAGGTTAACTGCAGGCCTCTAATACTTAGCTGCTCCTATTGGCGAACTTCGTTAAAAAGATTCCATAGGTTATACTCTCGCCTACTTCTGTCTTCTCTCTATGGTCTCTACAACCCCGGAATAAGCAACTTAACTCTATCTAGCAGGACAAGTGGAGCAGGCTTCCTTTGTGATTCCCAAGAACCAAAGCAAAATCTAAGCAGATTTGGGGGTGTAATTTTATTGCTGCTTAGGAAAGCCTTCCTCCTAGCCGGAGCTATCTAAGAATTACCTATTGCTTGAGGGAACAGAACCAGGGCCTGGGATTTCCAGAGGGACCTGGGAGTTGCAATCAAGACTGCAGAAACCTTAGGGAATGAAGGTCTGGAAAAAGTATTTGGTTTGTTAAAAGGGTCCCGTGCCCCGTGTTTGACCCTCGTCTCAGAGTCCTTAGTAATAAGGCAGTATTTTATCCCTGCTTCCTCTCACCCTCCTTCCCCCTCCTTCCAATTCCTGACTTTTTTTTACCCCCTAGAGTAGCAGCCACAGAGCATGGGGTGAGAAGTCGCTGGAAGGACAAGTTGACAGATAGGACTTGGGTCGCTGGGTCACTGCGAGGCGTCGTGATCTGGACTCAGACAGAGCGATTTCCTCGGTGATTTTAATCTTTTCGTCTGTTCACACGTCATGCCACCTGGACATAATACAGAGAAATCTGGAGGCTTAACAAAGTTTTCCCTTGCCCCAAAGCTCACCCAGGGAAGAGGGAGGAGGAGAAAGGGAAAGAGAATTAACCCTTTCCCTGCCTTCCCCAGTGACAGCAGCAGCTGCAGCAGCAAACCTGGCCCCACCTTTCTGACAACTAATAATTTCAAGTCTTTGGGTAATGAGGCCTTGTCTCTATGGACACTGTAAAAAATACAAGTCCCCGCTTGCTGTCTTAGACACTTGTAAGTGGTGGCTCTATCCTTTTCCGCTAACCAGGTTTTGATTGACTCTCAAATCTCTTGTAGATTCTCAAAATTGTTTATTTTGGTGTTGGGGGTGGGAGAGGACAGACAGTGAGAGAAAGGACGTGGAGAAAGAGAACTACCATGAAGGAAAATATTAATATCTCCCCTGTCACTGTGGCCAGACAGTCTGCTTGTCTGATTTCCCCATAAGGTTCTGAGTTATTTCTGACGGAGAGTGTTAATGCTTAGAATTAGCAGATTTCAACAAAGTGGATGCCAACATTGCAGAATCTGTTGGAGATAGGAGTGAGGTAACAGCTGAGAGAGAGAGTTGGGTGGGGTGCAGCAGGAGGAAAGCGCCTCACCTCCAGGTCTCACCTGGGAACAGAAGGTAGAAAGAGAAAGGCGACTATGAAGATGCCTGGAATCAGGGCATTGAAAGGAAAATGGCTGGAACTGGGACTATTCAGTGAAATGAACCAGACTTGGAAAGAAAATCTCGTCTTTCCCACCATATGCAGAATCTAGGTTTAATTTTTCAGATACATGTTTCTATATCTACCTACTTATGGGGGAGTCTAAAGGGAGGAGAGAGGAGCAAGAGAAGGTAACGGAATATTTTTAACAAGAAAGCAGAAGGGCAGGTTGTTTGGGAGAGGAAGGAGACCAGCAAGATGGACGGGGAAGGATGATGAGAATAGTGTATGTGTGGGGGGGAAGGCTAAGAACAAAAGTATGTAGGGAAAACATTGTAGTGAGACTATTGCTCTTCACAAAAACACTAAATGGCATTAAATGGGAGAGCAACTCTTACCCATGGGCTAGACAATAGCTCCATGCCTCTGGATCCACACTTGTTAAACTTCGCCTTGGTTATCTGCTTAGATGTCAGTGCTAAGCTATAAAATCCATAGAGTCTGTCCATCACTGCTCCAATGGGCCCGAGTGATAGTGCAGTGTTTTAAATATCCACTTATTTACCAAGCATGGTCTGAGTGACTCCCGTTGCAGATACAAACAGGAAGAAAGGGGACAAAAATGAACAGTAAGTCAGGATCTGTGTTTTCAAGTTGCTCCTATACTGGTAAGGCAGACTGGCAGGAATAAAATAATAATAGTAAAACACTACAGGTGCCATTCGGGTGCACAGTGTCCAAGGGGAATATGGAGGGGACTACTGTACTGGAAAGATTAAGAAGGAACTAAGAAGGCATTGCAGATGCAAGGACGATGGAGTGTAAGATGGAAACCAAGGGGGCCTGTCAGGAAAACACCACAGCTTCACATGATGAGAGGCAGTAACCTCACCAAGCATGAGTGGAGGCAGCCTGAAGAGGGAAGGGCAGTGGCTCCCCAGAGCTCCAGGAGGCTTAACGGGATGATGGCCTCCAGAGTTCTGGCACCAGTGATTGTTTTATTAGTGTGATTCACTAAAATGGAGAAAGTAAGAAAGAAAGGAGGTCTTAATAGAAGCCATGGTGTCCTGGATGGCTTTTCTATCACAGTTACTAACTGAGCACTGTTGGCTTAGATTATTCCAATTTCTTGGCTTTGAGTAGATACTTCTTATCTTGTTGCCAATGAACCGTGACGTAACTAACTCAATTAAGGCAAGAATTTGGAAGTGTGGCTCAAGCTCTGGTGCTCAAAGTCTTCTACATTCCATGAGTCACCTCTGTATGGAGAACAGGTGAAATACGCTTCCCCTGGCATTGACAGCATGGGTCCTGAGACATGAGTGAGATCATGTAGCTGAAGGCTACCCAGAAATAGATAGTGATCTAGGCAGATCTACAAGTTCTTCCAGGACAAGAATTTAGAGGACACTTTAATCCTTTAAGCAGACTTGGGACCACTGAAAATAAAAAACACCAACCAAACTTGGAGTTAGCGAATGGCCAAATGCTCAAAGGAAAGCAGTCAGCCACATCTGCAAGGAGCCTTCCAGGAAGAGGCAAACTACATTTAGTTCCTTAATCACGTGACTCCAGCTTGCACAGGTGGTAGCCCTAGGTTTTGGCCAAATTCCAGTTTGGGTAATTCCATGCTTCATCTCATTATCCTGGCTTCAGCTCCACTGGGAACATTGCCTTCCTTTCCTGTCCTACATTCAGAAACCGCCATAGCTAGGAGAGACACTACATTGAGCACCTTTTTTCCTGGTTTCTAATGAGACTATTTTTCTTGTTAGACCAACTTCCAGATAGCCTATTTTTAGAATCTAGCCTCTAGACCTTTCCTCACTAACCAGGTAAATTAGTGAATCGTAAACCATAATAACTGTGGGAACTGGTCTGTAGAGACTACAAAAGCAGAGAGGGGATTGATAGCATTTCAGGCAGACCACAGAGAGCTATGAAGTGACTAGGCCACAAGACAGAGCATGGAAACAGCAAAATACCTGCAAATCTAAATACCATGTCATTTGAAAAGTGAAACACTATGTAAACAAGCACACTGTAAGTCACTGATTTTAACCCGAGATAACTGAAATCTTAAATTTCACCAGCTGAAATAAATAGGTGGAACCCTGAGATATGGAGTTGACAGAGTGAGCTGAGATCAACACGCATAATGAACTGTCCTCAGCCTGCGTCCAACACCATGCTTCTGTTCCTGTTTGTTTCCTCTTCCAGCTTTAAAACGTATCTTAATAATCATGGTTTCTTTTCGTTCCCAACAAGCTTCCTCACTATCTCTTAGGACAAAGCCTGTCATCTAGGTTCAGCAGAACTTGGAGAATTTGAACCCTGAGATGTAGGAGACAAGCATAACCTGAGTTAGATCCCCTGAAACCACATAAAAAGATGGATGTGGTGATGTGCTTCTAGTCCCAGTGTTGGGAAAGCAGAGACTTGCAAAGCCACAGGGTTCCTTGGCCGGCTGTCCTAGCCTACTTGGCATGCTCCAAGCCAAAGAGAGACTTGTATCTAAAATTAAGGTGCATGGCTCCTGAGAAATAATGCCTACTGTTGTCACCTGTCATCCACAAAGATTCAACAATGTGTGCACATGAGATATGAGTCTTGTCAGGATTCTTCCCCATAGAGGTAGATAAAATCCTAGAAAGACAGTAACCTCTGTTTATTACACATTCATGGTATGATAACAAATTGCAGGTTGCTAGCTTAATTAAATCTAAAACTTGTAATGACATTCAAATTTAAAATTTAAAAATTTTAAATATTAAATGAGACAGTGGGTTCTCTCCAGGATACAACTCTCTTGAACCTTAGAGTCACCACCTCTACTTATTACGATGCTGCGTTCTGCGACTGAGACCCCCTCCCGCCCCACGCAGTCAATAAGGCAACCAGCATCCAGGGGAGAAATTCAGACTCCTAAAAGTGAAATTAGTTCTAAGGAGAACTAATTTAGAAATAGCAGCATATAACAATTGTTTAAGAATCCTAGGCTTAGATATTTGGGGATTAAAAACTTGCTCTGTCTTCTAAATCTTGGAGAACCTGGATAATCTGAGAGGCTTAGCTTCCTAACCTATGAAGTGGGAAAATAACAGCTGCTTCACTGACAGGGATTAAATGAAGGTCCATGGGTGTAGCTAGGATGTAATTAGCTTCAGTGAGGAGCATCCTTGTCTACCTAACTTCTCCAGGTATATTTCAGAGGACTTCATTTCTCTCATGGGAAACAACTTTCTTTGCTCACCATTTGGCTAACTCAAAGATCCTAACACTGAAAAAGTTCATCTGACTAGCAAGTGCGTTTCCTTGAAGTTAACAGTAGTGTTAATCCTGATAGTTCCCGGACTAAAACAATGTATTAAACGAGAATAAACAGCATGTTGTAGTTGGAGATCTGAACTCATTATGCATTCTGGGTTTTCAAAAATATTTGTGTCCCAATTTAATGACACGTGAGAAGACCTCCTTGCCCACGTTTTCCACAAAGGGAAAATTTGAGTGACAGCTCTGTGTTCATAATTCAACTTTTGATGGAGTCTCCAAAGGACTTCCTGTTTGAGCATGTGGGGACTTAACGCTGGCTAGAGGCATCCCTGAGCATGGGCAAAAGAACTCTACAACTTCAACATTTCCCAGCTCAATGGCCAAATCTGATAACTGAAATAAGACCCAAGGAAGATGAATCAATTACCTAAAGTAGAAGTCAGCAAATTATGGCTCACAAATCAAATCCGGTCTGTTGCCTCCTTTTTTAATTAATATTTTATTGAAAAGTATGGATACTTATTCATTTACATATTATCTCTGGTACCTTTGTCCTGCAAGAACCAGTAGAGACGTTACAATAGAGACCACATGACATTGAAGATTAAATATTTTCTGCCTCATACTCTAAGGAAAAACCTTTTGACCTACAACCACTCAGATAGGCAGCACACCTGGAAATTCACAGAGGTCTTCTTAACTCTCATCCAGGGACTCCCCTCTTGCATCACACCAGCATACAAAAATAGCAAGGACATGAAAAAAAAAAAAAAAACAGAGCATACACAAACACTTGAGGCCCTGCAAATAAGAGAGCCGACTAACCCTAAATATTTCTATTGTTTTTATTGCTTCTATAATCAATACCAGAGGACTCATGGAAAGCTGGCATTCCTAAGCTAAACTTTAACCAGGGTAAATAATTGGAGGTAAACTGTATTCCATTCCCGTCCTCCTTGGCTTTTGTATCTGCATATCTAGATAGTCGTCACTCTCTTAGTCACACTTGCTGTTGTTATAAGTCCTCTTTTTGCTCATTTTTGTAGAAAAGGAGGTAAAAAGCATTTGAGGATCATTCAGCATCTTAATAAGTACTTCATGAAGATTAAGTAGCAAGGGCATTTAAAGAACAAATCACAACCCGGGAACTTCATAGACTTTTACAACGCAATTTCAAATTAGCAGATGAAAGGAAGGCAAGGGATCTTATATCTCTGCCGGTTTGTAAAACACTTGAGACAGGATCACTCACACAATGTAAGTGGCGAAGTTATTTTACATCAGCCTTTGCCAATTCAAACGGACTTCAATATTTCCATCCAGACAGAAGGAAGAGAGATGATAAAAGGCATCCAGAAGAGGTTGGGCATAGAGCTGGCACTTCTGCGGTTATTAAATAATATCAGCATTGACCTTGAGCAGGGCACACTAAGGTCATGATCGTCAGATATGTGGAAAATCTTATGGAAGGTCAAGTAAATAGGAAAAGGAATTAAATAAAGGTAGATATATGGACATAGTGACAGCAAATGACAACCTCTAGTGACAAATAAGTAAGCCAAAGCTGGCCACTGAAGCAGCTCTTCCAATTTCAGACATTAAAACTAGCTGAGCACCCAAAATATTGAACCAGAAGTTCAAGTTGCTGTAATGATGTATCAAAAAGCTAGGGCTCTCATCCTGATCCCAGCAGTGAACATGAAAAATTGTGATGAGCATGGCAGGTTCATAGTTAAACAATAGAAGACAGCCATTTGCATTCTTGCATGCAAAAACTATTTGCACCAAGTGCTTATTTTATATTAAATACTGAGGTACAGAGGAAGCATGAACCCTACCTTCATAGGGTATGGGGTTCTTCTCTCCTCTCTCTCTCTCTCTCTCTCTCTCTCTGCCACATACACTTCTGCAGGAGCTGATTAATACTAGGAAGTAAAGAAAGCAAAAAAACACAACATACAATAATCAAGGAGAGGGAACAGACAAGCTATGCTACATTTGACGGCAGATGAGGTGCTGAGAAATAAAATTTGATTGGAGAAAGAATGGATAGACAGAGGAACAACAAGGCAAGGACCCTAAAGTAAGAGCAGACTTGACATCTGGGGCACACAAGGAAGAACATGGAGGACATAAAGAAAGAGTCTGTGAGCCAGCTTGAGCTAGGCAGGTAGCAGCAAAACACAATAGCATCTTGTATTGGGATTGTATTGTATTGTTTTATTTTTATTGAGATGAGGAATTTTCTTTAAAAGACTTTGATTTGCCTGCGCAGTCAGATAGAAGGATCAAGACCAGGTGGGATACTACAACAATAATTCAACTGAGAAGCATAGTGGTCTAGGGACTGGTAGATGCAAGCAGTGGTTGCGATGAAAGTGGGTAGAATGCGGAAATATTTGAGATGTATCCAATGGGGTGTGTCACTGGTATGGATGTGGGAAAGAGAAGCAGAAGAGCTAGAGATCTAGAGATGCTTTTCAGGTTTTTTGCTCAGTAAGGATAAGCCACGTTGCTCTTTACTCAAGTGGCAAAAACTGAGAAACGAGATAGATGAATGAGAAAAACAAACAAAAGCAAACAAGAAAATCAGAGTTCAAATTATCCCAGTTCCGCAAGTAGAAAGATGCCTACATCTTATTTCTTAGCTTAGCCAGGCACTCACTATCTTGGACCCCTAACAGATCCCCAGGAATTGATGTTCATGCCATGATAACCAGGAACAAGGCCAGGCCCTGTGTTAAAGAGATTTCTAAAACCATGAACAGTACGACACCGAGCGAAAATGCTCCTGCCTCTACCACGAACAAGTCAACAGTTGTATTTTCTAAAAATATATTAGCTTAAAAAAATAAACAGCCAAGAGTAGTTTGGTTTCAGTTGTACTACATCAAAAAGCAGATGTGATGGGGAAATTTAGGGAGGGGAAGAAGAGCAGAGGAAGATGGGGAAGATGTGAATTTATGCACTACATTTAGAAAGTAGGTTGATGAGTGGGCTGGAACCTGTTGTTCTATAATTTGGAATGAAAATAGCAAAATAAATACTGTGAGACTGTAGCTCATCATGATGAGCAGGTCACTTTCTTTTGTTGGATCATTAATTTACCTGTTAAATGTAAGTATCATTTGAATAAATTTTTAAGCTGTTTCTATTTTCAGTATTTTTAGAGAGAGAGAGAGTCTAGGTTCTGGACACTCTTACTCCTTTATCTCCTTTCAGAACATATTGCCCACCCCCAAGAAGGTGTGTGTTGATGGATGAGAAGGATCTCTTTCAAGACATTTAGTTAGAAGCAAGCTATGGCACTGTGAATTAGAACCAAGAGAATGTGATCAAATCTATCCTCATTTCCACAGGGATACAGAAGCCTTTCTCTGGAACCCTGGAGTCCTGTGAAGCTGTGAGTAGTTGCTTGACACGGGCTATATGCAAGGCAGAAGCTAGGCAGCATTCCTAACCTCTTCCCACTGGATTCTAGCAGAAATGTCTCTGCCCCTTCTAACCGTGACAGCTAAAGTCATCCCCAGACATAGCCAAATTTCTCCCAGGGGACACAATTATTGCCATTGGTTGAGAATCAGTGATCTAAGATAAGCAGGGCCAAGAAGTTCTGCTTTCTTGTATGAATGAAATTCCACCCTGTGCAGCATATTCTCTGACCGTCACTCAGCACAGGAATCTACCGACAACAGGACCCCTCCCCCCATATAAATTTCCTTCCATACAATTATGGGAGACATGGTTTATTTGGACATTAGCATATCCAGCTGCTGGTCTGCTTTGCCTGATATTTCAGTCCAAATTCAGTAGTTTGGTATAAATAACATCCAGTCAGCTGAAAGCTGAAACACACTGTAAATATCCAGCTCCTTAACTTCTATGGTTTTCTTGGTGTTTTAAAAAAATTATTATTTTTTAAGTATATACCATGTAAACCACTTTCTAGCTTGCAAGGAAAGGGGTAAAATTATACCCAACCCTGATGCCATTACTTAAATTGGCCCATTAAAAATGAGCTGTGAGTGAAATACAGCTTTATTAAACAGATGACATTACAGCAGCAATGATGAATCATGAAGTTTCTTTTCAATATTACAATGGCATGAGACCTTTTAAACTTTAATCATTCACCTCAGCATCTGAACTGCCATCAGGTGTACAGGCTTCTTGCTGATTGCATTAACATGAGGCAGCTGGGGAACTGTTGGTGACAATTCTGCACAGGCTGTAGATAGAATGGCTCAGTGACACAGAGACAGTCCATTGCCTGTCTGGAATGGGCATGATGGGAATGAGGCTGCTTCTGTCAGAGTCTAGACATGCCCAGGGAGAATGGTCTAGTGCTTTCATGTCGTAGGACTCCATGGCCCTGAAAAAGGCTCCATCACATAAGAGGGACTCCAAGTGTTTCCTGAATAAGTCTCTGAGTCCAAGGTACTGGAATAATATGTTGCATTTCGAAAGGGCTTCTGTTTTAAAAGAACATTCTTCAGCTTTGGTCGTGTAGGAAGTAGATGATACAGTTGGACTCCAAAGTTCTGATTCTTTCCACTGTGAATCCCAAACTATACTGTACTGTTGATGAAAGCACAGACTTGGCTTCTGTCTCCATGCTTCCATGTGCTAACTGGAACCTTTCACAAGTCATTTAGGCCTGTCCTACACGTGTTAGGTCCTCATGAGCTGCTTTTGAGGACTCTTAGAGATGATGAATGCAACTAGCTTAGCATGATTGATGGTATGATGTGAGCATCCAACTAGTATGATTTATTATTATTCATACCATCACAAATATGACCTATGGGACCACACAGAGCTGGCATCCTACAGTTCTCTTGAAGACCTGGACAGCTCTCCAATCTCATGCAGGCCCCAATTAATCTATACCTACCATTATTTGTTGATGTTATAAGGAAGCCAACTAAGTGACCACCAGTTAGTCATGATGCACTCCTTGAACTAGAAAGGCCCTGACTTTGTGCATTTGGTCATTGATCCCTATTTGAAGGGGTTAGGGGATGAAGGAGAATGGCAGTTGAATATACAAATAACTATCATCAAATTAGGCCTACCCTACTTCAGTGGTTCTTAAAATCACCTTTTAAGGATTCTGGTTACATTCTAAATCACTTTTTTATCAAAGATCCTCTGAAAGGACAAAAAATTACTACTGTTGGAGACTTTCTGCATGATTCTACAGTTCAGAGAATTTTGAAGGTGACTGTCTTCATTATGGGTTCATGTGAGCCACAGGAGTCTTATAGCTTCAATGCCACTGGGAACCTCTAGAAATGCCCCATGATACAGTATCCACCTGAACAGAATAGAAATATTGGCCATCATTTATGTCACCCAAGAACTGACACAGTCAAGTGTGATAGAACTAATAATGACTATAACTTAGTTATATTTTTGTGTATGTATTTTGTGTGGTTTTTAAGCCAGCTTTTCCAAATGATTTAATCATTTCCAAATGATTAAAATGAGATTAAGTCTGAACTTCAACTTACATTATGGAGCTGCAGAATGCCAACATTCATTTCACACAGTCACAAAGCCAAGGGTTCTGTTAATTTGTGTGCTGTGCCTTCGGTGTCTAAAATGTCTCAGATCATTCTTGGTCTCTGTACTTCAGTCTGATTGAGTTTTCCTGCTCATTGCTCCATGACTAAATTTTCTCAACTGTTACATGGGAGTAAACACCAAATATAACTTCAAGGAGAAAGACACTACTTCATTTGAGAGATGCACAACTGTGGGGTAGTTCTGCCACTAACTAGCGTGACAAGGCTAAGGTTGACTTCCTCTCCCACAGATTCTGCAGGGAGAGAGATGCTACTCTGCCCTTCGAGTTGTGCGACTGGTGTGGTAGCATATGCAGAAGGGCCTTGTTAAATATACATTCCATAAAGGAGAGATGACTCAGCAGGTAAAAGCACTCACTGCATAAGCATGATGACTTGAGCTTGGATCCTCAGAACTTACATACAAGCCAGAGGCAGTGGGCCAATTTTCTAATCCCAGAACACCACTATGGAGAGATGGGTAAGCAGAGACAGAACAATCTCCTGAAGCTTATGGGCCACCAACCCTGCACAACTGCAGGCTAACACAACTGCGAAGAGATACTGTACCAATCAGGCTGCAAAGGCAAGGCCCTACACCTGAAGGTTGTTCTCTGGGGCACACCGGGGGACTTGAGCACGTGCAGTCATGTACACATGTGTACATGCATACCAAGTTAAAATGGATATACATTCCTATACAGATGTGAACTAAACCAGACAGTATAAAGCAAAATGCTCAGTTAATGCAGGACAACATGCACCAGCACCTTTTCTGTAAAATCTGTCCTTGTATTTTCCCTCTGTCTCTGTCACTCCCAAAATGTTAATATGGGCCTCTCTATAAATAACAGTTGTGGCATACTGACATGCAGATTTAAGCACTGCAGCACAGTACCCTATAAGAGAAGAAGGCTGACAAGGAGAAGGTTTCTATTTTTATATGTTTAGTGATACATCCAAGTGTCACTCAAGAACAACAGGAAAGGAGTGGCTGAGCTGATGTTGCACTCATCTCTGCACCCCTCCCCCGCCTACCACTCAGACGCAGCCCTGACAAGTGCAGCCTGTCTCCACCTGCTCCTCACACGTCAATATTTGGGTTTCAAAAAAAAAGATAAACTACAGAACATGACTCTTCCTTTTCATTAGGGAAATGTAGATGGTCTGAATGATGATCTGCACTTAGCGCTTTGCTATGCTTCGGGATTGCATTGAAACAGTTTATTAAGTGATCTCTGCACACAGGACTCCAAACCTGCAGAGACGGCAATCAAACTAGATTCTGGCAATGGATGGAGACCACTAAGGAAATGCAAGGAAGTACTTGAGACTCACTGGTAAAAGCTTAGTGAGAACCGATGGCCCAAGTGCTCTGATTGCAAGCGAAAGGGTCCTGTGGTTGTACAGCCTGGTTGTACACTCTACCTTAGCAAACCCATGCTATTTCCACACGATCTTCCATAAGCTGAGCTGAGGCATTATCCATCCTTACTACGACATGGGATAAGAGCATCATCTATCGAATATCAGTGTGGTTCACCAATCTCAAAGTATCTGTGAAGGTATCTCATGAGGCAAGATCAGACTCCTCCACCCAGAAGACAATGTCATTCAAACCCCACGTGTAGGTGGGAGAGGCTGGAGACGTGTTCACAGCTCTGTATCTGGAGATTAGTCCAAATGCCAAGTGTGATGTTTGAGTCTGCTTTTGAAATTTGATTGAAGCAGCAGGTAAGCAATCACAGTGAAAGGGAGACGACTAGAAAACCAGACAAATCATGGGTTCGGGCCCTTGTTTTGTAACTTCCTGGATATGAAATTTTGAACAAGTTGTTTTTCTTACACGGATTTGTTTCCTCATCTATAATAGACTTGGAAATGCTTGAGAAGTATGAAATGACATTACAAGGTACTCACAATACGAGTTCTTCATAAGATATACCTGATACATAGTCTAGATGCATGGTAAATACAGTGTCAAACACTTTCTGCAGTATCTCTAATTGTATTAATGCCTCTAGATGCTTTTCTTTCTGAATCTTTACTCCGGAAATTGAATTTCATCCAGGTTAATAATACGGAGGCCTAGAAATATTTCTAAAACCTTATATAATCTTAGCACTGTGTGATTTAGATTTTTTATTTAATTAACCTTATTTATGTAATGTTACTATAAAATTTATAGATGAGGATATTGACTTTTGAGATTATTAATTGGTCAAAGCCAATATATTAGTAATACAGACTAGATTCAAACTGAATTCTGTATGACTCTAAAATTCTTCTTGTAAAATTATTCTCATAATTACCGTGGAAAAAAATAGCGTCCTATTACTGAAGACTTTCTAATTTGTCTCTACTTTGTCCATGTTTTATCTTCTCAGTTTTATATTAAAGGTTCTGTCTTACATACAAAATCGTCTTTATAGTTCAACCAAACACGCGGAAAATAGTTCTTATGAAAAATAATTACACATGTTAATGCAGTCCATACCCAACACCAACTTCATATACTTAACTGAATCTGAAGAGATCTGAACTAACATCAACAAAAAAGGTTCAAAATAGAAAGTGAGAAGAATATAGGGTAACCTCACATAATGGGTACTCTATTTTACAAAATAATTTTTCAAATAATGATATTTAACCATCACTTCACAAGTTCCTAGAATTCAACATCTCAGATTTACATAGGGATTTAAAGGCTGTCTATAGAAAACACACCATCAGTAGGAAGCCCAGAGACTGGATTGCAGAACTTTCTAGCAAGTGTCTTCAATGCAGAAACTCACAGACTCTACTAAAAGCTCAAGTCTTAGGAAAGCAATAGTAAATCCCCTTTGTTTTGCCAATGAATTGTAATGCTGTCCTCTAAAGCCACTTGTACTAAAGGCTGTTGGCTCTCTCTGGGTAGGACATCAGAACTCCACACATTACCTGGAAGAATAAACACCTATGTGTCTGCTGAGCCACATGTACATGTAGTGGCTGCCTCTTCCTGCTGGCTACAAACTCCAGTCCTCTAAGGATACACTGCTGAGTGTCCTTCTACAGAAAGGACAGAGAGCCCATGGATGATAAGAATTATGCAGCATGAAAGCTTCCACAGGAATGAAGCACCAAAAAGGTGCCAACACGTAGGATGTAGGACACAGAAGTGTGAAGTCCTCTGATCAGCCCTTCTAAGGAGTATTGAAATGGGAAGGGCATGGAGGCTGCTGGGGAAGCCGGCAGCCAGGCAGTCTTGCAAATCTTAAATGCTCTTCTCAAAGGCTTTATTTATTCCTTGAATTTTCTTTTTAGTACTATGATTGGTTGGCTTCTATTAAGTTATTCATTATCCCTAAGTCCACTAGCCAATCAGTGCTAAGAAAGCAGTGGGCCTAAATGGCTTTGGAGAATTTAATCTGAATCTGCGTACTGTAGAACAGAGCCAGGCGTGTGCTGATGAATTTACAGGCAACAGCAACGGTCTTGAGGCGGAACACTGATAAAGACTGATGGTGCCTCGAAACCCCTGAGTGGTATATTACATTCACCCCAGCTTCCAAGGCTGAATGAGTCTCACTGTAATACTTGAGTCCTGTTTGAGACCAAACTAAGAACTACCAAATCAGATGAACTCCAAATAAAGGAAGAATTATAGAAAACCGAGTAATATTTTAGGATTTCTTGATGTATTTTAGGGAGGACTGATGGTGTCACACTTGAATATGCACTAGCAGGACGATTCAGCAATCGAGGGTGAGGATGTTTTTTACCTAACGATGCATCCGTTCTTCAATTTTTCTTGTGTGTGGAGGAGCTGTCGGGGTTGTGGGTGTGGGTGTTTTTGTGGGAGGTTGTATATCTGTGTGTGCATATGCATATGTAGGTCAGAGGCTGACATTCTGTACCTTCCTCAATTACTCTCCATTGTACTTTGTGAGACAGGGTCTCTTACTAAACCTGGAGCTACTGGATTTGGCTAGACTAATTGTTCAGTAAGTGTCAGAGGCGGACTTGTCTTCATCTCATTGCTGGGATTATAAATCCATTATGCTGTGCCCAGCTCTTATTTCATGGGTTATGGGATAATGGAACTGGGGTATTCATGCTTGCTTGGCTAGCAATTTATGGACCGAGCCGTCTTCCAAAGCAGTGAACAAATGTCATTATGTATTTCTTCAAACTAGAATTAGTGTCCCAACTAGGCTGCTAAGTGCTTCAGAAAAATTCCTTATACTGTCAGCTTTGAAGGTTTCCCCTTATTGTAGTTAATTTTAATTGTCCAACTTGACTTTATCAGGTTACTCTGTGCATATCTCAATGAGGGACTCTTTTGATTGGTAAGTTATGTAAGAAGGGCCAACCCAGTATAGACAGTACCCTTCCTTGGGCAAATGTTCCTGGTCTAGATTAAAAAAAAAAAAAAAAACCCTCAGCATAGGTGAATGAGAGAGATGGGAAAGGAGGGAGGGAGGGAGAATACAAACAGCACCGAGTTCCTCCATGGTCTTCTTTCATTGAATTCCTGCCAAGCCTTCCCTCAGTGATGGATTTTTGACCTGAAGTATAAGCAAAATAAACTCCTTCATCCTTGGGTTACATTTTGTCAGAGTGTTTTGCCATAGCAACAGAAGCAGGTTAGAATTCTCATATACATGCAAGGAAGTCCATCATCAGGATAAGCCTACTTCTTAGTGGACTTAGTGTAGACGTTGTCCTGGCCTTAAGCAATGAACACTAGTGACTGGTGACCTTGACCCTCTTTTCACAGATTAGATGCACCCCCCTCCAACATTTCACCTATCCCTCCCCACGTTCTCTCCACTCCTTGTTCACAAAACTTATTTTCTCAAGCTGTTCCCAGTTAGACAGAGTCTACAAAGAGCGCTGATGTTTTCACTCTGAGAAGTCTCCAGTGATTACACCCAGTCTCTTTCATGCTGGAACTACATATGTATCAACCCCAGAGCGCAAAGATGAGACGGCACCAGGCTAGTGAGTGATGTGAACTGCTGCCGCAGCAGAAAACGTGCGAGGGAGGCCTCCAGAAAGGGAGAAAACAAAAACCACTTTGGGTTGGGGAGGGCAGCAATCACAACGAGAAAGAAATGTGGAAGAACAGGGCAGGGATAAATGCAGTGAAGAGTTAGAGAGAACACAGTGGCAAGCAGTTGCCCGTCCCTGCAGGAAATGCCCTCCAGTGGCCAGAAGTGGGTCAGGAGTGTAATGAGCCAGGCAGCCTGACATCTGGACTCTTTAGTCCGGCCTCAGGTTTCCACCTCGGTCTGACAACTTCAGCATTTCAGAGCTCAGAGGTAAGCGGATGCTTTTCTTCGATGCTTGTCTCCTTTGTCAGTTAAAGCCGCATTTTCCCTATGGAGGGCAGAGCCCGTATGTCCTGCTCAATCGCCAGTGGAAACTACATTCAAGACTGGCAGTCTTGTCCCACCCACAATTGCACTGGGGGATGGGAAGCATTGCTCTAACCCCTACCCAAACCTATAACTTGTTTCTAAACAGCAACCACCTAAGGTTCTGAATTTGTATTTCCTCTAACACCATCTAGCATATTAGTGAACACTCCAGGTTCAACAAAGCTGGACAAGAGTGATGAACAGTCCATCCACACTGTGGCCACTGCCATAAAATGTCCCAGAGCATCTATGATCCTAGTGGTAAACTTGTCTGACCATCATCACACATACATATAACAAGCAAATTTCCTGAGTGTCCAATAGCAATATTTTGGTATGACAATAGAACTTGATACTAGGGAGATATGGGATGGAAATATGGCTCCATGGCTAAGGTGCTTGCTATACAACCATGTAGGAACTGAGTGCTCCTCTTGGTCATCCATATAAAATGCTAGGTATACTGTGGAGCCTAAGCCTATGATCCTGACATTGGCACTGAGGAGAGAGAATAGGAGGATCCTGAAGGTTTACTGGCCAAGAAGTTTAACCAGTCATCAAGCTCTGGGTGTATTGAAAGATCCTGTTGATAGATGATAGATAGATAGATAGATAGATAGATAGATAGATAGATAGATAGATAGGGATAATAGATAGTGTTTCAGGGAGATACACTTAACATCTACTTCTTACCTCCACATGCATACACATGAGTATACAGCCTTTTATATACACAGAGAACAGGGTTGGGGAGAGGGAGGGAAAGGGACAGAGAGAGTGGAGGGTATCCCTGATGGTTTTTACAGTGTTGACTACTTGGTTTTTACTGGGCCATCTTTACAGTCATTCCTGGATCTATCTTAAATCATGGATAGAATCTTATTTTTATTCTGTGTATTCTAAATTTCTTATTCCCAAGCTTGAACGTGCTGACCTCCCACATTCCCTTTATTTTATGATTAACCTCTGTAGGCATCAAATGCAAGGATTCTAAATGCTTCTTTACATCTAAGTGTTGCTCCAAATGCTGGGCCAAATGGTCCTCAACCAACATGGGGAAATGGGCAAAACATTCGAATTTCATTAAAGCTGCTTCAGCTTCCTGGAAGAGGCATAAGGCAAAGCTCTGAGGTTCAAGGTCAGGCCCAAGACTCCACACACTTCCTCAGTTTCTTGTACCCAGAGCAGCAGATGAGAAGATTTCTACTCCTGAGTAGTTGATGTGAGGAATCAAAACCCACCCCACATGAACATCACGAGTTTGTTAAATTTATTGTCTGCTTGCTCTCACCATTTCTCACCATTTCCTTTACTTTCTCAGTAAGTCTGGAGTAGAATAAGATTCTTCATTTCTAGTAATGTTCTAGGTCAGTGGTCCTTAACTTTCCTCATGCTGCGACCCTTTAATACAGTTCCTCTCTAACCATAAAATTATTATTTTTGTTACTTCATGACTGTAATTTTGCTACTCTTACGAATCATAATATAAATATTTGATGTGCAGATGGTCTTAGGTGACCCCTGTGAAAGGGTCATTGACCCTCAAATGGGTTGCAACTCACAGGTTGAGAACTGCTGCTCTCAAGGGTGATGAAGAAACTGCACAAGACAAGCTTTGCATAGCAAAAATAGACATTCAAGGTAGAAGATAGGACAAGGGCAATACAAAAATACGTGCTTCTTCATAGGGTGACCTAAAGAACATCTCTTTGTATCAGACATGAAGGAGTGATTACCCTCATTTTTAAAGGGTGGAAAGTAGAGAGAAATGTATGATTTGGACACAGAGAACTTGGGTTGTCAATATAGACTATGACATTTGCTATCTGAGTGACTTTGCATCAGACATTTAAAGTTTCTGATGATCATTTTCCTATTTATAAAATTCAGAATTATAATAATATCCACCTTTTCTTGTGGCTGGGAAAATCCAAAGAGATAATGCATGATACAGTCTTAACGGATAATCCTTTACAAATATAGGCGAATCACTGGCCCGTAGCAGGACACTGAAAGAAGGAATGTTAACCCAAGGGCTTCCCAGGGGCCCATAAAATCACTTAAGTAGTCATATTTTCATTGTACCACTTTAATGGGCAGCCCTAGTTAGATACCTAAGAACATGTTAAAACAAACATTATAATTAGAATCCCTTGATTTACACAGGTGAATTTATTTTAATCAATTATCCAGGAGTTGCAGAATAATTTCATGTGTGTCTTTGTCTTATACATATGTTCCCTGAGTTGCCTCAAGACCCTTTAGCTTCAGCAAAACAAAAATCAGCAACCGAGCATAGATTTTCAGATCTGTGCACTGCTTAACTATATTGAAGTCATTTTCCTATTAATTTTTTTCTCCAGACAGGTTAGAAACAGTTACCTGTCCCAAGAGGAAGAGAGACATGCTCAGTATATTAAGTACCCAGCTGGATGGCACTTTGAGGGACTTAGGATAGTCTCCTCATGACTTCCTATGAACCAAGGAAGGCAAGCAACTTCATTTCAGAATGACTAGAACAAAATATGTATTTTTACTCTCCTTGCACTTTGGAGAGGCATCAGGGCTGTCTCAGGGTGTCCTGTGTGACTCCAAAAGAACATGGTTGCTTTGTTCTGCTTCCTTCTAGGCACCAGCTTACCTTTTCAGTAAACAAAAGTGCCTCGGGTAGTATCCTGCATCATGTGGGGCAAGCCCAGGAACTCACGGGGAGAAGAGGTGGCGAATGTGATCAGGTTCAATACATGACGCGGGAAGGTAACAAGTAGAAGAAGGAAAATGTAGCTTGAATGTGAAATGTCCCCCGTAGGCTCATGTGTTCGAACCCTTCCTTGTTCCCCAATTGGTGATGCTGTTTGGGAAGGTTCTAGAAATTTCAGAGAAGACTTGTGAGGAGTGAGGCACAGGGGAGGATCAGGAGCTTTTCCAAACGACTTCTCTTTCTATTTGCTCTCCGCTTGCATCCTTGCAACGTGAACATCTGGTTTCCTCCTCTAGCTACCATACTGTCTTCACTGCAGCCGTGTCTTCTTCACTTGACGGATGGTCCTCTCCAACTATGGGTTTTAATAAACCCTCCCTCCTGTAAATTGCTTCTTGTAAGGTTCTTGATCCCAACTGCAAGAGAAGTAACTCCAAACGTCTGGTTCCAAGCGTTAACTAGACAAGGATGAGAGTAGAGGCCGGCAGGTCCCCACACAGAGCTGAGACAACAAAATCAAGCATCAGGGATTGAGAAAGTCAGTGAGGTGCAGAAGGAGAGGGAGGGAGGAAGCATGGAAGCCTATGGTAAGATGGTTCTGCTCGTCTGCTCTCCAGCTAGGCTGTTGTGTTACATCAAACTCAGTATGTGCCACCTGTTTTTGCCACTGAGTGTCTTGCAGACATCCCAAAACTCGAGTGATGTAGTGCCTACCCAGGGACTCAAGTTCGTCATGTACTGTGTGTTTTGCACTCATTTAGATTGCAAACTGTTGGAAACCAGACCTGCATTTCTTTGGTACTTTTCAGTCCAACATCCAGAGGCAGAGGTGCAATAAATTATATTGGAATGAAAAATTATGATGGAGTTTCATGCTCAATATATTTAGCATGAAAAAGAATTGTACTGAGTTGAAAACCAAGTTGCAACTATCAAATTCATCTTTTGGGATCTACATAGAAACACGGGTCCTGTCAGCAATATTAATTGAAATGTTCTTACCATTAGGTCATTTGCCCCCAAAAGAAAATATTAGCCTTTAAATTTAGACAGTTTTAAAAAAAATGGATTCTTGGGCAACTGAAGCATGAGGGTTGGTGGATTAGTTGATTAACGGATTCTGGTACTGGGCTCGAACTTAGGGTGATGCCCGTGTTAGGCAAGCCATCTGCCACTCAGCTATATTGCTAGCCCTTTTTACTTTTTCATACAGGCTCTCATTAAGTTGTCCAGGCTAGCCTTGGACTCACTCTGTTGTCTAGGTAATCCTTGAACTTGTGATTCTTCTGCTGCTGCTTCCCTGCCCCTAACACACACACAGACAGCTGGAGCTATAGGTCTGTACTGCAGTCCTGGCTGGAATAGGGATTATCTAGAAGACAGGGCAGCAGGAGAGAAGAGAAGGCGTCCTTGCATTATTTCTTGCTTTAGGCTGAGAATTTCTCAACTGTAAAGCCCTGAGTAGAACTGAGTTTTTCCTCTTGCCAATCTGCATTATGATGAACACAGACCCTACCGCCATGTATGATTAGCCTGCTGGCTGCGAGGCAGGGCCGCAGCACGGGGCTGGTATGGGAGATCCCTCTCTTGCACTTGGCAGAACCTGATTTTGTCTCTAGTTGTCTTTATTTATCCTTCTCTACTAGGTTTTTTTGTTTTTTGTTTTTTACTCCCCTAGATTCCAATGACATATTTAAGGGGAAAAACTAAGAATCTGCAATTGTTTCCCAGCAACGTGCAAATTGGTACTTAATTGAGAATTAATGGTGTGCTAACTGTTCGCTGCTGCCATTCCCACTGCAAATTGCACTGGGGCCCGCTTGCACTCCTGACTTTGACATGCTTTTTATAGGGGTACATGAGTAATTTGATCGGTAAAAGGGAGCGAAGATTCTACCTCCTGAAGGAACAGTACTAATTAGGAGTGAAATCTAACTGCTTTTCTCCATCAGGGTCTCTCTCTGGCTATGTTTGGCTTAATGCAAACCCCTGCCATGCTGCGTCTCTACATTGGATTGTCCAACACAGACTGTTTAATTTTAATTTCCTTCAGCAGAGTCAGTATTCAATTAGCCACACCAATGAAGGGTTGCATTAACATACATAATAACCTCGGAAGATAGCATGGGGCTTCAGTGTTTACAAAGCCCTTCTGCATTCCCTCTTCCCTACCACTGCACTAAGCAACAACCAGAAACCCTATTTTACAGATGAAAAGTTCAAACCTCAAGATTTAAGGATGTGTCCAAGATCACACAGTAAGTAAGAAGTAGAAGAGCTGCAGAATCTCAACTCCACATTTTTAAACCCATTCATTTGTGTCTCTTTATACCAAGAAATTACTCAACTGATGCTAGTACCTTAAGTTCATAATAACGCCTTTGCAAGCCCTGTCTCTGTATCATCCGTTCATTCTTTTTTATTATGAAGTTTTTCTGAGCAATACTATGTGCATAGCACCTACTAACTGTTCCTAGAGACCAGAGATTAAAAATCAATCAAGGATGTCAACTTTCTATTCATTCCTTTTTATTAAGATTTACTTTTACTGTTAAATGGAGTGTGTGTGTGTGTGTGTGTGTGTGTGTGTGTGTGTGTGTGTGTGCTAAACTATGCACATGAGTGCAGGCGCCTGAAAAGGCAATGATGAGCCATCATATGTGGATGCTGGGAACTGCCCTCAGGTCCTCTGCAAGAGCAGTAATGCCATTGAGCCTTCTCTCCAGCCCCTGTAAGTGTGTGTGTATATATATATATATACACATATATATATGAAATCCCAGTGCTGAGCAAACTCTCAATCCTCGAGGTTAAGAACCTCATCTAACTCATCATTTCATCCTCCCACAGGACCAAGGAGATATCAAGTACTATAAAAAAAAAATGAATAACCAAACCCAGTTCCCTTGTGTTCCCTATGGCTGTTCCTTCCTTATGACTATGGTAATTGCTTGTGTTCATTCATATGAAATTTGTTATTTGTTATAAGTACCATAAAGATAAGCTCATTACCACTTTCATCCATGACACACGCCATACAAAGAACATGACGCCAGCTTCATTGGCCAGAAAACTGAAAGACTGAATTTTGCCTTTCTTGCTTCCTTGGCTTCAAATGCAAATTTGGAAGCACTTTTCCTTTGCCTTTCAAAAGAAAGGAGACTTGTTTATTAAAACCATAGTTTCTGGTCTGGACGTGCAGCTCAGTGGTAGAGCACCTGCCTAGTAATGCTGAGACCCTGGTTCTCTCCTTAGCATGGAGAAGAAAGAGGCATATACACATACATACACATGCATGGAGGGGGGAGACAGACAGACAGACAGAGATGAGAGAGAGCCTCATTCATTCATTCACTCAATCCTGGGAAGCTATTTACTGTCAATAATGGCTGGCTATAGGAGATGGTATCATTTATTTCAGAAGAATAAGGAGTTCAGAGGGAAAATGGGGATAACAGAAGGTAATGGGGGTGAGTATAATAATATACTGTGTGTGTGTGTGTGTGTGTGTGTGTGTGTGTGTGTGTGTGTGAATGAAACTGCCAGAAAGGAGATTTTAAAAATGACCTATTGCTGCTGAGCTTCTTCCTGAGTGTGCAGAAGGCACACTTATTTGGAACCATAGCACTGCCCCTGCCCACTGTATGACTTCTGCTGACCACCTTCTCCCTTATGAGGGATAGTAGAAATATTAGGACAGTCTACTGTTATTCCCTGAAGACTTCAATGGAGGCTGGAAAGCTAATGTGCATGCAGGAGAATGGGTATAAGAACCTCAGCGCCCCACCCAAGCACCTGAGGGGCTCCACTATATACTGACCTGAGGCAGAAATAGCCTTCTTAGCATTCTTCACATAAAGGGATAGAGGATTAGGATGTGGGGTGGGGCAGCCTCCTGCTGGGGAGGTGTGAGATTCCCAGCTGTGCCCATCCTCATTAACACCCAGAGGGGTGGGGAAGGTGGCAAATAAGGGGAAGACTTGGCTCAGAGCCCAGCCTATGTAGTCCCCTGAGATGATCTTTAATAACTCCCCCGGGAGGGGCTGGGGAAGTTAATTAGGATATAAAATGCTTTAAGCAAACCAGTTGAAGAGCGTTAAATTGTTTTCAAAATCCAAATCTTTTATGAAGTGAAGCTTTCCAGTATTGGGGCATCGCAGTAGAATGTACTATTGATACTGAATCTTGAGGTCGCCGAGGGGACTGAGGCTTTCAGAGCCGGGCAATGTCTCTGAGCACTGCCCTGTGTCTCCTATATCTGTCTAGTCCAGTAGCCACGTCTATGAGCTAAGTGCTGTGTCATCTCCCACCCCCACCCATGCATGCATGGAAAAGGAACCCTCAAGTCTATGGCCTTAGAGGGAGAGGCTACAGGGAGACCAGATCATCTAGGCTCCAAAGAGGTATTTTTTTTAAGTGCTGAGAAAGCCTGTTTGTTGCTTGTTCACACAAAGTCACATCACAAAAAAAAAAAAAAAATCTATAAAACAGAAATGTCCCTATCACAGACCAAATCTGCTGGTGCCTGATCTTAGGTTGCTCAGCTTTCAGAATTGTGAGCAATAAACATGTGCTGTTTATAAATTACCCAGTCGAGGGTACTTTGTTACAGTCACCTGCACAGACTGAAATAGCCACTGGTCGTACAGCTGTTGAGCACTTGGAATGCAGCTATTGCTACCAAAGCAGTGATTTCTTAATTTCGCTTGCTGAAAAATAATTTTCATTTAAAAATGGTATTTAATCAGTTATTGAAAGAGTTTTAGAGTATTTGGAATTTCCTGGATATGTCAAATACTGATTCAACTGCAAATTTTATGAAAGCTAAGTTGGTATTCGAGTGTTCCTGACAAAAAGTTAATGTCTCGACTGAAACGGGCAGTAAGGGGAAAATACACACAGGGTTCTAACAACCACAAAGAAGGTTAAATGTTTCATAATAATTGTCTTCATTGGTTAAGAATTAAAACGAAATTTTAATATTTTAGATTAGATAAAACACAGCATTCATGGTAAATGCATCTGGCATTTCTTTCTATTTTTTCAATGTGACTCTGCAACTTGTAAATGTATACCCATTTCAGATGTATTCATTGGAAATACTTTTCCTGATAACAGGGAAGCTGTGGATTGAATTATGTCTTCCTGATGCACAGGTCGGGTTGAAGCTGAAGACGCTAGTCTCTAAGAACGTGTTGCTGCTTAGAGACAGGATCCTTAAAGAGGTAATTAAGATAAAACGAGGCCATATAAATGGGCTCTAAATATAATGGGACCAATGTCCTTATAAAAGAGGTTAAGACATGGAATCACACGCAGCAAAAGACCATGTGAAAATACTTCAAGCTGACGCTCATCTGTGAGTCAAGAACTCTCTAGAGTCATCCTTGCCAATGCCTTGCTTCTGGGCTTCTACCTGCACAACCATTTGTAAATAAATGTTTGCAGTTAGTGTCCAGCCTGCGCACCTCACAGCGGCAGGCACGGGCAACTAATATGATCACGCAAATTAAACCCCCGCCGGGAACAGATGCTCACACAACAGCTGCCGACTTCACTCTGCTCACTTGTTGTCTGCCTCTCCTCCTAGAGTATAAACACTGTGAAGGAAGGATCTGAGTCTTTCTTAGGTGTGCGGATGCCCTATTACACACTAAATGCTCAATAAGGACTCGATGGATATAACATAACCACATCATCTCATGAATGCAATTTGCGTGGCTACAGTTAAAAGACTAGAGAAGAAGTCATCTGTTTTTCATTAACGGGAGCTTATGGTCCGAACTTTTCCCCAATAAGTTGCCATCATTGGACCAAGGCCAGTTTAAGCACTGTGCTTCAACAACTGCTGTTGGCCAACCCATTTCCCTTACAACCACAAGTCATTACTCACAGGGAGAACACTCTAAGACAAGAAGTGATATTTCGAAAGAAAATTAAAACTAATCCTTAACAGTCTTGGTTTTCTCACTAACACTTATCACATGGGGACTCGTAACAATGTATCGATCAACTGGATTAAGGAAAGAGCCTCAGAATTAGGAAGGTCATCTGGGGTCGAGCCACCCTAAGCCTATTGCAGGGCAACGGTCTAGTCCATTTTGATTGCTGTAACAAATTTCCTTAGAATGAATAATTTATAAGTAGCAAAAGTTAGTTGCTAACAATTCTGGGATTTGGAAATTCCTGAGTCAAGGCCACAGTAGATTCAGTGTCCAACGAAGGCTGACTCCTTCTGACTCCAAGATTAGGTCTTGATGCCATGCTCTCACACGGCAGAAAGGAGAGGAGTGTCCGCAGCCTAATCACTACGTAAAGACATTAGCTTTTATATTGTTACATGGAGAACTGAATTTCAACATAGGAATTTAGATGTCTTTGGTGGATACTTGCCTTTTGTGGGCACCTTTTCCCTCCAGTTTCCACACATTGTAACTAACACCACTTTATCCTCAATCAAACTATACTGTGGGATTGCCTTCCTACCTATGTGGATAGAAATTCTGGAGTCCTCTATCCCCCTTTTCCACCTTGACCAGACCCCAGCAAGAATAAAAACTCATTCTAAATCCTACAAAGCTCATATATCCTGTAATGAAGTCAGTGTCTTCACTGAAGACAATGAAGCAGAGTCTCCAACATCTGACTAGCAGGGGCAGGTGGCCTTTCTATCTGAACCCACAATGTCTATCCTTATTTCCTTCAGTCAGTATGCAGGGATCCTGGTTCTGAGAACTTACTGGAGATAGAAACATTATTGTTTCTTTTTTTACAGAGGTTATATTATATGAGACTATACTTGGACTGGATGTGGAGGCAAAATACAGCAACTGGATATGAAACAAAACATACCCAAATAAATATATGATCAGAAACTGGACATAATTATAACACAATAAAAAAAACACAGATCAATACAATAAGGAATAGACTTGAAGGAGACATAACTTTGAAGAGAACGAACAGAGTAACAGGAAACAGAGGAGCTTGGTCTAACCAGGGCTGTGGGGAATGCTGAAGTGAGACCTAAAGAGTCAGTAGTTAAGTGTGGTGGAAGGGAGAAATCAAGAGAGTTCTTCATACCCTCGGAGCCTGTGAGGGAAAGAGGTGAGAGAGGTTTGAGTACTGAGATAAAGATGCCTAGGTGCCCAGGGTGCAGACCATTGAGGTCTTCATGAGTAAATGGGAGGTTGGGTCTTTATTTTAACATTTAAATAGGGACTTATGTGACAAGACTTGTGTTTTGAAACAAACACTTTCATTTCTAGATAGAACAAAGGAAACAGGGTTGTTGAGATGGCCCAGGAGGTAAAGGCACTCACAGCCAAGCCTGAGTTCTGAGTTCCATCACTGGGATGCATGTAGTGGAAGGAGAACAGACTCCTTCATGTTGTCTTCTGACTGTCACAGGCATACCGTAGCCAAGTGCGCGTGAGCACACACACACACACACACACACACACACACACACACACACGAGAGAGAGAGAGAGAGAAATGAATAAATAACATGAAACAAAAAATTCCAACCAATACAAAGAAGTCAAGCACAAATAAAAATGTGGATCTATTTTAATTTTAAAACTATAAAACTGATGAAAAGAATAAAGAACATATCCTACTTTCATAGTTAGGAAGATTCACTAGCATCATGACATTGATTTGATACAATTCCAATCAAATAATTTTGTGGAGAGGAGCAGTTCAAATGGAGAAGGGAAAGCACAGCACAGACAAACCAGTATTGAGGAGAAAAGAACAAAGTCGAGAGACTGATAGGAGCCAGGCTTGGTAGCTACTTGGGTGGCTGAGGCAGATGGATCACAGTTTAAAGGTCTTCCTAGACTACAGTTTGAGTCGTTTAGCCAACTTAGTAAGACCAGGCTGAAACTGCAAAGTTCAAAATGTTGCTTGGGAGGCAGTTTAGTGGTAGAGCTCTTCCCTAGGATGGGCGAGGCTATACATCTATTCTCAGTAACACTGCTGAAAGGGACGCAGTATTAGAGAAAGAACAGACAGACACTTAGGTTAAAAAAATGGAATAGAGAGTCCAGAATTTGATGTCTATCAACATAAAGAAAACAGAGAGAAGAGGAAGCTTTGAGGAAAAACCAAACATGAAAGCAAAATGAAATGTCAAACCAGGAGAGACAAGAAAAGGCATGTGCTATGAAAATCAAGGTGGCATCCGGCTGTGGTGGCACATTCCTTTATGCCTTTAATCCCAGCACTTGGGAGGCAGAGGCAGGAGGATCTCTGTGAGTTCAAAGCCAGTCTGTTCTACAGAGTAAGTACCAGGACAGTCAGAGTTACAACAGAGAAACCCAGGCTAAAAAAGAAAGAGAGAGAGAGAGAGAGAGAGAAAGAGAGAGAGAGAGAGAAGGAAAGAAAGGAAAACCAAGGTGGTGTCATGAGAGTAGAGGAAAGACCAGAAGTTGCATGCTTCTGGAAGATCAAGTAAGAGGGAAGCCAAGATGTTTCAGTGCTTGTTTTCCCTCAGGATGGGAGCTGAGTGCAACTCTTCCCCTCACTCCACTTTGTCCTCTTACCAGGGCCCACACCTCGTTGGCATGCACCTTCTTCCTACCCCAGCATCCAACAGATCAAATCATTGAGCTCAGAAACTAGATTCTGGAAAGATCTCTGTCCCAGCATTTACCAAAGATTGAGCCTGATCGATTTCATCACATTTGGGCAGTTGCATATCCCAGTACTTGTCATATATAGCAGGTATCATTATTGCAACAGATACACAGAAGTCATTCCTCAGTTACCAGTTCCCAATCCAAGTTCTGTGATTTTCTGCAGCACTACGCCTATTTAACATTACTAATCTAGCTATTTTGTGAAGAAGAAACCAGTTAGGAACCCAGTCCGTGTATTGAAGTCCACTTAAAACCGCTACTTTATAGTTGTGGAATCTGAGTTAAAAATTAACTCAAGATGAATTTTTAGCACAAGACAATTTTCAGGTCAAGAGCCGCATACATAGCAAAGGTTTTGCTGCTGACTGGTCGATATGATGCACTTGTCATAACTACTAAACTATCTAGACACAGTCCATTTATTCCAGTCAATGTAATGTCAGAATCATAGTGAAGAAATTGGATCAATAGACCTTAACCATCGACCTGCAAGTGGTCACTCTGGACTGTTGAAGAAAATCAGCTAGTCTGGTTTCCTGGAGAAAATATCATTGGCAAGCAAATTATCAGATCCATCATCTTTGTTTTCAGTTGAAAATTCCATGGTTTCATTTTAGTAAGGACTGTGGACTAACCTACCATAAGCAATGTCCAAAAACTGAGAGACATGATATATCACAAAACTGATAATATGCAGCTGAAAGACTCAAAAGCTCCAGTAAATGTGCTTTTCAATTTGAAAATAAGTTGATATACATGGCCATCTGAAACAATACTGGTAATAGTTAATGGTGTGATTGCAGCAACATCACATGTGGTGGAAGAGAAGTCTTAGATATAGTATTGACAAATAAAAAAAAATGTGAATGATGGCATACATTTAATCCCAGAACTTGGGAGGTAGAGTCAGGTGGATCTCTGTGAGTTCAACGCCAGCCTGGTCTGCAGAGTGAAGTCCAGGACAGGCAGAGTTACAATACTAAAATAAGGAAGGAAGGAAAGATGGAAGGATGGAAGGAAGAAAAGAAGAAGGAAAAACACATTATGCATGAGTTATTTACTATTATTTTACAAGACACTTATAGATTGAACAAGCACTAAATTTTCTTAAGAAATACAATTCATATGTTGATGAGAAATAGAATTATATAAAATATTCATTTTAAACTGTGTTAGGAGGAAAATGAGAAGGCTAAAAGAAAGCACCAATGCCGGTATAAAGGGGTTGCAACCACAGTAAACATTCACACAATTATGTCAATAATATCTCTGCATGTTAATGACTTAAATGCTTCAATTATAGGAAAGAGATTGCCAAAGTGAATTTAAATAAATGAGACCCCATTACCTATTTTTAACAAGAACATGACTCCAAATATAAAATAAGTCAGGAAAGGAAGCGGATGGATCGGTAGAATTGTCCATTTTCATATTAGTGAGTGGACAAATGTAGTGTACACATGGGAAAAGAGTGTTTAGTCTTAAAAAGTAAGAAATTATAACACATGTTACAACATGGACTAACTCTGTTATTACACTAAGTGAAACAATCCAGTCAGAAAAGTATGATATTAGGTTATTCCACTGATATGAGATACTGGAGTAGTCTAGTTCATAAAGACAGTAAATGGCCATGAAGGGCTGGGAGGAAGAGAGGAAAGCATTGTTTCACGGCTGTAGACTTTCAGTTGACACTGAGATGATGGTCTCACACACACACACACAGACAAACAATGTGAAGCTACTCAATACCACAAAACTGCACATTTAGAAATGATTTACATTTAAGATATATTAAATTCCCACAATCACATAAAAATAGTAAAGAGCTGAAGTTACTAGGCTATGTTGATTTCATAAAATTTTGACTTTAGACAAGGAAGAATCTCAGAGATGAAGGACATTGTCTGATGATAAAGAAGTCAATTCTTCAAGAAGACATACAAACTCAGCGTGTATACCTAACTACTGAGTGTGAAAACACACGGGGTAAACTCTGATAGAATTGAAAGGAGACACAGAAAATTCCACTACTGTAGATGGGAATTTCAACACTCCTGTCTGTAATTGATAAATCAAAAGGGTTGAAAAGCAGCAGGGATGTGGATGACCTGAGTCACGCTATCAATCAATCTGATTTAATTGACATATGAAGAAAACTCTATCCAACTACAGAATATATGTTATTTTTAAACTCACAGGAAACATTTACCAAGAGAGACTATATTTTGAATCATAAAATACACAATAATGAATTTAAAAGAATATAAATAACATGAAATATATTGTAAGAACAAACAAGAATTAAACCAGAAATTTTTTAAAGTGGTTGGAAAATATGTGAAAACCAAACAGTACAGTTATAAATGTGAATCATGGGTAAGAGAAATCACAAGAGATAATGGATGAATTTTGAACTAAATTGAACAAACTTACTAAACTTTGAAAACTAAAATGTAAGCCATACTTAGAGAGTAAACGATAGTGTTAATTATCTTTGAAAAGTCCTTAAGGATTTTATATTTACCTAAAATTACATGTAACATCTATAAGTATATATGTACACACAAAAAATACTGCACACACACAAACTTAAATAAAGTTATGCCACTTGAGCTGATAATGCTTCATACCAGAGCCATAGACTATCTAACAAAAACCCTAGTACCAGGCATAAGATACCTCTTTTCAAGTCACTTGTCAGGGTTATGTAGTCCAAGAGACTCCCAAAATAATGAAGGTTATTGATTCTGTCCTTAGTTCCTTCTCAGAAGTTGAAGGTAAGTCCCTGTTGATTAAGGTACCACACACTTCAGACACCAGACTTGGAGGATGAGTTGGATCTGACTTGAAAGCCACCAACCTGAAGTCTAGCTCTCAAAATGCCAAAAAGGACTATGTAAGTTACAAAGAGAGGGAAGCAATCGAGAGTTCTATCTAGCGGTGAGGCTTATGAACCACAACAATGCCCAACATGGCAAGGTCCCCCCAAATGTGAGAGAGCGGCACTCATAACTGCTTTCTAACTGGGCTTAAGGCCTACTCAACAGGAAAGAAATCATCCCTGGTTCTGGAAACCTAGTCAACTACCCAGGGCTAGTGAGATCAGAGATTGTAGAGAGAAATCTAATGCTACCACTTTGGTAGACCAGCATAGTTCCTAACTGAATTCTAAAACTTATTCTTATACCCACAGATATGTGTAGCTCTCACTCCTCATTGAAGAACTGTCTTTTTCAGAAGATGTAGGCAATTATAGAGTACCACAACTAGTCATGTTGTGCCTAGCCCAAATTGATACAGTTATAACAGAAGAGAGACTCTGCGAAGCATCATTCCAACTAGGTGGTGAACAGTAATAACTAAAATCCAAGATGAAGATAAACAGTGACATGTCCTGCTGATCACGTGTGCCTTCATATGGGGGGAATGAGAATGGCAATGTTTTATTCTGGTGGTTCTCCTCTCAAAAGCCTAGATTCGTGAGTAAATTTAATCATGTTGCAAAGACTAGCATGAGTGCCCTTGGTTGGTAAAGTCAAAATGGATGTACCATCCAACTGGTTTCCATAAGTCTTCCCTGACTTTCTGAAGCAAGAATAAGGAAGGAGGGGTGGAATGAAGGAAGGAAGGAAGGAAGGAAGGAAGGAAGGAAGGAAGGAAGGAAGGAAGGAAGGAAGGAAGGAAGGGAAGGAGGGAGGAAGGAAGAAAAGGAAGGAAGGAAGGAAGGAAGGAAGGAAGGAAGGAAGGAAGGAAGGAAGGAAGGAAGGAAGGAAGGGAAAGGAAGCAACTTTTCTTCCATGTTCCCTAGTGACCTAGTTTGTGGCTGTCATTCAATTCCCTCCGAAAGTCAAGTTTAAATGATGATACTTCCTGATTAAAGCAACAGCATAACAAGAAGATAGTCCATGAAGAGTACCACACACTTCATGAGTCTCTAGTTTTATTGTTGTTTCTTCTATAAACCTGGAATCATGGTTTTTAACTCAAATGCCATGGTGATTCCCAATGAAAAAAAGAAAAAGAGGAAAAAAACAAAAACAAAACAGAAGATAAACCACCAAACACTTGTATTGCTCTTTTATTTGTCTTTCATGCTTAGCAGATGCTGAGGTGGTGCTGTTTCTAGAAGGGCACTGGGTTGGAGCTCTCTGCAGAGCATTTCAGGCCAATGTAGGTAGGCTGAGTCTGGAAGTGACTGTAGCAGAGGAACAGAATCTGTGCCTAACATCTCTAGAGGCTGAAGAAGAACACCAGCACCTCCTACGAAGAACATCTATCAGCAAGAAAATGGGGGAGGAGTGGCAAGCAGAACCACCTTAAACTATCACTGCTGGCTTGATAACTCAAAGAGAGAAACAGATTGTGTTCAAAGAGAAGATAAATAATTGTATTTTAAAGCTATAATTTTTTAAGATTTTCTTTATTCTTCTGATGTGTGTGGGTATGAACACATAGATACAGTTGTCCACAGAAGCCAGACGAGGGTGTGAGGTATCCTGGAGCTAGAGTTATAGTGGGTCTGGGTTCACTGAGCTGGGAACTGAACTCAAGTCCTCTGTGGAAGCTCTCTCAACCACTGAGGCACCCCTCCAGCCTCTTACGGCTTCCCACAATTTAGAAAACATTTTCTCTTCAATTTACCCAACATCTGTGGGAAATAGATAGTTTCAAAAGCCTTTGTAGATGAGAAACACCGTTGGAGAGACCTTAGGAACCACGTTTACCCATTTCTGACTGGACAGAAAGGCCGGCCACAGGGTTAGTTGAAGATACCATAAAAGCTGAAAAGGAGGCGGAGACAAAGGAGCCAGGTCCTGGAGGCTGAGAGGGGCAGTTCCGGAGTGAGCAGGGAGACATCCATGTAGGTAATCTGTTTGAAGTCTGAGTAGGGTGAAAAATGGAGAGTAATCTTTTTCTTCTCTCCTCCCAGTTCCTCCAGCTTGCGAAGCACTTAGACTGAAAGCAGATCTGAGACCCTTAGGGGTTCTGACAGATGAACAAATTAGGGTTTTGATATTCATACTTCATTTTGAAATTTCAGGGGCATTCTTGAATCCACCCGGAGCCAGAAATCCCCCAATGGGAGCCTGCCAGCAGCCTCATGGCCCAGTGTCCAGTGTTCGTCAATATCCAGGTGCCCTCATTTGCCTTCTCAGCAAATAAAGTTCCCCACTACCAGGCTTCTCAAATTCCAGGCTCCTCAGTATATCATTTTTCCATTTGCAGTAACTTGAGACAGACAACTTTTTGTCACACCCAGAGGGGTTCTTTTTACTTCAATTATATAATAGGTTTCCTGGCATTTTTGTCCCCAAATGTAGGTTAAAAAGTGCTTGCTAAAATTAACTTCTGTTATTCTGTACTCATGGGGTTTTCTGGGGAAGGGCTGTCCACTTAAAATAGCTTCTAAGGGAACTATTCAAGACACTTGTAACTTTAGGTTTTATTAAATGACACAAGTTGCTGATGCTGGTGTTCCCTGACATGTAACCGAATCTCATTTGATCAGGAAAAAACATGTTCCCTGTGTTGCTGGTGAGGTAATGGGACTCTGTGGCCAGGCAATGCTGCCGTTTTAGCAAGCCGGATTGGGAGATTGAGAGCAATGCAGTGTGGGAAAATCCAAAGATGAATGAATGTGGTATCATAGCAGAGATGGTTTGACTAGGGCTAAAGGGCACTTGGGGATTTGCACCTGAGAGTCTAGCTTTGTGTATCTGGGAAAAGGAAGAAAGAAAGCACAAATCACAGGCTGTCCTGCCTGCCCTTGGATAAGAGCTTGAGCTTTGAAACATGCAAGCTTGCAGTGATGCACACTCTTCCACGCCGAGGGGCCTAGCACACATGACATGCACCCGAGTTACAGAATTCAACTTGGTGCAGAGCTCACTTCTAGTGATAACTCTCTAATGGTGTGTGTGTGTGTGTGTGTGTGTGTGTGTGTGTGTGACAGAGAGAGAGAGAGAGATTGAGATTGCACAATCAAACTTGGACCGTGTTTGCTCGAAGTATATTTTGGTGACAGTAACTCCGAAACAGAGATCTGCTACTGTCTCGAGTCACCCATCAAAAGTGGTCAGTGTCAAATACAGTCCCCCCTCTATGGCCTGCTGTGCCTGCTGTGGTCATCGACTCTATTTCTTCCTCTCTAGATGATGTTGTCACTCTTTTATGGCCCAGACACCAGAGTGACAGCTCAGTCCTATCTGAGTACTATGTCAATGGCCAGTTGAATGCCCAGAGATGGAGGGCTGGCTGAAACCAGTGACACCCAGCAAAACTTGTCCTGCTTGTCTTGGGTCATGGATCCATCCCATGGACGGTGCAGACAAGGACACAGTGTTCTGTCTGCTCTTGGCAAGATGCCATCTTCCTTTTCAGTCTCTGCCTAAAACGCAAGGTCAGGCCACTATCAGTTTTGCCAGGAGTCATAAGGAATGATTCTTTCTTAGTGCTTCTGGTGGTCACTACCTGACCCTCACATCCCCATCCTATCACCCCCGTATCCATACATACTGTTCTGGACACCCCAATTCTCTCTCTTCTTCACTTCTTTGTGCTCTTTGGGACTTCAGTCTCCAGCACCATATTTCTTTCTGTTCTCAAACATTGTTCAAAGTAGTCTCTTCTTTTCCTTCAACATAAGCATAGGACTCTTCTGCAGACACTAGCTATTGTGCAGCATCTTCCAAGTGCAGCAGAGTTTCTCCTCTTTCAGGTTTTCACCCGATGCCATAGCTAGGGTGGGTTCCCTCTGTTCCAGACCACAGCAACACCCTCATGCCTTGTTGCCCAGACTGAAGTCCACTCTGTTGGACATCACACCAGCTGAGCTGTCTGTTGTACTCGTCTCACACATCCCCTGATGGGAACTACAACCTCCTGTCTTTCCAGCTCACTCTTTCCTATTATATATCTGCAGTCATTCCACCAGGACATAGGACAATTCCCAGCATGCCCAGCATAAATTCTATATCCATTATTATTTTAATAATTGACTATACCTCATCTCTACTGTCCCTCTTAATTATACTTAACTTATACAAATCTGAAAACTAGTAAATGAATCTCTCTCCCTCTACCCCCTCTCCCTCCCTCCCTTCCTCTCCTCTCTCTCCCTCTCCCCCTCCCTCTCCTTTCCTCTCTCTCTCCTCTCCCTCCCTCCCCCTCTCTTTCTCTCTCTCCCTCCCTCCCTCTCTCTCTCTCTTTCTTCTCTCTTCCTTCCTCCCTTTCTCTTTCTGTCTCTCATGTTTTCTTTCTCTCCTCTAACTCTCTCACTTCCTCACTCTTTAGTTCTAATTACGATTCATGATCAATGAGTTCAAATGGATTGTTAAAGTCACTAAGCAATCCAAGTAAGTATCTTTTCCCGACCCTGTTTCTGTCTTCTCTGTCTTCAATCATCCATTCTTTTCTCATTCTTAGATGATGGCTTGCCTTCATATTTAACTATATCTAAACACAGTATGTGTGCATTTGCATATGCATGTGTGCATTTGGTGTGTGTGTGTGTTTGTGTGCATAAAATGAAAGAAAAAATCACCAATCCTCTTCCACCATCTCATCTACAAGTCTGCCCTCTTCTGAGCCCATGTATGCTGCTTTTCCTCCATTATTCTGAATGAACTGATCATGTCTCAAGTTCTTTATAAGCACGAAGTCCGTTCCTCTCTTGTCTACGTAGAGATAACTCTCTAACAGTGGTCCATCTCTCTCCTGCATCACACACGTGCCCTCTATTCTGGATCATCCCTAATGGCATATAAACATGATACAGTATCTTTTAAATTATCTTATTTTTCACTAAATGTAAAGATTAATTTCCCCATTTATCCCACATCTCTCTCCTGCTGTTATTCCATGTCTTCAACTCATTCCAGTATGCTCTCCCAGAGAGATTTATACTCTCACTCTCTACAGCTCTTTCCTAGCCTCCTTTAATATATTCCAATCAGTCTTTTAGCCCAGGACTTAGCTGAAATAGCTCCTGACAAGGTCGCCCATGATGCTGATGGAACAAAACATGTTTCTCAGTTCTGATCTCACTCATCCCATTCATAGCACTTGACACGTTGACCATTTCCTCCTACTCGAGACACTTGAGCTCTCTGCTGTCCACCCTGCTCTCATCGTGGTGACTCCCTCTCTGTGTCCAATGCTATTTCCTTCTCACTTTGCAATCCGGAACACTGAGTCCTCAGAGCTCAGTTCTCTCACCTCCCTTCTTTCAGGGCAAAGCTTCTCATGCCTTGTGTAAACAGTGTCCAGACTTCAAGCCTTGTTCTGGAAGTTTCCCCTGAAATTTATATTTCTATATCCAATTGAGACTGAAAACGCCACAAAGGAATTCTTGATTTTCCCACTAAGCTTTTATTCCCAGTAAGTAGCCACTTCAGTCTTCTAACTGCTGGTTATGAGAAGCATCGTGTCATACAATCTGACAGCAAGTGCTACTCGCTCTATCTTAGAATGCACACAACATCTGGCCATCCCTCATCCTTCAAAAATCTGAAGCCAGCACCGTCCCACTCTCCTGTTATCTACATTTCCTCTCTGTCCCTACAGTGGAGACCCATTCCACACCAACTAGTATGATGATTTTAAAACTTAGTTTGCTTTTGTCTCTCCTATGGTCCAAACCTTCTCCTGAATTTCTGTGTTGACCGGTTGGCCAGTGTTTAAATTACCAATCATGCCCTGTGTAACTTGATTTTTCCCTGTACTTCTCCGATTTCCTCTCCTACTTCTCTCACTCAATTCGAGACAGACCCCTGTAGAGTTCCCACCACACCCGTATCAGAGCAGCTGAAGGGTTACTGTCAGTGAGAGTACTCCGAAACAGTGAGCCCTGCCCTGGCACACCCTTGCCCTCTTTAGCCTTTCCTTTTCTTCCACTGAAGCTGTCACCATTTGCTATCCTCACTTTTGTAACAATCTTCTGTTCTGTCAACTAGAATAAAACTGATCGAGAGGATGTGCCTATCTTACTGGGCTGTATGACTGGTATCAGAGAATCGTAGAACATGGCTTACCACTAAGTGGAAGCTCAACGAGTATTTATTAAGTAATGAATTGAGAAACTCCTGAATTTCTAATAATTTATTGGAATTAATAAGAATACTTCGGACACTGAAAATTAGTGAGGTCTTTGATCTTCAAAGACATTGACTCGGAACTCAACCTTCCCATTGCAGAAGAATGAACAAAGCTTAGTCAGATACAGGAAGTGACACTGGCACTAAGAGTGGAACCATTTCCTGAGAGAAGCAGAGATGGAGGAGAGAGGGGGATGCAGTGGGAGCACAGGGAGAGACGAAACAGGGAAGAAACGCAGGATCAAAGCAGATGAGTCACGAAGGAAAACAGGAATAGAAAATCTTCTTAACAGAAAGTCAGTTTTAAAGGGCAGGAGAGAGGACTGGTAGCCGGGAAATGAATTTGAGGAAGTAGAAAAAGAGGGACGATTGCAAGGCAGACACTCATCTCTGATAACCCACCTTACATTAATTTAAGATAATATGCCATTAATCTTCATGCAGTCTCTAATTGCAGAATCTTTCATCAGCGCCGCTGTCTACAGCACCTGTCATTGGAGACACTTAGTGGCTTTGTTGTGCTGTTGTCGTTTCTCATGCTAATTAGAGGGCTGTTGCATTGATGTCCCCTTCAGTATGAATCCATTTAAACTTTGATGCTGTCAATGACGGTCCTGCTCCACCCCCAACAGACGTCACCCACTTAGAATTTGGGGCAGATTCGAAGGATAGATTGTTTAAAATTCTAATTAAACAGCCCCACCATAGTCACAACTTTCTTAATATCCTTTAACAATCCCATAATCCATCCTGCATCTGCTGCACAGTCGTTAAACCCCAAATATACATGTTTAACATTCAATTGGGTGCTTAATGATCTTACCTTAACTGGGCCTATTAAATTTAAAGAGATGTGCATAATAAGTTATTGCACATTAATTATAAATACCTATTGGCTCTTAAAATCACATTCCAAAAGGGTTAACACCTACTGCTAGGTTTAGTTAAGCCCTGCCTAATTTCTGTTTTCTTCAGCAAAAAATGGCTGATAAAGAAATCATGAAACTACCTCCTACTGGCATGGACCAGTTCACGTCAGCTACAGATCCTCATTCTAACCAGGTAAACCTCCGTGAACCACTTCCGGAGCTACACAGAGCAAAATGCAGTTGTCTCACGCTTTTATAGCATTTACTGTATTTCAAAGGAATTTTACTAAGTATCATTGCTTCTCGACTTCCAGAAATCCTGGCTATGTACAAGAAGTATCTTATAATTGCTTTTGTAAGAGACGAAAGCATTAGAGGCACTTGCCTGATATCCTCACAGCTAACTTGTCATTGTTCATCTTGGTTGTCAGTTTGAAAGGATCAGGAACCATGGAAGAGACATGTTCTTGGATGGCTTTGTAAGGCATTTCCAGAAAGGATTCAGTGAGAGGAGAAGACCTGCCAGAGTATGCAACACCTCTGGAAGTTACCCAAATGCAAAGAAGTCCACGGGAAAGCAGTGTTGCCTGCCTGCCTCTACTTCTTGTGGGTGAGTGCATCCGTGCCATTGTCGCTGCTGCTGCTGCTGCTGCTGCTGCTGCATCCCTCTCTGACAAAAACAAAAAAACAAAAAAACAAAACAAAAACCCTCAACTTCTTCAACCTTCTAATGGAGCTAAAATCAATGGGTCTCCAGGAATCTTCCAGGCCTTCTGAGCCAGTCTGGGATAGCTGAGGAAGCCAAATCCATGTGCTGGGCAGCTACTGAGTTCTCATTGTGGTTGGTCATTTTGACTACCCATCCCCCAGCGTGTAAGCCAGTAATAGACTAACTCCTTCCTTGAGATCTATACAGTCCAAACACCCTGATGGATAGAGTACTGAAAGGGAAATGGAGACCGTGTAGATAGCTTTCCTTTGGAAAGACAAAAGCTCTTTCCTTCTGTAGTCCCCGAATCCATAGCTGATACCTTCCAGTACTGTGATCCCCCATCCCTTCAAAGCTCTGCTGGCTCCCTTCCCTCTGGCCAACATAACGATGGTTATATCTTCTCTTTATTTTCCCAATTCTTTGCTGTACCACTTTTTGACCCGTCTATATGTAAGAATTTGGTTTTTGTTGACAAGAGAGATGTCTGGGTTAGCACAATTTACCCGTATACGTATTAAAAAGCCACCATGAGTAATAGTTCTAGTTTCCTCTCTAATGCATGTTGTATTGTTTATGGTTATACCATCCTGAGCACTCTCATCTGATGCATGATAATCAGTGATGAATGTTTAATATAGTAAACTAATAACTTTTATTGCCACTCTCATTTAATCTTTAAGATAAGTGCTGTGGAAAAGTTAGAGGTGTGTCCCAGTAGTAGAGCAGTTGGCTTGCATGCTTAAAGCTCTGGGTTCAATCCACAACACCCACAAGTATACAATAAAACACCTAGAATCATCTTTTTCTCATATTGAGTCTTTAATTAGTCCTTGAGTACTGTTTTTGTTGTTGTTGTTTGTTTGTCTGTTTTTGGTTATTTTCCTTTCTCTGTCTCTCTCTCTCTCTCTGTCTCTCTCTCTCTCTGTCTCTCTCTCTCTCCGTCTCTCTCTCTGTGTGTGTGTGTGTGTGTGTGTGTGTGTCTTAAACCTAGCTTGGGCTCTGAAGCTCCTGTGGGCCTTTCTCCTCTCAATAATAAAACATGACTGATAACAAGAACCGGCAGCCTTCCAAGTGACTCCCTTTGTAGAAAATCCCCAAACACGTTCAATTCAAATTTTAGCAGCCACATTTGAAACAAAGAGAGAGCTGTAACAAATGGCCCCTTGCTCTGCTTTCTAATGATCTCCAGAGACAGAGTGTGTCTGTGTGAATCCTTTTCAGCCTAGTCACATCCATTCACAGAAGATCTGACTCTGCCCCTTTGTGTCTCCCCCTTGATGCTGTTCTTTTAGGGAATAAAGTGAGTTTGAACAGTGGTCCGGGAATCTGCCTTGTTTTGCAGCTGCAGGACATCTACACATGGCTGCTTTGAAACGCGAAGAGAACTTGTATATGTAACACAGCAAACCTCGATAGGATAGGAGATTGTTTTCATGAGACTGGACTCTCTCTGCTCATACTTGGCTGCCCCTCTTATTGTCTTTCTTCCCTTGGCTTGAGAGATTGGGAGTCAGCCTCTAGTTTTCTCTTCGATTTTGTTTTGGTGTGAGACTGACAGCAAGTCACCGGGACTCAACTTCTTTTCAACAGCACAATGACTACTCAGCTTACCTTATCAAATCCTTATGAGAGGGGGTGGAGAAATGTACAGAGAAAGGCTTTGAAAGTGTGTGTGTTTCATAGGCAGAGAAAAGTAGAGTCCCCCAGGTAACTAGGCCCTAAACACACAGGGCTGACTCAACATACCCAGCCTCTCTGCCTCCTGGAATTCCAGGCAGCCTGATTGTTGCCACTTCTCACTGGTCACATATTACTCATCCCCCTGAGACCCATGTGCCACACCTCACAGATCGTATGTTAACTAAGCCTGTTGTTCTGCAGTTTTGTGATGCTTCATCTTGCCCTCTTCCCTACACCCTCCTCATAGACCTTAAGAAGAAAACAATTTCCTTTGCCTAGAGAATGATTAGACCATTAGACTCAAAATCAATCCCTTTCTTCTTCATTCCCTCCCTTCCTCTCTCTGCCGTTTCTTCTTTAAAGCCTAGCAGTGTGATGGTTAACTTCGATTGACAACTTGATAGGCTTAAGAAATATCTAAATGTGTAAATGAATGTTGGAGGGTTTGGAGGTCTGAAATAGCCCTCCTATCTTTGGATTATGTCTGAGGTTTGGAGAAATGACTCACTAAAAGTGCAATGATTAAACCTGCATGTGGGTTGAACCAGCCAACGTGCTGCTGCTTAAAGTAGAATGAAAAGGAGCCAGCCTACCACAGACTGGAACCTTTCAAACTGTAAGCCAAACTAAACCCGTCTTCCCTAATTCATTTATATAAGGAATTTTGTCACAGTGATAAATAAATGAATAATAACACAGAGGGAAAAGATCGATATGCACATAAAAAGGTGGTGTTATTGTCTGATTTAAGTAAACAATGTATCAGAGATTATGGGTATGTTAAATAGCCCTAAAACTATGACAAGAAATTTAACATGACAGAGAGAGTTTCAAAATTTAGAGGAAGACACAGACACTTACGTATAAATTCCAAGAAGGGAAGGAGAGATTACATCTTGGATGTTTGTAGCATTTTTGTTTGTCCACGGACTGAGGATGGTTCCACCCAGTGCTACCCTCCCCCCTCTTTCTCTGAAATGTGATACTAGAAAGGGTACTAGAAAGAGCACTGACCTGGGACATAAGGGAAGTGGGACTTAGTCCCAGCTCTGTCACCCACTAGCTGTGTAACTTTGAGCAAATTATTGAATTTCTCTGGGCCTCTGTTTGCTCGACTGTGAAATGAGAAGGCTAGTCTTGGTGCCCTGGGGTCCCTGATAGCTCTAAAGTGCCTGTTTTCCTGTCCTCTCTCCTCTCCCTCTCCACCATGCCAGATGCAGAATGCCATTTTGTTTGACCAAGTACATAGTGGGACTGAAGCTCTTCATCAGTTAGGAGTAGGGTTACACAGAGTGTTGCTCAGAGACCAGTAATCTATACTTAGAATCACTCCGGCTGAGTGGTCATCTCTGCTTGTCCATACAGAGCTCAAAGAAAGAAGTCAGAAACCTACGAGGGAAAGAACAGGGTAGGAGAGAGAAAGACTGACAGTGACATCGCCCTGTTGCTAGGTCTGCTTTGTTAAGTGGGATGCCGATCCCAAAATGGTCTCTACAGCGTGAAACCCACCCACAGGGATCAGTGTCCTCACAGCCTTACAACTTCTTCAAAATGCATTCTTTTTCATTCCCATTGTTCACCACACGTGGAAACTCCACTCACTTCCCACAGCCTACATGACATCCTCTCTGCTCTATCTGCTGTTGAGGGCACACCACTCTCCTCTGCCACGTTTGTCACTCTCTAATTTCTTCTGACTTGACTCTTTTAGATCCTATACTCTCTGCCTCATGCTAATGACTTCGTGTCTGGGAATTCAGGGCTTATCACAAGTTCCACTTTACTTAAAATGATGAATTTCACTCTCTAGTTGAAACCATCCCAAGTCTGTATGGATTTGATCTTGTTTATTCCTTTCATTATCTTTATATCCTATCCTGTTCACCTTGCATAGAAGGACAAATCACAAATATACTAAAATATAAAATAAGCCAGATCATTTAAAAACTGGCCTTTGTTAAAACTCCTTTGTTAAAAAGCATTGCCAAAGTTTATGGCAAAATAGTCCTGTCCATCAGTAGAATTATTTTTAAGGGAATTATAAATTATAGATTAGCATGCTGTTCTAAGAGATATTATTTAATAGTACTGAAACTAGATGCGTCTTCCACAGAGAGCACGCTGACTTGGTAAGTTGTCCTTTCTCCTGTGTATAATTACCACAGTGCAGCTGTGTACTGCTACGGTATGATGCTGTACACATTAGCTGCATATTTCCCATTTTCCACACAGATTTCTGCAGAGATGTGTCAAAGGGATATCAGACGACAGCTTCTAGCAGGGCTTCCCTTACCAGTGAAAACTTGATGGGAGACTTTTTTTCCACAGGCCAAAGAGTCCAGCCCTCAAGTTTAAAGTCTGAAAACTCAATTTTACCAGTCCATCTAAAGGTCATCAAACACCCAGATTCAATCAAAGTAAGATGTCTGCATTCACCAAATCTACACACTGGAATATCAATTCACCTGGAGCAGTAGATATATATGGAAATATCATCTAAATTGCAAATTCAGCCATATTCCTCTGCTTAGCATTTTCAATAGCTTCTTCCTGCCTACAGGAGAAAATTCAAATTGCTAATAAGGTAACTCCTGACATAACCTCTTTCCACCTTATTTCTTCTCAAGCCTCTCTTCAGATCCGTTGATATGAATGCTCTCATTTTTCCCAAATATACAGTGCCCCAGTGTCCTGCTCATGGCTTAAATATCTGCTTTGAATATACTCTCCAACTCTTAAACATAGTGTCAACCCCATTATACCACCTAAATCCTTGACTGGCATTTCTAATCTTCATAGTTTAGGGGTAAATGAAGATTTTTTCTTTACCTAATATGGCCTCATTGACTCTTTTCAATCGTAGTTCTGATAAGGTGTCTTTCTTCTGAACAGCTAAACTTTGCTTTGTATGACTTTATAATAGGTTATTTCATGTGTGTGTGTGTGTGTGTGTGTGTGTGTGTGTGTGTGGGTTTGTGTGCTCGCGCAAGCTTGAGAGTGGTTGTATCATATGCATGCTTCTACTAGATTGTTTGTAGCTGCTGTACATGTGTTCATGTGTGTAAATGTGCACATGCATGAGTGTGCATGTGGATGTGGAGGTCAGAGATCAACACTGAGTTTCTTCTTCAGTTGTCATCTACCTCATTTTTTTGAGACAAGGTCTCTCACTGAACTTGGATCTTGCCAATTCACAAAAGTGGCTGGTCATCAACTCTGAGAGGTCTTTCTCACTCAGCCTCGCCAGCACCAGGAATATGGGTGTGTGCTAAGCACACCCAGCTTTTTTAAAAATGTGTGCATATTTTCTTCTTCATTTGCTCAGCCAGTCTATAAGTCACTTGAGAATGGACACATTTATTTTACCCTTGTAACCTTGGTGCCAGAGTCCCTAGGACTTGGGGGCACTTAAACATGTTTGTTGAATAAGTGATTACCTCTTTTACAGGTTAGGCAACTTGAAAGTCAAATCATAGATCAGAACAGTATTTGATGGTAACAGATTTGGGGTGAGATTTGTTAGATCTTTACAATATCTACTTTTATCAAGCTGTAATAAGCAATTAGAATGTCTTTCTCTCCCCTCTGGATGTTCCTGTAAGCATCCCAGTGCCTTTTACCTCCAGGCAAACCACCATTTATTTTGGCTCTGCAAGTTCCTTTATTCTGGCAACTACTCATAATTATCACAGATAGCTCACTATCAATGGTTATTATATTCTGATCTTTCATTTGTGAGTATCAATTGCATTTTAGTGCCGAGGCCCCATGCTGGTCATCCTGATTAGAATGAGAAACACTGTGGTCTTTTATCTAAATATTGAGTTCTCTCAGTTCCTCTAGATAGACATTGGGAGTCCCTTATTCTCATCACCAAGACATCATTAACAGTTCTTGAGAGTCAGTTCCTTCTGCCAATAGATAATTTTACCAGTAATATGTTCAAGCTTATTAGCTTCAGTTGCAAAAATTGACTTCCACCTGATCTGTCCCCTATTTCGGAGGGTGAGCTAAAGCTTCCGTGTCTGCTTGAGCCTCATTTTCTTAAAAATAGCCTCCTCATAACCATACTACCCCAGTTCACATGGAAATGGTCTCTACAGAACCTTCATTCCTAGGTTACTATGCTCCAAAGAAGGTGAACCTGGGAGAAGGCACTCCGTGGCATATCTCTGAGAAAGATGCAGCTTTATCTGCTGGCAATGGCTTGTCACCATGGAGATCCTTCCAGCTTGCTTTGCACAGCCTGCCCTATCTTGGCTCACCATGCTTCTCAGATAGCCTTCCTAGGAGAGCTGGCTGTGCTTCTTGTGTTCGTTTATTTTAAACACAGTGTCTTCTCCTCATCCCTTGATGCCTATTGTGTTGTTTAATTGCTACCCTCTGCCTAGCGGTTGCCAGCATGATGTGCTGTGAGACCAACACACACAATGCAGTGTGTGCTTGGGGGGACTGACAAGCCCAGCTTCCAAACCGGATTTTCAAAGAGAGAGACCAATGAAACCCATTGTCGAGAAAGTGATAATTTCTGTGCCATGCAATTATACCGTTTAAAAAATATACCTCTGGTGCACTATCCTGCCAACAGTTTACTGACGACGAGGAAACAAAACCAGCAGTTGATGCTAGAATGGCTATCGAAACCCTATAATCATCTTAAAAATAGATTTATATAGGGAGCCTGGTTGTTATGAGTGTTATAATGTATTTCAGAAGAAAAAAATTCTCTTCACAACTTGAGCCATTTCAGCTTCTATTGCAACACGGTAGACATTTGGTTGATGGGAGGTGGGGGAGGTGAAGAAGAGAGAAACAACGAGAGATCCAGGGTTGTTCTTTTCCTCACATGTTTATCCTCAGTTCACCCACCCACAACACTCTCACTCCCACACCACTATCATTAGGGGAACAGCCGCCTCCCATCATGCCCAAGAGACACAAAAGCAAGCCTTGTCACCACAACTACTGATTCACAAATAACCACAGGCCTAACTGACCCTTAATCCCCAGTCCCCCTCTCCCCACATGGGATTTTCAACACTCTCCCACCATGCAAGCACAAAAATGCACATGGGTAAGTCCTTCCTGGAGGGGCTCATCCACAATCAAAACTGCGGGGATGTGCCTAAAATGTCCTCCGCCTCTCTTCCCAGAGTCTTGCAAGTTAAAGTTGGAAAGAGTCTTCAAAAGTCTAAGGAGAGGGACTAGAGAGATGATTGAGTGGCTAACTAAAAGTAAAATAAATCTTTTCTTAAGTCCTAGGTTATGCAATACTGGAGCAGATATACAAAGGACATGCTGACCCTAGCCTGTGTGGTTAGGAAGGCTGCTTGGATCATTTTGACTCCACTTGTAATGTGGTCAATTCAATGAGTGGTGTCTAATTGATTCTAGGAGAGCCCTGCGGTACACAGTTAAGAGGTTAAGCTCTGAATAGAACATTTGGGTTGGAATCCAGGCTCTTTACTTGAGACTATGGCTTCTTTCCCCGTCTCAATCTCCTGTATGTGAAGCGGGAGTTTGAATACTTCCCACTGTGAAGAGTTGTCATAAGGCTTACTTAGCCAGTAATCACAGAAGTTCCAGACTGTCCAGTACAAAGCACGTGCTGTTTAACAGTGTTATCTGCTCCTATAATTGTTGCAATGTTCAGAGTACTGAACTTACTAGTTGAGGATTTCTTATACTGGTTGTTCCGTAAGTTCCCACAGAACTTTGTGAAACAGTATTGGAGGATTTTATGGCATTTTTATGTCTTCACAAATATCCTATTTTCCTGTAAAAATGCCATTATATGATCCATTAAAAATGACATGACCAATTGCTTCTCTATAGAAATAGCTTTAGATAAGGAATCAGTGATGGAAAGAGAGAAGAAGGGAGTGTTTAAAATTGGAGAACATGAAAGAAATGAATAAATGGAAAAGAAAGAAAAAAACAAAACCAAATTCAAAAAGCAAAACAAAACACTGTAGCCTGTAAATAACACTGATACCCACACAATCTATTTAGTGGTTTCTATAAAATGAAGTTTTGGGAAAAAAAATAATGTTAGCATGATTTTGGTTTAAATTGACCTGCCATTTAATATCGTATCTATTTGGAGGATGTTTACACTGCCTTACATTCTGAGAAATTAAGCTTCACTCTAGTTGCTCAGCAAGTTCAACTCCTTTCGAGCTGAAATCTTCACCCAACCAACTCTCTTTCAAGGCATCTGAGACTCTATCTCTACAGCAGTGACAATTACAATTATCTCCTCACAGAATCTGTGTAAGGATTGCATGGAAAGAAAAGGTTGGTGAAATGAAGTTTTAGCAGTGAATCCATGTTCAGATGACAAGCGTTGCTCATAATGAGGTGAACGGGAAGTCTCGCAAAGGAATTGACTTTCTACAGGTTGTCGCTCCAACTCGAGCATTTTAGTGCGAGGGCTGCATTCATTCTGGAACCTTCCACCCCTGCAAGAAAGGGACAGTTGAAAAATGGAGGGAGAAAATAGAGAACAGGAAAGGGGAAGGCAGAAGACTGAGAAGCAAGGAGAACAAATGTAATTTCACCTCCAACTGTAGTCATTCAGGGATGGTGGGAATAAACGCTGTGGAAATAGTTTGTGAAAAATGGACAGCCTGCCCTTGATCCTTTTTTCAGATCTCCTCACAGGGTCTGGGCTGGTATTTAGAGTGACTTTTCAATTAGCCAAGCCCTCTGAAGTCTGGATCCAGGCTGGGAGAGGCCTGCCAGGGCAGTGGCTTTTATCTTATTCAGTCATAAGGAACATGGAAATCAATTTTTCCCAATCTCAGTTATAGCTTGAAATCCATCCTTTTTAAGGCAGCAGGAGGATTAATCTATTGAATGGTTTTCGGGATTTTGCTGACATATAAACATTTTAAGAATACATTACATTTTTTTCCTCTTTCCCTAGCAGTATTTTTTAAATGAAGCCAGATCGCAGTGCCTGCCAGGAGAAGAAAGATGGCCGTGCGTTTCTTCCCTGTGAGAATGCAAAGCCATTTCTCCCAGATCCTGAAGCACAAACTTAAAATTCCCATTGGTTAGTGCCATCCTCTTGACCAACTGTCCCACGTCACAGGAAAGGTCCCTCTTTCAAGCTGACATTTATGACCCTGAAGAATTCCATGTAGTAGCTCCCGAATACTAGAAAACACTCCTTACAGAATAGTAACCACTTTGATGATTTGCTTTGTTGCACTTAAAACGACGGTTCCGGAAGTAACCCAGCCAGCTACAGTTTTGGTTGGTGAGAGGCTGAGAGCAATCATTGCTGAAGCCTTGGCTGTGGACGCGCTGAGGGTTAGGCAGTAGCTCCAAAGAGGCTAGAGACATCCCCAAGCATTGTCTGATGGAATGAAAAAAAGGTAGACTCTTGAGGCTGGAGAGATAGCTCAGCAGTTAAGGGTTACTGATTTTCTTACACAGGGCCCAGACTTCAGTTCCCAGCATGCACGTGGGGGTTCACAACGTCAGTTCCAAGGTCACTGGCCATCCTCTTCCGGCCTCCAAAGGCTCCAAAGCACACGGGGCACACAAACTCATTAAGGCTACACACATATAGATAAATAACACCTCACACATATATCCCTGAGTTCAAATGTATTTATATTTTATTATAATATAATAAAATGCAATATTTAAGTAATTTAAGTAGCAATAAGTTAAAATGTTATTTAGTATAATAATAAATAGCAAATCAAATACAATATTGAAATATGAATATAACAATGAATAACTAATACCATTAGTTATACTAAGCATATAAAAATGTGTTGGATACAGCAAAATTTTTTCATCTATTTACTCTGACAATAGGCTCAAAGGCCTGCTGTCAATTAATAAATTAGGGTAGTATAAGTCTGCTAGGTGTATTCATGGATCGTAACACTAAAAAGTTGAGAACCACTGATTTTGATTGAATAAATGGAGGTGGGAATAGAACTGTTCAAGAAAATCAGCCACAAAATAACTATGTTAAACACGGTAACAAGGTGGGTAATGGAGACTCATGGGGTGGGGGTTATGAACCACGTAGTTCAGGTTTATGGTTGTGGATTCAATGTCCTCTGTAAACAGCAAAATCAAAGTGAATAGGCTCTTAGCATTTCTAAAGCTGTGGAAAAAACACACAGATATACCAAGAAGGTATGGAATGGACTTCTTTAGGCTTCTTTGCACAGTTCTTCTCAGGGTCCTTTGGAGGAGTTTTAATAATAATATTCATCTGGAGATAAGGTTATGCACAAATAAAATAGTTGAGCATGCATCATTCAAGTTTATTCAGCCTCCCACTTCCCTTTCTAGTGGGCAGCGCTGGAGAGACTGTTGTAACTTGGTACACTCAGCATATTGCATTGGGATCTATTCAAACTTAGATTAACTTTGACTCCATGGAACAGATTAATATCATTTGCAGTCAGTTCCACATGCAGTTAATGTATTACTAACCATCACAGGGTAGGAATGGCTTCCAGGAATACCCTTGTAGCTCTCTGTGCTGATCTGCTTGTTAATGAAATGAGATGTAGGATGGAAGTCTAGATGAAATAATGAATCGCTTGTGTGGTGCTCTGTGCCAGGACTAGATGAGCAATAGGAAGAGACGAGATTTGAAACGTTCGAAGTCAGAAGCTATTCTCAGTAAAAGCCTTCCAATACTTATATGTACAAATTTGTAAACAAATGTTCCAATCCTCAGGAGGGTCATTGTGTGAAGATGGAAATCTGCGTGTGCTGCAAATAGATCTGGTTTCTGGGCAGGGGCTGCCGTTCCATCAGCCACCATGGAATCTACATTTTTAAAGACACAAATCTGCACTAATGCTATAAATAGTGAATATGTCGATGGGAAAGGTTGCATGTCTTAACCATCTGTTATGATCTGAATATAAACTGTCCCCAGGTTCCTGTATTGAAGGTCTGGTGGCATATTTTGTGAAGTTCTAGAAGTTTTAGGAGGTCGGACATTACTAGGTGACTCAGATTACTGGGAACAGGTCTTTGGTGATACAGGCTTCCTGCACCATTTTTAGAATCCCCTGTCTACTTCCTGCACTGTGACATGAATTGCTCTGCTCTACCCCAGCTCTCTGTCAGTCACTCCACCTGTCTGTCACAAAGGAACGACAACTCTGAAACCTTGAAACCATGAGCCAGAACAAGTGATGCTTCCATTTAAGGTATTCTTGGGAATCTTGGTCACAAAAAGTAAGTGATTTATCACACACACACAGAATAATAAACCATAGTTGGTAAAGAAATGACAAATTATTTTTGATTTCTTAGGCAGAAAATTTTATAAAAATTGTTTTCATATAGAGAAAGATTAAAGATTTTAAACACAAAAATTTAAAGAAGAATTATTACAGAAATATAGCTGCCAACGAATCAATTCTATTTCCACACTTTGTTATGCTGATAATATTTTAGTGTCATGATTTATTTGCTTTTTCTAAGCAAATATTTACTTTTACATCTGAGGTTCATTTTATAATTTTGGATAATTCAGAATATTCCCTAAATTTTATAAGCCTCTATGTCGACAAAGCCAACACCTACCAGTATGACTAGAAAAAATTGCTTCTCCATATCTTTAGGCACAAATGCAGAATAGCCTTCATTACCCCTAAGTTATCGCTCATTCTTAGCACTAATACAATTGCTAACAGGTTAAAACATCAGGTTCTGAGTCAGAAAGACTTGAGTTAAAATCCAAGTTCTACAACTTTCCACAGTTGTGCTTTTAGGACTTTCCCAAACACTTTCAGATACGTTTCACTATCTGCCACTTTAGACAATTCTTATTGAGAATTACGTTAAATACATAAAAAGCCCTGTCTACTCTACCTGATATGGAGAGTATATTAATGGGATTGAATAATAAAGAGTATATGTATGCAAATATATATACATATAACAGTAGTGAGATTGGGCCTGGAGAGATGGCTCAGAGGCAAAGGATGCTTGCTGCTCTTGCAGAGGAGCAGAGTTCAGTTCCCAGCACCTATGTTGGGCTACTCACAACCACCAATAGCTACTGATCCAAGAGCTCTGATCCCTCTTCTGGCCTCTGCAGGGACCAACACATATATGTACATACTCATCCACGCACACATATACACATAAGTAAAATTAAATATTTTTTTTTTAAAAAAGAGAAGCAAGATCAGCATTAGCATAGCTGTTATATAGAACCTAAAGTACAATCACACTACACACTAAACAGACTTTCCCATTAGGAGCACGCTATCTGGTTGAGAGTGTTAAAATTAGAAACTTACTCTTTGGGCCTGAATTACTCATTAATTTTTAATTCTAAACATTCTTTGCAGATTTGTGAATTTTTCTTCACGCATACTTCCAAGGGCCAGAGTAGGTCATGCAAGTTGATAAATTGTGTTTATTTATTGGCAAGCCTGCACCAAATAACATGCAAATGATATGCAAGATGACATACACGTTCACATCAACGACTCAGCCACTTATGGTAATAGCACTCCAACCCTGCTCTGTCTCTGATGGTGGCCGGGTTGTTGTTTCATAAGTATCGATTACTCTTGACTTTTGCTGATGCAGCCAGAGAAGTTTGTCAGGAGGTAGGCCAAGGGACCCATCCTTTCAGGTTAATCTGTCCTTCATTGCACTCTTGGATTCATTCTGTGACTTGTACCTCTGGGGTTGGGGATCTATCTGTGTCATTACCCTCAGTGCATGAAAGGGCTTCATTCCCTGGCACACTGCTGTCTTCAAAGAAGAGTGGACACTACTTAGATTACTGATATTAAAATGACACTCCTCTTGGGCCCCCAGAAAAGAACAAAAACAGACCATAAAATAGAGCCTATCTTCCTTATCATCCCATAAAAGAACGAGCGTGAAGCCGTACTCCTACCAGCGTCTGGCAGTCAACACGTCATCATGTGAGGTGGCAGTATTCCCTCAGCAAGTGGATGGGCCCAGGTCCGCCTTTCTCCATGATAAACATGCCTGGTTGTGGCAATCATTCCTCTCCCTAGGAATGCAATGATGATGTGATTTCCTGGGCCCTGTTCTGGATGTATGAGTAGCAAATCCATGATCCATCATCCACAATAAACTGTCTTCGTGTAGGTATTAATTTAGTCTTATGTAATATATAGAAGCTATTTGTTGGCTGGCGAGCAGAAAGCATGTGTTTAAGCAGGCCAAACCTATTTGGGCCTCTCTTACACATCTCTCGAACTCGATCACACATAACATGCATATTGATGGCCGCTTCATATTGGAGGCTATTTTCCAAAATGCTTTTTTCATAGTCTTCATTACAACACAATACTGCCGTAGAGAAGAAATAGGGGATGGCTATGGCTAAGCACAACGGTGTTTTCAGGCTCTTTAATTTGTTAGGCAATCCTGAGAATACAGAACAATGCAGCAGAATGGCCTGCTTTTTCCTATTTCATCATTTTTGAATGGCTGCTAATTTTCATGGGCTATTTATTAACTTAAATTTTGCCTCTTAAAGACGCGCTCAAACCTCTTGAAGGCCAAAGAGTTTAATTTGTACTTTAGATAGCAGGCTAGCAACAGGGCATTAGACAGGCTCCTTCTTTTGTATTCAGAACATCTTCTCTGTCCGCTTAGGCCAACAGAAATTGAATCGAGCCATTCACATCAACATTCCTATAGCCGTACTAATACATATGCATATCAAATATGCCTTCAATGTACTTACTAATATGTTTTGAAATTTTAATAAAATTAAAAATCTTTTGGTTTCAACATGCAGTCAGTACAAACAGTACAAACATACATTTTTTAATGCACAGCTATGTAATGAGACTAACTTGATTTTTTTTTTTAATACTGAGCCTAACAAATTTACTTGACATGTGTTTTATACTTTAAACAAAGCTCAGTGAAAGCTAGCCCATCTTAGGGGTCCAGTAGCCACATAGACTGGCCATGTCACCACGCACTAAAAAGTCACAGCAAGGCCTCCTATCCCAACCTATGGCTACCATTTTTACTTTTCTCAGAAAATGATCAAAGATGAAACCCACTGGTGGTTTACATATTTCCTAACACGTTTCTCTACTTTTTTTTTCCTTCTTTGGAAAATAGCTACAGTAAATCTATGGACTGAAAAACAGTAAATCTACAAACTGAACGTTAGTCTGCCAACTAGGATCTAAAGGTTCTAGGCCTAAGGTGAGATTGAATTCAGTTTTCTCATTTATAAAATGATGCACCTCATCTAAAAAAAATTATAATGTCATCTTTAAATGTTTTAGCCTGTTTTCCCTTTGAGGGTGAGAACAGCTCGATCCCTTGCTTCTACTGTTTAAAAAGGCCGAATTGTGATGTTTTAGGCCCAGGCTTTCCCAGCGCATCCTGGAGATTCTCATACTGATAGCACTTGCACTTGGGAGCTCTCTCCACTGCATTTGCTTCATGCTTCCTTGTCTTGCGTTTAATCCTTTGACTCCCGATATCACAATCTGTTGGATCTCTCTAAGCATCTTCTTCCCACCTCTCTTCTCCATTGTTCATTAATATGTGGCCATCTCTCCAACCACACATGTACTCCATTTCTGTCAGCAGTCCAGTGAATCAGATCCTTACTTAAATTTTCATGGCTGTGGTTTGGGTCTCTGTTCCAGAGAGGAATCACTGAAGTTTGGACTAGATTGTTGTCCTCACCCTCAGTTTCCTCTTGTATTTATTTTGCTGGAAGAAGACAGCTTGTTGGCTGATGGAGAAGACTGTGACCCATTTTTAATCCTTGCCTTCTGTTCCTGGGGTCCTTATAGAAAATGACCAAGTTTCTAAGTCTTCTTTTATTAACTCTGGTTTTCAAGCTTGCTGTGTTAGGGGCACATTCCCTAGAGCCCTTAGAAGACTTGTAAGTCCCCTACATATTTGGAAGGTAGAGGACACTTCCTCTATTTGCCTGTATGTCCAACAGGGTGGCCAGAATTCAATCTGACTGTTGCCACACACAGAAAATGTGACCAGCGATATTTAAGAACTTGATTTCAATAAATTTGCATTACAAATTGGCAGTTTTAAAAACTTTTATATGGTGGGGGACTGGACACATGCCACAATATATTGGTAGAAATCAAGGACAGTTTGCAAGAATTAGTTCTTTTTTCCCATGAATCTGCTGAGCCGTCTTGTTGACTCCAATAGTTTTATTGTTGGTAATCAGTTAAGAATATTTGTAACAATTGAAATTTGTGAATGCTCTTGTATCTTTTATGAAATCTGAATTAATTTAATCATTTTTGATAAAGATCTTAGCATCTAAATTAAAGTGTTTTCTTGCTGTAAAATGTGCACAGAATCTAAGAGCTTCTCCATACAAAATATATGTGAATAATCACCTACATGTTACATGTTGAACTGATAGTATTTTTTTCTATTTGGGTGCAAGCAAATATTAATGAAATTAATTATGCTTAGTTATTTTAACTCTTAAAATATGGTTGCTCTAGAAAGCTCATAGTCATTAATGGCTCACACTATTTCTGCACGAGAAAGTGCTGTTAAGGCAATGTTTTCCCAGATTGCAGAATCTTCTATTTAATTTGCGTGAAGAATGCATTAAGCAATCTGAACACATTATTTCATGTAATTCTCATGGCAACTATATATAAAGCAGATATTATTGTCTGTCTTCTACAAGCCAGAAAGGGACTCAGAACATACATGCACATTTTCCAACGCTGAAGTCATACTTAATGAGTGAAAACAGTTAGATCTCAATTCAGATGGTCACTCCACAACCTGTATTCTTTTCAGTTCATTGTGTCACCCTGTTGGGAGGTGCTTTGTTGCTGATGTTCAATGAGTCCATCAGATGCCCACATCTGCATGCATTAGACTCTAGTCTATTTAGCACTTGTGTATACATAGCACAGCTGGATTTACTATGCTCAGCATGATGTATGTTAGAACATCACAGGTAAAATAACACCAGACATAAAATCAGCATCTTCGAGAGATACCTGCATTCTTCTAGTCACTGTGTTATTGTTCACAATAGCCCAAACCCAAAACAACCTTAGTGTACTGTGATGGTGACTGGATTTAAAACAGTGGTACACATACATATAAGAGAATACTATTCAACCGTAAAAAAGTCCTGACATTTATAACTATTTGAACCTTAAGGGCAATACAGAAGAGGAAATCAGTCACATAGATAAAAAACAAGCACTCTGTGGGATCACCTATGGAAGTCATAGAGGCAGAGTACAAAGTGATTGTTAATAACACAGCATTGTGTGCTTGAAACTGATAGGTCTTAAATGCTCTCTCATGCACACACATGTGATCTACATGAAAAGTGTTAAAGAATTCACTTGTGATAGTCACTTCACAATACATACGTCCATGAAATACCAATGTTACAAACCTTAAGTTCTTGTCAGGTTTGGCAGCACAAGCCTGTAAACACAGCATCCAGAAGACAGAGGCAGGAGTGAGTATCAGGAGTTTAAGGTCATTCTCGGCTACAGAGTGTTTTTGAGACCAGTCTGAGCTCCAAGGAGTGCTACCACAAAGACTTGACAAACAAATAACAATTAAATAACAATTAATCATTTTAATTAGATTTTAAAACACTTAGTACTAAATGTAATGTTGTCAATCGTACCTCAATAACGCTAAAACTCTGCAGGTCAAAACCCGCTAAGGAGTCACAAAATCAATTCATTTGCCATAATCGGAATCTGAAAGAGTCAAATAGATTCAAACTGTAAATATCAAAATCCATCCTTGTTCTAGTTTGTTTTTCCTTGCTGTGATAAACACCATGACCAAAAGCAGCTGGAAAGGGAAAGCTTATTTCAGCTTACAGCTCACAGTCCCTCATCAAGGAAAACCCAGGCAAGAACTCAAGGCAGAAACTGAAGCAAAGACCAGGGAGGAGAGCTGCTTGCTGGCCTGCTCCTAGGCTTACATTCAGCTAGTTTTCTTATACAGCTCAGGCCCATCTGCCTAAGAATGGCGTCGCCCACAGTGGGCTGGGCCCTCCAGTATCAATTAGCAGTGACGAAAATGCCCCCAATCAGACATGCCCACAGGCCCATCTAATGAAGGCAGTTTCTCAGTTGAGGTTTCCTCTTCCCACATGTGTCAAGTTGACAATTGAACCTAAATTGTGACAATTCATATAGTAAGAGTAAACATTATGCTTTCAGTTAGAGGTATATAGGTGTGGATTTTATAATGAACGATACAATCATTTTTATAAACTAACATCATGTGCTTATATGATGTTATACGAGCTTATATATTTTACTTATTTATTGAGTGAATGTATCCTACCAAGGCTGGCTTAAAACTCATGATCCTCTTGTCTCAGTCTAGCTTAGAAATCTGACATTTCTTAATTTTAAAAAAGATGACTACCCATACACAGAAGAAAAGAGAATTAGAAGCCACTGCTCCATGCCACTGGAAGAAAGGTGGCTACTCATTCAACTCTACCAGCATGAGCCTGCTGTGGTGGGTCAGTGCTTCCAGGAAACCACCTGAATGTCCTGGACATTCAATCAAGTCAACTGCTGTGGCCAAGCCCAAAAGATAGAACTGTCTTTTTTGGTCGAAAAAGATGTCAGTCAGGTGATACACAGTCACTTTGTAAGTCCGCACCTTAGCTAACACTTCAGTACATAGCACCATCCACTCACCCGCCTTACTTGTTTTTACCTTCTGGCGCTCAAAACTAAGTTCTTCAGACAATAGTTATGTCTATCATCAGCCACAGCCATGGAAGAATAGTAGGAAAGATTGCAAGTGGCAAGACATAAGGCACTTATTTGTTTATCCTGCTTATCGAATGCTGTCTTTGTTAGGGTTCCTACTATGGTAATAAAAGACCACGACCAAAACCAACTCAGGAGAAAAGGGTTTATATCAGCTTACAACTCCCAGGTCACTCCATCACTAAGGGAAGTCAGAGAAGAAACTCAAGATAGGAACCTGGAGGCAGGAACCGAAACAGAGGCCATGAAGATAAATGATGCTTGTTCAGCCTGCTTTCTTACACAACCTAGGGCTACCTGCCCAGTGTTGGCACCACCCACAGTAGGCTGGACTTTCCCACGTGGATCATGAATCAAGATGTTCCACAGACTTGCCCACAGGCAAATACACTGGGGACATTTTCTCAGCTGTGGTTCCCCCTTCTCAAATGACTCTCTGTGTCAGGTTGACAAATGTCTAACCACTACGAATACTTTTCTTTTTTAGTGTGTGTGTGTGTGTGTGTGTGTGTGTATGTGTGTGTGTGTGTGAGATTGTGCGCATGTGCATAGTGCGTGTGAGACAGAAAGAATCTGGGGAAAGACCCAAAGGGCTCTCACTGTATATCACAGTTTTGTTTGTGTGGTTTTTAAAAATGTTGATCTCCAAACAGTAACCAGCCGAATAACTCTTGACATTCCATCACTAATAAACTTGGTAATGAATGTCTTCCCTCTCTCAGCATTTCATAGGTTTTGCCCAAGCTTCCAATGACAGTGAAATGTATGCTGTGTTTGCCTATCTCTCTCTCTTTCTCTCTCCCTCTCTTTCTCTCTTTCTCTCTCTCTTTCTCTCCCTCTCTTTCTCCCCTCTCTCTCTCTCTCTCTCTCTCTCTCTCTGTCTCTCTCTCTCTGTCTCCCTCTTTATCCCATGTTCTTTTTTAAGTTATAGCCACTGGAGAGGCTTGATAAGTCTCCCTCTTACCTCACTAGGACATCCAAGCATGATCCATAGTAACCGAAAAATCAATTAATTCTCTTGCAGATTTCCATTTACATAATGAAAATGCAATGCACTGATATTTTATATGAGTCATTTTGGTCTAGACTGATAATATATTGCATATTGATTGAAAAGAGAAAGTCTAATGGATCTTCTGTTGTTGAACTTGCAAAATTAGAATCAAAGTGAAATGACAAAAGCAAGCATCTATTGGACTTATATCTATATATCTCCCTTTAATACAAGATCTTAAATGTCTGGACCTCATTATGGTTTTGCATTCATTTGAGCAAAAAAGGGCACATACTGTCCAGCAGTGTGCAGCCTCATCGCTGCATTTGGACAAAAATCAATATTTTGCTGTTTGCAAACATTGCCAATGGACAGGGCTAGTATCTTGAAAAGTCTGCACAGCCAGGGCACCTATGATTTCAATCATACCCTCACTCTTGGTGTAGGCCCCTTAGCCTGAGAAAGGGCGGGAATATAAGGTGTAGACAAAACATGGAAATTAAGGGTTAGGGTCTGCGGTCTCCACAGTCTAGTGAAGAATAAGAACTTTCTATATCCTTATCCTTCTGACATCATCCGTTCTCAGTAACAGATCATGGTCAGGGCATTTTATTGCAGTCAGGCCAGCTGCCTGTAAGGGTTACACTTACAGATTTGAGCCAGGCTCTGCATTTTCCCACCTCCCTCCCTTAAGACTTATCTTATTTGACTTCCCCCGACTTCTGCCTCAGCATCTTTAGCCAGACACAGTGTTAATGTTCACCTCACAGTACTATTCTGGTATCAAAATTAAACAAGCTCGTACTTGCTAGATGCCAAAAATAAAGCCTATCACACCAAAAATGCTCAGTATAGCGGGTTGTCATTGGTAGGTGCTATGGTTTGAAAGTATATCCCAAAGAGGTGTGACCGAATTACAAATCCATCAGTGCTGGGAGCAGAGCCCAGTGAGAGATGATCAGGTTCATGAGTGGAGGAAGGCTGTCAGCTCTGAGGTGGGCTTTTTATGAGAAAACACATTCCGTATATTCCCTCCATCTCTCCTCCTCTACCGCCACCTCCTCCTCCTTCTTCCTCTTCCTCCTCCTCCTCCTTCCTCTCCACCCCTCTCTCCTTCCCACCTCCTTCCCATTGCCTTCCTTCCCTTGCCATTTTGTATTTGCTCCCTTCTCTCATTCTCCCTTCTTTCCTTTCTGGGCAACGCCTTCTGCAATACTACAATGCACCAACAAGGCCAAGGCCACGGAGATGGTTAAAGGGAAATAGCTAAATAAGTAGGAGCTGTGTGGCCCTAGGATGCTCACGAAGAAACTCAAGAATCTATCTGTCCCTCTTTTCCTACAAAGAAAGAAGGAATCCTTAGAGCTCAGGCAGCCCTGAAGACAGATCTAGGGCATGGCAGCACAGCAGTGACTCAGAAAGGAACACAGAGTTCCTACACAAAACCCAGATCTCCCACAGCAGCTAAAGACATCGATTGAAGCACCTGCTTCCCGGTAACTCGGCCTAGCATTTGCCTGTACTAATCTCTGGACTCAAGCTTCAAGAAAGCTTGTTATGACATATAAAAAAATTAAGGGAAGCTAAGTCGAGGTTGCTTCTTGGCAATTCAATAACTAACCTTTCAATGATGGTGTAGGTGGCTTCAGAGATGAGGTAAAATTATTATTGATGGGAGGTATTCTTGCATTCTCACCTCCAAGAAAGGAACTCTTCCTTGAAGGTAAGAAATATGGGAAGCTAGACCATGGACCTTTCAAACCCAGAATCCTACAATCCCCAGGACACATAGAGACTGATACAGTCTTGAGCTTCTTCATGAGCATCCTAGGGTCACACAGCTCCTACTTCTTTAAGGAATATGTAGATTGACATTATTATCTTTGTGCCCCAAATGACCACCAAGAAAAATTTTTTGCTTGTATATACCTCCTTCTCCACCTGACCTTCATTCTCCACTGTTCCAAATGTTATAGAGAGTCTACGTTTTAGTATTGGTATCACCACATGAGAAAACAAAGTGGAGAATGACATTTATTGATCTTTTCCCAGTGAGCACAAGTGATCTTATTAGCAGTGAAATCTCTGTGAAGGGAGGAAATAATTGTGTGCAACAAGGAACTGATGCATCTAGAAAGTCAGTGACACACTGAAGATTCTAAAACACTTGGACAATCTTCAGAGATCACTGAGCAACCCATGTATTCTGGGGATGAACAGACAATACCAAAGATACAGGGCACCCAAAGACACCTTGCATCTGTCCAAGTGATGCCCCATGGAAGCAGTTTCAACAAAACCAGTGATGTTTGAATTCATTTTGTTGTATAGTTCTTCTTGGTGCTTACATTTTTTCCAAATATAATTTGAAAATTTTCCTTGAGTTTATGAAAGTTAATGTAAGAAAACATTAAGTGGGATATTTCCTGTTCTCCTGGAACTGATGGGTGAGATTTAAAGTAGAAGCCTAGGAGACATTAAATAATCCATACTCTAAAGGAACCTTCCAGCTATGAGGATACATGGTATACAGGAGTGTGTTTATCTTGGGATTCTCCAGGTCAGAGTAGCTATGAATAAATGCCAAGATACTAGAAAAACACCTTATGACTTGGAGGGAAAGAGGCTTTAAGAGAGGTGGGAAAGTCAATAGAACAACAGTGGAAGGCTGAATTGCAGGGGACTAAAGTGAGACACTACAGTGAGAGGGGAGAGGGGAAGGGAGAGTGTCAGGGTATAAATACAGATTCAGCCAAACCAAAATGTATATGGAAACCTATTGCTTTGTAAGGAAATTTTAAAACAAATTAAGTAACAAAAATACTTTCTCAAGATAAAAGTCTCTCTTGATCTGGAAATTCCTATGTAGACCATGCTGACCTCAAACTCACAGAAATTCTCCTGCCTGTACTTCCCGAGTGCAGATTAAGTGGGTGCAACCACACATGGATGGAAAATAATCTTTCAGAAAAAAAGAGTCAATAATAAGTTTGATGTCAAAATGTACCAGCCTAGCTGGAAGACATATGGTATGGCAGTTTCTGTTCCCTGCAAGGAGGGGCAGGAAAGGGTTCTTCACATCTCCAAAAAGCAAGTAAAAAAGTTTCCAAATATTAAGCATGTCTACCCGAAAGAAGATTGTACATCTCAGTGTTGCAGCAACTGGCATCTCAGGTGTGACCTGTCATCACTTGAGTAGAAGCAAAGGGAGCTGAAGCGCAGCATCATGGTAGCCATGTATTGTTGGCATTGACCTTTACCCTGGGGGTTTCTGAGCTGGATCCTGACTTCTAAAGACTGATTTCTAATGACAATCTGTTGTCATTGACCTTCCTTGGGATGACTGGACCTTTAAGAAGGTTAAACACTCATCTATGGCAGGCTGATCAGTAACTGAGGAGATCCCCCAAAGCTTTTAAGCGTATTGTTATATATATGAATTGAGGTGTGAGGATGTATCAAGACAAAGCTGTGATCTTAGGGATCCTTGTAGAAAGAAGCCATCGAGAAGGAAGCCCTACTCAGGGACTCCCTCAGGCTAGCCTCGCGCTATCAGGAAGCCAGCTCTACAGGGTCTCCACAGCTCTCATTCAGAGAACCGGTGACAACCAACAGAAACATACATTCACATGCCATGCTGCGGTTGTGGAGGTCAGAGGACAATTTGTAGGAATTGGTTCTCTTCTTCTACCATGTAGATTCTATGGATTGAACTCAGGTCTTCAGGCTTGGCACCTTTATCCGCTTAGCCATCTTTACAGCCCAAAAACTTTAAGGTTTTTAAACTGAGTGCATGTAATCATTTTTAAAAATCCTAAAAGAGTTTCTTGGTTTTTTTTGTTTTGTTTTGCTTTTTTGTTTATTGCTGTTGCTGTTGTTGCACAGAGAGCTTGGTTAGTGTGCCATTAAAGAATTAAACCAGTTCAATCAGTATGCAGATAATTTTGATAATGGTTTTGGTTGAGATGGGTTGGTAACCCAGATCATTTGACTTCAAACTTTGTGCTGGTCTGCTCTGTGGAGCAGCCCACTCCCCCAACACCACATCATTCACTTTGTCTTTTATAAGGAAGAAGAGGACAAGCGAAAAAACAAAATTAATAGAATTTCCAAGGCTTTCCTTTTCGGAACGTCTTTCAAATCAGCACCAAGTGTGTTTTGAGCAGCCACTTGTTCAACTGCATCACAGTAGTGACTAGGGAAGATTGAAACCAAGTGGGGGCTGGGGTGGAGATGCAGCACTACTGTGCGTATCAACTTAATAAATGAAGTTATCGTCATCAGTCAGGTCCAGAGGCCAGCGAAGCCCTGCAGTTTGCTGAGTCAGACCTAGCACATTTAATAAAAGGGATTGAAAAATAGTGCTTGATGTTGCTCTAGTTCAGATCAGTAAATTGTGAGGACACTCCATACATTAAGTGGAACCACTCATTTCCATAATGGGATAGGATCGTCTCCATTGATTCCACCCTGGACTGAGGACAGAAGCTTGCCTGGGGTCATTACAAAAGGATTATGGGGGCTAGGAGGAATTGACAGTATGCAATGCGCTCCCCTCTGTCCCCAAATCCCAGATCAATAGAGAATGCCAAGATTTCACTTGTGTGTGTGTGTGTGTGTGTGTGTGTGTGTGTGTGTGTGTGTACACAGTCTATTCTTAAGGTTCACTGCTTCTGTCTTCAAATTTCTATATAGTTCTTTATGCTTCAGTACAGAGTTTCTGCCTGTTCAGGAGCTCTAGATCCATCCTACCATAGCTGTATCCTGGGTGCACTGACTGAATTGAAAATGTCATTTTTGGATTTTGTTCTGCTTGTAATTAAATACTGAATCATCCAACTCCAATAAAGTTTAATCCTTCAGGATTAAGTGTGTGTATGTTGGGGGGAGGGGGAATATTATTGTTCATGTCGGGCAAAGTAAATTGCAATGATCCACTACCTCTAAAATTCAGCAGATATGTTTTATTATGGTTTCTAAGGACTTGTTCACCCTCTGAAACTCAGTGTTTGCATGAGCCACACTGACAGCATTTCCACACATAGTGCCATAGCTCAGGAGAATGAACTGTACCCTGAGCATGCCAGATCTGAGTATTTATTATGACAGCTTTCTGGGACATGCTTAGTAATACTTCTTGTTCCAACACAACCAGAACACTATTATAGGGGGAGGGTGCCTGCCTATAACTTACCTGTGTGGGCTGCTGGTCCCTGCTTAAAGGCCACAAATGAGTCAGGAAGACTGAGGACCCTTCAGCTAGAAGTAATAATGCTTAGCTATGCTTTTCCCATGACAACTGACGTTTTCTATCTCTTTCATAGGTGGTGGTAGTATTTTTCTTATATATTGTTAATTGACAAAATGTGTTTTTTTAATGACGAACTTATCAGCCACACTCATGGTGTTTATAATGTTAGTTAAGGATGTAATATATATATCAGATCCCATTCAAGATTTCTGATAGCAATTACCTTACCTTAACTTTATAAATCACATTGTTATGACCATTTTACAAAGGAGAAAACTGAGTCACAGATAATATAAAAGCTCATCATATCAGTCAGAGTCCAAAAGACCAATGTCCCAGGTTAACAATCAGGCATAGGAAGGGGTGACTCTTCCCTTCTTCCACCTTCTATTCCTTTTAAGACGTCACACTGGGAAAGTCACTCTAACTTACTGAGTCTATCTATGCAAAGATTAATCTTACCTGGGTCAGCTTGTGCAGACATATTCAGAAATTATGTTGAGCCCAAGTATCTGAGCAACCCATAGCTCAGTCAAGTGGACACATGAAATGAACTGTCTCAGGATGTCTGACTGAAAAACCCATATGAATACTGTACGGATCAGAATTACAAATAAGTCATTTAGTCCACCATACTATTTATTCGAGGTCATACTTGTTAAGATATGAATAGACAATTGCTGTTAACAATAACCAGAGTTACCCTTTAGCGCAGGAATGTGGAGTATAGTCTACCAACCCAGGTGTGACTCTTCACTGTATTCTGTGCTCTCATTATCATAAACCACAGCATGAGACTAGCTAGTCTCTCAATCATATCACTAGGTTCTTTATATGTTAATAGCAGTGATTTACAAAACACAAATAATAATGATAAAAATAATGGTTTTGAGTATAATGGACAATATTCCTCTGAAAACTTCTAATAGTTTATTCTGTAAAATTATTTCCTTAGCTACGAAAGTTTGATTTCATTATATAATACTCATGCTACTCAATGTATGTACAGAGAAAACTATTTAGAGCTAAGAGTGCTGTGGAAATGTAAGATATTAAGTCAAAGTACCATCCAGATCTCCTGTGTCTCTTCATATTTGAATGGTTCACTGCCTTAATGGCCCCATGAAAATCTCATGTCCAACAGTTTTTTTGAATCCCATGAAAATGTTCGCTCAGCCGTTCAGTAATCTCCAGTGTTTCTGTTTCAAACCAGTGAGAAATGTGTATGATGGATACACACACACACACACACACACACACACACACACCCCACAAATGAATATAAATTCATCTTACCTATTCTTTAAGTATAAAAACTTGGAAATCACAGTGATCGCTCCCTCCCCCCATACACAGATATTAGATTAATTTTCTAACAATAAAGTTAGATTAAAGCCTTGATTAAAATCACCATTTGTTTTTGTTCTTCACAGTGCTTTGAGAAATATTCATATAAGAATAAAGCCGTAATAAAAGAAGTGAAACTCTCTAAAAGCCCATAGTTATTCATTATTTGGGAGATTCCCTCCTACATAGCTCTTCGCTCATATGCACGTGTGATACACAGCTAGTTTTACATTGATGGGGCGTGTCATACTGCAGATTTCATTTTTAAGCATCATTTTTTAGCTTTACTCCCTTATTCTTTGTGATTCATCCTCAAACTATAAACATAACAACGACATATACCTCCACAGAGGAATTGCATACATTATAAAATTTGATGTTATTGAAATTGACCTGCTCTCATTTAAGATTACATTCTGGAACATCCAAACTATCTTGGTGGATCTTCTTTAATCTTCCTAATGACTGCACGTATGTCATTATATGGGCAGACTACAACCCCATCTTCCTATTTGCAAGCATTTATTTGTGTTTAATTTTTAGCAACTACAAACACCATGAGATAAAATGCTTGTATGTTCTAATTATTTCATTTCTCCCAGATAAATTCCCAGAAATGGAATCATTGGATCAAAGAGTAAGTATACTTTTACTTTTAACATATATTGTCAAAACTTTCCAAAAATGTTACAAATTAAACTTCCCATAGCAATATTGAAGAGCGCTCTATACCTTGCAATCTAGCCAACTCATTTACATTCACACCAGAGTGAAGTTGCTATCTTAATCTGCATATCCATGATTGCTAATGAACTTGTGTATCTTCTCAAGCGTTGATGGATGCTTAGATTTTTCTCCATATTTATTGTTTTCCCAGGTGTCCTCCAGGGAAAAAGTCCCTTGAATCTTCAAAGGTCACCTCAGAAGACAGTGGTCAGATGTCCAGATTCAAGTCCTCCAGGTATTTCTACTGACACAAAGTAGTTAACGGGTTCTTTGTGGAACTCAGTTTGCATACATAGTTTTGAAATGACGACTAGATTACATGCTTCTAAAGAATGCCCATCCCCTTATACTTTAGGATGTTAGAATGACCTTGTTTGTTGATTTCGTTATTATTAGTTTAGTATCATCTTGGTTGGATTTTAAGTTAATTTTAGGCAGAATGTCTGTCTTATATCCCCTGCATATCAAAGAATTATATGAATGCAATAGATTTTATATTTGAGTGTAAGAGTCACCTAGAGAATTTATTTAAAATATGGTCATTCAAATCCAAAGACAGACAAGAAAGAATGGGTTGGAGCTTAAGAATCTATATTTTTAGCAAATATTTTGGAAATATAATACACAGCTGATCTGTGGCCATATTTGTAATATTTTGGTCCATTGCACTTAGGGTGCTTAACAATGTTTGGTGGTTAGTAGAGTCTCCTTATCTACCATCAAACTCTCCTGAAATCTGTGTGGTTTTGGTGAAGCTAAGTCTTGGCACTAGAATATTTATTTTTTTAAAAAACCCACACTCCAGTATAATTCAGCCTCATAGATAATGCCTTTGGAAATGGGAGAAAAATATTCATTTTCCGTGGGTAGGTGAGAGGTCAGATAAAGTGAGCTCAGAATTTCCTTCTCCCCTGGTCTATTAGGAACTGCCCCATAGCACATATGTACCCCTAGTTTCCAATCAAAGAATGCTGTGCCTTGACCACTCACACCACTAACCAGAGGATAGACTCCCACTGAGAAAATTCAACTTTAGGGTCCAGAAAGCAAAACTTGTCACAATGAAACCACTCAGGGAAAACATCAAGAAAAAGCATCATGTATAGTTCTCTTTCCAGCAGGAAGTATATTTAAATAAACTTTCAGTTAAGATAGAGCCTGCTCAATCTTAAATTCTTTCCTCTAATCCTATCTGCATCCCAATCACCCTGATTTACTCTGTCACTGGGTGATGGTACAAAGGGAAAGATTGCAGATCTAATTAGCATAATATGGATAAGCAAATGAGGCCTAATCAATTATGGTTCACACTTGCTTTCATCACCCGTGCCAACAGTCGGCAAATTCACTGACAGTTCAAATGCGACATTTTTAGAAGCCATCACTAAATCAATAACAAGTGACAGTAATTTAGATGCACACTTCGTTCAGCCTCCATTTCTGTCCAGGAGCTGCAGCCTCACAACCCTGTGACACCTGAGCTCAGCAGTCCACATTTCTTAGTGTTTAAATCTTACACACGGGCCAAGTCTGTGCATCCCAGCTCTTGGCACTGGAGCTTTCTCTGATGGCTTGTGGGGAGATTATAGAAAGTACGGTGATGGAGAGCTTTCTTCCATTGGCATTAGACTTTTGGAACAAGCATGTACATGTATCCATAAGGAGGTAATCAAGTCTGGTAGGACGTGCCACGGGGCAGCCAGCCTGAGTTCTTACCTCTAGCTCCACCAATCACGACTTGTGTAATCTTAGGAAAACCACTTCATCTGTCTGTGTTGCAGCTACTCCATCTGTTTGTTGAATAGCGGAGGGAGAAGGGAAACTAATATATACCCTTGTTTACCTGACAGGCTGAATGGAGGATAGACATGCGACATGATGGTAAGCATATTTTTCATAAACACAAGTTCACTGGTAGAGTTTGGCAAGAACTGAACATTGGCTTCAAAGAAAAGAGAAGTGATACACTGTCTCCTGTGATTTTTTTTATAATCATTTCATTTTATTCCTATGCATTTGTGCTTTTAAAAAAAAATCTTAATATGACTCAGAAAGAGGTAGAACAGGGGCAGACGATATGGCTCAGCAGGTAGAGGTGCTTGCTGCCAAGTCTGCCCACCTGAGTTCAACCCCTGGGATCCACAAAGTGAAAGCAGAGTACCAGCTCCCACAAGTTGTCTCTGACCTCCAAACATGAGCCATGGTACATGCGCTCCCACACACATGCACGCAAAAATAAATAAATAAATAAATAAATAAATAAATAAATAAATAAATAAATGTAATTAAAATATAATAAAGTGGTAGAAAATAAATCTTAAAGTTCAAACTCATTATCATGAAACAAATTTGGACAGAGTCAGAGCGGGAAAGAACCCTAGTCAGCACCATCATCATCATCAACCATTATTCCTAACTGCATATACAGTTAACAAACAGTTCTTGTAAGAGCTATGTGCTTCGGGAAGAACCCCGAGCCACTGAAAATCAATTAGACACTGGTAACGATGGAGGCCGTGGTCCTCCGCTCACCGATTCCCTCCGCGCTCACGCTTCCTATCCAACTTCTTTGGGGAAATGTCCTTTGGCCGTTTCTAAGCCCAACGAAGTGTTGTTGCATTCCTATCTTTCAATATTGTGCACTCGGTCATTTTCTCTGCTGTTTTAACTTTGCTGGAAGCGTAGCGCCCCGTAGTCACGCTGCTGGCAGCATTAGAATCTTTACTGAATGAAAGTGCAGTGTCTCTTGAAGATCCCTGTTCCCCATTTTAAGTGTGCAAAAATTAGTTATTTAATACTTACTTTTAGAATGTGTATTTAGAAATGATTTATTCAAATGAATCTCGGGATATTTACTGAGTACTGTATTCATTGGCTGTTATTACTTGTTGCTGTTGTTATTGGGTTGTTTTTTTTTTCCTTCTCAGATTATAGCCCAGATTGGCTTGAGTTTGCACTCCTGTCCCTGCCTTGAAAGTGCTAGGCTTATAGCATGCGCTACTATAGCCAGATCCCACTGGCTATCACTATAAAACCATTGTGCACAAACCAACTGCAAAAAACAACCACTGGAACAATAATTTTTTTTACAGCTCACACAGCTGTCTTTGGAACTCACATGACCTCCACTGGGCTTACTCATATCTCTCTGTACCGTTCTATTGAGTCTCTAGTCTTGATTGGAACATATTACCTATATCAACTCAGTTCCACACATTGCTCATAGTGATATCTAAAGTGCAGGAGAAAGGAGGCTGGTTACAACTTTCCAAGTCTCTGCCCTGACCACGCGGCCTTTAGCTGCAGCAAACCAGGTGGGAAAGTCAAGGGAGAGAGAATAATTCTCTGTCTATAGCAAGAGGGCACTGCCAAGGCATGAGACATAAGGCGTGCATGTCTGATAAGAAGAGTAATTGGAAGTCATTAACATGAGTACCTCGCATGGAAAAATCTCCTGCCGTTTCTACAGGAGACACAAGGCTGGTTGTGCAGATATGTGTCCCCTGTAGGATCTTACAGTCTGGTAATGAATGTGAGTGTTTCACATAAGGAGATCAGGTCTGGCTATAGAATGAAGAAGACCACAAAGAGGCCATCATTTTTAGTTGAATCACAATGAGCAAGTAGTAAGGTGAAGACAGAAGACAATGGGAGAATGCCCTCTTCTTGAGAAATGGTACATGGAAAGAAAACCATAGCCATGTCCAAAAAGCAATCTTAGTTCCGTATGGCTAAGGATAGAGAGGGTAAAAGGGAGTAAGTGACCAGAAATGGTAACAAGGGAGCAAAAGGAGGTTTCTCTTAGGATTTTTAGTGACTACTTAATAGAGATCTTATTTTTGCCATTATATCCCTAGCAAACAAGCAAAACATAAATACATTTACAAAAAAGGATCTGTCTGTCAGTCTATGAATTAATGGCCAAGGCAAGTACACAGTGTGCTCATGGGGTCTATCAATAGAACGCTTTCATCTACTTTCTAAAGCAGGGTTGCAATTGAGAACTTCTACCTAAGACAGGTTTTCCCAATGTACAATGTACTATTTGACTTTAAGCTGACTAGAGATACCAAGCTTTCTTTCTCAGGTTCTTTGACATACTTGAACGTTATTGAACAAATGTCAGTTGTGTGTGAGTCTTGAATGGCATTAATCTGAATTGAAAATGTGCTAACTTCTTTGTATTTTAGCATCATCATCCTCTGTGTTTCTTTGCAAGAAGTACAATTGGACATGACTACAAACACTAATCACATTAGAAAGTTTCTAGAAAGTTTCTGTTAGTTTTTGCACCTCCATTTCTAGGACTCAGCTCCATAGAGTCATGCAGAATCACACCTAAAAAAGAATGAAAGATAATTACAATTCTTCTGTGAATATATTTAGTCTCTGATAAAATTTGAGCTAATAATATCATTAATATAATGTAGCTTTTTAAATGAATAGGTTTTATTCAATCAATGGATCTTATTTCTTATATTTAAATGATATTCAAATTAAGTTTTTTATCTCTCAACTCAGGAAAAGGTATTCTGAACTGTTAATAATCGGAATCAAAAAGCTTTAAAATACCTTACAGGTTTTCATTTCTGAAGTGCTACCACTACTTCAACTAAGTCATTATGTTTTTAAAGTAGGTGTGTTAATAAGTAAATGATAATAAATATAAAACTAAAATACATACCACCTTTTTACTCCTGTTGCTTCTGTGTGCTGATTCGTCTTTCCTCATTGTTTAGAAGATGGTATAGCCATCACTCCCATTTCATAGAGACTACGACGGACAGCTTTTACAGGATCACGCAACTGGTCAGTGGTAAAAGATATCTGTGCTAAACTCAAAATCCCACTTAGATTCACTCACGGGAGATCAAGCACCTGTAATATTCCAGCACTATTCTAGATTCTGGGGGTTTTATGTAAACACACAAATAAAAATCACTGTCCTCCAATGTTGTAGAAGTTTATTTTTAAGTATGTATAAGATAATTGTTTTATGCACTATTGGGTGAAGGGTGCCTTAGGTCTTAGCATTTTGTATTATTTGCAGGCTTTGGATTTTGGTTGCTCACGGTCTACATGTGCTACCAGTAGAACACCTGAGGAGTTCTGAATCCTCGGGCTCGGGCTTCCACTGGTACTGGCCAGGATAGTGCTCCCTCTGCTGAGGTCTGGCAGAGTTTGTACTTACGAATATACCTCCTTGTCTCCCTTGCTGAGCTGCCCCAGCAGAGTACTACTACAGTCCTGAAACTTACTTTGTCGTATATGAGCATGTGCTCTATTTCTCATAAGCAAGGCAAGTGTTCAGTACCTCAAAGTTTAGTGGGTTACTTTTCTCTGATGTGTTACCCTATAAGCCTAATCTTTGTGGTCAAATTATAAGTTATTTATAGGCTAGAAGAACATTCCATAGTTCTCTTTCATATCAATTCTCTTACATCACAGAATGATGATAGATTATGATATTCAATATGTGTTTTTAAGCCAGTTTCTTTTCTATATCCTGATGACCTGAACACTAACAAGCCCTGGAGAAAGTACTAGCTCAGTGTTGTTTTATTGTTGGAATGTGTTACTGATTCATTGCATTGGTAGCAGAGAAGGTGATTAATCCAGGTCCCCAGGGTGCTAACATATCCTTCAATTCCGGATGCTGTGCTGACATAATTCACAGATGTCCAGTGCCAACATCTAGAGAAAACCTAAAAGACTGGGAGCCCTGGACCATGAGCACCATACTGACAAATATCACATGCACTGTACTGAAACTGAGAGAAGAGTTGGAAGGAAGTGATAGATGTTATCTGCCTCATTAAGTGGCATCTTCTTCTGCCTTTGTAATGGAATACCAGGAAGATGGTCTTGTCTTCTATTATTTCGTTTCCAATACTTTAGAAAATATAACCAGAAACAAAAGATTTTGTTTGAATAAAAAACTATCATAAATTACTCCTCATTAGAATATTGAATAGACAAATAGAAGATTCTGAGGATATTAAATACATTCCATGGTAATGTCATACCAACCTAATAGGCCAAATTAGAGACATTTTATAAGAGAAATAGAAATTTCCCCCTGAAATAAATATAGAAAAATATCATCCTGCACTCACCTTCCATTCCTTTAGCCTACTACTGACTAAACAGGCTGTACAATGTTGAAACCCTGAGAGTGGATTTAAGAGTAACTGCTTTGATTCCAACACCGTCTGGTCCATAGTTGCCCGCATCCAATCCCCAGTAAAACTACCCCACAGCCCATCAGTCAGTGAAGGTTAATTCTAGGCACAGAAAAGGATCTGCAGCCCCTCCTTCAGACCTGTGTGTGGGGCTTCACATTGAGCAGCCCTGTGCCTTCTAAAAGCAGTAGCAGAAGATCCTGTCATGCGTGCCTCTATCCATGCATCACACATGACTGATCAGGCAGCACTGACTTCAGGTGGGTTTACAGATGCGCACTGCTAAACTCTCAGGAAATTCATCAACTCACAGATTTTTTTCACACATTCCTTCACAAACTATTAAAAAAAGGGAACACTGCCTATTTCTTTCTACAGGACTACTCTGACTACAAGCTCAAAATGGGAAAAGAAAATTATGAAGATATGAATATTGTAGGCCAAAACTGTTTATGAATTGGGTATGTGGGCATAATGTATGTGTGTGCAGGTACACGTGCTTGTGTGTATGTGTGTGTGTGCGCGCGCGCGTGCACATGCATTCACACAAAGACCAGAGGTCCAGGATGAATGTCTTCTTTGTGCTCCAGCTTCTTTTGTGAGAGAGTCTACCACTGAATATGATACTCACCAACTGGCTAGCTTGACTATCCAAGGGGCTCTGTATCTCCCTGTCTCAGCCATTCCAACTCTAGGGTTACATATGTATACAAATCATGCCCAGATTTGTTGAACTGATTTTTTTATGCACAGTTTTTAAAAAATCATTTATTTCTTCTCTCATATAATACACCTGTCCCCCTCCTCCCTCCCTCCTCTCCTCCTGTCTTCCCCTTCTCCCATGTCCCCCAGATCTACTCTCCCCACCACCTCTCCTCAGATAAGAGCAGTTCTCCCAGGGTTACTGCTCAAATAGGGCACATCAAGATAGAACAAGGCTGGGCACCAATCCCTGTATCAAGGGTGGACTAGGCAACCCAGCAGGAGGAAAAGGATGGGCAAAAGGGCAAAAGATCCTCACCCACACTCCTATCTGTAGGAGCTCTACAAGAACACCAAGCCAGACAACCACAAGCCATATCTAGGGGATCCTGCAGGTTCCACATTTGCTGCTTCAGGCTCTGTGAGCCCCCAGGAGTACTGGTCAGTTGTCTCCATGATCTGCCCAGCTTTGTAATGGATACTAGGACTGTGACCTTAGGTCCTTATGATTGTCCAGAAGGCACTTTACCAATGGAGCCATTTCTCCAAACTGTATTTAGATTTAAAATTTTAAGGGTATTAACAACCTAATTCATCAATGTATAAAAAGAAAATATCTCATTAACAAATAAGAGTCATTGCAAAATTTTAACATTACTTCAATATTAGACAATCTATTGATGGGATTCAGTTAATAAGACAATAAAACCAAACATTACTTGGCTGTCATCCAAGTAATCTCCAGAGTGAGTTCCAGAACACCCAGAGTTACAACAGAGAAACCCTGCCTTGAAAAACAAAAGCAAAAACCAACACACACACAAGAAGATTTAAAAGGCTGCTTCCGTCACCTCTTGTTTCCAGAATATTGGAACCTAGGCTGATCATTTTGACTACAAAAACATAATAGGGACAAGATTATAATAAAGGAAATAATAACTCATTATCTTCAGATGTTACGATTTTCTACAGAGAAAATCCTAAAAGCTGTTAAGGTCAACTGGTAGCATTAGTAAGAAAACTTTGTAATGTTTCCAGTAACAAGATCGATGCAAAATTCAATGCACAGTTATAAGGAGCAAAAAAAATCATAAAACATTATATTTACTACCAATAGTGATAAAACATTCAAAAAATAAATACCTTAAAATGTGATAAGATAGAACCTTTACATACAAAACTGTAAGGTATGAATTGAAAATCATTTTTAAAGTTAAATAAATGGACAGGTAGGTGTTATTCACTCGTGAATGAAAATTCTTCACAAATTGCCCTTCACAATTCGATATCCAAAACACTGCAATCTTTATTTTTAAGCTATAGCAAAAAATTGATATAAAAAAATGAAGACTAGTTAATACTTGGATATGAAAAGAAAAGCCCGTGCCTACGGCTGCATCGGCAATTACAAGGAACAGTGCAGTTTGGGGGTCAGAGATAGGTAAACTGACAAATACAAGCAAAGATTCAGTATGTATGATCTGGATCTACAGATCTGCCAAAAAGTGGAATCTATTTACAGGTGACATGGAGAGAGAGAGAGTTGGCCATGGAGAAGGAAAGTGAAACTGGACACTCATTTCCCAGTGTGAGCCACTGTCAGCTACGGCCTGAGTTACGACCTAAGAGTGAAAGGCAAAACTCAGAATAAATTCCTACAGGAAAGAGTTTGATATATTGAACTGTATTAAAATTAGAACTCACAAGAGTCAGAATTTGCTTCCAACAAAAGACAGCAGAATGCAAATCAAAGAAAGGTCAGTCACAACCTGAGAAAACATTTATAACACATTTGTTTAAAAGAAGATTTTTAGCCAGGAGAAATGAGCCACAGATCAAGAGTAAAAGGCAACTGATAAGAAGGGAGTTGGCAAGAAATCATGGCGTGTATTCCCCCAAAAAATAAGCGCCAAGAGCCAGTGAGCATATGGGGCGTACTCATCAGTGATCAGGAGTGTACATTAAAACCTCAGTGAGACACAAGCACTCAGCAAACGGTCAACAGAACCGTGCTGAAAGGAGGCAAGATGTGCCACACAGAGTGTCCTCATATTCTGCTGGTTAGAAGGCAAGACGGTACAGTCGTTTTGCTTTTTTAAAATAATTTGTAGTAAATCTCTAAGGACGTTGAAGAGATGTATACCCCACAATGCAACAAGTCTACCTGAATTGACAATTACAAGAATATTCATAAAAGCACTGCTTATAATAAAAAAATTAAAAAATAAGACCAGTAAACATTATAAAATAATTATATATGTAGAATAGAAAGCCATAGTCGGAAAAATTGTGTGAATATGGCTATGCACAAAAACGGTTTTTTCAGATTAACCTATATTCCACCTGTATTTTGCCCCATATATTCAATTATCCTTATATATTTTTTTGTACATATAAACCTTTAGCATATTAAAATTATGAATCTCACAAAAATATTTAAATTAAAAAATATATGCAGAGGACCAGCAAGAAGACTCAGCTGTCAAAAGCATTTTACTTCTATGGGGATCAAAAACATAGTGATCTAGACAATAGTGTATTTAGCGAGACAAATGTGTGTGAAAGAATAAAAAAAAAAATGGTGCACACAAAATCCAGATCCTAGCTGACTCAGCAGGAGACACAGGCATGGGCACAACAACTGAGGTTTGCTGAGAGGTGCTCCTATTGTTTTACTTCCTGAAGTCTGATTGTCCATGAGTTAATTTCAGGGTATTTCTTTAAATACTAAACATATGAGATATACACACACACACACTTATATACACACACACATACACTCTTCTCTGTGGATGATGCATTTTATAATAAAAAATGTAATATCATGGCAATCCCATGTTGAAAATCATTTAGGAATCTCCGGAGAAAAGCCCTGAAGATTGCATATCAAGGCATAGTAACTTGGAGTAAAGAATAAGCTCAGAGCTGATGTGCGCAGATAACACAGACTACACCACTTATACAAAAGAACGGTGTAAGGCAGTCAGTGAAGCCAGGAACTAAGTGAGCTGCAATTTTAGAAGGGCCTAAATCTTCACATTGGAGAAGGAGGAAGAGGAGGAAGAAGGGGGAGGAAGAGGAGGAAGGAGGAGGACGAGGAGGAGGAGGAGGAAGGAGGAGGAAGGAGGAGGACGAGGAGGAGGAGGAGGACGAGGAGGAGAAGGAGGAAGGAGGAGGACGAGGAGGAGGAGGGAGGAGGAGGAGGAGGAGTAGGGGGGAGGAGGACGAGGAGGAGGAGGAGGACAAGAAGGAGAAGGAGGAAGGAGGAGGACGAGGAGGAGGAGGGAGGAGGAGGAGGAGGAAGAGGAGGAAGGAGGAGGAAGGAGGAGGAGGAGGAGGAAGAGGAGGAAGGAGGAGGACGAGGAGGAGGAGGAAGAGGAGGAAGGAGGAGGACGAGGAGGAGGAGGAGTAGGAGGAGGAGGAGGAAGAGGAGGAAGGAGGAGGACGAGGAGGAGGAGGACGAGGACGAGGAGGAGGACGAGGAGGAGGAGGAGGAGGAGGACGAGGAGGAGGAGGAGGAGTAGGAGGAGGAGGAGGAGGAAGAGGAGGAAGGAGGAGGACGAGGAGGAGGAGGAAGAGGAGGAAGGAGGAGGACGAGGAGGAGGACGAGGAGGAGGAGGGGGATAAAAACAAAAGTAAATGAAAATGCTGCACTGACTACAGAGAATAAACACCCATCCCATATACGTGTGAGAGAGACTCGATGCAACCACAGCCATCCTGGATTTGTCCGCAGGAACAGGGAACCAAACTGCCAGCTCCCCAGCAGACTCAAACCTTGGAAGCTGCCTAGAAGTAGATCCTGGGAGCCTAGTCTGGGAGAAGGAAACAGAGGCAATCAGAAGCCCCGCAAGGCGGGTCCCTTACAGCTGGTGGAAACAGTACTGACAGACAAAGGAGCACGCAGGGAGGTAGAGCGGAGAGAAGCATGCCAGGGGAAACGATTCAGCTACAGTACACCAGACACCCACATATACCAAGCTTCATTGCCGTGGTTCTGACTGTTTAATATTAATTTATTGTGGAGCTTAATTATTACAGGTAAGAAAAGCCTCAAGCATCTGAAAACAGAATGTTCCTAGACAAATGACTATTTTGGACAAAGACGATTCCAAGGCATCCTATATTTTCCTCTAACTCCACTTCCAATTCCTTTCTTCAAAGACAGATTAGAGCGCTGTATTAGAAATCCTGAAGAGCACAAACCCAAGTCGTGTGACATGAGAGAACCTATATTGTGAGTGGAGGAGTAATTAAATATGGGTGCAAGTATCCCTGTGGTAGGGTACAGAGACTTTTAGGTACATGCCCAGGAGTGGTATAACGGGGCTGCATGGCTCATATGGTAGATATTTTGTTAATTTTCTTGAGAAACCATCATGCTAATTTCCATAATGGTTTATTAGTTAACTCTCCCACTACCAGTGAATAAAGATGTTGTGTGTGGCATATAAACACGGCAGAATTTTAGTCAGTTGAAACGAAAAAAAAAAGTAAATTATGAAGTTTACAAGAAAATAAATGGATCCAGAAAGTGTCGTATTAACTGGAGTGACCCCAGCTTGGAAAGACCAATATCAAATGCTCTCTCCCATGTCAATCCCAAGTTTAAATGTTTGTGTGAGAGCATGCACTCGTGTGTGTGTGTGTGTGTGTGTGTGTGTGTGTGTGTGTGTTTGTCTCTGTGTGTGCGTTGTGTGTAGAGGGGTCTAGTCATCTACAAAAGAGAACATGGGAGGGAAATGGAGGGATCTTGAGGGGAGGCATGAGAGGGCATTATGACACAAATGGCAGGAACGAGGGTAGGTAACAAAGGGATGGAGAAGAGAAGGGAAAGAGAAGCAACAGAAACAAACTTCGTTTGGAAATGCCACTAATGAAACTTAATTTTTTGTATGCTAATTTTAAACATGTATCTATTTTAAATAGGCATTTCTTTTAAAGAAAATATTTGGAGACTTACCTCAAATGCCACAGGCTAGGGTACATTTCACTAAAGAGTCATGGTAACTGCATTGATGTGCTAAAAAAATAAATAAAGGGTTCGTATTTTTGAAAACTCTACAGAATTTACAAAAAATGCATCAACACTTACGGAAGAATAATGAAATCTGCAAAACGTGAGACACAATATGCTTAAGTTAGTCTGGGAGAGAGAATTGCAATCAAGTCCTGAGAGACCCGAGATGAAATCTCAAAATGATCCTCTTAGGCTAAGCGTCAGAGAAATGACAGACAGGAAGAATGTCAAGCAGTTGGGGGCTTTCCCAACCCAGGCAAAGAAACAGCCCAGAGGACACGGATCATTCCAGGGGTCCTCTGTCAGGGCTGGGCGGGTAAAATGATCTGCTCTGTAGTGTATCTCCAATCTTTAATGTCTCGTTGCTGTCAACCTGTACCAACTATCTATCTTGTACCAGGACAGTTCATCAAAGAAGTGTCATTCCTGGGGTGGGCAAATTGACCTCAGGATAAAATGAAAATTCCAAACATACGCCAACAGTCGAACAGGGGTGCTTTTCCCAAGGGCGCTGCTAAATGCACCTTGACGAGTTCCTGGGAACTTTCCCCAGGAGGTTGAAGAGGGAGTGAAAGACCGGAAGGGCAGAGTAGGGGCAAGATTACTTTGCTTTAAATGAAGACAGATAATATCTTGGAATTTTGATACAACATCGACAAAACTAATAATGAAGTGTTTCTAAGGCTAAAATCTGTTGGTAGATCAGAGCCCACCTGAGGATAAACTCAGAGCAGTTACATTCTCTAATTCTGTTTCATTGCTGTTGCCATTTTGAACACTTTTGTTTTGTTTCATACTCAAATGTACTCAAATAAATTAGTTTTACCATCCTATGTTTTCTTAATTAAAAAAAAACTGTCATATATACGTACTGTATTTACATTATTCTCCCCATTTCCCTCTTCTTTTGCCACATTCCCCACACCCTCTCAAATCTGTTGCCTCTTTTTCTTCACTTATTATTGTTACTTATAGAAACAAATAAATATATAAATGCAACCTGCTGAGTCCATTTAGTTTTGCTCATATGCATGTGCTCACTGAGTATGTCGTAACTCACCAGGAGGCTCATTCCTAGGCAGGACTGATTCTCCCACTCTCAATAGTCATCGGTTGCCTGTAGCTTTTTATCTGAGCATCTGTTACAAGACTTTTGTCTATAAAGGGGAAGCTGAACCCCTAAAATCTCAAGAGTATGATTGCATAAGTAAGATCTGAACAGTGACACCACCTATTGACCTGCCAACAGGAATGAGGGAAATCTCACAATCATACATCCATATGGTATGTATGCATGTATGCATGCATGCATGTATGTATGTATGTATGTATGTATGTGTTGAAGCAGAGGATCAGAAATTGAGGGTCATCTTTGGCTGAATAGCAAGATCCAGCCTGGGCTATATGAGATCCTGTGTTAAAAAAAAAAAAAAAGCTCATAAACACAAACAACAATATTTATAATGACTACTCCAGCCTAGTCCTTTTACTCGATAATTGTGACCTTAGGAAATTCTTAATCAAAAGTTGATGAAACGCATTCTTGGTTTATATAAAGGTAATCAGATGACACAGGTCATAGATACATGATATTCACTGCTGCTATAATAAAAGTAGGAAATAAATGCTAATTTTTATTTCATCTAATTATAGAAAACAGAGGTTTCTAAATTTGGCTCTTAACCTTGTTACTTGGAGAAATTTTGGAAACATACAAAGGTTGACTCCACAGAATCTCTGGGAATGGGACCCCGAGTGTGTATTTTAAAGTTTCCTCCCAAGGGATCTACCCTAGACAGGACAGCGCCAGGCATGAGAGAATGCTCCTGTGGGAACGCTGGCCACGAAGGCCAGTGAGACAGAGAACATGAAACTCTGGGGGTGAAATCTGCTTCCTGGGGAAGTATGGTCTTTATGTTATTTAGAGTGCATGCAGTGTAGACAGACTGAACAGAGCCAACAGGGCACTCCAATAAGAGCGCTGGTATGAGCTGAGTGCAAGCTACATCCTCCGGGAGATCAGGCAGCAAGTGGAAAATGAAGATCCAGACTCCCTGTTTTCCATGCATGATGAAGTTGGATTGGGACTCCACTATAGAAGAAGACTTGCCATTACAGACTCCAAAATACTAGGTGTCCTGAAAGGTCTTCTCCCATAACTCTGAGGTGAGGGCAAGTGTAATCTCTACTGCCCTCAGTGCTCTGTCTAGAAAAGGAGAGGGATTTCATTAAATAGCTCTCCTGCTCTAGCATAGACAGACAGACAGACACACACACACACACACACATACACGCACACTTTCCCACGTCCCACCTTGTAGAATGGGTCTTTGCATGGCACTTTTGCCTCCACTGTGGTTTCCATTAGAACTCCCTCCTCCTTTTTGCCCTGCAACATCACTCAGCAAGGCCAGGAGTCAGAATTGGCTCAGCCCCAGTCTCCACTGCACACTTCCTCTCTTGTATGTTCATCCTATTTGTAGCTATGTTAGGCTTACTGCATGACCCCTCTAATTCAGAAAATGAACAAGATTCCCTCATTCTTGTATCCATGCTGGTGATGAATTGGGGACTCTGTCTTGTGGAGTCCATTGGAGCTACTGAGATATTTCAATTGCCTAAATATATTAGTGAATATTGAAACAACTCATCTGCATAAACAAAGGGAAAACATATGCTTCTCTTCATAACTAGTACTGATCACAGATTTTCAGGCGCTTTATTGGTGGGTGCTCCTTAGAATCTAATTCCAATGCACAGTATAGAGCTATCTACTGGTAAGGGGAAGTAAAGAAAGGGGAGGAGAGGAGGGGTGAGAAGGAAAGAGAAGGGAAGGGAAGGGGCATCTAAAACCAGAAAAATAGCTGGTCTAAGGACCCAGATGTCTCATCCCTCAGACTCAAAAGCCTTGGGGACATCCTCAGTGGAGTTCTCGGCCCTCTTCTCAGTAGCAGCAAGAATCACAATTGCCAGTAAAAAGGCATGAAAGGATGGATGATATGGTTCTAAGTGATAAAGAACTCAGAGCTGAGAAACGGCCTATTCTTCAAAGTCACTGTGATTACATGAATTTTAATGCCAGAAATAGTCACCTGCTCCACTCATAGGATGAAGTGAACTCCTCCCCTCTGTATCCACCCAAAAACAACAGACACCAGGTTGCTTGACATGAATTCCATTGGAGAGACAACTGCATGATGTGCTGAGATGCAGAGGGGAGAGGGGCAGTTATTTTACAAAGAATGGCAATGCGCAGACAGAACACTGGAGCAGGAGTCTGGACTTGTCTTCCAGAGCTGGCCCTGGTCCCCTAGAGGTGAGTGAACTTGATGGTTGTGTCTTTCTTGTGCCTTAGTTTTCTCAAGCTAATGGATGAGTTATAAAGTCTCTAGGATTCCCTCCAGTTTGTAAATAGTGGTTGCATGAGGAGTCAGTCCTTTTCACATTTTTTATGCTTTCCACTGTTACTCATTCCACTCCACCCATACAGATACTTGTATACACATAGTGCATGCACACACAGGTGAATGTACACACACAGGCACATGCACACACAAGCATATGCACATATATACACATACATACACATGACACTTGCCTTCACACAGTAACATGCACATACAGGCACATGGACACAAACACATAAACACATAGGCACATGCCCAAACACATGTTTATGTACACATGGCACATGCATACAGAGTTACATGCACATACATAGAAATGTGCACACACATAAACACATGAACACACACAGGCACATGCACAAATAAATGCCCATGCACAAACACACACATATACACACACACACACACACTGACACATACAATTCTTGACAGTGCTCTATGGTGACAACTCCTCCCCTATCCATTAAGATAGTGTTATGGAAGTATGTTTTTAGTTATGTATAAATGGCATTTTGTATTGTCTACAGATGTTGGAATAATGTGGGGAATGTTTGATTGCTCCTGATTTGCATGTGCTATTAGTAGAACACCTGAGGAGTTCTGAATCAATAAAACACCTGAGCTCAGACGCTCAGGGTTTCACTGTCCAGTATGGCACTTGCTATGATGGTGGTTCCCTCTGTTGAGGTCTGGCAGGATTTGAGTCTGTGAAAATGCCTCCATGTATCTCTTGATGAGCCCACACAGTATCTAACAACTACAAAATGGGGACAACATTGCACAGAATTGGTGGCCTCAGAAGTGATTTGAAGACAATTTTCTTGGAATAAATGGTTTCCTGCTATGGAACAGCAATGAACTTCCAGATCGCATCAGGCCACTTCCTTCTCACTTTGGAAACTCTGGTAGCTTAAACTATGCACTGAGTATGCTTGCTAAAAATGGAGCTTAATTAAGCAGGAGAAATGTTCATGAAGGCAGAGTAGCTTCAGGATGCCCAAGACCACATTCTTGCAGTACATGAGACCTGAAAGAGATTCCGTAGTTTCTGTTTAGATCCTTTATGTTTCAAATGAGAGAAGCAGGGTTCTGATGCATCTCCTATCTGCCACAGATAGGTTCAGGGCTGATGGCTATGTATTCCAACTTCTGATTTTGCTTTCAGTCCAGATGAATCACCACTCCGTACTTCTTCCTCTCAGGAGTCTAACAAGCTGGTGCTGAGGGTTCTGATGTCATTGATATGAACTGGAGGTCTGTGTCAATCCTTGAGCAATGCTTTCCCTCAGGTGCAAGGTCAGGACAAACTGGAAAAGAATACATATGGCACAGCCCGGATAATCAAGTCTCCTTTCTAGTAAAACCTTGATCCTCAAGGACAAGCAAGAGGAGTATGGTATGAATTTTGAATCCTTGATTTCAGGCAGAATACTAGACACAGCCAATTCAGAAATGCTAGAAGGAGGCAAATCCTGTGCCTTTATGGGGTAGCCCATGACAGAAAAGACTCCTACCTTGCTCCAAATGCAATGGAAACTAGAACATTAGGTGCTGGTCCTGGCCTCCCACCTTGTCTGAGACAGGGTTGGTGGTTGTTCAGCCCTGTGTTTACCAGGCGAGCCAGCTGTCTGTAAGCTTCTGGGAATTATTTTCTTCTGCATCCCATCACAAGTTAAGCACACTGGGATTATTGACATGTGCTATCAGGTCCAGCTTCATGTGGGTTCTGGAGATTTGAACTCAAAACCTCATACTTGCACAGTAAATGCTTTACTCTAGTTACTTTAATTGTTAATTTGATACAACATAGAGTTATCTGAGAAGGGAGTTTCAGTTGAGACATTGCTCTGATCAAAATGGCCTGTGGCCATACCTGTAGAGAATTTCTTGTTAATTGATATAAAATGGCTCAGCCCACTGAGGGCAGGACCATTCCCTGGGCAAATGGTCTTGGGCAATATATAAAAGCTGGCTAAGCATCATCCTATGAATGAGCCAGTAAGAAGTAGTTCTCCATGGTTTCTACTTCAAGCCCTTGCTTGAATTCCTGCCTTGACTGTCTTCAATAATGGCATGTGACCTGGAAGTTTAAGCCACGTAAATCCTGTCCTCTTCTAACTTGCTTTCGATAAATGTGTTTTATCGCAGCCACAAAAAGAAAGCTAGAGTTCTGCTGAGCCATCTCCCTAGCCAGCCACCCCTTTATGATGTATCTCAGTTTGTTGCCTCTTTCATAGGTACAGAATATGTTGCACCTGCACCTGAGCAGAGGAACGCTTCCAGAGGGAAACACCTGAATGAGCACATGCCATACACATAGACACAGGTGCATTCCCTTTTAATTTAGCATCCTCAATTTGTGTATATATGACATCAGGCCATTATATGGTTGTATCTTTTCTCTTAGGCCACATGCATACTTATGATAATTTCTCAAGCTGTATGCACAAATCCATCAACCACTGTCTGCCTCTTACAGGTTTGTTCCACTTCTGCTTTTTACAAGGCAGATATCTCTCTACATATCATTCTTTCTCATTCAAAATTCATTCTTTCTCATTCCAATATGCCCCATATCCCTGAAAATATCCCCTTCTTCCTTTGTACTGTCAATTTAATCACACTATACAGGGGCATGTATACAGAAATTGTCAGAATAATATCTTAATACCATGCAAAATACCATGTGTTTGCAGAAGAATAACACACAGTTAAGACATCCCCTTGAGCCCTTAAACTGATTCTTCACCACCTTCCATTTCATGTCTTTGTCCTATTCATAGCAAAGTGCCTCACGAGAGTTGTTTATAGCCATACTCACTGCTTCTACTTCTCACACATTCTATTTCCCCCTCAAACACTTCCACTAGGCTATTGTCCTGAGTCTCTGATCCCCAGGGATCTCCTCTCTAAAGTCTAAAATAACTTTCTTCTTGCTATTTATTCTCCCACTGGTTATTTTATTATGTTCATCTAATTGAAATTCCAGCCAGTGTGTGACTTGATTGATCACACCATCCCCCTATTAATACTTGCTCCTCGTAGCCTGTAGGATGTGACCTTCACCTGACTTCCTCTGACCTCACTGCCTCCCTCGCAATCCCTTAGCTGCCTTCCATCTTTGCAGCATCCTTAAATGTTATGATGCTTGAAGGACCAGAAGCCTCTGTTATTGGTTCTCATTGACCGTTTCTCTTCAGTCTCTATGAGTATTTGCAACATTTGTGTGTATACATGTGTGCTCATGTGTGTACATGTGCAGGATTGGGATGGGGATCCCCCAATCCAACTCCAACCTGGAGTTATCTACTGGGATTATGCCTATTTGCCCTCTTCTCTTGACCAGCCAAATCACAGCTCCTGTCCAACCACACTGTTCCTGCAAGTCTGCACACCCTGTGGTAAATGACACCACCAACTACTTAATCATGAAGCCTAGTGCTCCTTATTCACTGCTCTTTTCCCTTCATAGCTCACATTTTATACTTCAGCCTATATGTCAAAATATGTCCAAAGGGACCAGGAAGATAAGTCAATCATAAAGTGATTGTCATAAAAACATGAGGACCTGTTTTCCATTCCCAGAAGTCATGTATTCAAAAAAAAAAAGTCAGCGCTGGGGAATTGAGCCAGACAGATCCTCAGGGTTCCCTGGCAACCAGCCTAACATACCTGGTAAGTTCCACACCAAGAAGAGATCCTGTCTCAAAAAAACAAAATGGATGACACCTGAGAAATAACACCCAAGGTTGACTTCATGCAGATGAACCCACACACACATGAACAAGCACACAAATATACATTCAAACAAATGTATATGTATTCTTTATTCAAAGTATATTCAGGATCTAGCCACTATTCCTAGCACAATCCTTATGAAAACTTTATTCTGGAGTGAAAGAATGGAGGAGTGACTGAATAAAATAACAGAACCAGACAGGTGGTGGTGGTACATGCCTTTAATCCTAGCACATGAGAAGCAGAGACAGGCTGATCTCTGAGTTTGTAGACCACTACAGAGGGAGTTCCAGAACAGCCTGGACTACACAGAGAAACTCTGTCTCAAAAGCAAAACAAAACAAAACAAGACCTACAGAGAGAATTTACTGTTTCGGGGTGAAAGTTTTCATCATTCCTGAGGTGATATGTCGGGTCAGCATATAGAGGGAGTTTATGGGATGTAAGCTCTTATACGTCCATTCTGGAACAGAGGTCACACGGCTTCCATAATTCATTTGGGGGTTTGGCTGAGGCCAAATTAAAAACTGAGTCCAGGCAGGTTTACCAAGAAATTTCTCAGAAATGTAAGCTCTCTGTACCGCTTTGTACCTCTCAACTATGGTATCCGACTTCTGGAAAGGAGTACCTTTCTTCCCTGACTTTCTGTTAAGACAGCATTATGAGATGTCTACCTGCAAATAAGCTGAAGTTGCAGGAAATGCATAACTTGAAAGAAGTTTGAAACACGTGCAAATTACATGAAGACATACATGTTATATGAAATGACAATTTTTAAATATTTGATATCATGCAAAAAGGAGCAGGAACAAAAAGTAAACTGAATGTTCCCTCACATTGTTCCAGCATGCTGACAAGGCATCCCAGGGATCTTTTCCAATGACGCTAAGTAACACTGAGATGGCAGTTAATGCACTCCGAATCCAGCTCATAAGTATTGTCTGTATGTTGACTCATTAAACCCTCAGAACAGACGTGTGAGGTAAGGGCACTGTTGTTCGTACTTTTTAGAAGAGAAACGGAAAACTACAACGTGCTGCAGCTTCCTCGGGTTTACAAAGTTACTGTATGGTGGGGCCAGGACTGCACTGGGTCACCTAGATACAGAATTGTTCTATTTTTCACTAGAACCCTAAAGCCTTCTTTAGTGAATGTTCTTAAGTGTGTGTTAGAAAGTAATACTTGGGAGAGCTGAGAAGGGTATGGGCATGCAGGACTGGGGGTGTAGAATTGAAAGCTGTGGCCATGTGAAGAATTCTGAGCATGTATTGGCTTCCAGCTCACAGGGAAGAAGTCATATGAAAATGAGGTACCGGAGAGCTTTATCTGCCAATAGTTCCAAGGGACTCTGGAAGTTCAAAAGAGGTAAGAAGCATCCTGGTACCTGGATTTAGTATTTCTAGCCTCTGGGAATTTGAAAGAATAAATTTCACTTTGTGGTAATTAGCAAATATATGGCCACTATTATAGCAATGCCAAGAAACTAATACAAATTTTCTCTTCCAATTCCTGGAACTGATGAAGTTTACTTGAATATTTTACAGCTATCTGTCTATGAGAGCTGCGTGGCAGTCAACAGGTTCTTGGGGCTTTGGGGAAAGGCAGATGAGGCGCACACACGCTCATGTACAGAGCTTTGGTACAGCTAACTGTTAACTAAATGACCTGAGTGGGTTTTCAGATCATTTCTCGTTCTACAGTATAAAAAAGGATATACAAATCTTTGATTCTACTGTCTCTTCCTCTAGTAAACAGAGCTTCCTACACTCTATGATCATTGCTTAATCACTCACCAGATTATGCTGTTATGTTTCTCTAAAGTTCAGTTAAGACAGCAATGTGATAAATGTTCTTCTAGATAATTTGGATATACGTTGTTTCTGACATAAATAAAATCCTGTGCACAATTTATGAAGTCACTTCAAAACACTATACATGAGTCAACAATGGCAAAGAAACGTCAGAAACAGGAAGCAAAGGGGTAAAGTTGCATCATTTATCCAGGTTGGTGTCTGGAAAGAGTACCCAGGCCACCCACATGGGAGATGCAACCTAGAGAAAGCAGTCCCTTCTCATTGAAAAATCCAGCTGGAGAGCAGATATGCTAAAGCAACTGGGACTCTTGGGGCAGAGTGTTGTTGAAGATGTGGGGAGAGCCCCATGGCGGGACAAATCACCTGAAACCCACTGAGTACTCTTCAAGTTCTTAGCTTTGTAGTGTGCAAGGAAAATGGCAAGACGATGAACACAACCACCTGACAAGATTAGAAGGACTAATTACTTCCCTCGCACAGCGCCAAGAATAATGTCTGTTCCTACCATCCAGAGTAGAAAACCTCCTAATTGATAGGCCACGAGGCAGAGGCCTCATGAGGATTAGTTTCTGCTACGGAGCAAAATTAGACCCAGATCTCTTTGATTCCACTTAATAAAAAATGAAAGCAAAATCACAAATTATTTAACTACTTTGGAATAATATATCCTCTACAATTGAAGCTCAAAAATACTTTTAGGAATTTCACGTAATGAGCATCACACAAAAGATAACATTCCAAATGTTCAGCATCCCATCCAAAAGTACCTGACACAACGCATAGTTAAATGTGTCCCACAATGAAGAGAAAATCGGTCAACAGAAAGTGACCAAGGTCTGACATGGAAAATACAAATAGCAGGGAGGTGATTAAAACAATTATTATAACTTTTCATATGTTCAAAGAATTAAAGATTGAAAATCTAGGTTTAACACATGGGAGATGTTTTGAAAGTCTCAAGCTGGGATTCTAGAGACAACAAGTACAATACCTGAAATTAGTTAGTTACATGAACTTAAACAACAGATTATGTACTTCACAGGAAAAGAATACATAATTTGGAAAGAGAACAATATATAGAAAACTGTCTGAAATGACACTAGATGTTCTGCTGTGTCTAAATGAGATAGGGTGGAATAGAAGAGATTAACTGAAACAGAAAAAGAAAAAAACAAGAGACAGATAGATTGATACATACATACATACATAATGATGATGATAGATAGATAGATAGATAGATAGATAGATAGATAGATAGATAGAAAGAAAAAGGGGTGGAATGCCCTAAGAGAGCAAAAGGCCAATCTTGCCCAATTGTCTTTAGTTCCATTTGCTGTTGGTGTGATAAAATATCCTGTCAAAGCAACGTAAGGGTAAAAGAGCTTATTTTAGCTCACGATGCCAAGGTACAGTCCATCATAGTAGGAAAGTCAAGGTGGCAAAGATGTGAAGCAGCTACTCATAGTACATCCAGAGTCAAGAGCAGAGAGTAATGAATTAATATGTATATGTTAGTGCTCTTCTTGCTTTCTCCACTGTTTTATAGCTCAGGCTTTTCTTAGGGAATGCTGACACCCACCATGGGCAGGTCTTCTACCTCAATTAAAGTAATCAGATAATTAATTCATCAAAGGTGTATAAACAGGCAATCTGACCAGAACAAGCCCTAACTGAGACTCTTCATAGATGATTCTAGATTGTGTCCAGTTGACAATTAAAACAAATCATCATATCAATCAAGTGGAAATATAGCCAACAGATCATCTTTACTACTAAGCTGTGACATCAGCTTCTGAGTTTTTCTATCTACTCACAGATTTGGGATTTGCAAGTTTCCATAACTATTCAAGCAAATATATTTAAAAAAAATATGGTTTTGTTTCTCTGATGTATCCTAAGTCAAGAAGAGCCTAACAAATACCCTGTTGTGAGAAGATACAGCTAAAATATGGAAAGAGCAAGGAGGCTCCCGTTCATGAGACATTGTTAGAGAGATCTGCATAAAAAAAGATAATTGCAGAGGAAACCAGTTGTTTTTTGTGTACTGATCAGAGTACAACCTAAGAAGCAACCACCTGACAACAGAGGAAGAAGCAATAGAAACAATGCAATATAACAATACCAGACTGTGTGTGGGACTGTAGACAGGGCAGATTCTGTCCCACAGATTAGCATCCACATTAACTGTGGGGCACTAAGCATTCACTCACAAGGGCCTTCCCTCAATAAATTCAATAACTTTAAAAATATAAAAACAAGCACCACTCACAAGTCACATTACCAATGCATATCATCCAGTAAAGCTGTACACATCAGAACAGGAAGATATTGCCTATAATGAGAAGCCAATCAAGCAAAACCAAACTATAACTAACACAGATGTTGAGTTTGTAAGAGGGACATTAAAACAGCTATTAGAACTGCATTCTATGTACTTAAAGAGTTAAGTAGAAATGCGGGAGGTATCAAAGCATGTAAATAAAAGTTTTAGAGATGTGAATTGTATTAGAAGAGGAAGAGGAAGATGAATAGAAGAAGGAAGAGGATGAGGAGGAAACATCAGCATGGGGCAACTCAAAAGGAAACGACCAAGAGCATCAAACTACAGCAAAGAGAGAAGGAGCCGAAAAGGAAAATTGAAGACATAATGTCCTTTTTTTTTTTTTGTAAATTTGAAGACAAGCATAAACAGACACTGAGGAATTGGAGGGGGCTGGACTAGGGGTAGCTTTGAACAAAACACATCATATGAGTATGTTATATTCTCAAAAATAAAAAAAATATATAAAAACTATGAAGAAAACAGCTATACTAAACTGCACACAGTCAAATGTTTCCAAATAAGGACTGAAAATAAAGTCTTAGAAGTAGGCAGAGAAAATGGAGTAACACTTCAGGAGCATACACCCAGAACAAAGATATCAATGACCACAGACGTTTGGAGATACGCTGTCTTTGCTGGATTCAGTAGCTGCCCGGTCTCTGCTCCACACCAGTGCGCTAGTAACCGTGTCTGCGGCGTTAACTGTTTCTCCTTGGCGGCCTTGGCAGATATACCTGTCATGGCACAATCCCTCTCCACAGGTAGGCTGGGCAAGGAAGGCCCTCACACTGACATGTTTTCTTCTGAGCAGATGACTTGTGTTCCACACACTTCCCCGTTGGGGGAAGCCTCACCTCAGGGACTTCCTGTCCACACCCCAAAAGAGGAAAGACCCACAAGGTTGCAGAGTTACAGCAAGCTGTGATTCTAAGATTCTGCCAGATTAGAGGCATCCCCCAGGGTACACAGGCCCTGCCATGACCCTCTAAGCTGCCTGACTGCTTAGTTAGAGCGTGGCTCTGCCTTTCAGCTGAATCTGGGGCAAGGACATCTCATGCAGGAGGACAAGTCTACACTTCCCATCTTCTCCTGGGAACTTAGTATGTGGACATGTCACCCGGCCAACACAGATGGTCACCCCCAAGTCCTGGGCTTCTGTGCTTTTATTTCCCCAGGCCTCCTATGCACTAAAAGCATCTCCTGCAGGACAAGCCTCTGCAGACTGAGTTAATAGTGGATAAATATTTTATGGAGCTTGCCTTTCTGGTTCCCTTCAGGAGGGGAGGTGGCCTCAGATAGCAAACAAAGCCTTTCTGCCTCTGCCCCACGTGGAAGGGGGAGGACAGACTCCTCAGGCCCTGTCACCGGGACACATCTCTGCCCTGTGCACCTCTTGTTAGGCAAGAGATGGTGCAGCTTGCCACATGCCACTCTGCCCTCTTCTTCCTGCAAGTGCAGGAAGATGCAAGTGGGGGAGACAATGGTAACCCTTAAGGAGTGAAGAGAAGAGAAATCCTCCAGCTTAGAACTTACTCTTCATGAAAATATCTTTGGAAAGTAAAGATGATGACATGAATACAAACAATGAAAAAGTTAAGGCGAAAAACAAAAGCAAAGATTTTTTTTTTTCAAACAAATAAGAATGAGGAACTCATGACCAGAGAAATCTTCGCAACAAGAAAAATGTAAAAAGAAAACTTAAGAAGGGAAATGTCACTAGATGAAAACATGAATACACACAAAGGAGCAAAGAAGACTGGACATGGTGGCAATGTGGATAAACGAGAGCTGTTTTTCCCGTGAACACAATCTCACTGAAAGATAATTGTTTAAACAAGTACATAAGTAAACAGAACACAAGTATGTGCAGATGGATAGATCCACATGTGTAAGAGAAACCGAAGGGAACAGTTAGATCTGTGTCTCTAAATGGTCGCAGCGGAAACCACACAGAGAGGGAGAAGAGACAATATTCAACAGGATGCTATCTGCAAAATTTCCAAAATGGATGAATAACGACTTACCTGAACATGGCCCTACTAGGGAAGCAACTCATTACCTAGAGAATGATTTTTTTTTCTTTAAAGTGATGAACTGTTAGAAGAAAAGGTCAACAAGTATTATATTGGGTAAAATTTTCCCATAACGAAATAAAATTGCCAATAAAATGAACGTCCAGGCTCCTTTACTGACTAAGCTGTCTCATTCGGAGCTTCTTCCCAGGCACTGTGGTGAATCTGCTTGCTCATATGCTGTGGGACGCCCTGGGAACACGGACTGGCATGCACCTTGTGGTGCGGGGTCTGTGTCTTCACCTTTCATACCCTCTAGTTTCGTGGAATCAGATTTCGGGAGGAATTTACTTCATCATAACTGACTGTCTTATTTAACCAATATGAGGACTCATGCCTTCCATCAAATACAAAGAAAGCAGGTATGGATTATATTTCATCCGTTCACTTTTTCTAATCTTCTCCTTGAAGCTATCCAACTAGGCTTTTAAAATATTTAGCTGTGTTTCTCTTAGTATTTACAACTTTAAAAAAAAAAAAAATCTTTCCACAAGTTGTGCAGTACTAAAAGCTGAGCTCTGAAAGAAAGCAATTTAAATGAATAATAAATATCTAAACTTTGAGAATTGAACATAGAGAGGAAAATGCTGTGCTGGAGATGTCCAACTATGTTACTGTTTATGTTTATCCACTGTGTAAGGCGTTGTATTGAATATTTTCCATATGTGTGTCACTCATTCCATCTATTTAAATCCATTTCATACACAATAAATAGGGAACTGGCAAGTTCTGATCCCTTAAGCAAGGTCATATAACAAATGGATGACAGAATCAGGATTTAAAGTGAAGCATACCTGACCCAGAAAAGTGTGATTTGAGTAACAAGAACATTTCCTTATGAATTCAGATACCTGAGTCCTTTGAGTCCTCATTTATATGGTCTGAGTAGCCGGACTCATATTTTAACTGCGTTGGCCTTCCTTCGCCAGTGATACAATGGACTTAAAGCTTGCTTTTAATGGTGAGATGACCAACACTATGAAAGAGTCGGTGCACCAAAAGAATTAACCTGGCACCTGGCATCTAAAAACAGCTAATAGATATTAGTTAATAGAATAATTGTTTCTGGCCCCAAATCCTCTTTTCTACCCAATAATATATATTGGCATCTAACCTGAGGTCATCCTAGTAATTAAACAAAACAAATAAAAGTCATTAATATAAAGTTTTTCCACCTAAGTTCTAAGTTCATACCAACTATACATTACTGACATCCGTTCTACCTGCCAGACTAAACCCCAGTTTCTTCCCACCCCACCACAAAAATGTTCCTTATCTTCTGTCTCAAGTTGAAGATGTCAGAAGTCTGTTTCACTGGCCTGAGACCCTGGGATCCTCCTCCATTTACCCCATAAGAGGCTCCTCCATTTACCCCACCCTTCCCATGCCCACTGCTACGTCTCGGTTCCAACGGCAGCCGTCTCTCCTCACGTTTGTATGAGTGTCTTTGAACATGCCTCCTGACCTCTCTTGACACAGTTCATTTTCTGCACTAACACCACAGCCTTTTCTAAAGCACACACATAATTCTATTTAAAATATTGCACGGCCATCAACATTTTCAGGCTCACCCAAATTGCTTTTTTTAAATTATTTATTGGTTTTTAAATGTTTTTGTACAGTGTATTTTAATCATATCCTTTCCCTTCTCTCAGCTCCCCCTAGAAGTCACCCATCTCCCTAATCACCTAACTCCAGGTTCTCTTTTTCTCTCTCTCTCTCTCTCTCTCTCTCTCTCTCTCTCTCTCTCTCAAAATCCAAATTTCTTGTTACACATATAAGGTTCTCTTGACCTGGCCTTGGCCTGCCCTTCCAGCCTCATCCCCAGAATTCCCCGTCTTCACTCACTCTATTCTATTCACGTCAAAGTGCTCCTCTCAGCTATTTTAGGTATGCATGACCTTGCTTCACTCTTGAGAGCATTTTCTGTTTCAGCTCTGGGCTCCAGATCTATTGTTCCCACTATCAGAACTGCCTCGGCTTTTCAACTAGCTAACTCCTCGCATTGACATACATTAGTCTGAAATGAGTGCTTGCTAAACACATACCTGCTTTCATAAACAAATGAAAACTTGTTATGAGAAATTCACAAAAGGTTAATATTGAGGGTGGGTATTTTAAGAACTACTTGAGTCTAAAGAAATAGGTGGTGGAGCTGAATAAGTTTGCTTCAAGGAAAATAGGCCAAAGCCAATGAGAGGATTTCTAAGAAGACTCTGACATAAATCACTGTGAGTCTATACCAGTCAGGGCCCTGGGCTCATACCCAAGTTCTAATAGAAAAGAGCCACCAATATTAAAGGGATTTAACTTTTTAAATAGAGAGCTCTGAGGTCAGTACCTTAAATAACTAAATAGAACTTTAAGAGCATCGTGAGAGAGATGGTGCTAGACACTCTGAAAGTTGGGTTTGGAGGATTATGTGGGGCATTAGTTGTCTAATTGGGCCTTGCTCCTCACAGTGTAAGCAATGACTTTGCAGAATTTTCATTAGATCTAGTAGTGGTACGAGTGGTAGAGTAGCTTATGGTAGGCCCAAACGCCACTGATGGCACTCAGAGTCCAACGCAGAGACATGACTTGCCTCAACTGGATGCCAGTGATTCCTGTAACCATTGATACATGGACAAAAAAGAATTTTAAAAGAAAACAAAAAAATAGTGGGAAACAGACCATCGACACAAAGAACAGGTGGAAACCTAAGCATTCCTGAACTTGTTAGGTGGAGCTGAAGGACTTTAGAATCCTATAGAAGGGTAGAGTCCACTCTATGCAGGGTTCATTTCTGCTCTTTAAGTTGGCATGGTTTAGGAAAAAGAGTCTACAGTGACTTTGAGGCTGAAGCAGGTTTAAGTTTTAGAGAGGGTTTAAAATAAAAATGTAAACAGTAAGGAATGTAATGAGAGACACTAAGGGAAGAACATGGCAGAATAGAGTCTGCTGCTCTCTCTCAGTGTGGGAAAGTGCTTGCCTACCATGCACAGATCCTGAGTTGGATCTTCTTCACCAAAAGGAAAAAAATAAAAAAAAATCAAAGGTTCAAACATTGGCTTGTCACAAGACAAAGAAGAAAAAATTCCCTTTAGGAAAATTATTGAAGTTCTGCATAAGACGAGAATTTTCACCATCTGGAAATCCATGATCTTAGTCACTGATTACCAACATGGAAATCATGGCCATGCTAAGTGAGGTAGAAAATAAGAAAATCCATTCTAGGATATGCTCTTGATGACTGAAAACATATTGCACAAACAAAATTGTAAAGTAAACACCATGGATGCATCTAAATATGTATATAAGAGTCTGTGTAAATGTGTGTGTATGCTTGTGCGTATGTTCTATGTATACGTATACCACGGTACTCGTGAGACATGTTTCTATGGAGACGAAAATGGTAGCTAACGTACTAAGCAAACGCTATGTGTTAGTACTGCGCTACGATCATTCCATGTGTTGGAAATTTTGACTCTCGAAGCATCCATCGCCATCTTCATTTGATCAATACAGTGTGGATAAACAACTTAACGTGGGCTACAGATCACGGGGAGCCAGGATCCAAGCCCAAGGATCAGGCAGTGAGGATTAAGCTTTCACTAGGATGCTTCATCTGAAGGGGACAGCCAGCTAGAGTAGTCCTCTTAGATCCTGTAAGTCCAGGAATCTTGCCCCCCCGCCCCCTGCCACTGCCCTTTGCATACTATGGGGCTCACGTCATGAGACCTGCATGGACCTCAATCATCATCCCTTTAAAATGGAGTTCATCTTGGGCTACTTGCCCAACACGCTTCAGAGATTCTGTTTGAGTATTTGTTCACTGCTCTGAGGTCTGCGACTGAAAGCTGTTATCACAATGGTAGCAAGAACGGTGTGAGTGGGTGAGCACCAGCCACCTGTGATCCCAGAACTTGAGAGATAGAAGCTGGAGGGTCTGGCGTTGAAAGTCAGATTACAGTTAGAAAAAGTGTCCAAGGCCAGCCTAGGCTACCTATAACCTTGTCTCAAAAAAGGAAAAAGAAAAGAGAAAAAAAAGTTTATATTCCTGAGAAATTAGCCTAAATGGCTTAATGGCTGTCAGCATCTAATGTGTTACAGTCTATTAGATTGATAAATCTTTTTTAAATGTACTTTACCTAAAAGCACATGATAAATATTGATAATACTTAATAGGAGGTAAGTAAGAAAAGCTTTACGAGCTAGAGTTTTCTTTTTGATCAACCTTTAATGTCTTACCTTAATTGTCCATCTCACTTCAACATTGTCCAATCATAAAGACTAAGTAGTATGTGGTACAGCCAGGTATGTAGTGGTCACCAGAGGCCTTCTCAACTTTCAGATACGTGCATATGCAGTTGGGGTTTGCTAATCTACAATATGCAGAGGTTGGACTTAGCCTTCTTACCAACTATGACATGGAAGAGTCTCCATTTATTAATGATAATACCAGGACTTAAGTTATACTTTATAGAAACTATTCTAAGTATAGAGTGGGTAACTAATCACCAGAAAAAGGTGTAAACATTTGTCATTAAGATAGGAATGGGCAGACGGGCAGTGGTGGTGCATGCCTTTAATCTCTGCACTCGGGAGGCAGAGGCAGGTGGATCTCTGTGCATTCGAGGACAGCCTTGTCTACAGAGTGAGTGAGTTCCAGAACAACCACAGTTACAACAGAGAAACTCTGTCTTAAAAAACCATATATATATATATATATATATATATATATATATATATATGTGTGTGTGTGTGTGTGTGTGTGTGTGTGTGTGTATACACATATATATGTGTATATATATATATATATATATATATATATATATATATATATATATATATATATTGGAATGGACACATTTAGGCAGAAAATTTAGAAGTGGTTCAGCCAAAGTAGGGGGAAAACAAAAGGAAGAGGGAGAAGTAGCAGGGCTGAATAGAAAGACCTGGGCGAGGTCATCCTGGATCACTGATGTTTTATGTCTCCATAAAGTAAGTCTGCAACAAATGTTTGTCAACTCAATAAAGTCCATATGCATTTTCTGGCTCACAAAACACTTCCCCAAGCCTTGTCTCAGATGCTCCACAAAAAATTTTGCTAAGTGGACAGAGCCAGAATTCTTTTCTTCCTTTTTTAAAATTAATTTTAATTGGCGCATTATATCTTAAAATTTTGTATATGCATTCGGGTACTGTGTATGTTTTGACCCAGCTATACCCCGAATCATGTTCAAATCAGGTGAGACATACCTATGTCCCGAAACACTGATGATGCTTTTCATGTTGACCATTCAAGATCAGCTTTTTGGACAGTATCTTCATCTACAAGCATCTGCTGGTGATAGCCTCCCAAAGCGTCTGGCTTCTTTTTACCATAATTTAATACCCATCGGCCAACCTTTGCCTATTCCTCCCTCCCTTCTTCTCCTCTACCTTCAGCTTCTAAGAGATTAACTTTATATATAACTTTATGACTACAAAGATTAACTTCGTAACTAAGAGCTTAATTATATTCTGCACACAAGTGAGATCATATGATGCTTGTGGCTATTTTTAACCCATTTTCCAGAACCCAGAAACTGAGTCTTGGAGCACTTTGAGTGATTTTTGCCAAGGTCACAAACCTAGTAAATAGCAATGCCGTGTCTCGTGCAGCAGCTCTGAACCCTAAACCCTGTGTTCTTTTCATGGCTTTACTTAAGCCTCGTAATTCTAAAATACAGTCCTAAAATAACACAAAAGCCTCAGCCAGCCTCCTTCTTTATTCCCTTGACCTCATTAAAGCTTTAAATGGAACTTGTCCTCGCAAACTTAGGGTGCAACATCAAATCCATCTGAGTTTCTAGGGCGCATAGCGACAGCTTGCTTTAATCTAATAATTGGCTGGAGTGGAACCACAGAGAGGACATTAAAAAAAAAAAAAAAAGGCAAATTGTTATTTTTCAGAACCAAGTCATTCCCTGCCTAAAAGGTTCAGAGCTTTTTCCCTTTCCAAGAAAATATTTATCCCTCTAAAAGATTTCTTCCCGTTAACAATATTTTTACAGCCTTTGTGATACTTTTACAGCATTTTAGATGCAACCTAAATACTATATATTTCGAGAATGGAACCATTACATTAAGAACACTGCATATGTTTAAAAGTGTCTTTTATGGGGTTTATTAAAAGAAGCCATAAATTTCTGAGAAAGGTTTAAGCCATATTACATTGATCTTCCTTCTAATTTAAACAAAATGTAAACTTTAAGTAAAACCTTGATGTGGAATGTAAACTCACTCATGTGCCCTGAGCTGACTCATTCGCATGTGCCACCTTTAAAATATTAAATCATCTATGAGGCACTCCATTTCTTTGAGTGTTTTTCAATCACAACAAATAGCTTTCTGGCGATTGCTAGTACCTGTTGAATTTCTTAGATTCATTCACAATGAAGAATGGATGGTACCAGCTGGCTACAGAGCAGGGTTGGAAAACCACAGGCTCTGCAGGCCAAAGGCAACTTGCAGACCCACTAAGCTTCTGAGATGCCCTCTCCAGAAACTGGTGCAGACACCGAAGGTAGGCATGGTGATTCCATCTCAGGAATGGAAGCACTGAGCATGGGAAAGAGCGAGGCTACTTTCCAAAGAGACACAGTAGGAACAAGTCAGCGCGAGAACCCAGGCAGCCTGGCTACAGATGGCAGAGGCTCCAGCTGTGGACTCTGATGCTATCTTGCCTTCCCTGTAGGATTATGTTGTGGATGAGATAGATGAGCTCATACCCATAATGCATCTATCACAGCTCTCGACAGATAGTACTCAGCAAGATGAGCAGGCATTGACATCATCATCGTTATTAGCCACTGCATGCTGAGGCTGATGGGTTTTTTTTTTCTTTAACCAAGACCATACCTTAAAAGGGCCATGGCAAATTGTGCTACAAACTATCCTTTGTGATATTATGAGCTAATAAGAAATATGTATTTGGTCACATTTACCTGGTCTTCTTTTGTAGTTCTTGACCCTAGAACTTCTGCATAGTGGGGGTGAGAGAGGAATCTTTTGTTCTTCATAAGAACCCCCTTAAAAACAGACCTACTGGAGTGTGAATGAGATGACTTGTGTCTAAAAATCCCCACACAGAAGGAAAGGGCCTGGTTGCCCAAGGAACCAACTGCACCACTAGAGTGGGGGTAACTTTCAGCCCCACCGAGAGAAACGATTGAGTTAATCACCAATACCAAATGATGCCTGTGCAGTAGAGCCCCTGAAAGCCCTAGCAAGGGATCTGAGGCTCTGGATTGATAAAAGCTCCCAAGAGAGAAGCACACTCAAAGCAGAGACAAGATAGCTGCCCTATGCAGGACCCTTTCCACCTTGCCACACACGCCTGTTTATTTGTGCCTTTGATGATACTGATGGTAGACACGATGAGAGTGGTCTCCACGGCGCCATTACTGCAACTTACTGAAACAGGGGCCTCCTAATAAACAGCCCAGGCAACAGAAGCACAGTGCCTTGGAAACGCTCCTGTGATTGGGTCAGGAAGTGGGGCCCCTTGCAACCTCTACATGTTGGTTCTCTGCTAACTTCAGGTAACTCGTGTCAGAACTGAGCTAAACCCTAGGATATCCTGTAATTGCATGCTGCTGTGGTAGATCAGGAAGGAAGACCAGGAGGCGTGTTCATGGTTGCAAACTCTTCCAGTCCTCAGCAGAGGGAACCACCGTCATGGCTAATGCCATACTCAAACGGTGGAACCCCAAGCATCTGAGCTCAGGTGTTTTTATTCATTCAGAACTCCCCAGGTGCAGATCATAAGCAATCAAACATCCCCCACAGAAATCCAACACATCCAGACAATACAAAATGCCACGGCCTAGGCATCCCTTTTTCCCATCAGTGCACAAAAACAATTATTTGAAACATGACCAAAAACAAACTTCCACGCAACATCCCATTGGTATCATGCTGTCAGTAGAGAACTGAGAAGGGGAGAGCCCGCATATTGATTGTAAGTGTTGTAAGAAAAAGAACGAGGCTTTCCTTTATCCTCCCAGGCCAAGCCCATGTAAAATGAACTTAGCATCAAATGCCTAGCTAGGAAGTAGAAGTTAAAAAATCAATTGACTCAACAATGTAGAAAGACGTTTGTAAGGATGAAACACTTTCTGATTGTGTTGATAAGAGCTCTGGTTCTTCTCAGTGCCGCTGTGCACCTCGTTAAAGTCCAAAGTAGGTTCTCATCTCTTGCCTAAGCACCTAGAGCAATCACTCCTTGACAATTCTGTGAAGTTGCATGTGAGTTGATGCTTCTACCTGGAGTGTATTGCTTTTCTCCACAAACTCCTACTCATTCTTTAATACAAAGGCCATATGTAATCTCAACTTCTCCTTCAAAACTCTGTTAGCGTTCAAAAGTACTATGTACAATGCTGCGTTACGTCTACGTTCATCCCGGCCTATCTCTCCCACTAGAGCTATGACTGTAAACAGCTGGAAGAAATGATCCAGGAATTATTCTTCTCTGTATCCTTTCCTGCAACACAAAACCAAGCCCAAAGGAAATTTTCTATGGAAATCGCAGGAAAGGAGCAATGAGATGACCTCTGTGCTTTTAGCCTATCGGTTTTACCTGGAAGTCTGGCCATGTCAGAATCAAAAAACTAGAAAGAAATCTCCCCCACAGCTATGCCTATGCTGAGAGCTCAGGGGGTCATGGTTAAAATCCGAACAACTTCATTTTGACTTTTCCTGAATCATAGAAAATAAAGCCATAGTCTCAACCCGAATCCTCACAAAGCCGCCCGTCTTCAAAGTCACCTGCTGCTACCTCTCAAGGTTCTGCATTTTCTATGCTCTCCTGCATCTCCATCTTAGCATCTTTAGAAGCTCAACCAGCTTCCACATACCTCCTCTGGCAGGCTGACAGAATTCAAACCATGCTTTCTTAGAGTCAGAGCAAAATGGGTTCTACCAGAAAGCCAATACAGAGAAAGTTTGGAACGCTTATGAAAAAAAACTTTTGATGAAGAAGTGATGGGCGCCCCTCACTGTCTCACAGCTCACGTCCACTACCCTCTTCTGGGTTTTGTATTTTGAGAAGGAAGCCATTTATGTACCAGTTTTCAGAAGGGATGGTAAGTGGTCGGCCTGAACGCAGACATTATCTCGCTTAACTCGCTATGTCACAGTGACATCTACTGGGGAACATTGTCACTTCAGGGTTTCCGTAACTTTAAAATTTCACTCCATTTATCTTCGTAGCAACCTCATGAGGTGGTTAATGCTATGATTTGCATTTACTACGTGATGATGCCCAGACTCAGAGCAAATCAGTAACTGGCCTGATGTCACGTAGCAAATGTAGGACAGAGCTGGGATTTGAACCCAGAACAAGATGACTTCAGAGTCTGCTCTTAGCTATTAATACTTGCTACCTCTTCTACTATCCGTCGTTTCCCCTGAAAATATACCCATTACACAGAATCTTACCTGCTGATTTTAAATCATATGTGTATGTATCTTTCCTCTCGATAAGTCCTGTTCTGGTCAGCAGAGTCTGTGCCCTTCGCTCCCTTATTTGTCATCCTAGTACCTAGCTCAACTTACTAAGAACAATAGATGCTCAAGAAATATCATAGAATAAATAGGGCATAAAAGAATAATCAGTAAGAGCCAGCATGTAAGGGATTGTAGATACAGTAAGCGGAGCAGGACCATGAGGAAAGAGTGGCTGCCCCCTCGGAACCATCAGCTTTCTCATAGACTTATCAGAAAGCATATGCATAAGATTATGGTTAACTACCTGGCAATCAAGGGGAGCATTAGAAGATCTTCACAGGTCCTAAGGTAGAGTCCACATTTCTTAGCTTGGAACAGAAGATTCCATAACATTTGGCTTCTGTTGACCTCACCCAGTTCTCCAGCACCACAGCGCCTAGCTGCAGAGATCCTGTGATTTTTTGTTTGTTTGTTTGTTTCTCCAAGCAACACTCTGTCTCTCACATCTTTAGGCTCTGGAATCACCTCTTATGGGAATCTCTTCTTTTGTTGCACACAGCCCTTCCCACCTTGCCTGAGGAATCTCCATTTATCTTTCAAGAATCGTGTTATCAGTTCCCACCTGCCAAGAACCTTCCAGAGAGATCCATCAACACTGAGAGTCTCAGCCTTGACCTAGCAGCACGGAGCGTGGAAGAGTACCAGAGGATATAGCTAATCCGTGGCCAAGACTGAAGCCCTGTTTGGCTGCTTACTAGATATGTGACCTATGCAAGTTACTTGATCCGAAAATGAGAAGTGGTATCTACTTGAAAATGGGAAGTAATACCCACTGCGTACTGTGGTAAACACGGCATGAGTGGCCAAAGCCAATATGTTTAGAACAGTGCACAGTAAAGGAAGGAACGTGTTGGCAGCAGTTTTCAGTGTTGTTTATATTTAGTCATCTCAGTTTCCATGGTCAGTCAACTGCTCAACCAGGGACTGGGGTTGGGGGGTGCAGCGGGAGAGATGGCAGAGCAATCAAAGGCACGTACTGCTCTTCTTCCAGAGAGTTCCAGTTTGGTTCCCAGAGACAAGTTTTGCCGTGGGTGTCCTCAGAGCCTAGTTATGTACCAGTTAGGAAACAATACATCTTTAGGGGAAAGAAGGAGGTGGCAAAATAAAGACAAACACACAGGCTGGGGATATGGCCCAGTAGGTGAAAGCGGGAACCACACAGCGGAAAGAAAGAACCAACTCCTACAAGTTGTCCAGACTTCTGTCATAACATGCCCCAGGCTCTTTCCTCCAGTCAGTACATATATAAGAAACACACACATATTTGGAACCCACTGCTTTTGTACAATTAATATCCACCAACAAAAATATATTGAGAGAAAGAAACATGCCCATTTATCAAATGTGGGGGTAACAGAGCCTGGAAACCGTTAGAGTGAGTCAGCTCTGAGTACCAGGTGCTGACGGTGGAGTACATTTTACCATAGCTTTGACTCTGCTCTGCACAAACTTCATCTTTGTGGCTCCATCCGCTCAGTCCCTTCCCAAATCCACCCTGCACTCGGACATCTTTTGAACATAATCACTTCCACGCATGGAAAGCACATTGAAGCCATTCTGGATGGCCGTTACAGAGGCAGAAACCACAGTGATATGATCTTTTTGGGGTCAGGGCTCAAAAGCTGGGAAGGGAGCCATTTCTGAGGGTACCATGTGAACAGCTTCAAAACAGTCTGCTCCCAATCATCTCCCAGGCCTTTCCTTCTCGGTGGCTGGAGATTCCAGCAGAACTATTCTTTGGCTGAAGTCATCCTATTCCCAGGAAGATCTCATTCAAGCTTCAGAGTTGCTGCTGCAGAAGACTGGCCTTGTGTGTGCATTTGAAATGGTCTGTTTCCCATGAAGATCAGAGACTTAGAGACTTAGACACTGTGCTGGATAATACTGCAGAGAAACAAAGTTGCTACTCTCAAGCACTGTCTTTGAATCATCGAGCTTTGTGGAAGTGACTTCTAAGCCCCTGGTTTTAAGAGCTTCATTAGAAAGGTGGGGTTATGTTGTTCAGAAGACCTAGGAAAGGCCTTGACAGTAGGAAAAGAGGTTCAGAGGAGATAATGCAATTCAAAAAGCAGAGTGCTATGGGCATAATGTCTCTGAAGTTAACTGCACAGCCCACACTGGCTACTTCAGAAGCTGTTGCTAAGTAGGAGTCCTTGGCATGACGGCTCAGACCTGTGTCAGATGGACATCTCCATCTCCAGAAAGGTAGGATCAAGAGGATATATAAAGAGAGATATACGATGGGAACCTATCAGTAAACTTGGGTCACACGATTATGGAGATCAAGACCTAAAAGATTCTACCTAGTCCTGCAGTCCGAAGACTCTAGAATGCTAGAAGCCTGTTCAATGCAAATATGAAAGCCTCGGATCTGAGAGAGGCAGTGACGAGACTCTCAGTCCGAAATCAAGGTCTTGAGATCCCAGGGAGATGCCAGCGCATATCCCAAGTCCACACAGCTGGAGAGCTGGGAGTTCTGATACCTGAAGCCAAGAAAGGACAGTGCCCCAGTGTCCTAAGGAAGGCACACACATTGTCCTCTGCCTATTTCTGTTCTCTTGGGGCCAGGGTCAATTGAACAGTGCTCACTACCACTGAGGACAGAGTCTCACCACCCAGTCTACTCAGAGTCACACACCAATCTCCCCAAGAAACACCCTCACAGATATACCCAGGGAATAGACAAGTGGACCGAAACTGGCTACCTCACACTCGTGCCTTACATCCACACTTGTTCTATTAACTTTCTTCTCATTTTCTTCTATCAGATCTCAGCGTCAGAGTAAAGAAACGAATAGTCTTCTACAAGACCCCGCAGCTGCCTGGCTACTCATTTGCTCAACTAGATAGACACTATCCTTACCCCTGCCCGGAACAGAGGAAGCGCTGGTGAGAGAGAAGCCAGAAGCACAACCCCTTCCGAGCTCACAGAAGCATGGGATTATAGATATGCACCACTCTGACTAGCCCAGACTAGAAATGACCACTTACTGGTTGCTGTTAAATGTTTGTAGTCTAGTACAGATTCACTATATTAAACAAAAAAGCTAAAATATTTTCATACAGAGATGCTGCCTCTGATATAAACGGCTATGTGCAGATGTGGTTTTTCTCCACAGACGTGGTGATTACTCTGCACTATGTGTGAAGAACATGATTTGGGCATGACTTTGGCCATTCCACGTGTGTACCAAAACACTAGCCTTTGAAATAAGTTGCATCTCAGCAGGATTGTGTTAATCTCCCTCAGTGAAAAAAAAAAATTACTGTTTTACAAAGTGTGACTCGATTGGCATGCGAGTGTGCTGTTTAATTAACCCTTTTAAATGTTGAGGGAGGGAACCGTCCTAACATTCAGACACCATTGGCAGTTTCTTAAAAATATATGTTCTTCCAGTGGGTGTGTGTGCTAGCTTTTTTGAAATTACTTTTTATGAACTCTCTTAGGCTATAAATATAGAAGCCTGATGATTGTTTTCAAATAAAGAGAAGCATGATAGTGTTTCCTTCATGTTCTGTGCATATTAGTTCCAAGATCCTGTGGCCAGTAATATCCCTTATTTGAATAGCAGACTTTTTTGCATATAACCTTATTCATATTCTCCTATACATTCCAAATCACTTCTAGATGGAATATACCATGCAACACAATGAAAATGCCAGGCAAATTGCTGATACACTGCAGTGGTTAGGTGATGATAGAAGAAAAACATCTAAACATGCTCAGTACAGATTTTTTTTAATCCAAGCATTTGTGAGCCTTGGTTGACTATATCTGTGACTGAAATGCTTTAAACCTGCAGATATGGAACTCACAGACACTGAGAGCTGGTTGCATATAAAAATTAAACCCCACTAAGCAACAATCTCTCTGGAGATACATGTAAAGAGGTAGAACACAAGAAAGTAAACTTAATGGGAGGGGGAAACAAAGAATCTTGGACAAATTCTGGCTAGAAGATAAGGAAGACCTGAATAGTGGCTCACTGTAGATGGAACAGAAAGAGGTCTTTTTTCCATGAAGTAAAATAATTAGGAATGGAAGAAAGAAAGGGAGGAAGTGAGAAGAAGGAAGGAGAGAAATCAGGCAGGCAGGCAGGCAGGCAGGAAGGCAAGGAGGCAGGGAGGCAAGAAGGCAGGCAGGCAGGCAGGCAGGCAGGCAGGGAGGCAGGAAGGAAGGAAGGAAGGAAGGAAGGAAGGAAGGAAGGAAGGAAGGAAGGAAGGAAGGAAGGAAGGAAGGAAGGAAGGATGAAGAGAGAGTGAAGGGAGAAGGAAGAAGAAGGAGGAGGAGGAGGAGGAGGAGGAGGAGGAGGAGGAGGAGGAGGAGGAGGAGGAGGAGGAGGAGGAGGAGGAGGAGGAGAAGAAGAAGAAGAAGAAGAAGAAGAAGAAGAAGAAGAAGAAGAAGAAGAAGAAGAAGAAGAAGAAGAAGAAGAAGAAAAAGAAGAAGTAGTAAAGGAGGGAAAGATCATTTGTCCATCAAATCTGAGAGCTTAAGTGTATGAGTAATCAACCCAACTGCCCAACTGATGTTAAGGGGAAGAGAAACTGTCCTGTATAAATGATACGGTCATATTTTTAAAGGGAGAAAAGATATTCGAGTCCCCAGGAGAACTAGTAACCAGCGGCCCTAAAGATTGGTGTGCTTGCTCTAAATGAGCTCCCTTTAGGGGCCCCATACTTCTCATCCTTGTGATTCTGACAAGTTGCAGATCTGCAGAAGAGAGGATCTCAGTGGCCACCCTCGACTCAGGTTCAAATGGGAATTAATGACTACAACCAAGCTGTGTAGCTGGGCATGAGGCTGGAAAGCAAACTCAGCAACACCCACATTCTTACATGTTGGCAGCATTTTGAAGAACCAGGGATGCATTGGGGAACGAGCCGCAGGATGCCACTGTATGGGCAAAGCCTCCTGCCAGCCAGTTGGCGCCTATTACACGAAGCCCTGAAAAGGGGCTTCTGAAGCTCAGAGAGGAATCAAATGATCAGGAAGCTGTAGACTGATTTCCACAGGAAACTTCATCACGAAGTCCTAAACTGATTTCTGTTCATCACATACCAGCCTGTAGGGGGCACTAGCTTTCGGGCATGGGGCTTGGGGCTGGAGAAAAGGAGGGAGGGAAGAAGGCAGGGATGGAGAGTGGAGAGGAGTACTTTACCAACTCTGAGGGGAGGGAACTAAATGCTAAGCAATGTTGAATAACACTTAGGAGTAACAAAAAGTACAAACCATGTCTACATTGATGAGAATTAATTAGCATGGGACCTGGTACAGTAGATGGATGTTTGTTACCCAGATCTAATTTGGTGGCTTTATGGACTTTATGGCTTTATGTCCAAATATGGACATGGTAAAAGCAGGCGTTTTGGCTTTAGGGTCAGGCAGCCTGGATTCTGGTACATCAGTCTGTGTGACACTGGACAAAGGAAGGCTTGTAGCTGAGAATATGAACTGTACATTGATAAAGCATTGTAAGGACTCACTAAAATAGTCAAGTGCTTCCTTTGACAGCTAACCAGGTTGCTAGAGAGATGCTCAGTGGTTAAGAGCACTTGTTGCTCTGACAGAAGAACTAAGTTGGTACCCAGCACTCACATTGGGTGGCTCACCGCTGCCTGTATTCCAGAACTCCAGCTCCCAGGGGATCCAGTGTCCTTGTCTGGCCTCCAGATACTCTTATGCATGTACTCATACATATACACATAATCAAAAATAAAATTAAATAAGAACCATAATGAGAAGAGTGAGCATGTCCCATCGAAATATAACATATAATTTTGAGAGCTGCCTCTTCAAAAATACTTTCTATATAAGTATTCAGTAAGTGTTCGGGACACCTTAAGAATTCACGCTTTCAATATTTGCATTGGTCGCACTAGAAAGTTTACTTTGTTAACAAGGTCTTAAAAAGTAATTCTTGTAAGTGTAATGACTAGTTAGATGTTTTGGGTCTTTTTAGAATCATGTGTCTTACAATTCAGTGAGACTATTCGTTAACCGCTGCTGCTGTCACCACCTGGTGGCCACATTCTACATAATATTTCCTGGTAATGAGTGTATAGACTGAAAGCCTAAACATGGCTAAGAGGTCCACACAGTGTGTCTACTGGAAGGGGTTCATGCAGTAGCCTTCATCACGTGCTTTCCTAACCAAATACTTGGTGATACTTTGGTGCATACTGAAGATTCCTGAAGCAGTAAGTTAGATTTTTGAAGATCATCATTTGTCAACCTTTAAATGCCATTGATGCCAAAATGGTTCTCCATTGGCGTCCCTGGTACAGCCAGAATGCTAATACTATGGCATTCCTCAAAAGGTAAAACCAAACTGGGCCGTGACACCAAAGGTACAAGCAAGATCGGAAAGATGAGATAGACAGCACTGCACTAAAATGCACAAGCCCTGTGTCCAGGAGGACACAAGTCAGAGCATGAAGAACTCACAGAGTCGGGTAACATTTGCTGATCGTATATTCGAAAAGGGGCTTGTGTCTGAAATACACAAAGGACTGTTATGATTCAATAAGAAAATGATAAATAACTCAATTTAAAAATTGTCATGATACCTACATAGCTGTTTCTCTAAAGCAAATATTCAAGCAGTCAATAAACATATGAAAACTATGCTCAGCATCTGAGCAACACAAATGCCAATCAGAAAGAGATGCTACTGCATGCACAGGAGTATGGCTGAGAGGATGTGGGGACCTGGGTCAATAGTTACCGTAGAAGTGTACAGTGGGACTGCCTCGCTCGAAAACCACTGGTAGCTCATCAAAGGTTACTCCAAAGGTCATCATAAGACCAAGTTACATTTCTAAGAGAAGTGAAATATAAACTTACATCCAAAATGATACATGATTATTCATTCAAATACTATCCCTAATAGGCAAAGATTGGAAGCCCACAAGCCCAGTCACTTACCTATACAACGAACTGTTATCAATCAGTAAAAGAACAAGGAGCCCACGCTTGCAACACGGCTGAATCCTGAAGGTACTCCGCAAAGCAGAAAATGTCCATCACAATCGTGAGTATTATGGTATTATATGAATATAGGGACACTCAGAATAGGCACAACCATAGAAATAGAAAGTGGGTTCATATTTGCCTGAGCCTGGAGGGTGGGATGAGGCTAGGAGAAGATGGAGAAGGACTGTGGGCTGTCTGGTAGATGAAAATGTTCTAAAGTTGATCGTGGCGATGGTCACACGTCACAGCACATATGTCATCCTACTGAAATATACTATTCAGTACATAAGCGAGTGGCACTTAATGGATATTTCTAAAAGCTGTTTTTAAAAAACACCATAGTACATTTGAATGTGAGAGAGGAGGGTTTTCTATCCTGAAAATAAACTCACGTTCAACAAAAAAAAATTCAGAACTCAAATTTTTAATCCAGCACAGGAGGTTTGATTTTTTTTTTATACAGGAAAAGATCTTTCATAAACTGACTTGGACCGTGGGCAACATTTTCCTCTAGTTTAATTTTCCCATGGAAGAAGAGTCTCTTCTACTGATTTTGGTGTACTTCGCCAAAATAGAGAAATAATACAATGTCATGTTGAATCTAACAAGATGCTGTCTAGCTATCCAGAGCAGATTCCACCTCAACAAACCATTCATATTGGTATTAGAATTATTTGTATGATATCTCTATCTATCTATCTATCTATCTATCTATCTATCTATCTATCTATCTATCTATCTACCCCCCACACACATCTATGCATTCACATTTGAGTATTAAGTTGTAACATGAAATATTCTAGAAACCTCATCTACAGAAGCCAAGCAGGCCCTGGCCAGGCTGGCATACACACCTATTTAGTTTGGAGTTCATGGATCCTTGAAAACATTACCTCTGGGCCTTTAAAGGCTCTCTGAAACAAATCCCAGCATCTGAATTAGAAGGCACTTTCCGCACAACTCAGTCTCCTAGACCTTCCAGCGTGAATTAAAGCAGCCCAATCTTTCATTCCTATCTGACTCGGCTACAGTCACAGAGATGCCGCACAGAGGATGAAAGAGCTGCCTTTCATGACCTTCCTCATTTCTCTGAACAAAGCCGAGTGTCAAAATCTTTGAAAAGCACATATTATAGTAAAGAACAAGATTCAAAAAAAAAAAAAAAAAACTGTTTGGAAGCATTCATGGCAGAGAGAAATAATTTTCTCTCTTCCGTCTCCAAATAAAAAACAACCTTATGATGTGTTCGATGGAAACGTTTAAATATTGAACCAGTGCCAAAAAGTGATGTGTAAGCCTCAATAAATTTCATGAAATTTAAAAATGGTATTATTGTCCCATCTGACAGTGTCTTTCAGGACTTGGAGCTGTGTGGCCCAGATTAGGGGCCTTCTGATGAAAAGCAAATGTGTAGCACGCTTGACTTACAAATGCTGTGCCACAGAATGTACTTGAAAGATGCACATTCGGTGACTCTACTTGCAATTGCTAGTTACTGGTATCAGTTCTGCCTCCTACACAGAGCAACGGGTCTTCTCTTTGAGTAGCAGAAGTTGGTAGTTACAGCCTGAAGTTTGTTTCCAGAAAGAATCGGGGTGAGCGTGGGGGTAACACACAGGCATGAATGCATCTTGGAAAGGCAACATGGAACTGTCCTCTTGGTAGAGGTCCACATTTGATTTTTAAGAAGACAGAGAGCTGATGCTCTGTGAGATGGGTGTAATATTCACATGTGTCATATGAAGTTCACAGGTCACTTTGTTCTATAGATTCTATCACATACAGTTAAGTGCCCAGCAAAAGGTTTTTCTTTTGTTTTGTTTTTTTCTACACTCTACCCATCTCATAAAGCCAGGGACGTTAGAGAAAAGGGTCTATTCGTGGTTTCCTATGTTTCATGTCTTTACCTGAAACATTTTGTGTAAATAGCATCCTTTTTCCTATCACCTGAGATGGCTGCAAAGCACTGGAGAAGAAAGAGAAGGAAATGAGAGATGGTTAGAGGGAGGGAGGGAGCCAGGAGAGTTCCTTGTTCATTCTCAGCTGCTCTGGAGCTCAGAGCAAGCACAAGATTGATGACACTCCCTGGGTGTATGGGAAGATCTCCTTGTGAAAGGCTCCTCAGGAGGCCTGATAGACTTGCCATCTCTTAATAAACATTGCTGATGTGTTGGGAGGAGAGAGCCAGGGCAGAAGGGCATGGCCAAGAAGCGTTCTCTCTTGACAATTTATTTAGTGTGTCTTGCTCACGCTACCTCAGAGCTGCAGTCCTGATTCCCCCACTAGGGATCCACTAGAAGGTCTCATGACTCTTGGGGGACTAGAGAGAGACAATGCAGGGATCCTGACCTTTCTTCCTGTGAGACCATCCTAATTTCCCAAATTCTTTTTGCATCTGCATTCAGAGTATCCTGGAAGAAACAGAGAAGCCCAGATAGTGCAGAGCTTTCATCCTCCAAGCATGCAGGTCTTGCAAGCTGTTGCTTTCTTTTCTCCTAGTTCAGAGCAATGAAGACAAAGTGTCTCACCAGCTTTCATAAAGTCACCCTGCAGAGGGAATAACCAACCCCAGGGGAGAGTTCGCTGGGGTTCTTCACATCTTGCACCTCTCTATCCAGGGCTTGCTTCCTTTTCTTTCTATCTGGTAAATCGCTTCTGAATACAACATTCTGTGCAGAGAGATCCTTTCCATGGCCTGTCCATGCTTTCCATTACTCTGTACAGAGCACAGGGAGAATGTTTGAATTTCTCCTCCATGAAACCCATCTGCTTCTCTCTGTGGAACCCACCTTGGGAGCCAGCACCAACACACTGACCACGCATACTAGACACTGAGCGAGTGTGTGCATGTGTGGATGAATTCCACACTCATCCTTTGCCCTTCCCACCTTGACACCAACTTCATTTTAAATAAATAAACTTAACATCCCAATATTCACTAGGATGCTTAATTCTTCTTCTCAAGGGATAATTGGCCTTCATACATCTACAGCAAAATTTCTTGGAAGACAAAGACTTGAAGTCCACAGAGTGACATCGAGCCTTTGTGGGAAATGGGAGTCCCTGCTGGTGTGTTGCCCACAAAAATAATAAAGACAATGATGAAGATACTCAGGGACATCTCTAAAACTGCAGGTGTTTTTCACTGTGATAAGCCAACCCTACAGCTACCTTGGGCAGCACAAGACAGAGTTTAGCCATCAAAATAACAAAAACTCGAAAGACACAAATAGAGCCCCAGCCCAGGTTGTGCTTGGGCCCTGCAGCTGTGTCTCTTCCTCACTGAAGCTGGCATCTCTAGGCTCTGTTTCCCCATAGAAAACTGCTCTTCAGATATTTTCAAGCCTTTTATGTGTAACATGTGTGTGTGGCCAAAGAACGATCTTACATTCTCATCTTGAAATAATTGAGATTAATAAATTACAATAGCGTAGCAACACAAGCTTCATTCCCATGGGAACAGTGTGATGTTTATATTCCAGCAAGTCAGCCTCGGCCTGAACTCAGAAGCTCAGCCCCTCCTGCCCCCCACCCCCGAGGAAGTTTACAGAAAGCTGGGGCTGAGAGTTGGGGGGGTAGAAATGGGGATGGAGTTTACTCTTGGAACACTCTTCTGGAATCCTCTTTTGTTCTCTGAAACAGCCCTAGAACAACTGTGTCTTTATCATCCCTCAGTGCCTCTCAACTTCAGATCCCACTCTAGCGAAGAACACAAGAGGAAACTCTGTACCTTCCTTAGCCTTCCACCATTCAAGAAGAGAGGACTGCAGAGAATCTGAGAGAATCTGTGGGACAATTGTGGGAGATCTGTGGGAGTTTCTGCAGGAAGCCTCCCGCAGCCATTTTCACAGTAACTAAGGCATACTCTGAGGACATCAAAACTGTTACCCAGACTCCAGGGTAAGCCTTCCTCTGGCCTATTCTCCATCCAGTGGTCCTGCATCATGGGTCATGCTCTGCCTCATGGACTGGGGAGTGGATATTCATTCTGATGCATTCCTTCCATCCCTTCACACACTGATCAGAGTTCCAGGAGGAATACGTGGGATGGGCCACAGCTTGTGAATTTGGCTACAAAACAGAGCAGACTTGTGGTTCGACACATAGGGGAATCTCAGTAACATAGACTTTAGCTTTACTTTCTTGAAGTTCTTGTTCCCTTTCCCAACCAGGTCATGTGGGGACTGGAGAAAAGAGTGTGGGGACAAGCCATTACTTCCACACTAGTGCATGTGGGCTAGCATATTTGTTCCAATCCCTCCTTATTCCAAACCAGAAAGAAAACAAAACAAAATCTCACCCTGGGTTTTCAAGACAGCTCTGTCAGTCAGAATCCAGGTGTAAGTCACAGGCAACCTTCAGCGCATCTTACCTAAAGGATTCCACTGCCACGTGTCACAAGTTTGGGGGCAAGAACTATGGCCCTCCTATCTTTCTGCTCTGCCATTCTTCCTGTGAGGTTTAGTCTTGATGATCTCAGGATGGCAGCTGCACCTTCAAAGGACCTGCCTACTTTCCAGACCGAAAGACAAAATAGCAGAAGGTGCTGAGACAGGAATTTATGCTTAATCCTGGCCTAAGGGAAGAACAAAGGAGTTGCCTGTGTTCAGTGTGGTGTAACTCCCCCAAAGGCCAGGGGGAAAGGTAGGTGTTTTCATTTGCTCTTTTTTTTTTTAAAAAAAAATTTTCTTCTGTTTTCAGGAACTAGATATAGGACCACACAGAAGCAAAGCATTCTGGATTTGTTTTGAAAATGGACTCCAAAGTGAGAAGGTCAAAGGTCAATCCTAACGCACAGCTTTTTGTAATCTCTGCAGTAGCTGAATAGCTTGTGAATAGGATGCTTGCCTCCTGGTCAAATCTGGGACACTTCCATGGAATTCATTACACTACCAACTTACCAATAGCATCACCTGCTACTCTCAAATGCATTTTAGGCCAGAGGATAAATTATGCGGGTCCTGGGTGATGCAGGATTCTTACAGATTCACAGAGCTGGTTTCCAAATCTGCTGTTTCCTAAGCTTCTAGACTGTGAGGATCCTAAACATCCCTGGAAAGGCTCTGCCAGACTGCTTCTGAGCAAAAGCATGTAGCTAGTTAGTAAGGTCACTTTGAAGTACCGATTCAGCTATATAAGGACGAAAGAACTAAAAGAAGCAACAGCCCCGGGGTGGCCAAACTGCTTTCTCAGAAGCATAGTTCCAGGTAACCAGAAGCCTGTTCTCACATACAGATTAACAAGTTCAACGAAATCAAGGGAGAGAAAACAGGTGGAGGATGACAACACCGATCCTCAGATGGTTGGGCTGTCCCTTGTTTTGTAGTCCTCAAACACTGAGGGATTATGTACAGGGCATGTCAGCAAATGGGCTGGCAAACATCGTGCTTGTCACGGATTCTCACACGTCTTAGTTGAGCCTTGTCAGTGTAGCATACTTTCAGCAATTAAAATCATCAGTTGTTCTATTTCCCTGCAACTTTTGGGTGGGGGGGAGGGAACTGATGGGATTCTAAATATACACATGGGGAAATGTCCTCTATGTGAAAATCAGAAGTTGGGTTAAAAATGGATCCTTTTGGATAAGTGTCCCTACTACATTTGGCATCTCTCCCAGAATATGAAGAAAAACAGAAGAAGAAAAGAGGAAAGAAGCAAATCTGGTCCACACTCCATAAGGATAAAAATTTCCTGAAGATAGGGTATGTTGGACAAATGTTGTATTTCCTTTAAACTTACTTTATAACACATATTCAATGAAAAATTTGAGCCACATATGATAGCTCATGCCTTAGGACTCCAGTGTCAAAAAGCTGAAGCAGGAGAATCATGAGTTCAAGGTCAGCCCGGGCCATAGAGTTAGACCTCCTCTGAACTAAAGGATACCTTTTAAGTTTTAAAGGATTTCCTTTAATTGGGATGGTTCATTGGATCCCTTTTCAATACCCTCATTTGTGTACTTTCAGATTTGATTATCTTGTTCAGTTCATATTTCTCCATGTTCATGGGATATCATAAATGTGCCTTGTTGAAATCAGCTACATCTACCTCATTTCCCTAACATGGACCTCTAGCCAGACTTTCAAAGTGATAAATGGGGCTGGTACCTGGTGTGACTTCTTTGTGAACCCAGTATCACTTGGGTTCAATCACTTCAAGATTTCCTCAAACTCTGTGTGGATTATCTTACTGCTTCAGGATTTCTAAACTTTGGTTTCTTTTCTTCTCTTTTCCTTTTTTGGGAACCAAAATAGCATTTGCCCATGTAGGCTTCTCACACTTTTCTGATTTGCTGTGATTCTGCAAAGATCACACATTTCAATGAAAGTTGCCACATATTAAATTCTTGCTAAATGTCAATCAGTGAGATGAGAGCTCTCTCATATACTATCATCCTTATAAAAAGGAGGCATGTGACCATCAAATGCTACTTTTTCAGACTGTCAATGAATGTTACAGAATTGCTGCTTCCCTACAAAATGCAGATATCCCCAAGTTCTCCTACCTGCCACGCAGCCTTCAGCGTATAGCATCCTAAGGACCATTGTTCAAGCCCTATTCTCGCTGATTTAGAAACCCTTGACTTTCTGGAGAGCTTCCAAGGATGTTTACTGAATCCCATTGTCAGTTATCACAAAGAGCAGCTTTTCTGAGCTTTCTTAAACCCCTTCACCAGGCCATATCATCATTCCACTTCTCCAGTCAGGGTTTGATCAGCTCTCCGAACAGTGCTGATGCTCAGCAGGGGTAAAACAATCTGGCCCCATTGCTGGAAGATTGCACAGCACAGAATCTTTGTTTGCTTCCGCATTCTTATGGCTATGCACACCCAAAGAGTTCAGAAGAGTATTAAGCGAGGGGAGGGACCAATAGTCAAGGTCTTTTATTTTGATTCCTCGGCCCAGGATTGAAACTTATCAGATTCTATTCTTCAGGAAGCCAGAGGCATGAAGTACCTCCATGTCCCCCACTTGGCCTATTGGACATACCAAAACCCTTGTTAAGAAAGATGGGAGAAGGTGAGAAGAGATTGGTGAAATGACTGAAAAGATGATTGCTACAAAATCTGGGGGAGGAGGGGCAGCCATCTGAGCTGAACATTGGCTTCATAGAGAATTCCATTTTTAAAAAATACATTTTTCATAATTTTAATCATGTTTAATCTTTATGTTCAGTGGAGCAAGCTTCTGAGCTTTTGGGATGATTTTCATTTCTAGAAGTGAGCAAAAGTTGTATCTGACAATTAAGGTGAGTGATGTGCTTCTGGGTCAAAACACAGATGTGACAATATTGCGATGACACTGATGTCTCCTCTACCGGGGACAGAGCTGTGAAGCACATCCCCAAAGAGGAATTTACAAAGATCTTAGAGCATTTTCCATGTGAGGACGGTGATGCGGGGCACTTGGGGAGGAAGCATAGGCCTGGGATGGAAACACAGCCTTTTCGGGTTAGCTCCGGAGCTAAAGGTACACTCTGCTTCTTTGGAGAGCACTTGGGGTGTTTTATTTGACTGGTATCATTGTTCATGTCGATGCTTCAGTTGTAATAAGTGAGTAGAGTCTGCTTGGAAAGAAGTATGTGGGCTATCATGCTCAGCTAGGGGCTTATGGTGGGGTTCTTTATGCTTCTACTCTCTCTATTGCAGAGGGCAAAGCCCAAGATTTTTGAAAGCTAGCTTCCAGCTTCAAGGTGGGTTTTTTGAAACAAAGGTGCTGTAGAGCATGGAGACCCCAGATTTGATGCTTCTGGGTGCTAACATGCATGAGAGTCAAGGAATTCTGAGCATTCAGGAAACAAAGATTTCACACTGGTAAGATATGACTGTCTGAACTCCAAACATTCATCAGTGGTGGCTCACTCTCTTTGGAGAGATCTAATAAAATGGAGACTTGTTCACGTGACTTCATCAAGTCAATTGGTAGGAAGTTCCAGATTTAGTTCACATACTAACAAAACCCAGAGTCAAAGCCCCCCCCCCGTGTGTGTGTGTGTGTGTGTGTGTGTGTTTGTGTGTGTGTGTGTCTGTGTGTGTGTGTCCTTAGCATTGACCCCAGAGTGTGCATATAATGGGAAAGCTCTACATCACAGAGTCATAAAGTGTATTTTCATGCACATACAAATACTCACACTCATACACTAATGTACATAACACACAGAGGAAGGGAAAATGGACACATATATCCAGTCTAGATATGGTACCTTGACACAATAAAATAATAAGAATGATAAAGTATATAGAGCCATAATTTCTCATGGTTATAGCCTTTAATAGAGAAACTTTGTCAGTACCTAAGTATACTTATTAAAACTAATTTAAATAATAGTAGCAGTGTTAATTAAAACATCAAGTACTAGACTAAATAATATAGCCAATACAACTGTCACTGTTATATTAGTTTATAATAAAATCAGTATCATAGATTCACATTCAGGAATCAATTTTGACAGCTATAAATATCATTATTGAAGCTTATAGATCTACAAGTAAAATCTATTGAATTCAAAACGATGTGCAAGCAGTTTAGGTTTCTCAGTACACCATCTGGCATCTGAGAATGGACCAGGCTGTGTAGAGACTGTTCTTAGACACTAGAGGGAGGGAGGGAGGGCAGAAGGGAGGGGAGAGAGAAAGAGAGGTTGCGAGGGCAAGGAGACAGCCCACTCTTCCAACGGAAATCATTTATAGCTGGATTGCTGGTGATTTTACAAAAGGGAAGAGTTCCAAAGCAAGGGCGGGCGTGTTTCTCCAGCAGGCAGAGTTATGAGGTCAGTCTGCAGGCCATAAAGCTCTGAGGTTTGTGAAAGGCTCTATATGGGCCTCGATAAACAACAATGATCAGGTTAACCTCTTGCTTCTGAGATACCCCCGCCTTCCCGTCTGCAGCTAGATCTGGTTGCGAGGATTGCCAAAGGCATCCCTGACAGCAGGCCCTTTGCTGAGTGGATGCATAGCAACAGAATGACAGAGGATAATCTCAGGACCTAGGATCTTGATGAGTATGGATGTGAGACTTGAGTCTGAGGTGTTTTACGTTACCACTATCCCTTCAGCCAAACAAAGAGAAAGCACTCCTCTGCAGAGTGTTCATTTTGTTTAAAATCTCTCTGATGGGCTCCTGTAGTTATATAACAAAGTGGTAGCGTAATATATGAGGGCAGTGGGGAGGGAGTTGAACATACCTGTATTTGCAGCCATAATGAGAGCTTGGAGGTAACAAGGGGGGTGATTTGGATAATAATTAATAACCTGAGTTGCAGGCACAACTGGAGCCGCATGCAAATTCTACGACCCTGCGGTGGTGCCTCTTGAAGAAGAAGGTGCTTTATTGCCTCTGTCAGGCATTCCCTTCTCTGCTGTGATTCCTCACAGCCTTGGTGGTTTGCATACTGCAGCTAAACATTAGGCCGTAATGAATGACAACTCAGCCACTCTGCACACTGCAGCGCGAAGCTGCCATAATTGGCTCCCCCATCGCCATCCCATCCCCCTCTGCAAAGGAGAGCAGGCACTGAGCAGACTCTGCCACACTGATACAAGGGTCCTAAGGATACAACACACCGTGAGGGTGCGTACAAAGTGTGCCAATCACGTGATCATGTGCTTCCCACTCCGGGACTCCTCGGACACTCAGGGCAGAACACAAGAGCTAGTGTCCTGGGTAGGTGAACCCACTTCCCCGCCTCTTTCCTGTGTTGTGTCTGACCCACACAATGAGAAGACCCACACAAATGGTTAGAGCAAAATAATTGGACAAGCTCTATTCCATTCCCTCTGAGATACAGCTGCGAGTTTCTTTCTTTTTTTTGGGGGGGGGGCGTACTAAGTGTCAATTTCGTTCTAAATTTGTCTTTGCACAAAATATAAAATCCTGAATAGCTGAACAACAGCGAGCTAAGCTGCAAATCGCCATGCTAGCCGTGGTGACTGACCATAAGACAAAATGATAGCTGAAAATAGTTTATAGAACTTAAAATCAAAGGTCTTAGGTGTCTGTTCTGTTGTTACAACAAAATACTTGATTGTGGCGACTCGAGAAAGGAAGGGTCTACTGGCTCGCTGCTCCTGCGATCAGTGAGTCCTGATGGGGAATTGGCGGCGGCAGAAGCATGAGACAGCTGTCCCATTCTCTCTGTAGTCAAAGAGCAGAGAGCAGTGAGTGCTGGTACTCGGCACCTTTCACTTTTTCCATCCATTCTGGCCCCTAGGATGGGTCTTCCCTCCTTAATTTAATCTAGAAAACTTCTCATTGACATGACCAGAGATTTATCTCCAAGGCAATTCTAGATCCTGTCAAGTTGACAATCAACTTAAACCATCTCACCATATAAATCTAAAACAAAAAAAAAAAAAAAACTTCTATCTTCTACTCCATGCCTTATTTATAAAACCTACTACTTCCTGTGTCCTGAATTACTTACAAAAGCAGTAGCCTACCTTTGGGGATTCGATGTTTGCATTTAATTATAAACCAGAGTAACTAACATAAAAATAGAAATTCAGGAACGATCTTGGTAATGAACAATGTTAGCCTGATGGGATTTTTAATGTTGAATATAAGGTAAGATGCTCAAAGACAGAACAGTTGCCTTCTGGGAGAAGGCTATCTCTTCACTGCAGCTACTAGAAATGTGGCTGGAGTTATTTGCAATGCTTCATTCAGTCTTATGTGTGATGATTCTTTCTCTTCCTAATTCACGAGTAATGTGCATGATTTGAAAACAAACTGATATCACAAAATCACGCAGACAGTTATAGTCAGACGCCCCACACAGTCATTGAGAGAAAAGGCTTTTGAGAGAGATTCCTGATGTTCCTAAAGGTTGCTATGAAGAAGATTATGGTGATAGTCTCAGTTTTCTCAGAAAAGGCTTGAACGTCAGGCAGCCAAGTGATAGGAAAGGAAGAGCTGTGTCAGAGAGTTGGAGAATGAGCCAAGGGTAAGATACTTGCCTTTCGTTCAGCTGGCAGTCGTCTCTCTGAATCCCACTTTCTTCTTCCGTATTACTTCAGAACCCTCACTTTCTTAGAACTTGGAAATATACTCAAATAAAATATTACCCTTTTTAGTCCCCCCTTGAACATAGATATGAGTGAGGACTTAGGTTTGTCTGAAGAGATGCACATGGGCATCTTTTGGTGAGGCCACCAGACAAGTTTCTATGGAGTGAGGTAAAGCACTATCATGAGCCCCTTTGTATTTTTTTCTGTCTTTTCTCCTCAAGTGAAAATAAATGTGACGGCTGGAGGTCCACCAGCCCTGTGTGGTCCTCGAGCAGCGCTGGGAATGCAAGCCAAGGTTAAGAAGACACAAGTGAAGCACCAGACATCCTCAGACTTGGTGCAGTCACCGACCTAACCCAGCGATGCCTTCAGAGTGCATTTACATAAAGAATAAGCCTCAATTTGTTCAAATATCTTTGTCAAATCTGTTTCAGCAGATGAACGCAATTCTTTAAAATGCCGAAAACAGGACTTTCATTTTATCCCAACGCTGTGATGAAAAGCCATTGAGAGATTTTCAGATGCATGAATAACATGACTCAATTTACATATTTAAAAATCAAATTGCCGTGTAAAAAAATGGATTGAAGGAAGAAAAGAGGAAAACAAAGAAGCCTATTAGAAATATGTTGCCTTAGTTCCAATTAGAAATAAATATAGTTTGTAGCAATACCAATAGGAATAGTGAAATGAAGCCAAACTTGAGACTAATCTTGGGGGGGGCACTTTTAGTGGGGTGTTTAGTCGTGTAGGGATATACTTTTGGCTGACAGAATCCATGTTGGTGTTTTGTTCTAACCTTTATGGGTCATAGTTGAAGCCCAGTGAAGAAGAGGGCATAGCAGACGTTGGCTACAATTTTTTCCAGAAGAGAATCTTTATCAGACATCACAAGACACAGCCAGACAAATGGTGAGATGATGATCAACATGGAAAAATTTAGCACAGCATGGGAGACATTTACCCTTAGCATCACCTCTCATTTCCAGTGGGTAAGAAGGCAGAGTTAGAGCCCTGGGCGGAGCAAGAAGAACCCACTGAGCATGCCTCCTTCTGGGTTCCCCACCAATGGCCACAGAGCAAGAATGACAGTGACTAAAAATTTAGCATGGTTTAGATAAATGCCAAACTCTCTTAAACATTTTTAAAATTTATTTTCAAAAGTTTTCATACATGTATAGTTTCTATTTTGAGCATAGTCCCCTTCGTACCAACTTATTTCCCTCTTCCTTCCCATCAACCCCTTTGGCACCCTCAGACAAAGTTATTTCTCCTTTCATGCCACATATGTGATTTTGTGTATCTATAGAAAACCTAGAAACCAGAAATGACTCATTTGTTTTGGCCAATAGCAGATTCTAAGAACTAAATAAACTACACAAAAAGGAAGATGTCATTCTAGGCTCAAATTATTGCTATAGATTTTTTAAGAGCCTTCATAGCTCTTAATTGAAAAGTGCCTGAGCCCCTTGCCCGAGAAAGAAGACACAGGAATCATATTCAGCTGTAGACTTCTAGAAGAAAAGGCAATGCTGCAAGCTAAGAAGGGTGTTCTAGGAGGAGCAAAGGTGCCAGTCTAAACGTGTGGGTGAATTATAATCTGCCCCCAACACAGATAATTTGGAATAATTAGCAGAGATGAAAGATGAATATAAAGCTCTCAATTGAAATTTTAGTATGCTTTTCTCAGTTGGTAGGACTAACAGACCACAATAAATCAGAAGGACACATACCAGATTTGAATACCACCATTAATAAACTTTCTAGAAATTTTTAATTCGCTTACAAAGTAATAGATTTCCATCTCAGGTTTTCATACATATTTCATTTTGGTTGACTTCACCTCTACTCACTCCCCAGCTCCCTGCCATACCCTTTCAACTTCCTTTACCCATATTTACTTCTACCTGGGTCCACTTAGTTAACAGTGAGGTGTTAAGATCTTCATAGGAGAGAAAACATAGTATTTGTCATTCTGAGCTTTTGATAACTTGCTTATAACAATATTTTCCAGTTCCATCTACTCTACTGAAATTTTATAATCTCATTTTTCTTTACAGCACAATATAATTCCATTTGTATATGAATGTCATGATTAATCAATGTTTTCATTGACATGCACATAACACTGGACAAATCACTGTGAAATATATTTTTCGTTCAACCGCATGAAATTATTTCCCAAACTTGACCAGAGGGTCATCACCAGCAAAGTATAAAACACACAGATCGTGAAGAAATTTGTTCTGTTTGTGATGTCTAAAACTAGAAGTCTATAATAAAAGAGAACTCAGCTGGTCAGTCATATTTTAGGTAAGATACAAATCAAAGAGGAAAACTTTGTGGAAGTTGGGTATGAATTTAAATGATAATGAAAATGTAATATATTAAAAGCTTACAAGGGAATAGCAAGATGGCTAAGTGTGTGAAGGCATTTGCCAACAAGTCAGACAATCTGAGTTCAGTTCCCAAATCCAGATGGTAAAAGATTGTCCTCTGATCCCCACATGTACCATGGTGCATGTCCACATGTCCACATACACACAAAATAAATAAACAAATGTAATTTTAGAAACATAAAGGATACAGCCAAGGCTATGAGTAGAAGTAAATGCATAGTCTCAAATGCTTTACTAAACCACAGAAAGCTTCAAATCAAGAAACCAATAATACGACTCAAAAATCTGGCTACAAGGTCTTGTTATTTCCCCAGCTTAAGGAAGGAGAATAGAACATAAAACTAGAAACTAATGAACTAGGCAGTACATATCCAACATAGCATCAACAAAACCCAAAAAATTAGTCTTTGGAAAAAAACTAGTGAAATTAATAATCCCTGGCAAGATTGGTCAAAAGAAACTAAAAAGAGAGAAATTGTCCTCGTAAATTGTGGGAAACAAACAATGCCACATATGAATTAGACCCAAAAAGTACTAGTACAACTTTTCAATTTGAAATTTTCAGCAAAATGCATCAATTCCTAGAAAAAAAATGCAAACTACCCAAAGATAATAAAAACGGAACATCTGAATTCCAGCTTGTTAATTCAAACCTCCTGGAATGCAATCATCAAGCCCAGATGGCCACAGCGTCTCCCACCAGCCACTCCAGGAAGAAAAAATGCCAATATTTATACAGACGCCCCCAGCACAGAGAAACGAGATTCCAGTTCATTTTGTAAACATGTAATCTTGACTTTTAAAAACCAACGAATTATTTTAACAAAAAGAAACTTACAGGCTCATCAGAGGAGCAGATCCAATGGGATAAATATGTAAATACTAAGGGATTTATTAATTCCGATTACATTAAAGTAGCAACAACAGGTGAATCACATCTTCAACACTGAGAACCTCACAGTTCCCCCATTCTTGAGGCTGAAAGCCTCAGCTGCTGCGGAATCCTACAGAGGTCATCCCTTACTGGATAAGCCAAAGCACTTAATAGTTGTTCAACCCACAAGGCTGGGGTACCAACCTGGCACTGAGAACCTGGTAAGTTCCTGAAGAGTGACTGGTCCTAAGTCCACAAAGGAGGCCTGGAAACACTGGTTGTTCTGATATCAGCAAGAGAATTGACAGCAGCATCAGCAACAAGGTAAATAAACTTGGAGGCTAGAGGGGAGGCTAAAGAGACAGGTAATCTTCCTCTGCTGTGCCCTTTTATCTGGATTGCTACCTCTATGCGCAATCACACTCAGGGTGGGTCTTTGCACATCAGTCAAGGCAACCAAGACAGTTCTTCAGTTAAGGCTCCTCACTGGGGAGATTCTTACTTGTAACAAGTTTACACTAAACCAACCATAATAGATGTTTTAACGTGCCTGCCACTCTCAAAAACAATTCACTTTAGAATCTGAGGATTTTGTCTTAACTTCCATCCACCAAGAGGCCTCACTGAGGTTGGCTCACCTGAGATACACTGACCCTTTCAATTAGGTCACCTTTCCCTCTTAAGCACCAAAGAAAATAAAAAAATAAATTGACGGGAATTGGTGGAAGATGATGAACTGTACACATTCATTTGTTCTCTCTCCCAGAATCATTTTAAGTGACAGATATTTTTAAGATGCAGGCCAGTGGACTGGAGAGATGCATTGGCCAGAAAAGTGCTCATCTGGCAAGCATGAGAATCTGAGTTCGGATTTCCCACGTGCACGTATACAGCTGCATGTAGTAGTGGATGTCAGTAACCTCAGCACTCAGGAGCTGAAACCAGAGCTCCTTGGTCTCATAGCCTGGCTAATCTGGCCACATCAGTGAGCTTCAGCTTCAGTGAGTGACCTGTCATGAAAAATTAGGTGAAGAAATGTGATTGAAGATACTGACTGACGTTGATCTATGGCCTCCGCATGCCCGTGTACACACATGCACACTTCCCAGTATGCATGTGTACACACACAAACACATATACACACACATATGCACACACAAACAGGTGTGGCAGAGTTTGCAGATATGTCCTCTGTGCTGAGCCACCCCATAGGCAAACAGCTACAGACAGGCCAAAGATTTGGGAGGAGTAAACCACTGTCTCTTTGATCATGCAAATAAACTGCTAAGAGAGGGCTAGGAGGAGCTTTTTAAGATAATCGACTGTCTGGACACAGGAGAGGTGGAGCTAGTTGTTGGAGCTGGAACATGGCATGGTGTGAGCTCTCCTGGGGTCTGACTGGCTTGTATTATTAACCATGTATTTATTAATAAATGTATTTATGTATATATGTATTTATTTATTTATTAATAAATGCATATGTATTTATTAATAAATCGTCGGGCACAATATTAAATACTTAACAACACTGTTGCTATAGGAGACCTAAGGGGAGGAAGTCCTGACCGCACACAGTAATGACACCTTCCCCCACCCCCCTTTCCCATTGATGGCTAATAACTTAGTGACCTAACTAAAGTCACCCCCGCCCCCCAATACTTAAGGGGTGCTTTGTTTTGTTAGTAGTGACAGCTTTTTTCTTTAACTGAATGGGTCAGAGAGACAATAGTGAGGAGTGACTTCCCTCTGTTGAGAAGGGGAGGGTAAAAGAGCTGGGAACTGCAAAGCATTCCCAGTTCCCAGTACCTGCCTTTCTCAGTCCTTCTGTAAGAGCAAAAGCTACGTTTTAAATTTTAGCTACTGAGCCTAAGAAATATAGATAATCTCTGGAACGCTAGGTGGGGCTGTTCCGGTGAGATTTTCTTGAATCTCTCTAGTCCAAAGACATAACCTCTTGGATTGTGGGAGTGGTTAGATCCCAAGGTGACCCTACTGCTCCTGATGTGTTTCATGCACTGGAGTGTGCCTGGTCACTTGCAGGCAGGAGAAAACCTAGACAGGAAGTACATCAGGATAGATGCTTGCCACTGATCTGACCTGGTGGGAGTGGTGCCAGGTGGAGCCTTAAAGGTTCTGCCTTTTTAAGCACCTGCGGCATGTGATTCGGCCTTTCTGTGGGAGCTTTGGAGGTGGCAGGTTCACTCCATGAGTACCTCAGAATGGTCCTGGTCAGAGGGCATCTCCCTGGCCAGTATTTAATTAAAGCTTGCTTGCTTCAAATTCGGCTCTATTGTGGTGATCTTATTCTCGAGTGGACTTGGGATTTAGACGTCTCTGGAGACGATGGGCATTTCCTACACCTTTCCAGGGCAGCATGGAATACATTGGGAGGATGGAAATACTTTGACCTGCAAAATAAATAAAATTTATGAAGCAAATTTGAAAAACAAAAAGGAAATAATGTATTTCTAGGAAGAGCAGATGACAAGCAGGGTTGTATAACAGGAGAAATAACCAAAGGAAGTCGATCATGTGCACAGGTGCAAAGCCAAGAAATAGAATGTTGAGAGAGGAGAGAGAGACTGTCATCTCTCCATGAACTATTCCTTGAATAAAATGAAACTTAGATTTTGTTAATTGTAGATTCTGATTCCCACAATTTATCCTCAGACCTCCACACACAGGCTGCACTACATACATACATATACATTCAGGTTTTAAAAGAAGAACAATTGTTTTTAATGCACTCTTACTAAATGAGCTTATTCATTCCAATAGATTTTTTCCTGGACCTGTTAGTATTTTCTACATGTAAGATATTCTTTCCTGCAAGCACACTGTTTCACTTCTTCTTTCTGATTTGCAACCTTCTATCTCTTTTTTCCTGAACAAATGCTCTAGTTAGGACTGCCAGTATTACAGAGCAGAAGTGTCAAGAGCACTTGGTGCTTGCATCTTTGTCTAGTAAGGTCTTTTGGTCAATGCTTCAGCTTTCACCCCTGAATAGAGTGTTATTTGTGGGTTTGTCCTTTACATCCTTTATTATGGTCTGGTGTATTTACTTTACACTGAATGTACTGACATTTTCTTATGAAAGGATTTTGAATTTTGTTGTATGCCTTCTCTACACTTAAGAGGGTCATGCAATCCTTCATTCTGTCCGCTGTGTCATTTCCATTGACTTCTGTGTGTTGAACCATCCTTGCATCCCAGGGAGAAATCGTGCTAGGTGATGGTACATGATCCTTTCCATGCGTCTGTTTAATTTAAGTTGATGGTATTTTATTGAGAACTTCTACATCTGTGTTCACTGGTGGGAAAATTCCTTGGCCTTTAGAGTGATTTTGTTGTTGTTGCTTTTATTTTACTTTGGAATGGAAGTCATGTTGACCTACTGAAATAAATTCAGAATTATACCTTTTGAAGCATTGACTCTGGCATTAGAGTTTGGTAGAATTCACAGTGAAGGAAGCTTGTTTTATGCTAATCTTTAAAAGGAATTTTCCCCCACCTATACAGTTTCTTACGTTTTATTATTCTATTCAGATTTTGTTGTTTCTCCATTATTCAGTCCAGGTAGACATATGTTTCTAAGAATTGGCCAAGTCGTTCAGTATGACGGATATATTACTCACTGAGATCTCTGGCAAGCCTTTGCTTTTCTGTGGTATCAGTTATCTTTTTGTTTTATTCTGTTTTTGTTGTTGTTGCTGCTTTTTTTCCCCAGTTACAAATGTATTTAGAGTCTTCTCTTTTCTTGGTTAGTCCAGCTAATATTTGAAAATATTATAATATTTTTAATAAAATGTCTTGGTTGTATTTCTATCGCTGTGATAAGATACCGCAACCAAGTCAACTTATAAAAGACAGCATTTAATCTGAAGCTCACAGTTCCAGAGGGTTCTGGAGTCCATGACCATCACGGCAGGAAGCATGGCAGCAAGCAGGCAGACACGGCATTAGAGTAGTAGCTGAGCGCTCACATCTGATCCACAAGAAGCAGGCAGGGGATGGGGGGGGGCAAGATAGGTGGGGAGAGAGGAGCAGGGAGACTGGGGTGGCATGGACTTTTGAAACCTCAAAGCCCACTCCTATTGACACACTTCCTCCAACAGAGCGACACCTCCTAATCCTTTCAAAATAGTTTCATTAACTGGGGACCAAACATTCAAATACATCAACCTACGGGGACCATCTTATTTAAACTACCACTTCAAACAACTCAGTTTTGTTGGTCTTTCCTACAGACTTTCTAGTCTGTACTTTATTAATTTTGGATGTATTCTTTATAACTTCTTTTTTTGCTACCATGGTCTTAGTTTTTAGGTTTGTTTTTTTTTGTTGTTGTAGTTGTTGTTTTGTTTTGTTTTTTTATTCTGCAAGCTAACTTAAAAGTTTAATGAGAAACCACAATACCCTCTCTAGGATAAGACGTTTAAAAACCAAACAATAATTCTCCAGCAACTGGAGGCTTTCTGTGATCCTAATTGGATTTTTGAAAGTTGTAACTACTTTGGAAAACATTTTGGTAGTTTCTCACAAAATAAAACCTATCCTTACGATACTGATGCAGCAATTCCTCTCTTAGGTAGGTAAGAACAATCTAAATGCAATATGAATGAACAGACTCATATTAATCAAGGACTACTGAGCGTTTAAAAATGATGACTTGAATATGCAAGTGAATTACCAAAGTATTATGTTGGCTATAAAAATAAACATCTGTGATCTTGTGGACATGAGACTATAAACTAGAGAAAAGTTGATCTGAAAGGACAGACAGCAAAGCTGTAGCTGCCTATGGCAAGGAGTGACTCCTGTACAGTCACAGAAGATTCTGAGATGATAGAAATGATTTGCATGTTGACCGAAGGTAGGTAGAATCTCGTGCTCCTTAACCTTTGACTCTTGACCTTTTATTAGTGAACTCTCTGGGCAAGAGTTTTCAGTCCAGTAACTTCCACTCTATGATACCTTTAACTGTACCTGTACCTTCAGGTTTCATTTTTGTTGTTATGTTGCGGTTTTACTTGATTAAGACCCATTTATCTGCCTATTTGTCTACAAGTAACCTTAGTTTTATAAACCCTCAACTCTGTTATCCTTGTGTTTCTTCTTATCTTATGAAACTTGAGAAGACCAGGTACCCAAACAGAATCTTGCAGCTAATCCTAGATGCCTCGCTCTCCCTAAGAGCCAACTTGTTATTAAATCCCATTTATTCTACTTACTATTTTTTTTATATATAATCAGCCTTTTCTCCGGTGTAATTCAAAATTTTAATACAAGATGGGAAGAGGGAGCCATTACGTACTCACTTTAGGGTATTCTGATTAATTCAGGGCAATGAACAATAATCAACAGAAACTATCAAATAGTTGGGTTTAGGATTTCAAATATCAGAGAAAGAAACAAGCTGGAGAGGAAAGCACTGATTTGGGACCCCTTGGGATATAAAGTGGTTTCATTCATGATGATTCGAGAACTCACTGGGAACCAGTCTCCCGGTGTCTCCCGGTGGAGAGCTGATTGCTAAGGCAAGGACTTTGAGGAGAGGAGCAGAACTGTGAAAGAGCTAGTTTAGAGAGTTGAGATGGGCAGGTGAGAATGATTTTGTGGCGCAGCTCTAGAACAGCTATGAAGAGGAATCAAGAGAGCAGGATGGGAGGGGCCGAGTCCCAACCAAAGACTTAGGACGCATTTCATCTCCTTTCATGGAAGGAGAGAGAAGAGAAGCCTGAAAGGCTTAGCTTTCTGGAGAACAGAAGTCAAGGAATGGAGGGCCACAACAAGAGCAGAAGGCAACGTGTAATAGAAGCAAAATTAAATACACGTGAAAGGATGAAGGCTAATGGGGAATAGAAGCCATAGAGGCACTGACGGGTTAACGGTGTCCGAATCGCAATCCAGCATGCAATGAACTATACCTTGGAGGCACTGACTATGATTTCAGCAGTTACAGCAAGATCACTGAGCCTCCTCCATGTTGTAAGTGGCTTGGGGGTTATCGAGACCTTTTTACTAAATATTTGTGTCATTTTTGAAGATCGTGAAAGGGCAGGAACTCATAGTTTACATCTGGAAGAAAAGTCGGAAGCAGAGAGAAGGAAAGAAACCACTGAAATGGCCTCTCCATGAGTTGCAAGGAGGGTAAGATCTTACTGCAGATAAGAGAGAAGGACATTCATAGGCATCTGGAAGAGTCCAGAGCAAAAATGAAAAAGAAGCAGACTGGACATGGCCAGGGCTATCTGAGAAGAAGCCAGAATAACAAGAGAGAGAATGGCCAGAGTGACCAGGGCAGAGGGACACACATTGCCATTATGTAGAGAAGGAACTGGTGTCTGGAAGGAGGGAAGCCCCTGAACTGTGGCAGCCTGGGAACTAGCATAGTGGGGAGAAGGGGGAGAAGTGAGAAGGGCCAGGGGGTTAGTGTGGACTTTGGAATGCATAGCAAGTACTTGTGAATAGGTACTGAAGGGGCTTTGACATGCAACCACAGGTATAGCCATGGAAAATGTCCCCTTCAGGCAGACAGAAACCCATTTTGCAAGTTCCTGAGAGATGCCTTTTGGCAATCCTCCGCAGCCCAGCTTGTACAGAGCCAATACTGACATTTCTAGACATATGCACTTCCTTTTGAGGTTTAATGAATTGGAGTTTCCTTTGGACCTGTCAAAAGTATGCTAAGATGTGTTAAGATGGGCATGGTAGTGCACACCTTTATTCCCACCACTCTGGAGGCAGAGGCAGAAGGAATTCTGGGAATTTTAGTCCAGCCTGATCTGAATAGCAAGTTCTAGGTCACCCAGAGATAAGTAGTGAGACCCTGACTCAAAACAAAACAAACAAATCCATAAAAAGAAAAACTGCATAATCTTGAGAGAACTAGAAACTGTCAAGAAATTGGATAGAGTTAGAAGGCAGAAACTGCTTCAGGGCCTGGATCAGATACATCCAGTGAAGCACTGTTGAAGCAACAGAGACGGCTCTGGGGGCTGGAGTTGACGGAGGGGGTGGGGAGAGAATAGAGAAGCCTATTCCCCTGTGTTCAGGACTCAGGAGGCCACCAGTGGGTGAGTGGTTTGTGGGTGGGTCGGGGTGTGGATGTGGGCAGATTGGTGTGGGAGGGTGGGTGGGTACGGCCGTGCGTGTGAGGGTAGGGCATGGTAGGGGGCTGGGGGTGGTGAGGAAAGTGTCTAATGGACTGAGATTTTAGCCTGGAACTTGAGAAACTCTTTTTCTCATGGAGTCAGGCAGGAAAGGAGGTCAGAGGAGGAGACGTTCCTTTTTCTCTTAAAAATAAAAATTACTTGGAAGGAAGTCTCTAGAGAAGCAAAGTCAATTTTACCTGTGACACCTTCGCCTTGACAATGTTTCTGGGGTCAGTGGGGACATGAACTTCCTGCATTTCACGCAAGTCACACTTGCCTGGGAAAGAATGCAATTAGTATCCTTTATTGATGGGCCCATTGACTCCCACTGAAACACAGACTTGGTCTCTGTGACCTTTTTCAGCTCCTACATTTAAATGGTAATGAAAAGCGAGGTGAGATTTGAGCTGTAATTTTGTTTAATTAAATTTGTTTCAGCTTTTTTTTTTTCTCTTTCTGATTATTTTAAATCATAAGCAGAGGCCATGAGAAGAGGCAAGGAGGTCAATGACTGTTACCTAGGTGTCATCTGAGAACAGAAGCTGAGAAGCACACAAGGAAAAAGCAAATGTCTAGAGATGGACAACCGAAAGAGAAATTCTGAAAATTGTGAGCAGCCAAAGTGTTACCCCAGTACACACAGACATGCTAAGGTATTTCCATCCACAGTAGATTTAACTTCAATGTTGACTACAAACAACATCTAATTAATGAGAATTTCTCATGGATAAAGAAGCAGAAGAAAACATATCAGACATACGGGGGCGAATGGGGTTGGAGATAAAAGTCTCTAACTTTTCCAATACCCAGTACTAGCTTTGCCTTCCAGGAAGCCATGCTAATTGAAAGCCTTTGAAAGGTTATCACCATCCCCCTTCTGACTTATCAGGAGGGTGTGAGGAAGGACATGTGCCTAGATCTTCTCAATATCCAGAGAGAACGCCTGAACTCAATTGTGTCTCAACTTTAAAAGAAAAGAAAACTGGGGAAAAAAAAATACATTTAGGTAGACGGATTTGAAGGTAGATGTGTCACCTCTATCTCAAGGTGTTTCTAGACAAACCCCAAGGTTTTGGTGCCCATACAGGACTTGTCTCCCATTTCTAGGTTTTGTTGACCATTCTGGTGATCACTTGCAGAAAGTGGAGCTGATCCTGTGTGCATTAGTGCATCTTTCTTACAAGTGGTAGATTATTGCTAACTTTCAGGAACCATGTTGCATGCTCGACTGGTACAAATACTCAGGAAACCTTCTGGTGATTCAATAGACCACTTATGGGGTGATATCACTGGATCCTGGAACACCAAAATATATAAATTGATCTTTAACATAAAATACAAATGTGAATAGAAAAAAAAAACAAACATACGTGAGAATTGAGAAGATAGAAAAACAAAGTAAAACAAAAAACAGAGACCAAGTCAAAGGGAAGATGGGGTGAGCAAAGGAGTGGAGACGGCTGTGAACTCAAGGGCTCACAGAGAAGCCCCGTCTCAAGGGCAGGTCAGCAAGGAACTGTGCACACATTTTCCTGGGTGCCGTGACTTGGCTAGATGTTTGCTTTAGACTATTACTGTGGCAGCATTATTAAAGGTGGCTTTGGGGGGGTGCAGAAACGAGGAAAGCACTATTGGGTCATCTACTATGACCCAAATGAGCACAAGTGGTAGTAGGCACAGAGAGAAGTAGATGCTCTGCAGTCATATGGAGTAGGCCTCCTGTCGGAAGCCAGTGACTGATTGGAAGAGAGGGTTGCCAAGTAAGGAAGAGTTAAGCATGACACCCAAGATTTCTACCCATGGAAACTGCTTGCATGGTTTTCCTACTCACCGAGACGGGAAATGTATATGAAGAGATAGACTTCTATGCTAAGTATGATCCAAAATATGCAAATAGAAGACTTTATCCCTGCCTGGTTCTAATTCTATTTTCTCTTTCCTTTTCCTTTTATTTCAATGTTCTTAAATAGTTCACTTCATAAATTTATTTAAAATAGTTTGGAGATCTTACATGCCAAATACCTTTATTTTAGTACCTCTGAAAAATGTATAAAACTTCATTTCAAAATAAGTGCAGATAATCCAAAGATTTTTTTAGGGGTGTGTGTGGGGTGTGTGTGTGTGTGTGTGTGTGTGTGTGTGTATGTGTAAGTGTGTCTATCTGTATATGGTCTCTGTGTGTATGTATGCCTGTCTGTGTATTGTTTGTATGTATGTATGTGTATATGTGTACGTGTGTGTTCATCTCTTTAGTCTTACCCTTTTCTTCTTCCAACTTTTATAATTAAATGCTGCTAAGAGATCATGACAAATGTTTTTAGAAACTAATGAGGTCTGTGAAAATACTTTTGGAGCTACTAACAAATGTCCCATCGTTTGCTCATCTCTAAGGGACATTGCACACAAAAGCATTGGATGGCAGTCTAGAGTTGCCAGTTCTGAGCCTTTGAATTGTATTTTTTGTTTAATGTGTCTCTGTAAAGATTTCCAATTTTGTGAACATCGGGTCTCTCTGCTGGAAATCTCTTAGGCTCTCTGATTCAGGCCCTAGTTTTTGAAATGTGAACACATTTCTAAGACCGTGTTCAGCAGCTCATTTCCAGCCTCATTTGGCCCAGACAAGAAGCTAGCTTTCCCCAAATTGCAGGTTCTCCCTGGAAAAGTCTTCACCACCCCTGTCTATTTTACTTAGTCTCTCCAGAACTGATGAAGCAATGGATGTTTTGTGGAGGAGCAAATGAAGAGAAAGGGGAATTTGCACATGTCAACATCATGTTGGCAGTAAAATGCCACCCCTGAGCTTGTCTAGAGGCCCAGCATAAGCCAAGATAGGATCCTCAGAGAGAAACAGGGAATAAGTACTACGCCCAACCGAAGTATTCAGTGTAACTGGTGTAAGACCCAGCTAAGTCACTGAGAGCCCTGTCCCTCGGTGCTCTGGTGATACAGTGTGCAGCTGATAAAGGCTGTGTTGACCCCTCACAGCTACCAACATAAGGAAGTCACTTGAGCTTCTGCCAGGAATAATTCTGGGGTTCAGAAATATCTTTGCACATTGGTGTCTGCCAAGGCCAAATTCATATAAATGGTTACAGTAACATCCCCTGGTGAAGTCCTTTTTTTAAAAAAATCCTGGATCCTTGGGAGGGAACAGGGTTAGACCATTTACTCCTACATTTCCTGTTCTGGGACATTCATTCCACGAGGAGCGAAGTCAACGGGGTGATTTTGTAAAGTAGAGCTCCCCGCAGCCCCCCAAAGCAAGTTGGTAGCAGCAGCAGCAGCCACCTCGGCAGCAGTAAGCCAGAGTTGAATTCCATTTAAATAAAATGCCAAAAGGCAGTCAGTGAAAGTGACATTTATGGTGTTACTACAAATGCATTCAGCGGGAAAGCTCAGTAGCAGAAGCAAGGGGGAAAAAACAAGCTGTAGTGGAAACTGCCATCTGTATATTGTGCCCCGTTTTTAATATTCTGTATTCTCATAAAAAGTGTTGTTTCTGTCACTATTCAATCTCACAAACTCACACAGAACACTGTTAAAAGTCAGCAGTGTGTGAAATGGTATTTTAAAATAAATGAAACCCGCTCGCAGAGCTGCGGAGGAATATTGCAATGCTGGGCGCTGACAGACAGGCACTGAAAAGTAACAACGGTTATCATCTTAAAGCAAAGCGGATTAAATAAAAACCCACAGCCAGTGGTGCATTACCAAGTCTGATATTGACACAGCTGCTGTGGTGGTTATTTTTCATTGTCTCATCAAGACAAAGCATCATGGGATATCAATCTTCCCTCTGTCAGGCCATGCCTGGTATAAAGTTTTTCGTTTACATTTTCATTATATGCCTTTTATCTCTCTGGTGCCAGCATTTTTTTCTTAACTGTGGGGTGTTTGACCTGTGGGGCAGTGTTGAGCTATTACCTTCTGGCCGGAAGAGCTCCCTCTGGGGGGGGTGGGGGGAAGCAGAGAGGACTTGTTCCCCTCCCCCTCCCCCACAACCTTTAGCTTTCTTCAGTGGCACTGATGGTCTGGTCATTATTCTGTTGTGTTGGTGAGGATTAAAAATAGCATAGTGTGTGTGTGTGTGTGTGTGTGTGTGTGTGTGTGTGTGTGTAATAAAGAGCAAGAGGGAGGAAGATAATGAGAATGAAAATTACAAGATCATTTGAGGATATTATTCCTCTCCCTTTTCATGGGAAAGAATGGAGATAGTTAGAAATGGCAATTCCCTTGAGAACACTCCAGCTGCAGAAACAGATTCACCCTCAACTTTCATACACTGTTTTGCTCCCCACATGAAAGGTCTCAGATCCAACAGAGAACACTGACACAGATTGTTCCTTCAGGCCACTACATTTAATGTAATGTTGTGGACAGACAGACAGACAACAGCACAGTGGGATCTGTGGAGAGTTCAGACTCCAGCATCAGAGATGGACAATGTGCCAGGGTCTCTGAAGAAAAGAGCTCGGGACCCATGTGGCAGAAGCAACAATCTCTTCTTGTACCTTTTAAAGGATGGGGGTATTTTTACAGTACAAGCCTACAGCCATGTTTTCTCCTGTTACTAAGCAGGACACAGGGAAGGGACCAGGAGATGTAGAACCACATATAATCACTTTTAATCTAAACTCACTTCCCAGGTAAGAGACGCTGCTACCAGGAAGACTGTTAGCTAGGAATTCACAGGATGATTCCTGTGGGTGTCGGTGAGAGAAAAGAGCTGGTGCAAAGTATTGTAGCCTGAGCCGCGCCTTGTCCCAAGGAAAATCCATATCCCCAAATTCCAAAGGGAAGTACAAATAACCAGAAATAGGCTCAACCTTGAATATAGATGGATTTCTGGTGGTTAAATAAAAGCCAGCGCTCCTTGGGAACTTGTGAAGCTGGTTCCCCTCTACCAAAAGGAGTTATTTCCCTTATCATAGCCAGAAGGAACAAATGGCTACTGTGGTGCCCATTAGCATGCCAGAGCATAGATGGCATATTATCACAAGTGCCTGTTACTCATTTCAGAGGCCTCTCACCTCCTGCCCCACCTTAAAATCCCTTCAGCTCACAGGCTTCCTTTCCCCCAGCTGCTCATTCTCCTTATAAATGTGCAATTTCTCAATGTCTCTCTCTATTCCCTATTATCTATCTATCTATCTATCTATCTATCTATCTATCTATCTATTTATCTATCTATCTATCTCTTCTCTTTACCTTCTTGTCTCTCTCATGGCAAGGTCCAGTCTGCTGGCCATGCTCAGTCTACTGGACTCTTCTAGATATCTCTGACTCTTCTCTCTCAACTTCTACCATAAAGCCCTTCCCTGTGACCACAGAGCAGTCCTGTGTCACTTTACACAAGCAGCAGCTAAATTCTGACATTACATTCTTATACTACACTGGTTCCCCCTTCCTTGAACTGGCTCTCCATTCAGAAACTGACTGATCTGTGGGAAACTTAATTTTAATTGGAGTCTCTACAAACAGTGTGTGTAAGAAAGATCAATTTTCTTTGGGGGGAAGTTGTCTCATTCGATCTCCTACCATGACAGCTCCTGCTTTCAAAGTTTGTTACTGAAATTTCTGCAGTGGATCGTATATAACTGTGACACGTTCTTCAGTACTCTGGGCTCTGCTTCTTAGTCTTTGACCCCATGCATAGTGGGAAAGTGATAAATTTCTTTAGCAAACATCAGATACTGGTTTTATAAGGTTGAGAACGCTACAATAAAGAGAGTGGGGCTTAATGTCCCAAGGAGGGTTCTGACTCTTCCTTTTACCAGAGCCTCTGGTGGGGCTAGAAATGAATATGAGGACAGGTTGAAGATTTTGTGACATACTCAGCAGAAATGACCTCTCCTTGCATACATCTTCCATGCCAAAAAGTGAGATGGGTTAGGGGCTCTGTTTGAGTTACAATAATACCCAAGAGCTATTGAACAAAGAGCCTCAGCACTTACCATCAAGCCCTCAGGGGTTAAGGTGTTCACTTGAATCTTCTGAAGCATATGGCCCTCTGATAATTGCTGAAAGCAAAGTATCCATACACTACACAGCAAGTTTCTAAAGGCAGATGAAAGGGATTCCATCATCCCCGCCTACAAGGATAGAGAGGGTTGGGCAGGTGACCTTTGCAGAACTGCAGGAGAGACTGCAAATTTTGAAGGACTCTTCCCAGGGACCTTGAATAGGGAATCAATGGACACAGGAACCTTCTTTTTTTTCTTTTTTGATGGCCACAGAACTAGGGCAGGAGAGGGAAAGGGAAAATAGAGAATGCAGCATGCTGTAAGTAAGACAGCAGAGAAGGCACAGTACTGCAGAAAGGCTCAGTTTCTACTTTATCCCACTTGCCCATTCCATCAGACTCAGCTACTGTGCCTTCTTCTGCCTCCATTAGCATATTGTCTTCCCTGTATAAACACTCAGACACACATAGAAATGTTCATCCAACTGTGTTCTGCCTATCTACTAGGTAACAACCACTCCCAAATGGGTGACTTCAAATAGTAACTGCCGTCAATGCTCTGGGCTTTGACAAGGCTCAGTACGACAATTCCTGCTCAAGGTCTCCCATCAGACAGCAGTGGGACAGGGGTTGGGCCAACTCAAAGGCTTCGTGGCTTAGATGTCAGGAGTAGAGCACTCAAAGCAATTGGGTACAGAATAGTTGTGACGCCTTGAACATCTCTGTCTCTGCAGAGCCTTCTACACACTATCTCATGGTGGCTGGGCTTCTTACGTGGCCACCACGTCTCTCAGAGAGAATTTGCCAAATGACAGTAAGAGTTCTTAAGTTGTTAGATGACCTTTCTAACAGAGCTACATTCCACTCAAGTCACAAATGCTCACCTCTTCTCTGCTTTCCTCAAAGATCAAGGGAAAGAGGTGGCTCCCACTTTGATTTTAAGGCCATCACAAGCCTGAACTCTTTTAATGTTCTTCTCTTGGTCTAGTGAGATGGTGTAGTGGGTCAAAAGCTTGGCACTAAGCCTAACAACCTGAGTTTGATCTCACTGACACAGTGGAGAAAGGACAAATTCTGGCAAGGTGCCCTCTGACCTCGACATTGATGTCCACACACACACACACACACACACACACACACACACACACACAAACTGCTCATATTAACAAAGGTTGATGTTCCAATTAAAGTTATGTCCCTGCTGCAGGATATTAAAATAGAAAGAGTCTGAAATGTCTGTTGTAGTCAAGTAGAAAAACTATTCATGGATATGAGATATGACTATTCTTTCTCTTGGTTTCTCTTGTACTATTTTTTCACTTGCAACAACAGAGGCTCATCTAGCTCACCTGCTCTGACTGCCATGTTTTCTCATACCTATCCACTTCATCCTTAATATCTTGAAAAGCACAGAATGGTTTGGTTAAACCAGAAATTAAGATTAGAGAACGTTATGAAGAACCTCAAAATGAGACAGTGTCTTCAGTCGCTGTACGGCCTGCCCAATTCACACCCTTCCTCTTTCACAGGACTTTGTCAGGGGAGGCAACTGATAGCCAACAGGATAGCTACTGAAGCGTGTGGCATCATCCCCGGAACTGAAACCCTCTCTGACAGCACTCTTGGTCTTCAAAGTAAGCCCTGTCTCAGTCTCCCGGTTTCGTGTTGTCATAGCAAAATATTCAAGATCATAGAATGTGTGAAGGAAAAGTGATGCTAAGGAAGTGCAAGAGCATGCTACCTGCATCTTCTTGTCTTCACACTGGATCATAACTTGGCAGAAAAGAAAAAGCAGAATTGATCGTGGAAGGATGTGGCCAGAGTAGAGGACTGTCGGAGTGGAGGTGCCCAGCTCCCTCTGTGCCGACTCACTCCTGTAGCAACTAATCCAACCCTGTGACACCTAGCTCGCCTCTCAGGGCACCCAATCCAGTCTCGAATATCATGAGTTTGACACATCAAACCCGATTAACTCAGTCCCTCAGGAATGACCTTAGTCAGTTCATGAGGATGCCATCACCATGACTTAATCTCCACCCACAGAGTCCTGCCTCTTAAAGGCCCATAACTTTTTCATATGGATATCAAGCTTCTAGAACATGAACCTTAGGAAAAACTATTTCCAAACTACAAACGCCTCCAAATTTAGGACCAAATTGGGTTCTTCACAAAGTATGTAATTGGTGCCGATCCCTGAAGATGAGTGTGTTAAAGATGGTCATCTTCATGTCCACTGAGTTCCAGGCTTCCCTCTGACTCCATCCATCATGACACTTCTTTAAATCATGCCTGCTGCTTCTGTGTACTAGTGGCACTATGACCACTACCGATGGTCCCAATCCTATGTGCCTTTCTGAGGCACTGAAATCCTGCCCTACACGGAGTGCCACACCACAGGCTCTTGAGAACACTCTTCATATAATCACAACACTTCAACCCACCCAGCAATGTGTCTCGACTCCTAGTCCTATGTCACCCCACCGAACTTGACCTCTCCACAGAGCAGGTTGGAGAGATTTTGCTTATGTTCCCTGTGGTGTGCCATTGATTTGTACTCTGCTAAAATATAAAGACTGGATAGGTAGTTATAGACAAATATGAATTACCCATTACCTAGTTCAACTATTTGGTTTTATGTCTGATGTTTTTGTCTCCAGAGTCATATCTTTAGATAGTACTTAACTCAAAAATTTATAGCTTTTATTAAAGTGACCCAGATTAAATTTCTGTCACTCTATAACATCTCTAGGTTAATGATATAGTATCTTCTTTTATTCAGCATAGGAAGCCAGTGTTCTCATTAATCAGGTATTCTGATAATTAGAAAGCTGTAATTGAAATATCCTAAACCACCTGTTGTGAGATAGTTAGAACATACTTTTGTCATCATTCATACCTTGATAATTCGGAAGAAGCATTAGGATGATATCACGGGGCTGACATATCATCTTTACAAGCATCCTCTAACATGAAGTTGTCTCTGCGAGATAGAATTGTTCGCCAATAGAAAACGGGAAGCTAGTCAAATGATGTACAGAGAGCTTTATGATACTACTCACCACTGCAAGATGAGCACCTCCAGAAAGTCACAAGAAGAAAATAATCAAAGTACAGCTGTGGTCTCTGTAGATCTCCTTGGGTTTTAAATGTCAAATGCCGTGCTGACACCCTTTACCATATATGGCTGCCTTTCTGAAATACCAAAGGCTTACTCCTCGTATGTTCTTCCTTGACTGAACACACACACATGGGTGTGTGATGTGCGTGTGTGCGGGTTCATAAAAATGGCACAAAGTCATAGCATAATTTAAAATCTGATTTTCCTTTTCCAAAAACTATTGATACATTTACAATTTTTAAATCCAGATGAAATTACTTAGGACAAGTAAGAAATAGACAATGGCACCATCATGCTGTAGATATTTTGGTTTTAACAAATATTGTTTGTGACATGCTACCAAGTCTTTGAGGCGCTCAAGGGAACAGCTATCTCTAATTCTAAGCAAATGACTACTTCCCATTTCCAACCACATTATCATGGCTCCCTGTCAGCATCCCCCTGATTAGGGATTTTTGGATCACAAGCCTAATTTGTGTATACATTATATCATCCCAGTCCTAGTGGAAAGCTCTTAGGATGCACAGTAATTTTATAAAGTTAATGATCTTTTTCATTTATTTAGTACTTGAAAATTTTGAGCACCTAAAATTCAATCTTAAAAGAATGATAAGAGTTTTATAACATGGGCCTTATCCTCCTGTAACCCAAATAAGGAAGCCAAGTTATAAAAAGCAAGATTCTTTTCTGGGATTCATAAGAATCTCATGGCTGCATTATTTACTGGGGTTAAAAGAGTGAATTTCATCTGACTACTATTCAGGTGCCCTTGTGTCCCTCACAGCCTTTGGATTCTCAGAACGAAGAACTGTCATCCTCACTCTGGTGCATGCACAACACAGGTCCCTGCCCAGATGCTCTTGAGTATAGTCTTCCCTGAGTCTTCCTTGGTTGTTCAATACGGTGATGTGTCTGGTTAATAATTTGAGTGACAGACACAATCTCCTTTGCACCACTTGTTCGAATTCCATAGAGTGTCAACCAATATGGAAAAGAGTCAAGACATGTTGCTGAGTGAACACATTTATAATTATACTCAGCTCAGGCACTCCTTCTTCATAAGAAGCCCTTCCGCAGCACGTCTTTAGAAGCACGTCAGTCACATGTGTTAACAGAAGGAAACAGGAATGATACTCTTTGTTTATCTAGTCAACATCATTTTGTTTTGCATACTGGAAAGATTATGGGCCATGAGTCAGATAGATTCAGATTTAAATCCCAGCTCTGGCATTTACTAGCTCTGTAAACATTGACAAATTACCTACATCCTTAGTTCTCAGTTTCTTCCTGTATGAAATGAAATAAGAACTTTCTTGCAGAGTAATTTGAAGGAATTTAGATAATGCAAATAAAGCCACAGACACAGACTAGTCACCCAATCATTTGTAAATATCATGGCCTCATCTTTACTTCTTGATAATGTCAATTGGCCCAGAAAAAAAGACACCACTGATCTTGATAGTTTTCAGAGCTTGCTTCATAGGTCTGTGAACCTTCTATTCATAGCAATTCCTTAAGTGTTTCACTTTTTTCAAAGAATATAGTCAAAATACTCACATAGTTCCATATTTATACTCATTAACCCTCTTTTTTTATAATGAATTTCCTATTATCAAATACATAAACATAACATTTCATTATAAAATATAAGTTATATATACCCTTCCATTATAGTTCCTCATACAGCATTTACATTCTAGAGTACAAAGTTAATTATTTACAGGGGTTTTTGAATTATTTGAATTTGTCATTTATGTATTCCAGCTGATAGACATAGGAGTGTACAATGCCTTACAGATTCCTAGCAACAAAAATTTCAAATTTGTTCAAATTTGTTCAAAAACAACAAAATTTTCTTTTAGTAACGTCATCAAAACCATCACCCAGAGTTTTGATTTCTAGAGAGAATACATTGAGTGCTGTCAAGAGGAGGAGGAGGATGCTAAAGGAGCAGTTCTCAACTTGTGGGTTGCAACCTCTTTGGGGGTCAAATGACCCTTTCATAGGGGTCACCTAAGACCATGTGTATATCAGATATTTACATTACAATTCATAACAGTAGCAAAAGTATAGTTAGGAAGTAGAAACAAAAATAATTTTATAGTTGGGGGTCACCACAATATGAGGAACTGTATTAAAGGGTGGCAGCATGAGGAAGATTGAGAACCACTCATCTAAGGAAAAGAAGGAATGCAGAACCCTGCCCTCCTGAAGACGGTATTGTACATAGGCTACAAAGTGTTGGGCTGAACCTCAAAGAGGGTTCCAAAATGTCTGAATTCTGTTCTTCCTTTTATAAGGTTCTGGTAAAAATAGAGCATCCTTTAGATACCCTTGTGTAGCCATATCAAAATCATCACTTGATAGTAGACTATTCAAACAAGACTCTTAATTTAGAACAGATCTGGCAGTATCTTCAATTAGATATTGGCTTTCAAAGTGAATGGCTTCTTAGCCAAAACTATTTATCATGATCTAATGTCTTGGCTCTTATTCCTTCTCGTTTACAAAATTATTTGAATACACATTGAGCAACCTATTTACCAACACTCAATTTCACAGTGATTATGTGGAACATTTCTTTAGTATGATTAACCACAGAGTGTAGGCATTTTTCATTAGTAAGATTCATTTTTAATGCACCCAACAAGGGTTCCAAAAAGCATCATGGCTCTTCCAAACTGCCCAAGTAGACACATTTCTATGGCCTTCATCCTAAGGCCATTTTCAGCATCAGCATCAGCATCAGCATCAGCATCAGCATCAGATGGACTTTGAAACCTAGCCTTCTCCACATACTATAAAAATAGCACATTTAAACATCAGTTTTTCTGTGAACACTGACTCCAATGGACTGTAGGATGCTGTGGGTTAATTCTCTAACTGAGAATTAACTGAGGTTGATATCCCTAGATATTAACTCCAATCAGAATAAGTATCTCTATTTCTATACTGCTGTGTTAGAATAAAAGTCTTCTTAGTTCTAACTGAAATTACTTCACCCAGGCAGTAAGCCTGGCAATCAAATAAATAGGCATCCAAATCCTCATGTATCTCAGAAAGGGAACTACTATATTATCTCCCTCATGTCTGAACCTCTTCCAAGGACAATTTAGTTTTGTTTGTACTTGTTCAAGACAGAACAGATTTCTAGATGCCTCTGGGGAGAGCAGTTCATTTTCTAATTCTTCTTTTAAGAGGTCAATGCTGACCTACCCACCATGAATGCTGGTGTGTGTGTGTGTGTGTGTGTGTGTGTGTGTGTGTGTGTGTGTGTGTAGATGTGTGTACATGTGTTTATATGTGTGTTAATGTGTATATGTATTTATGTATGTGTATATGTGTGCATGTGTACGTAGAGGTATGGAGTATGTATTAGTATGTGTGCATATGTTTGTATATATATGTATTATGTATGTAGTGTATACATACATGTGTATATGTATCTATGCATGCTGTGTGTTTGTGTGTGAGCATACATGTGTTTGTGTGTGTTTATGTGTATACGCCTGTGTGTACTTGTATGTGTGTAAGTCAATGTGAATGAATATACACGTGTGCATATGTATGTCTGTATTGTGTATGTATGGTTGTAGCATGCATATATGTTTTTGTGAGTGTATGTGTGCATGAGCACATGTGTGTGTAGAGGTGTGAGGTATGTATGAGTGTATGCATGCATGTGTGTGTGTATGTGTGCATATGTGAATGTGTATATGTACGTATGTATATGTATATATGTATGTTTATGTATGTGTACATGCATGCACATATATGTGTGTGTGCATGCATGTATGTGGGGGGGGTCTGAGACAAAACAGAAATTATTATATTAAATTAAAAGGAAAACGAAGAGAACCAAGAGTGAGAGGAATGAACGAACTTGACATATAAAGAAAACAATGGAAGTCCAAGTGTGAGGAAATCACACACCAAGCCTAAGTCTAGACAGATGAAAGCAGAAACAGGGACTGTGATCCGGAGAAGAAAGAGCACTCTGAAATGGTTTGACATTGGAAAGGCGGTCTCTCTGAGGCAACAGCGGAGTGTAAGCAAACCAAAACAAGCTTGATGGGATGATGAGTGGGCGCCCTGAGCAATCACAGACCTCCAGCTGGTAAACCCAGCTCAGCTTTATCAGCGCAGGTTAATGGGTTTGTAAGTGAGGCAGGCTTGTTCCAAGGTCAGCGGCAGGATGGCAATTGCCTAGCAGCAGGCAGTCTTTGGACACGTGTTGAGGCTGTGACACTCCACACAGACATGGCAAACATGTTGGAGCTTGTCTGTGGCACTGGCTGCCACCCATGCCCAGATGAGAGGCACATGCCACGAGGGACTTGCATGTTTACATCCCGTTCTCTCCCTCTCTTTTTCCTGCCCTATTTTATTAACAATTCTTCCCACATTTGGGCAGTAAATTAGAAACCGTCTCTAGTGCAGAAGGAATGAGTGGTGTGCTGGAATAAACCTTACCCGCACTGGAGAAAGACAATAGGTTAAGAGACAGGCTACCAAATGGTCGCCTTCGGTGCTTCAATGACTTTAGTCGTTTTCTTTAGTGACTTTGACCATACACAGAGAGCAGATGTCAATAGGTCACTATGGGAACAGTACCGTGAATAAGTTCTACGCAGGGGTGCTATTCTTCTGCACAGTCCTCATATCCCCCTGGTTTGATGCTGCAGCTTCCTTTTGGTACCTGGATCATGTGACCTGTCGGCACTCTTGCCAATCCACTCAAGCCACAGAAGAGATCCACAGTTATTAAATCTTTCAGCAATTTCTTTTCTTCCCCCTGGTCTTGGCAGTGGTGCTTTACATTTCACAGAACAATGTTTTCTCTATTACACAGTTCCACTGTTTTTTAAAAAGAGCTGGTGACATGGAGATCCCAGGAGGTATTTGTATCCTAAGATGCATGGTCTCAGGAGTGCTTCCAGATGCAGGCTAGTACTCTTAAAGACCGGAGGATAGCTGAGTTCTTTCTCACACTTGAAGCACTCAAGACGGTGTCCTGGTTTTGAAAAATGTCAAAGGGAAACAGTTACTGTCAGCAGCGTGACACTGAAACTTATTTTGCAGTAGCATCATTTATACTGTCTTACACTGGGAACAGTTAAAACTCCATCTGCCCAAGGTCCTAGGGTAAAATATGTAGGATTTTATATGTTAAAAGAATTAGGTGAAAGAAACATCACCTCCCTTTAGTTGCCCCTAATGAGAGTAGTTCCTTCAACGAAACACTGTGAGTGTAAGTGTCTGTTGGTGCTTTCACAGTGCAGACCACTGTTGGCAAGTTTTTAATGTGTTGGTTTATATAGCTCATTTATCATTCCTAAAACAAAAAAAAAATCATAGCCATGATCATACTTATGTCACAAAAGAAGAAACTAAGGCAGAAAGAAGATAAGTCACTCCCCAAGGTAACAAACTTGGAGTTCAAAATGGACAAATTCTCACTGCAGAGCTAACCTGAAAGTAATACCTAGAATTGTATTTTTGATCTCACCAGTCACTTCCGCTTATATTTATCATCATCATCATCATCATCATCATCATCATCATTTGTGTGTATGCCATGTGGATGTCAGAGGACAAGTTGGTTTTCTCTCCCCACCTTTACCTGAGATCCATGTACTGAATTCACATTGCCAGGCTTTTTTGGCAAGCACCTTTAGCCACTGAGCCAACTTGAGGGCACATTCGGCTCCACGGTTTCTTGCTAGAACAATATAACCAATTTGAGTAGGATAGCTCCATCCATTGCCAAGTGTCAACTGCCAAAAGTAATGTGACAATTTCTATATGAAAATTTTAATAAACAGTCCATTGAAGTTCTGCAGTCCGCGGTAATTTTCAGCCAATGTCCAGGTGTGTGTGACCATTTGGATGCACTGCTTTCAAGCGGACAAGCTGGCCTCAGGTTCGTTCTGCAGGCTTCCTTACATTACTGTCTGCTTTCTGCTGTTCGGTGGATATCTTTGCACGGGCGCTTTTGTACTCAGCAATTCCCACCCAAAAGAAAATCTTCACAGGTGATCGGACCTAGTTTTCCTTACCTTCTGGAGTCAAAGATACAGAATCATGATAAAACCATAGCGATAGAAAACAGACGAGTGTTTACCAAGACATGGAAATGGGTAAGACAGAAACATTGCTTCATGCTTACAGTGTTTTCTTTGCGGTGTCCATCTAGAATTGAAGAGCACTGATGAGAAAGCCTGGCATGTTGAATGCACTGAGAACCATAGAGTGGAGCCGAAGGGCTGATTATGGACCAGTCGAATTTTATGTCAATTAAAAATAAACAGAAAGGAAGAAAAAGCTAATGCGTGCGTGTGTGTGTGTGTGTGTGTGTGTGTGTGTGTGTTTGTGTGTGTGTGTGTGTGTTTCTGTGTGATCTTTGTGTTTTGTTTCCTTTGTTTCTTTTTTATAGCCGCACCCAGCCCTGACTCAAGAAAAGCCCTGCGAGACTCCAGGAATCTAGATGAAGAGGTTTTAACATTGTAAGCATCCCTCAGCTCCGCTTTGCTGCCTGACTTCATTAACTGTCCGCTTTGGAAAGCGAGAATTCCACCAGAACCTCACCTAAGATATTTTTGTGTAGCCATTTTTGTTTTGTCCCGGCCATATTTGTTACTGTTGCTGCTGCTGCTGATGACGCTTCTGTTTTGTTTGGAAACAGGGCTTTTCTCTGTATGGAGAGCAAGGAGCTCTCCAACTAGTTATACTGTTCCACAGGCTGGCCTCAAACTCAAAACCATCCTCTCGCCTTTTCCTCTCAAATGCTGAGGTTACAGATGTGAGTTAGCGCTACTGGGTCCAGCCAGGTTTTAAAACAGTGATTTTCAAACATATTTCCAAAGGTTTTCAACGCTTTTCCCATTGAAAAGTAGAGCCTAACATGGTTCTCCCAATGAGCATTAGCTGAACTTACTATCTACATATAACAAATAAAACAGGGCAGAAATGATGAAATATAATGAGGATATGAGGGACTGGTATAGATCCCTCTGCAGGAGCTGGCTGCCTGGGACAAGGACACTTCAGTAACAAATGAAGTGGTCCACTAAAACCGAGGTCCCCTCATAACCCATGTGAGAGACTCGCTCTGCCTTCAGCTCCAGGTAAGGATTCAGATGGCTGGGCTATCTAATGCATTTTAGCCTGAAACTCACAGGCGACTACAGCTACCGTTGTTCTCAATCTGTGGGTCTCAATCCCTTTGGGGGATCAAATGACGCTTACGTGGGGGTCACCTAAGATCATCTGCATGTCAGATATTTACATTATGACTCATAACAGTAGCAAAATTATAGTTACAAAGTAGCAACAAAAATCATTTTATGGTTATCTCCACAACATGAGGAACTGTACCAAAGGGTCGCAGCTTTAGGAAGGCTGAGAACCACTGCTCTAGCTAGACCCTGGATTCCTTGCTGGCAACCATCAGTGTTGGCACCTGTGTTTTACCCTAATACAGCTCATTGCACAGCGATTTGTCGTGCAGTAATAGCTAACCGACATCATTATCCCCGATTAGCTTCCACCTTCCACCACTAGTTCTGCATTTTTACACCATCACTTTCTTGTCTTAACTCCTCAAATCAACAGCTTTTAATTGTCTACTGATTATTCCACCACGTGAATTAAACATGTCAAATGCAGCAAAATTGAATTTTACAGTGGATAACTATGTACCCAACACTTAGAATTTGATAATTTACTGATCCTGCTCTAGCACATCTTTATCTGCCTACTCATCTCCTCTTCTAATCACAAATCCATCTTACTTTTTTGCTTCTCCAAGTCAGTTGCAAAGCAGTGACCCGTTACCTTAAACAGTACAGTATGCATGGCAGGATATATGTTTTTATACTTCTTTGTGGTTCTTTCTCACTTGCGGAAGAGCAAACACGATGAAATAGATGGCTTTCCACGTGTGTCTGCTGATTGTGACTAACCTACCTGCATGGTGAGCACAAAGGATGGCATAGAATGCTCATGGGTGTGAATCTGCACTCACCGCCATAACTCACAAGACCACGCCTTATAATTCTGTGCCGCTCTCACAGTGCCTAATGGCATCTGGTCGAGAGTAGGTGCTCAGGTGGATGTCACCAGAAAGGGCAGAGAATAAAGCATCAATTGGCTCTGACAAGCCAGAAAACAAAGGGAGCCTCAAGAAGCCAGAGAAAGGACAGAGAAGGTGGCCTCTGTTTCTATGTCTACACAAAACCCCTTAAGGAATAGTTTGTCCACTGAAATTAGCATGGCATAGGGATGGCAAAAAATGGTGATATGTTTTCCACAGAACTCACCAGATGGCCCAGACTGTTAGGCATCATTGAAACCTCCACTTAGGAAAACCTGCTATCTCTTCTCCTTATAATAACCCCTCAGCCTGAACATGATGACCAGCGGCAACCATGACGCTGGTGCTTTGCTGCATCGTCTTAATGGCTTTGAGAGGCTTGTGAGACAAAGATAGCTTACGCGTGAAAAAATGGAGAGCGGCCTCAGGTTTGAGCAGGGAGCAGATAAGGGAAGGGGACAGCCGTGTCTCTGTCCTTACAAGGGCCCAGCTGGATGTCGGAGCTACCTGTGTTTGTGAACCCAGCACTCACCTCTGCCTTCTGCCTTTCTGCCATTGCTCCCAGCATGTCCTGGCACTGGCTGACAGGAGATCGCTCTCATCAGTCCCTTGAAATTGCCTGTGTGGAGGCAGGCCTGAATTTATAGAAGAGTGCTTAGATTGTTTTGTTGTTTGTCCTTTTGGCTTTCCTCTGTCTTCTCTCCATGAGCTGTCCTCCTTATCTCTCATCTCTGCCTATTGGTCTCCTCTGAACACATTTTCCTCTGGCTCTTTGGCTCTTTTAATTTATTTCCCCTCTCACTGCCTATCTCATTCGTGCTGGCTCTCACATCACTTTTATCTGTACCTTCTCACATTCTTTTCCTCTCTCTCATCCCTCTTTTCTCTTTATGTTCTTTTTTGCCTTGCACCCTCTCAATCTCATACCAGACACCCACATTTCCTATTCATGCTCTTTTCCACCCTCCTGCCAGCTGAGCCAGCACGTTACCCATGTGCAAACTTTGTGAAATAGTACTTTTCCTCTTTCCTATAAACGCCAGACTCGCTCTTTTATAGCAGACTGAAGAGACCGGAATTTCAACCGTGAAGGTTGCCCAGAGCTGTCTAATTTGTCAGCCTGGTTCCACCTGCCATATGCACAGCCTGGAGCCCCATGACAGCCCTCATTTTCTAAGCTGAACTTCAGCCTTTGCCCTCTGACCCTTTTGTTCACATTCTGTTATTGCAGAGGGACAGAGACACAGCCCACTGGTACCTTTTTACAGTTTTAATTTCCCGAGTAGTTCCAGCACCTCAATTTCACCTTCAGTATCTCTCTCCCCCCCTGTGAGTGCTCCCCTTTGCTGACTGTGAAACACAGTCCTGAGAATCAGATTTGCATCCTGCCTCAGACTGAGATCAGTACTGAGGTGGGCCGGCGTTAGGCTACTTTGTTTTCTTAGTTCTCCCGCCCTTCCGTGATTTAAGATGCATATAGCGTATACAGCATATAGCTGTCTCTCAACAACCAACATGAAACACGTAGATGGATATAGGACCCTTACATAATTTTTAAAAGATTTCTAGGTCTTACTTAATTTCCTCTACTGCTGCTTCCGTTCAGCAACTCGCAGTCGTCTTGAGTGTGCACTCTATGGAAAGGCAGGGGCTGTTGCTCAAATCGTGTGCTTTCTGAGTGTTCCCCCATGCAGGGTCCATTTTGTTTGGAGATTATGCTTAAGACGAATGCAGTCTATTTATACACCACGCTGCCCCCTTATTCATTTTAGAAACCAATTTATCTAGAAAGTTGTAAACAGACAACCAGAAAGTCTAATGAATAAATCCCCACAGAAACTAACGTAACTGAAATCTATGTCACCAACATGATTGCTTAACTGCATTTACATCATCTCCGTGGAGCACAACAGGCCCCATGCCTGATCCGTCTGGGCTTCTAACACATAGGAGACTGGAGTTGGAACTGTTTTTTGGAAATTATGTCATTTTTCTCTCGATGTCCAGTGATCAGCAAGGCAGCAGACACTTACCGTATATTTCATAAACTTATTAAATCAATTAGTCCAACCTCATTGGTTAATCTAATTGTGAGTCATCGTTCTCTGTTTGCACTGCAGGAGGGTAGGTGGAGAGGGACTCATGAGATCTGTGACTGTCCAGTAAACACACCTTGCTTCTCCCTAGAGGTCAGGTTCATCATGTGTAAGACAAGCTGAGGCAAAGAGGCTACCTTTCTCCCCTCTGATATCTCTAAGACTGTAAAATGATGAGCCTGCCACAGGCCCATGGGTTGCGACCTACACACATAACCAGACAAAATTTAACAGAGACTGGTGAAGAAGCTCATGTGTGTGAGCACTAAGACACGTAAGCTGCTCATGAAGGCCTGTGTAGATCAGGAAGACATAACAACACTGCTCTCCAAGGATCCTCAAACTAACGAAGAAGTGAAACTTATTTATAAAATTTAATCTTTTTATTGCTGTCATTATTTTCTTATAAAGGAAGGCATAGTTTTCTCTACATTTCTTTCTCCTTACTTCCACTTTCCTAAAACTCTTTCCAGCTACTTTTGTTTTTTGTTTTGTTTTTTACAATTGGTAGCTATTCAGTTCGGACAAATCAAATATTAATAGTGAGTACAAGCAAGAGATCACAACTCTGACTATGAATGTACCTGCAAGAATGTACAAACAAGAACTGAAGAAGGAGAGTGATGATCAAGATTCAACAAGATAAAGTAAAAGAGGAGAACATAAGAGTTTTCAGTGAATTCCTGCCACATAGGAAGCACTGTTCTGCACTCTGGCAAAGGCAAGACAGCAACCACATAATCATGACAAAGATACCATTTCTGTCCACACACACACAGACACACACAAAATATGCTAGACATGGGTATAAATGTGTATTATTTAAAAAAAAACATGAGTAATGTAGTTGTTAGCTACTGTGGTGGCTCAGCAAGGAATGCACAGAGCTATTTTCATAGATGCAGATCCTGCCAGACCTCAGCAGAGGGAAGCACCATCATAGCCAGCACCATACTGGACAGTGGAACCTGAGCATCTGAGCTTAGGTGTGTTTATTGATCCAGACCTCCTCAGGTACAGCTCATAAGCAATCAAACATCCCCCACAGAAACCTCACACCTGAAGACAAGACAAAACACCAAGGCCTAGGTTGCCTTTTTCCCAACAGTGCGCAAAAACAATTATTTTATACGCAACTAAAAGCAAACTTCCACAGCAAGTAATGCTTACTGGGAAACACTATCAAGGCCATAATGCAGATTTAATGTGTGGGAATAGTGACATTTGGAGCTCATTTTTGAAAAATGAATAAAACCTTACCATCCAAGATAGGTTGGGTGCAAGTGGGTATTGAGTGGCAAATGTTGGAGAATATCCTAGAACAACCTGGAAAATAGATTGTGTTGAGGCTGAGATGAAGGTCTGATGATTTGGTGCTTGATTTAGAATGTAAAGATGATCTGAGACGTGTTTTAGGCAGAAGGACGTCATGCTTGGGAAGAGTACTATGACAGATGTTAATGGAATAGGTTGGAGAAAGAGGAAAGGAGGGACCACTAACAGACAATGCATGCTGTTGCAAAAAGCTGCTCATGTTAGGGGGTTTGTTTTGTTTTTGTTAGGGTCTGTTTGGTTGGTTGGGTGACTGGCTTTAGAAATGACTTGCTCTATGTAACATAGGATAGCCTGGAACTCTCCACCTCCCTGCCTTTCTCTTCTGACCTTCGATTACAGTCGTGTGCCACCATACTCACTTAAAAAAGTGGTAGTCTTAACTGCACACAAAAAAAATTTTGATTATTCTCCTCATCAGCAGGGTTACGCTTCCCTAATATCCAGATATTGAGCTTGGCCACACGTTTTGATGAATACAGTGGATCAGAAATTATGTATATTGTTCAGGATGGAAACATTCACTTGTTATACCAGACACCTCACACACTCTCTCTCCCCCTGCTGTAGTAACCAGTAATTCTCCAGATGATAGGAGCTTCTTCATTCTTCCCTACTGAGTGCAGAATGATGGGAAGAAGTAGCCTTGGCTGGCTTGATATGGATAAGTAACAAGAAAAATAAATCTCTGATATGTTAAACCGGTAGCATTTTAAATGTTGTCACATTGTCAAGTCTAATATAATCTTGTAGCTTGCTTCTAATATAATATCATTTTATCTAATGAAGACTTTCTTCTCATTTTTTTAATTGTATGTTATCATTTTGCTGTTGTTCTATTTCTAGAGAAACTATGTTGTGGCAGTGTCTATGTAGCTAAGAGAGAGCAAGTAGAGATTTGATGACTATAATTCTTCATTGGACTTAAACATTGACAGTGATTAGGACCTCTCACTCTTTCTTTATGATGTCAGGAAGCATCCTGAACTCAATTATAGGATGAGTGAATGGAAATACTAGCTCTGTTTCTTTTGTGATAAATTTAGTAGCAATACATCATCCTATAGGAAACGAGCAAAGAACCGAGTGCATGTGTGCTGTTGCTATGGCGTAGCCACAGCAAGGACCAGCGTCTCGGACCCACAGGGGTCTCAAAGCCTTCCTGGATGAAGCTCGAGGAGACAGCAAAGCCTTCCTCAGGTCAGGGTACAAATATTGACAGTGTGTGCAGACAATTTCTACCAAAACTTTCCCCCACAGAGCAGTGGTTCTCAACCTTCCTATAGTGCAACCCTTTCATAAAGTTCCTGATGTTATGGCAACCCCCAACCATAAAATTACTTTTGTTGGTGCTTCATAACTGTAATCTTTCTACTGTTATAAATTGTAAGGAAAATTTGTGTCATGCAGATGGTCTTAGACGATCCCTGTGAAAGGGTCATTAGATCCATCAAAGGAGTGGTGACCCACAGGTTGAGAACTGCTGTCCTAGATGTTTATAGCATGAAGGTTGTTCCCCTCTAGAGACTGCTCCTTCTGAGATTAGCATAACCTGCCTCTTGTTGCTCTGTATACCAAACACCCTACCTCCTTAATCAGCTGTATGCAATAACTCTATGTCCCTATTCAACGGTATATAATAAACACACCAACCTTCCCTGTGCTGCAGCTTCTCCATCAGGGAGCCGAGCCCATCAGATCCTAGTTTTTCTGGGTATATTTTTGTGTTTCTGTCCTTTCTTCAATATCTCACCACCCCTAGTCAGGATTCCAGGATCCAAGCCACTCAAGGACTTGTTCTGTTCTTGGTTCTCCAATTTGAAAACTGTGAGGATAATTTCCAGTCGTCTCCACAATGGTCGGTTCTCTAAACTCCAGTCCCCAGGTCTATTACCCTGCATACATGGGTTTGCTTTCTCCTTTGGGGGATAAATGATAATCAGTTCCTTTTACCTGCCGGAGATCAGATATAACTCTGAACTTAGATACAAAGAAGAGTTCCAACGTTACCATGTCCTCTGCAAAGGCTTTTCTGAAGCAAACATCTTTCTGTCACTACCCAGGAATATCAGCTGTGAAAGTTAAAGCAAGACAGATGAGAGTTTGAGGAAATCTAGCCATGTTCCCAAGCTTTCAAACCCAGGGCTGCATTGTCCCAAGAAGGAAAAGAACCTTTGTCTAATCTACTCAGACACCTTGTATGTGCTAGCAACATCTGTCCAATTTTACCCAGAAAGACCCACAAAACAGGCACCCAATCCCATTTTCCCTCTCTCCCAAGCTCATTCTTGACTCCACACAGCAACCTTTGCAAGGCTCCTGGTCTTTACAACCTTAGGCTGGAATTGACATTTAAATGTCCTTGAGGACACATGATAACATCTATTCACTTTGAGTCCCTAGATTTTGACACTCTGGTGGCTCCATGATAATAACAAACAGCCAACAGATGAATCAATCCACATTCCACATAGCAGTGGTATGATTTTTAGCCCAGCTGGACCCTCTGAATCTTTACTTCTCTTAGACATAAAGTTTGGAGTCAATGATCCCTGGTGTTCTTCTACTCTGAAGCCTCTTTAACATTGAGCCTAAACCAGCACCTTTCTGTTTCAGAGATTTCAGAGGTCTCTGCTTTTCATTCCATCTCAGGCCCAGCTTCATTTCTACATCAGATTTACAGATATTTATCCCACCCAGACAATTTCTCCTTACTCTTCTTACTCTTAGTCTTCTCTGTGGAGCCTTACAGCAGCCAGTGAGCTCCTTTGCCCAACTCTAACCTTCCCACCTCCTATCAGCCTCTCATAGTGACTGAAGCATTTGATACTTGGTGCAGCCGACCGCTCTTACTCTTGAATTCAGCATCTTTCCAGTTGGCTCCTGTTTCCCTAAAGAGAAACGTGTCCCGGCTTTGTCTCAGTGCCTTTTCCCGTTGATTCTAGTTTTGAACTCCACAGGCATCATTCACAAAATGGCTACACTCTTGTCCCTGTTAATTTAAAATGCTCCGGCATCTTTGCTGGCATCGGTCACACTTGAATCTTCTGAGTTTCTGTCTTCTCAACTGCTACAATAACTGTTCAAATTCTATCCAGATGTCATTTCCTTTGTTTCAATCTTCTCCCGACTTGGTTTGCCTTCTCTTCTTCATGTCATTTCCGTATTTCTCTGACTTGCAAAATATGATTCACATCAGCAACCCCTCTCTTTTAATTTCTTCAACCAACCTACTTCTTGTCTTCCCACCTCACTTAATCACACAATGCTAAATCTATCAAACTACTTGTCTTCTGTGTTTCTAAACCTGGGCCTTCGAAATCTACTGGAGAAAACCTGTTAGTCACTCATATTGGTGCCACGGATTCCTGTCTTCCTTATTAACTTAGCCCCTGCCATGGGATCTTGAAAATACTTTCCTCAGATATATAAAAACATTCCCTCCAAGAATTTTTCAACACTTTTCAAGCTTCCAACCCCAGTATTCCTCTCCTGATACTCTTAGTTCTTTATTCTCTGTGAAAATAGAGGGACTCGGGCAAGAACCCATCATTTCCTGCTCTTGTCTCATAGTCATTCATCCTCTGTCTGAGAAGTCAGGTGACTCGTATAAATTCCAACAGCTAATGACATTAAGGAACGTGATCCAGGCCCACTTGAGTCCAAAGCATTTATTTATAAGCATTATTTTGCACAGATCAGTCATTAACAATTTGAACTTGAACATTACATCCTGTCTAAATCCTAGCTTGACCACTTACCAGTTCTATGACTGGCCTGTGCCTATGTTTCCCTGTAACGATACTGTGTATCACAGCTGTGGTCAGGATTCCATGAGGTAACACATATGTATTGAACTCTACTTGGCACATATTCAATTAAATCTCAGCTCTTTTTGGAGGAAAACAAAGCTAGAGCTTTGATAGAGAGAGGAAGTCAAAGAACAATAATTTTTAAGAAGTGAAATGAGAAGTGGCCAACACATTGCATACGAGTTTAAAAGGATGCTAAATTGTAAAAAATAGCATTGAATTTGTTGAGAAGGAAATCTATTTTGAAGTAGGAAAAAGACAGCTGAGCACCTGCTAGCTGCTCAACATGCAAACCAATTTTGCTGCTGTTCCTGTTTCCTCAGCATCTTGAGTTTCCCAGTGCTTTCCTTCCCACCTCAAGTGTTTGTCCAACTTTATTCAGGAATCTCCTTGTCTGCTTTCCCAGTCTTCCAGAGATTCCAGCAAGTCTCTAGCTCCAACTCTTAGAGAAACGAGAAGACTCACACATCTGGGAGCGTCCCACTGAAACACTGTGCTTGTCAAGCCTGCATGAGCATCCGTGACTTGGACTGCACCCCTGAGCTTTTTATACAATGCTTTAGGGTTAAGTCTAGATCTTTAAAAAAAAATTCCAGACAATTCTAAATTGCAGCTAAAGTGCAATTTTCAAACCTTCACTGAAATTTTTGACCTGAATGTTATATGATTACTCTCAAATTAAACATGTCTAAATCCATATTTTCTACTTTCACCAATTGTTATAATGCCAACAGTGCATTCTGTTGTGGCTAAGAAGAAGCATAATAGCCTAACCCAATGTGCTGGAGTTTTACTTTCATTGCTGTGCTGGTGTTATTTCATGAACAAGAAATCTGGAGACTGACAACTCTGCCTCATGTTTACTGGGTCAAGGATACTAGGCCTATCCTGTGAAGCACTCTTGATCACAGGATGCTGACTATAACTCTAACCATCACACTTGCTTTCCAGGGGGAAGAAACAAGGGTGGAAGTGGGAATGTATATCTCTCAGTAACACGAAAGGTTGTATTGAAAAACCAAAACTGAATTCCACTTATGTGTCATTGGCTAGTACCTGACCACACAAATGCATCCCTGATATCACTTGACCATTCTGTCACATGACATAGGAATCTGGTCATTTTAGTTTTTTGCCTATGATGACCAAAACGGAGACAGAGAGGGAAAGAGAATGAAACATATTCAATTTATTAGAGTGTCTATCATGAGGTTAGACATCTTAATGGGTTTCTTTTTCTTCACTAAATTTTTCTTCATTGAAAAGCTGTCTGCAAGAGGCTGGAGAGAAGCTCAGTTAAGAGCACTGGCTGTTCTTCCAGAGGACCTAATTTCAACTACCAGCACCCCACGGTGGCTCAGTTCTGGGAAACCCAATGCCCTGTTCTGGCCTCTGAGGTGTAACGATATGCATAGATGCAAAATACCCACACACATGACTCATCCAAACTCAGCTGACCTTCGCATCCTTCATTCAACATTTTCTAAATAAGCTATCGACATTTTGTTCCCAACTGTGATATCATCACACTAATTCCGAGCCTTGAGATCTTGGACCTGTACAGGACACCTGTCATCTTGCCTCTGGTCTTCCTGTGCTCCACCCAAAGCACCTGGCACACTACTAACAACCACCTTACCTAGGGAGTCATAGGCCTGTGGGGACTCCCTTATACTTCTAGGAAGACCTCTACCGTCCTTCTACAGACCAGACTAGCCCTGAGACATGCCCTAGTCCTCTCCACCTCAGCCACTGCTTTCTCTCTCCCCACTTGTTTCCCAGCTTCTTCCTCTCTCAGGGAGAGAGCTACATTATTAGAGCACAACCTTAAAATCAAATGACTCAGTGTGGAAATTCAACATGTTCTCAGGCCTAGTCTCTAGAGGACTAGATCTTTGTAGGGTTCAGTCTGTCGCACTGTTGTGGCTGGAAGCAATTTTATTTCGTCCCCTGGAAACACAGTAGACACACAGGATACACAAGCACAGAACATAGACTGTCTGACTTACTCTTCTTCATGATCAATTTTATGGGCTTTTTTTTTACTCCCACTGAAGAAATAGCACTGTAGGCCTAGGGAAATGAGATGTTCCACTGCCTTGAGACACAGGTAAATGAGGTTTCAGACTAGAGCCAGCTTAGCTCCAGGGTAGCTACCCTGGAATTGTAGTAAACAACAAATCTCTCTCTCTCTCTCTCTCTCTCTCTCTCTCTCTCTCTCTCTCTCTCTCTCTCTCTCTCTCTCTCTCTCTCACACACACACACACACACACACACACACACTTTAATCTCCATATTTTTAAGAACCAGCTATTTTTATTAGGGAAAAATCATTTGTTTGTCACAGTGGCTGATTTCTGTGGTGTAAACATTCCAACCACAACCAATTTCAAACTGTCAACAGGGTATCACTGAACCCAGAGCTGAGAAAAGATAGACGCAATTAGCTCTTACAAGAAGGCAGCGCACCACCATGTGCTAGTCTCTCATTTGTTGACTGCTTATTAAGCACCCACCCTATCCTAGGTTGGTCGCATTACCAAGATACTGTAGGGAACACAACCGGCCTGAACTCTGCTCTGACATTACAACTTACCTGGAGGATTAAAGCCACTTTTTTGGGAATCCAATTTAGTTTTATGCCGCCTATAGGTTATTATTTATATATCACTTGTCCTGAATTATGAATTCCTTTTCAATGGGCCCTTCATTTGAGCCACCGCATAACTACCCAGTGTTTTACACATAGTGGGCTTTGGATATATTTACTAAAAATAGAAATAATTGTAGGAATGTTGTCTTATTTGCTTTTGAGGGGCCTGGCAGGGCAGTAGGGATTGAGAATGAAATGGAGAGAAAACCTACAGGCAAGGCTTCCTCCCTCGAGTCCCTTCTTGTCGCAGGTGAATGATCTCATTATACAAGTCGAGATTTGAGTGACTTCAACCATACCCTCCTCTTCCACCCAGTTCCAAATAAAAATGAGTTACACAGAACTCACCAGCAGTACTTTATGAGTACCAGCAATAGCTACGGTACGTCCTTAATAGTGGCGTAATCAAAAGTTATGATGCATTTTTCTGTAATCACAAGAAATGATACCCACTTAGTGCTAAGTAAAGCCAATTCCCCACTCCACAAAAAGGCAAAAGCATTTCCATTTTCATTTTGAAACGAGTGAGTCAGAATCAATTTGGTAAAGCAGTTAACAGCAACTGTGTGCCCCTTTCCAGTGCATAACAGGTACAATTTTCTTTTAACAAACAGCTGAGCAGAGGTCTCCATTGCTGGATTAACATGGTGTGTTCAAACCTTGCGACCATTGTGTATTTAAATTGGGTAATAGAGACCATCAGACAGACGCCAATATGAATCTCCAGAAGCAGACAATTTGCCAGCCTCCAAGCGTATCTTAGAGAAAATATAAATGGGAAAGTGCTGGGAAGGAGGATTTTCACGGGGATTTCAGCACACTGCAGCCTCAAAGCATGTCTCATGTGCCTCTGTGTGAGCAAAACCCAAGCTGCAGAAGGGAAGAAATGTCTTTATTTTGTAAAAAAGCATCTGTGTGCTGAATTTCCTCACTCTTCCTCCCAAAATGAGGATATCAGCTAAAAAGAAACAAGTGTTAAATTTTAATTGGGCTTAGAAGACTAACTTTCGTCTGAATTCCTACCACATGTAAACTTGCAAACACACACACACACACACACACACACACACTTCCCTGGAAACCACAAAGATAGCTGGCAAAATGTATTTTTCTAATGTAATTATGTGTCCATATGCACTTGAGTTTTAATAAGGAAACTTAAATTGGCACCATAGTACGTTTTGTGTGTCTCCTTTTTTCTCCCTTTTTCTCCTCCTCCCCTTCCTCCACCTCCTCTTCCTTTTCCTCTTCTTCCTCCACTCCCCTTTCTTCCTCAACCTCCTCTCCTTCCTCCTGCTCCCCCTTTTCTTCTTTTGGCTTTTTAAGTTTGAGTTAGTCTCATGTAGCCTAGGTTAGGTTACCTTCGAACTTACTAGAGCTAAGGCTAGCCATGAAATGCTAATGCTCCTGCCTCTGCTTCCCAAGCATTGAAATTGTAGCTTTGCAGCACCACATGCAGCCCTGTCCTTTATAGTACTGAAATGCATACGCATGCATAAACACGCAAGTGTTTAGGGGTTTTTAGAAGAGTTATTGGAACACCGAAAAATTCGTGTTCTTAGAAGTAATTGGCACTTGGGTTTTTTGTTTCACTAACAATTGTTTTTTTGTTTGTTTGTTTGTTTGTTTAATCAAAGGTTTAAATGAGAAAAATATTCAAGTTGTTAAGGTAATGCTCCTAATATAGGGTATCCTGAGGTTACCAAAGGCTCTATGTTGATTCAACAAATGCCCATGCATGGTATTATTGTTTAGGAGCTGGGCATTAAAATGATCAAAATATAAATGCTAGACATGAACTTCAATAAGGCAATGGTCTACTTTTTTTCAGACTTAGTGCTACCCAAATTTCCACTGAAGCAGGTGTTGGAATCAATATTACAGGTCGTGAGTGTGAGACCCAATTACCAGGGTCCTGGAGCAAGCTGCCTATTGATCTAGCTGATTAAAGTCAAAGAGAGGAATTGTAGCCAAAACTCACAAACAAAAATAATAAGCATCCTACTTTTATTTCTATGTGTGAGTTATGCTTTTCTGCCAAAGCCCCACAGATCTAGCCTACCCTCAGAAGAAGAGATTGTACTTCCTTCAGCAAAGTCATGCTTTGGATTCCTAGCTGGGGAAATTCCATAGTCAGTAAGGTGCCTACCATGCAAGTATGAGGACCTACATTTGGAGCCCCAGGACCTACAGGAAAGATGGGTATACAGGCACATCGAAAACAGGCACACATCAAGTTGCTTGGCCATCCAGTCCAACCATGTCTGTGAGCTTCAAGCTCAATGAAAGATCCTGTCTCAAAAGAAGAAAAAAGAAAGAAAAGAAAGAAAGAGAAAAGGAAGGAAGGAAGGAAGGAAGGAAGGAAGGAAGGAAGGAAGAAAGGGAGAAAATCAGGTGGTAAGCAATGAAGGAAAATGCCCAACATACAACTCTGATCTCCACATGTACTCATATGTATACATATACCCAAACACACATGTATGTACATATAGTGCATGCACAGACACACATTTAAAAATAAAATAAATGAGCAACCTAGAGAAATTGTCTTATTGAACAGGATGCCAGAAATGTCCTGGTCACAGGAAAGGGCAGTGAGAGCCACAACCATGAGCAGAGCAAAGAAGATTAAGATAGCTTCAATGTGCTCTCACCTCCCTTCCTCCCAAAACTTGTGGAGAGCATCTGATGCTCAGAGCAGCCTCACCCACAGGGCTCTGTGAAGGAGCCTTCGCAGCGGAGCACAGTGGGGCTGAAATCCGATCACCTTCACTTCTATCTCCAGTTTCCTGGTTCAGGGTAGAACTCACAAAGAAAGAGTCTCTTTTCTGATCACCCAGCCACACTGGGTGGGTCTGTACACTGCATCATGCTCTCTGCAAACTGGTTCCAGTTTGAGGTTGGATGTTTTAAAACCCATTCATGGTTCTTTCTTAACACCTGTCATGCTCAAATGATGAAAGAGCTCATAAGAATATTTTACCAAATGTAGCCCAATGCCCCATTCATTCCTCTTCCACGTTCACAGGTGACAACTGAGCACAGGGCCAATGAACAAGCAGAGAGACTGAATATACAGAAAGTGGGAACAAAACAAGAAATAAGCTGACTCAGTTTGTTTAATCGTTTAGAAAATCTAGTGAGTGGGTATGTGTACTTGTGTGCATTTACAGGCACGTGTGCCTGAGGGTGTAGAAATGGAGAGGACAGACTTCAACATTGGAGTCTTCCTCCATCTCACACACACCTCTGATTTTTTTAGACTGCTTCTCTTACTGAGCCTGAAGCTTGATTAGCTAGACTGGCTGGCAAGCAAACTCCAAAGACCCTTCTGCCTCATCCTTGTCAGGGATTCTAGGAGTTTGTGGCTGTGTCTAGTTTTTATACACGGCAATTGAGGATCGAAATTAGGTGCTTGTGTTTCTGCAGCCAGTACTTTCGCACTTGAGCCATCTTCCCAACCCCATTTGGAAAACTTTGTTTTTAGTTGTTTGTTTTTATATTTTATTTTATATGTGTGTTTTGTCTACATGGATATATGTGTAGCATGTGCATGCCCAGGGAGTCCTATTGGACCTCAAAGGAGAGCATAGGATCCCCTGGAACTAGAGGTTATGGAGGTTGTCTGTGGTTATGCTTTCCCTGGACAGACCCAAATGGAAGAAAAATGAAAAAGGAAGTTATCATTTACTAATTATCTGTTATAAGCACCCTACCACATCAAGCTCTTTTATATATCTCATCATTCACAGTCAAGTCAATTGATAATTTATTGGTCTTCATTTTGCAATTCTGACATTGGATTTAACAAAGCAAATCACTAAGAGATTGGCTGGGAACGATCAAGCTCCTCTGGTCCTGTAGCCTTGGCTGATTGACTCTAAGAATAAGGGTGTGAGTTGTTCAAAAATTACCAGGCTGCTGTCCCAAAACGAAAAATCTGGAGCTGGCAAGCAGAGGCAGAGCAGGCCAGTGAAGGAATTTGAAGCAGTTTGCTCGTTACATAATCAACAGCCTGGTAACAAAGAACAGTTCAAGCACAGACTGCAGTCACAGGTCCCAGCTAGAGCTTTGGACCCAAACAGAAAAGAGACAGGAGGGATGGGGATGGGGATGACTCACAATTTGGGTGGCAAGAGAATCCTTCTGATCCTCTCCTTTTTACTGAATCCATCTCCATGGATACCCTCTTAAAAAATATCCTTGAATAAAATTAAAAAGGGACACTAGATTTTGAAATGTAGGATAGGGACATATTAGACTTAGAATCATAGATTTTTATAGCTGGAAGGAAGCATTGAGACCCCCCCGAGGCAAGTTTTCACAGTGTATTCTGGGGAGTCCTCTTGTCTCCAGATCTAAGTGGTTTGGCAGAGAGAGACTTAGCTAGCACAGAGAAAAGGGACTAGGCAGGGGCTTAATTTACTGTCTTTCCTATATTAGGATTTTATTTAATACTTTCTTTAGAAGAAAAAATTGTCTTGTTTTAAATAAAAGTGAAGGATCAACCCTTGTTCTTACAGACAAAGTCCACGATATTCATTCAAGCAAGAGAATCATTCCCAGGGATTCACAAGCTGATGACAGTGACTCTGGTCCCCTGACTCTGGGATATCCACCACACCAGGCTGCCTTCTCATTATGCAGCCTAATTCCCTGTGAGATGGCTTAATTAAAATTGTGGCCATTTTGGTTTTAATCTTGAGACTCTAATTATTTTATGTTAAATATCTTTGTAGCTAATAAATATGAATTAAATGTATAAATACAACATGAAGTTTAAATAATATTTTAAACAGTGTTTGGATCCTCTCCTCCTCCATGGATTGAGCATTTTAATCTCTAGCTGCCTCTGCAGATAAAGCTGCATGCCACTTCTGAGGGTAAAGACCTAATAACTTCTTTCTCGAAGGTCAGGGTGTTACTTTATAGGAAGAAAATTATTCTCCGAAACCAGCCAAGTATAATTACCACGCGTTTTTATTATTGTGCTAGGGTTTACATAGAATTGATAAGCTGTGACAGTGGAGTTCTTGCTAATCCCTTCCCAACCAACTCTGGTTCTGCCAAAAACCTCTGGAAAAAAAAGTCTGAAAGCACAGAAACCCAACATTGCATTTACCACCCTGGGTTTTATGCTCATGGTTGCAGACACAAAGGAATGAGAGTTGAAGCTACAAGGAACAAGAGGTCTTAGCATTCCTTCTGGCCTGGTAATAATCTCCTTTGGCAGGTCTTAAATAATAAACATATAGGTTTATGTCCAACATTGTTAAAGCACCTTACGTTTATTATTATCCTCCTAAATCTTCAGAAGGACACGATGCAGTGGCTATGAACTATTATTTTCGCTATACTATAAAAGCAGAAATGAAGGCATAAAGATTAATTTGCCCAAAGTTATTCAGAATTCAATCTAGGCTACTGGAATCCAGAGCCCAGAAAGAGCAACCTGGAGACACACGTAGATGGAGTTTAGTAGACTGACTTAGAAGTCAGATCTAAGGAAATGAATGAAGCCATTGTTTAAAGGACTCATGGGCCTGCATGTGTGTGTGTGTGTGTGTGTGTGTGTGTGTGTGTGTGTGTGTGTGTTAGTGTATACACATTTGCAATACATGGTACCCTGTTCTTGATAGGGCTTAACTTCCCAAAAGCAACCTGGAAGGAGATTTGAGAGAAGAGGAAAAGGGCTGGGAGGAATAGGTGTCTTTTTAGATGCTCCATCCAGACTCCCAGCAGACTGAGTAATCTAAGCATCTGATGTGGTAAAGATTATGGGGAAGGAACAATCTAGAGCGTATGAGAATACAGCTGTAATCTGTAAAGTTTAGGTTGTTAGAGGTATATAGGTACTGAAGAGCTGAAAGAAGCGGCCTAGAGGAAGTCTAGGGGAGATATACAGGGAGCTGGCCAAGAGCCCCAGAAGGTGACAAGAGAGGCAGAACAGAAGAAGGAGAAGCCAAATGGCCTAGGGATAGATGGCACCACTGATCATACTGTCTTCCTCCAGGAATCGCAAGTCCTACAGTAACTATCCCCCACTTTGACCGTGAACTTGAAAGCAGTGATCATGCCTTATGCATCTTGAGTTCTTTGTGTGGTCTCCATTTTTTCAAAATCCAAACAGGGCAAAAAATGAACTCTGCAGAGAATTTTAGAGTATCGCCTGATTGGCTGCAGGTGGTGTCCATCTAGCACTGTGTTTTGCTCATCACTGCAACGGACACACAGCAATTGTGACTCAACTTAAGCTGAACTGATTGACACCAATCTTGATGATTCAGGCATCCAGCAGAGACACTGGTGAAGCACTGGTGATGGAAGTTTCTCCACTTTTAACATCATCGATGGTATCAATAAATACAGAGATACTATCCAGGTGGGCACATTCGTGAGGTGGATTCAACAGCTTCCTATACCGTCCTTTCCTCAACAGAACACGGGAAAAGCAAAGATGTTAAGGAAAGAAGGATGCTGGAGGGGACCAGACTTCCTGCTCATCTCAGGGAGAGACATTTTTCTAACAGAGAAGCCAGTATAGAGGGAAAGCCCCCAATACCCCCCCAAAGGAAAACCACCATCTCCACTGCTCTGTGTATTACTTCCTCTGCCTATATGCATCTGTTTCCATTTGAAGCAAATGAAAACCTCCCTTTTTCAGTTGACATCAAAGGCAGAGATCTGTGCTCAGCTTATTGTCATAGCTGCTATCATTAATAATACTTATGGCCATGATTACAATGCATCTACTCTGAGAACTGGAAATAGAGAAACTCAAGCTATAGACAATAGGAACCAGATCTCCTAAGATGCAGGGAACATTCCTGCTATCCTAGGCTCATGCCAGATTTCAAGCAGAAACCCAGCAAAGTGGTCACCGGATACAACTTTCTTTGGGAAAGTCGGAGCAAGCAGCTGGAGTAGTTTGTGTGGTTCCCAGCCAGTAGTTACCAATCAGCTGCTCTGGGGATCGTTCCCGTCTCTTTTCAGTTCTCACCAGTGTGAATACAACAATGGGCCCATCCGTCTCTTTTGCTCCTCGCTCTCTGTTACCACCCTTCCTGAATCTGAGTGACAAACAATGACCCTCACCAGTTGCAGGCACAGATTTGTGAGAACAGAACTGACCCAGTACACTATACAAGCTAGCACAGACGTTGGAGGCCTCAAAATAACAAGTCAGAGAGAAAACATGCATGAAAAATAACCAAGTCTGCTTTCCCTTTCTGCATCGTGCTTGGTGGTTCATGGGAACTGGACAGGGAACATGAGGGGAATTCCCAATCGAACAGAGCTGCCTCCATTCATATGGGCCCTGCTCAGAACCCTCAAAGGACAGAATTGAATGAAGCTTAGCTTGCAATAGAAAGATATGACAACAGCATTGACAGTGTTTCAAGTTTATAAAAACAGACAAGGAATGATACTTGGCACCTAAGTTGAGGAATCAACAAAATTTATATGCAAAATTATCCTAGAACATGTTGTTTTCTGTATGTTCCTGGCTATCATTGTCTCTGGGCTATCCACACTGGATTATCTTTCTCATTCACCCCAGCATCTGAAGTTCTTGATGCAGGGAGCTGTTTGCTGGTTCTAAAGCCATCACACATCTGCCCAAACTTCCCTTTCCTAGGGTCCATCTCAGAATCTGGGCTCATCCTCCCAACCCTTCCATGCGTCCCATCTAGCCTAGAAAGGTGTTCATTGGCTTTTCTGAGGACAAGCTCACTTTTCTTTCTGCCTAGTCTTTGACTCTCCACACTTCCATTGTACTTACAAGATACTGAGGAGTGTCTACTGAAGTTTGTGTTACATCTAACTGCACTCTGAATTCTGTACCAGGGAGGTCTAAGAAGATCGTGATCAGCACAGCAAAAGGTACCCGATCTGTTCTCAGTAAATATTGAGGAGTGGAGAAATTCTCTTTGGTTGATTTGCACCAAACTGAGCAAGTTGAGGTTTTCTATGACCAAAAGCCCACCAAAGCCCACCAATCTATCTTACAACATACACGGTGGACAGGGAGAAGGGCAAGAAAAAGCAGATGATCACAAACCTATTCTCACCTTGCAAAATAAATGGCCCAAGAACTACTAATGATGAAATATTAACAGCAATTCAATCTCAAGTAGGCAGGGAGAAGAACATGCTGCTTTGATGTTTAACTACTTAGAGTGAACCCATTCTGCAAAGTCTCTGTGCCTTCCACTGCTTACCACAGAGGTGCCCTTACTGAATTCTGGGAGGCTGGTATAAAATTATTTCACTGAACTGTGACTTCCTATAATAGCCTTAAAATTACCACTGCATCTACAACAAAACCAACATTTGTCTATGTTGTTCTCAAGGCCCTTGTTACTAGTATCTATACTATATAAACTCTACTTAGAATCTGGTATTGTCCCTAGCTAATGAATATGCATTGTTTTTTAAGACAGCCAGGATAAATTTCACTTTCTTCTTGGATTCTCAGAAGCTCAAAAGTTATCATAAGCAAAAATACTCAGTTATAGTAATATCTCACCTCTTAATTGCTAAATTTCATAACATGTTCCTTTTTCTGACAACTTTTATGTACATGGGTGTATAATTTTTTTAATATTGTAAGCTATATCAATTCCATACAAGATATAGGCAGACTGCAAGTGGTACACTAAATGAGAAGTAATTTTGAAGTGCAGCTCTGCCCCACAAGGAATGAGGCAGGTAACCCTGTCAGACTAGGAACTCCCTCAGTCTCAGCCAACTGATTTGAATCATATGAAATTTACTTTACCTATCCTGTTTTATTTTAAATAGTGGGGGTAGTATCTCTTATCTTAATTTCTGATTCCTGCAGGTCAGCTTTAGAATGTTTGATATTTCTTTATTCTGGGTATATTGGCCTAAATTTTCACTCTGCCACCGTGGTTTCCAAACTCAACTGCATATTTAACTCATTTTGGAGATTGTAAATATTCTCCACTACATACATGAAACCCTTACTTTACCCCTAAACAAATCAAGTGGCACCTTAAAAAAAAAATCCAGGGGGAGGAAAAAACAACCACAGATCACACATGACTGGGTGGTGCTTAGTTAGGCCTTTGAACGGATGCGTGTGCTATAGGCCTGTCAAAACACTGGAGATGAAGCAGAAACTGGGTAAAGCAGTTGCATGTGAGTCAGCAGAAAACGTGAGGGACAGGGCAATGTCTAAGAAACTGATCAAGTTGTTAGGATAAGAAAATAACCGGATTGCCTTATCTAACAATCTAGAAGTTCATTGAGTTGTATAAAACTGGGGTCTGGTAAATTTGGGTGTGTGACATTTTTATTTATTTTCAAGTATTTTATGATAAAGCTTATAAAAAATTTTAAGAATGCTGAATTGTTATGTCTGTTATCACTCACCCATCTCCACCACAATTGTTCATTTAGAACACCCCTAATTGGTTCATACTTTAGCCACTCCGGACCATAATTCAACATGTTGAATTACTTCTAAGAAGTATCTCTTAGAACTGAACACAGGTAGCAGAATTTCTCTAGGGCTCTAAGTCCTACTATCTGCAGATCTAGTAGACCTACTGTGCTCCACCAACTTTATCTACTTATCAAGAGGACCCTATGTGGCCAACTAACCCTAAAACCTATAAGGCTGATCCCAGACTGATTCACTTGCTAGCTCGCCAAGCTTTGCTCATTCCAGCCTCCAGTCCTGATGCCTCAAGGTTGCCTGCAGGGACAGCAGGACTACCCTGTCCCCAGTCTTCACCCCACCTGACATTATCAGATGCCATCTTTTCTACTTCTTTACTGCATAAGCACAGAAACATCTTAGTCAACAAGCCCCCAGAGCCCCGCACTCCATCTATGGGTAGGAAGTCTTGCATGCTAATGGAGTTTCTTTTTTCTGAAAACACCTATTCTCCAAAACAGAACAGCAAGAAGAGGGATCTCTCTCTCTCCTCATTTCTAACAACTCTGCTTTCATGATGGATCCCCAGCCCAGAAAACTATCAGTAGATTTCTGCTTCAATTCTAAGTGCCTGACAATGGCTGGCCTTTCCTTTGGAGACCTGGGCATTGTCCACCTTGGTTGGGCAGCCCTAAGAGCTAGTGATGTAAGCCAGATGCTGAGTGCTTCAGGCTGAGTCTGACATCATCCTCCTGTCAAGGACTCCCCATCTCCTGCCATTGGCCGCTTCTGGGTACGCTGAAGTTCAAGGTGGACACTTAGCACATTTATTACATACGGGGTTTATTAGATAACTGGGCTCCGTGGTGATAAATTGGCTGTGTGCTTCATTTAGACTCTCAATGCTCTGCAGGTTTTTCTAATTTAGTTTTGCCATGGCTCAGCCAAGATGAGATTCAGAAGAAGGAAAAGGGAGAAACAGAGAGAGAACAAAAAGCTTGTGTTGTATATCAAACCCTTGCTCTGCCTCTTGCTGGCTCAGAAATGAAGGGCCTTTTAAGCTGCCATCGTCAACAGCATCCACAGGGTTTTCTTCCTCTGGGAGATGTGCTTTTCTTAACGTGCCCCAGCTCTTTCATGATGACTCCGCCATTCATTATGAATAGCTGCTCTGTCACTTTTTCTTCCCTCCCCCCTTCCTTTTAAGTTTGGATTTAAATGTATACATGTATACACACACACACACACACACACACACACACACCTCCTAAGCATCACTGAGAAACACAGATGAATAAGAAGAAGGAAGAGCCTTGCAGAAAGGGGATAGGAGATGTGGTTGGCTGGATCCTGTGTGAATTGCTCCATACCTGCATCCTTTGCAAAGCTTCAGATCTTTCCAGCTCCAAGCGAGTACTGGGGCATTGAAGGCTTCTTTGAAATGTGGCAGGCTTTGAGTGCACACGTGCCCACTTGTGCAATGAAACACAAAAATCTATTTCCCTATCAGAGTGACTGGCATTTCTTTCCTCCTTAATGCTGACATTGATCTTTCCCTGACTGGGTTTTGTGATTCCCTCTAGCTTGCTTTATCAGTAAATGAACTCTCATCAAAGGACATGGATATCAAGTGGTCCTTGATACCAGGCTTGGCTTACCTATTAAAGCCACTGACCACATCCCAAAGGCAACATGCATGGATCAGATGCTGACTAGGTAGCTTTCAGTGGGGGCAATCCCACAATTCCATTTTCCTCCTGAATTTAAAAACATGGAGGGCAAAGCTATTTGTGTTTCTTCTACCTTTCTAGTGTCTGTGGGGTAATCCCTACAGAGAACCCTATACTATACCCAACCTCCATTATCATCTATACCATTCCCACTAATTTTACTCTTCCTATTTTGTAAATAAAGGTGATGTTTTGTGAAGTATGAGTACTGCTTCGTTGATATGCTCTGAACTTTGAAGATAACTAGTTACCTGTATTTCAAATCTACTCAAATAGGTAAGCTATTTAACTTTCTTAAACCTTCATCTCACCATGAATAGAATGGGTACAAAGACTACACCACACACACACACACACACACACACACACACACACACACAGAGGTGTGCTCTCATGCATTGCGGGGCCAATTTCATTGAGATTTCAATTTCAAGCATTCATTATCATTACTATCTCCCTATCTGCTAGACACTGAAATCACCCAAGCTCTCGCCAATGCCTTTGGCAGCCTCCTCTAGATCTTACATCAGCAAGGGATGTGCAGAGATAGCAGTAGCTGGAGGATGGGGTGGTGAATGACTGAGCAGAGCAAGGCATTCCATTGCTATCTGAATGACAGAGGGCCAAAGAATTAGCGAATGCAGCCTCCATGACTCAAGGCTCCACATTCTTGGTTTTGTGTTTGGTTTTGGTTTGGAATGCAAAGCTTTCTATTCATATCTGTTTCGATGGAAGCAATTATTTTTCTTTGAGTATTACATTGAGAGTATGGCTTGCAATTTACGACACCTTTATAATTCAGAACTTCAACTATTTCAGGAGAGATTTTGTCATTTTCAAGCCTATTCCAAGGATTTACTTCCATTTTTACTTAAGATAGCTAAGCAGGACAGGTGGCTAAGCCTTCATGATAGATGGCATTCTGATTAGAAGTGGAGAAATTACAGAAGCTGCATCATTACTAGAAACCTCCCTAGCTACCTGACAGCATCATAGGAATCTCCCATTTGAATCTACGGAAGATGACTCTGTCCAGAACTCAAAAGTCACAACATAGCAATAGCTCTACCAATATGCGAGTATTTGTAAAGACCTGTCCCATTAGATTCAGAACTTCATCATTTATATTCCTTCTTCAGTCTTTGGAAATTGATTACTGACATTGACTGAATAACCACCTACCAGGTAAGAGCTTGGGATACTATGATAGTTAATATTGTCAGCCTGAAAGGATCTAGAATTACAGAAGAAATAAGCCCCAAAGCATGCCTACAGTGGATTGTCAGATTGGCTTAATTGAGGTGGGGCACATCACTCCATGGGCTAAGGTCTCAGACTACATGAAAGGCAGAAAAGGAACTGAGCACCAGCATTCATTCTTCCCAGCTGCAGAAGCAATGTGACCAGGCGTCACACACCTCTGCCACTGTAATTTCCCAAATGAGATGGACTCAAACAGTAAGCCAAAATAAACTTTTCCTTTCTTAAGTTGCTCTGCCCAGGTGTATTAGCACCATAATAAGAAAAATATCATGTATACACATAAAGATGCCCTCATTATTTTATAGTCTGATCAAAGATAAAAATTGGAAAGATATACTTTCTAAATGTATTATGAAGCCATACAATGTGTTAGCCTCAGAAAAACATAGGTTCAGATTTCCTATTCCCAATTTACAGGTGGAGAAACCATGCTGGACACTGTAAAGAGAGTTCGAATGATCCATTCAGCGAGAGTAATGAATATTTAAACCTCTCTGAGCAGTTCAGTCTAGTTCTACTCCAGCTTCCCTGATCTTCATACCTTTCTCTACCCTTTCTTTTTTTGTTTACTGAAAAACATTAAGAGGACAGGGTTTTTAAAAAAAAATGCTTTTTAGCATTTAAAAATTTGTAAGTCTGTTCAGTTTTAGCTCATCTCTTTAGGTGTGCAATGATATCATAATGTGCTTTGAATTTGTAGCCCATGCTACTGAATATGTTATCTGCTTATTGATCATTCCTGTGTCTTCCTTTGAGATGTTGAGTAAAATTTTCATCCATTAAAAAAAAAAATCGGCTCTGCTCTCCAAGCTTCAAACAGTCAAAAAGGGTTGTGAATATTTCTTCCTTTCTGTCTCTTTCAAGGCTGCTACAAGGGCAGTGAAGATCTCTTTCTTTCTTTCTTCCTTCCTTCCTTCCTTCCTTCCTTCCTTCCTTCCTTCCTTCCTTCCTTCCTTCCTTTCCTTTCTCTTTCCTGAGCTAGAGGATAAAAAATCACAGTAGCTACCAGCTACAAGTGGTATCTGAACTAGGGGCACAAAAAAATAAGGATAATGGGGAGTTTGATTTCAAGTGTAGTAGAGGGAAAAAGCAGAGGATGAAGGGATGAATGCTTTTGTTCAAGAGGCCATCAAAGTATTTACAGCGGCTGTTACCACTGGGATATAGCCCGCTTTGTTCCCAGTGGTGATTTTCTTTTTCTTATTCCTCTATTGCTTCTATTTCTTTCCAAAAGAAAGGTTAAGGAAGTGGCTATGCAGCTAGTCAGGGGAATTAGAAAGGGCTGAGAGATGAAAACAGAGCAAAAGGGAGAATAAAGGGGCTCAATCTCCTCTTTCTCTTCAAAAAATGAAATTATAAAAAAGGCATTGGTGGTGCTACTAAAAGAAATATGGGGGTAATTAGAAAGAAAGGAATTGGTGGTGTTACTAGAAGAAAATCATGGGAATTAGGAAAGGTGGAGAAATGGAAAATTGAGAAACTGGGAGCACAACCAGGTTCTTTCCCAGTGACAGAAAGAAGAATTCCCCCTACCACCCAGGTAGATAAAAGGGAGATTACACAGGACCACAGTTGTGTTAGGAATATAAGGGAAGAGTCTTCATAGGAGAATGATAGGATAAGGAAGCCCTTCCCAAAAGAGGTGTCTAATTGTGATGCCTCAGCACCACTTGAGGTGGAAGAAAGACAGCCTAGGGTCATAAAATCACCTTCAGCATTTCCAGTAATGTTCCAGCATATTCCAGCTGGTAGGGATAACCCCCGAGGTTATAATGAAATAGGATGGCACCTGATAGAAATGATTGATTTAAGGTGACTGCAGGAAGTTGTGATGTTCTATGGCATGCGCTCACCCTAGGTAGAGCAGGTGCTGAGCAATTGGACCCTGCAGCACTGGATAGTCCCATACACTTGGAAAGTGTTAATATCCACTACACTAGAGGCAGGTCCTCAGCTTCAGTGGTTAACCTGGTGAAGAAAAAAAGCAGCAAATATGGAAGATCAAAATAAGGCTAGAGGAATAAAAATAATCTGAGATCAGCTCCGTGGTGAGGGTCAGTATGCTGAATTACAAGACAGATTAAGTTTGATGGTAACAATGTCATTTAGTGGCTTTACAAGCTTGGGAGAAAGTAGAGGAACCAGGGAAAAAAAGTCCACCTCATTCACAAAAATCAAACAAGGCTCAAAAGGCCTTCACCAACTTTTTACAAAGATTAATGTCAGCTGTGAATAGAGCCATCACAGATTCTGAAGTGAGACAGATGCTGATTGAGACCAGGTACTTGAAAATGCAAACACAGAGTGTAAGAAAATTTTAAGGTCATTAAAAGCAAAATATCCAAAAGTTGGATCAATGGACCAGAGCTATTGCAGACATTGGTTCCAATACTCACATGACCACTCTAAAAGAGCAAGATATAGTTAGAGGGCTGAAATACCAAAATGTCCAATGCTTTAACTACAGAAGATATGGTCACCTGCTAAAAGACTATAACCAAGCTGCTTCTAAAGGCACAATTGTTTCTTTAAATATCAGTCCAAAAAAAAGGAACAGGTTTCTCAGCATGTGCAGGTAATGTAGCAAAGATTGACACTGCATAAATGAGTGTAGATTCAAGAAAACATGCAGACTCAGAAACCCAAACTCGGTGTCAGAGATCTGATACTACTGAAGGCAGTGCTGCACTAGATTTAGTTATAGACAAACAGCTTACCCTATCCTCAACCATTCAACACTATAAAATCACTACTGGAGTTTATGGCCCTCTGCCCCCAGGAACAGTAGGAATGCTTCTAGGTAGGAGCAGTCTGACATTAGCAGGATTCATTGTGCATCCTAGAATTAAAGATAGAGATTTCAAACAAGAAATTAAACTCATGGCCTATGTAACAAGAGACCTGATGTTTAACACAGGGGATAGGATCACATAGCTATTACTGTTTCCCTATAACAAAGGAAAGTCTGCTCCTGTGGCAACAGAAGGTTTGGAACCATTGGGAAATGGGTGTTCTGGCAGGCTGTCATGAAAAGATAAAAATTAAAAATGAAAATAAATGGCCATTGAAATAGAAGGGTTGGTGGACACAAGTGTGGATGTAACAAAATTCCCCAAGAGTCATGGAATTCAAATTGGCCCCTTCAGGAAGCATCCACACAGTAATATAAGAATTGGAACATTATTCCAAGTAAATCAAAGTATAAAATGGGTTGCATGTGTAGGACCAGATGGGGCAAAGAGGAAAGTTAAAGCTTTATGTGGTTGACATAGCTATATATTTATATGAAAGAGATTTATTGCAACAAAGGGGGAACTCAGATTAATATCCCTTCAATGTACTCAGAAATGGTACATAAAATAATGTCTTAAAGGGAAGATGCTCTTAATAATGGGGATGCACAGGCTGTACAGATTGTTCAAAAGCTAGACACAACAGTCATTGAGTTCCCAAATTTATAAAGTGGTCCACTGCCAAAACTAGAGCAACTGCCTAACCCTTAAAATGAATAGCTAAAAGCCTGTATGGGTAGAGCAGTGGCTCTTAAAAATACCATGTAGCTGATAGCTACTGTGCTTTTTTATCCTCCAGCTCAGGAAAGAGAAAGGAAGGACAAAAAGGAAGAAAGAATCTTCACCACCTATGTAGCGGCCCTGAAAGAGAGAAAGAGAGAAATGAAGAAAAATTTACAGCCCCTTTTTGCTGTCTGAACCTTGGAGAACAGAAGCTGATAGAGAGCTGGGCTAGCATCCAGCAAACCAACCCACCAACCGCCAACTGCCCCCACTCTCCAGGTTATATTCTTTCTGTAGAAGTTCATTTTTAGTTATATTTAAAATAGTTTTGTGAAATGTTGGGTAAAGGGCTCTATAGGTCTTGGTGTTTCATATTGTTTGCAGGTATTGGATTTGTGTGGGGGTTGTTTGATTGGTCATGATCTGCATGTGCTATCAGTAGAAAACCTGAGGAGTTCTGAATCAATAAAAAAACACCTGAGCTCAGATGCTCGGGGTTCCACTGTCCAGTATGGCTCTGGCCAGGATAGTGACTCCCTCTGCTGAGGTTTGGCAGGGTTTGAACCTATGACTATGTCTCCTTGTCATTCTTGGTGAGCCATCCCAGCAGCATACAGCTACATGTTCTAAGTGAAGTTCCTAGAAGTCCAAGGGGCTCACAATCTTAAGGACAAGCTGCACGTGGCACAAAACTCCTTCAAAGCATCCCACTACTTTTACTGATTTGTCTCTAACCTTTTTTAGTATACTCTATTATTTAGCTACTCTTTTAATGCAACCCTTCTTTATTGGAGTTTCAATCCACTGAGTTCACCACAGTGATTGTTTCATTCACTGCTGCACGCAGATATTTAATACATGGAAGGAGCTGGAGGGAGAGGACTTGGGAGGGGCTAGTGGAAGGTAAGAGGAAATGCAACATAATTATATTTTAATTTTAAACGATTAAAAATAGAGTTATTGGATAGCTGGTTTTGTGGATGGTGCTAAAGGCTTGATTGTTTCCTCCCCTTGTAATGCTAGTGTGTCCACAATAGTATTTACAGGCTTCAGTGAAATGCCATGTGAGCTCACAGAAACAATTAAAATTATTGACTAAACCTAGATATAAAAGGCAAAGGTGTTCATGCAGGATTTCTCGAAGTTTGACCCACCGGGGACCTCTTTCCCCAGGATTGTTAAAAAGGAAGTTTCCTCGGTCCCTTCCTTGGTGCACTACGCTGACTACCAGGACCTTAAAGTCTGCATTCTAACTCATCTTCTAGGTTCCTGGTGTGCAAAGTTTTGGAATCGCTGGGGAGTTGCAGATGGAAATCAAGGTTTGAAAAACAGCAATATTAAATATTTTTGTAAATAAAGAATTGAGAAACAGATGTATTCAGTAGTTTGTCCCAAATCACGGAGCCCCTAAGTCAGGATTTGGTGTCAAGGCCTTTTCTGATGAATCTTATTGGCTTTAGGGACTCATCTTTTACTCTTTACATCTCTCCAATGCAGTACTTCATCAATAAATGTTTACAGAACAAGCCAATGGCTTATGCTGTGGAGTGAGGTTGAGTGATTGCCCCAACTCTCACAACTCTTGGCAGCTGAGGAGCCTCATTTATATGAACCTCCTCCCAGCCAAGCCTTGAAATCCCAGACTTTAAAACCCAGGGTCTGGCGAAGGCAAGAAGTAGACAGACTGCAAATGCTCTGCTTATGGCAGGGTCTATCCCTGTCTGTCCAGCAGAAAGTTCATCATGGGACAGGGGCAGGAGTAGGGAGAAAGCAAGGAAAGAATTCTAATCTAGGCAGATGGCTTTAGGTATTCTACAGTCTCTCCCTCTGGCTTTGGGTAGTCTATAGTCTCTCTCTGTCTCTGTATCTCTCTGTCTCTCTGTCTCTCTCTCTCTCTCACCCCCCTCCTGTCTCTCTATCAGCAGTCTTAAGGTTAACTTGGCTTTCAGTCAAATGTCCATACCTCACATCCAATTCTGTGGCTTCATCATTCCTTTATAGTTCCAACCAAATGCTTAATTGCAACAATGTAACAATAAAAGCAAGAAGATTATTATTGAGTTTTATTTTTACCACAAGTTTCAAAAAGGAGAAAAGGTGGGGGGAAAAAAGAAAAGAAAACACATTCTGACAACATCCCATGTCCCGTCACATCCTATTTTTACAGGATAGCTGTGGGGTGTGTGATCCACAGCCAGAAATAAAACAGGGCTAGAAGAGTCAGCCATCTGTCTGGAATCTCACACAGTCCCAGATGGTACTTCCTTTCTGGCTTTCTGGTAACAATCTCCTCTGTCTAACGAAATGAGGCAGAAATTGCCCAGTGAGGTAGAGGGGGTGATGGACCCTCGTCCTCCCAGCTCTGGCACTAGGACCTAAGATCTCTCAGCAATACCTAGCTTATGTGTGCATATTATCTTACTCTTGTTGGTCATGGACCAGACCTATCCCTCTGTATTCATTCTCCACCACACTCCCATCCCTGTGAATTTTTCAAAGAGAAGAACCATTTGCTCCCGTTCTCATTCTCCTAATCCCAGGCCACCTGAAGGATAATATGTTTTTAGTGCCCTACACACAGTAGGGCTAAATGCTCCCCGACTGGCTTTCTGGCTTACTAATGCCCAAGCACCTGGCTGGAGACAAAGAAACAATTCTTCACAGGTCTGACAACTATGGTCTGCCTTTGCCTCCTGTCTTAGTTGCTTTTCTACTGCTATGATAAATCACCATGAGCAAGGCACCTATAATTTGGCTTATGGTTTCAGGGGGTTAGAGTCTAGGTGGAAAACAAAGGGAGAGCAAAAACCGCAAGACAAAGAAAAAGCATTTGGAATTTCATGGGTCTTTTGAAACCACAAAACTTGCCCCCAGTGACACAGCTCCTCCAACAAGTCACACCTCCTACTTCTCCCCAAACAGTTCTGCCACCTAGGGACCAAGCCTTCAAATACATGAACCTATGGAAGTCATTCTTATTGGAACCACCACACCTCCCTCATTTCTTTCCTAGATGGCCTTCTTTGAAGAGCAATACCACAACGTAAATGCACTTGATTTTAAAATTAGAAACAATTAATAGGGAGAGTAGGAGGACCTCAGTCTGTTGTCTGAAAAACCCCTGGATTGGCCTCAGGCTTTGATTCTATTACCATTACCATTAGAAGTGATACTTTTGACAAGGAAAATATTTCACCTTCAGGAAGCTTAAATTTTTTATTTTATATAATAAATTTGGAGCTCTTTGGGTATCACACATTTTCTTAGAGTTACCTGAAAAATTGATTAAGTGATAAGTTAAAGGGATTATACCTCACTCCTAGTTTCTGACTCAGTGGGTCTGATGTGAAGTCCAAGAATTTTTGCTCAGATAAGTCTATATGATGTCAACGCCACCAAGCCTGGAAACATCTTGGAGGAACCCTGACCAGCACATGCTATACAGACAGCAAGGATTCAGAAATGTTTGTCTACATGCGTAAATACATATTTGAATCCACATTGGAATGGGAAATAGCTAACTTTGACATGAGTCTAATAACTGTAGACTATAAGACCGCCTCCTTTTTTGAGGTTTAGAATCATTTGAGTTTGAGTTTTAATAATATATAGCTCTCACTGCAGCCTACCAACTACAAAGCTGAAAAACAACCCAAAGACTTTATAACTATAACAATGATGATTGAATTAAAATACTTGTCCTCTTAATGGTAAGTATATTTGGCCCTGTAAGTAGAAAAATTAAGAAAGTAAGATGTACCCTTTGTATATATTTAAACACTTTTTTCTTAGGGGAAAAATATTTCCTATATATTAAAAGGCACTCTAAAGCAGAAATGAAAAATCTTCACATTCATATTTTAGTTCACAATTTAGGGTTTTGTTATTTTTGTTTGCTTTTGCAATGAACTTTATCTATTCTTAAAGTGTCACATAAATGAATTGACTTTGCTTCTACTTGTAAGTTAATGTTGCTTTTCCTCTTTAGGAGTCAACAAAGGCTTGCTTTTGCCTGACTAAGGAAAGCTACAATGAAGTAAACTGAACTTTGAGACAGAGCATCATTGTAAATGAGGGACTTTTGTGGACTTCCCCAATCCAAGTATTCAGTACTAGAAGTCAACAGTTAGTAGTCAGCAATTCTTCAACATTTCCCCCTAAATCCTTCCTATGAACGAATAAGATGGAGATGTTTTTAAACTCAATAAAATATTATTGATGCACAATATCGTGTGTTGATATTCCCTGCTCTCGCTTGTCAGAGCTCCATCATAGCTGTACAGCCTTCAGAAGGCAAGAGACATTACAGAATGGCTAAATCAAGCCAATCAAGACATTTAAATATGCAATCTACCCTATAGTGTTGTGATGAGAGTCTATTCTGCATCTTCTTGGAAATTGATATTAAAAAATGAGATAATCATGATTTCCAAGTCTATCAGATTCTTATTGCATTTCAACCACGTAAATTGACTGATTAACGTGTGAAAACTACACTGAAGGCTCATGGCATGGATATAGCTGTGGAAAGAATCTTGAAACTGTTCACAGGAAGGTTGTGGTCTTCAAGAGAAGGGGGACTGCAGGTGAGTGCTCCATGCACTCCAGTTTTTAGCTAGGATGCAAAGGTCACCTTCAAACTACCATCTATGGAAATGGACTCCAAATGGAAAGCAGCAGCCTCCCTAACGGAGGAGACAAATCTACATGCTAGACAGCTGAACAGCTGTACTCTGTGAGCAAGAAACTGGAAGAAAGGAAACTGCCAAATTACAACCACACAGACTCTGAATCCATGCATTTTTGGGTGGTGGGTCAAGCACATTTCATTTGTCTAGGCTGAGAGTCCTTGAAGCTGGCAGAGGTTGAATTCAGGAAGGACTGAGTATAATCCTAAAGGGTGCACAAAAATGATGGGGCTCTGACAATCAAGAGCAAGGAAACCTTCGGGAATAAATGCACCAAGTATTCAGTTGGAACTCAGAAAGATCGTGCCTTAAAAGAAGGACTGACTACTCATAACCCTAACCTGGCTTTAGACCAACACTTGAGAGGATCAAGCTGATGTGTCAGCAAATAAACTGCCTTCTAAAACAAAATTTAATAGCATTTAAAGGAAAGGAACAAAACAATGTATCAGACTCTATAACAAACAGTAAAAGATGGTAGACATTCAAAGAAGCAGGAAAAAACATACATTTAATCAAGAAAAAACTTGAGACTGAGAAGATGTGAGAAGATGAGATTACTGTACAAAATCTTACAAGAACTCCAATAGCTATGTCAAAGTATGGGTCTGTTCTTGTGATATGTCTCTAAACTTTGGAGTACAAAAGGGAAGCCAGCTAACCTCAGCTTCAGATTTCTGACCCTACCCTATCATACCCAAACGCTGAAGGCTAATGTGAACAATAAGTTGGGCTTAGCTTGTGTGTGTGATGTCATTAGAAGCAGAATCTGGCCCCCCTGTCTTCTTCCAAGATCCCTAGCCCACATAAAACCCCAAGAAAAACATTACACAAGACAACATGAAGAAACATTCTACAAAATGCCAACAACATTAAGAAACATTCAACAAAACACCAGACCTGCTCCAATGTATATTGGATTCATCACACCAGAAGAAAAAGAGACAAAAAGATTAAATGGGATGGAGTACCCCAGATGGAATCCTGGACTAGGAAGAAAACAGAGTGGAAAAAGACCAAATGCAAATAAAATTTATTTCATAACAACAAATAGTATTGATTCCTTACTGTAAAGGGAGACCCAGTAAAAAAACCACCACAATGACCATTCCTCTGGGAAGGCTTTTGTTGTGGATAAGAGAGAGAGAGAGAGCAGCCAGAGGCATCTGGAAAAGTCCAGAACAGAGAGAGAGAGAAAAAAAACCTGGACTGGACATGGCTGGGGCTGTCTCTTGAGAGCAGAGAGAAGGAGAACAGCAAGAAAGAGATTAGTTAAGAATCACAGGGAAGGGGGAATCCTTGCCATTACAAAGAGAGCTGGGATCTGGAAAAAGCCTGGGAATAGCATAGCAGAGGAGGAGAGAAGGTAAGGAGGACCAGGGGGCTAGCTGGGAATCTGAGATGAATACTGGGTGCTTGTGAATGGGGACTGAGGGAGCACTGAGGCTATCCTGGGCTTGTGAATGGGGACTGAGGGAGCACTGAGGCTATCCTGGGCTTGTGAATGGGGACTGAGGGAGCACTGAGGCTATCCTGGGCTTGTGAATGGGGACTGAGGGAGCACTGAGGCTATCCTGGGCTTTGATATACAACCAAAGGTATATATCAAGAGAAGGTCATATGTCCCTTCTGCCAGAACCAAGGGAAATGACTCCGTTTCACCTCTGATGAGTGTGAGCTTTTACCTAACCACCAGAAAACTTTCCATAGTCCAGTTTGAGCTGAGCTGAGACTCATTTCTAGACAGTCACACTTTCTGAGACCTAACACTCACTAGTGACAAATGCATCATAGGAATGCAAGATATGACCAATAGATACAAGTGCGTGACAGACACCCGGCTCTCACTACACTGTCTGTGCTAGCCCACTATACATTTATGACTAATCTAAAACAATATGTGTGCTTAATAAATTGTGAATTGCTCCCCCAATTATCTCTTTGGGAAAAGAACAAAAGAAAGTATGGATATAATAAATGAACAGATAGGGGATATCAACAGAGACATGTAATTTTTAAATACTAAAATTCTATAATTGAGTAAAAAATAAAAAATAAAAATAAATGAATGAATATTGAGTAAGTGAATAAATTAATAAACTAACGAAGTCACAATTGGTAAATTTGAAGACAAGTTAAGAAACTGATAAAGGAATGTATATATGTAAGAGATTAGGTAAGAAAAGATGCAGATAATGAAGAATAAGTGAGAAAATATTAAATAAGTGGACTGACATGAATGGAGTTGGAATTAGAGATGTAGCAGAGAAGAAAGAGATATAAGGAAATGATATTTAGCAGTTCTGCTAATTTAATTTGAAAAGTCACTTGGATATAAAAAGCTCAGTAAATCTCAATCAGAAAAAAAACATAACCAGGTATATTTTGGTGAAACTGATGGATTCTGAAGACCAAGGCAAGCTCATGAAACAATCACGGGGAAAAAGATATGGAGGGCACCAGTTAGAAAATTCACTGCTGACTTTTTGTCTGAAACAGTGCAAGTTAAAGTATAACGGGATGGCAATTTTTAAGCATGACAATGGAGAAAAGATGAACTACTTATTCTGCAACAAGGTAAAGGGAGATTTTTTTTTTCTGATAAGAAAAAGCTGAGAACCTTTACCAACAATAAATCCACACAACGAGGTAAGTGTCTAAGGAAGTCTGTTTGTCTAAACAGAGATGACAGGAGATGGAGTTAGTAGCCACGGGGAGAGATCTGGGCAACCAGATAGAGTAAAGCATGGTTATGTTAAAGTACAAAAGACTTCTTTAAATTGCAATTGGTTTTTTAGTAAAAAGTAACAAAGACGCGTTATTAAATTTATAACAAGCAGACACAGAAAATGTACATTAGATAGGATCGAGTGGGATTGCGTGTAAATACACGTGTTGAGATTATAATGTGCAAAGAGGTGTAACGTTAGTTCGAGGTCTACTAGGATAAGTTACACGTGCACATTGCTATTATCTCTGGAACCACAAATAAAAATAACCAAATGCAATAAAGAGATGTGGTTAGTGGGGCTGGAGAGATAGCTCAGTAGTTAAGAACATACAGCGCTCTTGCAGAAGGCCCAAGTTCAGTTCCTAGCACCCACATTGGGTAGCTTACTACCATCTATACCTCTAGTTCCAGGGATTCTGAAAACCTCTTCTGGTCTCCCTTGAGCACTTGCATCACACACACACACACACACACACACGCATATCACACACACACACACACACACACACACATGCATATCACACACACACACGCATATCACACACATGCATATCACACACACACACACACGCATATCACACACACACATGCATATCACACACACACATGCATATCACACACACACACACGCATATCACACACACACACACGCGTATCACACACACGCACACACACACGCGTATCACACACACACGCACACGCATATCACACACACACGCACACGCATATCACACACACACACACGCATATCACACACACACGCATATCACACACACACACACATGCATATCACACACACACAAGTATCACACACACACACGCACACGCATATCACACACACACACACATGCATATCACACACACACACGTATCACACACACACGTATCACACACACACGCATATCATACACACACACACATGCATATCACACACACACACACACACACACGTATCACACACACACACAAATGGAGAAAAGACACAGAGAAAACGGACAGCAGTCTCACAGTCTTACACTCAACCATATCCATGTATTAAATGTAGAAAAGCAAACATCGTATTAAAAGGTAGAGATAATCAGACTGGAATTTAAGAAGTTAACCCAGGCATAACTATATGCTATTTACCAGATTTCACATTTAAATCTAAGTACAGTGATAAATTAAAATGGAAGGGTTGAAAGTCTGCTCTGTTGAATCCTCAGAATGCTGCAGTTGTTATTTTAATGACGCACAGAATCGTCCAAAGATGATTCTGAACCTCTGTGTGCTTAATAACATGTCATCAGGATACATGGTGACAAAGGTAAAGTGAGACAAAGTCACAGATGTCAGTAGAATCCAGACACTGCTCTCTCAGACCAAACACTGACGGAAATTCAGGAGGGTGCCAAGTTCTAAACAGCACTGAGAAGCAGCTTGCTCTAGTTAGAGCACTCCACGACATCTTAAGAGTGCATCATTTTTTCAATCTACGTGAGCTATTTTGAAAGAAACAAATGCTATACCATAAAACAGCCCAAAGTATATTTAAAGCACTTAAACCAAATATAGTACTCTCTGGGGAAAAAAAAAAAAACAAACAAACATCTGTTTATCTCTTTTTTAGTCTTCAGTAGTAGGAAGTTAAGGAATACTCTCAAAATAACCCATGAGGCAAAGTAGAGAGCACAGAGCAGCAAATGATCTGAAAACAAACGCACATGTGTATGCAAGGTGCACTTTAAAAGGTACTAAGTGTGTATTTCAGTGGTAGAGTGCTGGCCTAGCACGTGTGAGATCCTAGGCTTGATCCCTAGCACCAGCTAGAAACCAAAGGCCAGAGGGCGGGAGAATGCTTAAAGGGAAATGTATGATTTTAAATGCTTATATTATCTTATATCAGGAAAATGAGTTAAAGATTAATGATCTAAGCTTCACCTAAATTAAGTACAAAGTGAGAAATTGAATTGAAATCAAAAAAAGAAAGAAAAAGGAAAATAAGGAAAGGAGGGAGAGAGGGAGAGAAAGAAAGAAAGAAAGAAAGAAAGAAAGAAAGAAAGAAAGAAAGAAAGAAAGAAAGAAAGAAAGAAAGAAAGAAAGAAAGAAAGAAAGAAAGAAAGAAAGAAAGAAAAAGAAAGAAAAAGAGAAAAGAGAGGAAAGAGAAAAAAGGAAAAGGAGGTAAGAAGGAAGGAAGGAAGGAAGGAAGGAAGGAAGGAAGGAAGGAAGGGTAAGAGAGAAAAAAGGGAAGGGAGGGAAGAAGGAAGGAAGGAAAGAAAGTGAGAAAATTATTGAAATAAACTTAATTATTTGCTAAAAAGTACTTTGGAAGAGTTACAAACTAGGAGCTGTAGCGCCCCCGACTCTGGGCGTTTTCTGTTGTCTAAAAGCAACACGTGAGCTGCCACGATGTTCTGTATCTCCTCAGGCGGCCAGCCCAAGACACATATGACACCCCAAACTGGCACAGCAGAAAGAATCTGGGTCCTCAGAATACACTTGAAGCCGCACATCCCCTTCTTCAATGTATCTTGTTACAAAAATAATGCGATGTCCTGCTTGAGCCACTCGGACATGAATTTTCTCTTAAACACCATCTAACACATCCTAAGAGGCTTGTAATCAGAATCACAAACTCGATGTGCTGGGGAGGAAAACCTCGAGTATGCAATAAAGAAACTCAGTCTGTGAGGCCTGAAAGACAGTGATGAAAGGAGAAGAGTCCTTTACTCAATAGAGTAAAAATATGGGATTTATTCTGTAAGATATAGTATTTTTGGTTTAGGTGTATGTGTTTTGCCTGCATGCGTGTATTATGTGAGCTGTGTGATACCTAGTGCTTAATGCCAAAGGAGAGCATCAGGGCCCCCAGAACTGGAGCTGCTGACAGTGTAAGCCATCATGTGGGTGCTGGGAACTGATCACAAGTCCTCATTCTGACAGCAAGTGCTGTTAACCTCTGAGCCAGCTCTTCAGCCCCATGTGGAAATTTTGATACTGAAACACTTTTTAAATTAATTACAGGATCAATGTGTGCTTCCTCTTTGGCTGGCCCACGATGTTAGAGCCTACTTCAAGACCATTCCCTTATCGCACTCACAAAGCCACCCGATCTTATGTCTCCTCAAAAGACTCCAGGATGTGTATGGAAGATTCGGGAAGTCACATGTTATAGACACTTCTTATTGTAGGCTTAAAGAGAACTTTGATCGTCCTCAAGGAGAAAGTTCAGAGAAGTGTCTTAGAAAAAGGAAAAGATCTTCAAAGGTACTAACTGTGTTTCTGGTGCTTCAAACCTGGGGCCTTGCCGGCTCTGGAGGGCCACTTGCCTTACAGATGATCAGTTCTAGCTACAGCTGAAGAGTCTGCAAACGTGGATTCTGAGAACCAAATTTAAATACTATATAAGAATAATACACTCTGTTTAATTGCTGAGCTATTTCTCCAGCCCCTCAAATACTTTTATTGATTTTAATTTTTTCTATTTTTTAAAAAATTGAAATAAAAATTTAAAATCTCCCCCTCCCTTTCACTTGGTTTGATGAATCCAATATACATTGAGCAGATCTGGTGTTTTGTTGAATATTTCTTAATGTTGTTGGCATTTTGTAGAATGTTTCTCCATGTTGTTTTGTGTAATGTTTTTATCGTGGTTTTATGTGGGCTACGAATCTTGGAAGAAGACAGGAGGGCCAGTGAGAAGCACCTGCTCCCCACAGTGGTGACTTACAAGCTTTTAAATCCTTCAGCCTAGGAGAGAAAGTTCAAGCTTAAAGTTACCTTTTGTAATCACTGTTCAACGCCACAATGGCAGACCTAGAAGTCTACCTCCACTGCCAAGCGGTAGGGTTCCCCTTTGTCAAGAAGATTCTTGTTAAAACTAACCATAGCTCAACATGATCTTTCTTTATAGTCTTTTATGTCCTTCCTGCTCCTTTAGTTAGAGAAAGTGGAGATCTACTCCATGGGGCTCCATACTTTTATTCGAGTTAGCATAGAAATCATTCCTCTATTTCCCTGTTCCTGACAGCCCATCTCATTCAATGACTGGCTGTTTTTATTCCTAACACATTTTATGGTATGACTATAAACTAACTTCATCTACCAAGACATACTAAACAAAGTACCTGAAAACTCAGAAAAGAATATGTGGTAGCTCGTTCCAGAACCAAATGTAAGTAACCATGGCCCAGGAACACAGATTCAAGTTACCCCAAATTTCATGTATGACAATAGCTTGATAAAGCTTTTATAGTAATAGAACAAAGAAAGTCATAAGTGAAAGTGTCTTCCAATACATTGGTGGAAATATTAGGTAAGGGGAGTTGAAGCAAAGCAGGAAATCGCCGCTATAAGCCTCAGATGCTGTCTGATGACATGGTTAAATTTCCAGTTAGTAGAAGCTAGTGCTCTGCAGATACATTGCCCAGGGTTTTTACCTGTTAGTCACAAGAATGTTAAGTAAACACAGAAGTGGGAAAGGAATGTCCAGTGAAGGGGATGAAGACGGCCCAAGATAAATGGTAATCAGTCTCTGGACTTGCAACATCCCAACCTTTCCAGAGTTACTAAGGTTCTTGACAGCTAATCAGCTTTGTGGAAGGTTAGGTAGAAGGTGAGGCTTCTCCCTGGAGACTTTCTTTCACACCTCTTTCCTTCCTGCATTTGCACTTTCTTATCCCATCACCCAGCATGTACTTCTTTCATCTCCACCCTTGCTGTGTTGTGGATTTGCCTCTTCCATGAAACATTAATCACTTCCTCTTCCTGCTCTCCTGAACTCTCCAATGTTCCTCTTCTGTCCTTGCTGTACTACCGTTTTGTACAGAAGAATCATCTCATGGCACAACTAAGCATCTTACAAGTTTATTGATTTTTGTGTACAACAGAAAAATAACCTTATTAGTATAAGGGCTAGCCTGGGCTACTGTGTCTCCTGGCCCATTTTTCTGGTCTGTGGAATAGGAATAAAGAGAGATATGGTGGCTCATTTCAAAAACAGAACCCCAACCATGGATGATTTTATCTCTGTCATTGTATGACTCCTCAGGTGTCACTCAAACAGGAAAAATCACCTATCCCATTTACATGAGGTGTAAATGTGTTTTCACACTTCTGCATAGAAAGTACTTTCTGTAATGTTGATGGTTAATTACCTGACAAGGAATCTCTGGGGGAAGGCAGTGGGGGAAGGACAGAGATTATCTGGATTGCACTTGCTTACACAAAGCAAGCAAAGTGACACCTGCTATTCTTTGGGAGATGTTTTCTCCAAAACCGAACATTCCTGCCCCCCAGATCCTCCCATTCCTTCATTTGTCACTCCCCTTTGCTTCTTTCCAATCACAAAGGATGCCAAGTAACCCACTGGGTTTTTACAAGATTTCATTGTACTTGCTAATATGTAATTTTATAAACATAAATAAAATAAATAGGATTCTGAGGGAATAAATTGAAAGTAGAATAACAATAAATCGCCTCCCTCTGATACTGTGTCTACGATTTCCCCACCTCTGTCCCTTCTCCCTACAGCCTGCTCAGACCCAGAGACTCAACTCTTTTTTTCCATTGGAGGAAATCAGGGGGGTGGGAAAGGCAAGTAGGACATAGGGGAAGAGGTTGTGTGAGAAACCTAACACAGGGCTTCATTGAAATGTAAATTCCTTCAAATTATTAAGCACCAGAGAGGAACTCTTACCAGCCCTTTGTTCCTCTGAGTCAGAATGTATAATCTCAAAGAATAAACATCCAGACAGATATCAGCCACACAAAGAAATCAGGCCATACCTATTCAGAACTTCAAGTTGTACAGACGCCTCTCTCCCTTACTGGGGAGGTTCTGGTCATAGCTACCAATCACTGGTCAGAAAATATCTAATAGGGAGTACAGATGGTTATCAATTTCTACTTTCCCCAACCCTCAGCTATGCACTTCCCACCTTAAGTCCCACCTCTGCCTGGAAAACTAGACCAAATTGCCCTTGTCCAGGCTGAGAACACAAAGCAATCTGATGAACTCCTATCGTCCTACCTTTGGAGACACAGTAGCTGGGTCTTTCTTTTTCAACAGAGGAGACATTCTTTCCCAACTTCTTTGCCTGGAATTGCACTGCTCACAGCTTGAGATGAATGACTCTGAGATCTCATTTACATTTTTAATTCCCTCTTAGCTTCAGAAGCCCATGGATCTGTAGGAGAACAGATTGTTGTCAGTCCTTTCCTCTCCTGTCTTCTCATTTCAAGTCAAGGCATTCAACTCTAAACCCATAAAACTGGAAATGGCCCATTTTACAGGAGGCAGCATGCACAACGCCTTCTCAGCTTAGCTGACTCCATATCCATCACTGCCTCTCAGATTTCTACCTCTTCTAACTGGAAAGTCCTTGAGGTCAGACTTTATTTGTTGCCATCTCTCCTCAATTCTTCCCCATCATGTGCTTAGCACACAGTAGGCCCTTGGAAAACTGACTGGCAGATTATATGAGTATGCATGATAGATGAGGACTTCACAAATACAGCAGAGATCACAGGAGGAAGGCTAAGCTTCTATTTTAGCAGTCAGTGAAGTTTGTATTTTCTGGTCTCTATATTTCTATCTAAATAGATTTCAAGATTAAGGAGATACCTAGGTTGGAAAAGTATTTGCTGGGCAGCATGGGAACCAGAGTCTGATCTCCTGCACCCACATAAAAATGAAATATAAAACCCAGGCACAGCAGATACATGGGCTACAATCCTAGATCTAGATAAGAAACTTGCTGACTAGCCAGGCTATTCAGTTGAGGTCCCAAGGTCAGGAAAGACCTTGTCCCAAAAGTTTCAGTAGAGAGTGACTGAGGAAGAGGCCTAAAGTCAACCTCTAGCCTTCACATATACATTTGCATGCGTTTACACACAAATAAACACATAGGCTTTGTCAAAGTGGTCGTAGCTCTGAAGGAATAGTTACTCCATCCTTACTGTCAACCTGGAGTCTGTGCCTTCCCAAGAAACCCCTGTCTTTGCCTTATAGTTCTTGGGAACACCCATCACTTTGTTCAAGTAAATATCAAAGTCTGAGTTGGTTCTTACAGAGTTGATGCTCTTCTATGCTGTCTAAGAATGTGGGCCACACAGCAGCCATTTCTCGTACAAAGTCTTTTAAGTGAGGCTCTCGATAAATGCAAGTTGACTTGAGTTCAGTGCATGCCCCTTTATCTTCCTTGACACTTGGTGTCCTTGACCAAAACTCTTCCTGAGAAGCTCTGAAATCCACTGGTTCTGCAATGGCTTCCTAATTCATTGAGAGGCCTTGTTGACACTCACAACAAAATCCGTTCTTGACTCCCATGACTTTCAACTGCTTCCTTCAATAACACTGGGGAATCATGTCCCTTAAAACTTTGCAAATCTCTGCCTAATGCTTGCCTTGACAATATGTATACGGCTAGCCCAGTCTCTTCTTCCTGTTTGCTTTTCAATCAGCTACTTTGTTGAGGGAATGATCTTGGTTGTGACTATTCTCTGTAACAGGTACTGGTAGCCCTGGATGGCCATGGCCCTCTCCATCCTCAGCTCATTTCCTATGAAGAAAGTACAGTCACCAGTGATCATGTTCTGACAGGATACCAGGTACCATACACGAAGTAATAAAGCAAAACAGGATTTGCCCTCATTGCCCTCTTTACAGCAAAGGTAACCTCGGTTAAATATAACTGTGCTTTAGTCGCCAGTTCTAGGATTCTGCTCAAAGAATCTTTTGGTGAAAGAATTCCTATAGTATCATACTGATTGATGACTACATCAGAAAAGAAATACAGACTTATAGGTCTGCACCAGAATGGGCTTTAACATATACTGTAGATGACCAAACATGGCAGTTGGAAGGTAGCTCTTCTCTCCAGGATAGGCATGTTTTAACGTGAGGGATTTGGATTCTTCAGTTTGTCTAACAACCTTCAAAGCACTTTCAAAAACTAAAAAAGACTGGCTCTCCAAAATAGACCTTAGTAATTAGTTTCTCAGAGTAAAATCAGATATTTTCAAGTAAAATTGCACTTCCTTAAATGTCTGATGCCATGGAAACCAAATATTTGCTTTGTAAATTAATGAACAGGAAAACGTACAAATGAATGAGGAATGGGTGAATAATAACAGCTAAAAGCAATTGTTCACCTTTCAGTGATAATTGATAGAATATGGAGATATGTATGTATGTAGTATGTGTGTGTATATACATATATAGATATTATATATATATTTTTATTTATTTAAACAAGCTATAAAAGACATCCTTTCTGACCGTTGTTTTTTGGGTTGACAAAGTTTTCCCATCACTTCTTTCTATTACATTGGATAAAGTTCAAAGGAATATATGAAAATGTTGGTAATGTACTTGGAATGGGACTAAAGTTTCCAGTGTAAGACTAGAATCGTTCCTTCACCCCCTTATGTGTCTGCTTGCAAATGTTTATTTTCATCCTCTAGATTCACTTAAAAGTAAAGCCACCAATCACTGCATCACTTGGGTACATTCTTAAAACTCTGTCTTATCAAGAGCCTCCAAATTGCTTCTGTGCCTGAGACTGATAACTGGTGGTCTGATGAGAAATGCTCCTGATAAGCACATCTATTTGAACACTAGGTCCCCAGCTGGTGATGCTGTTTGGGAAGGTTGTGGAACCTGTAGGAGGTACAGCCTTGCAGGAGGAAGTATATCACTAGAGGTGGATATATAGGAAGTATATCACTCTGCAGCTTTTGTGTGGATGAAAATGTGATCATGCAGCTTCCTGTTTTCCTGCTGTCGTGCCTTCCCTGCCATGATGGATGCCACCCTCTGGATGCATAAGTCAAAGTAAACTTTTTCTTCCCCAAGTTGCTTTTGGTCAGACTATTTTATTACAGCAACAGAAGAGTGACTAATACAGTATCCATCTATGGATTTTACAAATGAAAGAAACAGAGACTAGAGTTTTTGAGTGGCCAAGTCTTCCCAGGCAATGCTTCCTCGGGTTCACCAGGGTTCTCTTTTAAAGTAGAAAACACCAAGTTGTCTGTCAAAGCCTCTACTACTTATCTTTCTATCACAGTGATAAAACCATGGCCAAGGGAACTTACAGATGGAAGGACTTATTTTGGGCTAAGGGTCCAGAGAGACAAACATCCATCGCCATCCAAGTGGATGTGCTGGTTTGAATGAGAATGTCCCCCAATATGCTCTGGCCTTCTGAATACTTGGTCCCCAGTTAGTGGCATTGTTTAGGGAGACTAAGAAGGTAGAAGAACTAAGTCCCTGGGGGCAGGCTTTGCGGGTTTAAAGACTCCACCATCTTGAGTTCACTATCTCTGCTTCCTGTTTGCAGTTCTAAGATGTGATCTTAGCTGTTCCTGCTTCTATGTCTGTTGCCTGCTGGCCTGCTTCCCTGCTGCGATGGTGCTGGACTCATCTCTCTGTAATCAGAAGTCACAAATAAACTCTTCCTTCTATAAGCTGCCTTGGTCATGGTTTTGTAATAGTAACAGAAACATAACCAACACAGAGCCAATGCCCTCCCTAGCTTTGCTAGCCATTACTCCTCCCAGCCATCCTCTGTATTTCTTCTACTCGTGTCCAGAGACAGTGATGGTACTGAATAGCAAACTGTCACAAACTTAGTGGCTTAAAACACCTTTCATATCATCTCTCAGTTCTCAGAGTAAGAGCTGGCTTCTCTGGACTAAAAGTAAAAAGAAAAAAAATGAAAAAAAATGAAAAAATAGGAAACGCATGTTCCCTGGAGAAATAGGAAGTATAGGTAGATTCCCCAGAGTGTGTTCTAACTGGAAGCTCAAAGAAACATTGTCTTTCCAGGCTCATGTAGGTTGTCTGAAGAATCCACTTCCTTATGGTGTAGACTAAGACTCCTTTTTACTTGCTAACTGTTGGACAGGAACCACCGTGCCACTAGAGTGTGTTATCAGGTCCTTGTCCTGTGTCCACCTACCTAGCAAAGCCAGCGGTAACGTGGGGAATGGTTTTCATCCCACAAATCTCTCTTCCCTTCTTCTCAACCAATCAGAACACTGCTTTTATAGGGCTCACATCATTAATTCAGGCCCACCAGGCCTGTGTAGCATCCACTGACAGAACTTTAATGGCATCTGTGAAATCTGTCACCCCAGTACTAAGATTGGTGTGAGACTGGATAACTGGGGGCTGCGACTCAGGGTGAGTAAGATGCCAGTCTGCTGCTCACCACAGGGGAGATATTGGCCTGTGGTAATAGAATCCTGGGGAGCCTATTATCTGTGGTTCCTTTAGTTGAGGTCTATGTTTCATTTAGACTAGATGTAGGAGACTAGTTACACATACATTTCATAAACCTAAAAATCACTTTGAGTTCATCATCTCAGCTCCAAACCAGACTTCCATTAAAGGGTGGTACTTCATCATCTTGGTCCTAGCCTGTCCTGGGTCTGTTTGTCCAGGATGATAAGCCCAGTGTCTCACCTGTATCCACAATTGCTGCTTCTTGCTTACAGCAACAGGTGGCCAGAAACAACTATGGTTAACAGCGCATGGGGCCCCTGGGTGGTGACTGCTTCTGTGGTGCCTTCTGTGGACAGTGGGAGAGTCCATTAGCTCTGAGGGTTTCTGGGAAAATAACAAGGCTATCAAGGACAACCAAGATGATAAAACAAGAAACAAATATTTCAGAAAAGAAAAATAGAAGCAATCAAAAAGAAACTTACAGGAACTAGAAAATACACAGGAAGAAATCTCAAAGCTGTTAGCACAATTTCCAGTAAGAACATTGAGGAACCACATACAGATTCGTCGGGTCTAGGTTAAAGAAATAGGAAGAGCTAAAGTTTAGTTATCAAAAGAAACCTGGAGTGTGGCTAACACAGTTTACGGAATAAATGCACATCATCCATTTTGAAGAAATGACTTCCTAAGTTTTGAAAAGTCACCAAGGGATGGAATTTCACAAAATACCAAAGTCACTGCATTGTACAAGTTTGGGAGAATTCTTGTATGAACATTGATGCTACTCTGTAGAAACTGGTGGCCTGAAAAGGGTCCCCACTACTTTGCAGCAACAAACAGAAGCAAGAAATGCAGAAACAAAAATAATGCGGTTCCTGGAGGGAGATTAAATGTCATTGTGAAAGATGAGACCTCATATGACGTTTTCATTTTCTTGGTGTCTTCTTCGCACAGCCCACTGCTACAGATGGAATCCCCTCCCCCCCAAAAATCATAGAGTCAACCAATAAACCCAATGTGATAACTTCCTAAGGCTTTGAGCCTTAGGAAGAGAGACAAAGCAGGGCCTAATCTCAGTTCAGTGTAGAAATAAATGCTCATGAACCTGAAGTTCACTTGATGAAATTAGTGCCCCTCTAAGAAAAGGAAACTGGAGCTCGTGATCTCTCCTGACCACATAACATTATGGTAGGAAAGTGGGATCCAGAAAGAGTGATCTCAGGACAGAACCTGCCCATACCTTGATCTTGGACTTCCTAGCCTCCAGAACAGCACTTTGCAACAAGAATGTAAACACCCAAGATACCCACAGTCCCATCAACACATAATTCATTCTCCTTTTCTTTCATTTCTGCCAGAAGCTTCTATTTGAAGCTCAGTATCTTCACTGAGAATGGTTGTTTAGTCCCTTGGTACTCAGGAAAGCATGTGCAAATGCTTCTAAGCCATTGTTGCTGTTGCTGTTTGTTTACAAATCCTACCAACCTCATACTGGAATCTGCTTCCTCCAGAGATGTCACTCACCTGTACCAACGGTTACAACAGGACCAGAAATGAGGTATTTCCTCGCAAAGTTCAGGAACAGCACCTTACTCGCGTCTCTGAACTACTTTCTAATTTGGCAAGAAGCAAAACTGTAACTTTTAATTTGCAAGTTGACCATTGGCAAAGGCCTAGTTTTAAACTGCTTTGTCTAAAGGTCGAGCTTGGGGACTGAGCCTGTGAAGATGTCTAAGAGTAAGAGTGAAATCGCTACTCCTGAAAAGCCATTAGTGCAATACTCAGATGACTGTGATTCTTCAACTCTAGAGATGAGTGAGCAAATCATTGTTGCTTTAGAAGCTGAGGGATATTTTGAATCTCTAATGCCTGAAGCTCCTCAGGATATTCCTACTGATGGGACACTTCCCATGGGAGAAAGCAATTCTGTTCCTCTCTCATATCCTGATTTAAAGAGAGTCAAAATCTCCTCTGTGACCCTGACTGTGGTTTGATCTAAATTTCAGCTCACCTTTCTGTATAAAAAGTACAAGCTAACAGCAGTTTGCACTGTTAGCAGTTACCGCCTCTGCAACTGATCTAATACAACCACTATTGGGAAAACTCAAAAAGAATATGTAGTAATAAGGAATTTAAATATATACATTGGAGGGTTTTTTTTCTCAAAGCTAGATACATGGGTAATACAATCAAAATAATATGTGGTTTTGAATACCACAAGAGTCTACTACCACACACAGGAAATGATTCTGGTGGTTTTTATTTCTTTTTTTTCTTTTCTTTTCTTTCTTTTCCTCTCTTTCTTTCTTCTTCCCTTCCTTCCTTCCTTTTCTTTCTTTCTTCCTTTCTTTCCTCCTTTCTTTCTTTCTTTCTTTCTTTCTTCCTTCCTTTCTTCCTTTCTTTCTTCCTTTCTTCTTTTTAAAGTCAGCACCTCATTCTGTAGTCCAGGCTGATCGAGAAGGCATCATGTAACCCAGGGCTGGCTTCAAACTTGTAATGATTCTCCTGTGAATGGAGATTATTTACTTAACTGTAAGTAACCCAAATAAACTAAGTTGTTTTCTCACAGTACTTAGGAAGGCGATAGTAGAAGGGGCTTGGGCAGTGGCGGGTCATAGCACCGTGGGAAAGCGCTAACAGCACTGGCCTCTTCAGTCACCTTTCTTCCCTTTACGCTAACTGGGCTGATGTTTAGAACAACCTATTCTGCTGTCGTCTATCCTCTGCTTTTTCTTTCATATTTTCCCCTAGTAGTCCAGCATTCCCTGGCTGATTATATTCTCATCCCTTTATTCTCCTTTCTACTTCAGTTTCATTAGCTAGCCAATGGTAGGTTCAGATTTTTTTCAGGTCTTCCTTTTATCCAATATCTAGGTCAGCACAGGGATTCGTAGGTATAAGTTAAGGTGACATATTTTATACCACTAGCAAAAAGTAGTCCACATGTTATCCATACTACTACACCCAAAATACAGATTCTCTTTTTCCTGCAGTGAAGACTGTATCTATGGCCTGGTACATGCTGGGTAAGCACTCTGTCACTGAACTATGCTCCTCATCTCACTTTTTCCTCCTTATTTTTAAGCAGGATCTTGCTAAATTCCTCATGCTAATCTTGAACTTACCCTGCAGTCCAAGGCAGTTCTGAACTTGTAATTCTCCTGCCTCAGCCTCTAGAACAGCTATGATTCCGAGTCTGCACCACCAGACCCAGCTTCAGAGTTTTAAGACTCCAATGGTTCCTCTTTTGCTTTAGGAGACCAGGTTCTTGCTCTTCCTCCATCTCTGACAACTCCTCAGCTTCCCGGCATGTGCTGTGTCTTGGCATTTTCTTTCAAATTCTTACAAACTTGTGCCTCAATGAGGCATGTCTACCTAGCCAGTCACTGATGAGTTGTACCTTCGCGCTGTTAGCTGTACAAATAGCTGGCCAGGAAGCATCTCATCCATCCTGGATCTTCGTCAGGGCAATTCATTTATAAGGGACAACTTATGAGGAACAAAGAAGGAATCTCCAAGAAAAGAAACATGGTTTACTCCCAGTGAAAATGAAATGAGATCCACAGACCCATTTAGGCTTAAAGGAATTTAACTGGGACTCCAACAGTTTCAATATCATGCTACTTTATGCTCCACACTTCATGGAGCGATGGTCACTTTCTGCTCAGTCATAGTGAACATTAGTCATTGAATAAAAGGAGAATGGAATCTGGCATGCTTTCCCTGGTGTTTGGGTCTTTCATAAGAGGACAGAAAGATACAGAGTTAGAGAAGAATGGGAAAAGGAGGTATGAAAAGTATGAAATAGGTAGTATGTTCCACTTATTGTCCCAGAGCAAAGGACACATCCCAAGCTCCATGTGCAAGACCCAAAGCCAGGACAGAATCAGCTGCCTTCTGTAACTATAGCCTGTCCACATGGATTCCCAGGATTGGACTGGGTACCAGGAATGGAAAACACAGTCTCCATACAGAAAAGTGAAGTCAGATCCAGGTGGACAGGGTTGTTTCCATCACTTACTCCGTTTTCAAGCCATGTTTTTATTTGTCTTGTTATAGAATGAATTGCAGGTTCTTGTGCTGTATGCATCTCTATCCCATTACACAGGGCTGCTGTTCCCACCTCTGACATAACCTCAGCAGCTGGGGTCTGCAGAAGGATTCAAAGTAAAGGAGTCAAAGCTGGGTCAGTCATATGGATTGTTTTTAAGATGTATGAGTTTAGGCTACAGATAGAAGTTGAAGAGAGTATCTGTCAAAATAGGCCCGAGTTGAATGCACATTTCCCCTGGTTAACAATTTGGGCTTCAAATCTAAGTATTCTGAAACTTAGTTCATATATATATATATATATATATATATATATATATATATATATATACACACTCTTTAGAGAATTACCTATCAACCCTTATGCACCATGTTCTTCTAGAAAGGAGTTTCACCATCACAGTTAATGATGTTACCAGAATAAAGATTTCACATGGTTGCACATAAAATTGTCAGTAGAAGAAGGAGTGTCCTGAGGAACAAATGTAAATAATGAGAAGGGGAAGAGAATAGGAAAGAGGGGATATATATACTTATATGAAAATATTGTTATGGAACCCAGTGTTCTGCATAATAGATACATGCCAATATAAAGAAAGTCTTTGTTCTTGTTTTGGGATTTTGTTTCCAGCTTTAGTTACCAAATTCAATCCGCAGAGGAGACAAGAATCTAAGGGCTTTAAGTCCCTGATGCCTATCCTCAGGACAATGCAAAAAAAAAAAAAATATCTTGATAGCACCAACCCAAGTATGCTCTGGCATGTTAGCTTTGCCCCTCCACTGCAAAACAAAATATTCTGCAGATGATACGGATGAGTGGCTCAGAATGCCTGAAGAGGGGAAGGAAAACAAAGGAAGGAGGATGGAGAAAGAAAGCTTAAAGCAAAGGGAAGGAGGTACTGATGTCTGTCTCGTAGTTTTAAGAAAAACTCCCATCCATATATCCTATCCATCCATCATCCACCCGTCTCTCTATTTATAATTTGTATTTTATATATAACGTAGAATAATGTATGGACATATATATTCACATGTAATATTTATAATATTATAATATAGACATAAGTATCTAGCAAAAGTATTCAGTGAACAAATGAGAGTTGTTACATTATTACCAAGATGGCAGTTAATATGTACAAATGACCATGTCCTTAGAGATGGCTTTGTGTATATTTTACATTGCTAGTTAACATCAGCTTTCCCTCTACTCTCCTTGTCTTTCCTTCTTATAGTTAATCTTCAGTAGAAATCACATAATCTACCTCTCATATCCTCTAACTCTGGAAGCCAACTAATAGGGCTTATATAGCGGCCTCTGGGACCGTTCTCATGTGAAGCCATTTTTTACTTGGGATATCCTATCCGAGCTACTATTATTACATTTTTCAGTCAAGACAGATAGTTAGCTCTTACTAACTCTCCTTTCAGTTTGGGGTTTTGGTGATTGAGACGCAATCAAACCCAGAGTGAGTCCTTAGTCCATCAAACTGTCAACAATGCCTCCACAAGAGCTGGAAACAGAGAAAATATTATGCCAATAACAGTATGTAAAAAGAAGGGCTCTCTTTTATTGGTAACATCTGGCATGTTTTGTCAGAACATTCTAACCATGTGGCCAGGCGAGTATTTACTCTGATAAATGAGAACCAGCATAGCTATGGGTACACACAGGGGCTCACCACCCCCCACAGGAATCATTCCAGCCTTCCATTCAGTAGCTTTCTTCAGGATTTTTGTCTTTCTTCTATAATTTCAACCACATGTCTTTTCAGGTTGGGACCTGCCTACCTCCCTACAAAACCTACATTCTGACAGAAATCCCAAAGCCCTGGACAGTAAGTGAGTTCAGGGTTCTTTTTCTCCTTTATAAGCATTGTTCTGCCTAATGTCAGCTCTCCTTCTGACTCACTCCGAGCAAACGCCCACAGACTTTGGGACTGCCTCCTTTCAAATCTTCTTCCTAGGGATTTGGCTACAGCAATGTGTAAGTTTAAGAGAGACTCTATTTTCTCTGCCCATCACTGGCTGGGGATCATAAGATTTGCTTATGTATATGCTTTTCAAAGGGTTCATCTTGACGGCTAGCTAGAGGATCCACTGCAGGGGAACAGGGTGTATGTGCTGGCTGCTTTAAACCAATATGGAGACAAAAGGGGATGAGAAATGATCAGAATCAGCATGTATTTTGAAGGGAGAGTGGTACAAATGAATAGTGAATTGGTTAATGAGCTATAGAATATAAAATAATTATGAATATGAGATTATTCAAGGATAGGGACTGAAGTTTTTATTCTTGGAACATACAGAAATGGAAATTAGGGAGATTGCACAGTGGGTAAGAAGATCTGAGTTTGAATCCCCAAGAACTGACATAAGAAGCTCAGCATGGTTTCACGTGCCTGTCAGCGCTGGGAAGTGAAGTCAAACAGATCTCTAGAGTTTGCTAGTCAGCCAGCCTAGCTGAAATGGTGAGTTTCTGATTCAGTGAGAGACTCAGGAAGTGAAGGCACAGAGCAATTGAGAAAGACATCTAACATACTGCTCTGGCCTCCTGGTGCATGCCCACAGACAAATGTGCCTGCATACTCACATGTACGCACCACGTACAACAACAACTCACACACAAACTCAAATGTAGGAGAGAAAATGATATTTATCTGAATGGGAAGAATAGAGGAGAAACAAGAGGGAAGGAATAATCAGGGGTGAGGCTGAAGTATGAGATGCCTTACAATGTCTGAGACTGAATGGTGGTGACCAGACAGAGGGACTGAGCAACGCTCAGGCATGGAGTTAGAGTCAAGTGGTTCTTAGCATGTGAAGCGTGAGGCCGGAGGCTGTCACTTAACAAGTGAATCCAGACAGAAAAGGTCTGTGCATTTTAAATTACTCTACGAATTACTCCATGGATTCCTCCAGAGTGTGAATCTGTGAGGGTGAATCAGTGAAGAGGGCGGAACAATCTTTAGTGGATTAGGAAGTACACCAGAAAGTGAAGTGTTTGGCACTCGGGAAGCTGAGCTGAATAAGGGCAATGATGCTGCTCTGGAAGGACAGAGGAGGATGGTAACAGCACCGCACTTCATAGAGGGCTGTCCTGGGTGTTTCTCAAGGGTACTTTGGCGAAGAAGTGGAGGCAAAAGACTAATGGAGGTGCAGGTTGTACTGGTAACAGGGATAACAATTTTAAGATTTTTGTCATGGACAACAAAGGTAAGAAATGTTAACTAGAGAAAGATGGCAGGTCAAGATGACATTTTAAACCCCTGTTTCCTTGGGATATTACCAGAGACCAACTCCAGAAAGGAGGCCAGTGAATGTAGGCAAAGGAAACAAGCATGAGTCTTTTTTTTTTCAGGTAAAAGCTCTTCTCTCTCTCTCTTTATTCCTTCTGTTCCTTCTTATTTCTCTATTCTCCTTCTTTCCTCCTCTCTCCTCCTCCCGCTCCCCTACTCCTGCTCTCTTACTTTAACTATCTGTTTTCTCATGTAATATGTATGTGTGTGTGTGCATATATATATATGTGTGTGTGAGTGTGTGTGTATACGTGTGTGTGTATATATATAATTTTTTTACAAAGCCCCTCATGGAGAAAGATGGCATTACAATCACATCTTAATCATAAACTTAAACTTTACATAATTATCGCAGGTTTTACATTTCAATGATTACAAGTTCCATATTTTTTAAAAGCAAGTTATCTTAAAACCCACACCTGAACACCTAGTTTTCCATATATATTTTTCCCACAATATATCTATATCCTAGAAACAATAGTTTTTTGCTTTCTGTTTTTTGTTTTTTACTATAGATTAACAGAGTTTAAGCAAACCAACTAATTTCACAGCCAGCTTCTATTATAATCGGCAGGTTGTGAGGAAACAAGTATCATAGTACCCTAATGTGCATAATTCTTGTTTAGTTAACACACTGAAACAAGTTTATTGTAACTAGAAAGCTTTGTCCAGGGTCTTTTTGCTTTTCTTAAGTAAAAGGAAAGTCTGCTGCACAGCTCTATATCACCAAGGCATACCCCAAACTCATCAGTAAATTTTTGATTATAGAGGCCAGGAAAGGATCCATTTTATTTGTGGTGGAGGAAGTTCAAGCCTAACAATGGGCACTGAAAAATCATTTATTACTTGACCATGGGTCTGTTTTTCACAGGTGAAACTCATGGACCCTAGCAATTAAGCTTTCTTTGTTCCAGCTTTCCTAACCCTGACCAAACAAGTCCCTAGTAAAAATGTGTTTTCTTCTTAAGTTACTGATTTTAGGTTAGCTGGCAAAACATCCTAATTTTTACCCTGTAACTATATGTGAAAAACACCTACTGTTCTTAACTGCACATATTTTTTTAGTTATCCTTTATGGAGTTTCAGTAGAGTCACCAATTCAACTTAGTGGCACTGCCTTGCCCAGGTGGCATTGCTTGAGGGTAAATCATCACCATTGTTATGTGTGCCAGCAACACTGCCCAGTGAGGCGTTAGAGACCCCCATAGAACTTTCATTCCACAAAAGATACAAGGAGACCACATAAGGTCCAGCAGTAGCAAAGAGAATTCAGGAGGCAATCACCGGAGAGGCCAAGGTAAAAACCTACTGTCGCCCTGGGCTGACTCCTGAAGCTCCAATGCTGGCTGCTGTTCCCCTGCACTGCTCCCAGCAGGGTACGGAGGGCATGGAGTGGGTTATAGCATGTTTGTGTGTGAATGGATATCAGTTAATAAAAAGGGAAATTGAGGTGCTGAAGCAGAGAGAAGAGAGAACTGATGGAGATGTTAGGTCCTACTCTCCTGTTTATTAAGTAATATGTTCTATACTCTTGAAAGTTTTATATAAGCATACAATGAAATATGATTACATCTACCTTCCTCTTCCCTCTTTAACTCTCCCCTTATGCCCACTTGCTAAAATTTCTTTGCAGGGGGTTGGGGTAGGGGGTAGGGTAAGCAATGTTTACCACTTCTCCTACAGTCCCAATGACCAGCCCAGGCATGATTCCACCGAATTCCCTCTGGGGAACCAATAAAATTGTTCCTTCCAGAGCATAGGTGAAGGGTTAGAAAATGTGGGTACTTCCCGCACCCCGGCCAGCCATACCTGAAAAGCCTTACCAAGTATAGATGAGGGTTTCCCTGAAGCCACCTCAATGGAACCCCCACTCTAATCTTTCCATGCTTCTATGTACCCCAGCCATTTCCTCACCAAGCCACGTGCAGAGTTGCCAGGAGGTAGGGAGAAGCTGGATACTCAGGAGAAAATATTGTGCTCTACTAAGCTCCTCAATGGGGAGGGTGGGGTGTAAACCATCAACAAGCCCAGCTGGGATAATCTTTTGCAAGAGGGCTTAGCTAAAAGCCCTAAGATGGCAGTTGCTTAACTCAGATGACAGTCACTCATCATAGCCCCCAGGATATCTCCTCCCAATTCCATATCTTTTTCTTTTTCTTTTGATAGCCCACTAAATCTTGTTAGTGCTGCCTATCTGTGCATGGTATAGGACCATCCACTGGAATACGGGAATCCTACCAGTGGCCACATTTTCCTAAAAGAATGATTCTCCATCCTTTGGTAACTATGAACTGCCGATAGATCTTCAGTGCTGGGTTGGCCTAGAGATCGTCTTCTTTACCTGTGCTGGAATTTTGGCTGGCTTGATGCTATGCTGCCCTTGTGAAGGTCATCACAGATTCTGTGAGTTCATGAGTATAATTGCCACATAATGTCCACAAGACAGAATTTCACAGCGCTGCTCCCCCCCATCCTCTGGCCCTTATATTCTTTCCACTTCCTCTTCCAGGATATTTCCTGAGCCTCGGTGGTGGTGGAGGGTTGTTTGTTGTTTGTTGTTTGTTTGTTTTTGGGGGGTACAGTGTTGATGTAGATGTCCATTTTATACCCAAGCATAGAGTATGTGACAAGTTTCATGAAAGAGACACCATAAAATGCAGTAAGAGTTTTAAAAGGAAGAAAAGATGGAGCCAAACTCTATTTCTTAGTAAAGGGAACATACGTGTTAGTGCATGAAGATTTCCCCGAAGACGTTATGGAGTGACATGGGGGACATATGGCCGCCCTCGCTGGCATTCACGTCATTACATTACACGCAGCTCTTTTCGTTTGTTTTTTTCTTTTTCATTGATTTGGGTCAAGAAAGACACACTTATTCAAGAAAAATCTGAGATTAGCCATCATTACGTCAAGGATCCTTTGTTCAGTGACCAAGTCGTAAAATCAAGGTACGTATTTGTTCTTTTTAAAGATAGAAAATATTGCCAAAGATAGACCCCAAATCCAAGACAGGGATTAGTTTAGGCCACAGGATGAGGGGTAGTGGTGCAAGAGTGAGATGGGGAGATACTTCTTGAACACGTGGATTCATCAAACTGAGGCCCCAGCAATGAACAAGGGTCCCTGACAAGAAAAAGACACAAGGCATTGTATCTTCCTTGACTCCTTGCTTCTCCTCAGCAGGTATTGACAGAACAAACTTAACAGTGGGCAAGGATGTCTCCTTGCCTCTGCCTCCCCTGTGACCTAGCCAACTCTCCTGAGCACTCAGCTTGGCAGTGTGTACTCACTGGCTCCACTCCGCACAGACAGGTCGGGTGCCTTGTGTCTGGCCACTCTTTGGTCCGGGATCCCCGCAGTAAGTCAGAGGAAAAGCTTTCCCAATTTAAGGTTCCCGTTTCTAAAACTGACAGATTCATTTAAAAATAAGATGACTGTGGTCATTGCCCCGGTGAACATGGCTTCCTCGGCTGAACCACATAGAAGAGACTCTGCCTGTAAATTATCTTTAAGACAGAGGGCAGCTATTATAGAACAAATAGAAAATATTATGTATATGTTATGATGCATAGACTAAATCCATCCAAACTTGTTTCCTTGGTATGTTTTCCTTTGGGAAAGGTACTTGCCTCTCAGTGTTCTTCATCACCCGACTGGGCGGTCAGTTCACTGCTTCTTGTCTGGAGGTGCTTCAAAGGTTTCGTCAGTACCAACAGCATCCTGACCAGCCAACCCTCACCAAGTTGAAGCTAATTGACTCCTCATTAGATAGTTAATCTGGACTGTCAACTGGCTGGGATTGAGAATCACCATGGAAACACACTTCTGGACGCGTCTGTGAGGGTGATTCCAGAGACGCTGAACTAAAGAGGAAAGATCTACCGTAAACATGGGTGGTGCCATCCCATGACGTGGGGTCCTGGACTGAATAAATAGGAAAAGCAAGCTCAGCACAGCATTCCCCTGCCTCTGCTGATGTTGCAGTGTGACCAGCTGCCCCATGCCCCTGCCACCATGATAACTGATCCACCGAACCGTGAACCAAGATGAGCCCTCCTGACTCCAGTTGCTTTTGTCACAGTGATGGGAGAAGTAACTAACACCCATTAAGCTCTAAGGATGACCCTTCTCACTCCTTAACTCCAACCTTCAAGACTGACTAAAGAAAGTGACCTCTTTCTTCCTGCCTCTGGGTCCCGCCTCCCAGGTCATCAGCAATAATCACAAATGATATCCATTATCTTCCGTCTAGAACTTCTGTGAGACGAGTAGAGCTGGCATTATTTACAGATGAGAAAATTAAGCTCAGTCATGGTTAAACGGCCCCTAAGAATTGCCCACAGATAGAAAGCGATAGAGCCTCAGCTGGACCCCGGCTCCTGTCTGGGTCGTGTGTGTTCTCTAGTACCCCGTGTTCCCTCTACTGAGCATTGCTGAGTGGACAGCTGTCTAAAGGTATGATTGTTTCCTTCTCAAAATGCCTCCCAAAGCCAGTGTGGTAGCTCACACCTGTAACCCCATCATTTGTGAGGTTGGGGCAGGGGACTGTCATGACTTTGGGGCTAGCATGTGCTACAGGGGGCCAGGTGATTCTGAGCTACAGACTGAGATCTTGTCCCAAAAAAAATCCTTCCATAATTTCTCCTTTGTTATTTCTGTCATTCTACTGCCACAGAGTAATAATTTTGGATAAACGTAGCTTTTCCTCCAGCCTTCATTTTAAGATCTAAATATCCTGGGAGAGTGTTGTCACCTCTGAGAACCCTGCAATAAATGGAACTAACTCAAACTTGGATGCCTAACACACCTAGTTCAAAACCAGGCTTGTTCACATAAAGTCATTTAATGCTTGTGTATTTATGTGCAGCTGCATGTAGTTGCACACGCATGTGTGCATGCATGTGCATGTAGAGGCCAGAAGACAGCCTCAGCTGCCTACCTTTAGAATCTCCCATATGCCTGGAATTTCCCTAGGAGGCTACTCTGGATGGCCGGAAAGTCCCAGGTATCTGTCTGTCTGTCTCTTTCTCCCTGGTGTTAGGCTCTCATGACTACACAAATGTGCCCTGGCCTTTTTCAACCTGTATTCTGGTGGACCAAACTCAAGTCCTTGTGTTTGCAATTTGCCAGCTGATTTATCTCTCTCGCCTGATAACTGAGTTCTTGGTCTGCATAATGGGATTGTTAAGCACATGACACAGTTATTATAAAGATTTTTAAATAGTATACATAAAGTACCTAATGCCTACGCATGCACGCGCGCGCACACACACACACATACACACATACATAATCAATAAGTCACACATATTTTCAAATACACACAGTTAGGTGTGGTATCAGGAGAGTTTAGATTTGATCGTTCTGCCACTCACTAACTCTGTAGGTAGAAAAGGCAACTGCGCTGCTCATTAATTTTCATATTTATGAAACAGTGTCATAATATTATCAACACTATCCTCACAAACAAATGCACTAATGCATTAAAAGTTGTTCCCAAGGCAGGAAAAACAAAACAGTTAGGTGATAGCCTCAATTATCAGCATCACTTCTGCCTTAGGATGAGCTGCAGGTGTTCACCTGCCCAGCATCTCTTGGTCCTTCCAAACACCACCCTCCTGTGCTGATGAGGCTTCCTTATGATAGAATGGACCAGGATATCCAGAAGAGGAGAGCAATAGAGGTGGAAAAAGGAAAAAGAGAGGAGCATCCAAGAGGTCACAAAAACAAATTCTGTCTCCTCCACAACATGGTACCCAGATGACGCCCTCCCGAGGCCCTCTTCTGGAAAGGAAGGCAGTGACTCTCCTCTGTCTCCTCTCAAGGCCCCCTTTGCCTCACCAAGAAATATCCCTGCTTGCTCCTGGACCCCCACATCCATCATGGATTTTTCTCTTCTCATCAGTTACTGACATCCATTTTCCTTCCAAGGACACACGTGTCCTGTTGTTAATGTGTGCAAATGCAATGTGGCCTTTCTGACAAGTGGGAAAAGAACAGGGGTGCTCAGGTGCGCCCTGATGTGAAGTGCTACGATCTGCACTACTTTGTATCACTGCACGTAATGGCTGGGGGGTAGAGAGCATTTCAGGCAGAGACAACAGAGAAGTGGCACCCATACAACCCCATTTTCAACATAAAGGAGGACAGTCAGGGATCCTGTCTCCAGAGAGCAGAGGTCAGCCCCTGAGTAAGGGAGGTCACAGTCGAAAATGGGCTTCAGGACCAAATTATGTCCTCACGACACTGGTTTGCAGTGCAGAACCAATTTGAAAATGTGGCATGATCAGCAGTCTCGCCCCAGGAGAGACCAGGACCAGTGGAAAGGGGTATCATAAATCAAGGCTCGGTTGCCCTGTGTGGGAGCCAGGGCTGGACCAGGCCAGGCAGCTGTAAGGCAGGATTGAGATGCATTGGCAGAGCTGTGACGGTGACCCCCAGACTGAAATAATTGGGGTTGGGGGAGGTGCACCATGGGTCAGACTGAGGGGCAGTGGAAGAATATACTGGAATGGAGTGGGGGTTGGGAAGAGCTTTCAAAAGATCTGCTTAGACAATGACAGGCTTTGGCCAGAGTAATTACCTACCATGTTCAGAAGCACTGACTTCACTTTTAAAGGACACACACACACACACACACACACACACACACACACACACAGGAGTCACACAAATACATAGGCACAAAATCAAGGAAAACCCTCCTCTGAGAAAACAAAGTACCACTACTACTGTACAAGCAAAAACAATAGATCCCAGAGGGAAAGTGGATTGAAACTTGGGAACTTCATTTCAAAGCAAACAGTGCCCTCTAGAGGCACACAGGCCACATGCAGGTGAATTCAAACAAAAGAAGTTTCAATTGAGGTGACCGACAGGCTTTGGATGGATTGGAAGGTGGAGGAACCCACGAATTTCCTCTTCTATCTGAGTTGTGCATCATCTTGTAGTGTGGGGTAACTCCAGTCACCGTGTGAAGCCTGTAGCTGGGCACAGTTGCCAATGGAATGTTGCTGTAGGAAGTTTCTGTTTAAAAAAATGTCATAAAGAGACTTCGGGACACTTTGGAGCATAAGCAATATTTTTTGAGCCTATACTGTGAAGTAGTTGGTCAATTTACCCAATAAATCTGAATTCAAAAATCACCTCACAAGCACAAGACTAAACTATGAAGGGCTGACAAAACAGCGTCAAAGACAGTCTTTCAAGAACCAGGATCTGCTCCACAGTCTCCTTCCTGGAGCTTCTAGATGCAGTCACCACTCATCCCAGGTACCTCCTGACCAATCCCTTTCTTTTCCCCTCCCTTCTCCTCAGCTCTCCCCATTGGGCAAGAAAAAGACCATAGCTTCAAATAACCAGATGTGACCTCAAATTCAAATGCACCGGCATCTGGCCATGTGCATGGTGATCTGCACTTTAGCTGCACCATCACTTAAAATCCGTGGCCGGCCAACAGTGACTTTCTCATTCTGCTGCTGGGAGGAGCCAGCGGCATAGTAGTAGAGGCTGTGTGAGTTGGTGTCCAACAAAAATCATTACCTCTTCCTTCATTTCCATGGAGAAATAGCAGAGGCTCCAGCCACTAATCTCTCCCTCCTGGGTCCACACTGAGTACCAAACACACCAGACAATGTATCCGAGTCAGTGCCATTTGACCATCACCTAGCTTCACCATCATCTCCTGAAGAACGAACCCAAACTTCTCAGACATTTAATGCTCCTTTCAATCCAGGTACTGGTGCACCTTCTTGCTCACTGCCTGTCTGGAACATTCTAAGACGGCTGGCCCTCTCCTCGCCTCTCCAAGCACACGGTCTGTGCCTTCTCCCTTTACTGCCTCCGCTGGGGAGGCTACCTGACCCACTCCTCCCCTATCCAAAATTCAAATTCTACCATCTTCCTGGGCCAGACTGAAGACTCATGTTTGCTGGGGCGAGTCCAGCTATTCCTAGCCCTTGATGATATCTTGACCAGTTTGTTCTCTGGAGTATTATACAAACTTATTTTAAGTGCTGGGGATTGAGCCCAGTGAGCCAGGACCTCACACATGCTAACAAAGTGCTCTACCACTGCCCAGCCCCTTTTCATGCCTTATTAATTTAAAAATTAAAACTATGTGAAGAATAATATGCAACTCTAAGTGTTGACATGGAGGGATGACTACTTAATTGGTGACTTAAGGAAATAAATATGATATGTATTTTCTGAGCCATTTCTGTCTTAAAAAACAAGTGTATTTACATTCGTGTGTACACATGTGTACACACACAGTCACAGTGGACAGGGATGGTCAAGAGTTTCCACTTTTTAAACATTCTGTGTTGTTTGGCTTTTTCCCACTCTGTATATATTTTTTGGTTTTAGGAAAACAACATTTTTCAAATAAATCAACAAACATTCATTTGCCAAACATTGATCTAATTGTTAGGAGGGCTTCTGGGTGGTCCTAATGCCCTCAAGAATTAATATATGAGAGAAAATCCAACAGAAGACTGACACAGGAATAGGCAGACGTTTACGAACTTAGCAGTCAAGGCTAAAGGAATGCAGAGACACAAAATGTCACCTTTGTTGGAGGCTAAGCAGCCAGGACCAGGCAAAAGAGAATCACATCGGAGTCTCAACACTGAGGATGAGCGAGTGTCTATTGCATGGAAAAAAAAAAAAAAAGCATTGGTTGTTCTTGGTGGAGGTAAATCATTCACAATAGCAAAGCAGGTCTGGGTGTTGGCTTGTCTTAGAGCAAGTAACTTTGTGCAAAGAATAACATACAGGTACAAGGATAGCAATAAGACTGTAGAAGGAGGAAAAGACACTAGATGGGGGCCTTCCTTGGTCACATCTCAGCTTTATTTTTGAGAGATTACTCACTGAACTCAAAACTCCTCTTTTCAGTTAGACTGACAAGCTATCTAGCTCCCAGGGTCCAACTGTCTCTATCCGCCAGGGCTGATGTTACAGGCTGCTTTACACAACTGAGGACCTAACCGCAGGGGTTCAGTTTTGCACAACAGTCACCTTCCCCAGTGAACCATCTCTCAGTCCAGAAATTCATTCGTTACATACACAACAGTCACAACAGCAAACAACGTGAAGTGTGCATGAGGAAGGATCGTTCATTTCCTGATATTACCGTGGAATTATTTCTTTATCTGTTGCGCATGTCTCGGTATCCAAACGAGCAACAGAGAAAGTTGGGAACTTGTGCCCAGTCAGAGCAGCAGCAGAGACCTGAGCAGATTTTTCATGAATGGAGTTTTCCACTGTGTTGATCTGGGACGTAAGTGTTATGTTGAAGCCTCGACCCAGGAATATAACGTTTGTTTCTCAGAGCTATTCTCTGAGTGCTTAGTGGAAGAGACTCCTTCTCTGCCTTCCTCTTTTTACTGGCCCTAGTCCCCAGTGGGACACTCCCTGGCAGATCCCACCCGGCAGCAGCGGCTTTTGTGAACGAACGTGCTGGAGAGATGGCGGCTTGGCCCATGGAGCAGCCACATGGCGCCTGGTGATAACACCTCAAGCAGGAAAAAAGGAAAACGGTTTTCCGCTGATGGCAGTGTGTGCAAGCCGACTGAGCTGCTTGGCACAGCCCCTGCAGCTGTGTATTCATGAGGCTATGCTTAAGCCAAAAGAGGGGCTTTGAATGATGTAATCGATACAGGCTGAAATTTGGTTGATTCACTCAGATATTTACCTCTCCCTGCCGATCTGCAATCTAAAAGGGGGAGGGGGGAGCTGGGCTGTAAACATAAGCCTCCCCCTAAAAAAAAGTTTAAATCCCCACTGTGCAGAAAAACAGGAACAGATTCTGCCACATGCGGTGGCACTTGGCTGTGGTTCCCATGCGTTCAGGATGATTTCTGCAGCAAACCTTCCCAGTGGGTGGAAGGGGACCAGACGTTCTGCTCCCACTCTAGGGGTGGGTGACGGGGCAAGGGGGCACCAGTGCTAGAGAGTGGAACTACTCTACAGAGTTGGATTTAAATGAAAACTAGGAGTTACGGTGCTTATATAGTCAGAGAAACACATCTGCCATCACAGAGCACCTGCACCTCATCCTTCAGTCTGCCCTACCAAGAGCTTAATTTTAAGCCAACTAGACCTACACACACTCTTTCCTTCCTTTCTTGGGCCCAGTGTGGAGCCCAAGACATTCTCCAGCGTGGAGAATGACACTGTCGTGAGGGAAAGCCTGTGAAGAAAGGTAGGGTCTGATTATGTTGTCTGCTTTGCTCCCTTTTCAAAGCACAGTGAGATGAATAATTGAAAGTGAACCTAGAGTTGGCAAAAATTAAGGCAAAAATCTGGCAACATTTGGCTACTTTGTCTTACCATTTGGGGTGAATCTGAGTTAAATTAAGATGGTTCGAAGAGCTGGAGAAACGGCATAGAGGGTCAGAGCGCTTGCTATGCAAGCATTAACACCTGAGTTTTGATCCAATGCAAAAGTCCAGGTGTGGCCATTGCCTATAACCCAGCATTGTACAGGACAATCGCTGGGACTTGCCGGCCAGGCTAGCCAATACAGTAGGGGGCTCCTGGTTCAGTGAGAGGACACCTCACATGCTCCTCTCACCTCTGAATGCACATGCACATGTGGGAGCACCCGCACACACAGGTACATATGAGTTGACTCAATAACCCCTCTCCTCTGCTCTGCCATTATACCATCTCTTAATTTATGTTGAAATGCCCCAGAAAACTCAGTAATTAGGACTAGAAAGAAGATTGAGGTGACTTAACAGAGCCCATATTTAAGGAAAGGAGATTATTGAAAATAATTATTACTGCAGAAAGTCAGCCAGCTGGTGAGTAGCAGCCCGAAGACACGATTCTGGCTCAGAACTACAAGAGTGTCCCCACTGAACGCCATTTGGTAATACCTTTGCAAACATTCTTGCTTTCATTGCTCCCCAACACTAAGTCACTAGTTCCATACGAAATAAAGTGCCTCAGATATCCATGTGTGGTAAACAGCTTTCTGCATCTTAAATACTATGGAGCCATTCCATTTGGAATCGATTCTGGAATAATCAAATTTTGGTGAAATGGCTCCTCTCTGAGTCTCGTCTGGGGCTTAAATTGGGACATATATTAACTATCAAATGGTGCAGTTCTATCAGGGATGTGTTCCCTGGTTCCCAAATACTTTTCTACAAACATACATCCAAGCTATTCTTCTTATATTATCATTTCTAAATTTATTTTTTAAATGGGTCATTGATTACAGACAGACTCCTAGAGGTCAGATCACCCAGCACGTATGTAGGTTAGCAATACTTAGCAGAAAAGAAGGAAGGAGCCGAGACCTGGTGGGAAACATGGCTCCCCAAAGCCTCCGGTTCCACCAAGTTTCGCTCAGGAGTTAATTGTAACACAAGCAAAGCCTCATCTTGTTCCAGTGGAGGAGCTAAGTGAGCAAAATTTACATGTAAGGAAAGAGGAAATGGGGTCACCCAGCAGGAGCCCCTTCCTCTGCCCTGAATCCCAGTCAGGATGTGTGGTTTCTCGCTCTGTGCACAAATTGGAGCCTGATGCCCACCAGGAGTGTTTGGTGTGACACTGAATTCATCTGTTTAAGTCCTAGAAGTTTTGACATGACTGGGTGGAAATGTTAAGTAAGCATAGCGAGTGGGCTGCAGAAGTTTGCCAGAGTCTTCTGAAACCCCTGCTGCGTTTGCAATCTATAACTAAGCAAAAGGAAACAGCACAACAAATGCAGGCTAGGAGTTTTTGGTTGATGAATTTGGGATTCATCTGATTAGCAGGGTTGCCCCTGAAGACCAGAACTCTTCCCTAAATGATCCCTAACAGGAGCAAAGTGAGAGAAAATTCAATATATCCATCCACTCTTCCCAGCCTTCTCTTGGATGACCTCAGCAGCTTCGAAAAGGAAAGAGTCCCTTCAAAGGGACTATGATCTCTGAGAATAAGAAATTAAGATGAAAGATGAAATAAAATGAACCCATCTCAACAACTAGTATAATTTTTTATGTATTCACTCAGTGAACATTCTTGAGTATCTACTACTTGTTAAACAGTCACTGGGAATTCATTTGGTGAGCAAACCTAGTTTGGTAGCTAGTTAGATAGCAAATATTTGCTACCTAGTAGGGGAGAAAGACCCTATATAGAGTAACTGTAAGGGAAAAAAAGTGTGACATGTAAGTCTGAGCAGGCTGGACCGACAAACTCAAACTTTCAGCAACTCATCGTGAATATTCTAAGTCCACTTCCCATGAGTCCAGTCTCCACAGCTGCCCTCCCTGTCCGACTTTCAGATCATTACAGAGGAGCAGGAGAGCGCTGAAGGATGACTCTAACAAGAACCAGGCCCAGGATGTAATGACTGGCTTCTGCTTCATCCCACCAAGCAAACAGCAAGCATCTCTAGCCTCTAGAGAGACAGAAAGACAGGGAAACACATGGATGTCTGCAGAGAACTCACAGTCGATGCACTATTATGGAAACTGAGGCATCTGAACTGATAAAGCTGGGGCATTCTCAAAGGGGGGAAAAAACTATGGCATGATTAACTTCTAGAATCCTCCCAACCCTACCTAGCAATGGTGGGAGTGTGTGGCTCGAGCATTCCATTTCCTATTCTACTCAGTCTCTGAGTGACGGGGGTTATTGAGCCCTCCCCCAACCTACATATATCTTCTGCAAGGCGATTCCCATTGAGTCACTCTTCTTTGCAATTCAGATCTGAAGCCTCCCTCTGTCCCCTGAGAACCTTTCTTCAGTTGCCTACTAGATCTATAGATTTCCTGCAGATTTTTGCATATAGCACACCTTCCACTGAACTAGATGTCATTCCACACTGGGAATGGAAAGCAGAGGACTCAGTTCCTACTCCCACCCCCGCTACACCCCAAGCCCTACATTAAGTTTCTGAATGCTCATGCCTACTTACTCATTGTTGGTCAATTAATTTATTATGATCATTTTTCTAAAATATTTTTACTTCTTTTTTTAAATCAGGAAGATGTAAACTCCTTGAAGATGGTAGAGCAGACCAGGAGTCCTCTGTCAGTTCCCACACTGCCCTCTCTGGGTTTTGTGTGAGGAATCAGGCTCTCCTGAGCATCCACGGAACACTAAGCTGCTTCCCTCATGTGACTCTGGAAAGGCAGGTGTGTCCATTATTTTTCTCTTAAACTGAGAAGCCCTAGAATACCCCAACGTCAAGAGCAAAACAAAAACAAAAACAAAAAAGTAATAAGCTGAAGGAGGATGGACGATATGATGTTGCCAACCTGAGCTTTGAAACTTGTCAGGACTGGATTCAGACCCTGGCTTTACTTAGCTCGTTGTGTGCTCATAGATAACTTCTTTTCTTAGTCCTTGGTTGTCCATTTGAAAATATTAGTGGTAGAATTTGCTTTTCAATTTGTTACCTGAGGGTAATAGGACATTTACATGAAGTTTCCAGTACTTTGCTAAATGAAGACAAAAACAATGGGTTGCTCTGTCCTTCCTTTATCCCCTAATCTGTTTGCTTCTTTTTACATGGCTCTCTAGTCCCTGTAGTGAATGAGAATTTCCGAATACCTGTTGAATTCCCTGAGGAAACTCCTCTAGTGTATTAGTTGATGCAATATAAAGCATCCCCTCAGACAGCATTTTCTTGTCAAGTTGCCACAAAGATCATAGGCTTTTCAATGGCTATTTGGGGCTCAGAATAAGATCCTCATCCAATCCCCTGTGGCTCCCTTGTCAGATGACATGGTTCAAGACTCAGTGAAGAGCAGCAACACTATGTAAACAGAAAGTACTGAGTTACTGGTGCACAACTAATATTCATAGGAACAAGAGAGTGTGGTCTTTCATTGAGCCCACCAACATTGCTGGACCACCAGAGGAAAACATAACTAGAATATTAATATTAATAATCAAATATTAATCAGCAGGTACAAAGATCACCTATGGAGCTTATGAGTGGGCATGGAGTGGAACTGGTTCTCTAACAAGTTCCCAGAAGATGCTTGAGCAGCTACCCTCTGAGAAGGAGGACAATAGAGTGCACAGTCACTGACTTTTCCCATATCCTGTCCAGTGTGTTCTAGTGGCCCTCAGAGACAATGTATTAATGACACTGACGATTTCTCTTTAGAGAGACTGAGAAGACAGACATCTGTGGATCAAATAACAGACATGGAAAAGGTCATGTGCCTCACACTCACACGTCTTGAGTGATGACATTGTCCACTCTACAACTGTGGGTTCTTCAAGGGAACTGTATCATCTCAATGATATCACGTGTTCATTATCTTCCAAAGTACTTGTCACATATCTAGGAGATTCTCAGCAAATATTTGTCAAACAGAAATACACTGAAATGCCAAATGCACACAGCAGGTACTCAATAAAAGCTTGTTGAATAAATTAATAAAGATGGAAAGAAGTAATGACTGTGGTGATGGGTAGAGGAAAATATTATTTCTCATCAAAATCATCTGAGTCAGATCATCTCTTAGAGTTAGATGGGCACTGAGGGAAATAGCACTGATGTTAGACAAAGTCCTTGGAAATGAGTCGGTCTCAGCTGACAATCCAAATTGGTTTGGATACCATCTGGTGCTACGACTGAAGCATTTTTTATGCTCACTAATAAGGAACTCAGGCTGGCTTTGGGGATGAGTAGGTCAAACCAGTGGCTTTGGAGGTCTAACCATGGAACCAGCTTCCACTGGCTGCAGAGAACTGGAGACTTGGGCTGCCATTTCACCTGCCCATTTCTAGGAACATGCCCTGTGAGAAAACAAAGGCAAACTCCAGGGAGTAGCACCAGAGCCTCAGCTTTATGTGGAGCCCACCAGGGAGTACCTGACTATGAGGCTGGAGCCAATAAAAGGCTCCTTTCTCTATGTTTGGCTCATAAAAGAAGCCCCGTGGCTTGAGTCCACCAGCTTCCTGCAATCTCTGACAGCGGAACAGCTCTGAGACCTGCAGACAGGCAAGGGAACAAACAGGGCCAATGCTGCCAAAGCTAAGAACAAAAGATGGCTCGCATTGCTAGAGTTGCACGGGACGTAGCCTAGGAGCTTTGCTTTCATTAAAAAGGAAGGAAAAAAGACAGAAAGAAAAAACCGAAAGGAACATTTGGAGTCTGGGATACAGAGGAGAGAAGAGAATTATTATTCTCCATGAGGAAACCAGGGCTTCTGGAAGGCAGCTCCTAAGCAGCAATATGCTTAAAGATGCAACAGCTCTCCAGTAATAAGACTTAGGGAGTTTGCATTCGCCATCCTTCTATCTCCAGGCATCCTTGTTTAAAGATGTTCCACAGATACCTGCAGAGATAGTCATGGGAATTTGTCTGAGTCTCTTGTTTCCCTGTGTTTTAAGTTCTCTCTTTGCTCTTTGTGTGGGATGAGCTAAGGCAGGGGGTTGTCTGAAGACAAAGAGATAAATGCAGATAAAAGTTAAAGTCATTATAAACTAAAGTTCAATGAATAGCCTTAACCAGCACAGGTTGAAGAATCCAAAAGTCCTATATCTGAAGGTGGTCCCAAATTTGAAACATTTTTTATGCGAACTGAAGAAGTTCGGGGTTTCAGTTTTTGAGATTTGGGAGACTCAAGCAGTAAATGCCACAATTTTGACTAGTGAGATGTTTAAGCATGTAAAGGCACTTGACATCAAGCCTGACAATCTGAGTGCTGTCCCCCCAGGACTCACAAGATGGAGGGAGAGGACTGACTCACAAAAGTCATCCCCACGTCTCCATGTGGATGTCAGCCTCTATGGCACAACTCCACCTGCACACAAAATAAAAACAATAAGTTAAAGTTCAATTATATTTTTAATTTTTTAATCCCCAAATTTGAAAAACTGAAATCTAAATCACTTCTGGTCCCAAATATTTCCAATGAATGCTACTCAATCTGTGATAAATAAGAGTAATTCCCGTGTGTTGTGATCGCTTACCACGCGCAGGAATCACTCACGATGCTTTGCCTCTGTTAAATATTTGCCCTCCAGGCCATAGATGGATTACATCATAACCACTGACGTTTTCAAGATGAGGACATTATGAAACTAGAAGGACAAGTAACTGTCACGAGATCCTTTGAAAAATAAACCACAAAGCCAGGAAATCAATCATGCTGACTCAAGAGTCTGCCGTAAACACTGTACTGCCTCTTGGAAGGAACACTGCCTCCCTAGACAGCTACCTCTGTTTTGTGCATGAAAGCCAGTTCTCGGGTACATTGTCCCATGGCTTCAGGGACACCCTATCCAATACCACTGATCTGCTTTGCAAAGTTCTATGCTGTAGGACAGGAGATAAGACCTCCAATCCCATTTCTATGCTCCCGCAACCACTCCGTCCTATCTCCCATTCTAACATACACTTTCTAGACTTCAGTTACTCTCCTGGCCATTTTCTTTTACGGTCATAATTCTATCTGATTACTCTCACACTTTACTGACACCCAAAATTTCTCAAAAATGGAGAGCATGTAAATATTTCATCTATATTTCTTCATAGCATAGCAGAGAAAATGAATAGGACAAATGAACAAATAAAATTACTCTTTATTTTCCTTCTAGTCTCTTGACCTCGAGTAAAGAGTGACATAATTTAAACCTCGGGCATCCTAGAGGTGCTGGGATGAGTTATGCCATGCATATTTGGAACATATCAAGGGCCTAAGATAATCATCAAGACACTGGGGTCTAGGGTGGACCCCATCATCTCCCCATTACTTTGTTGTGTGGGAACTCTGGCCTCATCAACTCTTTTAAGGAAGGTTGACAACCTCTGATTTTCAGAAGTGGAAATACGCCATTCTCGGTGGGAAGGAAGAGAAAAAGAGGAGAGGGAGCACTTGAGGCGCGATGACCAGACAGGCACCACTGCCCAGAGACTCATGCAGACCTAGGAAAGTGAAGACGGGAAGCATGTATTTTAGCTCTATCCCCCACCGCATAGCAGAAAGAGGGAATTAATGAACGAACAAATAAAATTTCTTTAGTCTCTTTTAATTGTCTCTCTGACTCTTTTATTTTGTTCAACTTCAGGCTCATGCATGGTTAGTCTCCTAGCATCTAGTCTCCTGGATCTCACTAAAATGGAGACGTTTAACTGAATTAAGCTCTGGTGGCCTTATGGTTTGTTTTTCTTTATGTTTTAGGCATGCAAGCTGGAGTTGGACAGTACTTCCATGTCTCTTCCAGCCTAAGTATTCTGCACCAGCTTTAATACTAGAAAGGTGTTCTTGTCCATGTCCCTCTGGCTTCAAACAAGCTCCCACTTGACCCATCCCCACTTTTGTGCGATCTAGCAGCATTACCCAGAAAAATGTGAATAAGATGATGTAGTTTCTTTAGTCAGTCTTTAGTGGCAAGTTCACTTTTATAATTGGTCAGTTCTGAGATCTGGGAACTGATGTTTCATTTCTCTTTGCTATCACGATGATGAAATAAGTTGTTATAGACAAACAGGTAACAGAGCTCCTGCTCATGTAATTACCCTGATGATATTCTCTATCCTCCAGCCCTCAAATTTTCTTCTTTGCACACAGTTTTCATTTCTTCAGATTTTCCATTTATAAGCATTTACAATTCCCTTAACTGCTTACAATTTTTTTTTCCCCCACATTTTTAGGCTCAATTCCAGCTCCAACTTCAAGGAAAGGAGAATGAGAAAGCTGTAACGGTATCCAGCTTAGAAATTACAAATGGAAAAGCACTGCAAGCCAGTGATGGCCTGGAAGAGAATAAAATGTGGTTGGGTTTCTATAAGTCTGGGGATACCATATGGGAGTAAAACCTGTGAGGAAGTAAATCAAATCAGTGTTGCACTGTTGTATTCAGAAGATGCACTTGCCTCAGGCATCAAGCAGCATTGAGCCATCTCAAAATGGGCCCCGAAGCTGTGCAGTTTATCAGAGAGGAGAGGGAAAATAACCCATTGCATTTGAGTCCTGAATCAATTGTCTCTTTGAGCCTTTTACAATTGTTGTTTAATCTTCTGACTCATGCAAGATGTCTATAAAGGTGTGTGCTTGATCTCATGGCATCTGGTATCTGGGCACTCAAGACTGTGGATATACTTCAGGAAAAGTTCTGGGAACTTGCTTATGTTGTCAAAACAAAAACAAAACACCTCTGTACTTTTGCAGTACTCTAGAAACAGACAAAAGAAGTATAGGAAGACAAGATGGCATTAAGCAAGCTAATACAAGATGTCTATCCTTCAGGGTATCCTAGATTCAGGAGCCATTCAGTTGCATTCCTTGTAATGCCTCTATTTGCATTACAAAGAATTAGAAATGTGCATAAGCCATTTAAGACAGAATAAGATTTGTGCTCAAAGAAAGGTAGATGGCAAAAGAACTTCCAACAAGGAAGAGCTCATTTGTGCCTGGCTTGACAGAGAAGGTCTAGTCAGAACTAAAGACATATCAAATTATGCATTTGCAGGAAAATAGATGGAACACAGAAATATTATACTAAATGAGATAACCCAGGCCCAGAAAGACAAATGCCGTAGGTTCTCTCACATATGAAGATCTTACCCTTAAAAGTTTAGATTTCTGTGTTTAAGTGGAAATGAGTGTCTATAGAGGCCCGGAAACAAGAAAGGAGCCATGAGATTGAGGAGGAGGGGTAGAAAACAACTTTTTTTCAAAACTTTTCAAAAGTAGGTGGGGGAACACTAGGGGAATCTTTAAAAGATGACGGGAGCAGGAGGATAGGTACAATTCGGGGGTTGGATAGGGAGTCACCAAATACTGAAGATGCATGGAAAAGTCATATGGACGCTAACTGCTTCATAAGCAAACCAAAAATATTCAGCTTTTAAAGAGTTTGAGTAGAAGCACCCTGCGTGAGTGGACAATATTGCTCCCAAAAGTCGTAGATTTTTTAAATGAAAATCTTGGCTACCCAGACAAGGTGGCAACCGGCAGTAGGCTACTTCCACCCCAGTTATCTTCCGCTCCTCACAGGCTCCTGGACTGGGGTAAGCTCTTCTGGAGTCCAGGTCCAGTGGGGGAAAACTTTCAGAACTGAAGGTGATTGGAGAGAAGCAGCAGCAACGACAGATCGAGAAAATCGACTGGCTGTGAGTAGAGAGAGGAAAGCTGGCATGAAGGAGCAGGTCGAGAGGACAGACATGGAGCTAGAGAGTCAGCCACCGTGACAGGTACGGGAGTGCAGCCAAGGTAGACAGAGGAGCATGCCGTTGATGGATAGGGCCACCGGAAGACTCAGGCAACCACCAGTCCTACCTCCCCGCTTCACAGCCCACCAGATTCGTGCTGCTATTCATCCTGTGGACTGCAACCACAGCATAGAGCTGCCGCCGATGGTGGTGGTGGTGGTGATGGTGGTGGTTGTGGAGGTGGTGGTGGTGGTGATGGTGGTGGTGGTGCTGCTGCTGCTGCTGCTTGCATTGGTGCCCTGTTGAGGGGAAGAAATTACAGGGCTGCCCACGGGCTGCAAGCGTGATAGTCTGGGGTACCAACTGAGTAGTTGGTGTGAGGGAAAGATGGTGTACAACAGTCAGGATCATTCTGATTCTGAACAAGAAAATGTCCCAGCTGAAGAATGTTTCATTTTCTGGGGGTAAGTCTCCTCAAAAGACTTCCAGTGATCCATGCTGCCACCAGAAACCATGTTGATATCTGTGATCTGTCCTACCACCGGAAACCATGGTGATGTCTGTTATTCCTGCTGGCACAGTCAGCTATGGGCAGGAAAGCTGCTTTTGCAGTCACATAGATGACTGTAGATTCATGACTTAGAACCAGAGACATTGGTGGTGCCACCGCCATCCCCACCCCTCCTCCACCCCGACCCCCACCCCGACCCCCATGAAGCTATTGAAGAGAGTCCTTAAAAATTGTGATAAAGTTTCTGAGGTTTAGTTCTTCACAGTTAATGGCTTCTAGTGAGGGGCAAGGGTGGGGAAAGAGTCAGCTTTCTTTTAGGGTCTATGCACTGGGAGTCTGAATGCACTGGCATAAGCTCCAATCAATATGCAGAAGCACAGATTGAACTTTTATTTTGAGGGGATACAGGGGTGGGAGGGTAGACTTGGGAGAAATAGGCAGTAGGTGTGATCAGGATAAATTATATGAAACTCTCACGTAATTAATAAAAACATTATGTTAACTAAAAGAAGAAAATCTTAGTGCAAGGTGTGGGATACTTTCTGATGAATTTTTGGCCGGGGACTAACAGAGGCTCCCAAAACAATGAAGGCTATTGCTACGGCTCTTGGTAAGAGAGAACTAGATGGTAAGACCTTATTGCTGGAGACAACACACTCTTTGGATATAGGACAAAGAGAAATTAAACTAGTTCTGAGCTGGACACGTCCTCACTGTAAGCTATAGTTTATAGAGCCAGGAGGTGCTATGTATGCAGGCTGCTAAGGAGAAGAGTTCATCAGCAATCTTACCTAGCTGTGAAATCTATATGCTGATACTAAGCAGCCAGGCAAGATATGTCCACCAATGCAATAGCCACATGGCTGTTTGGGGGGCAACCAATTGGATTCCGATAAGATTCGAAGTTTATTCTGTTAAAAGGAATACATACCTGATCCTTTAAACTTAGTCAAATGCTTATTATGGCTGTAGAGGTCATAGGCTCTAGGGAAGGAGAGTTTACTAATAATATTTTGCTGAACTTTAATTCTAATAGAGGAGAAAAAAAGGGAAAAAAACAACAATTTAACCAGTGGGAAAAATCAACAAACTACAGGAATTGGTTTGGTTTCCGTCCTGCGTGAGCAGCTGGTCCTCTGGCGGTGGCAGCAGCTCAGTATCTCCACTGGCGGCTGGGCTTTCACTCTCTGGCCAGGAGAGCAGAGCTCGGGCTTAGGCAACTGGAAAGTGCGCGGGGACTGCACTTGGGTCCGTGGATCTGTCGTGGGCCCTGACCAGTGAGACCAAGAATCGAAAGAGACGCAATAAAGAAAGTCTCGGGAGCCTTCTGATGGAAGTCACACTCCAGTTAATACAGCAATCTCTTCCCTTTATCTCCCCCAGAGGAGGAGGGGGTCCCTGTACTCCTGGTGGAGGAGTCTTATTTTCACAGGGGCAGGCACCTGGCCTCACAGTCATCACAGAGATAGGAAAGAAAGGCATCTTATCAGTGAATGGACTCAGCTACAGTGCAGATAAGCATCGACCAAGCCATATTCCTTTTGTTTCTGTGAAGCAGGCAATAATTAATAATTAGCTGGGTTTTGGCCAGGGCTAGAGTAGACAGCGGCCGGACTCCTGCTGTTTTCACCTCTTGGGGTGATACCGGGTTCCAAGCCAGCTTCAACCTACCCTCAGCTCCATGGCAGCCCCACAATCCCTCATAAAGAACACAGAGTACCAGAATGGATTAAACAACAAGTTCCAATTGTCTGTTGTCCCCAAGAATCATGCCTCATTTGCAAAGACACCCACAGACTGAGAGCCAGAGGGTAGAGGTGAGTCTACCAGGCAATCGGAAACTGGCATGACTATTCTGAAATCTGAAAAAGTAGACTTCAAACCAAAACTAATCAGAAAGATAAATCCACCACACATTAGGAAAAGAAGCACACCTTCAAGAAGATATGACAATTATATATGCACTAGAAGTTGAGTTCCCCATCTCATAGAACAAATACTAATGGACATAAAATGACAGACAGTTCCTAATACAGTAATGCCACCACCACCACCATCATCATCATCATCATCTCAATAGATACAGAAGAAACCTTTATAAAAATCATTTCTTTATGATAAAAGCCATGAAGAAACTAGGAATAGAAGGAGCATATCTCATTGTAATAAAGACTATAGATGACAAATCAGAGTCAACATTATCCTAAATGGGGAAAAACTGAAATCACTCTCACCACTTTTACTCAAACTAGTGCTCAAAGGCTTAGACTGGGAAATCTGACAAGGGAAAGAATGAAAAGGAATAGAAATGGGAAAGAACACTAAGTGTTCTTCCTTGAAGATGGCATGATCCTGTCCTGAAAATACCGTGAAGACTCCACCAGAAAACCCTTAAACCTTATACACACTTTCAGAAAAACATCAGGGTACAAAGTTAATATACAAAAAATAGTAGCTTTTCTATAATAAACTTGTTGAGAAAGAACTTCTATTTACAATGGTTTTTAAAAGAGCTCAGAAGAAACCTGGCAGAGGAGATGAAAGTCCTCTACAATGGCAATTTTTAAGACACTGACCAAAAAAATTGAAGATACTAGTGTCTGCCCTGGCGGACCATGGTATAAATCTCCTCCATTTGGGTGAAACAATGGTGATCCCTAAAACTATAGTCATTTGGTTTCCAGATCTAAAGTAACTTCTTTTTCTGGATCTTGCCCTCTACGCTGTTTTGAACTATAGCAATGGCCACCAGGATATTTACCAATCACCTGACATTCTCTAAATTACAACTCATTTTATTAGCTTAGCTATCTCCCCACAATGGCCACCTGCATTTCAACCCTCTTCCTCCTTTGCCTTTCTCCCCCGCCCCCCAAACCCTCTGTCTTACAACTACCCAAGCCTGTATGAAGATGGTGAGTTCTCTGCTTTCTTGAACTAGAGAAATCCCTTCTGCATGGAGAGTTTAAGTAGAAAGTAATCCAAAGAATATCTGCTCAGTCACCAATATCCTTACAAAGACTATAAAACATTCTATCATCTTGAGTAAGGCCCTTCATTTCTTCTTTCCTCCATCCCATCTTTGGTCAGGTGGATCACTGATATCGAAGTCAGAAGAGAACTCAGAATCCTTTAGTTCAGTGGTTCTCAACCTCCCTAATGCTACAACCCTTCAATACGGTTAGTTCCTCATGTTGTGGTAATGACCAACCATAAAATTATTTTTCTTATTACTTCATAACTGAAATTTTGCTACTGTTATGAATCATAATGTAAATATCTGACGTGCAGATGGCCTTGGGAGACTCTTATGAAAGGGCCATTCGATCCTCAATGGGGTCACAACTAACAGGTTGAGAACCACTGCTTTCCTTCAACTTGTTGGTAAGGAAATTGAGACTTAGGAAGCTCTAGGAGCCCCCCCTAGGCCAGCAGAGCCACACCTCCAAGTTATACTCCAGAACTTTTTACCTCACCACAATGTTCCTTAAGAAGAAATGATTTCTTCATTTTCTCTGTTTTCACTCCATGGCTAGTTTTCTCATCAGCATTGTTAATATACTTTGGAAACATGCCTGGTATGCCATGGAGTAATAGCTTTGCTAAGCAGCAACTTCCTTTGAGCCACTTTCCCTTTAAAGAGTAGAAAGCCTACTTGGCTTTCCTCCAAGGATTCTTGGAATATTTAACCAATGGGTACCAAAAAGATAGTGTTCAGCCCATGCAATAAGCTTGCTCGCACAGAGAGTGACCTGCAAAAAAAAAAAAAAAGGATGATTGTGTTGAATGATCTCCTGTGTCTAAGTATTTGAATATAGATGAGGCGATGCCAAGTTGCTTTCTTGAAGTAGGTTAGATGTCAACTGACTTAGGAAAACAGAAGGCAATGAAATGACATTGGTGCATTCAAATCCAATACAAACTTTTTGGTCAGAATATCACATTTGCTCTCATTTGTGGATGTTAGCTTTGACTCTTTAGATGTGTGCCTCTTGCCTGTTGAGGACTGCCCTCAGATCCTAGCCATGTGTCCTCCTCTGTAGCTGCTTCAGATTACTGCTTTTACTGTTTCCCTTTCTTATTCTGGCAGCTGCTTACTTGATCTTCCCAGAACTCACCTTCCTGGGTCAGAACCCACCAAAGGTAGTCTTCCATGTCACTAACTCGGTTTCCTGATTGGAGACTTGGCTCTATCAGCCCAATTCCTTGTCATATAAGGTAAGATTTGTGGGGGTGATGGTCCACCTCATTTACAAACTCCACTCATACATAGGGAAGAGGTCATACAGAGCATGTACATCACAGGGCAGAACTCTTTAGCTCCTCTTTAGAATTTTGTCTATCATAAAGCATATGTATGCTAGCTTCCTTTCAAGTCTATAAGCTTCTCCATGACATGGATCAGAACTGAATTAATGGAACAACTAATTGAAATTAGTTTCTCCAGCTTTAAGTGTCTTTAGTTTACATCAGTTTATATTGAGATACTCAAACTGTAATTATGCATGGATCTTCATAAATAAAAGGCAATTTGTAACAATGATTTGTCAATATGGCTGACACTTTTAGGAAGTAAAATTATATAAAGCCAGTATAATGACTAATTCTGGCTCCAAGATAGTCAATTCACCAAGTGTTTATGGGTTAACAATCTGTGTGAAATGAACACCCTTCAAGATTTTATGGGGTACACAGCTAGACATCATCTTTTTTCTCAAAAAGCTCACACCATAGTATTGGGGAAAGCTATAAAACATATAAAGAGGCTGGGTGGTGGTGGTGGCGCAGTGCACGCCTTTAGTCTCAGCACTCAGGAGGCAAAGACAGGTGGATATCTGTGAGTTTGAGGTCAACCTGGTCTACAGAGTGAGTTCCAGGACAGTCAGAGTTACAACAGAGAAACCTGTCTCTAAAAAACAAAACAACAACAAAAACAAAAAAAAACACATAAAAGAGTATTATACAAGACGGGACTAATGATATCTTACTGATACAGAAATACAATCCAAAACTTGGGAGTTAGAGATCAAGACTGGCTGAAATCAGAACAGAAGTCAGGTCAGTTCTGAACAGTGTGACAGTATGCTAGCTCCTAATGGTGAGTCAGGGGAGATTAAACTTGGTCTATTAGGGAAAAGAGTTCTGGAAGACTTTGATCTGTGACTGGGAGCCATGGAAGCCACAAACAAGGAGCCTGAGTGTGAACAGTTGCTGCAATATGGACGGAGAAGATACTGAGGTGGTGGAGATCATCCAGAAAGCCAAGATGATGAAGTCTTGGACCACATGCCAGAAGACTCACAAAGACACACTTTAAATGGCAATAGGAATTAATCCAGGATTTGCCCTATTAAGGAAAAAAAAACAGTTGAAATCTATGGTTTTCAATCTAGGGGTCTATGATAGAGACTGATAGCTGCACTTCAAAATCCAATACTCCTTCCTTTCTGGTGAAACAACTGGATGCTGTTTCTCAGCTTTAGTAGCAATTGCATGTGGCCAAGACACCGGAACCTAGTGCCCATCTCGATCTGTTTTACCAAGACCCTATACGGGATCATGTAACTAAATCAGAGTTTTCAAAAAAATTGGCCAAGCTAAAAGTTTTATGGATGTATAATAAATTAAATTGAATAAATTAATTGAAATTCAAGCACATAATGAATACAAAGCCTTTCTTGAAGCATTCATCAGTGTTACATCCCAAGATTTCACCAAAGCCTTGGTTCTGAACACATGTACACCTTGCACTGTGTGCAGTCACAACATACCACGTGAACACGTTTCCTGAAACATCTTAGCTCAGATATGAGTCAGTTATACACTAGAAATTGCATTGCTTTTACTACACAATGTTTTCTGCTTTCTAAGAAACAGAGTGACTTAATTACAGAAAACAAAGATTTTTAATATTTCCTACTGTCATTGTTCAGCATATAAAGAACAAATTACCATAGCTTTGGATTGTATCATGTTAGAAGGTGTGATTTTAAAACATCTCTGTTTAGATTACTGTCTTGAATTTCATAAAAGTCATCAAATGACTTTGGGCTGGGACTAGGATAGAAATCCAACAATTTCTGAAATGGCTTTGAATTTCTGCCATTGTGCACCACGTATTTATGTGAACTGGTATTAACGATTATAAAATCAAAATTTGGTCAAATGTCAAAAACATTTGTCTTTGTGTAAAGACAGCTAAGCATATTTGTCTCATTAGCATTATATTAATTTCTTTTCTATTGCTGTGATAAAGCACCATGACCAAGGCTACTTAGAAAAGAAAGCATTTTATTGGGTTCACAGCTTTGGAGGGTTAGACAGTGGTGACAGAGTAAGGCATGGCTGCAGGAATGGCTTGAGAGCTCACATCTTGATCCACAGGCAGTAGACAGAGAAAGCACACTGGGAATGGCATGAGTCTTCTGAAACCTCAAAGCCCATGCCCAGTGACACACCTTCTCCAATAAGGCAAAACCTCCTTAATCTTCCCAAACAGTTCCACTAACTGCTGACTAAGCATTCAAATATATGAACATCTGCAAATTTTCTTATTAATAAGTGGTAATAAATATATACCAAATAATTGTTTTAAGATAAATTTCTTTATGATTTATTTTCAGTAAATGTTTTATTTATATGCCTACTTACAAACCAGTCTATCTAAGGTCTATGAAAATTGCTCAGGTAAAAAGGGAGTATAAGCAGAAAATGTTTAAGAAGCCCTGGCCTAGCCCAGAGGGCATGCAGAGACTATGAGCATTCTAAGATTGGACATAAAACCTCCTGTATGCAAACTCCATTCTCTTTCCATTTTCCATCTCTCTAGTTTGGAAAGAATCTTCAAGTCCCAAAGTGGCATCTATGAGAAGGGCCACAGTGCAGACCTCTGTAGATGTAGATTCAGGGCAAAGACTTTTTATTCTTTAACTCATTAAATCACTGGTTCTTAATACTGGAGTCCTTGAGCATTTTGGCCTCCCTATAATCTACTCTTAAGCCTACTTGCCCAGATAGAGAAGGCTTCAATCTCAGCCTCCCAGACTTACCACTGACTAAGCCATTCTGCTTAGTTCCTTCTGAACTCTGACTCTTCTGGTTCAATTCACTCTTCTTCTGGCTCAAACTTGCTCCAAGCTGCCTGGTTCTAACTGATCTTCTGAGCCAGCTTACTGTTTCTGATCAAACTCTTCTGACTCTGTAGACTCTGGTTGATTCTCTGACTGCCTCAGACTGAACTGCTCTGTCTGCTAGGCTTCAAACTGACTCATACTTCCCATCTGATATTTCTTTTGCCAAGATGCCTCTGTATCTCTGTGTCTCTCCCTGAGCTCTCATTGCTCCATACTGCCTCATTCAGCCTCTCTGCTCCTTAGTCAGACCTCTTCATTGTCTCTGTGTCATGTGCCCCATCTGCCTGCTTCAGACTGCTCACCTCACACTGCCTGCTGTCACTGACTTGCTCTGAGCTGAGAGCGGACCTTTCTATTGTGAGAATTGGGCATGTCATCACTCTGACTCACTCTGGTAAAGCTTCCTCTGATTATTCACTTTGCCTGTCCTTCACTGACTCATCTTAGACAAACTTCTTGGGTGACACTGATTCTGAGCTCTACTTCCTGTATCTGCTTCCACACACTGTTTCTGACTTAAGGATTAAAGGCGTGGACCACCACTTCTTTCTGAATACAGAAATTAAAGATGTGTACCAACATTCTTAACATTCTTTCTATATTCTATCCAGACCACACAGGCCTATAAATGTGATTCCTTCATATAGACACCTGGAATATAGAACCTTCCTAACTTTCACACAGGTCTATTCCTGTACAATCCTCTCACACTCTACACTATTGTAGAAAGAGAAAACTAATGTCTACTGGGTGTGAATTATTGTGCATTGTCTGATTATTTTAGGACTCAAACTACTTTACCATGGGCTTAGAAAATAGTGGCACCAGTAACAGAAACACTGATATGGAAAGAACATGTTCATTTGGGGGCTATAGAGAGCACAAAGCCTAATAAGTCACTGGGTCACAGCAAATCAAAGCATAAGGAGCAAACGCAGTAAGAAACAAAGATTGGTTCTTTGCGAATTGGTTTCCTAAATCTATGGAAGAGAAAAAATCTCAGATTGATGAATATAAGAACATAAGAACTGAGAACTTGTTCTCAAATACAGGCTTGTGTTAAGTACTGAAAAAGGAAGGGGAGCTAGTGAAGAATTAGGTGAGCAAATTCAGGGACAGAGGGAAGAACAAAGTTCAAATACAAACTATTGGGTTTCTGTTTTGTTTTGTCTTTTTAATTCTTGAAGCATCTTCTCCTGGTCCACACAGAGAAAGTCAAGGTGCCATCACCCTCCCTGACCTAGGGATGTGCTACAGTGTAAGCCAGACACTGCTGCTATCTTGCTAACTACTTTGTATTCTTTTAACAAGCAGAAACACACAAATGAGATCTGCCAGAAACATTGTCTTCTTTGATTTGATTTTATTAAAAAAATTGGTTTATCCATGTTTGTATCTTTCATTTGTTTTGCTCTGCCACCAGGATATCTTGTCTTAAACAGGACAATGGGATTAAGATACTAATCTTCACTATTGTCTGTGAGAGTTCTGACAGTGTTTGGTTGGCATTTGTCTCTAAGAGTCTGGCTTTCATTGGCATTGTATGGGCAAAACTTCAGAGGCAGCCCCATGTGCTGGAAGAATTATCTCCAGCTCAACCCTTCAATGGCAGTAGAATGTGCTCTGCTCAAAATTTTAAGGAAGCAGCTCAAAAATTGTCATAGTAGTTCTGCTGTTGTTGGTAGTTATGTTCTAGTACTACTTACCTGAAAAAAAAAAAAAAAAAGAAGATCCAAACAATAAAATTATCTTTAAACTTAATGTCAATGGCAAATAATTTTTTTAAGGATAATTTTGGGTGAAGAGTAAAGAATGCAATCATTTTTATGTGTAAATAATAGTAGGAGATTCTGTCTGTTCATAGTTCAGAAAATATCAATCAAAGGCAACCAGAGTCTAGAGGATGAGCAGGAATTAGAGGGTCCCTGGGACAGTCAGGTGCGAACCTGGCCTTTAAGATCAGCAGAGCACTTTGGGCCTGCTTGATCCTCTAGCCCATGTCCTGCTGAAACTTGCTCCAGGAGCTTAGCATCACATTTCACTTAGGTGATATGTTAGTTATTTTTAAAATTCTTGCAGCCAAGTATTTAACCATAGCAATGTAAGGAAGGAAAGATTAATTTTGCTTTGTAGTTTAGTGCTCCAGTCTACCATGGCAAAGAAAGCATGGTGATGGGAACTTGAAGCAGGTGGTCACGTTGTACCTGCAGTCAGCAAGCAGGGAGGTGAATGCTGGTGCTCAGGGCACCTCCTCTACCTCACTCAGTTTGAGACCCCAGGCAACAACATGGCGGTGCCCGTGTTAGGCTTGGGTGTTCCCGCCTCAGTTAAAATTCTCCAAAAACACTCTTACAGGCACTCCTAGAGGTTTGTTTCCTAGGTGATCCTGAATTCTGTAAAGTTGATAACTAGATTTAACTACCAGGACTTGGGGATATGAGTTAGTGGAAAAATTGCTCTCTCTGAAAGCATGAGGATTTGCATTTGAATCACCATTACTCACAGAAAGTGCCAGGCATAGGTGCATAATACTTATAACCTCAGCTTTGATATACTGAGACAAATCAGTAGAGTTTGGTGGCTAACCAGTCTAGCTGAAATAGGAAGTTTCCAGTTCAGTGAGAGACTCTGTATCAGGGTAGTAACAAGGTCAGTAGTAGAGGAAAACACTGTTTTCCCTTTCTGGTCTCCACATGTGCACTCAGGGATGTGTACACCCATACACTCTTATGTATGCCACACATGCACAACACATGCACACACAAAGGTAAAATGAACCATTACATGCTGGCAGGCACATCACCTTTATTTAAAGCCACTTGTACAAACACCAAAGTAAGAGGCCAACATAACCAACCCAGTCAAAAGAATCACTCGAATTAAGAAAGCAAATAAACAGCCAGAGTTAAAACAGAGAAACTCTGTCTTGAAAAAATTTTTAAAAAAGAAGAAGAAATAAAGAAAAGAAAGTAAATAACTTAAATAAATGACTGATGGATGCTTACAAAACTAGAGAATTATTTGACACATACTCCTTCAGTAATTTTTGTATTGTATGAGGACACAGGACTTGACATATAGGAAAACTCTTATTCGCTTTATCATACATATCACCACCTTTCCCTCCTCCCCTGTTTTATGTGGTGTAACTTTCCCCCCAACTTTCAGTTAGACTAAATACCAATAGTGGAAATGACTCAATGATCTTTTTTAATTTTCAAAGCTCTTTCAACCTACTTTAATGCAAATGAAACTTGAGTAGATTGTACATTACCTACTGAAAAATAGTTTCAATTAGAAATTTAATTACACTGTCTTGAGGAAATGGAAACGACAGTTTCTTTGAATTTTATACATTATGGAAACCTCCAAAGTGCTATAAATCTGCTAATTGATTTCTGTACCTGTTATGTTTGATTAGGTGTATTTTATTGTCTTCTTGGTTTTAATTAACCCTGGGCTTGTCAAAATGCTTCCAACGACAAAGGATATATGATGAAGTGTGATAAACTCTATTAACACAGGCTGACTTTTGTCAGTAATTGCTCTCATGCACAAGAGTTATTAGAAATTAGCCCACAGGAAAAAAAAAAGAAGCGGTACTTTTGGTAACAATATTTATGACCACCATAAATCTGTGGATTGGCCCCTATGTGCAGATGATAAGCAAGTGTGAGTGACCATAGGGCCCTAGAGAAGATCAGTCACTCACTGGGTGTCATATAAATATTAACAGTGACAAAATAGAAAGAATTATGAAGTCTTGGTATAAGAGCAAAAATTATGACAACATCTCTGACTGTTCACATTAAGGAAAAAGACCCAGAAGGTGAACATAAGTCAGAAAGTCAAATTGCTACCATTGAGACTGACCCTAAAGGGTCCTCAGTAGGTGCTCGTGCAATCCCATACAAGACTAAGGACATCAATAAATCCATCAGTTTCCTGGATGATGAGGGTAGTTTTTCATACTAAAATCATTCTGGCATTAAAGTCCTACCAAGGTGCCAATATAGATATTTCCTCTGAAAACGTAAAAAGAAACGTTTCTATCTACTGCTCTAGAAAGAGAAGATGGAAAAGCTTTGATCATTTGTCTTTTGCTGCAGTTAACTCGTGTTCTCCTTATAACCCAGCACCAGCAATGCTTTGCTGACTTTTAATCTTGAAAATCCCAGCAGAAGCACACTTCCAGAAAAAACAGCCATGAGAAATTTCTCTTCTGCAGCATTAGCATGTTAAAGCCCCCCACCCCCAAATGTGTGGCATAGCTTGTTACAATCAGATGACTTCTGCCTAATCGGGTTAGATAAATAAATACCTGTGATGCCTGGGCCTTGAGAGCAATCTCTGGGTTGAAAAAAATCACAGTATTTGGTATCATGAGGTTGGTGGTAATCTGGAGGTGAGTGGTTGTAGGTGTAGCTAGATTAAAATAAGCAAGGAAAATACAGCAATTTCTTTGTGGCGTGGGTATGGAAGAGCAAACATTCTGAGCGCCTGAGAAGGAAATTAGGGTTACTAAGATTGGAAAGTTAAAAGGAGATAGTCCACACACTCAGGCGGCTGAAACAGTAGAACCATGTCTCTGAGGACAACTTGGACTACATAACAAGGAGCCCAAACCAGCACGGGCTCCATAGCAAGACTATCTCTAAGAAAAGTGATAAGAGGTAAAAGCCGCTCGATGACAGGCAGATGAGTTGAGTTTCTGAATAAAGGAGGGAGTTTGGTAAGTTTCTGACAAAATGATACATACCATTGTGTGCTCTGCATGCCAAATTCAGAACGGCTATTCCCAACAGATCCCCCCAAATGAGATTTGTCTTCCTGAAGAGTGAATACACAATATAAGGAGAACAGACACCAAACAGCTCCTGGGAAGCTGTCATTGCACATGACATCCCAGTTTAAAAAGCACAAGCCTTTGAAGCTAGGGTGGCAGATTGGTGTCCTACTATGTTGCACCATTGTCCTAATGGGACATTACTATCTCATGTCCATCACCAGTCCTGCCTCCATACCTGGAAGTCCTTCTCCATCACCAGCACTGTTTCCAATCATAGACGTTTATCTCCACCACTGGCATACATGATACTCATGTCCACCTTCCTTTCATGTTTTTTTTCTTTCATTTTCTAATCTTATTGTTCTAATACTTCAAGCACCCATAATAAATGCAGTGGAGATGGCTGATACCCTTGTCTTATTCCTGATCTTAGGAAAACGCTTTGAGTTTTGCTCCATATAATGATGTTGAAGATGAAAAGAACAATATATACAGTCAATCAAACTGGAAGTTGATGCTTTGGGGAAAAGAAGCAAATAAGATTGACAAACCTCTCGTTAGAAGAAGAAGGAGAAGGAAAAGGAGAAGGAGAAGGAGAAGGAGGAGAAGGAGAAGGAGAAGGAGAAGGAGAAGGAGAAGGAGAAGGAGAAGGAGAGGGACCCAACTTACGTACATAACAGAAGTATCCAGAAATAATTTGTAGGAAATATGCAAGATTAAGGAAAAACATAAGATCCAATATTATGTCATTGTCATTTTGGTATTTACACTGACTTCTTTTATTACGTAAGGTCCTAGGTAGGAATCTACCTTTTGTCTTCACGGAATAGGCAAGCAGATCCCAGTATTTACACTATCTGTTCCATATCAGACTTTTTAAAGATTTATTTTATTTTGTGTGTGTGTGTGTGTGTGTACCGGAAGAAGCCAGACGAGGACACTGGATCCTCTGAAGCAGGAGCTACAAGCAGTGAGCTGCCCAACACGGGTGCTAGGAACCAAATCCCTGCCCTTGGAACAAGCAGCAAGCACTCCTAACCACGGAGCCATCTCTCCAGCCACTCCTTATCATTTGGAAACACCAGGTTTTATCAAACAATAAATCTGAGCTTTTAATGCTCTGTCACTGATCTGTTTGTTTACCCATGAGCTGGTAAAAAATTTCAATTTTAAGAGAAAATATTTTCTGGGTGATTCTAATCTACTAGCTGTTTAATCCTATTATGAAACAAGAAAGATAAATTATAGGGTATCATTAAACACGCTTCAGGTTTTCACAGACAGATGGTCTTCTCCACCAGAGAAGTCCTGTGTAGACGTCTGTTAGAAGTCAGATCCCCTCACTGCTAGCGTGAGTACCACCTGCCTTGTTTTTGAAGCTGTTATTAAGTACAAGGAGCAGTTGATGTTAATAGAAAGCTCCACTCTTCCATGTTCACTGACCTAGTTTGGAGCCCAGCAAGTTGTTGCTCAGCTTAAAAAAAAAAAACTGGTGACTCTCTAGAGGGTTTTAAAATATGGTGCCAGGTGCTACATCCCTGCAAAGGCACAACTCAGCATTTCCAGGCTATTCCAGCCCTTTCCCAGGCTGAAGCTAGCAGTTCTGTCAGTCTGTTCCCAAGGTAGCTAGAAGTCCCACCAGGAAAGCCAAGAGTCTTGCTAATTTAATTTTGATTTGCTTTAGAGTGCATATACACACATTTTAGTAAGTGCCTGTGAGAACTCAGCTGTTAACCTAGTAACTGTTTCATTGTGCAAATATATTTGGACATCATCTTTTATGTTTCCTAGGAGATAGAGGAGTACCCCACATAGAGAAAATGCATGTATATAAGAAAGTTTCCAATTTATAAATACAATTAGAACTATTTCTGTTTTGGCTGAGGATTTTGAATATCTTCCAAAGGAAGACAGGTGCAACTTTGTGCTCAAAATTTTTTAAATGTTCAAAACTGGACCAAGTTATAGAGGATTTATTTATTTTTTCTTTGTCAGGACTGTAAATCAAACCCATGGCCTTGAGCACACTAGGCATGTGCTCTACTATCGAGTCACACACTCATGCCAGAGCAACCTAAAAGCACAAAATAATGCACTACTTCATGGTTGGCACTTGAAAATACATCACCACTTCATTGTACCATTCTGTTCATCTAATGTTCCCTTCGCAACCTTTGGAGAGTGTCTTGAAGAGTTGAATTAGCCACCAACAACTTTTAGTGGGAGGGGGGAAAATGCACTTTTAGCCAAATTCCAGTTATATGGAGCAGGCTTGCACAGGACTGTGTTCCACTGACTCAGGTAACCTGGTCACTTAGTCTTTTGATAGAAACAAGTGCTTGATTTAAATCACTATTATGCAACATTGTCCTGATACCAGTTCTTCAGAATCTTACCTGATTCTGAGAAAAAATAATTTGATCAAGTAAAATGATTGAATGTATTCAGCCTGGTTGTTGATAATATCTAATCAAGGAAGGAGAATACTATTATGTGTTACCGTCAGACAAAGACTTTGTCCACCAAGATATTGGTGTGAATGTGACAGTAAAGAATGAGTTTCTATATGTTTTTAGGGCTGACCACTGGATATTAAATAAGCAATTGGTATGTTCCTCCCTGGGGAAGACTATTTCTTCTGCTCTCTTCATTCCTTAGTTGCCTATACTTCTTTGTCCAGGGGTAAGGCCTCATGAGCTTTCCTCCGTCCACATTAGCATGTCTATTGGTGTTGTCCTTCTTCACACATACAACAACAACAATAATTAAAGAGAAAGACTTCATGAATTTGAAAAAGAGTAAGGAGGATACATGAGAGAGCTAGGATTGAGAAAAGAGAAAGGGGAGATGATGTAATTATTATACATATTAGATAAAAACCAGAAGAGGTTTGCAGTCTCATGGGACATATAGATGAACTTCTATAAAGGTAATTTATCTGAGTGAAGATACGTTAAGCCAAAGTAAAATCAAATAATTAAAGTAAATTGAAAACTTGTAACATGGTAATCCAAACATAAGAGCCAGACTCTGGAGCCCGAGTTTTCTATATGTGGCTATGAGCAAGATATTTAAGTCCCCTAGGCCTCCAACAATATAAAAACTGTTGTGACAATTTTCAGGAGGTACTTCAATGAGGTGGTTTCTTAGTAGTCATTAATTAAAATATTATTAATTAAATATTATTATTCAAATTAAAGCCATTGGTAGCATGCACTGTTAACATACAGAACACACCAACGCCCTTCTAAACAAAAAGAAAGAAAAATAAACTGGAAAAGGGTCCATTGACTCAAGACTAAATGCAAAAAGCATCAGCCCAATTTCACTTCCATGAATAAAAAACAGAATGAGATGCATTTCTTGATCATCAACTTTATGATTTACTCATAATAAATAATTAATTAACCATGGAAAGACATTGGAGACTGCATAGATGACATGCAGTCTGTCTGGAAAAATAAAATGCCAACATTTACCAAAGGCTTTCAAAATGCTGATGTGGACTTTGGCCCAGTAATTATGCTTCAAGTTTTAAGAAGCTCATTAAGCTATAGTTCTCTGTAAAAGAAAGATAGAAAAAAAGAAAAGGAAAATCTTTATAAATAATGCAGATATTGGAAAAAAGTAGTCTTAGGCTGTATCAATGGTTTAACTTATCATAAATTTAAGAATGCTCATCAATAATTCTTTGAATACTTTGGCTATGACCAATCCACTAAGGAAGAAAAAGAAACAAACACCTAATTGCCATCATCTCTACTACATGACGATATATATGCATCAGTAAACTAGTTTTGTATGAGAAAGAATTACTCAAAACTTAATAGCTTAAGCAACCATTTATTTTTTATTTTTTAACTATTTTTAATTTTTGAAATTTTTTGGTTTTCGAGACAGGGTTTCTCTGTTGCAACTTTGGCTGTCTTGGAACTCACTATGTAGACCGATCTGGCCTCAAGCTCATAGAGCTCCACCTGCCTCTACCTCCCAAGTGCTGGGATTAAAGGCATGTGCCACCACCACCTGGAAAACCAATCATATGAAATTCCACAGGCAAAGCTGGGCTGGGCTCAATTGGGCAGGGCTTCTCATTTGGTTGCATGCAGTCGGGCTTCCGAGGCAACCTGGTTAGCTGGGATGGTTAAGCATGGGTTTGGCTGTTATAATTTATCTGTTCTCCATTTGGCCTCTAATTCTTCATCAGGCAAGCCTGAGGTTGTTTCTTTTTACAGTATGTCAGAAGAGGGAGAAAGGGGGGCGGGGCTATAAGGCTCAAAACTGCCAACCTATCTTTACACGATTCTGTTTTCCAAATTGATTCATGAGAGTAACTCATACTAAGTGAAATAAAATTGAAAACTCACTTCTTAGTGACAGAGCTCCCACAAAACTATAAGTGGTAAGAAAATTAGAGTAGTGTTTATGATCAACCAACCATCCGTAGTTTGTTTTTTTTTTTTACATAGAAAAAAAGCTTGGGAAGTATGAAAGTATTCTTACTGTATTAGTAGAATTATTGGTGGTTTTTAGCATGTTTTATTTTTCCATTTTTACCTCACCTACAAAGCTTTCCTTTCATTATCAGGTAAGAAACAAATATTGTAGAATACGTATCTAGACTGTGCATACATCTAGTGATCTAGACGCATCAGTGTAGTTTGGGGCTACAGAGAGAGACTTTTGTCCAGCTTAGGTTGGAAGAGAGGAAGCTAGAAGGGGTGATATTTGATCTGAGTGCTGAAGGATTCATGGAAAGAACTTGGCTAAGCTACAGAGGTGAGAATATACAAGGAAGAACAAGGATGTGGGACACAGCATGCTTTGCAGTAAAATCAGAGGTCTGAAATAACAGCAAAGTATTCAGCACAGAGTTGGAGCTGCGTGAGACTACAGAATGGGTGGGGTAGAGACCAGCCCCATGCACTCTTAGGAAGAATTACAAAAGGAGGCAGGGAGTGGCATTTCAGATGGAACTTTGATTTTACTGACTGAAAGTGAGCCACAAAATTTGAACTGAAAGTTGGAGGAAATGCTTGCTACGTAAGCCTGAGGACCTGACTTCCATCCCAAGAACCCTGTAAAAAGCCAGGTGTAATGGCTAGTACTTGTCATCCCACCTAGCCTTAGGGATGCAGAGACAGGTAGATTGCTGGGGCTCACTGGCCAGCCAGCCTAGGATAATCTGCTAGCCCTGAGTCCCATTGACACACCATGCCATGTGTGTGTCATGCCATGTGTGTGTCATGTGTCATGTGTCATGTGTGTCATAGTAGATGGCTCCTGAGGAGGGATGCTGCAGGCTGACCTCGGCCTCCACATGTACCACACACGCGTGCATCCTCTCACATGCAAATTCACACACATGAATCCAGTCTCTACTAACTCAGAGCTAGATAATTTTGAAGAGGCTCTCTTTCATACGGCTCTGTCAGGTCTCTTAGGGTCATGTGAACACTGGTGCCAGAGAGGAGCGGCTTTTAGCTGAGGCAAGAATACCCGGAAAATGAGGGCACAGCAGTAAAAGGATGGCAATCTGGTTTCTCTGCCACCCTAGTGGTGCCCTCCCTGTGTTGAAGCCCAGAGAAGCAGGGCAAGTGCCACATTACGGAAGGCTTTCAGAATGGGATTGATCAGCTCCTGATGATTAAATTTTGGGCTATAAAATGGCAGTATAGCTGTCACAGTTGCAGTGGCTCTCGCCTGTGTTATGTGTTTTCCAATGAGGTGCTTAATTAAAACGAATGCCTAAATATGTAAATCCTCAGATTCAATCAGCTGGTTGTTTATGACTTATCATAGGCTCCTTTTGTCCTGAGTAATTTTTTTAATATAGAACGTCGTTTGTGACCCCTAACTAAAGGAAGGTAATCTATTCTGATTCTATTCTGAATTGAGTTCACAGCCCTCATCTGAACCAGACTGTGTCAAAGAGCTAAAAGTAAATAAATAAATAAATAAATAAATAAATAAATAAATAAATAAATAAATAAAATAAACAGCAACCCACAGCTGTCTTCCATGCAGATGGAGATATGAAGGTAAAAGATCATGGGTGGAATCCATTCACCACCAGTCTCTCAGTGTTCTTCCTTCCTTAAGAAACTCTGCCAGGGTTCAGAGATGGCTCAGAGATGGCTCAGCTGTTAAAAGTACTGGTTGCTCTTCCAGAGAACCCAGTTCAATGCCAAGCACTCACATGGCAACTTACTGTAACTCCAGTTCCAGGGGATCTGACACCCTCACACAGACATGCATGCACAAAACACCAATGCACATGAAATAAAAATAAATAACTAAAATAACTTTTTTAAAAGATGCATTGAATTATTATTTGGGACTGGAGAGTTGGCTTTGTGGTTAAGAGCATTTGTTGTTCTTGAAAAGGACCTGGGTTCAATTCCCAGCACCCACACAGGAGCTCACCACATCCTCAGGCACCAGGCATGCATGTGGTACACAGACATATGAGCAGGCAAAGCACCCACGTGAACAAAATAAATCTAAAAAAAAGATTAATTAAAAAAAGAAGCCTCTGCCATTTAATGCTGATGCTGTGTAGGAAAACAATCAGCACTCAGAAAGAGCTGTGTGAACCTGCATTTACTTCCTTCTCCAACTTTCTGTGGCTTTATATAACTATGAGCAGAGAAAACTGAAGTAGTATGAAAGATGTGCGTGTGTGTTTGTATGAATTTGTGTGTGCACACGAGCAAATACATGGTGCATGTAGAGGTCAGAAGACAACCTGGAGGAATGGATTTTTCTCCTTCTACCTTGTGAGTCCCAGGAATTGTACTCAGATCCGCAGGCTTGGTGGCCAGTGCCTTGACTCACTGATCTATCTCACCTGGCCCCATCTTTTTTCTTTTAATAATGAAAGGGTATTATGTAGGGTTGCTACATTTAGCAAGTAAAAATAGAGGGTGTTCAGTTAAACTTGAATTTCAGGTAACCAACAAATACAAGGATGTGACTGACATATGTGTACTCTGAAACTATTCACTCTGCATTCCCGAATCTAATTTGATTCAATATCTGTATTTTATCCACTAGGCATCATTTTTAGTCTCTTCAAGGATTGTAGAGTCTTTTTCTTTTCTCTTCTATTTTGTTGTTGTTTGAGACAAAGCCTCCTGTGGGTGGCCTCAAACTTATTATGTAGCCAAGGTTGGCTTCGAACTCCTGATCTTCCTTCCTGTCTCCCTTCTCATGTACAGGGATTGCAGGTGGGTGCCACATGGCCAGCTTATGAAGCTCATTTTTAGAAACAACAAGGGATGATTAATAGGTGAGGGAGAAGGTGACGGGGTATACCTGCAGCAGATGGAGTTATAGCAGAAAAAAAAACCAGGCAGGACTCCGACTCTCCTGGGCACCAGTTGGAGTCTCTTTCCTCACAAGCCTCAGCGTATGTAGGGTTGGAAAGATACTAGATGAATGTTACTGTCTTCTCAGTGGTTCCATGGAGTGGTATGTAGTATACCCAGGGAGGAATAAGATGACTTAATTTGCTAATTAACACACTTGGGCCATCAGCAGCTACCCAGACCAAATGTGTCAGAGCTTTTAAAAGAAAATAGAAAGTATGAAAAAATGACTTACAAAAAATAAAAGTTTACTTTCAGGAACATGACTAAGAAAGAACTCTCGATATGTCAAACAGAATTTGAAAACTCCCCAGCAACACCTTCCCATTGAGAAATTAGAAGACTCTTAAGCTTGGAGAGGCTAAAAAAGAAAAGTATCTCTTGCAGAGGCAGCCATATTTCTCCTCCTCTGTCTATTATGTCTCATCTTAGCCACCTGCTTACATGTTACATGTCACACAGACTCTGGCTCTCCTGCTGCCTCCTTAGGATGGTGGTGCTTCTGTGCACCAGGTTCCCTGTTACTGTGTAAAGATCTTCTTTAGACCCCATCAGAAATTGTTCATTGTGTGTTCATTAGCTTTCCTCCCTGAATGTGTTCCAAGAGCACCCCTCAGGATATCTCTTCTTTCCAGTTCATTCCGCCAAATGTGTGCTAATTACTTCCCACCCTAGGAAGAGCCTCACTGTTTGTCTGTTTGGTGCCACAACTCAGTCTTGCTGGATTGTCTCCATGCTCAGGTGACAGCAGGGCGTTTAGCCATTCTCTCAGGGGAATGTGCTTATTGGAATCAGATCTGAAAATAAATTCCTCACACAGCGTTGAAACATCGACTCCCTCCCTCCGTTTTTCTTTCTTCCACAAATCATTCCCAAGCTCCTATTATGTGCCAGGCATCAGACTTGGCTCTGGGAATATAAGGATTAACCAAAGATTTGGCTCTGGTGGAAGTTACTTACTCATTCAGGAATTCCAGTAGTGTGGATGAAAGGAGGTATAGAAAATTGCATGTGATGATGTCATAGGTGATCAGTATAGATTAGCATAGAGATGACTTATAGAAAAATTATACATAAGCTACAGAGTGTTGAGCAATATTAAAAGAAAAGTGGGTGGGAGTGTGTGTGTGCTGTGTGCTAATGTGTGTATATATGTATGTGCATGTGTGTGGTGTATGTATGTGTGAGTACATGTGTATATATGTGTACATGTGTATATATGTGTATATGTGTATAGTACAATGTATATATGTATATGTATAGTATATGAGTGTATGCATATAATTCTCTGTGTGCATATGTATGTGATATATATATATGTGTGTATATATGTGTGTGTGTGTGTTATGGATGGTGTGTGTGTTTGTGTATGTTATGTGAATGTATGTACCTGTATATATATGTGTGTGTGTGTGGTGTATGCATGTGTGTATATGTTTGCATGTGTGTATGTACATATATATGTATGTATATGGTATGTGTTGCATATGCATGTGTATATATCTATATTTATATGTGCATATGTGTTTGGTGTATATGTATGTGCATATATATTTGGGGCATGTGTGTGAATGTATATATGTGTGTGGTATGTATGCATGTGTGTATATGTTTGTATGTGTATATGTTTATACATGTGTGTATATATATACATATTTGTATATGCTATGTGTTGTGTATATATGTGTATATATATTTATATGTGAATATGTGTTTGGTGTGTGTGTATATATATATGTTTATATGTGCATGTGTGTATGAGCATAGGTATGAGGACATGTGGTATGTATGTGTGTGAATGTGTATATGTGTGTGTATGCTTGTAAGAATGTCTGTATACAGATGAAATCACATGTGCAAAGGCCCTAAATAAGAAAGAAAATATCTGTGGAAATGTCATAGCATAAAGGAGGCTTTAGTTGACTCACAAATACACTGGGGTGTCTGCTCTATGCCAGGACTGCTCTAAAGTCTAGGAACAGAGCTTGGAATATGACACATATCGGGGGGAGCTTAATTCTAGTGGAGAAACATAACAGGAAACAGAAACTCTAGGATAACCTAAGGTGTTGATAGGTGTGTTGGACCAACGCCAACAATGGAACAGGGGCTGAGTTCAGAGACTGAGCAGTTTAAGAGCAGGGCTTCTCAGCACATTGGTCTAGGAGCTTGTTTCTGAGGTAACATTTGTGCTGAAGTCTACATATTGAGGAGCAGCAGACATGTGAAGCTTTGAAAGTGTTTCAGAGTTCAGGCCGAATCCACAGGGATGGGAGACAGTGGAGACTTAGGGAGGGGTGTCATGCTTTGTTCTGTTGTAAAGGTATTCCTGTTTTGCTACAAGACAGAGTGTACTGTGTGGATCTAAGTGATAGGAAGAGATCAGTTCTAGAAACACTTGGAAAGCAGTGATGAAATGCTTGTTGGCTGAAATATTGTGGGGTGAGGAAGGCAGAGGGAAGGCGTGTTCTTTCCTGCCTGGTACACGAGGTGGTGGGCCACTGTCTACTGAGAACAAACAAGAGCTCTTTCTTGGTTACGTTGGGTTGGAGGTACCAATAGTTCAACAGACGGTGCTTCTAGAAAAAATAGAAGTCTGAATCTCAGGACAGGTCTGGTTTGGGCATTTGGACTTGGGAATTCTCAGCAGAGATAACTAAAGTGTGAATCGTACAAACCGGGCCTTGGATACAGCCCTGAGGAATGGTGGACTGCAGTTACCTGGAGGATGATGGTTTCCCATGCCCAACACTGTGCACACTCGACATCCTCTAAACTCTCCTGTCACATGCATGATGATTTTCATTCTGCAAAAGTTACTGAATACAAGGACAAACATGGCCTGTTAGGCAGGGTAAAATGTACGCATGTACTTTTTGAAGTGTGCTCGGTGTAGGAACCAAAGGTGTGGAGGATGTCCCACAGCAGTGAAACGATGGTGTCTTTGTGGTTAGTATTGGCCAGATGTTGGGGAGCAAATTGTGAATGGGCTTTCTTTCCCAAGCCTGAGAAGCAATAGATGATGGTGGCATCATGAGAAAAAAAATAAGACGTGGTGATTCATGTGTAGATATTTAAGGAGATCGTGGAGACCTAAATGACTAAGTTAGAATTTTTGTCCCTTGACAGATCAATTCTGGTTCCAGTTTCAGTCCACAGTCAGTGGCTGGGTCACTGTTTCTATGGGGAAGCATCATGTACACATTCTGCAGGACACTGGGGTTGAACCCTGCTGTGACAGAATGCACCAAAATGGCTTGATGCTACCGCCCAGCAGAACCTAAAGCCGTCCACTGACTTCTTCTATGAAGCTCAGAGCCATCTGTCCTTCCTAGGGAGTAAGATTTGAGAATGGAGGTATTTGTCTTCAGCGCCCAGTTCGTTTGGTGAGAAAACCAAAATGAGCAATGGAAATCAATTCCTCTGACGTCATAGGCTACTTCTTTAAGCAGCCTTCTGATGAACTACAAGAACATGCCAACTAGGGGCATGCACTTCTTGTTCTAAGACATCTAGAAACAGCCCAACTACACATTTTATCTACAACAAAAATGACTCTAAACATTTCAGTTTCATTCATAAAATGGGGTAGGGGTGGGTCACTCCATTCCTCTGAGGTTCAAGCATTGTATAAGTGCTACAGCCAGGCACACTGAGGGCAGGATTTTCTCAGCCCAGGCCCTTGAGAACTGGCACAATCCCTCCCATCACTGTACAAATCCCTGTCACCAAGAAATGCCAGGGAACTTCAAAAATCTGGAGCAAGCAAGTGTGGTTTAGTATATTAAAAAAAAATCAAATTCATTACCATAAAAATGAGCCTCTTCTCTGTCACAGCCTGCAATTCTCCCTGACATTCAATTGACTGATCAGCAGACCTGTACTTTGTAGCAGGAGACGTTTGCTTTCCTCTTTGATCTGATTTCCCCCTATTTAATAGACAATTATAGGCTCTTTAAATCTCAAAGGTTCAGAGACAGCAAATAATTACAGTAGCAATTTTAGGATAAAGCCAATCTAAATGACTTCAGTTAAATTATGCAATACCAAATAGTGGCTTTTTTTTTTTTAAATTCTAAATAAGGACAGCTAACCAAAACCCCAAACAATCATTTAGCTACCTCAAATTCCTCACAACAGCTGCCTGTTAAACTTCTGACCTGTTTGTGAAAATCCACACAACCAACTACCAAAGGGGATGCTCGCATGATTGCAAACTTCTGTTCAAAGGACACTAAATAAATTATTTCCTTAAGATCATATGGCAGATCTATAATTAATTAAACTCACCATGATATTATCACAAAATAATTTAGCTTTTTCTAAAAAAGGTAAATGTAATTTGCCGATCTGGTATTTGGAAGAATGCTTTGCCCAAAATCAATTCCTTTAGCGTCCAGAGAATAGAAACTAGAGGCAATCTCATTTTAATTATATCTCTTTATTGCTAACAAAGGAATGATTTATGCAATTAAATTAACTGGCTAGAAAATTATTCTCAGCTGGGCTGTCCTAATTCTTTGCTTTCTGAATTGCAGGCTCTTACACTTCCCTGTGTAGATTAATTTTTCTGATATGCAAACAATGCCTCTTGTGTTCATCTTTTCCATTTTTCTATTCAAAAGTCTCCTTTTCTTTTTGCCAACGACATGAGTAATATTTGTTGAACCGCTAGGCTTTTAGACTAACTGGTGCTTTTTTTTTTTTTCTCCTCTTAATGTTAAAAAGATGGAAAGATCTTTTCTTTTTCCAATCTCATTATCCCAGAACAGAGCAAGATACTAGGGTTTCTTATCTGTGGTGCTGGGACAGCAGCAGGAACATGGAAAAATTGCAAAAATGTCAGTGCAAAACTGGAAAGCCATTTCGGCAGCCCCAGAAGTTATAAATTAGCCAGTGCTTGCAGGGTTGCCTTATTTCTTCCCCCTCCTCTTCCTTTACTACGCCACAGCCCCTTCCCACACCATCTCTCTCTGTCTGCCCCAGTTGTTTCCTACAAAGTACAACCGGATAAGTAACATACTGCAATATGTGAAGCCCTAAGTCAACACTCACAGAGTGGCATCACTGAGTAAGAAAGGTAGGGTGAGGTTACAGAGGAATCCAGAGACTACTCAAGTGCTCGAAGATCTAGGACACTATTCTGGGTAGGAAATCTTATAAAATTGGAACCATTTCTGTAGTTGTGGATTAAAGACAGGATGATAACAGTATTTAGGACTGATGGCATTATGTGCAGCCTAAATTAATTCAAGTTGTTTTTTATCTGTCCTGTATACTTGTGTAATGTATCCTCTTTAGATAGAATTACAGGAGGGGCTACAAAAATATATGGCAAATTTCAAGAAAATGGCAGAAGAGAAATTTGGTGATTTTTTTTTCTAAGTAATATATATGTGCACATGGTGTACTTCCCATTAGCCATTCCTTATCTCACAGATTCGGATCATAGCCTCCCTCTGTAATAGGCAGAGCAGTAAATCTTTCCCAACTTGTGGGCCATATGGTTCTATCACAGCTACTGAACTATGCCATGTGGCACATTCATCGCTACAGATGAAAACATAGCAAACAAGTGTGGCTGTGTTCAAATAAAACTTTATTTATAAAATAGATACCAGGCTGTCTGGCCACAGGATGTAGTTTGTCAGCTTCTATACACAATCAGCTTTTATGTTGTCTGAGGAAGAGAGACTCAGAAGTGGAAGGTCAAAGTAAAAAGAGGAATTCAAGGGCCCAGGAAGTACAACGCATAGCATGCCCCCCGCCCCCAATCACTAACGACAGATAGTTTGTCTGGTAGAGCTCACGATCCAGTGGAATATAATGTTGTTAGCAATGGATGCCTGTGTGTGTGTGTGTGTGTGTGTGTGTGTGTGTGTGTGTGTGTATGTGTGCAGGCACATGTGTGCCACATTGTGTGTGATGTATGGAGGGAGAGCAACTTTCAGGAGTAGGTTCTCCCTTTTTATCATGTGGATGCTGGGGGTGTTGAACTCAAGTTGTTAGGGTTTACTTGCAAGTGCCTTTATCCACTGGGCTGTCCTACTGGCCCCATGTTTTCTTTTACAAGTTAAGTAATAGGATGTGAGTAAGTCACTATTATCCACAATGTAATGGTCATACATTTCTGAAATATAATTTTACTTGTAAAGGGAAATGGAACAATCTTTCCATTCAATCGTTATATAAAGATTATGACTTCTAACTATGTCAACCAACTTTAAGAAAATCAAACTAAAGTGCCTGCTTGGCATCCTGAATATTTACTTTCAGGAGAAATATTCAACTAGCCAACCTCCAATTAAATATATTATAGTTTTTATTGCACTCAAACTAATGCTGGGGACAGTGGTGTTCAAGTGTAGCCTCTAGTTAGATTGTTGGGATTTCTGGACCAGGTCCCTATATCCCATGTTTAAAATTCTCTGGAAGTTCACCTTTAACCAGAAAAAAAATATATATATAAAGAAGGTACCCTCTGGAAAAACAGAAAGCAAGGAATTATTATAGCTGGGAGAGCTTGGAAAAAACTCACAGTAAGCATTTAGAAGTCTGGGCTGTGATATCCAACCCTCTACAACCAAAATACAAGGTCCAGCGTCACAGGACACTGATTTGTTACAAAGACTGAGTCTATGCGTCTTCTATGTTGATGGAAGCAGGACTATCTTGCAGGTCAACGTCTTTATAGCTGCAGCCACTTTTGGGAGGAAAGTGAACTGTTGTGGATATAGTCCACAGATATTAAATCATTGGAACTACTGTCTATTAGTCTTGATTCCTTGAAGAAAGATTGTAGAGAGCCTAAGATATATGGGGAAAGGAGATGAGAGTGGGGACGGCCCACATTTGTCCTCATGCAGAGCCAATGATCAAGAAACTGGACTTTCCAAATGTTCAGATTTATATCTCCGGAATCGCACTGGGTTCAGTGTTCAGGCAATGGGCTCCTAAACTCTGAAAATGTGGTCAACAGATGTCTGTTTGCTTTTTATTCAAAATCAAGAGACAGATCCTGTTTGGAAACATCTCAAAAGATCCGAAGAAATACTTGAATCAATGATAAAGCTATATCACCAAAGATGATAAGGTCCAGTTTAAAGAGGCTTGAATGTCAGCTAAGCAGTTCAGAGCAGAACTAACGAGGGCATTGGCAGTCACCTTAGTTTTTCAGGCAAGTAAATCAACTGGTTACCACTAAGAACCTCTCGGAGCCAAAGTTTCCCATCTGTTCCACGTGAGATAATGAGTCTTCTACCACGTTCCACTGTGATCGCAGCACACAGGTCTAACACTCCAATAAAGGAGGCAGGTTGCAAGGGATACAGGATGCCTTGAGATGCCCATCAGTATAAGTAGCCAAGCAAAGGAGCAAAACCCTCTGACTCACCATGGCTAAGCTGTATTTATCTGAACCTCCAATGCAGAGACTGGGATGATGGTAGCCACCCCCATGGACAGCTCCTAAAGGATTTAACCCTTAATAGTTACTATGGTTGAGATGTGCTTTGACTGTGTCCCTAAGGAGTCATACTGAAGTGTGGTCCCCGGTATAGCAATGTTGACAGGTGGAAGGTGGTTAAGTTATCTAGGCAAACCGCCTTTGGAAGGAATCAATGCAGTTCTGGGGGGTCGTACATAGTTCCTGAATGTGTTGTTATAAAAACAGCAAACTGGCCCATGCCTTTAAGCCTAGCACTTAGGAGGAAGAGGCAGGCGGATCTCTGTGAGTTCAAGGCCAGCCTGGTCTACAGAGAGAGTTCTGGGGCAGCCAGAGTTAAAAGAGAGAAACCTTGTCTCCAAAAAACAAAGCAACAACAAAAATACAAAGCTCCTCCCTCTCCCAGAAAATTAGCTGCTTTGGAGTCTTGTGTCAATGTGGGTCACGCAGACTGGGTTCTTTAGGTCAGCACACATCTATTCCTCCAGCTAGACCAGGTGTAAAAGGAATGCAATGGAAACAGAGCCAGACACAAAGGTCAAACTGGCTCCCAGAGAAAGCCAGGCAGTCTGACTGAAATGGAACTGTCTCCTGTCAGGTGGCAGCTGTGGGGCAGTTATTTCCCTAAAGCCCCTTGACCCTCACAAGCTGCTGCACATTTGCTATTACCATCTAGTTCAAAATGAATGTGAAGAGTGTAGTTTATGCTCTTAACTATAGAGGAGCTTCTTATTAAAGCAATCTCCAAGGATAACTATTAAAACCACTGGGGCTGGCTCAGTCAGTAAAGTGCCCACACTGAGGATCTAGGTTTGGATCTCTAGAGCCTATGCTAAAAAAAAAAAAAAAAAAAAAAGGAAGAAAAGCTAGGTGCATTTGTTGGGGAGGCAGACACAGTGAGGAATGACACTCCAGGATGAACTCTGGCTTCCACGTGCACATGTGAACACCCACCTGCACATACATGTACACGTATACAGATATTCCCCCATATGAACACCCCACCACACACACTAAAAATAAAAGTAGTTTGTTTCAACTAAGAATAAACATGCTTTCTAGAGGTAGCTAGACACTAGAGGACCCAAGACCTGCACCACAGGGGGTGCCAAGCCTAACAACTACTTCCAACAGATTTTGCACACATCCAGTTTGGGAACCATGGCACTACCTTACTCCACCACCACGAATCACTGTTCCTTAAATGATTTAAAAGTTCTCATCCTGAAATGGCTTAGCATCAAAGATTTGTGGATAGAGCTATATGGACAGGATCAAGTAGAAGAGACATTTTTGTGTTGGCAAAAAGAATCAATTTGAAGCTCTTGGTGGTACAGGTTGATGGTCCCGGGGGTGGGTGGGGCAAACAAAAAAGATCTCACATTGAGTTATGGATGCCAGGAAGTCTATACTCAAGTCTCTAGGCAACTTTCTCATTGCATGGAGCCTCAAGTTCTTCTCTCAGGAAAATTCAGCTTCCAAGTTAGGAATCCTGGAATGGTTACAATCGCTTAGGTAATATTAGAGATACACATGAGGTTAGAATTAACACCTTGTGGTAAGAATTATTCTTTGAATACTTTAGCTACTATCTAGAACCTATTTTCAACCAGGCAGATCCTACATTCTTTCTACCATTTCTAGTTTTCCAGCTGTCCCTGTTACTTTAAAACTTTCGGCTTTTGCATTTCCAACCTGAAAATCCATAGCTATTTTTGCCTTGATTATGCAAGCTGCATTGTGCCCCCTGGTGGCAATCTGGATAGGAAGATGAGAAGCATATTTCAATCAGGGGGAAGAGTTCCGACTTAATTGAAAAGGGTGGCAGGCCTGAATTTGAAATGGAATTTCATATCAAACTTTTCTGTTCTTACTAAAAATAGGAAACATCCCGTTAAGCTAGAATCCGATGTATTAAGTTCAGCCTGCGAGGTGCATATTTCAACTCCCCTGGCTTTGTCACAAAATGGATTAGCTTCTTGAAATATGTCAGTTGGACTTGAAATTAAATATCTGCTCTCCACCCAGCTAAGGAGCTGAGCTCACAGAGGAGGACTGTAGTCTGGCTTTCCAGCATTCCCTCTGCCATCAAGGCAGCAAGCGCCACCGACACATGATGTCACCAGCTTCTTCAGGGTATGCAATTCCCTCTATTACAAAGCCAGCTGGGCACCAGCAATGCCATTTTCAAGAAGGCTCCAGGAAAATATCTAAATTTTAGAATTTAGTCTGCAATCAGAAGAGCCAAATGGACTTGAGTAGATTATGCTGAGGGCCTCTGATTGAATTTTAACTGTTTGGGGGCAGAAAAGGATGATTAAAGAGTCACCAGAAAATGGATTTGGTGGGAGGAAATGTCAGAGCGCTTCCTGCTATACTGATAAACCTGCTTCAGTGGCTGTTATTTAGTCGCAGAAAGAAAAGTGATTTTTCCTTAAGTAAACACTCAAGTGATGAGCAAGCACATAAACGGTACGCTAAATTTGAAACACTGAAACAAAAGTCACAAGCCTCCGGAAAAAGAGTGTAGCCATGTTGAAAATGTTTAAGATACACCCAAAACAAATGATTGTGAAAATAGAAAGGGAAAACTGAAGCGACCCAGTGAGATGGCTCAGCGGGTAGAGGTGCCTGCCGCCAAGCCTGAAGACCTGAGGTTATTTTCTTGGTCTCACATGGTGGGAGGAAAGAATCAACTCCAGCAAGCTGTCCTCTGTCCTTCATATATGTGCTGTGGCACACGCATGACCACTCCCCCCCCAACACACACACACATACACACAAATAAATGTAATTAAAATTTTAGGGGCTGGGGAGAAGACTCAGGGGATAAGAGTCATTACTGCTCTTGCAGAGGCCCGAGTTTAGTTCCCAGCACTCACGCTGGAAGCTCACACCCTCTGGTAACTCCAGCTCCAGAGGATCCAACACCTCTGATCGCTGCAGGCACCCGCACTCACATGCACGTATCATATAATTTAAAATAATAAAAATAAATCTAAAAAATCATCTCTGAGTTCTAAGGCCTGAAGATGAACGTTTTCCAGCACAGCACAGTGAGGAGGAGAAGGCTGTCAGCCTGTGGAGGTGCAATGTGTGGAAGTGGGCTGTAGCATAGCCCGAGAACAGCTCAAGTAGGAATCAGGGGGACTTGACTTACAATGATCTTTAAACTCATTCAAGTTTACTTTATTACCTACTGTACCTGAAACCAAAGGCTAGGGGTCATTTAACATGTTTAAGAAAAATGACAGCAACTGAAGAATAGCTTCATCTTACTTTTGAATATCAGGCACTAGCTATGTTGACTACTGGATACTGTGCAATTTCTAAAAGTTGTATCAGATTGAAGATTTCTACCTTTACTTTCTGTTCTATTATTTTCAGTACAGTTTTTAAAGCAGGATCTTGCTGAATAGCCTAGTTTGTCCCCAAATTTGTGATTCTCCTGCCTCAGCTTCCTAAGTACTGGGATGATAGGCATGTGCCACCATGCCTGGGTATGTGGTTTTTATCACAGCAAGCACCAAAGATCCAGCTTGGTAACGACAAACTACTGGGACAAGGGCGGAGCAGCCAAACACTGAAGTTTGAACTACTCTAAGTTAGCAGCTCATGACTGCGGTGTCAGTTAGCAAGAGTCACTGTGTCGCCTCTGGAAGTCGGCAGTGTTCCCTGGTTCTTGAGAGTCGACTGTGACATTCTTCCAGGACAGTCTGAGAAGCCAAGACATACTGCACAGGGTCACAATGTGGTAAGCAGCCTTGGGTTTCTATAACAAAGTCCTCAAGATAATACATTTATAAAGGAAGGATTATTTTGATTTAGTTCGAATTTTCTGTTCATAACTTGTCTTATTTCTACCTTAAAAATGCCAGTTGCACCAATGAAGAAATGAAGCCCTATAATCAAACTTACTCTTTCAAATTGCATTAGAAAGTGTGGTATATCAGGGACTATTCCCACTTTGTTGTCAGACAGCACAGTTCAAATTTCTGCTCAGCTATATAAGTCTTCAGAGATCTTCATAACTCTTTACCTACACAGTAGCAATAAACAAATGTCTAGCTAGAGCTGTTGTGTAGAATCAAATGAGTATACAACAAGTATAAGCACATCAGGCTCAATGATGTGGCCATCCGATGTCAACCAAGTCACAAGTGCCACAGGAACAGCAGTAAACCCCACACACTTCAATAACTGAAACTATTTAATAACTATTTCTTCCAACCAATCCATTAAAAAGAGAGAGCGGGGGGGGGAACATAAATGCTGTAAAAGTTCTATTAATTGTAGCAAGAACATGGCACGTGGGAGACCAGGGAAGCAGTTCAGTGTAGCCTGAAAGGCTGAGTTCTATCGCATGAAGCACAGCATCATATACAAGGACACCAAGGACAAAGGAAAGGCAACTGTACCCTCCTTAGTTAGCTGACTGGCACTTCTGTTAGCTGCACTGGAGCTACGTGAATAGACACTGAAAGGCAGCGGCCTTTACTGGAGGGCTGCCTGTGGTCAGGGCAGCGCGCTGAACATCCTCCTCTTCAGCTCCGCGGTCTTCTCTTCTATCCTAGCGCAGCACTCCTCCGTTGTCTTCTCAATGCCCTCATGGTACTTCTCCAGCGCACTTTTCAAGTTTACAAAGATTTCCTAAGGACAAATGACAAAGAATCGCCATATGACAGCCGGGCCCAACACTGAGTCGCAAATATTACAATGGCCATTCATATTAGTTCTAACACAAGGCTGAGAGAGCTTAGATTTCCAAGCAGGATCAAAGACTAGAGCTGTGGTAGACTAAGAACTATCAAGAAACAAAAGTTTCTGAAAGCTTTATGTTTTTAAATCTTATAAGAAAAATCACGTGCATTAGTGAGTAGCTTGTGTAAATGCTATTTTAAACAATCAGCACATTCAATGGCTATAGGTCAATACAGGTTCCTAGTTCCACTGGGCTATGTGCTCATTCCCATGAACAAGAAGCTGAGTAAGTCAGATAGACTTTCAGATAGAAAGGTAACACCTTGAGAAACCAACAAAACCAAGTATAACTAACTAAAGTAATACAGACTATAAATACACAGCCAAGCATTTCAAAACACCAAAACAACGCTTTTCTCTTGAGAATGAACATGCTAAGGAGGAACTAGTCACAGAGACAGAGCCACAATAAACAGAACAGGAAGCCCAAATCCAGCAGCACACCCACCAGAAGTAAACACCCAGCCAGCGTCCCGAGCACACTCTCAGGAGTTAAAGGGGATGGTTAGAGCCTTCTCAAATGCCTCGTGTTTTAGAATATCCGATGAAAGTCTACACACAGTAGAAATTTATACTAGTTCACGACAGCTTGCATAAAAAAAATTCTTACTGTAAAGTCAATACTTCTTAAATCAAAGCATAGGGTTGGAGATGTGCACTTGTAAGCAGTAAAATCTAACTCTAGTCCAGTGCTGTTCAACATAGAAGCAATAGCCACATGTTACTTTTTAAATGTTCAAGAATTTAGATTATATTCAGAAGTCCATTGGCCCTTCAGTTGCACTAGACACATGTCAAGGGCTCATGGCCACAGTGCCTACCTACCCAGTAGCTACAGGACGGAAAGCCATAGAGCATGACTCCAGCAATGTTTTATGTGACAGTGTTGGTCTGATTATTTTTGAAACCTGAAAATTCAAAACTATACAATATTCATGAACTTTTACACATAGCATCACCATTGACCCCACAAGTGTTTTAATCTACCTATCAAAAATATATTGTTGGGTTTGTTCTTCAAGCACCCGTGAACAGGCCAACGGCAGATGAAATCACACTCTGCCCCACAGGAACACACAGACACAGGAACACTAAGTACTGAGCACTGGAAACAGGGCTCAGGCGGGCGCGGGGCTACACATCTAACCCACAGTGTGACGAGCAGTGTAATGACCATGTGCAGCCAGTAGCATGCCATTTGGAAAGCACAGAGCCAGGCTACCTGGAATAGACAAAAAGTTCTACAGTAAATGAGGGAAGGGAGAAACCAGACACACGGGAAGGAGTCAGAGGAAGTTACGTGGGAGATACACCTTACCCCTTACTTTTAATTAGCTTACACAACACACACTTTTCGTTGACGCTGATCCCCTCCCCTCCCCCATCGCTTGCCCCCCTCATCCCTACTGAAACCTACCACTGTTGGTATTTCCCCTCCACTTTCTTATCACATGTGTTCTATCACCTTACCTACCCCTTCCCCATCCCATGGACCCTTTTCTACTTCCTGGTTCTACACTCACTCACTCCACATAAATATACATATCTAAAACTTAGAACATGTAGTTTTTGTCTCCCTGGGCCTGGGTCACCTCGCTCAATACAGTCTTTTCCAACATCTATTTCCTACAACTTTCATTTTATTTGTGTACATGCACCACACTTTCAAGATCCATCACTCTGTAAGTAGATATCTAGGATGATTCCTGGTGACTGAACAGAATGATCACAAACATGGATAAGCAAGTATCAACCACAGTAAATGGCAGTTTTACATATGACCAAGAGTGTACAGCTGGATCACACAGTAGTTCTATTTTAGTTCTGTTTTCACCCCCACGCTGGTTTCATAGTTCCTGCACCATTTTACATTCCCAAGAACAGTGACTGAGGGTCCTTGAGACCAGTAAAACAGCAAAGCGCTCGCTGTACAAGCCTGGCGACCTGAGCTCCATCTCCAAAACATACACGATGGTGGAAGGGTGAACCAATGCCACAAAGCCGTCCTCTGGTCTCCGAGCATGAGCTGTGGTATGTACTCATACACACAATAAAAAAATAAACCTTTAAAGGGTTCTTTCTCCCATACTCTTGCCAGTATTTGGTGTCAATTGTTTTCTTAAAGATAGTCATTCTGACCAGAATGAGATGGAATCTCAAAAGCTTTAATTTGCATATCCCTGATGGTTAAGGATGTTGAGCACTTTTAAAAATATTCATTGGCTACTCATATTTCTTCTTTTGAGAACTCTCTGTTCATGACTTTGTAAAGAAAAGTGCGTGACTCTGGGGCCACAGCATTACCTGGGAGACGTCATTTACTACGAGGATCTATACTTCAAAGAAAATGACAGGTAAGAAACACTAACAATAAACAGGAAAACTACGAATCTGAAAAGCAACCATGTAAAGAATGCCTGGACATCTAGATAACTAAACCCAAATGAGAGAAGACTTAAGGACTCAGGACTGTTATCTTACAGAGGGAAAATCTGGGTCCAGAGTACAGACATTGGAAATTTTAAATTCAAAATGAGAAATAACATTTTAACAGCCGCAGCTGTAGAACAGCTTGTGTGGTTATGAGCCCATCCACAGAAAACAATTACAATCACACAGAGCCTCTCACATGCCATCTAGTCTAGAGACAAATAGATAATTAAGGAACGAGACCTAGTGTTGAGATTCCAAGTCACTGTATTTGGGAGAGGGTTTATTCATTTCAAGACTCCTCACTGAATTCTAACACACAATTAGTTTTAAGACACTGTGCTTGTTGCCCTTTCAACTTTATAAGTATTTACGGAAAGCAGACCGTACCTAAAGCCATTAACACAAACATATGAGCACAAAGGGACCTAAATGCACTTTCCACCAGTGAGCAGCAGCTTGAGATCTTTTGGACCCTTTTATCAGGGAAAAAAAAAACAGGAAGTTTTTAAGAGACATTACTTAAAAAATCATGATCGAAGACCATCTACCTAATAATTTTATAACTTTCATTAAGCCACTACTTTTAACCCCAAAGAATGACATTCTTCGACGTGCTGAGAGTAAGTCAGGAAAAGGACATGGAAGACACATGTCTGCAGATTATTAAAGGGTATCTGGAGCAGTGCTATAAATGGAAATAAAAGCAAAGCGCCTGCCGCCTGTGGGGTCAAGTTCTACTCCAGAGAACTCAAAACCCTGTCATGGGTGACATCATTTGCATCTTAAACTCATGGACTCTAGCTCCTAGAAGCGCTCACCTGAGACTTCAGTTTCTCCCTTTTCGCAGCATCTTTCAGTTGCTGAATCCCGGATTTAATCTTCTGGATCTCTTGATTAATGGTGGTCACCTGCTCACAGACGGCACCTCTTTTTTCTTGAACTTTATTACAGTCTCTAAAGGAGAACAGAGACACTTGACATAACTTCTCTTATGCACTTAAAACACCAAAAAGTCCAATAGTGAACCCAGAGCCATCAAGTGTCAGTACTCCCAGAACCAACCATTCCCGATGTAAAAGCAAGTAGATGAAAACCACAAAACCCCACAGTGTGGTGCACTGTAGCTACATCATGGCGTACTACTTCACTCAAGAGCCATTCTTTTTGTTTCCTTATTTTGCAGAGCTGAAGACCAAAGCCAGAGCCTGGCACATGCTAGGCAACTGCTCCACCACCAAGCTACACCCCAGCCCTCAAAGCCTACTTTAAAATGAAGGCTCGGCCACAAAGCCTCAGTGTGCACATCTATGCAGATAGTGGTATTGTGCTTTCGTACAACTTTTCTGCACATTCAGCAACAAATCTACAATCCCCAGGTTCTGTCTTCTCCTTTTATCTGCAGGGAAATATTCAGACAACCCAATGCCATGCTCAAGGATTAAAGTGATGACATCGAAGATATATCTGTGGTGTGCATTCTAACGCAGATTCTTAGGACCAACAAGGAGACTCTACTAGTGAAATACCTCAACATACTAGCAAAACAACTTAGCAAAGTATTAATTTTTACCTGAATAATATTAATTTTTTTCTAATATAACTCTAGGTCATGATGTTTCAAGTGCAATGAAATAAACACTAGCACTACAACCCCCTTTAAAGATGAACACAAAGGAATCATATGTCTCAAAAGGCAACAAACAAGAAGAAAAATACCAAATAGGTAAATGAAACGACCAGGTGTCCTACATCTATATATGGACAGAATTACACATATCTTAGTCACTAGAGGCAGAATCCCTTTTGAAAGCAAAGCTTATCAGCGTTTCCTAATTGCATCCTAATCCACTGTACTGAAATCAAGCTCATACTCAATCACTGTCCGCTTGTACTGCTTCACATCCTCCTGCTTCTTGTTTATTTTGAACCGTGTGGTGGCAAGCTTTTCCTTCTTCACAGTCATCAGCCTTTTCAGTGAATTTTCTTCAGTCTTTAGTTTCTTTAGTTCTGATGAATCATTTTCTATTTGGTCCTCCAAGTTCAGGTTCTGTGTTTTATGAAGAATATTTAAAGTCAATACAACCAAACAGGATTTATAAACAAAATGGAAGGATTTTCTAGGGTGAACTAGAACAAAACACAGTTTTGAAATGGAGTAAAGTCTTCAGGCTCTGAAAGCTCAGTAGGAGAACATGATTGTACAACAGCCAGAAGGGCTGATGAGAGGGACCTTAGAGTTGAGTGCTGGCGTGGGAACTAAGGTACAGGAAAGGGCAGACCTCAGAACCAAAAGCAGATCTATCCTGTGACCCCACATGGTGGAAAAGATTGTTGTAGGAAAAGAAAACTTTGTAATCCCTGTACTTCTTTCTCTCAAGAACAACACACTTTTAGCTGTAATGCCAGTGATCCTGGAAGTGGCCTGGAAAAGATGTGAAAAATGATTTTAAGCGTTGGAGAAATTGAAATGGCAGTGCTAGCTCTCATTATTCAGGGCAGAGACTCCGCTATAAGCCTGACATCTCTATTAACCCTAGGTGCAGTGTTGGGAACTAAGATTGGACTTAATGACACTGATGATAAGAAATCATATCTGTTCAGACAAGATAAAATGCTCATTTCTATATTCCAAAATATATTCTGCCACGTGCTATGTTAATTTATTAGTCACTCCATCTAAAGGTTAAAACACATTGTGATATCCCGATGTTTACAGGAGAAGGCTTACGCCTCCACACATACTATACAGAACAGTCTAGTTTTTCTTTAGGAAGACAGTAACAAAAGGTGAAAGTAAATCCAAAGCACTGTAACAGTCCCTACATAACAACAGGAATGCTGCACGATACAAACCTCCTTTAAGATACTGCTTAGCTTCTCCGTATTATCTGCAAGGTCCTGTATTTTCTTTTGATATAATTGAAACTCCAGCTGACAGGAAGGCAGAGAATCCACAGAATCTCTATAGACTTCATACTTTTCCATCACTTCTTGCTTTGGAAAGGAAAAACAAATAAGACCACTTTGATATTCTCGTCTATGAAACTGCAAGGTCAATTCACTTGCTCTTCGGTAATTTCTGCATTCACTACTGACAGCTCAAGAACACACAACAATCAAGGTCAGCAGTGCCTAGGTCGGCAGCCAGGCACTTCTACTGACACATGTCAGACACATACAATGACACCTTTTAAAGCACTTTACTTATTCATTTTAGGTGTATGGTATTTTGCCTGCATGTATGTCTGTGCACCATATGTGCATGCCCCGGAAACCAGAGGAGGGCACTGGATCCTCAAGGACCGGAGTTTAGACAGCTATGAGCTGCCATGCAAGTGTTGGGAATCGAATCCATCTCCTTTAGAAGAGCAGCCAGTGCTCTTAAAACACTGAACCATCTCCCCAGCCTGGTACTGATGCCTTTTAAACTCCATGTCTCCTTAACAAAGAAAACTGTCATTACTTTACTACCTGACCATTCACTGCTAATTTTCCAAAGATTCTTTATGTGGGAGGGAAAGAGCCCACTCCAGTTGGCAAATGTGTCTAGTACGTACAAAGGTTTGATTCCCAGCACCACCAAACCATTCCAAAGGCTCATTCTGCTAATTACCAAACTGCTTCTGATCACTGCAGGGAAGTCTTATTATCTATTAATATTTCTTCCTGTTTGTTTAAATAATAACTATTATCAACATCTGATTCTTTAAAAGGTAAACTCCTCTTTTAAAATTACAAAAGGAATATATATTTATTACAACCATATACCAATGCAAAGGCATCTTTCCTTCTCCCCACTCTGCTACTTCCTGCCTTATCTTGCCAACCTGCTAAATTTCTCTTCAGAGAAGATCATTGAAATTTTTTATGAATTTGTTAACATTCTTTGCATATAATGGATCAAATCCTTTCAAGTTTTAGCTTGCTTCTTGTTGCTATAACAATGACGATGACCAAAAGCAACCTACGGTTGTCTGGAGAGATGGCTCAGTGGTTAAGCGCACTAGCACTTCCAGAGGAGCTGGAGTCAGTTCCCAGCATCTACATGTGACTCAGACTGTCTGTGGCTTCAATCCCAGGGAATCCGATACCCTCTTTTTGGCTTCCAAAGGTGCCAGGCCCACTCATACATGTAGGCAAAACACTCAAATACATAAAATAAAAGTAAATAAATAAATAAAATTTAAAAGCAACCTGGGGGAAAGGGTTTATTTCAGCTTACATCTTACAGTCCATCATGAAGGGAAGCAGGGCAGGAACTCAAGGCAGGAACGGAAGCAGAGGCCAAGACTGTTTTCTTATAAAACCCAGGCCCCCAGGCCCCACATGCCCGCAGGTGGCACAGCCCACAATGGTTGAGCCCTCCCACGTGCATCATTAATCAAGAATATGCTCCACAGGCTGGCCTACAGGCCAGGCTAACGGAGGCAGTTTCTCGGTTCTTTCCAGGTGTGTGTAGGCTTGTGTGAAGTTGGCGAGAACTAACCAGAACACTGCACAGGCACAGAAAGTGTGTTGTCGTAGGTCTTTTCTCTCTAGGCTTTGGATTTTCATGTTAATTTAAAAACATTTAACTTGTAATCTAAGCCCTCAGGTGGTTCAGGCAGGAGAATCAGGAGTTTCCAATTAGTCTGGGCTATGTCAGACTATGGGGGCAGGGGAGTGTGTGTCCTATTTGGTTGAAGATTATATAAATGTTCTAAATCTGTCAGAATTTTAAATTTCTAATTCACACAAGGATTTCCTTTTATAAATAGTCCATCTGTTTTCTCCTAGAGGAAAAGCTACTAAACAGAACCCTTCCTAATGATGTGGGCTTAGATCAAGGGACTCCCCATGATGAAAAAGCATACTACCACTTAGTTAAACCCCCAGATCAACCAACCATTCCCCTCAAATTCTCAAATCTATTTCTGGGCTCCAATTTCTGTTCTGATGATTTTTTTCTCTATTATTAGTGACAATTTTTATTATCGGGAAGTACTTGCACAAAAAAGAATTTCTTTTCAGTGACAGCTTTAAAGCCTTGCTTCAGAAAAGAAGCCAAATTGTTGCCCGCCTTTCAAAGTAAGGTGGTCTTGAACACATTTCTTCTGCCTTGAATGCTCAAACATTAAGACAAATTTCCACCCCCTCTTCCTACTCGATTTCTCAAAATACAAACTGAGTTCTCTCATTTCGTTAATTCAAAGCATCCTTTATATTTGAATACTACTTTAAAAAATGATTTAACTTTTCACAGCAGTTTTATATTTGAAGCAAAAATGAACAGGAGAAACAAAGATTTTTCATCTGTACCCTGTGTTCACTGATATACTCTATAATTTCATAGTTTATACTCTCTGTAAAATTGCTTAATATCTTTCTCCTTTAAAATTAAGTGACCAGTTCTCACAAGGACACAGAATCTCCACTTGATCCACCAGCACAAAGCCCTGGACGCTGCAGCATGATTCCACAGCTGTACTGCAGGTGTATTTCTTTCTCCTCTACCCCACACAAGTCAGAGACAAGTAAATAAATTATAGAGAAAGATCCCCGCAGAATCTAGATGATTTGGAAAGCAGAAAATAGTACACAACAATGGGAACCCACCCTGGAGTTCCGGAGCTTCTGGACTGTGTCTTTATAGTTCTTCACCTTCACCGGAGAGTCTACAATTTTGCTTTTCAAGCTGTTTTGAACTTCTTTCAAAGAAACCACTGACAACTTCAGTTCGTTCTGTTGAGAAACATTTTCACCAATCAGGCAGGACAATAAAATTGGCTACTTACCATTTCAATAAAAAACTTGGACTCATGTCTGCTGTAATGGGGATAAAACTGAATTCTGACCACCCTGGCCTTCTTAATAGCTCTGCCTACAGATCAGGTTTCTTAGTGTAACACCTAATGCTCCCAGTGGCATTTCTAAAATGAGCATTGTCCTAAGATACCATAGCATCCAATTCCTAGGAATATCCACAGGTCCTTGAAAATTCTCCTCCAATTTCCTCTACCTCCCTTCTGTAAACAACACTACATTGATGTGTTTGATGTGTTTTCATATTAATCGCATAACCTGGCTGGAGTTCTAAAATTCTAAGAAGTTACTTTTCTTCCTCTGGTATCCAAAGTAAGGTGTGTGTGTAACACAAGAGAACATGAGAAAGCTGAGGTCAGGCAATGTGGGCTGAGAAGAGAAAGCCCTTCTTCACATTTAAAATCTCTCTATATGTGGTTTTAGTATTTTATGATAAAATTTGTTATTATATGTAAGGTTGTATAACTCTTCTAAAATTGTTGACTTAAAAATGTCCTTAGGCTGGTAAAGTAGCTCAGTAGGTAATGGCGCTTGCCAGCAAGTCTGATGACCTACACTACATGGTAGAGGGAGAAAACGAACTCCAGGAAGTTCTCCCCAGCACCACTTCTTCCCTGCCTCCCCAAACAAACAACACACACAGGAGAACAGTAACTCCAAACTATGACTCAACATCTTAAAAATAAATAAATACACACATGAATATAGCAAGCCTATTACACAGACAGCTTAAATTACAGAGTACAGAGAATTATGAAGACGGTAAAAAAAAAATCACTAGAATAAAAGAGGTCAAATTAAAATGAGATTTTCTCCCATTTAAGAGTGAGAAAATTAAAAAAAAATGTTAAACCAAAAACATTTATTTTTTGCAAGAGTGTAGGGAAATGGACATATCTATATTTTGTTGCTAAAAGTAGAAATTTGAATCTTTCTAAATGAGTTTGACAACATGAACCAATTTTTAAATGTGTATTGTTTTTAATCTCCATATCCTGAATTAGTATTTTAGGAGACTGATGAACAAATGTATACATTTCCAGCACACACATAGCTACATAAAAATTAACAAACACTTAGAAGCAATATGGAAGTCTATGAAAAGAAAGTGAAAAAGATGTAAGATATAATATACATACATACATCCAACTGTATTATGCAGCTACTGATAAGAGAAGTAGCTACCTGAAGCTGCTAATAACTATCTATACTACACACATAAGTGCATGGGGGGTTGAGACTTGATGGCAATATCATTTGTGTAAAATTACAGATATATGTATATTAGAAAAGCAATCTACTATATGCTGCATATATAATACACACACACACATATATATCAGATTATATGGTTAACTTTGGCTCCTTTTTACTTTCTTCATACATTTCCACGTGTCAACGTTATTGTTTTTTTCTCTTATAATAGTTTCTGTATTTAAGTTAAAAAAAATTGAAAACTGGTTTCATCTTGAGAGGACGATGATAGGATCACACATCTAAAACATTGCGGTATACTCAAACTGAATGCCCAGGGACAGAGAAGATGCTTACCAAATGCTTGGTCTTCTCTAAAATGTCTAGTTTCTTCTGGGCATGTCCCTCCTGCAGCACTGTCTACAAGAAAAACCAACGGTGTTATAACGACTCAAAACACTAAAATAAACCACTAGCTACTTTCTCACACAATAAAGGTAAAAAGAGGAAGCGAAGAAGACAAGATAGTCTCCAGCTTTCATTATTCAGCACAAGAGTCTTAAGAGTCCCTTTCCTCAGTCTTGATGGCGAGTCTAAGCAGAATGGATTAAGAAACACCTTGGATTGGCGATAGACACCCTCAGTGTGCTTGTGAGGGTGATAACTAGCTCACGAGGACTCTGACCTTACCAACGGTCCAACCCACTTATGACTCAAATCTAAACAGGTTGTAAGGAGGCAGCAGAGCTTCCTGGATGAGGAAGAGCCTTAGGAGGATGTGTGCTCCCTTGGCTCCTTTCCGCTTCCTGTTCCTGTCGTGTAAGCTGCTCTGCCATGTTTCCTCGCCATGATGGACTGAACCCTCTGAGACTAGGAGCCCAAATAAGCCTTCTACCCATTTATGCCAATACCTTAGTAACAATGAAAAAGAAAAACGTCAGAAAAATGAATAAAAAACTGCACAATCTGTCCCAATATCACCACAGTGCTTCAAAAATTAACTGGCAAATTGAAAGAAAACCTTTCTTCTTAAATAGTAACTACTAACTCATTAGGTGTGTGTGGTATCTGTAGCACAAAAATTCAGACAACTTAAGAGTCATCTGGGACCCAAAAATTATCATTCCCTCTGATTTCCATTTTTTTTTCTTTAAATCCTAAAAAATCCCCCAAGTCCCAGCTTCACAGATATACAGGGAAAGTACTATGAGCTAACACTGAAGCTGGGAACTAAGTATTTTGAGCTAGTGCAGGCTATATGCTGAACATTTCTGTATTTCCCATAAATATAAACTGACCTGACGCCCCTTGAGGGTTCACTGTAGTGCCCACAGTACCGCAGCCTCACAGAATCAAACACAAGAGAATACTCAGGAAGTCTATGTATCCAGGATGCACAGAGCACTGGCAACACAAACAGTGTAGCCAGTGCATACTGTTTCTTTAGAAACTGAAAGCCATGATTTCCCCCAGCTGCATACACCCACAGCCGCAAGTTAAAGGTCCTACAGATACCGTTCTCTGCCGAAATTCCTGGTTCAGCAAGTGCTGCAGCTCCTGAATGTCATCCATAAGCTGCTTGAACTCTTCTTGTTCTTCAACTGGAACTGAACTAAATACAACAAAACAGATCAAAAGAGAGTCTGTGAATTCTTAATTTTTAAATAAAACCTATACCTTTGATAACTAGGTGAAGGGTCTGATTCCTAGTTTCTGAATTACATATTTTGAAGACAACCATTTAATAGATGACCTTCATCTTCTACTGAAAAAAAAAAAAAAAAAAACAAAACAAAAAAACCCAAACAAACAGATGAAGAACTTCAACTCTCTACCATCTAATCAGCCCACGTGCACACACCCATCCACTGCCACTCCTACTAGAATGACCACAGCACTCCTCTCTTGCCTAACACTAATTTCTCTAACTTGGTCCTGGCTCTAGGCAGCATACACATCCCAGTCCCGGATCAGCCACTCTCCTATGCTACCATCCTTTCCATCAGTACCTGGATATGCAGCCAAGTCTCTTCCACAGCAAGGTTCAATTTTTACTTTAGATTAAGTCAGTGGCTCACAAACTGTGGGTCACAACCCCTTTGGAAGATTGAACAACCCTTTCACAGGGGTCATCTGAGACCATCTGCATATCAGATATTTGCATTAAGATTCACGACAGTAGCAAAATTAGTTATGAAATAGCAACAAAAATAATTTTATGGTTGAGGGTCACATGAGGAACTGTTAAAGGGTGAAGCACTAAGACAGCTGAGAACCACTAAGATGTTAGCCATTCTGCCTGTGTTTCTATGAAGTTAACTTCTATCCTCTGTAAGATTCTTTACACCCTAAGATCACAACATGAGTTCTGTCACCAGTTCAGCAATGCTTCATGTCATTCTCTCCCAGCTGTCATTTTCTTGTGATTTAGTTTGTGATTTTTTTTTTTTTTTTTTTGGTCGTGCTAAATTACAGTTTGTGTCTCTCACCCTCAATCTCTTAGCTTACTGTTGCCTATAAAGACAATTTTACAAAAGACTTTAAACAGAAAACCTCAAAGACATCACAGATTAGATTCAAGCAAGCTAAATCTGACTGCTCAAACTCAGGGCAGACAGTCCTCAATCTGTGATGGCTCCAGAGAGCAATTTAATTTCACAATAGCATAAAGCAGTACATACTCAGTAGAAACTGTACTTCAAAGTTTGATCCCTTTAAAACAGGTGATGGAGTGATGTGGGGACCTGGGCTGCAGCACCTGCAGGGAGAGGGAATGATCCTTCCCCACAGGACAAAGCTTTGCTGTGCGATCATCTTCAGTGGAGTGCGTGTATGACACACTAACAAGGAAGAACCATGACAACATAATCAAGAGTTAGGGAGGGAAAATCTAGTTTTGTTTTTAGAAAAAGGGACTGAAATATCCTGCCATTTATCCAAGAAAACAGTGAGACTTGGTCTGGACAGTGCACTGAAATCAGCTTCTTACTACTTGTACCTGGCAACTGTATTCATCCCACTTACTGTAAAGGTCCCACTTACTGGAGTTTCTCCAATTTCATCAATGCTTCCTGGTGTGCAATGTTTAACTGCTGCATTTTGTCCATAGAGGATTTCTATGAATGCAATTTAATCACATATTAGCATGTTTTAACAGGCAAGAATGCATTAAAAAAAAAAAAAACTACAAACAGACGCTGTAAAATATTTATTCACCATCAAAAACTGTAAGTGTAGAGCCAGACCCCTAAAAGCATTTGGTCTGCAACCATGAGAATTTGAGTTTGAATTCATACATAAAAAGCTGGGTATGTTGTACGTGCCTGACACCCATCTGATGGGCATATACAGGCGAATCCAGACAGCGCTCTCTCTGGTCAGCCAGACTAGCCAAAATAGCAAGCTTCTGGCCCATAGAGAGACCTTGTGTCAAAGCAATAAGGTGGAGAGGACAGCAGTATGATTGAGAAAGACCCCTGATGTCCACTCTGGCCTCTACCCACAGGGGCATGCACCCACATACTCAAGTGCAAGTAGATACACCCATATACACCCTACACCGAACACAATAACCACACGAAATAATAACAGTAGTTATTATTAAGTGGTTTGGCAATTATAACAAGTGAGTTGAAGACAGTTTTTCTCCTTCTTAAAATGCTGGGGAGCAAACTCAGGTTCTTGTGCATGTTAGATACAACCTCTGAGCAGTACTCCCAAGAATTTCTTCATCTGACACAAACATTGACTCTTACTATGACTAGACACTGTGTTAGATGCTGATAAGTTTCAAGAAAGGAGTCTTACTGGTCGTGAACATATTCCTATCTCTTTGAGCCATCAGTCATCAATAAAAAGCTACGAAACAACTCACTAAAGCACTAAATACAATGGGAACAGAGACCATGACACATGTCCCAATACAGGCAGTGTCTTTAAAAAAAACAGAGTAGACAGTCAAACAAAAGTGTTTGAGTGTACATATGCACACGTGTTAGTGTGTGTGCGTCCAAGTGTATGCAAGCTTTGGTGAGTCTGTCAGGTTCAGGAGTGTAAACTTAGCCTGATTTGTACAAGAAGTCTTTATCCAATTCTGTGTAGCTGAATTTCAGGTCTAATTGTCTGATGTTACCCTGGTACTTTTCAAGAGTACGGTACTTGTACATGGAGAGCAATGGGAATGAATCCCCTAATAATAGTACATACTCTTCACAATGTCTATAAGTTGTAAAATGAAAAAAAAAAAAAATCCATCCATGAAGGTGATGGCTTTGACCTGCATTTTCTGCTCTGATGCCAGGTAGAAAAATAACACAGATATTCCAACTTGGCCTTGCTCAAATAAAAATTTCAAGTATCTCAGTTATTTGAAGATTATGCATCTTTGCATCCTTCTGAAAAAAAAACTATGACTATATCTTAATGCAAGGAATAATGTCTCAACTACAACATTAAAACAAAATTCTATCTTCTGTGTTATAGAGAACACATCACTTCAAAATATCATCCCCAAACTGAAGTCTACCTTGTATAAATATAAAAGCAAATTCAGTACTAACAATTATCCAACAACTGGATCTATGACAAAATTTCAAAGCAAATTAGTAATTCATACGTAAGACTGCTATCTGCTGTGCATCTAACAAATATACTTAAATCTTACGTTTTGCAAAAGAAATTCTATATACGTCTCCCGGCATGCTTCTCTGAAGTGAATAAAGTTGATGATGCCACTTAAAAACCGACCAGTCCGTTTTGCTTCTAAAATAGAAAATGATACTCTAAATTATTGAAACAAATGAATGTAAAAATTTATCATTTCTTACCATATGACTTGGCATATAGCATATAAAGCTGTATAATTTAACGAGATGCAGAACACCTGTTTTAACTTAGACTGAAATTACCTTTGTATTTAGAAAGAAGGGAAGAGAAAGGAGGGAAGGAGGAAAGAAAGAAGGAAAACAAACTAGTTTGGGTTCTACAGAAGAGCAGAGGCGATGATCCTCTAATCTTGAAACAGAAAAAACAAATAGTAAATGAAGCACATGCAATGTAGGACAGAAACCACCTTCAAGGTTGAAAGATGTGAGCCCTATGAATGCACGTGCCCTGAACTTTGCAAGTTTTCAGGTTAGGCAGACACAGAAAACACCAACAGAATTCATGGGTCTTATGAAGTCAAGAAGATTTTAGAGCTGGAGAAGCCAATGCAACGAGAAATTGTGAGACTAAGAACTTCAGGGTAGAAGCTGTGGAAAGTTAAAAAGTTCTGGAGGTCTCGAAGAAACTGGTTCTAATAAGCACGTGGACACAAAGAAACTACTAAGGCTAAGAGAATAACCAGAAATATTTAAAGTGATAAAGAAAAGCATTCAGCATTAAGCAGCATAAAATTTGCAATCTAAGAAAAAGACAAATAAAAGAAAAAAAAAACAGGACAATATGATCCATAAAAAGAAAAAAAATATCAAAATACTTGAAGTAGCACCAAAGACAAATACAGAAAATGTCCCACTTTCAGAAGATAAGAGTTTCTAAGAACACCTGAATCCAACTCTGAGAGTTGAAAAAGAAGGTATCTGAAATGAAAATTATGCCAGAAAGGCTTAACAACAGCACACTGCTAGAAATGAAGGGTCAGAGAAGCAGAAGAGGTGGTGGTAGAAGCTGGGAGGAAGGCCAGCGAGGAAAGTGTAAGCAGAGGCAGAATCGACAGCACAGTCTATGATGGAATCCACAAAAAGGAGAAACAAAACGTACTTTGTGCTTAACAGGGGAGTAATGTTCAAATTTATGAAAACTATAAATGGTGAATAAATCTAAGGAGGAAAACAAAACAACAAAAATCCCCCAGAAACCCACAATACATGGAAGTAGCTAAGAAGTAGAAATAAAATTTAAAAGCAAGGACAAGAAAATAAAAGACACATTAAATGTTATAAAGATAAGAGTGTGAGTGGGTTTCTTGTCAGAACAAGGGGGCCAGAATATACTGCAGCAATACATCCTTCCCTTTCCTGTATCATCAAGGGTTTTTGTTATTGGTCTTCCATGGAGATACTGTTCTCAAAGTGTCAGCCTTTAAAACACTGGAAAAACTGTCAAATTAGAATTCAATAATTAAGAAAATTAGCTTTTAAAACTGACAGTGAAACAGAAATGTCAGGACACACCAGGAATCCAATAACAAGGTACTAAAGTCAGAGAATTTCAATTTCTAGGCCAACCTGGGCTATATAGTAAGACCCTCTCTATAGAAACAACGAACAAGGAGCCAGAGAGAGGGTAAGAGGCTGGGAGCACTTGCTGTTCTTACAGAGGCTTGAGATTGGCTCCTAGCACCCACATGGCACTCACAATCACGTGTATAACTCCAGGTCCAGAGACCCAACAGCTTCTTCTGGCCTCCATGGGCACTAGGCACGCACATGGTAAATATCAAACAAGACAGCAAAACACAGAAAAATAATCTTTTCTTAAAGCTAATAAAAAATTCAGTAGCCAAAATCAGGCAATGGAAAAAATGGAAATAGATAAATATAAGGAAGAAACAAAAAGATTAAAGGTAAATATAAGCCCAATCATATCAATAGCATCAAACGCAAATGAGCTAAGCACTCCCATCAAAAGGCAGTGAAGATGAAAAGAATAAATTCACAAAAGATTTCAATATCGCTATTAACATTCAGCACAGCAACTGAGTGAAAATCTAAAGGAATGCCACTAGCCAACTGGTCCGAACTCGTGAAGTACCCCACCCAGTGACAAAGGCAGATGCATGCTGTGCAACGGAACACTGCGGACCACTGCAGGCCACATGGGTGAACATCCAGGTCCTAATACTCGGAACCTGTGCGTGCTATTCAAGTAAGAATCGCAAGACTGTGTCGTACAGTGGCGGATTATGACAGTGTCCTCTGCGGTGTGACATGTGCTGCAGTGAATGAGGAGAGTCTGGGTAACAAAGAATAGATCTATTCCACACAGAGGAGAGAGCATCAAAAACCACAGAGGAACGAAAGAAGGGCAACACAGCAAAAAAGTAAACAGCACACACCAGCTGCACGGCTCACACATCCAAGACCGGCCTAGATGCACGTCAACAGATGAATGAGTGAAGAAAATGTGCTGCATGAGCCAACTCGTGTCATGTGCCTGACTTCAAGTCCCATCATAAGGCAGTATACTTGGTGTAAAGATAGACATCTAGATCAGCGGTGATAGGAAAGTGGATATCCAGACACAATTAAGCCGGAGGCTAGCAAATAGTAAGCCCAGAAACACGGCCAACTGACGTCTTACATACACTTTTACTTTCCCGCAAGTTTTCCATTCACAGCAATCCTGAGTCAGGATTAGGTAGTTCTCAATATGGTACCTATCAGACCCTCTCGCCCAGCCTCTGCGTGAGTGGCACTTTCACTAGGAATGAAGCATCTGCACTGACTCATCATCACTCTATGCACACAGATGTTCTTGCTGATGCTGTATCGCCTGTGGGCTGTGACAAACGCAGAGTGCCACACACATCCCACCACCGTAGTAACAAACGGCAGCATGACTGTCTTAAAACGGTTTTGTGTTCTACTTAATTGCTCCTCTTTCTCCTCTAAGCCTCACAATTACTAATGTTTTCTGTTTCCATAGTTTTGCCTTTTACGTGTCATACGGGTATGCAGCCTTTTTAGATTGGCTCCTTTTGTCATTCTCCATGTTGCCTGCTGACTGACAGCTCATGTACACTCAGCACTAACCAGCACTAAATAACATTTCACTGCCTGGATGTAGCTTACTTATTAACTCACTGAAAGGTATGATGGCGTCTGAGACTTAGAGACTGTGAACAAAGCTGCGCAAGCATCTGTGTGTGGTTTTATGTGAACAGTCTGAAATCCTTTGGGTAGACACTGGATCATAGGGTAAGAACAAGAACACTTTGTTATAAGCCGCCAAAGTAGCCGCACACCTGCGCACCGTCACTAGCAAAGAACTCAGGTGCCTGAGGCTCTGAGTCACTCTCAGCGCTTCAGACTGTCGTGTTTTGGAGTGCTGTCGGTTTTAGTAGGTACACAGTAGTATGCCAATTGGTTTTTATAAAAAATGTTCAAGTATTTAATGGGGAAAGGGTAATGTTTCAACAAGTGGTGTCGGATTAACAACACTCGGAAAAAGGAAAACATGAACAGTGACTCACACCATATATAATAATCAAACATTAAACAATCAAAGACAGTAAGCCCCAAGCACTCAGAGGCAAATCACAGCAACTTAGATCCAGCTAAAATTTCTTAGACATACAGATTTGTTTTTTAAAAATCAATTAAAATATTTAAAACTGAAATTTATTTTGCTCTTATAAAATTGAAAAGGCAAATAACAGAGTAGAAGAAAATACCTGCATAATCAGCTGATAATTTATTTGAAAAATGTCTGAAGTGTCAATAAGATAAATAAACGAGGTGCTGGAGAGATGGCTCAGTGGTTAAGAGCACTGGTCTTCCAGGACTTGTGTTCGGTTCCCAGCACCCACATGGCAGCTCACAATCACCTGTAACTCAGTTCCAAGGGATCTAACGCCCTCTCCTGACCTCTGTGGTCAATGCACACACAGAGTACACAGATGCATGCAGGCAAAATTCCCATACACAAAAATGTTTTAAGTTTGAAAAACATTAAAAAATGGACAAATGATTTGAAAAGAACTTTAGCAAAGAAGATGTATCATAGTAAATATGTATGTAAAGTAAAGATATATCATATGAAAATATGCTGTTTTATTAGTCATAAAGGAAATATAAACCAAACTGCTACACACCCTGTAGAATGGTGAAAATTAAGAATATATAGTACTCAAACCAAGGAGGACACAGCACAGTGTCCTATCATACATCGCTGGTGGGGACACAGCCACTTTGGAAAACAGTTTGGCAACTTCTTAAAAAGCCAGACATGCACTTATCACATGAGGCAGAGTCTCCATTCCTCAGTATTTATAGAGAAGTGAAATCATACCCACAGACTTACAAATGTGAATACTCACAGCTATTCGCCAATAATGGCCAATCATTAGAAACACTTCAAATGTCTATTAATTGGTCAATGGATGAACAAATTGTGCCACACACTTACATGAGAATACTATAAGAGTAAAACAAAGGACTAATAAATTCCGTTAATATGAATAAATCTCAAACGCATTGTTTAAAGAAGCCAGACAGAAAAGATTACACTATATGACTCCATGATATGAAATTTGGTGAAAAGCCGACACATCAGTTCTGACAGAGTAGAGGTGGCCGCAGGGACTTATTGCAAAGGAGCAGAAGAAACATCTGTGGGTCATGGAAATGTTATACACAATTATGTCAATGCGCTATCAGTGCTACAATATAAGCTTTCCATGGTAAAAAAGCTAATTTGATAACTTAAGACAGCTTAACTCACTATGCAACATCATACCAACACATCATTTGTATCTGAACTAATTTTTATTATTATCATTTTTTATTAATTTTTTGTTTTTTCATGCTTTGCTTTTTCAAGATAGGGTTTCTCTGTTATAACTCTGGTTGTCCTGGAACTCACTCTGTAGATCAGGCTGGCCTCAAACTCACAGAGATCTGCCTGCCTCTGCCTCCTGAGTGCTGGGACTAAAGGCATGTGCCATTACCACTCTGCCTTGGACTCCTAATTTTTAAATGTAACCCTGTGATTGTATATCTTCATAACAAAACAGGCTCAGAACTGGATCACCTGGTCCTTTTTCTTATCTCTGCTTGAATCTCTTAGCAGCCAGCATTCTACTGGACCTGCAGCTGGGCTCAACACACTCAAGCCTCGGTTCAACCTTCCTTGTAGTTTGAGCCTTCCATGGAGAACAGGCTTAGTCTGCCCAGTGACACCACTCTGCTTCTCGACATAGCCCAGTCTCCCAAGGCGGGCAGAAGACCTCTGCCCTTCTTGTACTGTCACCTAGTGGGGCTGGCACTTGTCATATTCCTTACAGAAAGTCCTGTGAGGTTTAGGAGCATCCATCATATCTGGCAGGGCAACATCAACACAGAAATAAAGCTATCTTCCAAAGTTTTAGAACAGTTAAAAATACGAAGTTCTAAGGAAAATCAACCTAAAAAACAGCTTTCTATAGATCTATAAAGGACAAAAAAAAAACTTTCTAAAAGATCTTCCTTATAGAATTTTCTTTTACATTTATTGGCAGAAAGGGAAAATGGCAAATTAAATGATCTGAAATGTACTTACTTGGATACAGAATATCAGCAATCGCAAAGTCATTCACCCGGCAAACGGGCATAAATGAATCTCTTGAAAGAGGACAACAGTGAAGAGAGGGACATTAGAGACTAAAGCCCATGAGTGCAAACATCCTATTTTCAAGCATATTTCTGAAGACATGTCTCAGTGTTCAAGACCCAAGTCAGGTCAGATACCTGCTGCAGTGCACAGTCCTGCAGCACTGCAATCTACTTCTAGATTGCATATGATTCACGCAATGTCTCTTTTTTACTGCATATTACACCAATATTCATGAACTATCAAGGTAATTAAAGACTCTAATAAGCAGCATATATTCTTGGTGATACTAAGACTCTTCAAGAACGCAAAGGTAGCAAGCAATTTCAGATTATAGCATCTCAGCCCGTCACCTGGCAGCATCATGAGAAGTGTCACAGGGACGGCTGACTATATAAGAACATTCTGAATACATATGAGATAAAGGCAGAGCTGTTCTTTCACAAAGATCACACCAGTAAATGAGTGTAATTTAATACTGAGGGAGGAAAAAAATCACCCTTTACTCACAGATGGAACAGTAAGTTGCTGACTGGTAAAAAGCCCTCCATTATATGTGGATACATGACTTCTATGTTCACTGGCATCTGAATGAAATAAATATGAAATCTAAGTCACAAGTCAATCAGACGAAATGAGAAGAATCTTCAACCATAAGAAACCTTAATCACAGGATATGACCAAGTGATATTAATTCATCACCACTAAATCTGAAAACAACACAAATCATAGTGCACAGCTAGAGTTGACAGTAATATATGATGTTCAGTTCCTGGTGGGCACTTAATGAAGACTTTTAAATGTACGGTAATAACATCAGGCCCTTTGCTAGACACTTTACTTTGTTGTTCTCTTTTAACTCTTACAACCTCACTTCAAAGGGATTCCCATTTTGTAAAGAGTAAACAGAGGGCAAAGCCTTTGATCTTAAAAATCATCTAATCATAAGCTAAGAGTGGCAGCATTTGTGTATAATTCAAGCACACAAGAAGATCATGAGTTCCAGGACAGCCTCGGCTACCAACACAGTAAAAAAAGAGAATCCCAGTGAGAGAGATCCCATGAACATTACATCTCCATTGATGTCCAGATAATGCCCTGATAATTTCATTACAAAACATGATTAAGAAAAACAGGTTTTTTTTTATTAGAACTCTCTAGCTTGCCTTGTTTCGATAGCTTCAGTCTTACTGTCTATTTTCTATTTTAATCTTAGAGTCCCACCTATAAAAAAGAAAACGAAAATTATGAAGACTTAGCAGTTGTTTATTAAAGTCTCTGAGCCAGATCCATGAACAAACTGAATAGAATCAGTAATTCCCAAGTGTTTAGTCTTTCACTGTAGTTTTCATCTTACTAAAGATACTCATGTAAGCTACTATTATGCCTAAAGTCCTTTGTGAGATCAGTTTTATGTAAGCCTTTAGATTTGTTGGAAATAAAGTCAAGCAATCCTTATCCTTCTGGGCAGCATGCACTGTGAACAGAACTGCTGTACACACAAAAACAAAACACTATTTTACCTCTTCTTAACTTAACCCACCATGTAGAAGTGCTCCAGGCGGATCCCATACACTAGCTGTAAGGCTCTCATGTAGATCATGTGCAAGACCTCGGGCTACAACAGAAAAACAGCTGTCAATGTCTTCTGCAAAGTTCTGAGCCATTACTGCTCAGATCCAATGCTACAGACAACAAATGCAAAGAAAAGGTGAGAAAAATCACCCAGTTTCCCTCAAAATACGTCTTAATTTCTCCAAATATTAACACACTTTACAGCACATATCAGTTTAATCATATGTAGTGAATATCCAAGGAAACTGTTTACTTAGGAATGAGAGCGAGTCTACCCAAATCCAGCCCAATCAATCCACCCACCCCAGGCAGGAAGTGCAGGTGAGTCTTCCAGAACTCTGTCAGGAATGTGGAAATACTGGAACATTGAAGATTTTATTTTTTAAAGGAAGATCATGGGTACTAGCCTGTTGCTATGGATAGAAGGTCATCTCACATTTAAGTTTAGCTGAACACTTGGAATAACGGCTATAAAATTAATGGAGAAATAACAAGATTTAAAATCCTTATGTTCTAAATCAGTAGATCACAAATGCTGTCTTGAAAACTTCTCTACTCTATGGAAGTTTACTGGGTGAAGAGAAAGGCCTGAAATATAGTAAAAATGTGCCAATGTTTCCCTAAAGCTTTATTATTCGTCTTAAAGGCCTCTCATTTATTCTGAGGCCATTCTTTCCAACTTAAAGAACAGAAGTGCACGGAGATAAACAAGTTTAAATTCTGTATTACAAAAGAAGTCTTCCTATATTACAACTTAAAGGCCAACATAGGAAACTGGAGGGAGACTCTGGGATTTTGCTATGACACAAAAATAGCTCATTTTTGCATTTAATAACTAAACATATAAAGAATAACACCTGTCAAAATAAGTCAATTCCCACCTGGGGCATCATGTAAGAAAATTAATCTGCACGCTTCCAAAGAAGACCATGTATAGGCAATGCATGTGTAAGAAACCACTTGGAATAAATCCTGTCAAGCTCCCCAATAAATGATACCCTCATACCACCACTCCAGTAATAATAAAAAATTTAATATACTTTAATGTAGCTATAGTTTGAAGTCTTTTTTTCTTTAAGGAAAAGAACCATATTACAGAACTGAGTTCCCAACGGGAATGTGGAAGTTGCCCCACATATAAATTTAATGTTATTTTAAAATTACACTAGGTGAGAGATTTTTCTCTAGATTAAAAATGACTGGCCTACATCAAAGATGAGAGCACATGTCTTTCTTCCCACACTACAAACCTACTAGTTCACTCTGTTCTTCAGTATCACTATTTAGATACAAAGACGGCCATATTTTACCTTTGGATTTGGATAAAGATCGTTCTTAGAGAGGTTTTTGCCATCAGCTCCTGTTAGTAACTTATTGCGGATATGAACCACAATCTCAGCTGCATTGTATTTGGGGAATGACAAGGTTTCCATGATGGGAGTCTCCTCCTAGTTTGACAGAAGGAAAAAACAAAGATCAGAAATATACACAATGAATAGTTCTTATTATTGGGAAACTGATACTTATTCGAGGGGAAAATGAACAAGCTGTGATTTTAAGCCAGGCATGGTAATGCACAACAGTGACCCCAACACTTAGGAGGTGGAGGCAGGAGGATCAGAAATTCAAGGTAATAATATAAAGTTCAAGGCCAGTCTGGGCTACATGAGACCCTGTTCTCTGTCTCAAAACAGAACAAAAAAGATGAATTTTATTCATACATACATACACAAAACATACACTGAACGAATGGTGGGTGTTTTAACCTAAAATAACTTTTATCATGAAGTAACAATCATTTTCTGTTCATTTTCCTAATTTCTCTTCTATAAGAGATAGAGGCTTTGAGTTGACATACAGTAGGAAAGCTATGTTGTTCTCTTTTTACATGCGGGCCAGAGCATTTAACAAGATGTTAAGAATTACTTCTCAAAGCACAAGCACAGGCAGTATCAGCAGCAGAAGCTATGTAGAACCAACGCTAAGCTAACGTAAGGTAGAAAATAAAATTGGAGTCTGATTTGATACCCTACTCGATACACACACAGTAAGATGACTAATAAGATGCAAGCAGGAGACAGAGCTGGGGTAGAGAGGGAGAAGAAGAGTTAGACGAGAAGGGGAGAGAGAGGCTTTAAGACAGGAATCCTTTTCATCAGAGCAAGAACTTAAAACACACAACAGCAAAAACTCATTTGTCTTAATGTGTGCAGATAACGGATTATTCCTACCGGTGTCCTCTTAAAATAGTATTTATCATAATTCTGTCTCCCTTACACATCTCAGGGTATAAATGACAATGTTATATTTTTAGTTGTCAGGACAGGAATTCAATGGCAAGAGACCAGGCATTCTGCCATATACTCTACCGCGCATTGGGTGGTCTCTCCTGGCAGAGGTGTCCGTCCAAAAGGTCACTACTTCCCAGTGGGAACATATTCAATTCTGCAAACAAACTAAAATAGCTTACAAGGTTTGAAATCTACTTTGGCTCTGTTTCTTATAACAATTACGGCTAAAAAGGAGGCTCTAGTAATTTGCCTATTCTCCCAAAAGATGGAGGATGCCACCCTAAAGCGTGGTTGTCAAATAATGTCCTGATTCTTGGACCCTTCAAGACATCAGAGACCCCAGGAACTCTTGCAGCTATTTCCTCCTGCTCCAGTGTGGCTCTAATAATTAGAAGATTCTTCGCCACACTGATGAGAAATGTTGTTGTAACCTCTCACTCATCCTAGTCACCAAATGCAACTGAATGCATCAATCATTATTTACAGGACACTGCTTTCAAAAATGTGAAGAAAGCTGTGCTGTCCCTTCTAAGCCTTCTCTGCTACAAGATTAAATACTTTCTTACATGTGGCCATTCCTTTATGACACTATTTTTGGAGAACTTACCATTTGTCAGAAAGAAGAATATACCTTTTCCTACTCATGCAACAAAAACCAGTACAGATTTGTGCCTAAAATAATGGGAATGGCTTCCAACAAATATTAAGGAGGCAGGCAATTATGTAGTAGACACTAGCTGGGTGTCCTATCACTAAGTTCTGATACTATCTCCAGATCAATGATGTCAGAACCTACAGAGGGAAGGTTTAATCCTCACCCGGTTCCTCTCTGACACCACAGTGTCAAGCCCAGGTTGTTTCACTTCTTACAGCTTACTACACACTGGAAATCTTACCAGGCCCTCCTCGGCTTTGATTCATCTGTGAGAGCGGCTTATGCATAAGGAAATACCTTCTGGTTTACTACAGAAGATATCATGAGGATGAACCTCAGATGAAAAGACAAATAGGACCAAGAGTGAGGGAGGGACTTGCAACCTCTAGGAACCACAAAGTGGTTGCCAATAACTTCCAATCTCTTCCTCCCCGGGGATCAGAAGACCGGGGCTAAAAAGCCTTAGTCTTCTGGTAACCAGCGCCTTCCCCTAAAGCAACAAGAGGCTGCCAGGCAACAGCTAACCATTAACATACAAAAGCTCACTTTATCTTTGAGGACTCAAGGATTTTTAGATCTGTACACTAAGAATTTTGAATGACAAAATATATATTTCATGATATCATTCCATCCTACTTACATTATTACACTCAAGTATTATTTTGTCACTATCTTCATGTGTGTCAGTCTGTCTGTGTGTGTGCATGGACATGTGAAGACCAGAGGCAGTCTCCACCTTAGTTTCTTAGGTGCCAGTCACCTTTATTCACTCATTTAGATATGCACGTTGTGTATGTTCTTATGTATGTATTGTATTTCAAGGTATAGCCTCACAGGCTTAGAACTCACCAAGTAGGCTAGGTGACTGACCACCAGGGGTTTGCCTGTCTCCATCTCCACAATGCCGAGATTACGAGTAAACACCACCATATCCAAATGTGGGATCTAGGGACTGACTCAGGTCTTGCCTTTCCTGAGCTGTTTTCACAGCCAGCCAATATCTTCTTAAAACTTAATACCAAATGAATTCAACCAAATATGGTCAGTCCAGGGTAGAGTATTAATACACCAAGGAAGCGCCTCTACTGACTGAGGGTGACTGTAGCACTCATGTAGAAATATGTTTATGATCCACTGAAAGAAACTCTAAGACCCTCAACGTGGTCCACTTACATGAACCCAGATTTCCCCCACACGCTTCTTATATAATTATTTGAACTTTAAGCTATGATTTTTATTTTCTACTACTAAATTTCCTAACTGCAAACTTTTATTTCAGAGCTAGGATCATCTCAAATCTAGATTTGGACCCTTCGCACATTAGCCATCTATTTCAGTATAAATATATGAGAAAGTAAAATATCCTACCCTGAGTATAGTTGGTGTGTTTCAAGAAACAACAGATCTCTGCAGACACAGAAAAGGCTCAGCAAGGTCCTTCTGCGGGGGGGAAGAAAACATTAGAAAAGAGTAGAAGCAGGCAGAGACTTTTCTGCAGGATAGCTCCCTCTCTGCATAGGAAAGATCTCTGCACAAGAAAAGACCATATTTCTGATCCCTGCCCAGGTACAGGTTACTATAGATGGCAATGCCATGAGAGATTTCATCAGTATAACAAGACAGTCCTCATTTGCTCTGATCACAATTCCAAATCTTGGTGGTAGTACACTGCTGTGATGGCTCACCAAAGAAATGGAGGCATATTTCATAGGGGCAAACCCTGCCAGACCTCAGCAGAGGGAACCACCGTCCTGACCAGCACTGTCCTCACAGTGGAACCTTGAGCATCTGAGCTCAGGTATTTTATTGATTCAGAACTTCTCAGATACAGATTATAAGCAATCAACTTCCCCCATATAAATCCAACACCTGCAGACAATACAAAAGGCCAAATCCTATGTATCCCTTTTTCCAATAGCGCACAAAAACAATTATTTTAAACACAACTAAAAATAAACACCTACATTTCTCCTTTTCTGTATTAAAAAAAAAATTTGCTTTACCTTTACAACACAATTTAACACTCTACTAACAAAATGATTACAAGAGGAACAATCACGAGTTGCTAATGCACAGGATCAAATGAAGCCAAACATCTATCAAGCTTTCACAATGTCTTTGGACAGCAGAAAAACATTATCAATGTCCAATTATCTGGAATTCACTTACAATCTCCTGCGTTCCTGCAAAGGGCTTAGATCATTTCTCTGGCTCTGCCCTCTGCAGCACACACAACTTGTCCTCCAGGCTCTGGCTGGCTCCCCTCCACTGCTGTTGCTGTTCTTGGTGATCGTCCCATGGTACTGGCATCTTCAGAACACTGGGGTCTTCTGCTGTAATTGGGCTGTACTTTCACCAAAAGCCTCTCCTGGGCTTTCTCCATGGTGCCAAGCCTCAACTCCTCTTCATGACCCCTTCAATTGCTTCTGAGGCTGCACCTTCACCAATGGCCTCTCCTGGGCTCTCTTCATGGTGCTAAACCTCAACTTCTTTACATAACTCCTTCATCTGGGCCTTCAACTACCACTGAGGCTGTACTTTTACCAATGGCCTCTCCTGACCTCTTACAGTGCCAAGCCTCAGCTGCTCTCCATGACTCATTCAAAACCAGCCTTCAAAACCAGCACCAGCTGCGTGACTCTTACAGTACCAAGTTCAGCTACCAGCACAACATACAACCTCAGCTAGTTCTGAAGACAACTTCTGTGCGCCAACCCTGAGGACACCCTTTCCAGATTTTAAGATAGAGTCTGGTCTGCTGGAAAAATAGCTGATTACTTTGTCCGCAGTAAGCATTCCATCATGGGATAGTTCTCATCACCATAGCAGATGTGTCTTATCAGGACCTCTTGTAGACACATTTGCAGGGTGGAAAAGAAAAACAAAAACAAAAAACTGTTCAGATAACTAAATGGCTTGTTGGCTCCAAGCTGTGGCTTCCATAATAGCAGGGCTCCTGGGTCGTGGGAAGAATCTCCAGTTGAAACATTTTGGCATTTTGGCAGTCTTGCTCATCACCACTAAGGGAAAACATATATCCTTCTTCATAGACCTCAAACACAAGACCTTGAGCTTCATACACATACATTGCAGCTACCAGAAAACTCAGTTTTGTGAGACAGCATGCTACCACCAGTGGTAGGAGGAAGCATCAGCTACATGATCAGGAAAAGAGCTGAATTTTTTGTTTCTACCATGAAAATGTCTTTCTCAAAAGACCTCTATTCTGTGGCTCTCACTTTTGAGTCCTCTTTCTCACTTAATTTTCACAATTTTCTCTTCATAGAGACTTATTTCTTTTCTTCCGGTTCTGCAAAGTGACCCTCACCAAATAGCTGGTCTCAGGTTATATTTATTCCCCTTGCCCTATTCTGCTGTTCCATTATTTGTTGCCTCTTCTCTCCAGGTAAACCACTGGAGCTGAGGCCCTGCCTCTAATATGGTAGTGATTAACCCTTTTCAATCGTATGGGATCATTAGGTGCTGGAGTGCTCAATTATTCAACACCTGCTGGACATAAGGTGAATGCACGCAGTACGCTACTATAGTTAATTCTAATCTCTTTAAATCACTCATTTCAACTTCCACACCATCTCACTTCATTGTATCCTTGCAGGTTATCTCTATCTGCTGGAATTTGCTGGATTTCCACAGGATATACTAAGGGCATTTTTGTAACCTTAGGCTGATTTTCTTCCAGCTCAGGCGGTGCTGAGGATTCACAATTAGATACCTCTCATGGGTTTGGATACCTTGTCTGCTCATTTTCCCTTCCAGATGTGGGGTTTGAGACCCCTGACTAGTCCTGACTAGTGTGAGACCCTTGACACTAAGCCCAAGTTGCGGGCAAAAGCCTTAACAATAATTTCTGTGAGAAATATTTTTCTTAGACAAACAAGGCAGCTAGACGGCCTTGGGCTAGAGAATGTGCTCCCCTCTCCTGCAGGTGGTCCATAATCTTGGTCCCACAGCCTTTGGCTGAGGAGTTCCCTCCTCCCAGTTGCCCTCGACCTTGCTATATGCTAGCACCAACCAGTTTAGAGGTTAACTGGCCCCTACCTATCAAAATGGGAAAAGCAATTTGGGGGCCAATCAACTTGCACCAACTTGGTCTGTGCTTAGCAACTATGCAGCCCCTAGCAACTGTTCCAACTGTTGTAAATAAAAAGGCTTGCTTTCTGCCCCTAGGGGCGGCTTCTATCCTGCATGTTAGAAGGGTCCCAGTATACTGGAATAAATCCTCTTGCTATTTGCATCGATTTCCCGACTGTGGTTCTCTGTGGGGGTGCAGCGTTAGGGTTTGGGCCCCTGGGGTCCAACACAGACACCCCCTTTTTCTTAATAAGATCCTCATCCTACATCTGGAGAGGAGGCTTTGCTAAATTCCCCCATATTTCTTCTAATAACACCGCCAATTTTTTCTTTCCTAATTCCCTCGTATTTCCTGTGCCAATTGCATAACCTTTTCCGAAAAGGAAGAAAAAAATTGGGCCTTTTCCTTCTCCCTTTGGCTTTCTGTTTTTTCTCTCTCAGCACCAGCCCCCATTTTCTCCTGCAACTCTTCTAGTTGCCTAGCCATTTCCTTAATCTTTTTTTGAGAAGAAATAGAGAAAAAAGAGAAAGTAGAAAAAGAGTACCACTGGTAACAAATTAGGATTGGTCCCAGTAGTCACAGCCGCCATAAACAACTTTCTAGCTTCTTGAACCAAGATATCGGTATCTTCCGCCTTTCCCTCCCTAATATTTGAATTCAAATTTCCCATTTTTTCTTTTCTATCCTCTTCTCCAGAGCCCCACGTTGGTACGCCAGTTTTTAAGTAGTACGCTGCTGGGACAAATCCTAATTTGTTACCGGTGGAATACAGAAAATTGGCAACCAAACAAGTCCTACTTACACCACTCCTGTGGCTCACGCCTATAATTTCAGCACTTGCGAGCTGGAAGCAGTAGGATTTGGAGCTCAAGACTAGCCCCAGGTATGTAGTGGGTTCGAGGCCAACCTGGGATACATGAGCCCTGCCCCAAATCAACACACGCAAGCTTAAGTCAGCGAACCCAGGCGCCCCGACCCTTGGCCTCCTCCCTGTCCTCCCGCGCCTGTTCGCACTCACCGGTGGTCTCGGCTGCTCCCAGAAGAGCGGATACAACCTGAGCGGCCAACCAAAACACACCAACCGTTGTTGCTTTTCAAACCAGCCGCCTTCGCGATAGAGGCCCGCCCCTTTCCGCAGAGCGCGCTTCCGTCGCGACGGGTGCCCGCAGGGCTCAGAAGACCCACGGTGGGTGGGGATTGACTTGAGGCGCAACAAGCCCAGTTCCAAGCCTGCGGAACCAATGTTCAGGGAACTAGCTTGCAGGCGGAACTGCGACTGCGCTGGACAGGAGTACGCAGACGCTAGGGGGTTGACTTCCGGGCGGTGTTTACCCTGTTACCTGGGGCTTTCTTTACCACCCGCGTCCCAGTTAGCAAGTAGGCGGTTCCTAGCCTTTCTGTTAGGCTCAGAGAGTGACTGGGCGTTAGGGATGTGCTGTTCTCAAGTATATCAAGACATGATAGTGAGTCCTGGCGAAGCACTGAGGGGGTCAGGTTCTGCCGTGGGTATTTGTACGCATCATTTCCGTTAAGGTTCATGAGAGCTTGGCGGGTAGGAATGCGAGTGGATGGATAGACTTTGTTATCTTACCTTTAAAGAGTGCTCTACATTAAAGAGATTGCCGCCCACAGTAGTTCAAAGGTAGTCTAGCCAGTATTTGGGCACAGATGCCCTGAGTCTTCTGTAAGCAGGATTCAGAGAAGTAGGAGGTGCCTAATAGTTCATCTGATCAGATCCTCTCTCTTCACATCCAAAAAACTGCTCCGAGAGAAGTACTTTGGAATGATCTGTAGTTCCTGGATCTTAATTTATTCCGGGCTCCTATAATCCCTTCTCTGGAGCAGGCTCCCCAGACGCTTTCTGCAGATTAACGTCTGCTGTCTGCTTCATATGAGTATCATTAAGATTCAAGGAATTAGTCCATAAAATATTCTTAATAAGGTGTCTGGCAAAATTGTGAGTGCCTATAAGTATTAACTGTTATTTTGTTTATTTGTACATTGTTCTTTGTTTAAAAAAAAAAGGTAAGTGCTCCAAATATCTAAAACATTGAGCGTCCAAACAAGAAACAAGTTAACTGTATAAAGACCACGAGTAGAGAGACCGTATGATCTATCTCAGAAGAAAACTGAGATGAATGTTTAGTCAAAGTTATTTGAGGGGTAATTCTTACTATAAATTTAACAGTTGAAAGTTATCTTCGAACTTGCTATTTATAAAATAAACTAATCGTTTTTTCAAATTTCTTAATTACAAGAATAAACCTGATTGTTTTCAAAAATTAGTTACCTAATACTGACTCTTTGTAAACTGTGCGAGCTAATGACTGTGTTCAGGCACATGTGTACATGTCAATTTGGAGGACAGAAGACAACCTTGGGTGTCTTTGGAGATACTGTCTACTTTGTTTGAGATAGTGTCTCATTGGGCTCATTGTGAGCCTGCAGCTCACACCAGTCAGGCTAGACTGAGCCACCAGTGAGCTCTGGGGCCCCTGTCTCTTTCTCCCCAGTGCTGGGATTACAAGTTCAGACCATCATGTCTGGGTGCTGGGAATCTAATGCAGGCCTGGTGCTTGTGAAGCAAGCCCTTTTGACGTTACCAACTGAACTATCTCTGCAGCCCAGTACTTGTCTTTATGAGAGACGGAATGGCAGGATTCTCGTAATAGACTTTCTAGGGTTTAGTTGTATCATAAAGACACTATTGAATGAAAAAAATAATAGGGAAAAAACATTACTGCTCCTAGGTATGGTGGAGGAGAAATTTTATTTTATGTAAAAGAGAGGACATAATAGATAATGAGGTAAAGCATAGCCACAGGCAGAGACATCTGGGAGAGTCCAGGGTGGGCTTCCAGACTGAGCTGCTGAGCCATGTGAGAGGGGCAGGGGAAGAGGAGAAAGAGGATGACCTGGAGACCAAAACCAGGAGCGAGGAGAGAAAGAGATAGAAACCAAAATGGCAGAAATTACATAGGGAAGGGCAGCTCAGCACCCTGGGCTGGAGAGTTCAGGGTAGGAAGCAGGGTATGAAAGCCAGGAGGACCCTGTAGCAAGCAGGGTCAAGGAATGCTGGGAGAACCTGGAGTCCAGGTTCATTTTGATATCTTAAGTAGGTATCTCAGCCAGTACTTTGTGAGTTTGAGGCCTAACAACTAACTACTGTGGAAAGATAGATTCCAGCACAGAGATGCCCCTAACAAATGATGGAATTACATGTCAATGAACACATTATAAATTTAAAGTAGTTTGTGTAAATATGTTTGATACTCTTAACATATCAAACATCATCATCTAGGAACACACTATCCACATAGTATCAGTTGTCCCCTTGATCATATGGCTGACTGGGAGCAGTGGCTTGTTTCCACACCCCAGCTTTTAGAGAAAGTACTATCCTGCTTATTGGTGGCCTTTGAAATTTGAAGTCGTTTCTATTGGATGGGTAGTTTGGGTATTATTGTACAGTTGAAAAGTCTTAAGTGGAAGCCTCATAACTGAGACAGTTGCCTGCCTTCTGCGGCATTTTTTCTATGCCCTCACACAACTCTGTGTACTCTTCATTTCCCCCTTGAGCTTTTCTTCATGCCATTACCTTTCTATACAACACTCTATCCCCCAAGTCACCCCCGACATAAAGCCCAACTCTATAGCCTAATATAATAGGACCTCCAGGACTCTGACACTATTGACCTGTTCACTCTTATCTCCCATTCTACCCACCTCTTACTCATGACCCTGTTAATATATTCTTAGACTTTCCTCATTTTTGTTGACTGTCAAGCTTCTCTTCATTCTTGCTTTTAAAAAAGAGATCTTCAAGAAGCCTTTACTTAGCTTTTATTCTAAATTAGTTGATGTCTTTCCTTGTTTCCAATATTCATTTAAACATAATCACTGGGCGGTGGTGGTGCATGTAACCCTTTAATCCAGCACTCAGGAGGTATAGGCAGGAGGGATCTCTGTGATTTTGAGGCCAGCCTGGTCTACAGAATGAGCTCCAGAACAGCCAGAGATACAACAGAAAAACCCTATCTCAAAAAAAAAAAAAAAAAAAAAGAAATGAATACAGACCTGAAGTGGGAGAAATCAAGGATGGAGCAGACTGCCCAGTTTTATCTCAGGTGTCCACAGCTTGGCATAAGACCCTGTACATTATAGATATTTGATAAATACCTAATAAGTGAGTGAGTTTTTGTCAACTGAGGTAAAATTCTCTGATTTGGGTAACATAGAGAGGCTCACTTGGGAGGTGACTGGTTTCATTTTTTAATTTGCTTACTTCTGGATGCCTTTGAAGCACACCCTCCTAATATCCAGATAATGGCAATCAGTTAAATGATGTGAAACTCAAAGGACACCAGAGGTGGAGTTTTTCCATATAATAACAAAACATTTTATATAGTAGTCATGATCTATTTTGCATGTCTCCACTCCTCCACCAGGCTTATCTTAATAATCTAGGCTCCCCAGCACCTAACACACTATCTTATACATACTGATACCTAGTGTTTGTTTTTTAACTGAAATTCTCTTTAAAAACTTTTACATGTGTTTACTTATTTATTTGTTTAGTGCGCATGGAGATCAAAGGACAACTTTCAAGGTTGGTTCTCTCCACCATGTGGGTTCCTGGAATCAAACTGAAGTCATCAGGCTTAGCGTAAAGTACGTTTACCCAATAAGGTATCTTGTCAGCTCAAGAACCAATTTTTAAAACACAGTGCCTCTGACAGGAGAAAGAAATAGTAAATAACCTCAAAAACAGCTTTTAAAATATACGTGTACTTTGATGCTTTTTGCTCTTATGTTACATATTTCTGTGAGGAATAAAGGATGACAAAAAAAATCCCATTCGATTTTTACAATCTGGAAACAATAATCAGTATTTGGTGTGTAGTAGGTGTTGTGATGTTGTCTGGTCATATGACAACATGACATAGCTGCCGTGTTCCATTCTGGCCGATTTATGAATTCTGCGATGGTATCACTGATGATACTCAGTTCACCCATGAATCACGAATAATACTGATGTCTTAAAAATGATGACCAGCCAAGAATAGCAGTCTGAAGTGAAACTGTAAAAATCTATTTTATATTAAGGGCATCTGACAGAAAACCTCTAAATTGCTCATTTTGAGGAATTGATGAATATAGTAATATATGCCAAATCCATAAATGTACAGGAACATGATTCCTACACTTGCCAAACATCTCATATGCGAGGATTCGCTTGCGTCTCACCGGCAAGCCGTGAGATGGCCTGCTGCCATGACATACACAGAGTATACAGAACTCTTTATTCACGGATGTTATAATATCCTTTGCACATCTTCACTACTTGATTTTGAATACGTAGATAAGATTTGTAATTGTTTATTATTGAGGTAGCACATTATAATTTAACATGGAAAATGCTAGTAACGTCTTTGTTCAGTATATTCACTGGGTGGCGCTGCTGTATCGATTTTAACCTTGCTGAGAATTCCGTTCAAATTTGTTTTAGTAAGTAATGAGAACTACAGAGATAAACATCGGACACAATGTTCTGGCTTTAAAAAAAAAAAAAAGATTCTAAATTTATGGCCTTTAAAGTACATTTTGAGAGTCCTGACTCAAGAAGAAAAATAACATTGAATTCGAAGCAGTTGTCTTCATTGTATTTCTCGTTGATCATTCCAGGCTTGATAATCCGCTTGCCTCCTCACCCGTGTTCATCGTTACTAGAGGTTTTGGAAATCGAGCCATACATTTGAAATACTTTAGACAGTGTTTGTTTTAAGGACTATAAGTCTGAAGCTGTAAAATACCTAACCTTTGCCGTTTGAGATGAGCTCTAAATTAATGCAAGGAAGCACAGACCTGGCACACTAGGCTCTCGCCCCTTTGAATACTTTCCTCAACTTTAACATGAAGTTATATTATTTTAATGTAGTCAGTATACAGACCCTTCTGAATCAGCAGTCAAACCGATTCGATACAGTGAAAAATATTTGCTCAATATGGTTGTTAACTCAAATTTTTATATTCTAATAAATTTCCAATATTGACTTCAAAATAGCCTGTGCTGTTTACGGTATTTCAATGGTGCCGAAAAGGATTTGAGAGGAAAATGTTAAAATTAGTGTATTCTGCCAGCTATGGTGGTGCTTGCCTTCACCTTAGTGCTCCACTCATCTCTGTGAGTTTGAGGCCACCTTGGTCTACAGAATGCCAGCCTGGTCTACATAGTGAGCACCCAACCAGCTAGAGCTACACAGTGAGACAAAACAAAACAAGAATAAAAATTAATATATTCTAATTTTAAAGTTAATTATTTATGTCGGAAGTAATTGCACATACCCATAATCCTCACACCCAGAAGGCAGAAGCAGGAGGATCATCACAAACTTGAGATCAGCCTGCTCAACATCAAGTGCCAGGAGACCCTGTTTCAAAGTAACAACAATAAGGAAATCAATTACAACACAAATTTTAGAACTGTGCCTTAGTCTGGGCTCTTATAAGAATAATTGCATATTATACCTGTAACTTAAGTACTTATAAACAAAAAGTAATTTTTTTTAACTTTAGTCTAGCCTCTTAGTCCTGGGGACTAGACAGTCTAGATCAAAATGCCAGGAAATCTACTGTCCGGTGTGTGCGGCTTCCTGCGCATAGTTGGCTCTTGGTAGGGGTGTGCTCACATGATGGAGGAATGAATGCTTCTCCCTCTCATCTCAGTAATGAAGGCTTTACTCTCAGGAAGTGATTATTTTTCAAAGGACCCATTCCCCACACGATTTCCTTGGGAATTAGGATTTAAACATGAATTTTGGAGAGACATTCACATCATAGAAAAAGAATTATAAAATGAAACTAGTAATAATAACAGAAATCAGAGACGGCTCAAAGGACTTTTCTGTCATCCATCGACTGTCACCATTCACATGGGCTGTTTTAATGATAATGGCTATTCTTATCTAAACTGATTCTTCTAATATAAATTGTATTTAATGTTCCCTTAGAAGAAAATCAGTTCTCAGTTCTCAACATTTTTTCGTAGCACTTAGTCCTGTTTTCTTAAAAAAAAAAAAAAAAGAACAAAATCAAATCTTTGCATTCCTATGTATGTACCAAGTAATAATGTGATTTCATCGGATATTTTTAATCCAAGGCTCTGCTTGGTAAATACCATAAGAATTTTACGTTTACGTAAATGGTAAGATTCAAATAAATTCAAAAGTAATAACTGAACATTTTTCCATTATAATATTTCCATTTATGGGGACAGGAGGAATGACTCAGTGTCTAACAATACTTGCTGTTCTTCTAGAGAACCTGGTTCCCACATTCACGTTAGGTGGTTCACAACTATCTGTAACTCCAGCCCTAGAGGATTTGATGCCTCTGGCCTTTGGAGGCACATGCACACACCACACACAGGTGCACACGCTTACATACAATTAAAAGTAAATATTTTTCAAAAGATATTTCTAGTTAATATCTTTTGGAAATGGAAACTAAACCGTAATAATGCTACGTCATATTTATTGATGATGTAATGGGTACCAGGTCCTCTTTATATATGACTTCATTTAATTTTCACAATTATACAGAGTTATTTCTCATTATTCACCAGCTATGGGGAATCCAAGGTGAAAACAGTGAACTCAACAAACTAACATTAGAAGAAAGTTCTGTCTCTAGCCTCTCCTCTGTGCGGCCTTACCTTGACCGATGAAGCATCCTAATAAGATCCAGTGTTTATTGCTGTTTCCTGTGTAAGAGACAATTTAATTTAAAATAAACCAGAAAATGTTTCCAAAGCATGCTGCTGTTTGCTTTGAGATGGCACCTTTAGGATGGGACTTGTATCTACAGTAAACTATGGATAACTTCAAAGAGGCCAAGATGGGGAGACACTTAAAGACAAAATAGAAATGATTCCATCAGATAGTTGAAGAAATAAACTTTGGCCAGGATAATTCATCAGAATGGCATCATTCCAGGGTTGAACAGACAGTTTCTAGGCAAATGTCATTTTGTAAGTACTTGCTTTTTTATAAGACTTTGTTGGCCTCTGGGAAAGTTGTGTGATACTAATAATGCATAAAAACCCTTGCCCAGCACCCCAGCTTCATTGTTAGAGCTGTTATACACAATTACATTTTGATTTTGATTTTGACAACTTTAATATTTGTGCTGGTTAAGTTGTCAACTTGACACATGTTAAAGTCATCTTTAGGGAAGAGGGAGCCTCAATTGAGAAACTGTCTCTACCAGATTGGCCTGTAGGCAAGCCTGTAGGGCATTTTCTTGATTAATGATTGATCTGCATGTGTCACCACACCTGGCTTTTTACGAGGGTGCAGGGGGCAGGACTCACACTCTCATGCTTGTGTGGTATGCATTTTACCAACTGAGCTGCTTCCCTAGCCCCCTATGAAGAACTTCTGAACCAGTGCTAAACACAACTCTTGGCTAGGTCTCAGTTCTGAATCCTGTGGTACTACCTCCCCTCCCACATTACTTTTGAAGCCAAGGGCATCTCACCTTCCATTAAATTCTAGCAATTTCTGAAGGCTTTTGTTTCTTCCATTCTTTCCTGCAAGGGACCAAATGGAAAAAAAATCTTTGAACTGGAAAACATGGAGGACTTTTCTGGGTGGTGATACACACCTGCAATCCCAACACTTGAGAAATGGAGGCAGGAATGTGGGAGGTTCCGAACTGGCCTTGAATTTCCCATGTAGCTGAAGTTGGCCTTGAACTTTTCAAATTAGGGAAAGGCCATAGTGCTTCAGTTTTCTATGGTGCTACAATCTAAGTGGTTTAAATACCATTATTTCCTGTCCCACAGCTCACGGTATCCCACAGCAGATGGATTTCTTCTGAGAACCATATGGATGAATCTTTCCCATGTTTTTTTGTCTTCTCATGAGTTTCTAGCAATCCTTAACATTCCTATGTTGGTAAATAAACCACCTCAATTTCTGTCTTCATCTTCATATGGTATTCTCTCATTATTTGTGTCTGTGTCTAAATTTCTCCCATTATAAAGCGTCCATCATGTTAGATATGGACCATGCTAACAAACTCCTCATTTTACTTTATGCTGAAAGACCTTGACTCCAACTACCACACTTGGACATTTTGGAAGTGAGGACTCCAACTCTTGAGGGAAAACATTGTTCAACCCATAATCATGATTCACAGCATCATAAGCCAAAAGTCCTCTTGGCCTGGATCTCTAAATAGCCTGATGGTTCAAGCCAGGACAAGTGTACCAGCCTCCCTCAGAGAAAAATCAGTAGATTTATCTCTCCCTCTTTCATGAGTACTAATTACTTATTGACATGCTGAGTATATGCGATTCATTTTATGTTTCTTAGAAATAGCTCTTTAAAAACACTGCCTGGCTATGTTCAAAAAGAACAAACAGAAATTAATTGAATTGGTGGCACATCAGCCCTTGAACATGAAAGACTTCAACAGAAAGGGAGGCTCTTCTTTACTTAATGAGCAGTGTCTGCAAATTCTAAAGTACAGGGAATATACAAAGATAAAGTTGGAACCAGCATAAAAGTTTAGAAACAATTAAAAAAATATGTGCCCAAGTCTCAAAGTGCTGATAGAATAAGAGTTATCTTATGCTTAACCACTCTTAAGATGTAAAGCCAGCTCTTAATCACTTTGATTAAAGAATTACTTACATGGCAGCATTAGGAGGGCCCCATATGCTTCAGTTTTGTAGCACCATGCGTTGATAGATGGAGGACCAGTATCTACGGTTATGAGCAGATGGCTGAAAGCAAAGTCTAGGCGTGCACTCAAGAGAATCTTAGTATGTTGACATGCCAACAAAAGGTATCTCTCTCATATTACTCCTTGCTCATCTTCCAGATCTCCAGGCTCACTGCAGAGCTCTTGTTGGAGCACAGTAAGAGGTCCTGATGAGGGATTTACAAAGAATCTGGGAGAAGAGCAGGTTTGTAAATATGGGTGGTGTGTTTCATTCTGGTTTAGATATGCTGCAGGTAGGAAGCTTACTAGTGTAGCTTGCTGTTAGGGCTTCCAATCACCAAAATAAAGAATAGTCAGACATTGTGTTGTATACCTTTAAAATATGCAGTGACATTTATTGGTAAAAAGAGAATACTCAAAGAGAACTAATTATTTCTAAGGCTCCCTGTAAATGCATACAGTGCCTAGGGTAGGGTGCAAAATCTCTAGAGCAGTTCATGAAGCCACAGGTCCAAGAAAAGAATCCACCACCCAGAAAAGCACTGCAACAGAACTCTGGGGAAGATAGGGGTTGGGTGAGTTACTTTGAGAAGTAAACATCGCTCTGAGAAATGGAACACGCTGTTCTTATAGAGGCAGACCAACCTCAAAGGAACCATCAGAAATGAATGAAGCCACGGAAAGCTGAAATGTCACTATATTAATACCTCAGATCAGTGTGTGGATTTCAACTGACAGGCCTCCTGCCTCAAATGCCTCTCCTCCCCACCTGCAACTTCACAGAAATAAGACTGAAAGAGAGAGAGAGGGGTGCTATGTTTTCAAAATAGACAAGCCTGTGTTTCACAAAAGTGACCAGAATGTCAAGGCATCTAAGATGTCATGATAGAAATTAGAGTTAGAAGTTTAAGATAGCACAGCTGCAGGCTATCATTAGAAGAACAAAAATTTAAGGTTGGTAGTGTTCTGTGAGCTGTCAGTGTTGCCGAAGCTGATCATCCTATTCTCAGAAGAGACAGCAGAGTTAAATGTCAGACATAGTGTTTTAAGAAACAGAGACAGGGTCTGACTCTGTATCTCAGGCAGGCCTGGAACTCACCATGGAGCCCAGGCTGGCCTCCACTTATAGCAAGCCTCCTGCTTCAGCATCTCAAGTGCTGAGACTAACCTGCTCTAGAGTCATCATGCCCAGTATTATCAGAGTGGAAAGCTACTCGTTATCCAAAATATTCTTATTAACTATTCCGAAATCCTGACTCTTTAATCCTTAAACAATTATTGCACTAACTGATAAATATCCAGGAATCTTCCTGTTTAAATAAAACTAACGGAAACATTTATGTAACAAATACATTTCCTGTTAGGCAGACATTACAACGGCATTGGCAGTATAAATATAAAAAGAGGCATTTTGTAGGTGTGTGCAGTTGTAAAGAGCTGACGATTGTACTGTATTAGAGTGTCTACAAGGTGAGGTGGCTCCCAGGACAAAGTGTGTGACCTCAACAAGTCAGTAGAATCCGTACCGAAAACATGAACGACATTTAAGCTATTCCTTAAAGGAGGAGGGCTATTGAATCCACGCCAGCCTTTCACACCTTTGTTCAGATCAGTTCCTTTGGTTGCTTATCCACATAACTAGTGGATGGTGAAAGGAAGAGGTACATGTTGGAGGAAAGACCCCTGCTGTGGGGAAGTAGCAGGGAATCCAGAGCACTTCTGGAAGTGGGGAATCAAGATTGTGACCAAGATCCTTTTGTCAAATCTGCCCTCCCTGCTCATCAACACATCCCAGACCTTTTTAATATTCAGGGTGCAAAGTTTAGCAGTGACCAAACAGGCCAGTCACTGACTCTTAAGACTTTACAGTTTGAGATAACATAAACAAGTATGTAGAGAGAGAGGTATGATTCAGTAGGCTAAGTCTTGATATAGCTGGTGGTTATGCCTCAAGATGAACACATGAGCACACAGGTTCTATATGTGTACATTCTCTCATTCCAGCTTCTAGAGCTTTACTGTAATGCTTCTCTAAAAATGCTATAAAACCCCATGTGAATTGTTCTCAGGTCTCACTCCTTCTCTTGCTTTGTAGAGTTGTGAGTGTTGACCCTAATGTGCTAGCAATAAAGCCTCGTGCGTTTGCATCGATCTCGACTCCTGGTGGTTTCTCGGGAGTCTTCACCCAGTGGGCACTTCACAGTCGTCAGTGACGATGCTACTGTCCCATATTGGAAGTGCACAGATTAAATGCATTCTTTAAAATGTTACAGGTACATTGCCAGGTGAAATACACGCCTGGTGAAATTTCAATTGCAGATAAGAAATAAAGATTTTCAATACAAGTATGTTTCATGTGGTACTTGGATTGCAAAACATCCAAATAATATACTTAAATGTTCTGCATTTGAAGTTAAAATTTGACATATTCCTAAAATGTATACGTTTGACATCCTCACTTCCATAACAGCTTTCCTTTAGAAAGTAGCTTCTGGAAAGGGAAACAGTGAATCAGACATAGATCCCTAGAGCCAAATGAAACATATACAAATAATGACTTTCCAGGGTGATTCCTTCAGAAGAAATATACTGAGAGAGTGCTGTGTGACTTCACAGGAAGCCATCAACAGCCAAAATGGGGGACACCTATGCTCTGGGCTAAGAAAGATGGCAAGGTTGTGGAAGGGGAGCAGGAAGGTCACTCCAGAGAGAAGATGGCTTTAGTAAAGGCATACAAGTGGCAAGTGCCAAGGTAAATGCCAGCTGGTATTCAGTTTGACTATGACCTTCATGGGTGAAGGAAGGGAACAGCAGAAAAGATTGGAAAGATAAGTCAGGCCCTGACCAAGGGAGCCAGGCAGGAACTACAGGGATAGAGGATGGAAGTATGGATGGCCTGAAGGCTTTGACTTGACGCTTCTTTGATCCCCAATGTAATTGTACACCAGTATAACAAGTAGACGCTTCAAGGTACTCTAATTACCAACCTTCAAGGAAACCTTGGACCATTAGTGTTGTCTCTAACATATATCTCAAGAAATGTATTAAGTAGTAAGTAAATTTAAAGTAAGAAAATCATAAACATAGATATATGAAGATCCTGAGTTCAAATCACGTACACCACTCCATCCCCGCTAGCATAATGTTATTTCCTATCTCTGAAACTCAGTTACTTTCATATGTAAAAGGACTAACATATGTAAAAGGGTCAAACAATGCTCTTGTTGTGCCTGGAAAATATGCGTAACTTTCAGCAAACAGTGGAGGCTCACTACGTTACCAAGTAAGTTACCATTTTAGTTATTACCCAGTCTCTTTTAGACACACACACACACACACACACACACACACAACTTAATTAAGTAGCGAATGTACTCTTAATAGGTAGAAAACTTTGTTTCAAAATAGTCACCTTCCTCTTCATAAAGAAATGGTGTTGAGAGGGGTGTAGCTCAGGAGCAGGCATGTGTTTAGTATGTCTCAGACCAGGATTAAATCCCAGTAGCATACAACAAAACAAATGGGAAGAAGAAGGGGTTGAGGAGGAGCTTTTCAATGAATAATAGCATACCTATTTGGACTAAAAACAAAACCAGAAAAATAGAAGTAAATATTTGGAATATTTGGTCCAGATAATTGCCTTAAATTGATTCCTCAACACGATAGACTCCTAGATTTCCTTCCCAACTGGAAGCCAGAACAGTCAGAGTAGGGGTCCCACAAGGAACTTGTGCCTTTACTTCATTCTGAAGGGAAACTTAGAACTGTAACTTGATTATCCATGGTCTGACTAAACCATCTGAAAGCTGTAGGCAGTGGGTGAAACAGAGTCTCAAGCATGCTGAGTATTTAGTGAACTTAGCAGACCACTTGGATTCAAGGCCTGGGAAAGCCAGAATGATGATAAGCACATAGTAACAGGATATATCATTTTTTGTAAAGACTCATTCTGGGGGCTGGAGAGATTCTTAATGGTTAAGAGCACTTGATGCTTTTCCAGAATAGCCAGGTTTGATTCCCAGAGGCCAAATGGTGATTCACAGTCATCTAGAACGCCAGTCCCAGGGGGTCTGATGCCCTCTTCTGGCCTCTGCAGACACCAGCACACACATGGAGCACATACATACATGCAAGCAAAAACACTCATATACATAAAATACATTTTAAAAAATATGAAGACTCATTCTGGATAAGTATTTCTTGTTTTACCCACCTCCAAACTCCACCTCAGTCATCTCTGTTTATATAAAATAGTTTACAGAAAACATTTACTAAAAATGTTGTCCAGTTACCCAGAATGTTCTGTGCCCAAAGTCTGAAATCACCATGGCTTAAATTGTGTGTTTATAGACAATGCTTTCTTACTTTTGCATTTTTCATTCAAAACCACATTGTCAGTGACCCCTTTGTACATATCTTTTCTCCTCAACTTATCTTGCTGAGTGTACAGAACAGATTGGCAGCTGAGGAAGGAGTACCCCCCTCCTTGCCTTTCCCACCAGGCTTGCAGATTGATTTTTTCCTACGTACAGTGACCTGAGCTGTGTCATTGCTTTCTCTTCACACTTTGGGCTCAGGGCCAGGAGACTTGGTCTGAGCACAGTTATGACCCAGTAGGGTTCTTAGTGCTACGAAGCAGGTGTTTGCGATTCTATCTGTCCCAGAAGGCTGGATCATCAGCCATCTGCTTGGGTGTCCCTTTATTCCATTGCTCTTTTTTCCTTTGTTTTATTAACTAGGGATTTGTGCCTGTAGGGCTCCTAAATTGGTTACCACTATAAGTAGCCTTCCCCTCTGCTAGTTTGAATCTCCCTGAGACTCATGAATTCTGTTGGGGGCTATCACAGCTGTCACTTGCTAACAGGTAGAGCATCTTCAGTCTTAAAGGATCTGCTTGAAGAGCAAGGTTGTAACTCAGACGGGGAATGGACTGCTCAAGCACAGCGTTCACCACTTTTATCCAGTGATATACCTTATCCAGTGATGTACTCCAAGACCTAGCTGGGACTTGAGCACTGAGAGACATTTTGAATGGCAAGTGTGATGGTACAACTGAAGGATGCAAACTCTCAGAGCCTTGAGTTCTGATCAGTTATATTCAAGACAAGCATCTCAGGTGCCACGTCTGGAACCAGTGAGACAATGACTGCATTGGAACTCGGCCCTCATTCATGAGTGATCTGTACTTTGTCTTCCCCAGATGAGAATGCCAAGGCCACGCCCCTCCAATGTGTCTCCAGCCTTAGACCATCGTGGAGTGGAAAACCCAGGTCATACTGCAGGAGAGAGGGGCCTCCTGTGTGCCCTTCTGTCCTTCCAGAAAAGGGGGAATTTCGCTGGCTGCCTTAGGAAACAAGGCAATGGGAGATGAAGCATTGAAAGCTACAAACTTAGAAACAAAACTTAATATTCTAAAGTAATCTGTGATCTTTAAAAGAAAGGAACCATTTTTAGAAAGGTCAATTTTTACTATTTCTGAAAACGGGAATAGTAATTTTTCCCCTCAAAACACTGAAGATACCATTGATGGGAAGGAATTGTGTTTCCCTAACTTTCATGTAAGAAAGAGTTACTTCTACTTAATGAAAATGATAGCACAGTGATTCTTATGCAGAATCCATAGTGCTGGCCACCAGGAAACAAAGAACTAGAATTTTTATTTCTTAGAACACTTTACCCCTTTAATAGCTGTCCTCGGCGGGAAACTGCCCGCTGTTTGTGTCCAGGTGCACAGATGCTCCAGGTGTTCCCTCTGTGCTGGTGTTTCAATCACCCATGCCCTTCTGTTCTTTCTTTGTATTAATAATCCTGTTTGGATATTGTCTTTATTTTACCAACAAGACACTGGGATACACGGAAATCAAGAAACCTTGATAATACACTTAACTTTAAAGTGCAGATATGAAGTTACACTAGAAAGCTTCATGAGAGACCTCATCCATTGACTGTCAAGGCTTCTCTGAGTTTATTATCCCTCATTGGTAGTATTGCAGGAGCCCTCCAAGTTTACAAAAGATGTACAAAGTAGAAAGGCACTTAGGTTGCCATGTCTCAGCTGACTTCTCCATAGTCTTAGAAATTAAGGAAAGAAGGCTGACATTTTAGACACTGGGTTGACGCCAAGTAAGAGTTCACCCTTCCTATTTAAGTGTCTAACTGTTGTTTCTGATGTTGTACAACTTGACTTTTGGTTCAAAAGTCCATACTGTACAGCTCACAGTCGTATCCTTCCAGTGCTTAGCACAAGAAAAAAACAGAGAAAACTCTATTTGTTGGCTTAGTAATTCTTGAATTTCAGAGGCAGGATTAAAAGAAATAACTGGCTGCCTTCTCAACTGTGTGTCTCTACCACAGATTTGTTTTTCTTGCAAGCAGTCAGGGGAGAAATTACCAACTTTACCAGGCATAATTTGGGATTTAGTCATTGTTGTCTGTGATGAGTTATTATTGTAGGTATGTTCAAGCACGTCCTATCCCTCTGCCACTCCCAGTGAAGTGATAGACAATAGAACGTTAGGGCAAAAGCAATCCCAGTTGGCAAGGCGTGTGGCTACTAGCATCAAGCACAGCGATTAATAGTGAAAGTAGAAAAGGAATTTAAGATGGTCGTATAGGGAAGAGCACACACCTGGGTTGGCTTTAAACAGAGGAAGCCTTGGGGCAGAGGTCAACAGGTTTGCATAATTAATCAGTACTGGTCAAGGTATAGACTCCTTGATTGCTACCTCAGCTCTGCTTCTGCAAGGTGGTTGGAAGAAGTTCTTAAGTGCTCGAGGGGAGCAGTCTCTTCCCCACAAGATCAATTCTGCTCCAGCATGCAGGCTGCCTTCATGAACAATGACCCTTGCTTGTTTTTCTGGAAACCCAAGATGACTCAAGAGGAAAGATTAAGAAAATTGACTTAATCTCTATATCTTCAGGGAAAATAAAGCAGAGACTCCAAATTAAGGCAGACCTGTCAATCTCCAAGCTGCTTTCAGTTACCTTGTGGGTGGCTCCAGGTTAGGAGTCAATACCATTTTGTGTGTGTGTGGCTTTTTTTATGAGTTCTTTATACAATGTATTTTGATCATATTTTCTCTCCTCCTCTCATTCCTTTCGTATCCACCCACATTTCCATAACCCACCCAAATTGTGTCCTCTTCCTTTTTTTAAAAAAAATAAAACCATCAAGTACATTTTATGCTGCCTGTATGCTTTTGAAATGTGTGGCCTTCCTTTGGAGTGCCATGGACTTACCAAGAGCCACATTCTCAAAGAAGAGTGACTCTCTCGTGTGAGACTGTGTGCACTGTTGTATCTGGAAAACACTTCCAGACAGACAAACCAAGTCTCCACACAAAGCCAATCCTGGTGCTAATGCTCGAAAAGGATAATCTCAAAAACTATAATTCTCTTACAAAAGGATAACTTTTCTGAGCTACTCCTCTATAACTAAAATTTCTCAAAATAATTCATTTATCAAAAAAATTTCATTTTTCATATAAAGCAGTATAAAAATTTGTCATTTATGACTTTTCTTTTAAGCTTCCTGTTTTCCTTTGTAGTGGGTTACGTTAATCACTTAAGAATTTTACCAGAACTATTTTATTTTTCTTTAAAACTAAAGACATAGATATCAATAATTGTCCCCTAAAAGGGCTAGTAAAATGGCTCATCAGAAATTCTTGATGTGCTAACCTGATAAGCCAGGTTTAGTCTCTGGAACTGGCCATTTTGGGGGACAATTATTCATCTCTGTGTTTTTAGTTTTAAAGAAAGATAAAAACAGTAGGTAAAATAGTTGAGTGACTACCTTACCTACCTTAAAGCTAAGCAGATAGCTCAAAAGAAAAAGGAACCCAGGAGGAAGAGAGAACTGACTCCCAAATATTGTCCTCTGACCTTCAAACAAGCACTGTGCTGCCCCTGTGTGCACGCACATACACAACATCAGTAAACAAATAAATATTCTGAAAAAATTAAGCAAAATACTATGACTACATCAAATAGACATATTTTAAGACAGTGTGTTCTGTTTTCTGGCATCCTGTGGTCATACTTTGTGGTATGTTCTGAAGTACCCTCATTTTTCTCTCTGAAACTTAGCAAAAGTCCCTGGCATTCAGCAACTGAGTTGTTAGACTCTTCTGTAACTCACTGAAAAGGATTTCTGTGGAAAAACACAGTTTACAAATTAAACCAAATTATAAACCAAGTCACGAAAAACTCTTGGAAATTTCTAGATGTTAGATGCTAGGCAACATTGCAGTTGGAGTCTTGCTCTGGATGTCTATAAGGTGTTCTTATTTGAGCTGCTGTGATTTCTCTGCAGTGTTTATCAAGTAGTCCAGATGTGGCTTGCAGGGTTTTGGGAAAGGCATGGTACTTATTCTCAGTGGCTAGAAATGGAAAAACAGGAAAAATGTTTGAAGAATCTTAGACAGAAGCTAGAAGAATGGAGCATCTGGTCTAGTTTGCACATAGATAACAAAAACTCAAAGACAAAGAAACATAAAGAGAATTTAACAAATACACTGTAGTTTTCAACTGCAATATTACTCTTCTCTCTACAGTCACCTCCATTCTACCAGACAATTAGTTTGCAGAATAAGTTTTCAGTCTTTTCCTCTTATCTCTAGGGAATGTGTTTCAAGATCTTTGATGAATGCCTGAGATTGCAAATAGTACCAAACCCTTTATATGCTGGTTTTTTCCCATATCTATGCCTAAGTTCAATTTATAAATTTAATATAATAAGAGATTAACATCAATGACTAATAATACAATATTTCTGACTCATTATGAAATTAAAGCTTCTTGAGGCTAGGGACCCATGCCAAGAACATGCACCAGTCATAGCAAGGTGACATTTTCTTCTTCTACTGCTTTCTGTCAGCTCTATCCATTTCTGTGAAAGGAGAAATTTATTACTTTTTTAAAAATGGTAGATGGGGCTGGAGAGATGGCTCAGAGATTATTAATAGTATTTGCTGTTTTTCTAGAGGACCTGGGCTCAATTCCCACACCCACAGGGTGGCTCACAACCATTTATGTCTCCAGTTTCAAGGGATCCAATGCCTTTTGGCCTTTGTGGATCCTGCACACATGTGCTATATGGACACATGCAGGTAAAATACCCATATTCACAGAATCAGTATAAAAAAAGTGTGGTGGTGATGAGGGGGCTCAGTGGGTAAAGGTGCTTGCTTGGTACTGAAAACCTGAGTTTTGGCCCCAGAACCCACATGCCACATGGTAGGAGAGAAACAACTCCTGTAAGTCCTCTGACCACTATGCGCGCGCACACACACACACACACACACACACACACACTTCTTAAATATAACGAGGCAGCCAATATCAGCAGAGGATTTTGTCACTGGATATGGAGACAGAGTAGAGCACTGTATAATCCCCTTCAAAAGAGACAAAGAGAGAAAACAACTCGCATCTAGCCACCTGGGGAGCTCATGAGGTGGTTAGTGTTAGATTCTCTGGAGACAGATGTCCCAGGGTGCATCTGCCACCTAATAAAATGAGGAAGATAATAGACCTAACTTGAAAGACTATACAAGGCCTCACGGGCAGTGATCATTTTATACATCTTAGCTGTTATTTTGTAAGTCAGTCTGTAAAACTGGTGTGTTGATGAAACGCTGATTGCATACATCACCCCCACATGAACACATGTTAATACGGATCAGCCAACAAAAACTTCAAATAGAATGGTCTTACGTGAGGTGGCAGTCCATTTCTTTGGCCTTCCAAAGCTGTAGGTAGCCCAGGAGTACGTCCTGCCTTCCCTCTGCTGGAGACCACTGCTGTCTCCACCACTGCTATGCTTATTTAGAAAGCTCCTTCTTGTTGTGGAAATTTATTTTAGTTGTGTTTAAAATACCTGTTTTTGTGCACCGTTGGAAAAACGGACGCACAGGCCTTGGTAATTTGTATTGTCTGCAGGTGTTGGATTTCTGTTGGAGGATGTTTGATTGCTTATGATCTGCACCTGAGGAGTTCTGAATGAATAAAACCACCTGAGCTCAGACGCTCAGGGTTCCACGGTGGAGTAGTATGGTGCTGGCCACGATGGTGGTGCCCTCTGCTGAGGTCTGGCAAGGGTTTGCACCTATGAGAATACTTCATTGTCTTCCTTCCTGAGCTGCCACAGCAGCCTAACACCAACATCCTTTCCCATCTTTCCCATCAAAATCATCTTATTTATTTCTTCAACTAGATTCACCAGTAGAAACATTTTTCTATTTTCATTTTAAAATGTGAGCTTCCTTTTCTGAGAGAGCTACTAAAACAAATGCTCACAAGTACCATTTCTTTCTGCAAAAGTCATTAGAGGCAGGACGAAGCAACTGCATACACAAGACAGCTGTACTTGCCTCAAGCAATAAGCCTGTAGGCAACTTCTGGGTACGTTTTATGCTTTCGTTTATTTTCTGCATTACCTTAATTGCTTAGATTACTTTAATAATCAAAATAATACTGAAAATGTTTGTGTTTTCTCTAACATATTATTGGAAATAAAAATTATCCAAGTTAATTTTATGTGGAAAAAGTAAGTTAAAAGGGGATGTCTGAGCTGGGAGTAGTGGCATACACCCTTAATCCCAGCACTTGGGAGGTAGAGGCAGGAGAATCTCTGCGAGTTCAAGGCCAGCATGGTCCACAGAGCGAGGTCCAAGATAGCCAGGGATACATACTGACACCCTGTCTTGAAAACCCAAAATAAGCAAACAAAAACTCGATAAATGTAACAGTATATAAAAAGTTGTATAGGTCAATTTAAAAAACAGTTGTGTTTTTGTGTGTCTGTTTTCCCTTGGTTATACTTCCCAGGTCACAAATGCCAATGAGGTTACTGCCACTGAAAAATTAAATGGTTGTCAGCAATGTGTTTTAAGATTGCACTCTCCAAGTAACCCGGCTAACAAAGCTTGGACACAGGCCTTCTCCCTGTGTAACTCATTTTCATCTGCCCCATTAAGAATCTGTAGGTTGGTCTAACCAGTAAGATGTTTATTCTGTATTAAACTAAGTGACAATTCTAGTTTATTTAGAACAGCGATGGGTGCATTCTGAAATGAGCCCAACCCTACATGTTTCAAAGTATCAAAATCCTTCCTGTTTGGGTGTAAGAAATATGTAAAATATCTACAATAGCAAGACTATGTCTTTGAACTTTGGACTTCACATGCATTAAAGAAAATAACAAAGCTATGCTAGAGATTTAGAATAAGTATATAGAGTACACTTAAATGATCCCACACTTCTCTCTTTCTCTCTCTCTCATAAAAGGTGGTACCACTTTCTCAGAATAGACACCCTGAACCACCCTGCAGCTCTACTGATCTACCTGGTTTAGACACTGATGGCCAGCAAAGTCGTGGAGAGTGAGATCAGCAAATGAGTTGCTCAATTCTGTTACCTTATTAAAATCCTATCATTACTTTTTTCTTCCTAATCCTGAATTCAAAGAATTTCACTTGAGTGACATTTCTTAAAATCATAGTCATTTTTAGGGCCATCCTAAGTTTTAAATAAGAATTTTAGATTGGCTGGTAGCTCAGAAAACCAGATCTAACCTTCGGTCTGTGGAAATACAAGAGCAAAATTAGGAGACGCAGCTCTTATGACACCTGGAGTCCTGTCTTGGTCTCCCTGATTATGAAGGCCTAAAGCCTGACATTGTTGAAAAATTCCTTCGTGTGCATATGAACAATAGGTTTCTCAGACTGATTGTCACGGGAGGAATTATAATAACAATATAAGATTAATTGTAGAAGAATAAATAAACTTCTGCTGGCAACAAAGAAAGACATAATTCAATCATTCTAAAGAAGTATCTCTATAAATATATTGGGATGCCTGGCTTAGTGAACAATAAATTTTATGCAGTTCCTGGCAAGCATTGTCCAGTGTTTTGTGAGACAGCTTAGAGTTGAACTGAGCCAGAAGATAATGGAATTACATAATCTGAATTTTATATCAGGAAGAAATCTAAAAATTCAATTAGCCAAACCATAGTGTCTCATAGTATGGAAAATGAGATTCAGAAAGATTAACCTTGTAAGGTCGCATTACCTTGAGAAAACCTTAAAGGGAAGGAAAGCAATGATAGAGAGAGGTTATTTAGAACCATGGTGACAGATATAGGGCCTGCTGCAGTGGAGCCTTGCGTGGAGCAGAATGGGCTTAATTCTGAATACAGTGTAGAAAAGAGGGAATTTACAGTAAGGAGTAAAGTGGGGGAGAGGATGGAAACTGAAGGGATATGGGAGATTCTGAGATAACCACCTAAGTGGAATCTCACCAAACAGTCCAGGCTGATCAAATGGTACCCTAGGGCCAGTGAGGATGAAAATCTAGTCAGATTTCTGGCTAGATGGGATTTCTGGCTAAAATGACTTAGCAGGGTTCTACTGCTGTAAGTGGATTTTACAGGGAAGTACGTGAATAAGCCTCATGAAAGACTTAAGGCCCGACTAAAGTTTGGCCAAGCACAGACTCTCTGACATTGTCAAAACTGCAGAGGAGTTCAGAGCAACAGAGATATACTAAGCCCGTGCTGTTTAAGGGACACAGATGCTTGGGCGCAAAGACAGTATGAGGCGAATCCTACTTTTGATTTTACCATCTGACTAGAGAGTCTCATATTCCATGTATTCCATAGTTTTAAATTTTTAGTAAGGAAAAGACAAGGTGAAAAAAAATAAGTAAAATAGCACTTGAGTGCATTATATTGAATACTGAGCTGTATAAATTCCCCTATTTAGAGACTTTAAAGAACCTTTATGGGAGAAGATGCTAAAAGAACTGACCACACTAAGAAACATACAAAGGGAATTCTAAGAAAAGGTAACTGATGGGACAAAGGCACGGGGTATTATACATATGGGAACAGGCAGCAAAAGAGTGTGGAGGCAGGAAGGGGCAAGGATTCTGCTAGATGGGGACAAAGTCTTGTAGGCAACATTAGCAGGCACTTATACTTTACCCTATAGAAACAGTAAAGGAGAATACTCAAAGTAGTCAATACTCAAATAATCAATTTTTAAATCTGAAAATCTTATGTGAATTTATTTGATATTCTTGTACCACTGTACAAGAAATGTGAATGAAGAGGTCCAGGCAAGTGGCACTTAAGCTTTTTGAGCAGAAGAAGCCACACCGGGAGATTTCAGCATCTGAGTGCCAGGGAAGGACAGATCTACGAGTATGCAGAACGGTCAGCGATAGGGAGAGCACGACTCACCATTATCATTGAGATAACCACATACCCAACAAGGACAAGGATAGAGTCATTCGCGTTTGGCTTATAGTCGGAGATGACGCAGCTGATTTTGAAGGGGAAGACCTGGTGACACGCGGCTCCATGGTGGCAGAGTTTTAGAAGCTGAAGGCCTGGTGACAGGTGGCCTCATGGTAGCTGGAGTATACAACAAGGTCTACCTGCCGTCTCACATCTTGGAGAAATGGGCAGCAGAGAGCAGACAGGAAGTGGGAGAGGCGATGAAATCTGAAGGCCTATCACCAGTGACCTGCTTCCTCCAGCAAAGCTCCATTCTCTTAGTACTCCACAGCCTTCCAAAACAGCACCAGCCACTGGGGACCAAATCTTCAGATGGGTCTGTTAAAAAATTGTATACGAGCCTAAAGTTTATGACAGAGTCAGACAAGGGTGAAACATAGGGGAGTCACCAAGTTTTTTAAAGAGTAGATGAGGTACAGAAAATAAAAATAGTGTATTAGAAAGACTATTGATCCTACTAAAAAAACTACAAAATACAGACTTAGCAAGAAATTATCAGAGGGGAATAAACAATAGCAAGCATTCCCACTTATGCTGATGCAGAGTTGGATTCAGTAAGCCAGTCACCAGCAATGTTAAATGCTGCAGAGAGATCTAGGTGGTAAGACATGAGAGGCACCCCCGGGCTTGTGACTGAGTCATGTTTAGTCATCTTTCCCAGAACCAGAACCCTTGGTATTGCATGTGGCTTGTGCAGGGGACCAACAAATGAGCGGCACAGAGCTCCTTCTACCCTATTGTCAAAACCCGAGCTAGACTGAGTATCTCTACTCTCTCCTAGTGCTAAAAATATATTTGCAAGTTATTCTATCGCTGTTTGTTTAAAAACAGAAGAGAAATATTGACGACGACCTCTGAGCGTGCAATCCATCCATCCTTCCTCAGATCTACATTTGTAGTTCTGGGATCTGTTACCAGAAAAGAAAGTGAAGAGTCCTTTCAAGGAAGGCATTGGAGATACCGTGTGCCTTTAAATTGATCTGATTTCTACAGAAAACCTTAATACAGTCTCTAGATTTATACTATATAAATGAAATTTACTTATGAAAAATTTACTTGTCAGAAAATATCAAAGTTCAGTTTGGAGAATTCAAGTTACAGTGACAAACTGAAGTCTTCCCTACAGAAAATAAGTGCCAATAATAGTCAAAAAAAATATTAGAAGAAAGCCCCACTTTTAATGAACTTAAATTCAAGGAAGCCATGCAAAAGTAATCCACTGAAGTCTGTGACGTTTGGAGAAGTGAATGTGAGAGGATCATGCACTGTCAAACAATGTGTGTAGAGTGGCCATCCACAGATACCATCAGGACAGTTACCTAGAGATGCAAATCGAGAGAAAGAATATTCTGTTAATTGTAATAATGTCGGAGTCATGTCAGACGGAGTACACAATGTCCCATCCAAAAGGCATGAGGAAGGAATAGGTGTGTGGATCTTTGCCCCACAGGGACTTAGAGGGAATTCTCAGAAACCTCATGTTTGTGGCCCCCAGCTGTAACATGTAATCCAGGGTCTATTCCAAAGACCAGAGTGGATAACCATTTTATTTGACATGTCCCTCTGTAGAGATTTGTTTAAAAAGTAAAAATCATGGTCCTGAATCATCTTGTGAGTCCTTAGTTCCATGACCCAAGAGGGCTGACACCATGACTGAAAGCATAAGGGAGATTGAAGAGGAGCAGATCGGGCTGGGGAGTGTTTCTACCTAAACAGGAACTAGACTAAGGCTGGAAGCAGATGGAGGCTGTTTAGATATTCTTTGACCCAGCTCTCTCCATAGAGGAAATGCCTGAAGGCAAGACAGATAGGAACTTGTGACAATCACAGCTGCAATATGAAACATACTAAGTTTTCACTTATCCTAGAGGAAAGAAGCAAAAATGATCATTTTCTTAGAACAGAGAAATTGAAGATTTTGTTAAAAAAAAAAAGAAATTGAGACAATACTCCCGTTCACCTGATATAATACATCCATTCAGTCTTTCCTCAGAGGCATCTCATCCCCAACACTTCACTTCTACATATAATAGATTTCCTCCTCAAAAAATTTATAAATAGCACAGAGAATGTGTATAATTACTATAGAAATAAACATAAAAGGAATAATGGGTCCTCACTCCTCACAAAAGCAGAATCCTTAAAAATTCAATTTGCATGTGGTGCAGCAGATGTGAGCTAAAAATAAAAAGACACTGAAGACGATGGACATTGGACTTTCAGAGATCCAGGGGAAGAACAAAAAGGGTGAAAATAAACCTTCATTCCTCAAAATGTTAAAAAGGGAAAAGCCCTACAGTGTATCTGAGTCGCTTGAAAAAATACGATTACTGGGACAAAGAGCATGCTTGCCGCGACACTATTTTGCAAAAACAAGAAAGAATAAAAGGAAAGGTAATTAGGAAGATCATTTTGAAGATTAGATTAATGATATCCAATATAAGTAATAACTAAGAATTAAAAAGGAAACTAAAATAGGATAAAATAGTGGGTGAATTCATTACAATAAGTGATTAATTTGAATATGTACATATATGCATTTGTGTTTATATACATATGCATATGTGTTCAAATACCTTAGTGATAACTGTTCTTAGATTTTTTTGAAAGAAAACAAAATACAAAATAACAAAGGTGAAATGACTGAGCTTGAAAGAAAGAAGGGAAGACAAAGCAGAAGACAGTCAGACTTCACAGTGACCCCCAGAACACAGTGTACACAGGGCCATTGATAAGATTATCCATTTCCTGGTTGGTTGGAGGAGCCCATGAGCAGCAGTGGTGAGATGGGCCCAAGCCAATCGCATCTCACTGATTGGCAGAACTGGTGCAGACACACAGAAGGAGGTGGGAAGTTTTAGCAGTCGGTCAAAGTGAGGCAAGACAGGCAAGCAGCCTGCACGTGGAGTAATTTCCCAGCTCTGAGGCATGACTTCTGACACAAACAGTTATCTGGCACCTAGATGTGCAACAATTCAACTCAATTCTGACATTATCTAGAAAATGCCATCATCAACTCTTATAGGATAAAGGGTCCACACCCACAAGACTATCTCCACTTTAGATTCCAGTTGTAAGTTGCAGGCCTCCAGTGCCTCCGGATCAACCAGCTATACATTAAGAGTTCCCAAGACTCTGTCTTCATGATTAATAATTTGTTAGGATGGCCTACAGAACTAATTTCACCTTGCCAGTTTGTTGCAAAGGAACCTGAATACAAAGCTTCTGTATCCAGGAAATTGGGGTGTGTCCCCTCTTGACATGTGGGTGCATTCACCAAGACAGATCTCTGAATTGCATTATTCGACAGGTTTTATAGATATAAGCTCAGGCCTCCTGCCTCCCAGGAATAGATGAATGAGGCTAAGCAGTCTAGTCTTCAAATTGCTTGCCCTTTCGGGTAACCAACCCTGTCTTAAGATTGTCTGGGAGCCACCTATCATCTCATTAGTGTACACTCAGCTGTGTTCCCAAGATGAAGTCATTATGGATAGCAGAGGTATATCCTATACTGAAGGGAATCCAAAGGTGTGGGAAGTCTGTACGAAGAGTTATGAAAAAAACAATTTTTTAATTGTTTTTAATCCTCGTCAACCCACACATAAATCCATCAGAAAAAAACTGAAAATATTATTGGCTTCTGATATTTAAGTTAATCTTTAGCTCAACACTATACTTTATGCACAGAAATAAGCACTAAGACTTAAATATAAAAGCAAGGAAAATTGTAGCACTACTTCAATGGGACAATCAACTGCTTTCTGATTAGATTTGAGGCCTTCTCCACAGGAGGGAATTTCATGCCTGGTACTATGTAATCCTAATAGAAACCCCATGGCTGGGAGGTAGGTCCTAGGGTAGTACCAGCTAATGCTATTTTGCTCAGTGGCCATTTATGTTTATATCCAGAGACCTAGGCTGCTCTTTGACACATTGACCAGAGAAGCTTCTTTTTGCAATGGGCATCAGTTAGTAGTACAAAGACACATAATGTTGGTTAAAGTATTGAGAACAAGAGACTGAGTGCTCAGCCCTAAATGGGATATTTTATCAACCTATACCTCTTACCCCACTGAGGATCAGAGAACTACCAGAGGGGGTGGAGAGAATAGAAGAGCCAGAAGGTGTGGAGGAGTGCTGTCAAACGCTGTATTCTGGACATGACATGGTTGTCATATTCATGAACTCATAGCAGCTGTGATTACCTGCACTACGTTAATCTTCATATATGGAGTAGGTGATCTCCAGGCAACACCCTATTGTGAGGAGTTCTTGGCAATGGATAGTTGCTAGCGAAGGGATGTCATTCTTTACCGAGGATGTGGCCTCTGGTAGAATGTCCATGCTCCAGAAGATGCTCCTATACCTCCACACAAAAAGAGGAGGACATGAAGTTGGGTGGGGGATGTGATGGAAGTTATAGAGAGCACTGATGGGAGGAGATAGGATCACATTGCATTGTATCCATGTGTGAAATTCTGCGGGATATAGAACATTTGCAATAAGTGGGGAGTGTACTCCAAATGGCACTATAAATCTCAGCATGGAACAACAAAGACACAGAAGAAAATGAGAAATAAATTCTCCAGTTAAGAAACACTTGCCAGTTACATGTTTTCAGTGACCCATTCGTAGTCTTATAACTCAACACTGGGAAGATAAGCAGTTAAACTTTCAAAAGCAGAAGACATCAGGAACACATCTCCCTAAAACGGACATTAGATAATGTCTTCACATTATCAGTCACTCGGGAAATAAAATATGATGTGGCTACACAGATGGCTGTAATCAAAAGGCAAGATGAAGCATTGGTGAGGAATTGGCTCACAGGGAACCTACAAGCCCTACTGGGAGAAATATAAAATACTGGGACCATTTTGGAAAACAAACAGCTTCTTAAAATAATTTAACTCCCCATATGACCTAGCAGCAACACTCTTAGAAATCTAAATGAGAAAAATAAAAGCATATGTAAGCAAAGAACTATATGCAAATATTCAGACCATCACGGTTCATAACAGCCTCATAGCAGAAGCCGTAAAATGTCCATCCACTGATTAAAGAGCAGTATATCCATACAATGAAATAGTATTCAAGAGTAGAAAGGAAAGAAGTGACAGCTACCGCAACATGGATATCTCTGTAAATTTGAGCTTTTATAACAAGATAGCATGGACTAGATGGTTCAGCTATAGACATTTCTTTTCCATAGTCCTGGAGACTACGCAGAAGAGCACATGGGAGATTTTGAGTTTGATGAAGAACTTTTTTTTTTTTTTGGTTTGTAGAGAACCATTTTCTCAAATCTAGCATAGAGTGAAGAACACATTTTTGACTCCTTTTCTTATAGAAATAATAATCCTACCATGGAGACTCTGCCCTCAAGTCTCATCCAGAGCTTATTGCTTCCCCAAAGGTCTGTCTTCCACTATCATCTCCACTGGGGTTTGGGATGTCAGCACATGAGTCCAGAAGGGAGAATATTCAGTCCACAGCAGTGGATTAACCTTAGAAGAACTGGAAAACACCAGATGTAAAAGGCTGCATATCCCATGGTTCCACTGCCATGTACTAAACAGAGAAAGCATCCTTGTAGAGGAACAAAGCAGCGGTTGGCTTGAGCCTGTGGGGACAGGGCTCCCGTAGTAACTGAGTATGTTGGTTACAGATGGGATCGAGAGAAAATTTTGAGCACTTCTAAAATCACTAATAGTCACAAAATTATAAATTGCCAACTTATGCATTTCCAGTATATAAAATGTATATTCTGTTAAATGATTAAATCTTAAACTATGTATTTTTAAAAAGCTTTGCAATCCATGAAGCCTGGGAGAGAGCAAGGTCTCCAGAGAAGTCCAGCTTTGTATATTTGGATAAAGGCAATTCTTTTCCTTTCTCATCGTCTGATTTGATTGACTGTGCTTGCAGGAAAACAAGTTTATGGGAAATTTAAATGCTTAATTCCCTAGAGGAGTTTTGAATTTTTTTTTGCTGTCTCTGGAGGAGATATCTAAATAGCATGTGTGAATTTCATTAACAAATGAAGAATTTTTTAAAAATGTTCTTCTGGGATAATTTACAAGCAGTTCTGTTTCTTTTCCCCAATAGCCTCTCTTCTTAACAGGTATTCACCTTCTGTCACTTCCACAGAGTGACTATGGAGCCACAAGGTCCACGTGATTTCTTATAGCTAAGACCTGTGCTGAGGATGAAAATGATGGGGCTGGAGACATGGTCCAGTGCCCTGGCGATTGCACAAGTGCATGAGATTCTGTTTACTTTCCTCAGCACAGAGAACGGATAGCAAACGTGCCTGAGAGAGTAAAAGGTAGTAACTCCAGGTACTTACATCCACTAAGTCATAAGGTGTTATATAGTAACAGAGTAGAACTTGAGAGTTTGATAATATAGATTCCCCAATTTAATTGATTAGCTTGGGTATAGGTCCCCTTTCAGCTCAATTTCACAGACTTCTCTTTCTCAGACAGGGTCTCACTATTTAGCCCCTGGCTGGCCTGGAACATGTTATGTAGACCAGGCTGGTCTTGTACTCAACAGAGAGCTGCCTGCCTCTGTGTCCCTAGTGCTGGGATTAAAGGAGTATACAATCGTGTCCAGCCAATATGAGAGATATCATGTAATGCCAACATATAAATTTTATTAACTCCATTCAGTAAGGTACCAAAACAACTGTCCCAAAAAAATAAAGAGTCAAGTCGATTCCATACATATGTAGATAAGTGATTATCTTAAAATGATACTCAAAACAAAAATGAAACAGAGATTAATGATAGATCAGAAAGCTATTAGGCTATTTTCTGTTTTATTAACATAAAAATAACATAATAGTTCCATGGTGCTGCTTTTGCTGAAAAACAAGAAAATTAACTGTAGTGGATCTTAACATCTCAGGTCCTCAGGTCCTGCAGCAAACGGTATGCATACAAACGTCATGATGTTTGCATGAATAATCCACATTCCCTGGCCTTAAAGTCCCAATCTAACTCAGGACCATAAGCCTCCAATACGTATGAGGAATCCTGATCTTAGGAGAGCTCAGGAATACATCATTGCCTCCTCCTGTCTCACTTCATTCTACTTAGGAACTCCTCTTCACCGTCTTAACTGGTTCCACGAGTGTTCAATATTGTGAACCTTTCACGAGCTTGCTATAACTTCTTTAGAGCAATGAGATACAGGTATTCTCTTCGCCATATCAGCATCATTTTATCACCTGCTCCCTACAGCAAGTGAATTCAGCGTTCCTACAAAAACAGCTATTTAGAGTCTTATGTTCAAATGATGTCAGACTACTTAGCTTCTTGGTTAGGAAATAAATAACCATGTATTAATTTAGTCAGATATGGAGTACAAAAATTTTCTTAAGGTTCCCTCACCCCAGGAACACCAAAATGTGTAGACAGATATTTGACTATCCCTATTCCCATGTGCACATAAACACAGAAAAGACTTCTCGTGTCTACTCAGACCCTACCTGACAAATGCTGAACATTATATTTGTATGCATCATGTGAATGTGTTATTTGAACATCAAACTTCACTTCATCCCAGGAAGAGTCTTTCTTTTAAACCCATGAATCCTTGTTTGAAAAGGTACAAATGCGTTATCAAGAATGAAAGCATCTAAAGACCAAGATTGGACCCACTGATTTTCTTTTTGACGAGGTCTCACTAGTCCCAATGCTGGCTTCTCACTCATGATCTTCCTGCCTCAATCCCCCTAGTGCTAAAATTATAGTCATTGACACCAAGCTCAGCATTTTCACTGACTTTCTAATATGTTACCCTGCTTGGCCCAAGCTCCCATAGATACCCATTAGACAAGCATAAGACCCAGGTGAGCACACCCAGGTTTCCATCTTCAGCCCCAGGTCAATTTCATGGTAACCTCTTTCACACACAGGGAGCAAGTACTAACACCACATATGTTAGGTACATTCATTTAGATATTTCCAGGAATAGTAATAATACCATATATCAATATAAATGTATATGTTTGTGTTGTATTTAAATGGTTTTCCAGCAGCAGTTTATCTTTATAATCTCACAAGGTCCTTTTGAGAGACACATCAGCCATTTGGGGACTGTAGGAGATGGTTAGTGCTGTGTGAGCCCAATAAGAGCAGAAAGAGCTTCCTGTCTGAGTGTCAGGTACCAGTCATGTATCCTTCACTACCAACATCTATGGTATTGTTTGAAATGTACCTGATCAAGCATGGCCAGGGCCCATAATGTGGTTATTCCAGGAAGGCACGGACAGATAGCTTAGGCATACTATAAAGTTTAAGATTGGATCCTTTGAGTACACATTAAAGGCTGGCTGGAACCATGTTCCCTAAAAGCTACACCCTGGCCCCGAGGTGCTTTACAGGAGTCTTGTTTTGGTATGTGAGGGCAAGATTAAACAGATAGTTGAACACAGTGTGGTGGCATATATGTGTAATCCCAATACTTGAAAGTCAGGAAGATCACAAGTTTAAGACTAATCTGGGCTCAAACAAACCAACCTAAAGGGCTCTGGGCTCTAGATACCAAAATATGCACGTGAGTGGATTGCTTTCTAAGACTTAACTAGTACTCGGTGGGGTGATCTTTCCAATATCAAAGCCTCAAATGCCACAGTCTGAGACAGAGAATATGACACAAAGTCAATACTGGCCTTAATCAAGTCACTCTAACTATTGTGACCTTTGTTTCACACAGTCCACACAGACAAGGTATTGAATGAAATAACCTTCAACACTTCTCAACAAATTCTGGTTCTAAAGAAAAAAAGTCTCTTGGCTCCTGTGTTCTATGCTTCCAGATTATTATTTTATGAGAATGAGTAATAACCATAGTTAAAACATGACTCCCTATTATTGTTTATGTCTGGGATAACCATTGTTTTCTTAAAAAGAGATAAGCCTGACAGCTTTACAACCAAATCATTTAGTGTCATTTATACATTTCTTACTTAATGGAATTTTAGCAGATAAGACATTTGAGTCATCTAGAAACACGTGGAAAGTTTAGGAAACGAGGAAAATACGTGATAAATGCCATTCATAACAATGAGAGGCATGAGAACCACTTGATAAGTTCCAGACCAGCCCAGGCTCTGTGATACACTATCTGAGAGAGAGAGAGAGAGAGAGAGAGAGAGAGAGAGAGAGAGAGAGAGAGAGAGAGAGGAAGTAAGTAGAGCTTAGAAGACAATGAAGGTACAAACTACTTTGTGGGAATGAACCATCAGATGTAGAAGACCAAAAGAAATTAACACTGATCTGGAGAAGAAAATTCTTTCTCCACAGTGTAAGTGGTAACAGTCTGCTGGCTGTGGAGGTGTGTGCCTGTAATCCTAGCACTCAGGAGGCTGAGATAGAAGATCCTGAGTTGGAGACCAGCATGGTTAAATAGTGAAGCCCTGTTTCAAAATGCAAAAAAAAAAAAAAAAAAAAAAAACAAGATGTAAATAAATGTAGAAATAATGGGGACAAATGTGTATTTGAATAAATTGTCAGTCTGTGGGCTCAGAGGTAGATGGAAAGCTATACCATCCCGTAAACCTAAGGTGTGTGTGGCCATCAGTGACATTTCAGCAGGAGTGGAGTAAGAATTAATCTTCATCCTTCGTGTTGTGAGGTGTTGGGAAATAGAGGCTAGTCCTATGTGAGAGAGGACTCCTGAGTGGGGATAAAGGTTTGTCAGATCACAAGGGGCACATCGCTGTGTCAGGGGCCACAGACCCCTAACACCCTGTAGCAGTGCACAACAGTACAAACACACGGATGGGAAAAGAGATGCAGATGGAGCTGTCAGTGATCATGAAGAGACAGGGTACCTCACAGAGGGCTAAGGTCCAGTCTCCAAAGTGTTGAAGAGATTCCCTTTGGGTCCCTGATGTGTCAGAAAAACAGAGAAACCGTGAAACCATCAAAAGAACGATGGGATGAGAGGAAAGGAAGAAACTGAAGAGTGAAGCCTCTCTTTCTGAACACCCAATATTTCTTTAATTTGCTTATCCATTTATCCACTCTGTTGCCTTTTAAGTTCATATTTGTTATTATTTTTAATTTTTCTTTACTTTACAATGAAATATGATCGTATCCTCTCCATCTCTACTAATACTTCCCCTAACTTGTTCCTCTCCCAACTCATCCATATCTACCGGGGTGACGGGCCATCTCATCCATCAGAGCATGAGAATCCTGGTAGTGTCCATCCTCTTATAGCCCAAGATGGCTTGCAATTGTCTATGTAACCAGACTAGCCTTAAACTTACATCAGTGCTCCTGCCTCAGCCGCCTGATCACTGGGGTCATAGGCATGATCCACCATGCTTAGTTTAAGAGCAGAGTTTCAATAAAGTTAAGGAGCCTGGCTACATTGGAGGGTTATATCCACTTTAAGTAGGGGGATAGTGATCAGATCTTAGAATACTAGAATTTCCTATCACAGAGATCAGACTATTCCAAGGCCCAGATTCAGCTACTGTTTTGGGTTGCTGAGGGGGAAAGACTTTGGGTCAAAGAAATGAGCATTAGATTGTAAGATAAGTAGCTGCATACATTACACAACCATGGGTAATCTTGGCAAGATCTGGGGAAAACTGAAGATTGTGAGTCACACAGAGAGTTCAGGAATGACAGATGAACAGTGTAAATAATGAACACATGAGCTTTTGTTCAACTCAGAGAACACAGAGTGTTATTCATAGATGAGATTTCACTTAATCTTTATAGCCGATGAGGTAGACATGACTGTTCATGTAATTTTATAGGGAAAGAAAGTTGAGATTTCAGTTGGGACTTGTCATACCAGATCACTGGGCCTAGAAGTGATGGAGCTGGAACTCCAGACCACATTTCCTGGCTATTGATCTTGTGCTCTGATAACACACTGTCATGGCTGTGATAAGATCTGACCCCTTGGAAGCTTACCTACATTCAACACCAAGTCTAAAGATATGATGCTTAGCAAAAAATATTATAAGTGCGAAATGTAAGATTAGATAAGTTGTTCTTGCCCTGGAGCTACTGGTTGAAAGGAAGAATGCACTCCCCTTAGCTTGTGCTAAAGACAACAGAAGGCCTTGCGGATCCATCAGGTAACACTCTCCTCAACCGCGCAACGGTCAATGTAGAGCTTCTTAACATACCTTCTGTCTATTTACTATTCTTACTTCGGATTTGTTTTTTAAGTAGGAACTCCTGTGGCCCAGGCTGGTGTCAAAATCACTATGTAGCTGAGACTTGCCTTGAACTCCTGATTCTCATGCCTGCCCCTTCTGAGTGCTGGATTATAGGTGTACATCATCCCTTGTCTCTGCACATGTGTAATTCAACTCAGTTATACCTGGACGTGAACATCAGGTGTAAGGGGTCATGAAATGAAGTGCAGATCATAAATCACAGTATTTAAAATCACCAGAAAGAAGTGGAAGTTTCAGATCTTATTGTTTATCTCCATCTCATGATTGTCACATCTTCTCAGTGACAAAGTTGTTGATAAATACTCAGAGAAATTGTTTTCAAAGTACCAATCCTTCTGGAAGCAGAATCCCTGTGGTTAGGCAACATGAAAACCATTTTTTTTCTATTTTTTTCTATTTCTATTTGACTCAAGATACTATTAAGCAACAACAACAACAAAGTAAAACACAAACAAAAAACCCAGCAACAACAACAAACAGAAAGTATAATTAAATCTAGTATCTTCCTTTCCTATAATACTTTCTATCTAGATTCTTCATGAGAATAATGGTAAAGGAACAAGATTCAACCACATTTGTCTTTGGGAGCAATTGTGGATTCTTCTCTAGTGTTAGAGCCTAGAAAATAGCAGGTACTGAGAAATTATAAATAAGTGATAACTTAGCTTAATCAATTATTGAAGAAATACCCAGAAGCAGTAAAAACAATGTGACAATGATACTTACAAATAGTCAAAAACCATTGTCAGAGAAACTTAAAATAGAAAAGAAGCAAGTACAAGGATCTGAAGAAGCAACACCCTTGAATGTGGACAGGAGTAAACATTGGAGGGTTCAGAGAAGGTTTTTTCTTGTAGGGAGATGGCCCATAGGAAGACTGCCATGCATCTGGATTAAATGGGACCACAGGAGGGAAGACAGAGAAACTTAAAGAGTAGCAGACGTCACATGAGAAGTAAAGTGTTGAGCAAGGTACTTCTATCTCAGACATCATGAAAAGGACTTGAACTGTTTAGTGCAGGTAATGACGTCTTCCAAGATTACTTAGGAATCTTGGTCTTAGAAATGTGGTTTTGGGTGGAAGTGGGGAAGCAGAGTAGAGATAAGCTGTATTCAGAAGCCACCTACGTTAAGCTGATGTAATGAAGTTCTTCCCCTGCCTACTAGGGAATTCACCTTGCTCAAGGGATCAGAGGATCTCCAGCCCTGGAGACGTGTAAGGTGCGAGAGAACTTTGATACCAATAGCAGTTATACAAAAAGGCTCAATGGGGGCTGGAGAGATTTCCAGGAGAATAGAAATATTTGTGCACAAATAAAAGGATCTGAATTCAGGTCAGACCACTAAAGAATGCAGGGACCTAGGCGGTGGTGGTGCACATCTTTAATCCCAGCACTCAGGAGGAAGAGGCAGGCAGATCTCTGTGAGTTCAAAGCCAGCCTGGTCTATAGAGTGAGTTCCAGGACAGCCAGAGTTACAACAGAGAAACTCTGTCTTGAAAAACCAAGAGAGAGGTGGGGGCGGGAGAGAGAAGAGAGAGAATATTCAGGGCATCATCATGTGAACCTGTAACCATAGCTTTGTGAAGAATAGAGGCAGGAAGATCCATGGGGCTTGGTAGCTACCAGCCAAGCCCCAGGTTCAGTCAGATCCTGCCTCACTGGAGCAAGGTGAAGAGTGAAAGAGCAAAATGCCTTTGGTTTTCCTGGGGCTTCTGCAAGTGTTCACAGGCTCACATACTCACACATCAATGCATATTTCACACACGCATGCGCACGCGCGTGCATGCACACACACACACACACACACACACACACACACACACACACACAGGCTCAACAGTGAGTGTGATTCCAATATTTCCTTAACACAATCTCAGTGTTACTAGAATCAAAGAAGAAGCAGGGAAATCTATAAATTACAAGGCAGAAATTGGTGGTGATGATGGCCTCAGAGGACCATGCCTTCCCACCCCAGCACTGTGGTATTTGAAACAAAGACATCTTTTTGATACAAAATCAGAATCCTAGACAAGCCCAATAAACAGATACCATCATAGGCCCTCCAGTGACATACCATCTAAGAATCAGTACAAACACTGACAGGCATACTGATGCTAAAGAACTCATGCCCTGTTACGAAGGTAACTATTATAATATTGACATTATGCGCATTTTTTGAGACAATGCCTTGGGAAGAAGATCCCATGGACTCCAGAGTAAATTCCAATTACTCACTGGGTATTCAGCCCCACCTGGCCTAAAAACATAAACCAGTTTCCAGCACTATGTCAAGTCAACCAGATTGACTCTGAAAAGTGACCTGTAGATGGCTAGCTCTGTTGTGCAGAATAAACTGTTTTTATGTGAATTGCCTTGTTCAAGGAGCTTGTCTCCCTGGAATGCCTAATTTGAGACAGACCCAGGTTCTAATCTCTTGAGGAAAGACATCAAAAACACTGGATGAGAAATACCTTCTTATCCCACAAGAATGCAAAGATTTACCATGAAAAAGTATGATGAAATGTTTTTGAAGTAGCAGTCTTTCCCTTTGCTATTCCCATTTCGTGCTTTCTATGTAAGCTAGTAGTTGTTCTGATTTATTCTTCTGGGGAGGACCCAAAAAGTCTTGTGAATTTTTTGGTCTTGGGTTTGTTTTCCAAAACTTTCTAGAAATAATCGAAGAAGACATGAAATAGGAAGTACACAGAGTGAGAAGTCAGGTGACTCTCACCCCGTTAACTAGAAAAATACTTCTTCAGGCCTGGGAAGAAAGAAATAGACAGAAGGGACTGGCTGAGAACACAGTTTTTGGAGCCTAAGAAAGAGAAGGCCCTCATTCTACTTCTCGGATATGGTCCCAGTGTGATATTAATTTTGTCATCCTGATTTATATTATGCAACACCTATTTATGAGGTACATCGTTAGATGTATCCGTCAGGACATTTCCAGAGAGGATTAACTGAGGAGTGAAAATCAACCCTGAATGCCAATGGCACAAATCCCACTGGTTGGGGTCACCAGGTTAATGAGAAGAAACAAAGGGGAGACCCAGCCAGGCATCGTATTCCTTTTCTCTGATTCCTCATCTGCCCAGATGTGAGCAGGGAGCCTGGGTTTCTGCCACCAAAATTGTAAGCCACTCCTGCCATCTTGCTTTCCCTGGTGTCAGAAATTGTGCCCCCAAACTGTGAGCCCAAATCAAGTCTTCCTCCCTTACATCATTTACTGTCAGTTACTTGGTCTCAGTGTGAGAAAAGTAACTAACACATCCAGGAAGGTGGGCCCAGGTCTGTGGTTGCCTGGAGGGTAGAGAGTAGAGGGTAGAGGTAGAGGCTTTTTAAACAGAACCTGGCAAACACAAGATCCTAGTAGAGTTGCCTTGGAGTACCCAGGCAGAGGTCCACAGACAGACTTCAAGACATGGCTGAAAAGTTGCACTCAAATTCCTCTACCTGTGTGTATATGAAGGACTGACTGATGGAACTCTAAGATCTAGAGAGAAGCCACAATGAAGAGGACCAAAGGACCACAGTAATGCCCAGTATGGACAGATGAATGAAGTCCAAACACCATCCTTGCAATGTAAGTTTAGCATATGGAAACTCACCATCAAATCTTAGATGCCACCTTGAAAGAGAGATCAAACCCTCCGGAAAAATACAGGTTTTAAGTCCCATGGGAGTTAAAAAATGCTAAATTGCTTCTGAATTGGAGGATTTAGATTTATGTCAGGTAAGCTGGTGTCCACGCCCCTTGCCACCCCCGTGCCTGTTTTGATACACACCCTGAGACCCACACAGTCTATGCATCATGCTGATGTCTTGTGTGGTCACTTAGCCAAGTAAACAGATACTGGCAGAGAACACCCAAGTTTCTGGGACTACTTACTCCAGAGGCTGAATCTCTGAACAAAATTGAGGATGTTTTTGATCTTATGGGGCTTACCAGGGGATGGAAAGTACTTAAACCTCAAACAGTTGCCACACTGTAGGCAATCAGAGCAGAGAAAACTATGCCAGGGAGATAGTCAGGGATCTGGGTAGTTTCGGTGACAGTATTGACACAAATTAACTGGAAGCCATGTTCTTTGAAGTACTGGCTATAGTTCCAGTATACTAGTATATTTTTCTGCAGGAAGCAAGTGAGGAAAGAAGACATTTATATGGGAGTTTTAACTAAGGCAAACCAGCCAAAGATCTTATTAGTTGACTACAAATGAAAGAAAACAGAAAGAATTCACTGCAGAAAGAAGGTGAGCACAGAATTTACTTATGTTAATTCGAATCCAAATATGCCCTAAGCTTGTGACGTGACAGGACTTCATAGAAAAAAAAAATCATAGCCTCTGAGTCTGAATTACTGTTTCAGGCCTTTCTAGCTGTGTTACTTGGGCAAGCCCCTGAATGTGTCTATCTTATTTTTTTTTAAAGAGGGGAGTTGTTTTTTCCTTTTTTAAGAATCTTAAGATTTGGGCACATCAAAACCAATTTTTTGGGAGGGGAAAAATCAAAACTCACAATAGAAAAATTAGTAACATGGTCTGAGCCACAGCAGAAGTCAGAAAATATATTCTTATAACTGAAATATTCTAGGTGCTTCACAGTTGACATGTTGATACAAAATGACCTATTGTAGATGTATCAGATGTAGCCATTGACTCAGGTTCAAAATCATTCATTCTTTTGTCTAATTAAATCACTGGGTCTAGGCCTGACCCCTGGAGCTCTAGAGGGTTTTGATCTCTTTGCAATCTACTCTTAATCCTTGAACTGAAAGGCTTCAACCTTCCTACAATACAGACTATTTAAACTGCTAGCCCAGACCTCCCGGAAGGCTTCGGCTCAGCCTCTGAGACCTACTGCTTGCTTACTGAGCCACTCTGACTGTTTCCCAGATCTCACTGCTCCATCCCGTTTCAGTCAGCCTCTCCCTTCAGTGAGACTGCTTGTTTTTTACTGTCTCTGTTACTGACTCCTCTGCAGCTGACTCTTCTGTAACTGCCAGTGCTCTGAGCTGAGAGTCCACCTTTCTCTTGAGAGAGTGGGCTTGTCCCCACTCTTCCTCTGACTAGTCACTTTGTCTGCCCTTCATTCTGATGCATCTCAGACATGATTCCTTGTGTGACACTGACTCCTGGGCTCTGCTTCCACTCTGCTTTTCTTATTTTCTTTCTTCTTCTTGTTTTTTTTTTCTTTCTTTCCTTTTTTTTTTTTTTTTAGGGAGTAAAGGCATGGACTACCACTGCCTTCTGAATACTGGGATTAAAGGTGTTTGCTACCACTGCTTTATGAATACTGGATTAAAGGTGTATCTACATTTCATCCAGACCACACAGACCTCTGAATGTAGACCCCTGCAATATCTTAGCTTTTACACAGGATTACTCCTCTAAAACCTATGAAATTTGTACCTTGTGGTTCTTGATGTTGAGGTCCACAGACAAACTAGGGAGTCGTCAGACCTCAGATGAATTCCTTGAGAGGTTGTTGGCTTTTGATTCTACTTCTTCCATGTCTAAGAGGAAGCAGCAGCAATAGTGCCCACCTTCTGGGTGGCTTCTTCCTTGACATGATAAGCCTTTAGGACTGTCACAACTTCATCCATCTTTGAATGGAGAGATTTAGCATGTGGAGCCACTCAGTCAATTTCTAGCAGCATTCCCATAATGCAATCTTCCCAGCCAGATTTGAATGCACTGCTTGGATAAGTGGTAACAAACACTTCCCCAGCATCTGTTTCTGCTCCTGAGTGGGCTCTGCATCGGCATGGAAGCAGTCAGGGACACTCTTTTGAGCCTTACATTTCTTATATAAAAGAAGGTTAAAAGACAAATTGAATGATCTTCACTTAAAATGTCATGATAACCATAAATGACAACCATTTAAAACTACCTTCAGTGTACCACTGGCAGGTATGGCCGAATCACATATTGAAATAGGAATGGGGAGTGGGAGAGATGGCTCAGTGGGTAAATGCACTTGCTATGCAAACTTGATGACTTGAGTTCAATTACCAGAACCCATGCCAAAAGCTGCCTGCAGTGACTCATGCTCCCAGCACTCCTACAGCAAGATGGAAGCCAGAGACAGGAGAATTGCTTGTATCTTACTGGTTGGCTAGCCTAAAATTCATAGTGATGTCAGAAACAGGAAAGACACACTCTAACCTTTGCATGTGTGCTGTGGTACATGTGTGCCTACACTTACACACAGATGTGCAGGCACACACAATATTATAAAGACTAAGGGGGGGATGAAAGTGCTATATATTAGGAAGATTTCATTGGATTGTGAGCATAGTGAACATGGAAATCATAACTTCAAGGATCCTAAAGTTCTTTCAGAACTTACATTGGCTTCCCTCTGACCGCAGTTGTCTTTCCTCCTTCCTAGAGGAAACAATCTGTCTGTTCCCTAAAATCTCAGTACTCAGAGCACTTGTCCCCTATGCAATCCTCTCAAATAAGCCTCTGCTTCCCACCACCACTTTAGGGTTGCTAATGCAATGAATGAATCTCCCTCTCCCTCTCCCTCTCCCTCTCCCTCTCCCTCTCCCTCTCCCTCTCCCTCTCCCTCTCCCTCTCCCTCTCCCTCTCCCTCTCCCTCCCCCTCCTTCTCCATCCTTTGTAACTTACTTTGCTTACAAGCTCTTCCATCTTACTGGACTCTGTGGAGCTTCTCAGTAGATTCTTAGCAAATTACATAGTACTAATGGGTGTTGAAGAATGGCTGCAGTTTCCAGGAACTATGTAATGGCTCTTGGCATTTGAGAGTCAGATATCATATACTCCCCTTCCCTGTCTCCAAGGACACTTGAGATTCCCTTATCCTAGCAGAATTCCAGCTTCTGTAATCACTTTCTGCACTCCACCGCAAGAGTGTTTCTAGGTGTGCCTCTCCTCAGCGACTGTGAGCACACTGAAAGCTGAGCATGGTCTCAGAGCAAGTGCCTTTTAACTAGACTCTGACACAAACTGAGAGTTTAGAGATTCTGATCAGCATGCAAAGATACAAAGCACTACCATATTAGTCAGCACACATGGAACACCTTGGCTCTTTACTAACCATGATTTCACATCTATTGAGATATGTATTTTGTTTGCATTCTCCTTCTGTAGATACGATTTTGTTAGAGAATGTGAGGTCTAAATTATGGAAAACCTTATAAAGACAGGTCAGGAATGTCAGTGGAGAGAGAAACATTTTACAGGTGGGCACCTTTAGCTTTCCTGAAACACAATCATGTAGACATGATTTCTTCTGCCTTTGTATAATACCAGCATTGTCTTGAAGACAGGAAAGGAAAGAGCTTTGCCAGCATTAAGCCACCCCTGAAAAGGGCATGCTTTTAATGAGCTATTTCCTGGAGACCATCTGAAATAGAATCATCTGGATGCTGAGATTTTCCCAGAACGGTACACTGAGAAACTGATTGGACTTCTTCTCCAATAACATTCAAAACCAGTAATTAATTTTTCTATGAACAGATTCAAACCGCAATGTTTGTAAATGGCATCGGAAGGAACCACGCTGGCTACAAGCATGAATATTTTCCTCCACAAGGAATGAAACTTGCTTGTATCCTAGCTCTTCTGAGATAGCCCAGGGCTGATGGGAATGCAGCCACTAACACCAGTGGGCTCCAGCATTGCCTCTCCCTGGGGAATAGTGTCTCTGAAGGTGCCATGGGGATCAGTTGATGAGGCCAGCCTGAGGTCCTCATGTCATGTCTGAAAGAGGAAACGACAAAATCTTCATGGGAAAATGATGCAAAAATGAAAACAGCCTAAATATACAAGTATTATCTTGCACCCTAGGGAGAGTGTAAGTATAGCCTGAAAAGGGTGTGTGTGTGTGTGTGTGTGTGTGTGTGTGTGTGTGTGTGAAGGAAGATAATGGAAAAAGGCAACAAAAACTGGATTGTAAGTTTAGTTCTAGCTGTGTTAAGGGCATGCCTGTTTTTGTTCCTTCCTTGCCAGATACAGTCAATGAGGTACTTTTTAACGCTGAGATTCTATGGTGCTGTTTTCAAAGAAATCATTTTGTTAAAAACAAAATGGATTTTAAAAACATAAGACCAAATTTTGAATATGAAATAACATTGAAATTGGGAATTTTGTGCCATTCGGTTGCAGATCAGAAGCCTGGTGTGTCTACTTAACTCGACCCCACTCACCCTCTAGCCTCATCACACAATCTATACCTCCAGAGGACAATCTGCTGATGCCAGAGCCTTGGATGGAACCCTGACTCGGAGGCCTTCTCTATTCTCATCTCCTCCAATTACAAATCTCCCTTACATGGTTTTCCCAGCAGCCCGGGAAGAAATCAGCATTCTTCTTTCCTGCTTTCAGTAGTCCCTGTACATGCTTCAGAAACGCCACATCTTGTTACCTTGTCACCACTGTGTGTGTGTGTGTGTGTGTGTGTGTGTGTGTGTGTGTGCACATGCACAAGGCCTTGCTCTCTCATTCTCTGCCTTATCTCTGGGAGGCATGGTCTCTCAATGAGCCCAGAGCTAGTCAACTTTTGGCTAGTCTGGCTGGCCAGCAAGCCCCTGCAATCCCCAGTGATCCTTCTGTCTCCATCACCCTTGTGCATCAAGTGCTGGGATTACAAATGTGGATGGCCATGCTTGGCTCTAACATGGGTGACAGGGATCCAAACTCACATCCTTATACTTGTGCAGCAAGAGCTTCTTCTTACCCAGTGAATTATTTCCCCGGCCCCTGTCACTTTTCCTCCTATTATACTGAACTGGACTTGCTGATCTCGAATGCCAGCTTTTTTACGAGAGGGATTGTATCTTAATCATTTTGGGATCCTCAGAACTTTTGGCAATTCTTGTCCCAGTGAGAGTATCAAAAAGTATGCTGGGCTGAGAAGGGGAAGTGAGCAAAACATCCCACCCCTAACCAAGGAGCTGTTTGCAACTGGTCCCTGCTGGGAAAGGGATACGGTGTGCAGAGTGTCACTGGGTATATCAACACACTCCAGGGCAGAACCCTATGCCAACACAAAACAGACTCCATGGCTTTTGTGTGTGCACTTTTTGTTTTGGTATTTTCTGTCTTATTTTCTTTTTAGTTTTTGTTTTTTGCTTGTTTTTGTTTTGTCTGAAAGAGAAGGAGAGAGAGAGAGAGAGAGAGAGAGAGAGAAAGACATGAAGTTGGGTAGGACAGTGAGGTTGGGAGGATCTGGGAAGAGTTGAGAGAAGGGAAATAATGTGATCAAAATATATTGTATAAAAATTTTAAATAAATTAATTTAAAAAATGTTCTGGGTAAATGGGAAAATGAATAAATGATTATATTGAGCACAGAAAAATAGTAGTCAGTGGGTCACCTTCAAATCCTTTCCAAATATGAGATGGTTAAATCATTTTATATATATGATTTAATTTATTTAAAAATTTAATAAATGCCAGATGGTGGTGGCTCACACCTTTAATCCCAGCACTTGGGAGGCAGAGGTAGGTGAATCTCTGTGAGTTCAAGGCCAGCCTGGTCTATAGAGTGAGGACAGCCAGAGTTACAACAGAGAAACTTTGTCTCAAAAAAATTAAAATAAAAATAAAAATTTAATAAACTAGTGCTCCAAACTTGGGCTGTACATGGGAAATATACTACAAACACACACACACACACACAATATATTGCTTTGCAATATGATTTCTTCTACAAAAAAAAATAGAAGATAAATCTAGTTGGCTAAAAGACTGTTCATTGTGCACATTCGTTTACAGTTTTATATGTTGTCTTAATAGGAATGGGACCATTTTTCTACTTGAGCCACTTCTAACAAAATTAAAATAGCCTGCGTAATACAAAGTGCTAAAATACCAGCATAAAAATGCAAAAACAGATGCACCAATTCAGTTAGGAATGTAATTACAGCACTACATTTTTTATACTCCATAATTATGTTTAGGAAATCACACAAATAGATCACTTACTTAAATGAAATGCATAAATTTGTAGCAAAGCTTTGTAGTTACAAAAAGAAATTATCAATGAATGCACAAATTTAACATTTATCCCACCTTTCTGTCCTATTCCTGGATCCTCCACCAGTGTTACATGAAGAAGAAAAGAAAAGAAAAGCAAATGAAAAACTGAAATCAAAATCTCTAATGTTATCAAGGAGGGAAGCAAATAAATTATAATCCAGAAACCATCAACAAGATTGCAGCAAGGAAAATGCTGTGAACTGTATTGTGAGGTATCAGAGATTACACTCAGACACAAGTTCAAGCCAATAAAAAGACTTTATTAGCCAGCCTGAGACTATACAAGGTGTTCAGGTAAGAAGTCCAGCCCTGAGTTTTTCTCAGAGTGAGCTTTTAAACACAAAAATCATATCCTAGGTTGCCACATCTCAGTTAGTCAGAACAGTTAATCAGAAGTAGAACTGCAGAAGCCAAAATGCAAGGTTAGTGTATAAGGAATTTTCCAAGATCTATGTATGGACTTTGATGGGTTAAGCCTTTGTTCTCATTTTGGCATGTGTTGTTGCCAACATGCTGTGTTCCAAGGCCTAAATGGTATTTCCATCATATTACAAAGGAAATAGAACATTGCTAGAAAATATTCAGACTCTCACACCAGCAAAATATGCTCTTGCACGGAGTGGAACAGAAACAGATCTTTTCCTGCAAAGGTAATAGAAATGTTCTTTTTTGAGTACTGTGGAAAGGCAAATGTGTGTGTAATGGAGATTCTACTTAGCTGGTACAGAGTGAACCAAGAACACATTTTTTTTAATTGGTTGTTTTGGGTTTTTTTTTGAGGTAGGGTTTCTATGTTGTAATTCTGGCTGTCCTGAAACCCTTTCTGTAGACCAGGCTGGCCTTGAACTCACAAAGACCTGCCTGCATCTGCCTCCCGAGTGCTGGGACTGAAGGCATGCAACTCCACCACCCACCGTTTTTTCCAGCAAAAACTTTTTTAAAAAAGGAATGGACACAGAGGTACAAGACAAAAGTAGATGAGACTTCTTTTATGTCTTAGAAATATCTAATGAAGTCAAACTTACATGTAGCCACTCTGCTTTGATGAGGCTTTTGTTCAGCTCCCAAATCTTGATCACTTGACCTATGAGGATACTCAGAGGTGTCTTCTTAAACAACAAACCTATTTTTAGTGACAGAGCCATTCTTTCTAGTGAAGTGTGCATTTGTAGATGTTGGCAAACTAAGTCATGTAGAATGACTGAAAAAGACCCACTCCAAGATGCAAAGCTTTGCATGAAGAGCGGGTGACCCCAGTCTCAAAGAACTGTGCCCTGAGTTTCCATGGATGTCACACAAACACTGTTTAACTTTTACATATCAGAAATCCTGATATAATCTTTGTTTCCTGAAGAAAAAAATTATCATCTCTACAGTCTCAACCTTATGTTGAGACATGTTAACAGTTCGCAACAATCTAAGACTTCCTGGTATGCCAGAATATCTTGTGACTGAGGTTTTGCAAAGGCCATAAAATTCCTCCATTTACAATACAAAGAGTCCTTCCAAGCCCAAAGTATTTTCAACAACAAAGACTTCTGCCAGGTGTTCACACCAGGTACAATGGCTCCACCAAACTTCCCACAACAAACAATTCTCAGAAAACACTCCCTAACACATTCACTGGATATTTACGAAGATTTCCTCAGACCTAGGTGCAACCCATCAGTCTTTATGCCAGGTAAAAAGGGTTTTACTAAATTTCCCAGTACATTCTTCTTAAATATCAAACCTATTTTTAGTGGTAGAACCACTCTCTGTAGCCAAGTGTGCATGGGACTGATAACCAATTGTTGTATTTGGAGGAAGTCCTAACCTTTCCTTGTATACCCTCCTTGTGTGTGTGACTGCTTGTCTCTTCTCACAATCAGTAATCCATGTTTCTGTCTTGTCACCTATGGCTCTTATCTTCTGTCCTATCTCCTACAGTTCCACGTACATCATCACTGTAGTCATCAGAAGATTCTCCAGTAACACACAATGTCTATAGACACAAGCCATCATGGTCACTTTGTTTCTACTTTTTGTTCAGTGTAATTAGACATAATTCTCCAGGTCTGTTTTTCCATCGTGCCATAGACATTCAATACCATCCTTAGGAAGTGAGCAGTCACAGCTGGGCATTAAATTACTAAGCAACTGGATATGATTATATAGAGCCCAAATGCCTTCAACAGTATCAAACTTAAGGATCAATTGAAGTTTTGCTGGCACAGCCATGACCCGTGAATACAGAGAAAAGTCGTGAAACCAGCCCAGCTATTTGACACAGTCCAGAAAATGTTGGGCCAAACACTGCCTCACTATCATGCTACCTCACACTCCTGGGTTCCAATCTCTACGTGTTGCGTTAGGAAACTCTCCACATTATGACTCCTGTATGTTTTTACTTGAGAAAACCATTTCTGAGTCTTTTTAGGAAAGTCTTAATTATTATAGCCCCATCTGCTTTCAGGGAGTCATTCAGGAATTTTCCTTAAGCCTTGGGGATTGTGATAAGCACAAAAATACTAGGAATATCTTTGTGGCTCCAAGACTTTTCTGTTGCTTTTACCCCTGAGCAAACTAGGGCCATCAGGACTATATAGCTTGAGAATAGCTGATAAACTCTGAGACAATCAGGACATTGTTTAATCCCAGTCAGCCAGGAGAAATGGCCTCTCCCAACACATGCTCAGAGTTTCCTAGATATGTAGCTTATGAAATGGGGCATATGTGACACGCCCCCAGAGAAAAGGGAACTTGGTAACAAAGTTAGATTGTCTAAAACAACCTTTACCCTACATAGTAAATGTCCTGTCATACTGCTGGGGTTGACGCCCGACAGTTTGCTTGCCAAGTTTTGCTTTTATTTTCATTAAAAAAAAAAAAAAAAAACCAGAGTGTCCACCTTTTCTGCAGAGGATGTTTAACACAGTGTTCCTGATCAAAGTCTGTTACTTCCTGTCCTGTTGGGGTGATTTTATGTTTGACAGTCAATATCTTGGACTGATCTGTTCACACACCTGGTTAAATGTTTTGATCCAATTAATCAAGTAGTTTTATAAGTATCAATGTGATTATAACTATGAGTGTGGGTGTGGTATGGAAATGTGTGTGAGCATGTGTGTGTTTGGTGATAAAGATTCATATGTTGGAAGCCAAAGGAAGACATTTCTTTGAGACGTGGTCTCTCACTGAACCTGAAATTCATGATTTTGGCTATGATAGCTGAGCAGGGAGCTTCAAGGCTCCACTGGTCCCCAATGCACACTGTGGGGTTACAGGTGTGTGCAGCCATGCCCACCATTTTTATGTGGGAGCTGGGGGTCTAAACTCAAAGCACAGCAAACACTCTAACCCACTGGGCCAACTCTCCAACTCCTCCACATGATTTTATGAACATGTTCCTCCATACTACATCCATGATCTGGAGAGAAGCTTCTACCCCTGCCCCATTTCTCCCAACAGCAGCTATCAGCAGCTTGAGCTTCTCTTCTTTTCATATATGTATAGAATTCTTTGTTTACTAACCTTAAGTTGACAGGTAGGAAGAAAAAAATTTTTGAAACTGATTTCTAAATTGCCCAGGAGACGGACTTTTCTTTGGGAAGTTCCCTTTGAACAAAGATGCCATTATAGTTAATTACACACCAGGCCTGATGCTACTTTTCTTATTGCATTGCTGTGTACCTGCTAATATGTAGAGTCTAGTCATTGTCTTCTTCGTCCCTTTTCATTCCTGCTCCATCCCATCCCTTAACCCAGACTTACATAAAGGAAAAATGGTGCCATTCTGTCCAGTTTATTACTGATCACTCATTTTCAGCATAGGTTGAGATTAAAATTGAAAAGTCAGAGAGACTAGTAAACAAATATCAGAGTATTCTAACACAGAAAACACTCAATCCTAGAAAGTGCTTAAAGTATCTGGTGTTTTCACTGTGGTTGTGCTACCAAAATGGGGGTGGGGTGGGGGGGTCTTTATCCAGAGTATATTGTGATGCTCAGATTATCAATCTCTGCATGCTCCCACTCAGGATCATGCAACACTTTTCTCAGAAGTAAGGCTCCTGGGCACAGCCGGTGATACGTGGCTATGACTTAGGGTTGTAGAAGTTTAAACTTGCTTGAGCCCCTACAGTTTTACAGGCAAGGAAGAACACACAGAGTCACAGAAACATTTATTGGTAGATCCAGGATCCTAATCTGTGTCGGGTGTTTCTCTGTTACAATCTAAATAACTTTTTTAAACAGCTTCCATTCTTACTCTTCAGGTCACTTATGTGTTTTAAATTTGTCTTCAGACAGCTCTTGAGAAACGTCACCTGCCCTCCAGGAGCACGGTATGTTCTTATAGCAGCTCAGCTTGCTATGAATAGCCTTAAATTTGATTTTCAGATTGGTTCCTGGTTGCTAGTAGGAAGAACAGCAAGGAATTCGTGTTCACTAGACAGAGGCAGGTATGTCTGGATGGTGTGAAAAGAAGTGTGGAAGTGGCTGGAACAACATTCCAAGCCCGTGTTTTGCAGAATATTTGTAATTTGTAACATGATAGCGATGGGCAAAAAAGAAAGGTAATTCTAATTAAATGAACTGAGACCCTGGAATAATCACAGTTAGATGGATTTCTAATTCTTCTCTGCAGAGCACTCTGTGAAGATCATGAAAAGACAGCTGCGTGTGATGACATCTGTATTCTCAGCACTCTGAGAGAGGAGGATAGCGGGCATAAGGCCAGCTCAGATGATCCAGCAAGACCCTATCCCAACAAAGAAGAATGACAAACTGCAAAGAATAAATTTGAACAGCACATCTCTGACAAGACTCACACAGGATAGTTTAGGGGCTCAGGAAAATGCAGTTAGTCGATAAAGAAACAAATGAAAAGCAAACTGATGTGAAGCACGTGTAGGGAGCAGATAGAGACATGGAAAGGCATTCGTCACATCATCTATCGTTGAGGAAATAATGAGATTCCATCACACACACTGAGAAAGAAGGTCCCTCGTCGGAGAAACTCGTGACAGCAGCTATTGACAGGGAAGTGCGCAAGCAGGGTCTCACACATGGCTGATGGGAAAGAAAAGTGGTTGAAGTTACTCTATGAAATGATTTGAAAGTTCCTCAGAAAACTAAATATAAACTTAAGTTATGACTCAATAATCATGCTTCTGGAAATATATTCTAGAAAAATGAAAGCACATGTGTAATGAAAAACTATGTACATTAATGTCCTTACGTTTATTTGTAATAGCCAAAAATTGAGAGTAATTCCAGTATCTTTCAGCAGATGAACATTTAAATAAGGAGTAGTGGGAACACAGCATGGAAATGAACGGCCATTGATGTGTACAATACCTTGTCCCTCGGGGAAGTAAGCTGAGTAAAAGCAAGTCAATCTGAAAAGTCTACATACTGTATCATACTATTTAACACCACTCTGAGAAGGATAGACTTAACACAGCAGGGAACAGTGGTTGCCGAGGGATGTGGTGGGGACCACTCAAAAGATACAGCAGAATACCTAGGCTGGAGCGTTAGTGTGAGGAATCATCAACATGCAAACAGCATTGATAGACATGAGATTGTGTGAAATCCCTTTGAAACAAATGAAGCCAGAAACAAGTACAAGGACCAAACCCTGGTTCCTGAAACACACACTTGAGAATCTTTAAGAAATATACAAGGTGATGAGGGAGGATGGAGTACAGGCAACAGCGTGAATCTTGAAAGGTATAAAGCTAAGTCTGTTCTAGTTTCAACTCCATCATTTTGTTTCCAAGGTGCAAATGCAAATGCACTGTTCAGTGAGCTGAAGTATTGAGACCCAGATTTGCATCCCAAAGAAACCAACCCATCATGGTCTTTTGAGCCAGCGGCTACGATTGCTGGGTTCTCTCTTTAAGTCTGTTGACCACCAGTACAATAGCAATCAGATATGACTAGTCACTGAACACATTTATCAAAATGTGAAAATTAGAAAAGTTACTTAACCATTAGAAAGAATGATTTAAAAAATTTTGTTCTGGGAAATGGGTTTTATAATCTAAGAAATTTCCCCTTTTATTCTGTTTAAAACCATATCAAATCATTCTTTTACAGTGTTATTCAATATATAAATTGTATTGCTATGCATAAACTATTTTTTAAGTAAGGAAAGTACAGATCGGTGAAAAAGAAAAAGATAAGGGCAGATTGTATTAGAAAGGCAGGGCATGGGGTAATTTCTTTCTGTGTTACATAGTTTTCAGATTGTGGTTTCAGAATTTTTAAAAAATAAAAATAAAACATTTTGATACACTTAATGAAATTTCTCAAGACAACAAATATATGGTGTGTTTGAGGTCTGTGATCCCATAGGTACAGCAACTCCAGAGAGAAGCCATCGTCCTTCGTAAGGAAAGAGCTGGTCATTGAAAAAAGAAAGCCAGGACATCTCGGACACGGCAGAGGACTGAGCTGATCTCCTGTATCCTACCCTTCTCTGTTCGTTTTTTTAGTATTTGTGCTTTATTTAAAGCTTTTTTTAAGATGCTAAAATTTCAAACAAAGCTTAGGATTTCTACTCAAAATTACCAGTGTGAAAAACTTCTGCCATAAATATCAATAGATGGCTCTTAAGAAATCATTTCCATTGTTTAAATACTTCTAAATAGTAAGTCGCAAATATTTAAAATTATATAGTATCAAATTCTTACGTATGCAGATATGATATGCCAACAGTTAAGTTTACATATATTTTCTTTTCTTCTCTCACAAGATTCTTTACACTCCGAGATCAGAGCGTGAACATTGAAATCAATTTCATATTTCCTTCAGTGTCCACGTTTTGTTTTCTTCTCCGTCTTTTTATGTGAAACAGATCGTCTGTCTTGCCTAACCGTGATGGCATCATAAACGTGCGGCACTGTAAGCAGCATCCCTCATCTGCGACATGCTTGGCCTGGGCCTCTTCCATCTGTCAATGGCTGATGGAGACTATTGCTGATGTATCTAAGAAACTCAAGAGTGTAAAAGCAGATCCAAACCATCAGAATGAAAGCAGTTCTTGAATGCATCTTAAATCGAAAAAGCAAATTGATCCCTTTCTAGTCACAAAATTATGTGGTGTTGGAGTGACTCACGTATTCAAGATGTGAGCCATCTAATACTTGTTAGATAAGCACTTCCTTAATTATAGCAAAATCTATGAAATAAAAAAAAAGTGTGGCTCACTTGCAAATGCCTAATTACACTGCCATTGGAGGTAGCTGGACTCTTATTAGGTAGTAAATGGCAAAGCAGACAGAACACAGGCCTCCTTTCTGATCTGTGGTGGGTAACACAATGATCCATCAAGCTGTTTTCATTCAGTTCTCTCTGACAAAATGCATAGACTCATCTTGTCTCACCAAGCTCTTGCAGAGGTCCAGATTTATTGATGTTCTTCTTACAAGTCCATGTTTTCTGCCCTGTGTCACTGACACCAATCGGAGCCCTGCACTTGCTGTAGTTCTGGGATTCCAATTCTATTTTTTGCCTACGTCAGCTGCTGGCACTTCACCTGAAGGAAGGTATGCCTGGCAGACTGAGCATGTCCATTGATTGTTTTTTACACTGGTCTCTATACTGGTGCAGCAGAACATGAGGCCATGGTGGATCTGGACCAACTGGTGCAGCACCTCCAGGCATTCAGAACATCAAAGGATGTGACTGCAGCTCTGGTCCCTCTTCATTCCAGGGTCTGCAGGGTGACAGAGGCCGCAGAGGCACTCACTTGGCCTTGTCACTGCTCAGTCGGGAGTGCCTCGAGTTTGCATGTCTCTTACATGAGTGGAACTGAGGAAAACAAACTTGAAGAATATCACTGACACTCCAAATGTTGAATGTTGGCCCCAGTAGAGCCTCAGCTTCATAAACCAGGGCCATGTCTATCTAGTCCTCTAAGCAGTACCTTCTATTTAGTAAAGGTCTGTAAGATTTGAAATATTTAAGTCTGTTCAAAAAAAATGTCTAAACCATGTATTTATGGGAAACTCCTTGTTAATGCCTAAGCCCTGGGCAGAACTTGTCTGTAATTTTTACATACACAGTTTTCCCTTTTATGGGTAGAATTTTATAGATCATAAATTCAAATGCTCAGAGAACTTTAAAAGTTATTTATTCTTACTGTCTCAACCAGTCCTCTAGAACTGAACTATTGACTCAACAGAGCTTAGCTGAAACTGGCACTAATCTAACACTAATAATATTTTCTATTTTTTCCAGGACCTTTCTGCCAAGAGCCGTAAACGGTGATGAGGTAAGCAGTAAAAGGTCAAATCCTGAACTCTGCCCTTGTATCTGGCTACTGTAAGGTGCTCTCCACTCCAGACTAAACCTCAGTTCTGTTGAGCCCTGGGACCACAATGCCTCAATTACAGTTGTCTATCACTGCAGAATCCGTGTTGCCCCACACGGATACTTTGCGACCACGTTCACAAAGGTGGTTCAAATCATATTGAATGCTACTGGCCACAGCCACAATTATAGATTCCCTTTTTGTGTTTGTCTTTGTCTTTCTTGTTTCTCTAACAATAAGTTCAATGACAACAACAGCTTCCAGAAATAGAAGCTGTATCTTGCTTGAGTCTTCTCTCTTACTAGCAAGCCATCAGGCTATCAGAGAGGCCTGAGCTTCATATGCAGAGAACCATGACACTCAATTGGGGAGGCCAATGGTCTTCTTTGAAGGATTTCTTGTCCTAGAGCATCCAAGATTCATTAGGTGGCATGAACCAAATGACTTCTGAACCTAATGAACCTGCATCAAGCCTAATATTATTCCAGGATCTGTGGCAGAGCGGTACCTAAAAGGAGGAATACCATGCACTAACCAGGAATAGCTGAGACAAGGTGGAAAGGAAGAAAGAAATAGTCAGTACCTGTTAGCAATTAATGGGATTGACACACTTGATTGTCACAAAAGTTTATTGAGTACCAGTGAGTATCTTCTCCGTTTTATACAAGAGGAACCTCAGGTATGAACTGTGAGTCCTTTTCAGGAAATAGTAAAAGTTTAGAAGGAAGAGTCATGTTTTAATCATCCAAGAGGAAGAACCGCCATGCTGGGAAAAACAAATTAAATTGGAAGCATGCATACTAACTAGGGACTGTTGCTATGGTGCATGAGGGAAGGGATGATCACTAAACTAAAAGCTTTTGGAAGAACTTACTCTTTATTAGATAGAAGAGATATTTTACATTATTCCCTGCGTGCACCTTTCCTGTCTGTTTCTCCTCCCTTATTTGTTCTTACCCAAGGATTTGAAATCTGAGAGCTTCCTGCTCAGTGGGGAGTAACCTCACTTAATTTTTGTTTATTAAATTGAATGGAAATGTGAGTAAATTTCCCTCATTGAATCTTTTATGCCCCATGCTATACAAAACAGGAAAGGGTGTTCTCTGCTATTTCTCCCATCATGAAGCACAGAGAGGGGAGCTTCTGTCACCTCCACTAGCAAAGTGGATGATTCTCTAATTTCTCCCTTGACTTTGGACCCAACTCTTTCTAGTGACAGTGTCTAAGTTCACACTTACATAAGTTGTTAAAATGGCTATAAACTGGTCCTAGCTTTTATCCCAAGCCAGCTTTTCTGAGAGTATGCTGTGTTTTACTGAACAGCTACTAATCCAATTCCCTCTCTCTATCTCTCTCTCTCTGGCTCCTTCTCCCTTCCCCTCATTCCATCTCTATCTCTATCTATCCTAAAGAGAAGAAGAATTATTAATGACCAAGATCCCCAAAGAAGCTCCAGTAGTGATATAAATAAGTCAAAGGTTTGTGTTAACCAGGCTGTGCTTTACAGGGAAATACTTACACCTGTTTTGTCACCTAGCCTGTGCTCAGAACAAAGAATGAATTATTCTCTCTCATCCTCTGGTTCCTTACCTACAAAATAAAGATTAGGATTAACTGATTTTTAACCAGGATAATTATTACCACCCCCTCCTCTTCCTTTTTAGGATCATTATAGGACATATATAAAACATGGTGAGATTTCTATTATCTCATTTTGAATAAAATCAAAGCTCCTCCAGGAAACCCTGATAAGCATGTCAACCATCATTAAATGAAAGACAAAGATAAACAACAGGAGTCTTTGATCCTGGGGCCAAATCATTGTCTCTAACCGTATTAAACCCAGACAGAGCTGACTTTCTGCACGTTTCAGAGGCCTGTTGGTTTCATGCAGCTCTAATAAACAAGGTGGTTTTATCTCTGCTCTCCTAACTCAGTCAACTCTATTAAGAGATAGAGACAGGTAGCACAGGCTATAACAAAGTGAGGTCTGGAAAGCTGACCACCCAGCCTGGCCCACTCCCATCTGTGAGTGACTTAATGGACAGCTTCTTTGTAGCTAATATGTTCTTTTTTTCTGTAGATCTGATTATTTCAAAGTCATAGAGCAAGTTAGTGATGGAGTACGAAAACACGATAAAGCATGTTAATTCATTGAAGTCACATTTATTGATCGTGTACCATAGCTAATATGGTAGGAATGAGGTCACAATTGTGAATACGTATTAGTCCCTGCTTTCCTACTAAGAGTACTTATTGGCAGTTCTGTGAAGGAACACTGTGAAAGACACCGTGGAATTACGTTGGAGAGCATCATCACTTTATTAGGAAAGAAAAGCTAGAGAAAACTAAGATAAAAAGTTATGCAAAATTGATCATAGTGGTACAGGTTGGAGAAGGTGGTAGGAAGTTCAAGAGTTCAAGACCAACCTAAGTAATATAGTGAGACCCTGTCTCAAAACACAAAACCAGTCTCTTGAGATGGCTCAGGGGGTAAAAGTGGTGGCTGCCAAGCCTGACAACCTGAGTTCAATCCTCAGAACCCACATGGTAGAAGGATACAACTGATTTCCACAATTGTCTTATGACCTCCACACTTGTGTACATGAGGATCCCATGACCTCCACACATGTGTACATGGAGATGCCACAACACTTTAAGTAAAATAGAGCTAATGCATATATATAATGCATAAAATGATAAAATAGTTTTATATGTGTATCTAGCTATATAAAAGTTTCTATCCAATCATGCTAGCCATAACTATATATGTATATATATATTTCAATCTAATCATACTATTCATAACTAGAATCATGTTTGGATGACTTGAAAATACTTTGGGCAGAGATACATGCAATTTGCTTGGATCTATTTGCCTGATATGAAATTTTATTAGTTATTTGTTATATATCAAACTGTTCTAAATTAACATAGATAATGAGTGAGAAATCAGAATGGTACCTGTGATGGTTAATCTTCATCCTTAACCTGTCTGGCCTTGAAATCACCTAGGAGACACACCTTTGGGTATGCCTGAAAGGGTATTTTCAGAGTAGTTTAACTGAGAAGAGAAGACCTAATGAGCTGAGGGCACAGTTTAAAGAAAAAAACAAAACAAACAGACAGAAAGAAAGAAATCTGAGCAGCAATATCCATTTCCTTGCATCTGACTGCAGAAGCAGTGTGACCCACTGCCTCAAGTTCCTACTACCACCCCTACCAGCCACCATGGACTGAATGGCCTTGAACTTGGCTGTAAACTGTGAGGCGAAGTCAGACTTTCCATAGGTGCCTTCTTATCAGGTATTTAGCTCCATCAATGAGCAAAGTAACTAGTAGAATACTCTATCACAGGTCTGGAAACTCAGAAAGCTTACCAATTTTTTTTCAAAGTAATTGTTATCCTAGAAAACATTTGTATATAATCATTCAGATGGCTATCTGGAAATGTATCTTGAAATGTCTCTCTAGGTTTTATAAAGTTTACCCTAGCAATAAATCTCAGAGAGATCAGCAGACAAAGTAAGGCTCATTGTAAACTCATGACAAATGAGTAGGGCTGTTGACAACGAGAAGTTGAACTTGTTGCAGAACACAGTTTTCAGGGAGCACCCACTACTTATCCTCACAAATGGCTCCTTTGTTTTTAATTGAAGATCAACTTGAGAGCATAGTCTGAGTGTTTTATTTGAAGAAGATAATCACTACACCTCACCACAACATTCCACAGCATTTGTTTTAAGCTGCAATTTCCCAAGTACAAACAAGGGTTCAGAAGACATTTTCAGTGTTTTTCTCATGTTGTCATAGTTAATTCTCACAGCAAACCATTAAACTCAGTATTATTAAAGCCATTTTTATATAGATATAACCAGGCAAATTCCAACAGGTAAAATAAGATAGCTGACTTTGCATAAGTTGTAAGTAATAAAGCTAGGATTATTTTTGCACCTGCAACTATGGTCCAGTAAACACCGCTAGGTGCTTCAGATGCGATGATGTAAAAGTCTTGGTTTCTGATTTCAGGTGGTGTACAATCTACCTGGGGAAACCAGACACTGATGAAAACAAAGTCAAGTCAATGCTGAGGTGTTAGGAACAATGTCTTACAGCACTAATTAAGAAAAAGAGGCATCTAGAAAAATTTGTTGAGAGAGGAATTTTGTGAAACTTCTAAAGAAAATCATGTCCTGAGTTTTTTTTTTTTTATTATTATATGTTGTCCATATTAGTCCTTTGTGGAGTTGGTGAAAATCTTTTCCCATTAGATCCCTTCCCTCAGAGCTCAGGAAACCCTACAGAAGACAGGGAGAAAGGATTATAGGAACCAGGCAGGTTAAGGACACCAGGAGAACATGGCTCACAGAATCAACAAAACAGGGTTCATATGGGCTCCCAGAGACTGAGCAGCAATCACGGAGTCTGCATGGGTCTGCGCAAGATCCTCTGCATATATGTTATGGTTGTTAATTTGGTGTTTTTATGGGATTCCCAACAGCAGAGGAGGGTGTGTCTCTGACCCTTTTGTCTACCCTTGGGACCCTTTTCATCCTACTGGGTTGCCTTGTCCAGCTTTGATACGAGTGTTTGTGGCTACTCTTACTGTATCCTGTGCCATATTTGGCTGATATCCCTTGGAGGCCTGCTTTTTTCTAAAGGGAAGTGGGGAGGGTGGGTAGGATTGGGGTAGAGGGAAGGTGGGACTGAAAAAAATGAAAGAAGAGGAAACTATGGTTGGGATGTACTGTATAAGAGAAGAATAAATAATTTTCTAAAAAAGAAAACCACGTCAATAATTTATGAGAAAACTGTAAAATTTGGGCAAAGTTTTTTTTTTTAAGTTTGTGTGTGTATGTGTGTGTGTGTGTATGTGAGTGTATGTGTGTGCCACATGTGTAAGAGATATTTGAGGAAGCAGGCAAAGGGGTTGGAACCTCTGGACTTGAAAGTGGTTGTAGGTATGGCCCAATATGGGTGTTGGGAACAAAACTCTGGCCCTCTGGAAAAATATCAACTATACCAGAACACTGAGCATCTCTGCAGCCCCAAGGCAAAGGTTCCAGCAGATGTGTATATCATGCGCACACTTCCATGGGTTGATGGAGAAGAGAGTTAGTGGTATATGAGGGGCCACAGTAGAGATAAGAATTGGAAAGTAGACATGAATGAAAAGATAGCAAACTATTCATCCCCCAGACCCACACTCCCTTCAAAGATAGGGCCTGGGAGATAGCTCAGCTGGTGGTGTGTGTGCTGTGCAAATGTGAAGACCTAGACTTAGATTTCCAGCATTTCTGTGAAAAGCCAGGCATTGTGACTTATCTGTTCCCCAGTGCTGAGAGAGCACAGGGAGGAGCCTGATGCTGGCTGGCCAGCCCATGTAGTCAAATCAGTGAGTTCCAGGTTTAGTGAGAGACCATGTCTCAAAAAGCAAGTTGGAGAGCAACTGAGGCAGGCATCCACTGGTCAACTTATGGCCTCCTCATGCACATGTGTACATGTGCACATGCACCCACACCCACCCATGCACCCACAGCTACGTATACACATATACTCTGGTTGTATTTCAGAAAGGTTTGTGTGTGAGCAATTCTTTTCCATTGCTTGTGCTGTTGTAGAAAAATCTATTTATTGAAGTATACTCTACAACAGAATTCAAAGTTTTATTTCTCTGCTTTCCTCCCTGAACACAATCTTCCAAGCTCCATTTACCTAGATAATAAGGATAGGCGAGGAGAAGGAAGTGAACACAAGATTGATGGGCCCTCTGGAAAGAAGTGGGCATCGGAGGCAGAGCTCTACATGTTTGTCATGGAACCAACTTCTCAACAAAGGAGCCTGGAACAAAGCTGCCTTTACAATGTACCACTGCCCTCATTACACAGGAGCTGTTACAAGGGAAGCTTTTCAGTTGATTAAGCTTTCTGAATGATTCTGTGGAGTGCTGAGTTCTATGATTCATTTTGGAACCAATTTGCAGTCTTTCTGTCATGGAAGACGGCTGTCAATGAGTACGGCAGTTGCGTGCTCCAGAACCTCACCTCAGTGAGTCAGCAGCTAGAGTTGAGGACTAATTACCTTCATCTTCTTTTTCCTCCAAGAGCTTTCATTGCTTTATTTCCCCTTTGTTGTTAATGTCATTTTCTCCCGCTAATACTATTTCATAACATCTGCCAGAAAAATAGGAAATCACTCGTAATCTTTGCAGCTTGTCTCTCCAGGTCACAGAGGCTGTTATAAGATAAACCTCAAGTGGCTATGAACAATGCATTTGACAAATGCTCTGGAGAACATTCCTGAGGGGGCTTATAATGAGTTAGCAAGTCGTGGTGCAATTGCTGCAGAGATGAGAACTGTTTACTTGCTCAAGTGATTTCTGAGAAAGAAATTGGAGGATTCTGTGTTCCATGCCCAGACAGTCTTTTATTAAAACAGCAGACCTGTGGCCAGAGACAACGTCTCCCTGCCTCAGTGGGCCTGGAGATGCCTCTGGTGCTGCAGTTTCTTAAGTCTTCAGTGACTCGGGACTCATATCCACAGTTAGTGAAGAATGAGCATGGTCATGTTGGCTCCCAGGTTTTCTTCATCCCGCAGTCCAGGTTTGCACAGTGTGGTGACATCACATTTAATGTTCAGCAAAACTGACCTATTTTCGATTCCATGTGATTCTGGAAAGTTAAGCATTCTTAACAAAGCATACAGCCAGTGTAGGAAGCAGCCTTCGGATTGTTTAAGAGGACACGTCCTCAGGCAATATAGTATTCCAGCTCTCTGACAGTGAGCCAAATGGTGGGGTGTGTGTGTGTGTGTGTGTGTGTGTGTGTGTGTGTGTGTGTGTGTGTGTTGAATGGGTTTCCTAGTGAGCTGCACTGGACTGTAGAAACTACTCACCTCCATCCTGACCCAAATCTGTCCATCCCACATAGCTCTGGAGAAGTGGATTTTTTGAAACACAGACTTCAATCATGCCTTTTCCACCCTCCAACAACACAGATGGCCTCCTGTGGAAAATGCAGTAAATTCTGAACTCCTTCAGTCAGCTCTCCACCAAGGCTTCTCCTGCTGAACTTCCTGGCCTTACATCCCATTATATCTTCCCTCCAATCCTAACTTTTTATAGCAGCCTACTCCAATCATACCAGCACACATGAGCTTTCCCACCTATCCACACGTTTACATGGTATTGCTTTTCCCTGGATTTCCTTACCCGTCCCAGGTTATAAACATCTTGTAAGACTCAGATGAAAACTTTAGAACAGAGTTTGCCTTCTCTTCTTCTGTTAGTATTCATTTGTGACTCTGTGGTTTAGCGATGTCCCAGGGTGAAGCATTCGTTCTCCATGCCCCATCTTATCACAGCTCCCCTTTACACGCACTCTTGCCAGGTTCTGGGACATCTGGTTCATTTCGTGCTCTCAATGAGGCATCGTGTTTTCAACACATGCTCAGGACTTGGCTCAGATGACTCACATAGTCGTTGTACATTTCTCTTTCATAGCAGATTCATTCCGATAGCCCATGGGATGTTCATTACTAAAGTTACTAAAATATTCATCTTATATATACTTAAACATTATTCCATGTCTGTCTATTATATGTCTAATTTCTTGGAGCCCACTGACTCTGATGTTTAAGGTAAAACTTTAAACTCATCAATAAAACCAGGATCAAATATTTAAAGATATGCTCTTATTTTTCATGAAGAATCTTTCTTCATAATGGAACCCTACTCAAGTAAATTTTCCACTTCTCAGGGTTAGTTATGAAATGTGAAGAAGTAATCTCAGGTTCCCAAGACTGATACTCGAAGGACCATTCAGATAGGCTAATCTTGGGCATATGATACTTAGAAGTATTGAGTTTGTGTAGCCATTGGGGAATCATATCCAAAGGAGGTCACACCAAAGTTCTCAATCATCATCCATGTAAATATTAGATACTTTTTTATTTAAGATATTTGTCACTTCTTTTTTTCCATGAGTATCTTTTGGTGTCAGTGTTTCTATTTTTAACTGATTGAGGGTTGGAATAGCTATATGAAACTTTGCTCACCTGTCCATTTCAGTCATTTAATAAAACAAATAAACTATAAATAATTGTTCAGCATTTTTTTTAGACAGCATCTCCCAATGTAGCTCAGGTTAGCATTGAAGTTACTACGTAACCTAGGCTGACTTTGTATAGGAGCAGAGCATGCTGTTTCAAGGACAGGAGTGCCCCAGAGTATGTGTGGAGGTTAGAGGACCACTTGCGGGAGGAATCGCTTCTCTCCTTCTCCATGTTGGTCCCAGGGATCCAACTCATATCATCAGGCTTGGCAGCCAGCGTCTTTACCTCCTGAGCTATCTTGCTAACCCACCAAAAAGCTGGACAGATGACTCTTGGGGCTCCTCCAGAGGATCAGAGTTAAGTTCCCATTTTCTCCATGAATTGAGTGGAAGCTTCACAAAGCCCTTACCAGAAGCCAGGCAGATGCTACACTTCTAGGCAGGCAGAAGTTACACTTCTAACTAAAGCCATAGAAACACTCATTTCCTCATTTACCCCGCATTACTGAGGAGTACCTCTGTGATAAATACTGTGTTAAGTACTGAGTGATAAACAACAAAAGACTTGCTGTTATTAAACTCACATCCCAATCAGATTAACACATTAAGTCAAGTAAACTGCATAAGTCATATGGGCACATACCTGGCCACAGTGACAAATCAACACCAAACACAATGTTAGTCATTCTAGAAGGAAAATAAAGTAAAGTAATATGAACTAAAAAAAATTTTTTTAAATGACAGACTTATGTTGAAAGTCCCTTGAATACTCATTAAAACTTCATTGATTGTAGAGAAATTGTAATGTTACAGGTCTAGAGCCTACTTATAAATTACCTTGGGCATGACCTCCTGAATTAAGTGTTGTTCTCTGTGTAGAACATGACATCCTTGTGACTATTAGGTATTTTTTTTTGTGGATATACTAATAGACCCCTTTGCTTCTACCAACTCAAATGCTAAGAGTGTTGTAGAGAGGTCTATATATCAGGTTCCCTTGTTTTGCTGTAACCCACCTACCTGGTATTTCCACCAATGTATTTGAAAAACATGCTGATTGTAATTTTCTTTTTTTTTTTCCTGTTACTATAAAAACTTTAAGAAACATGTGATTCAGGGAGCAGAATTTGTGTTCCACAGCCATAGTCATGATGAGAACAAGAGTTACAAACAACTGGGCAGTTTTAGGGAAAGGATCACAAATTTTGAGGTTCTACTTCTTGTCCTTTGCCAGAAGCCAAAAATATCCTTGGTTCTGTCTTGTCCACAGACCAAGAATGCCAGAGTGGACGTCTGGGTCCTCATCTGTTTTGTGTTTTGTGTATATGTATATATCTTCCACTTCTACACAAATGAAATGAGTACTCATGCCTGTAAACCATACATGAGATCATTGCCAAAACCTGAATGGGCTAGCTAGACTGACCTGCTCATCTCCCCAGTCCTTAAAACACTTTCTGTCATAAGTCTTATAGAAGCCACTAAATCACAGCTGGATGTCATCCCATTTCCTGGGAGCCAATTCTACTACACAAGAGTCTTTCTCTCTCTGTCTCTCTCTGTCTCTCTTTGTGTCTCTCTGTGTGTGTCTCTCTCTATCTTTCTCTTCCACCACCACATGTAATCCCTATAATAAAAATACTTTCTGAACTTCATAAATTTCATTCTTGGAATTTATAAAACAGACAAAAGTCTCTAAAAAACACTAACCTATGGTATGGTGGCTGTTGATTTGTCTAGGTCATTAGCATACAAATTATGTCCACCTAAGGTGGTAGTGTGAATGAGAATGGCCCTCATAGGTTCCCATGTTTGAATACTTGGGTCTCAATTGGTGGAACTGTTTGGGAAGGATTAGGCCTTCCACAAGTGTGGCCTTGTGAAAGAAGGTGTATCACTGAGGGTGGGCTTTGAGATTTAAAAAGCCCATATCATTCCCAGTTATCTCTCTCTGCTCCATGGTTCTTGATTCGAGATATGACTTCTCAGCTACTGCTCATACCTGCTGCCATGCTCCCTGCCATGATCATTGACTCGCCCTCTGAAACTGCAAGCCCACAATAAACTCTTCCATAAGTTGACTTGGTCACAATGTTTTTCATGGCAATAGAAAAGTAACCAAGACACCTGAAGTGAGGAAGCCTCTCCAATTTTCTCCAGAGCAGCCACAAACATTTTTCTCCAAAGTAAATTGTCTCTTATACCCTTTGATATGAGAGCTGTATTTCTTGCATCAAGAGCAATGGCCTAGCATCTGGGGTGTGCTAGTTAATCTTAACTATCAACTTGAGCCAATGTGGAACTGTCATAGAGCTAAGAATGGGTCGAAGTGGCTTGGAACCCTGCGCCATCCCTGAAGATGAGAGCACTAGGTGTTCAGCTGCTCCTCACTTTGGCCCTGGCCAGAACCTAGCTAAATATTAAATATTGCCTGCTTCACAGAAACCAAAAGGAATGTGGCTTGGTTGGTGCTTATCTGTGCTGTAGCTGTATCCATTCACTGATAAGGTGCTTTCCTCCTTTTCCCTGTGAGACCATACCTTGTGCAGAGAGTGCCTTTGCAAGATCTTGATGCTTAGACTTGAGCCCCACATGCAAATAAGGCTACCCCAATATCCTTGTCTGAGCCAATGGATCCCAGTCCTGGGTACTTGTGGACCCATATATGTAACATACACCCTGCATTAAAGCCATCTCTGTTTCTACCAGAAGAGGGTCCCAAGGCCCGATTCATTGCATCTCATTCATTTGGTTCTCTGCACTGAGATTCAGATCCCACGGTCAGTTCAAGCCCGAATCTTCCTTTCCTGCTGCCCCTCCTCCCCAGCTCCCAATCCCGACCTCCCTTCTCACCAGGCCAGCATGAAGTGGGTGAGGGCAGAGGGGAAGAGGCTGGAACACCATGGGGAAATCAACAAGCCAACCTAGAATCACCTGAGAAGAGAGTTATAATGAAGAATTATTAAGACCATTGGATTGTGGTCTTACCTTTGCCTTGATTGGTAAATGACGTAGGAAGAAAACCCAATATATTGTGGGTGGCGTCATTCCATTAGCTGTGTACTGAACCACATAAGGATAAAGAAAGGTAGCTAGCAAGCAGACAGACAGCATAGAGTCATTTGTTTCTCTGTGCTTTTGAGTATGGTTATGATGTCTTGAGTTCCTGCCATGACTTCCCCAAAATCATGGTCTGTAATCCATAAATTTAAGCCAAATGGAGCCTCCTCTACATTGCTTTTTGTTGGGAGATCTTATCACAGAAACAGAGATGGATAAGGAAGACAGTAAGTCAGAGAACAGAGTTCAAGAGTCAAAGGACTTACCTGGTGGCAAATGAGCAGAACCCTGAAGGCAGTGAGGAAGAAAGTCCCAAAGAAGATTTGAAAGAGGGCTTCAAGCATACAGAAGTGCTGTGTTTGCTGTTTCCAGAACAAAAAGTCAGGGTGGTTAAAGCCCAGTGAGTTGGGGACACTGTCATAAGAGAAATCCACGTAGGACCCAGGCGCAGATTCCTTTTAAACTAATATAAAATTTAGGTACAGTGAAATGCACAGATCTTAGATGGAAAATTATTAGTCTATTCTTTTTCTTCACTGATGATTAATTGGAGTTCTAATGTATGAACATATCACGATTATCCACTTTCTATTGGTATTCATTTGAATTATATCCAGTTTCTCACTATGATGAATAAAGCTTTTATTATTACGTATAAATTCATTGTGTTTAGACATCTTAATTTATCTTGGATAAATATTTAAAGTGGAGTTTCTGGGCCATAGGACAAATATATTTTTGATTTTAAAAGAAACACAACTGGATGTTTTTCAAAAGTAGTTGTCCCATTTTTCATTGCTCTCAGCAATGTGAAATTCTGCTTCTTCTACGTTCTTTTGGATATTGACAGTGTTGGCCTTTTAAAAACTTATTGTTATAGAATGCACATCTCCTTGTGGCTTCAACATGTGTTACCCTTCAGCAGAAACCTGAAGACAGCAAAGAAGAGAATTGTGGAGAGGTCATGGGAAAAGTGACACACGAAAAGGAACAGAAACAACTGGAGAATTTGCTGGGAATAAGAAACAAGAAGGTCACTGTGTCTGGAACATGGAGAGCTAATGATAGTGAACACATTTTCATTTGCTTATTGGCCATTTTTTTTATATCATTCTTTCTGGAGATTCAATCCAAGGGTTTTGCTCATCACATTACTGGTTTTTACGTTTATTTCTATATTCTGCTGAAAGAGGAACTTTTAATTGCAATACTTTCTGAACATGAAGAGAAATGGTCAAAAAGTTTCCATTGCTGTGATAAACATCATGACCAAAAGCAATTTGGAAATGAAAGAGTTTATTTCATTCTACATCTCCAGGTAACAGCTTATCACAGAGGGAAATTAGACCAGGAACCTGGTGCAGAAACCTGAAGGCAGGATCTGAGGCAGAGGCCATGAAGGAGTGTAGCTGATGGGCTTGGTCTCATGGCTTACTCAGTCGGCTTTCTTATAACACGGAAGACCACTAATATTGGGGATGACACTACCTAGATCAAAATCAATCAAGAACATTTACCACAGGCTTGCCCACAGGCCAATCTGGTGGGGGCATTTCCTCAGTTGAGGTTCCCTTTTCCTAAATGACTTTAGTTTATGTTAAGTTGACATAAAAACTAGCCAGCACAGATGTTATGGGGCTACTTAAATTATTTATTTACTCTTGATTTAGCTTTGGCAGGGCGTATATATATCTAGGCATTTACCCATTTATTTTAAATTGCTAGTTTAGTGGAATTTTAAAGTTTGTCCTTATGATTCTCTGAATTTCCTCGGGTCTGTTGTAATGTCTTCCTTTTTATCTTTAGTTTCATAAACTTGGATTTTCTCTGTGCCTCTCTCTCTCTCTCTTTCTCTCTCTGTGTGTTAATTTGGATAAATGTTTGTTAATTCCAACTCTTCATTTCGTGGTTCTTTGTTTCACTGTTCAGCTGCTCTGACAACAGGGAGCTGTCTCCATCCCATTACTCTGCCAATGAGATCTGAACCTAAACAAGAAACATTCTCTACTTCTGTGGAGGGTACTATTAGCCTGGAGGTGAGCACTACAGATTAGCACTTTTGTGACTTTCCTATCTTTCCCATTTTTGGATAAGAATGTTTAGCCAATATCCTACTCCTCTTACATTATGTCATATATGTGGTAATAGATAAATTCATCTTAGATCACAAGTCTCTGAATTAAATATAGCAGTAACAGAGGAGATACAGCTAAGAAATTATGTTCAGAATCTTTCATCAATATTCAATTCCTTCAAGAGGAAATCATGAAGTTTAAGCTAGAGGATTGGTTTAACTTTGGATAGGAAGGAAAATGTAGAGGTGATGGGAATTATTCTGGCCTGAACTGACTGTGGTAAGTTCTTGCAAAGTTATCTTCAATACTTCTTTAGACCTTGCCAATCCTTCTAATGCATTGGCAGATCCACCCATGCCTTCCTCAGGCAGAATTATTCCCCATCCCCACCTCAACTTGAACAAAATCTTTTTTCCAAGTCTTGAATTTGGGATAAAACTATAACTTATACTGAGCAACAAAATGTAGCATACATGATGGTGTGTAACTTCAGAAGCCTAAGATTATAATATTGTAGTATTAGCCTTCCTTGTTTTTGTCAGAGTTTCTAGAGACTTCTCAGGACAAGAGAATACATGGAAAGAAAATCCAGGTCATCAACTAGCACCAACTGACAGACCTAAGAGTGAAGCCACTGGGGAATCACATTTCAGCCAACCCTGTAGGTACATGAAACCAGCAGATTCACAGACATATGTGTAAATAATAATCTGTATTATTACACAATAATAAAATTTCTCTCAAAGAAAACTATTAACACACATGAATTCTGTAATATTTGTTAAGGAAATAGAACCATTCTATATAAACACCTGCTAAAATAGATGAGGAAGGAACACTTTGTGTATATTTTTATGAATCATCAAACTGTGGTCTAAATAGTGATTGAGTGTATTTAGTATAAGTTAAAAAGAATTAGATAAGTAGCCTTCATTAATATGGGTAGTAATATAACAAAGGAAAAAAATGGGCTCCTGAATTGAAAATATATAAAGTAGATATTTTATTAGTATATGCTTATTTTTATTCTACGAATGAAAAGCTGGTCTAATCATGCATATAAAATTTCACTGTCTTAATCAAGTAAAGGGAGGATGATTATCTCAACAATACACTCAAGTTTGAAATCCCAGTGCCCCAACCAGCCAGGGAAACAGGTAGGCTAACTGCAGATCTTCATCACCCCTTCCTCCACCAAATCTAATGCCCCAGTCTCATTCCTAGCTCTACAGCAGACTACCAGCTGCAGTGTCCTCCTCCTCATCTCCAGTGGATCACACAGCTCTTCCCCTCCAGAATCCCTCCTCCAATTGCTTTATCCCAGCCCCAAACTCCAGCAGGCATTCCCTGGGAACTCACAGGCCACTCTGGCCAGGGAAGGAAGTATAGCTTAATTATGAATCTTCATCTCTCCTCCTCTCCTTCCAAAACAATTTCCTCAGTCTCATCCCCATCTCTGTAGCAGACCGCCTGTTACGACTTCCCCCTCCTATCTACAGTAGGTCACACAGATATTCTCTGCCAATCTTCCTCCCATCTCATCCTGTTAACCCAGCCCCCAACTCCATTCCCTGGGAACTTGACCCAAGCCTTCCAGATGAACAAGTAGGCAGGCAAAGCAGGTGATCTTCACCCTCCTTCCTCTCATTCACATCCAATCCCCCATTCTCATGCCCAGATCTGTTGCAGACTACCTGTTGCTGCCTCTCATCATTCTCTGTTTCCATTCCCAGGGGACTAAGCAGGTCCTGATGGAATACCCTACTTTCTTCTTTCCTCTGGACCCACACACAAAACCCCTCCTAGCCCATCCACATTCCTAAATGTCAGCTCACAATACCTAGAAACATATTTTACTCAGTACTCCAGTGGATCCACCTATTAGGATTCCAGAAGAACTTCCTACCAGGTAACACATAGCCACCCCATTCCCCTAAGAACCAGAAAGGGCAACAGAAACCAAGGAACAAAATACCCACTCGACAAAGATAAGACCAGATATCATCACCTAGAATTACAATCTTCCAAAACCTAGATGCCTAGACATCAGTGTAAAAACACAATAACAGCCAGATAACATGTCTCCACTAAAGCCCAGCAACCCTACCACAATAGGCCCTGAGTATTGGAACATAACTAAAACACAAGACAGACTACAAATAGCCTTTATGAATATGATAGTGGTCCTTAAGGAAAAAAATTAATAACAAAAACAAACAACTGAAGGAAATGAATAAAACTGTTCAAGACCTGAAAGTGGAAATAAAAAGGAAACCCAAACTGAGGGAAATCTGGAAATGAAAAATTTGGGGACTTGAACAGGAACCTCAGAGGCAAGCTCACCCACAGGATATAAGAGATGGAAGATTGAATCTCAGCCATTGAAGACAAGATAGAAGAATTGGATACCTCGGTAAAAAAAATAAAGTTAAATCTAAAAAAGTCCTGGCACAAAGCATTCAAGAAATCTTGGACACTATGAAAAGATGAACTTTACTCATGAGAGGAATAGAGGAAAAAGAAGAAGAAGGAGAAACTCAGGTCTAAGGCACAGAAAGTATCTTCAACAAAACCATAGGAGAGAATTTCCCTAACCTAAAGAAGGAGACGCCTCTAGTGGTAAAAGAAGCATACAGAACATTAAATAAGTAGAAAAGAAGGTCCCTTTGGCACATAATAATCAAAACACTAAACATACAGAACAAAGAAAGAATATCAAAAGCTGCAAGAGAAGAAGACCTAGTAACATATAAAGGCAGACTCTAGAGACCACAGATGCAGCCCAGACTACTGTACCCAGCAAATCTTGCCATCACAATAGATGGAGAAAGTAAGACTTTCCATGATAAAACCAAATTTAAGCTGTATCCTTCTAGAAACCTAGCTCTACAGAAGGTGCTGGAAGGAAAACTTGGACTTAAAAAGTTAAAAACACCCAAGAAAACACAAGCAATAAATAATTCCAGAAAACACACACACATTGCGGAAGTTTATTTTTAGTTATATATAAAATAATTGTTTTATGCATTTTGCATTTATCCGTTTTGTATTGTTTTCAGGTGTTGGAGTTCTGTGGTGATTGTTTAATTGCTAAGGACCTGTGTGTGCTATCAGTAGAATTCCTGAGGAGTTCTGAATCAATAAAAACACCTGAGCTAAGACACTTGGGGTTCCACTGGAATACGGCACTTACCATGACAGTGGTTCCCTCTGCAGAGGTTTGGCAGGGATTCCACCTATGAGGGTGCCTCCTTGTCATCCTTGCTGAGCTCCCACAGCAGCAAACTACTACAAGTGGCTTACCAAGGTGGGATACAACATCACACCAGCTAATCCAACGTGGAGACAAGGAAGACATGAAACAAATTCCAGACCTTGGAGAGTCCGGTAAAGTACGCTCAGAGAAGCTACCAGAGGATAGAGATTAAGGTATTATTAATTGAAGGTTTCTGAAAGAAGAGGAGAAAGAGAAAGGGAAATAAGTCTCTCTGAAGAGAAAATTGTGAAAATTAAGTGAGAAAGAGGGCTCAAAGTGAGAGCCACAGAATGGAGGCCCTCAGAGACAAAGAATTCAGCTGGGAGCAGGAAAAGGCAAGGCTCTTACTGCTTTTCCTGATCATGGAGTCGATGCTCCCTTTTGCTGCTGGTGGTAGCATACTGTTTCACTAACTGAGTTTTCTGATAGCTGTGTTGTATGTGTGTGAAGCTCAAGATGCTGTGTTTGAGATCTATGGAAGGGCTTGTATATTTCCCCTTAAGTGGTGGTGAAAAAGAACACCAAACTGCACTGGCCCAGGACTACCCTGCTGTTGTGAAAGCCACAGCTTAGAACCAAAAAGCCACCTAGTTAAATTGATCAGTTTTTTTTTCTTCTGCAAACCTGACTACAAGTGACCCAGGCAAAGGTAATGAGAACTCCACCCACAAGGGGAACCTTCCTGTAGACAAAGTGACCAGTTATTTTTTCCCAGAAATCCAGACTTGATCTTAAAACCTGGAAAGTGTTTCCTAAGGGTTAGCACACAGAAACTGTTTTCCAGAATTGGCCAAGGATGTATCTCGTGCTGGCAGTCGAACTTGGTACTATAAGAGTTATCCAGCTGGTGCCAGTTTTGAAGGAATGAAGGGGTCTTAGGAGAGCAGCTGAGGCTTGGCATTGTGAGAGGCCAGGAAAGGCCACTGGTAAAAGTGCAGCAGCCTTTGTAGTAGTTGAAGGCCCAGGTGAAGGGCCCTTCATATAAAGAAGTTGAAGTTTTGCACCATGAAGAGAGCCCAGTAGAGGCCATTGGTGAAGGTGCAGCCATGGTGGCAGATTGAAGGTCCAGATTGAAGGGGTCATGAAGAGAAGTTGAGCTTTGACACCATGAAGAGAGCCCACAAGGGACCCTGCAATTTTGAAGATGCCAGAACCATGGGACAACCACCAAGAACAGTAGCGTCAGTGGAGGGCTGCCTACCAGAGCCTGGAGGACAAGCTGTGTGTGCTGCAGAGGCAGAGCAGATCCAAGCCCTTTGAAGGATCTCAGAAGATTATGAGTGAATTCCAGATAACTGGACCTTGACAATGTTTTTCTGCTAGTAGGATGAAAAAAAATAATTGAGAAAACTGAAAAGGAAAGGAATTAACACTAATAAAGAACATTTATGAACATCCTGCAGCTTCAGGCAGTATCCTCTCTCTCTGTGATCCAAAACAAGGGAAGAATGTTTGTTCTTATGATTTCTGCTTAACATTGTACTTAAGGTCCTAGCCAGCATAGACCATGAGTCAGAAATAAAAGTTTGGGGTTAGAAATGAATAAATATTTCTCACTTGATTGATTTAAACACTTATTTTAAAATAACATAATTATTTACATAGAAAATTCAAAAGAATTACTCCCACTGGGAATTTTTCTAGCCAAGAAATAGCTTTCCTATGAATTTTTAATGGATGACAAAGCAGTTTAACGAAGATTTCATGAGGACATTATTGAAAATGTCTCACTACAGATCATCTATTTTTCAATCATTTACATTTTAAATTATAACTTAATTAGCTCATATTAATTGTACATAATGATGTATTACATTATAACATTCACAATGTGTTTCAAAAATATTTACCCTTATTACTCTTTCTTGTTACATCTCCTCCCTCTTCAAAACAAGTCCCCTTCTCTCTTCGTGTGTGTGTGTGTGTGTGTGTGTGTGTGTGTGTGTGTGTGTGTGTGTGTGTGTACGAGAGAGAGAGAGAGAGAGAGAGATCAAATGAAATTCATTACATTGTTTACATGACCACAACTATCTTACCAATGGCTATGCCACTAAATAAAATGTCTCTCCCCCATCAACCATTAACTGCATATGAGTTCTCAGAGAGAGGTGTAATCCTGTGAATCTTTCTTCCTTCCATGACAGGGATTGACAGGCCCAATCACAGCTTCTATGAATTCACGAGAGTAACGGCCATGCCACGCCTGGAAGTCAGTGTTCAACACTGCATCCTCTTCCTGCTTCCTTCTCACTCTCATATTCTTAGCATCGTGTTTCCTGCACCTTTGAGGAGACAATGCGGATGTTCCACTTATAACTGGAAAATCAAAAGTCACTTATCCTCAGTACTTGGTACAGATATGAATCTCTGATAGCTTCAGAAAAACAGCTTCTCTAATCTAAGCTGACAGCAGTGTTAATGTGATCACTGGTTTTGTTTGGATTCTTTTGTGTCCTTCCCCAATTTTGGAATGCTGTCTCACTACTGGGAGTTCCTCCATAAACCACTTACCATTGACATAAAGAAAATGGTCAGCTTCATCAGAGAAGCTTCCTCCTGCAGCAGATGGAAACAAATGCAGAGACTCACAGCTAGACATTATGCAGAGAATGAGGAACCTTGGAACACTCAGCCAGAAAAGGGCTATCTCCATCAAATCCTTCCCCTCAGAGCTTAGGGAACCCGATGGAAGAGGAGAGAAAGAATAAAAGAACCAGAAGGCATGAAGAACACCAAGAATACAATTAACATTAAATTAACCTGACCAAAACTCATATGACCTCACCAGCACTAAAGCAGCATGCACAGGTCCCACACAGGTCTGCACCAGTGCCTTCTTGTGCCTTCTCCTGGGCTCTTTTCCCCCTGTTGATTAGTCTTATCCGACTTCAGTGTGATAGTTTTTGTTTTTTGTTTCATCTTATTATATTTTATTTTGTTGTATTTTTTTTAAAAAAATGAATGAATGAATAAATGAAAACCTAGCCACCAAGGTAATGTTTAACAAATGAACCATCATTTATACATGCTGAGAGAGGAAGAGGAATGACACTGTGTATGTATGTCAACCACTCCAGGGCGGGTCCCAGGTGCAGGAGTAGATGACCAACAAGTAATGGATTTCACAGTTTTGTTTGTTTTGCTTTTTTGTTTGTTTGTTTTGGTTTTGTTTCCCCTCTGTGGGTGTGTATACTTATATTTAGTAACCATTTTTTTTTCTTTTGGGTGTTGATGTATTTTGTTTCTGGGTTTGAGGATTTTGTTATTATAATGGGTTTTTGGTTTGTTTTTTGAGAAGGAACTTAAAAGTCAGATGAGTAGGGAGGAGAGGTTCTGGAAGAACTTGGAGAAGAATATGATCAAAATATATTTACATTTAAAATTGTTTTAGATAATAAAAACCATAACAGCAGATAAATTAATTTGAAAAAGAAATGGTAACTTTACTATGGAGATATCTCACAGTCATCATTTTAATTGGGTCACAGAAATTCATGCCATTAATGATAAGACATATAATGAGACGTTGAATGCCATAAATCATACATTTCCTACATGATACACTGAGAAAGGGGAAAAAAATCACCTAGGTAGAATTTGTGTCCAAGATTTATATGCTAAATCTCAGTATGAAAAAAGTTAAACAACAGCAAAAACCCTCAGGCATTATTCAGGAGCTATAGTTGGAGTGGTGATATGTGTAATTTGTTTTCTCCTCTCTGAGAGGTACTGAGCATTGAGGCTTCATGAGAAAACTGCTCAGTAATAATACCACCCCAAAAAACTGATAGAGTTATATACCCTACCATTTTACAAGTCACAACAACAACAAAAAAGCCAAGACAATATGACTCCTATAAAAGAGTGTAATTGTCTCAATTATGGAACCAAAAGCTACTGAAATGGTTGAAATACCAGACAATTTGATAGTTTAGTTTTGAAATGATCGATGACCTCAGAAAAGATTCAAACAAGCAGTTGAATGAAAAAGAATGTCAACAGGACCTGATTCAAAATTCAACAACATTCAACATTCAGGAAATTGGGACTTATGGGAAAAAAAGAGTTGGAAACGAGAAACAAGCTAATTAAAACACACTGGAAAACATCACCAGTAGACTAGCTCGAGCAGAAGAAATAATAAAAAGGATTAAAGACAGGATTGAAGAACTACTACATTCAAGCACCAACAAAAAACCTATTATAGACACTTAAGAAATAAATATTCAAATCAACAAAGAGCAAACAACAAAATACCTTGAATCAAGAAATACCCCAATTATAAATGGACTTATCTATATTTAATTATTCAGAATAATTGATTCAACTTGGATTAAAATAAGAGCCTATTATTTTCAATCTATAAGAAACACACTTCACTAACAAAGACACACACACACACACACACACACACACACACACACTCACAGTCTGAAAATGAAAGAATGTAAAGTGGTGTATGAAGCAAGTAGAAGTCTGAAATAAGTAGGAATGGATATATGATAAGCCAAAGCAGATTGGAGCCAGCATCAGAATTGATAAAGAAAATTAGTGAATATTAATAAATGTATATCCCCCATTATGAAGATATAGATGATTTCTGTACCTAAAGGGTCACATAAGTCTATATACAGTAACACTGAGTGACTTACCACACACTCATGAATAGATTAAAATTAATCCAAAATAGAAACTGTAGAGTTAAGTTGCACCAGTGACTCAATAGACATCTATAGATAATTCCATCCAATAGCTGCTCAATACACATTGTTTGCAATTGCCTATGTAATTTTCTCCAAAATAGATCACATTGGAGGCCAAAAAGTAAGTCTTAACAAACAAAAAGAAGTGAAATAATGTCTCGTATTTTATCAGGACATAATAGAATCAGACTAAAAATGGAATAATGAGAGAAACAAGACAAACATGGAAATTGAAGTATACATTATTGAATGATCAGTATGTCATTGAAAAAAATCAAGTGAAAATTTTAATACTTAGAATTAAATAAAACAAAACAAAATTTGCAAGAACCTTTGGGACACAGTTTAAGCAGTTCCAAGAGAAGGCTTACGTCTATGAGTTCTGGGAGTTAAAAAAAATCAGATGTCATAAGTAAATAGCCTAATGAAGCAGCCCACAAAATTAAAATTTAAATTTTTTTAAAAAATTAAAAAGAGAAACCAAACTGAAAATTAGTGGGTAGAAAGAAATAATAAAAATTGTTGTGGTAACTAATTAAATGGCAACTAACAGAACAATACAAAGAATAAATAAAACAATGAATTGATTCTTTGAAAATGTAACAGAATTGATAATACCCTGTCTTTGTGTTTCTGTGATAAAATAATGACGAAAGAAATTTGGAGAGAAAGGAAATATTTCTGCTTCCCAGGTCATACTCAATCACTGAGGGAAGTCAGGGCAGGAACTTGAAGGCAGAGTCAATGGAGGAGTGTTACTTACTGGTTTGCTTCTCATGGCTTATTCCAACAGTGTTTTTATTGTAGCCCAATGAGATGAGGTGGCCCCATCCACAGCAATAATTAGTTAAGACATCCCCTACAGGCTTGCTCACAGGCCAGTCTAGTAAGAATATGCTCTTAAGTTCCCTCTTCCAAAATGACTTCCCAAATAACTAGCTTGTGTTAAGTTGACATAAAAACTAGTTAACACGAACCCTTAGCCAAACTAACTGATGAAAAGACATAGAAGACCCAAGTTAATAAAACTAGAGAAAAGGGTGATATAAAAGCAGATAAAAATAAAACCCAGAATATTAGTAGGGAATGCCTTCAAAGCTTATATTAAAAACAGATGGAAAACTCCCAATTAATGGACAAATTCCTAAACAGTCATGACCATCCACAATGAAATGGAAAGGATATAAGCAATCACATACACACGCACAATCAAAAAAAAAATCTTTATTTTAAAACTCTGGACTATGTCTTTTCGACTATGTTTCTGAAATAAAGTATACTTAGAATCTGTAAGGGGATCAAAATCAAATACCAAAAGTCAACAACAACAAAAAGCAAAACAAAACATAAATCATCCATTCATTAAGAACACAAAAGTCAATGATACCTCCTAAAAGATAATGATGAGGGCCAATATATACATGAAAAAATGCTCCCCACACTTAGCTAGCAAGGACATGCAAAAACTATCAAGAATGACTATCAAGAAAACCAAAAAGTGTTATCCAAGATGCAAGGACCAAAGAACTCTTATAGGAGCGATGATCGAACTATAAATTCACGAAATTACTATGGAAATACATATAGAATTTCCTCAGAAAACCAAAAATTGAACTAACACATGATCCAACTATACTACTCTGGGGCATATACTTCAAAGACTTAATATGCATAGAAGAGAGATAAATCAATGTTTATTGTGACATCATTAATAATAGTCAGCTTATGGAATTGGCCTACATATGTATCAATGGATGGATGGATAATGAATAAAATGTGGCAAATATACACAATAGATTCTAAAATGTATTTATTTATATTTATTTATTTATTCATTTATGAAACAAGATCTTACTATGTAGCCCTGGCTGGCCTGGAATTCTTTATGTAGATTGGTCTGTCATGAAATTCAAGAGATCCACCTGCCTGAGTGCTGGGATTAAAAGCATGCACCAGCATGCCCAGCCTCACAATGGACTTTTATTCAGCCATAAAGAAGAAGTTATGCTATTTGCAGAAAAGTGGATAGAGCTAGAGATCATTATCTTAAGTGATGTGAGCCAGACTCAGAGGGAAAAAGAACAAGAGCAAGGGTGACAGGAGATGGTAACTGGAGCTAAACATGAAGAAAGCCCCTCTAGGGTCACCCTTATAGATTCCAGGAAGTTTCCACTGCACTAGATCTCCAGATAACCTCCTAAATGCCCCCCCCACTTATAGTGTCTCTCCCTATATTCTCTCCCTCTATCCTTCCTCTACCTGATTCCTCCTGTTCATATTCTCATCCTCTTCCAGCCCACTTGTAACATCTGTTCTATTTCTCCTTCTCAGGGAGATCCATTTGTCCCCACTAGGGGCCTTTTGTTGTACAGTCTTTCTGGGTCTGTGAGTTGTAGTACAATTGTTCTTTTCTTAACAGCTAATATCCACTGTTGGGAAACATTTATTATTTTAATCCTGCAGCATTGCTGCTCTAGTAAAGGACTACATTGGAAGGCTTATGTGATAGACATTTGATCTCTGATCCAGCAGCCTGGCTACTCTAGGGTAGAAAGAATGCCAGTACTCGCCCTTAATCCCAATGTAGCACACATCTTTAAACCCAATTCAGAAAGCAGTGGTGGCACACACGTTTAATCTCAGCTCAGCAGAGAGAAGCAGGGAGTAGAAGCAGAGCTCAGAGAGTAGAAGCAGAGCTCAGAGAGTAAAGCAGGGTATAAACAGAGTGTGGGAGCATAATGGAAGTCAAGAAGAGCAGAGCCAGTCCAGAATAAGCAGAGAGAAAGCAGAGAGTCAGAAGCAGATGGTTTACAATTTACAGTTTAGAGTTCACAGTAGAGATCAGAGTGAAAACAAGTACATCAGAAGACAGCTAGCCAGAGTGAGCTCAGTAAGCAGTAAGTCTCAGAGGCTGAAACAGTTTAGGTTTAGGTTTGAAGATTAGATTGTACAGAGGCTGAAGTCTTCTAGATCTGGGTTTGTATCCTCAAGATTAGGTTGTATGAAGACCAGGGATTGGATTAGCAAAGAATATGTTTTCTGCCCTGAACCCATGCGAATAATTAATACAACCAACACATACATCTATGTTACATTTATAAGTGAATACATACATACCATGTTTGACTTTCTGGAACTGGCTTATCTCACTCAGGATGATGTTTTCTAGTTCCATCCATTTGCCTGAGAATTTCATGATGTCATATATTTTTTTTTAATAGCTGGGTAAAATCCCATTGTATAAAAGTTTCACATTTTCTTTACCCATTCTTCAGTTGTGGGGCACCTAGGTTGTTCCTAATTTCTGATGACTATGAGTAAAGCCACTCTAAGGGGTTGAAGACACCAGGAGAACGTGCTCCACAAAGCCAACTGAAAAGAACTCATAGGGGCTCAGAGACTGAGCTGGCCAGCGCAGAACCCGCATGGGTCTGCTCTAGATCCCTTACTTGTATCTTAAGGATGTGGGCCAGATGTTCTTGTAGAACCCCTAAAAGTCAGAGTGGAGGAGAGGGTCTCTGACCCTTTTACCTGCACTTGAGACCCTTTTCCTCTTGCTGTATTGCCATGTCCGGCCTTATACTTACACCCCACTTTGTTCCATCTTGTTAAACCCTGTTGGATTGGTAACCCTGGGTGTCAGGAGCCATTTTGACAAGGAACTGTTTTGAGATAAGAAGCTATTGACCTTGGGCATATTGCTCGCAAAGCAGAAAGTTTTGCAGATTTAGCAAGCCGAAACTAGTTTATCCGATAAGCAGGAGGAGGTACCTCTGAGCTGGAGGCAAGAATCTGAGCATTCTCTGACCTTGTAGAGGAGGATAATAAGATAACAGCAGACTTCCTGGGTAAATATCCGCTATTGTTCACATAACTTGTGTGTGTTGCTTCTCATGCCCTTTGAAGGGTATAAATATGCTGTGCTAAGTAAACACGGTGCTGCAGCAGTCCCTCTATGCCCCCCCGGAATCTATCTCTTGTCTCTGTCTTTTTCCTTAACCCTAGCTCCCCTTCTCAGGTACTGTCCGATTTGCTGGAGCAGGCTTCAACACCTGGGAGACCTGTTCTTTTTTCGGGGGGGGGGGTGGGATAGGTGTGGGGAGGGGGGCTGTTGGAAAGAAGAGCTGGGAAGAGTAGAGGTAGGGAAGGCTAAGGTTGGGATGTACTGTACAAGAGAAAAAAATAAATTAAAAAACTAATCAAAATAGACAAACAAAACATCACAATGAAAACCATCGTTTTGCACATTGATGAAATAAAAAAGGAAAAAAAAAACTAATCTAGGAACTCTTTTAAGGTTATAAAAGCAAGAAAGTTGAATCATGATAGCTAAGAGAAATTGGAAAAAATATCAGGTTCTAAGTTTTCATCAAGTTTTCAAAGAAAAGACAGGATGACCAAAGTATAGCAGGTCAGTGTACCTGTGGGCAGCCCCTGACCACAAGTCCTAAGGACAGGTTGACAAGCCCTTTTATATGGCATCTTGCCACAGAATTCTCTGAAGGCCAGGCACGTAGTTCTAGAATCCAACATGTCCACTGCTGGCTTTCAGTCTTCTTTGGCCGGATTCCTTCCTTTTCAATAGGAAATATTTTCCCCACGCTATTGCATTTTGGATAACTTGTGCTTTTGGTTTCTTACTTGGTCTTTCAGCTCAAGTTTGCACTCTACCTACGGTATAAGCAGGGACTTTGGATGCTCAGCAATCTTAGAAATAGACTAGATTTGGCTTGCAACCGTACCTTGGAAGCCAATGGTAGATTGTTAGTGTTTGGACAAATGTTCCTCTAAGGCACATGTGAGCTTGAGGAGCAGCCCAAGGTGTTATGGGGAGGCGGGGAGGGGGAGTGACAGGTAGGGAGGGGTGGGGAAAGTAGGGAGGGGTGGGGGGGTGGGAAGTTCGAGGACCTTAGCAGAGGCATAGTAGGTAGTCTTAGGTTGTTGAGCTGTGCTTTGCAGAGGACACTGAAATCTTAGTGATAGATGACTTGCTGTCGTCCTCTTTTCATCTCTCAGTAGAAATGACTGGTTTTGTTTATCCTGCGCTTCTGTTTAACAAGCTGCCTGACCACAGGGCCATGGCAACTGGGCCCGTTTATCACAGACTGGCATGTTGGAAGCTGTAAGTCCAAACACCCCCCTATCACTCACTTATTTCTTAGAGTAATGAAAAGGTGACCAACAGAGATCTTGAACTGGATCTTGGATTAAAAAAAAATACCATAGAGAGCAGAAAATTTGAACATCATTTGTATAATAAATAGAGTACTAATCCTGATGCTGAATTTTCTGAATTTGATCAAGATACAACAGTTTTGAAAGAGACATTCTGTTTTTGTTTCTGTTGTTGTTCTTTTAGTCTGGGCTTGTGCTAGTTACTCTTTTTGATGTTGTGACTAGTGCTCACAGTGTATAGCTCACCATGGTAGAGAAAGCATGGAGGCACACATGGGTCTCCACTGTGGTGCCAGGAGCTTGAGGTTGCCTGCTCCTGTCTGGGAAGACTAAGAAGCGAAAAAAATGTAACTGGTAGATTTTTGGTTGTTGTTTCCCCTTTTTCTTCATTTTCTTCAGCCTAGGATCCCAAAGGATGGTGCCACCCACACTGAGGATGGATCTTCCCCTCTGGAAGCACACTCACAGACACACCCAGAGATGTGCTTCCGACATAATTCTATTCCCAGGAAAGTGGAAGTTTAACCATCAAAGGCTCATTCTCTCCCTCAAACTGGAATTTTTGTTCTTTATTTTTTTCCACTTGCCATTTCTTCTGTTCTTCACATTTTTTTTTTCCTCAAAAAGAAGAGGTAGAACTTGAAAAGGAATGTGAAGAATGGGAGAAACTGCAAGTGAAGGAAATAAAGAACAGAATTTTCACTTTCCACACCCATCTCTCGTTTTCAGAAACTCACTAGCATTTCTTGCGGGCAGCACACTATTGGGATGATTGCCAAGTCAGTGACACAGAAGTAATGGCACATCAACAGATTTAAGAGCAGGCAATCAGTACCTAGACAAGGTTTTCTGTTTATAACAGCATTTCTATATTTGATTCTACTTCCATTCTCCAGGCAAACCTCTAACCCTCTCAGAACTAACCTATGCTAACATGTCAACTTCAAACCAGAATCAATATTACACCCATACTTATGGGTAGTTTGGCTTCTTACATACAGTTTATACTTGTATTTAAAAGTTTGTTGTACACAATATCAAGAACCTATCAGGGAGCACCATTTTCCTTAGAAAGTACTGGGAGCTTTCACTGAACATGAGGAATGAGTGAAGAGATACCAAGACTAGATGTCTCTGATCACAGCAAACAAATCAGAAAATTGCCCCTACTTCAATTCTATACAAACAGACAAATCTATATTCCATAGTTGTTGTGATTTGGGCATGATGTCCCCCAGGTGGTAGCACTATTTGGGGAGGTTGTGGGAGCTTGGGAGGTAGGAATGGGTAGAGGGAGTATGTCACTGTGGGAGTGAGACTTGAACTTTATAACCAAGTCCTACTTTGAGTCTCTCTGTGTCCTGGCCAACCACGATGTGAAGAGCTCTGACACCATGCTCCAACTCCGTCAAGCTCTCCCTACCATGACGGACTCCATCGTCTCAAACTGTGAAGAAGAGTAAGCCCTTTCTCCCTTAAATTGTTTCTGCCATGTGCTTTATCATAGAAACAAGTAAAACAATACAAAATTTTTCAAAAAAAAAAAAAGAGGTTCTCAAAGAATTACAGTGTTAATTTGAAAGCAAACTAAGCAACACTTGATTCACAGTCCACCCCTCCTGCATTTCAGAGGAAAATAAAACAAGATATGAGAAGTCTAGTCAAATTAATTCACCGAAGTGTAGATCGAGGGATTACAGCCCTGACCTTCAGGTCTCCTTGACTCCTACTTATTTTTTAATTTATACTCCAGCCTTTCTGATTTCAGCCTTAATTATGGAAATAGCACTGGTTAGATCGCAGCTGCAGCTGCAGCTGGAAAAATCCTCTACTTCAGTATATACCCTAATGAACAGGGCTGATGGGTGCTCCAGTTTTCCTTAAGTACTTTGAATAAGACACTAATTTTAAGCCCAAAGAGCAAAAGACTCTCATATAGTCTTTGACTTCACCGATTATCTTTCCCCAGTACTCTAAATAATGGAACCTAGAAACAAAAACGATCCCGGGGGCTCAGGGCTAAGATGTAGACAGAGAAATCGTACCAAATAAGTTCAGTTTATTCCTCACCACACAAAGCACATTCCTTCTGGCTTAGTCTAACCTTGTGCATACCATTGCACTAAAGATAGATCTAACATTTATTCCTAGAACATTGTTTGGTTTACTGTTGTTAACTTCTTCAAGCAGAGTGGTTTTCCCAAGAGGTTATATTTGGAGATCACAAAAACAACGGGCTTGGTCTTCCTAAAGTCAGAACTACGGAAATTGCTCCCTTCCTAGTCCTTCTTAATATGAATGCAAGCGCTGCCTTGTATAGTCCATTAACTTCAGAGAGCCAACTGTCAACACCATGCTACTGTTTCCAGAAATATAAGTAAAGACACTGTATGAATTTTAAAATACTGGAATGTACGGGATTACTAAGGCGGTCAGATCCAGCTAAGAGGTAATTTTTTTCAACAATCCATGATAAGTTTTGATATTGAAAAGATAGGAGAATATCAGAAAAAAAATGTATAAATAATACCATTGCATATTTGCCCTGGGCCTTGGTCTGCCACAGCTTTTGACATTCATGTGGGTTCTTTTGGATCACCTCTATTCTGATGTAGAATTGACAAGAGAATGATTCGCCACTTGATTTTAGGGGTAAAACAAAACCTGGTCAAGTATAAAATGTCCATTTAGAGTGCAGAGTTGCCATATTATAAGCAACCATAAGAAAAGGGGATTGTGAAGGAGACTGCAGTTCCTATGAGTCTCTTTGTATATTTTACAAGACCCTATAGGACCCTGAGGCTCTATGGGATTATCTTCTTAGATATATTGTGGGGCGTAGAGAAACCTGTCTGTTCAAACTATGTTCTTCTAGGACATAGGTCATGACCAAAAACGACCTAAGGGAGGAAAGGGTTTATTTCATCCTAACAGCTTGTAGTCCATCCTGAGGTAAGACAGGCAGGCACATGAAGTAGAAACCATAGAGATACACTATTTGCTGGCTTGATGGCCAACACATGCTTAGATGGCTTTCTTTTTTCGTTAAACACTTTACTTAGTTTTATTTTATGTGGTTGAGTGTTTTCCCTGGATGAGTGTAAGTGCACCACATGCATTCAGTGTCCTTGGAGACCAGAAGAGGATGTGGATCCACTGAAACTGGAGTTACAGAGGGTTGTGACCTGACATGTGGGTGCTGGGCTCTCTGCTTGAGCAGTAAGTGCTCTTAATTGCTGAGCTGTCTCTCTATCCTCCTTAGGGAGTTTTCTCTTATATCACAGGACTTCCTGCCCAGGGACTATTGCTGTCCACAATGGAATGAGGCCTCCTGTAGCATTTACCAACCAAGAAAATCTCCAGCAGATATGCTCACAGGCCAATCTGGCCTAGGCGATTTCTTTCTGTAATGACTTTAGGCTGTTTCAAGTTGACAGTCAAATCTATTTGGACACCGTCTCTGCGTAACCAAACAGACATACAACAGTTCTAAAAGAGTACACTTAGAACATATTAGACGTCACGTCAACATATCAGACGGTTGTTTTTATACAAATCCAAAATGTTATGAGCTCTGAATCATGTGCTAGAACTATTTTACTCTGGCAGAGATCACTAGTAGCAAAAGCAATATTTGGCAATGTGGTGTCACTCAATTGTCAAAGCCTCAACTCAGACTGCTTTTCAAGGTAACATAAGAAAACTACCCACACCCTTCACTGTTGTTCATATACTCCTAGAAATGTGGATCGAGTTAATAGTGACAAACCTTAATTAGGTATTATCTCATGGAATCTAAATTCATCCACACTGCTGGGTAGCAGTCTCCTCTGGGTTGGATATGGCCATTACACCTTCAACCACCTTGAACAGCTGTGATCACTGACTGACACAGGACCCTACAGGTGTATTTCAGTTCCCTTGAAAAGGGAGGGGGAGGCCCATAAGGCTCACAGGCTCCAGGGTTACAGGATCTGCCCTGAGCTTACACACACAGCAGTTAATTGCCTGGGTGAAAAGAAAGAAGAATTTTAGTTGCGCCCTTTTGGTGAGTCACCCACATTGTGAGTGGAACTCTATTGCAGTGAAGCTACTTTTGAGGTACCTGTGCTTTCTTGATTAACCCCAGTAAACTCATTGGTTCACCAAGTTCTAGTTGAAAGAAGCTTTTCTTTAATCTGTCCATGCTCACACTATGAATAGATATTTCTTTATTATTCAGCTGAAAAAAAATCATGTGACACACACCTCAGTGCATTAGAATTAACATCACTACCACTCGGAGATGAATAATAATGATTAATAATGAATAGTTCTTGCCAATGTTAGTTAGCGTTAATGTCATAATCATTTTTCCTGTTATAGGAGGGAAAATTAAGAAATTAATGTTGATTATTGTCCTATTACTTTTATGTTGCTGTGATACAACACTATGACCACGTGTGCTGGCTAGTCTTGTGTCAACTTGACAAGCAAACTGGGGTTATCTGAAAGGAGGGAACCTTAGTTGAGATAATGCCTCCATAAGATCCAGCTGTACGACATTTTCTTAATTAGTAACTGGTCGGGGAGAACCCATCCATTGTGGGTGATTCCATCCCTGGGCTGGTGCCCCTGGGTTCTATATGAAAGCAGGCTGAGCAAGCTAGACTAGTAAGTTAGCAGCACCCCTCCATTGCCTCTGCATCAGCTTCTGCCTCCAGGTTCCAGCCCTGTTTGAATTCCTGTCCTGGCTTTCTTCAATGATGGACTATGATGTGGAAGTATAGGTCAAGTGAGTCCTTTCCTCTCCATCTTGCTTTTGGTCATGGTGTTTCGTCACAGCAATAGAAACCCTAAGACACCAAGCCAACTTGTAGAAGAAAAGGCTTATTTGGACTTATGTTTACAGAGGGAGAAGAGTAGTTGACGATGCAGGAACAGAGGCAGCAGGCAGCAGGCATCCAAAACAGAGATCCAAAACACTCCTGAGAGAACAAACTAGGAACGGCATGTGGCTTCAGAACCTCAAGTGACACGCTTTGTCTAGCAAGGCTACACCCAATCCTACCCAGCAGTGTTACAAGTTGAGGACCAAGTATTCAAGTGCCCAAGAGTATAAGAGACACCCCATTCAAACCTCTGTAATTATATATATATATCGCATTGTATGCTTTTTTTTCCCAATGTCCACAGCTAACTAACAGGTAGAAAGGGATGTTTTGTTTACCATAATATAAAGTACGAAGTAGTGCCTAAGATTTTTTCATCCTTGCCTTGAATTTAAGTCTTGTGACTCCCACTCTGTTTTATTACACAGGAATAAATTCAAGTACAAAAAGAAAATTCAATCATTTTCAGCCAGCTGGTGATTTAGATAAAAAGCCCAGGCTTATTTCCACTCATTTATTAGTAATTTGATAAATATTCCTTAATGACCAGAGATAAACTAGGGTCCTAGAAGAAGCTGGGAATTCAGCAATGAATAAACTATGTTTATTCCCAGTTTTGTGTAATTCAGATGTAGAGAGGAGGCGAGAGACATTCAAACAAGTCAGAAGGAGAGAATGTCTGTGTATATTGAGATTTTAACTAGGATAATAGGAAGAGTATTGATGGAAATATGTTTGAGTAGAAATGTGGATGGGGTGGAAAGAATGTCATGGAGCTATATTAGGGACAGCATTCTAGGTAGAGGGACCACAGACGAATACATATGTGTAATTGCTCGGAGGTACAGCAAGGAAGTCAGTGTGCTTGGGACATGTGGGGTTGGGGAGAAGATGAGTCAGAAAGGAATCAGTCATTGGGCTCAGGACACAGAGATCAAATGTAGCTTGTATGAGACACCGAATGAGGATGCTTTGAGCAGAAAAGTGACAAAACTTAGCTTTTAACATGACTATTCTGTAGATCTGTTAATAATAGACCACAAAAGACAAACATGTCTGAATATAGAATAAGTAGGAGGCTTAATCACTAGCTCAGGTGAGAGATGATGGTAGTTTGGAGCAGGCAACTCATGTGGGAGGGAGAATGCTTTCTCCTGGTTGTCACTTGAAGTTAGACAATGGTTAGAGTGTTGGAGGAGGACTCTCTTTGGAGGCTGTTGATTTTCTGTTTTGTCTTTGTCGCTAGATCAACCTTAACCTCACGGTCCTCCTGCTTCTTTCTCTAAGTGCTGGCACTGCAAGAGGACATCACTATGCCAAGCCCATCCGATAGCGATTTTCAAAAACTGAAAGGGTTGAGTAAGGCAAAACATCACGGTGGTTTGAATGAAAATGGTCCCCATAGCCTCATATACTTGAATACTTAGTCACCAGGGAGTGGAATTGTTTGAAAATATTACAAGGATTAGGAGGTGTGGTCTTGGTAGAGTAGATGTAGTCTTGTTGGAATAAGTGTGCTCTTGGGGGCAGGCTTTGGGGCTTCAAAAGCCACGTCAGGCCATGTCTCACCCCCTTCTTTACTCTCTAATCTAATGTAACGTCTCAGACACTGTTGCAGCACCTGTCTGTGTGCCACCATGCTCCCCACCACGGTGATAATGAACTAAGCAAGCACCCAATTTAATGTTTTCTTTTTTAGGAGTTGCCTTGGACAGGGTGAATCTTCATAGCAATAGAACAGTGACTGAGACCCAATCTATAGTCTGGAGGGGCTGCTAGGAATAAGTTATTCTAGTCTATTTACAGATACATATTATATTTACTAATAACAGTAAACTTCCAATTGCTCTATCTGGGTATGATAACAATGTTGTCCAGTGACTCACACATAACATAGAAATTAGCCCTAATTTAATCACTTTTCTATCATTGACTAGAAGAGAGTAATTCTGCATTTTAGCTGTTCTCTGTATTCATTTATTTCATGGACAAAGAGAAGTCCTAAAGCATGATTTAGTTAACATATTGAGCACGCTTTCTTACAGTAGCAGTTCCCTCAGAAGCCACAATAGATTCTCGAGGCCTTGGTTTAGCACCAACGTGCTTCTCCTTGAAGCCCGGCGACTTTAATACTGGTTAGATAGTGCTTTCATCACAGACCCACAGGGTCATTCATCAGACTTTCTTTTATGCATGTGGATATTTGTCTGTATGTGTGCCTATGCACCATATGCGTGTAGTACCTGTGGAGGCCAGAAGAGGGCAACTGCTCCCCTGGGACTAGAGTTACAGATGTTTGTGAGCCACCATGTGGGTGTTGGGTCCCCTGGTCCCCTAGAAGAATACCAGTGCTCTTAAACACAGTCATCTCTCCAAACTCTCATTGAACTTTTAAACTGAATTCCAAACTCATCCTCATTCTCCTGATACCTAAGATAGAAACTGACTTTTGTAGTTCCTCTCTTGATGAAAATTTTATGTTTGTATCATTTTTGTTTAAAGTTTGCCTACTAAACAAATGTTACAACCAGTTGCCAGTTCTTTGTATGAAATTCTTCATTTTCTAATCGTTTGTAGTATTTAGCTGATAACTGGATGCTGGTTGAATAGAAATTGGAACCTGTATTGTCCCATGAAATGCTCCACAAAAGTAGGACTGTAACATTGGTTTGGACACTGTTGGACTTTGAGTACTTTGTGCTGAGTATCTGGTGTGGGAAATGAGATATTAGCCATTAGTAGAACGCAGCACATCACACTAACTCAATTATGAATTGTGGTAGACTGGACCAATGTGTAAATACCACGGTTGAAGTATAGCCAACACTGAATGGCACGTTATGGTTGGAGATCCCTGAAAGAGCCTCCAGTCTGAAACCATAAGTCCAATGTTCCCCAAATCCAAAGAGGATTTAATTACATTGCTTGAAGTGCAGTCTCCTTGTGTTGGGGTAGTTTATTTCTAGTTATTTTTAAAATTGTTGTTTTGCACATTGTTGGGGGAAGGACTGCCCAGGCCTTGGCAGTTTGTATTATCTGCAGGTGTAGGCTTTATGTAAATCTGTTAACTACTTAAGAAAGTCTATATATGAAAGGGAAAAGACATGCACAGATCTTTTAGGGGTTGCTTTATAATGCCTTTTTGAGCCCATCAATCAAAGTGGGGCTTACTACCTGGAATTTTGGTCAAGATTTTCACTCATGTCATCGCAATTCACCTGGTCCCTAAATATAAAATTGAAAACCATATACTGCCCCATGACAGATGCTCCACACTGGACTTCTGACAGTTATTACAGGAAGAACCAAGTAAAACACATTGAACATCAATGTTCTTCTAGGATAGCAAACCATCACAGCACTAGATTGTGGGCAGGCTATAGATATAGAGCTCATCACCAAAGATATGAATTAGGCAGTCATTCACAGCTCTCCTATCCCTACCTTTTCTTGTGCAAAAGCATCTCACAGAAAGATGGTAGACCTTAAATTCAATAAGGGAATGACTCCACTTGCAGCTGCTCTTCCAGATGTAATATCTTCCCAGATAAGTCAACACAACACGCACCCTGTTATCGACACACAGCTACTGAGCTTCCACATGATTTTCTCTGGGTACCAATTTGTAACAGCAGAAACAAATGATTTTGTCTCATATCACTGATGGCACCACTTCACAGACCACCCTGTGACTACAGCGTATACTCTACTGTTCTCTTCTTCCCTAATAGAGTCTGCAGAGAGCTTAATTGTCTTCATATAACATACAACACTACACCAGGGAAGGAATTGATTCATACCCATAGGAGATATCACTTTGCATACAAATACCAGGAAGCTCCAACACAGAGAGTCTCCTGATATAATAGTTAAAAAAAGTTATATTGGTTTCTAATTGCCAGTTTCCTATAACAGATTGCCACACCCATGGTTGCTTACATTTATTTTCAGAAGTCTAAAATCAATAGAATTGCTGTGAGAGGCAACAGGGGAATTGTTGTTGTTGCTTAAGCTTCTAGAAGCTATCTGAGTTCTGTGACCCGTAACTTGTAGCAGGACACTTTGAAGAAGTTTTTTGTCATGTGCAGCTTTCCTTATGATTGCATGCTACTTTGACTTCTGGGAATTTTGCTTAAGATATAAACCCAGAGAGTGGGGGAGGGGTGGTTGGCAGTCGGTGGTGGGCTGTTTTGTTGGATGCTAGTTCAGCTAGCTCTCTCTAAGCTAACACCACCCAAAAAGGGCTGCGAATATTTCCCTTTCTCTCTCTCTTTTAAGAGTGCTACAAGGGCAGTGAAGATTTCTTCCTTTCCCTTTTTCTCTCTTTCAAGGCTGCTATAAGGACAGTGGAGATTTTTTTTCTTTCTACCCTTCCTGTCTCTTTGCTGAGCTTGAAGATAAAAAAGCACAGTATCTTCCTGTTACAACCTATTCTCTTATCTCTACAACATCCGGCTTCTATCATTGCATCTCCTGCTCATTACTATGAGCCTCCTTGTCTCCTTCCTTATGAAGACCCTTGCAGTGAGAGAGCAGCTGAGATAACCTAGGGCAATTTTCCCAGTCTCCAGTTTCTTAGCTTTAATTTAATGGCATACAGATAGCTCTTTTACTATGGTTGGTGATATGTTCACAGGTTTGTGAGATAAGGATGTCAATGTTTTAACTTGAAGAAGAAGGGACATTATCTATATTATCAGAGCACAGAATCAACTGTAGTCATCCTCGGATCTGATTATATATAAATATTATATGGACTGAGTTTGAAAGTCACCATGCAGAATGCAAGAATCGAATCTATTAAAACTGCCAAAGGAAGGAAGAATGTACTATTATAGACTAAAAAGTATTAATATAATTCTATTTTTAAATGCAAACATATATGTCTTTGGTGGAAGATTGGGTTGTTAGTAAAATTATGCTTGTGACTTGGGGTTGGATCACACAGGCGTGCCTCGCAGCTATTGTGGGTTTGCTTTCAAAGCATCTCAACAAAATACTGGAGTAAAAGGTGTCACTCAAACGTTTTATCTCCTGGTACATGTGAAAATTACACCTACACTGCACTGGGGCCTATTAAGTATGCTCTATCATTATGTCTAAGCTGCATATTCCTTAGATGTGAATGGTTTGCTGCTAAACATGCTTGTGTTCATCTGAGCCTTCTGTCAGTCGTAACTTTTCACTGGTGGCGGATTTGCTAAGATGTTGAGTCCTGCCTGATCACATGATGCTTGGCTAGTGATGATCGGGACAGTGGTGGTGAAGCCCGCAGCAGCTGTGGCAGTTCTTTAAAATAAGACAACAGGAAGCTTGCTCCTCTGGTTGACGTCTCCCTTCTCTACCTTCTGTAGCATGCTGTGCTACTGCACAGACTTTTGCCAGTCAACATTAGTCCGTGCTCTCTAACTCTGCCCCTGCCTATCAACGAAACTTATGAGCTTATGTAACATTCTGCCTCCTTTGTTGTCCTATCAGCAAATGCTACATAAACAGTAAAACAGTCTAGATTCCTTCTGACAGATCTACTTTCCATGGTCATCTATGAGAAGCAACCTCTCCTGCCTTGAAGCTTCCTTGTGAGGTTACTGTTATTAGAATATGTTTTGAAACTCCACTTCTAGCTCTATTTTTCTTTATGTTTTTATCCCATCGCTAATGACTTCCTACATTAAAATCCCGAACTCTTTTTATTGCCAAAACATGAACATTGGCTGGATCTGGAAGAAATTGACCAAAACCTTTTATTGATGTTGTTTAAGCTTCTAGAGGCTGCCTGTATTCTGTGACCCTTAACCCGTTCTCATATCTCTACAACATCTGGCTTCTATCATTGCATCTCCTACTCATTACTCTGACCCTCCTGGCTCCATCCTTACAAAGTCCCTTATAGTGAAGGTTCATGAAGGCTCAGTCAACTTCCTCCAGCTCCAGCCAATGTTCATATTTTGGCATTCTTCCATGAACTATGTGTGTTTTTAATGGTATATTCAATGCCTGAATCTTTCTAAAAGTTTTTCAGTTTACTTTGCTCAATTTCATCAATAGAATACATTATTTATGGAAGCTACAGCTTCCAAAGTTACTTCTTAAATAATAAGATTTGAAAGTCAAAATTATTGCTCGGTCGTGGGTTGTACAATGGCAGTTGCATTACTAGCTTCGAAAACAGCATCAGCCCTCTGCACTTCCCCTGCAGAAGTCCTAGGTGGCCAGGTACATGCCAATGAACAGGATTCTTTCAAAAATATATACAGTAGTTCTCAACAGAGAACTTAAAATATTCAAGAAATCACACTGTAAACAGATGTGTACTATCTGGGCATCTTTGTTTCACTTACATAGTAAAGGTAGAGTAGGCTTTATATAATTATTACTAGCACTAGAATTTTCTCGAAGCACTGGCTTCAACTTAAAGCCACCAGCTGCATCAGCCTCCAGGAGTGAGCCTTCCCTGTGAAGCTTTGAAGCTTTTGAAGCTTATATAGACTTTCCTATAAAGCTGTGAAAGTCATAGGTGATGGGTTCTTCCTTCCAAGGTAAGCCTGTTTGGTTTATCTAAAAATCTGATGTTAAGTGTAGCATCTTCATCGGTCATTTTAGCTAGATCTGGATACTTTGCTTGTGTTAATTATCTTTTCTATCATTGTAAGCAAATACCTGATATATAAGTTACCAGAGGTGGATTTTTTGTTTTGTTTAGATAGATAGATAGATAGATAGATAGATAGATAGATAGATAGATAGATAGATTTTTAGGCTCATGGCTTCAAAGAGTTCAGTTCATGGTTGCTTAGCTCTCTGTGCTTGGGCAAAATATCATGGTGATGGGAAGTATATTCTGGAAGCTTCTTGAGCAGGAAGGAGAAAGAAGAGGCTATACAGAAAGGGGACAATGCAATATATACATCCAGAGTGTGCCTTCTGTGACTCTCTTCCTCCAACAAGGCACTGCACCTCCTGTCTTTTACTACCTTCCAGTAATGCCATTTTATTATGAATCCTTCAAGGGATTCAGCTACTCATTCAGCCAGAGCCGTCATGGTCTAGCTGTCTCCAGCAATGTTATCAGACGTTTCCAGAGGGGAGGCTCTCGTGAGCCTGCCTGTTCTTAATCTAATCACGTTAACACACTTCTACACTGGACCTTACTCATCTCCTTTTGCCTCTACCATATAGGTGCAGCCTCTTCCCTTAAATTCACGAACTGACCTTTGCTAACTTCATATTTCTATACAACTTAAGCCCTCACAGAATTGGAGAAAGTTAGGCCTTGCTGTGGACTAAACTCAAGAGAAAGATTTGATCTTCTACTAAGAACATGGAAACTTTCTATGCACACACACACACACACATACACATACACGCACAATATACACACGCATACACACACTTTCTATAATACCATGGATGCACATGTGCATAAAAAAATTAAGGTTAAAATATACAAACCAGTTTCTGCAGATTCTCTGAATAGCAAAAAGATAAAAATAAGATAGTATTTCATACAAGCATGTTCGATAATTTTCATAAGATATTCTCCTTAAAATATATTTTATTAAAATAAACAGATGAAGGAGAAAATCTGGACAGACTGTTATCTACTAAGAACAGTGAATCTGTTCATTCAGTCTTCCTGTGAAAAAAATCCTGAGCCTGGATGACTTCATTCTGACATTTAAGAAGAAATGACACCAATCTGAAAATAGAAAGAAGAAACATTTCACATTTTTATTTAGGATGTCAGCACAATCTTGCTTGCAGAGGACATTATAAAAAAGGAAAATTGCAAACTAATTTATCTTGTGAACATAGATTTTTTAAAAAACCCTTAAAGAATTAATACATTAATTTCAGTCATGTTCAAAAGTAGATATCCACCCTAACCAACTAGAGAAAGTCAGATGTTCAGGGGTATTTTAAATTCTGAAAAACAATGAACAGAGTGCTTGAGGTGGGAGAGAAAGGATGGAAAAAGTGGGAAGAAGAGAGAGAAAGAGAGAGCTAAAGAGAGAGAGAGAGGAGAATATCTTTCAGTGAGTACAAAAAATACTTTCTTTGAGGTCATTTTTGTATTTCACATATGTCCACTCATTTAAAACAAAATGTGTGAGAGAGTATGTGTGAGTGTGTAATATGTATATGTTTGTGTGGTGTATGTGTTTGAGTGTCTACATAAGAGTGTATGTGTGTGTGTGTGTGTGTGTGTGTGTGTGTGTGTGTGTGTGTGTGTGTGTAATGTAGTGTTCTGATTTGGAAATTGACTAAATGTACTATAATGAGTGTTCCTGATAATAGAAGGAAAAATTTCTAAGAGCAAGAATAAAAATGATTTTGACTTTAATTTTAATGTTTATTGTCTATACAATAAACATTGAATTGTTTATACAATATAATATATATGTATACAATTTATACAATTCAGTATTGTTTATACAATAAAGTAATGAAGAATCTGGAGAAAAAGAAAAAAAATCACAATTGCATATCATGAGCATTGTAGCATTTCACAGCATCCACTGCACTAAAATAAACATTTTTGAGCTCAATTAAAAATAAAATACCAACATTAACAAGAAAACAAAAGAACACAAATATGAATACTAAGCAGGCTGCAGAGGAAGGCATGGAGTTCAGATGTGGGAAATCTCTTCAGAAGACTTCAACCCTAAAGGTAGGGCCAGAGAAGTAGCTCTGGATAAGGCTGGGAGTGAGATCCGTGGAGGATCATGAGAGTCTGGAACAGGTTTTCCTAACTGGGAAGGAGCTAGAAGAAAGGGAGGAAAGGTGGTGAAGACAGTAAACGGAAGGAGCAAAGTCCTGTTAGACGCCTGTGAGGAATTTCAAATGTAACAACAAAAATATGGAAAAGAGTCAGTTCTCTACCCTGCACTCCCCCCCCACACACACACACATGTTGTGGTGGTTTGAATAGGAATGGTCCCCACAGGCTCATATATTTGAATGCTTAGCCATTAGGAAGTGGTACTATTTGAAAAGGATTAGGAGGTGTGGCCTTCTTGTGTCAAATGGAGATGGACTTTGAGGTTTCAGAAGCCCATGCCAAGCTCAGTCTCTCTGTCTCTGTCTCTCTCTGTCTCTATCTCTCTTGTCTCTCTGCCTCTCACCCTCCATCTCTCCCCATCTCTCTCTTTGCCTACAGTTCAGGATGTAGCTCTCAACTACTGCTCCAGCAGCTGTCTGCATGCCGCCATGCTCCCTGTTATGATAATGGACTAACCCTCTGAAACTGTAATCAAGCCCCCTGTTAAATGACTTCTCTTAGAACAGTGGCCTTGGTCATGATGCCTCTTCACAGCACTAGAACAGTGACTAAGACACTCTTCCTGGAGTGTGATGCAAGGTTTCAAAGAAACAACTATGAGATAGTTACTGTGCTAACTGGGGAAATAAATTTAGTAGAGCAATCTAGAATTTCCAAGGACATAGGACCTATTTGAAGTTACCGGACCCCGGATTCATAGGAAACCTGTTCTCTGCATGAGAACCCGAATGAGTTTCTTCAAGAGCACTCACCCATTTGGTGAAATTAGACAGTGGTTTGTCATGAGAATGAGTGGGAGGGAGCAAAGTCAAGTGAGCTGTGGTTACAAAAGAGCAAGCTTGCTTAAATTCATGCTGTGTACATAGCGGATGGACTTCCAGGCCGGGGAGAAGGACAATGTACTCATGTCTGATGCCGTCAAAGATTCATTTTAATGGGATCACTAGATCAAGTAATCTTGAGGGGCAAGAGACAGACAGAAAAATAAAGGATTTAAATTTAAGACTTGAAGGTGTGTCAGTTTCTGGAAACAGCAAAATCCCTGGTGTGTCCTTGGTGAAGTGAAACAGTGCTGATAAGGAATGAATTTTTAAAAGATCCTTTGCTGCTCCTCAGCTACCTTTCTCCTGTATTTTTTCAGTCTAGGACCCAAGCCTAGAGAATGGTACCGCCCACTGTTAGGATGGGTCTTCTCATATCAATTAATCTAGTCAAGATAATCCCTCACAGGTATGGCAGAGGGTAATATGATCTAGATAATTCTTCGTAAGTGTGCTTAGAGGCTTGTTTCCAAGATGACTCCTGATCCTGTCAAGCTGACAATGTATATTAAACAGTGCCAATCCATAGATGGAAATGTTGATTGAGGCTTTGCTCTGGATACCAGTGTCCTAATGAACTGTAATCCGAAGTTGTAGCCCTTGGAGGATCAGGAGAAGTCAGGAGTGGGAAGTTAGCTTTGTTTGGTTTAATTTGAGTTAGGAAAGCAGTGCTTTTGCTTTCGTTGTGATGGGAAATCTGGCTGCAGCCTCTCCAAGCTCCTGCCAGACTTCTTTAGTTTTATTTTTTCCCTTTAAAGTAAACCACAGCTGCATTTAGTTTGTGGCTTTTGAGATCAAGGTTGCTACCCCACAGTTACTAAGATCACCGAGTTAGTTATCACACTCAGCTAGAAGGGATGGGACGAGCTGAAGTAGACACAGCCATTTCTCACGCATCTCCCCCCTTTTCCAAGTGAGCTGCTGCAAATTCTCCCTGGGCCTTTCTGTTTATTATCTGCACATTAGCTAAAACCATGTGACTTGGCCAATCTCGGTGACAATAAAAATTTATTTTGGGACAGGGCTAGCCAAGTTAGTATATATAAAATTACTTTTGTTTTTTGGGGAAAAAAATAGAAGCAACACACAGGTATTTAATACAACTGGCGCGTGTGATAACCATAGGGTGTGACTTACGCATGCACTGATTCTGTGAAAGAAGCAAGGAGGCTTGCAAACCTGAGCGTAAGGATTCAGAGTGACGAAAAAGACTCTCTCGACGCTGTGAGCTACAGCATATGTGATACTGAACAAACAACAGAAAGGACCGGGTCGAGGCACAGTTCAACGTCTGCTAAGTCCAGGAAGTGGGAGGAATGATAACGGAGGAAGATAGAGAGTAAAGCAGATGATAAAGACAGATACAGAAGAGCCAGCCATAAGGCTGTGATGGCCACAGCAGAGTCCATAGAGTTTCAGGGAGGGCTGAGAGGCAGAAGAGAAGCTCACAGAAAAGTAGAAAGAGTCTCTGTGAGGGTAGGCGCCTTGAGGAGGCAGGGGGATGATGAAGCCTGTTGGAGTTCTGCTGAAGACGCAGCCTTCAGGCTGCTGCCAAGTCATAGGTTGGACTTGAGCCTTAGAAGGGAGACATGGACTCAGAGACTGCAGAGATGTTGGGCAGAAACATGCCCAAACACACCAACAGGCAGACAGATGTATGGTGTGCGTCCAGATGGAGGGTTGGGTCCAATTACAGTAGACACTGTCAGCAAGTGGGAACTGAAGGAAGCCCATGGGACAGTTGCAAACCCTCTGCCTCCTGGGCTCTTAGCTCCCACACTGAGTGGTAAGATGACAGGAGAGTGGAGCTTCAGTAGATGCCCTCTTCCTTATGAGGTCCCAGTGAGGGAGTTACATCCCTTTCTCAGTCTGGAGTGTCCAATTCTTGGGCCCGGTTTTCCCAATATAACTTTAATACACTGGCGTGCTCCTATGATCCCAACTTACTGTGGTTGCTTATAGGGGACTATCCTCTTTATTGTAGGAATGAGCTATTTATCCATCTGGGTCTGGTGGGTGATATGGGGGCAGAGGATGCTATTTATGTGTCTACCGAGGTGTGCAGAGTCATCCTCCATCCTTAAAATGGAGTGACTGCTGCATGGAAGGTAGATTTCTCAGGGCAAGGTACAGTTTGAGCCACCGTCCACACAATGTGGACTAACAGCGTAGGGCACAAGCTGATGGAAAGGCTTGTGTATTAACAACAGAGACTTAGTGAAAAAGGCAAAGAGAAATAAATGAGATGCAGTCCTGCATCTACACAAGCATAAACAGAGGAATAAGGACCCAGGTCTCTGTCTAGCATGTTAGAAAGTGTTCAAAGGTGTCTAGCATGTTAGACGTGGAAGGGAACTTGGAGGCTGTGTTTCCAAAGCCCTCGCTCACCCGGAGGGAAAAAAAAAAACTTACAAAATGTATAGAATGGGGAGAGTCTAACCTGTGACCCAAATGATCTTGCTTATTTTGTGGATTAGGAAGAGTCCAAGACATTTTGGCTTAGAAAAATCAAGAAGGACTTTGTTTTGAAAATGACTCCCAATGCTGTGTTGGATAATACTGTGTGCCGAGAATGTGGACTGACAGAATGTTCTTATGGCAGGGATTGTTTGTCAGGGAACGATGTTCTCCAGGGAGAGGGACAGGCCTTTTGATGGCCACAGCTGACCTTGAGGATAAATGTTGCATTCGGGTAATTATGTCAGCGGAGTAGCCCTCACAGAACTCTGAGGCCTCAGTTCCCTTTAGAGACAGAGTGGGAGACCTTGTTTTTAGTATCTCCTGGGAACAGGAAGGGACCAGCAGCATCTGACTTCTGGTTTAGTGTATGCAGTGAGCAACTCCTGGAATTCCCACTGCAGTCATCCTGTGTGCAGCTGACTGGTATTTAGTGTTTAGTGGGGTCATCCGCAGAAGAGGATTCTAGCTATCAGAAGATTAAAACAAAATCAAGACTGTGGTTGTGGCTCAGTTCCTAGAGTGCTTGCATAGCATCACAAAGTACTGGGTTCTGTCCCTAGCATAATACATATCCAGCATTACTCAGGGGTGGAGGCAGGAGCACCTTTCATTTGTATTTTGATGTCTTAGTTTGGGGCTTTAAAATCTTTGTCATTTTCTTTTGTTTGAGATAGGGTCTCACTGCTAGATTGTCTGTGCTGAGCAGGAACATACTATTCTGCCTGGCTCTCTCAAGTACTTGGATTACAGGTATGTACCATTATTTGTCTGGCTTTGCTATTCACATTTTACACAAAGTATTATACCTAAAGGGAAATAAACCATTTGTAAGTTTACAGATCTTTCACGTCTCTTTTGTTTTGTTTAGACTTTAGTCCCTACTTCTTAAGAAGTCAGACAAATTACACAAGATTTTCCTTTTTGTCTTCGGGTTGTGAGTGTTAGCTAGAAAGTCTTTCCCTACACTGAGAGCTGCGAGAAACCTATAGTTTTTAAAATTAGAATAGTAGAGCTCCAATCTAGACATTTGGAAGCTTAACTCATTTGAAATATATTCCTCTTTTTTGCTATAAAAACATTTCTTACACAGTCTTTATCTACAGTATGTAACTGCTTTCTTCAGCACAGGAAAATTTATAACTGACTGATGTTTCTTCTTTCATCACAAATTTCTGCCAGCAAGATAGTATTATATGGTCACCGAATTGAAAATAATATTGTGGTAAGCTGTGAAAATTTAGATTTTTCTGTGCCTTAATCATTTATCAACAATTAGACTTAAATTATGAAATCGGCCTCTTGCCAAGATGTAAACATTTGAAAGAAAAAGTTAATCACATCTCCTTTAAGTTTTATAAAACCAATTCTTTGCAATATCTTTGTAACCTTGTAGATCTTTTTATCAAATAAACAAAACATATTGCTATTTCAACTCTTGTTTTATAAGTTTTAAAATTTTCATGTTCTGAATTTTTTCTTAATGTTAGGTTATTAGATTAGGTTATAGATTAATATGACTAAACTATTATTTACCCCTTAAAATTTACTTTTTTAACCTATTACTCTTATTTGTTTATTGTCTTCGTTATTGTTCCACTGTTGTGAAGGGACACCATGGCCAAAGCAACACTTATAAAGAAAACATTTAAATCTGGGGCTCGCTTAGAATGTCAGAGTGTTTGTCCATTATCAACATAATGGGGAGCATTGTGGCACGCAGGCAGGCATGGCCTTTGAGTTAAGAGCTTTGCATCTTGACCTGCAAGCAGAGAGAAAGACACTGAGCCTAGCGTGGCCTTTTGGAAACCTCAGTGCCCATATCCAGTGACACACTTCTCCAACAAAACCACATTTCCTAATCCTTCTAATCCTTTCAAACAGTTCCACTCCCTGGTGACTAAACATTCAAATATATGAGCCTATGAGAGCTATTCTTATCCAAACACCACATTCTACTTCCTGGTCCCTATAGGCTTGTCTCCATATCATAATGCAAAAATCCATCCAGTCTAACTTTAAAAGTCCCCATAGCCTATCACAAGCTCAACACTGTTAAAAAGACCAAAGCTTTTTGAGACTTATGGCAATCTCTTAACTGTAACACACTATAAAATCATCATTTAAAAAGCATACCACATTCTTCCAACATACGATGGCACAGAATATACATTATCATTCCAAAGGAAGGAAAGGGACCACAGTGAGAAAATATTAGACCAAAGCAAGACTGAAAACAAGCAGGGAAAACTCTAAATTCTGCATCTCTGTATCTGATGTCAAAGTGTTCTTCAGTTCTCCAACTCCTTTCAGCTTTATTGAATGCAACAAACTTTTCTCTCTGGTTCCATGCTCAGTCTGCAGCTCTCCTTGGCAGGTGTCCCATGACCCTGGCTTTGCCAACATCATGGAGTCTCCAGTACAATATAGCTTCATAGCTTCACACAGTGGCCCCTCTGACACACACCTGGCCTCAATGGCTTTCCTAAGCCACAGAGGGAGAATCTACAACCTCTTTCCTGTACTCTTGACTCTAAAGTCAGAACCATATGGCCATGGCTAAATCTTTCAAATTCTGCTGCTTGATGGGGCTAAAACCTGGTCCTCTTATTCAATTAGATTTGCAAAAGCTTCTGTGTTGATGGTTTCCTTTACTGCTTAAACTTTCCTTTATTCCTTTTAAAATCCAAAATCTTTATAAAATTCTAAAATCTCTTAAAATATTCAAAGCCCATCAACTATGGGCTCCTGTAAAATTAAAAAAAAAAAAAGTTAAATACTTTCTTACTGCAAGAGGGAAGGACTAGGGTATATTCATAGTCTGACTAAAGCAAAACTAAATTCCAAAAGTGAAAATCACTCAATATCCAATTATCTGGGATTCACTCACAATTTTCCAGTTTCCTCCAAGGGGCTTGTGCCATTTGTCCACAGACATGCGGCAGCACACACAGATTGTCTCTTAGATTCAGGCTGGCTCCACACCTGCTGCTGTCCTCAGTGCTTGTCCCACGGAACTGGTATCCCCAGAAATGATGGGGTCTTCTGCTGAAAGACCCCAGTGGGCTGCACTTTCACCAATTTTCTCCCCAGGCTCTCTTCAGGGACTTTAGCCCTGCCGCACAGTGTCAAGCCTCAGCTACTCTCCATGACCCCTTCATGCCTTCAAAATTAGCGCCACCTGGGTGATTCCAAGCCTACCAAGTTAGGCTGCTAGCATGAGGTGAATCATTATTGGTAGGGTTAGGCTACACAACTCAGTGTGCTAACTCTCAGGAAACACTTTCCAGAATATTTCATGTTAACAGTGCTGGTCTCCTCTTAATTGCTGCTAATTTATCAGGCTTTAGCTAACCAGCATTGATTATCCGATAAAACAAAGGTTTCACTTCAGCATTTCTGGTATCTTGGAAGTCACAGCTGAGTCTTCAGCCCCAGCTAATCAGAACCACAGAATCTTAATTCAAAGCAAATGGCCCCTATAGATAGAGTCTTTAAATTTCCCTCTGAAACTTCAGAAGCCAGACGTCTGTCATCTGAATTGCTCTCAGTTTTCTTATCCTCAAAGGTCCTACGAAACAACCTACTGAGTTCTCAACATTCAATGGCTTTTCTAACTCTAAGCTCCAAAGTCCTTCTACAATATTCCCAAAGACAGACAGCATGCTCACGTCTGTCACAGCGGTACCCCACTCCTAGAACTCACTTCTGTCTTAGTTACTGTTCTATTTCTGTGAAGAGACACTATGATCAAGTTAACAATTATTTTTAAAAAATATATTTAATTTGGAGCTTGTTTACAGTTTTTGACAGTCCATTATCATCATAATGGAGAGCATGGTGGCATGCAGAAAGGCATGGCCCTGGAGCTGAGACATTTGCATTTTGATCCCCAGGCAGAGTGATAGACACTGACTGAGCCTAGTGTGGGCTTTTTCAGTGCCCATATCCAGTGACCTCTTATTCCAATAAGACCACACTTCCTAATCTTTCTAATCCTTTCAAATAGTTTCACTCCCTGGTGACTAAATGTTCAAATATATGAGCTTATGGGGCCATTCTCATTCATTACATCTATAATAAACCCATTTTATGGAAGATGTAATTTACTATATACAAATATAGGGACATTGGTTGTATAGAGAATCAAGTCAGTCAACAAATTGTCCTGCTGTTATATCTTTAAAATAAATGTTGGAAATAGAGAAATTTAATCAGCGAATTATATTAGTGAATATATTTCATCTCTTATTTTCTCCTTATGTGGTTTATTTGATTTTTATGAGTGTCTTTTAACATTAACTTAATGTCCATAAAACATCAGTGATCTAATTCTACTTTTCTATTCTTCTAATATTTTTAACTTTATTATTTATGTAAAGAAATATTCGTACTATATTCTTTCTTTTCTTTCTTGAGATAGGATTTCACATTATAGATCTGGCCCTGAAATCACAGAGATCAGTCTACCTCTGCCCCTGCCTCTGCCTCTGCCTCTGCCTCCTGAATGCAGGGATTAATGGTGTGTACCATCACACCTCATCCTTCACACCAATTTTGAGAAGTAAAACCACAAGATAGTGAAACTTACTTAAAATACAGGAGCATATAACAAATGGATGAACAAAACCTCCAATGGTAAGTATATATAGCTGAAACATACATTCAGATAGCTGAATATGAGGTAGTTGAATGAAAAGGGGAATAGATATGATGAATTTTAGTTGTGTATGTGCATAAGACGCTCAAAAATAGAAGTTTATCTTTCCTAAAAGCATGAGATTTAAATAAAATGTAGGCTTCATGCTTGCTGTTATTTGTGTTAATGCTTTTTAATCATCAATAATTCCATCTTCAACATAAGACCAATGTGTTCTTTTATTTAAAAATAGCAATAATTGTACCTTTTATCATCCTATGCTTTCTTGTAGTAACTAAAAATTTAAATGAATGAAAGTATTGTGATGCCCTGGGTACACAGAACATGTTCTATGATATAAGCTACAGTATACTCTAAAACTAAAAACAAAACTTTACAGATATGAATGAAAAGGTAAGATGAAGATTAATAGGGCTCACAATATATGTAGATAATTGCCACATGCTTTTCATGATTCCATATAGCCTTTGTCTGTTTGTCCTGTTATGTCCCTGAGACTAAGGGACATAAGAACAATAGAAATGAATTTCACACAGTAATGTCAGCTGAAAGTCCAAAATCACATTGGGTTTGATAGGTGACAAGGGCTGTTCTTGAGTTCCAAGAGAGCACCTTATTGAGGACCTTATATTGTATAAGAAAGAAAATGGAGTCCGTCCAGCTCTTCATACAGCCTGATACTAATCTCATACTTGAGAGTTCTGTCTTCATGACTTAGTTACTTCTTGGACTCCCTTTCATATTCTACCATTGGATAGTTAGTTTCAATACATGAATTTTAGGGGTTCATTCAGAGCACAACATATATGTATATGTATCGAGAGAGAGATTTAATCAGGCGGGAAGAAGCCTCTGAGGCGGTACTGGTTCCACAAAGGATTTGTATTCTGTGCTTATCTCACACATTCACTCACACAGTCACACCAATACCTCTCCTGGTCTGGCCTCAGACGCAGGCAAGCCTCGTGATCTGTCTGATGGCACTGTGTGGTCCACAGCGGTCTTCCTGTGGCTCAGCAAGACTGGAACACTGGTCTGGTGGTCTGCAACGAGTCTCAGTTAGCAGGACACAGTCTCGTTCGGTCACCAGAGTGGCAGCATCTCCGGAGGCACTCAAGAGGAGCGTGTTGAGTAGGGCCAGACCAGGGTTTTTAAGCTAAATTCAGCCATTCACACTATGGGCGTATAGGTGCGGTCACTTTTATCACTACTGTCCAGATGTGCACGCAGGTACTCAGGGCGTGCCTAATGTCCACTTTCTGGGCTTTAATATTACTTGCTTACATTTGGCTTTTCAATATTGTTTGTCAATACATTTTACATTATTATGCTACTACATTTATTCTTATTCACTACATTCTATTACATTATTCTTGTTCACTACAATATGAAAGTATTTTTAAAATGATCCCAGGAACCAGTAAAATTCACTGGTAGAGCACTTGCCTTGTACTAGGAGGGACTTATGTTCAACCCCAAGAACTGCAAACAAACAAACAAATAAACAAGCAAATAATGATCAGTAATGATTTTCAATATGGATCAGGTGTAATGGAAACAGGAAAAGAATAAAAACAAGATGTATCCTCAAACTTCTTATCTTCTTGTCTCAGCCTCCAGAAAGGGTATGTAACACCATGCCCAAACAGATATTTTGCAGAGGGAACCAGCCTTTTCCACAAATGGGTTCATGAAAACTTTACGCAGGAAGGAGTATGAGTGCGGGAAAATGAGGAATGACAAATGAACAGAGTAGTTCATTCTTTTACAGGACCTAAGGAAATGGCATGCAAGGTCACGCTTTAAATGACACATAGAACGCTTTAGAAGTAAAACACAGGAGCATTTTAGGGGAATTAACAGAGGGGGCCAAGAAAGAGACTAACAATGTCTTGTCAGTTGAAAACCTACACCAAAAAGAAAAGGAGGGAGAGACTGACAATATACATTACCAGGGGAGGGGACCACGCCAGAAAGAGAGAGAACTGCACTGGCAAGAAGTTTAAAAAGCCAAATGCAGTTTTTTGGTATGCAGATGTTACTCAGGCCTCCAGAGGAACTGGTCTGATATGCAGATGTAGTCATTAGTAGAAGTGGATCACGCCCAGGGAGGAGCCCGGTGTCCTTCCTCCTGTAACTTAGAAATTTCAAGGTTATCTTGTTTACTATGAAAGAACATTTGACCCAATAACCCATAATTGGTTGAATGTTACAGTTAGCTGAATAATATCTCCATCTGCTCAGAGCAGAGCAGGGTGCCATGTAGGCACTGAAGGGTTTTTTATTATGGTTTTAGCTCTTTGTTGCATATTTACTTTTTCTCTATCTAGGCTTTTTTTTTGCTTCTATCTGTTAAAGGCTTGTCTCTTCCTGGGACAGCCAAGAATAGCTTTTACAATGTCCTATCAGTATGAATAGGTAGCTCTACACATGCCAGGACTGAGAAGCCTGCAAGGTATTTTACAATCACAATAACTTTTGAGTAAAAATGGGTGCGTCCCCTTCTCAGCTAACACTGAGTAAAGCCAGCTAGGGCATTACTAGGCCATGCAGACATTATTATCATTATTGATATTATTACAGCAAAGGGGAGAAGGGGGCAAAATGGCTGGTGAGCCAAAATTCCCCAACCAGGGAGTCTAGAACTTTGTCATGAAGACTTCATCCATGTTACCAGGGTATTGGGGCTCCCAGAAATATTTAAGTTTATCTGTTGCCTTTTTATTTAACTGAAAGGACTAGAAGCAAGGATCACAACTTATTGGCAATATATATCTCTAAGAAATAAAATTATAAATTCAGCTTGTAGTTTAATTATAAATTGCATGTCGTTGAAACTTTGTGTCAATGTGAAAGAAACAAACAAAGCAGCATTCAGGGTGAAGGCATTACCTCCGTCTAGTGCATGAACTTTTTACTGGAGTCAGGGTAAACTCTGCAGAAACTAGGGAGGATAGGGCAAATCTTCAACAAGTGGTTGGTGACTGCACCTCGTCACACAGTCACAGAACACCCCGGATCAGAGTTGTAAAATGTACTAAATAAAGATCTTGTCAATCATAATTAAAGGAAATATTTAGTTTAGTTATAAAAATGTATTAAGGCCTGATGGATGGCTCAGTGATTAAGAGCACTGGCTCCTCTTCCTGAGGACCCAGGTTCAGTTCCCAGCACTAACATCAGATGGCTCAGAATCACCTGTGACTCTAGTTCTGGAGGATCTGACACCCTCTTCTGGCCTCCATCGGCACCTGCATGCCGATGGTACACACATATATGTATACTCAGGCGTGCACACACACACACACACACACATAAATTCTTTTAAAGTATTTTTTTTTTAAAAAAAGAAAGAAAGAAAACAGCCTGGTGGGTGGTAGTATGTGCCTTTAATCCCAGCACTTGGGAGGCAGAGGTAGGTGGATCTCTGTGAGTTTGAGGCCAGCCTGGTCTACAGAGTGAGTTCCAGGACAACGGAGAAACCCTGTCTGGAAAAAAAATTAGAAATGAATATGAATGGTTTTCAGACAGGAGACTCTTACATCAAATGAAGACTCCCATGACTTCCCCCTCGACAGTTAGCCCTGCTCTCTAAGGTATTTACTTGCACTGCAGGGTGTACAGCCCTATGACTTCCTCCAAAGAAGGTATCTGTTTGGAGCATCCTTCTTAACGAGCCCCTCCACTGTCCATGAAGAGATTCAGATCTTTCAGAAAGTTAGTCTATTTCTTCCCTTCACGCTTTAAAAACTATTTTTTTAGGACATGGAGAGATGGCTAAGCAAGTAACTTCTTAGAAGGCAAAAGGAGGCAAAATATAATTCACTATATTTTAAAATACTTCAAGTTAATTTGCCATGAGTAAGCTCTCTTTTTTTGAATATGATTAGGACATGTGGGATTTCTCAGTAAATCTTTCAGTGTACTTGTACAGTAGAGTTGGTAACTGGAAGTACAATGCTTCCAGCAAATCTTTAGAGAGTTTCCACCTTACATACTGAAACTCTGCACCCATTGAGTAGCAAGTCCTCGGATCCCCACCCCAACCCCTCACAGTATTCCTCTGCTGATCCAATACCACTTGGCTAGGTCTTGGATCAAAGGATGCCCCACTCCTTCTCTAAAACTAATATCCATTGCATTTATTATTCACTAGTAGTGACTTTTATATTTTGGGTTCTAATCTGTCTTTTAGTAAATTTGATTCTTGAACTTTGGGGGAAAACATCAGAAAACCTGCTTTAATTTTTAGCCCTGACTGAGAGAATACCCACTATTGCTCTGAATTACATCCCTTCCTCCCTGGCATACATTCCTACTCTTCTACTGTCTTTTGCTCATGAAAAAAATCAGTCAAACATTTGCCAAAGAATAGCCTATGCATGTTTGTTCTTCACAGTCTTAGACTCAGTGGTTAGCAGTGGTCTCATGTTACTGCAAAACAAGCAAACATGGTGCAAATCGATTTGATATTGTTTACTCAGCTGTGACTGGCTGAACTTGGAAAGTCTGTTTCATTCACGCAGTATTTACAGACATCTATGAGCCTGAGAGTGTCCTAGTGTGCACAGAAAAAGAGGGATAAGAGTGACACAGAAGGACCCCTTCCTGAAATGTATGATTGCATTCATATACCACATATATATAGAGAGTTAAGTTAGTTGTGACTTTAAGAAGCCTTTCTGATCATGACCCACAGAAAGAACTAAAATGGACCTGTGAACAAACATTCCCAGAAAGAAACTGTACCTTCAAACTGAGGTCCTATGCAGGGCTGATTAATTGATTGTGGAGAGTCAGAATGTTGCAAGGCCAGAGGCAGATTATAACTCATCTTGGACTATCTTTAGGCCCCTAACTAGCCATTCTTTAACTATCTTTGTGTCAGACATAACAGTCTATGACTAACAGATAAAAATCTTTTAGAATGTAGTTACTTAACAAAATCCTAGATTCTACCAATCAGAGGACTAAGAACGCTGGCGGATAGCATCTAAGGCTGCCACTCAGATATTTGAAAAGTGTCTTATTTATGGCATTTTGTCATTCTGTTGCTATATAAAATCTTCATGAAATTGATACTTCATTTCAGCATGGTATTTGGGAAGATACAAGTCTATGTTCCCAGGCCATGGTCACTCATGTTTGGCCCCAGAATAAACTATCTCTTCTCCCATGTGAGGTGAGAGCTGTTTTTGCATTGACAGTACCTACTAATCCTGTGCATGCTGATAATTTAAACCCTTTTTCTTTTCAGAAAAAATATTTGGCTTGCTATGAAATATGTAATGTACTTGAGTATTTGTTTTCTTTATTTAATTTAAGACATTGTTAAGTCAGAATACAATGACTTTATAAGCTAATAAAATGCTCAGTAAATGTCAGATCCAAAGGAAACTCCAACTACATCAACTCTAAATCTAAAGCCTAAATCTCCAGAGATGAGAGAAACCTGCACTATAGGATTTCTGGTGGTTAAATAAAAGCCTGTATTCCTCGGGAACTTGTGAAGCTGCTTTCCCTCTACCAAAGGAGTCATTCCCTCACCTTGCAGAAAGGACAAATGTCTACCTCTGGTGCCAGGCGTCTATCAGTATCACAGGACCTCTTACACATTTCTAAGTCCACACTAGCTTCCCAAACCTCCGCACCTTCTCTCCACCTCATGTCTGTGTCCGTGTCTGTGTGTCTGTGTCTGTGTCTGTGTCTGTGTCTGTCTCTGTCTGTCTCTGTCTGTCTCTGTCTCTGTCTCTCTCTGCTTCTGCTTCTCTTGCTTTATTTTCTCCATTCTCCATCCCCTGCTACTCTCCCCTCTATCACAGGTAGCACTGGCCATGTTTAGTCTACTTTCTCTCTCTACTCTGGACTCTTCAGAATTCCTCTGGCTGTCCTCTGTCATACCTACAATAAAAACCTCCCCTTAACCATACCACTAAATGGTTATGTCAACAACTTTTACATAGAAATTTGAAAAAAAAACTACATGAGGAGAAAATCATTTAATACAAATAATTTCCAAAAACATGGAAATAAAAAGTCATTAGAATAAAGCTTAACAGTAGATTCCTAGTTCTTCCTGAGGATTATGAAATGGCATTCGTGGCTTTCACTCAGGCCTACTTTGGGCATCCGTACTTGCATACATTTACATATTAACTTAGCTGTATTTTGAGCCTCAGTGGCGTGAAGCACAATTAAGGTAAATTTTGGTCTAAATCCTTCTGGAGTGACAAAAGGCAGGGAAAGGCTGAAGAGGAGGAAAATCAAGCCTAGTGAAGCACAGAAAGGAGGACTGTATCTGGTGGGTCCAAAGAATTACCTACCATCAAAGGAAGTTACAGAGGAGTGCAGAATTAGGAGCATCTGGGGAAATATCTGGAAGATAGGATTATCTCTTCTCTTCCCACTTGTATCACACTCCATCCCTATTAAGATTTTGATATGTTGTCTTTCACACATTTTAAAATGCTTTGAGGTACATATGAATTCATAAATAGTATTCGTATGTGATTTAACTTATAGGTCATTAACTTATAGGTCTCCAGAAAATCTTCCCTGATGTGGTAACTGACCTGTCTTCCCAGTTGTCTGTTGCTGTCAGATGGTTGAAATGAACTCCAAGACATTAGAATCTCCCCAGGTAACCGCTGCTGGGAAAGGAAATGGCTGAAGCCCTGGGGGCATCCGGAGGAGGACCCTGCCTCCAGGAGAGAAACTAACAGATTATCAACTAATCTTTTCAGTGGATGGCCTGGGGGGAGAGACTTAGAGCTCAGACAGTCCTGGGCAGGGGACCACACATTGCCCACTGTTGAGTTATGTATATCTCCTGCTTTCTGTTTAAATCTATTTTCACACCAGGAGCCCCTCAAGATGGTCTTGGGGTAGTCACTGGATCATTTTGTCCTTCTTCTTGGGGACACATTGAATAATCTCCCTCATCTGCCCTCCATTGTTAATTCTGCTCCCTTAGTTGATTTATTGAGGTTGAGTGACTGAATCTGTCATATGAGCATAGGTTGTGACTGTTAAGTCCAGTGACAATGTGGGGACCACAAAGGTGGAAAAGACACATTTGAGAGTCTGCTGCCCATAACAAGTTGATCCCAGATGGAGAGGAAAGATAGACACTCCCAGCAACTATGGAAATCCTTTTATTCTGGGAACATTTTCCTGGCGTTCCACTTCAGCAAGCACTAGCTGCCTCTTACCTCTATTATGTGAAGCAGAAAAATAAGTGTCTGGTCTTTGATTTGGATTCTCAAAACGTCCAACCCCTGTTAAATTTATTTGGTGAGCTCTTTTGAGAAATCTTGGGTTCTTTTTGAACCATTTGGGAAGCTGACACTTTGTGATTCAGTTTGTCTTACGGGGTCCTTGTGTTCAACTCTTTGGGATATTATTAAGTTGAGAAAAGGAGTGGTCACAGTGGTGGAAGAGAAAGAGTTCTCAGAGGCACTAGGATCTGAAGAGGTGGGGGATATTGCTCTGCCATTCACGCTAACAGAGGCTTCACGAGGGGCATGGCTAGTTCTGCTTTACCTTGGCCTTGCTTTTACCCTCCCAAGACCAGTATATTTTAATGGTAAGAAACATTAAGTATTAGGGTTTTTGTTTTGTTTTGTTTCCGTCAAGCGCTCAAACTTACGTTTACGGCAAGGAATTAAAATCTTCTTACCTCCCTCTCTTTGTGTTACTCCACACCCCACCCCCAGTCAAACTTTTATTTACACAAAAAAACTTGTTGCCCTCTCAGACCTTAAGTGACTCAAGTGGCGAAACCTTTCCAGGTTTTCCTTCCTTTCCACCGCGCCAGTTCTTTTATACCTAGCCAATCAAGAACGAGTGTGAGGTTGTACCTCAGCCAATGGAGAAAGGACACAGTCTTTACGCGGGTTAGAATAAAACCAAGTGCGCTTCCGCTGTGTGCATGCACTTCTTTGTGAGCAGTGCGCCCTCCGCACCTTCAGAAGTAGTTTTGCCTTTTGGCACATTAATTGTAATGGCGCTCTCTTTCTTTGTGATCCCGAGTTTATTTCTAACAAAATCTTCACAGAGGGGCCTTCCAGAAGGGGACATGGCTTACTTTCTCAGGATTTGAGGTCTGACTTTCTAGGTGATCATGTCTAAATCAACAGGACAGTCCTTGTCAATTGAGAAGCTCTTTTCAGTAACTCGGAGTTCTGATGAACTATTTGAGGCAATTGACAGGAAAGATTTGGGGTTCTGTTGACCATTTGAGACACGGAAACAAGAATGTTGAGGAGATATTTGTGACTATGAAAATATTGTTTTTAGTATCTTAGTACCCCTAAGGAATAGAGAGCTGTAGCTGACTGAACTTTTACAAACTTAGGGTTCTTTATAGGACAACAATGGGGTGAAACCCACAATCTCTGCCTCTAGAGTAAGAAACCTCTGCCCCTTCCCCTCTCCTATTTCTCCTCTCTCCTCTTTCTTGTATTCCTTTCCGTAACTGTTGTGCACTAAAAATTATAGTTGGCATGCATTCTTTGAATTGTATGTGAATGTGTTTGTGATTGAGGGACTATTAAGAACAATTGGTTCCATACCTGGCTTTTGTTGTTGTTTATTTTAAACCAGCTAAAATGTAAGATTTAGAGACTGAATTTGAGACAAAGAGGGACCTGCTTTTACTGGATGTTTCTTCTGGGTGGCTTGCCAAAAAATACAAGTTGAAGTATTAATTTTCAAAAGTGAGGCTGAGTTTTGATTGGATTTAGGAGACAGAATTAAAATGTACTGGACTCTATCATTAAAAAGTTAATTTTAGGATTGATCTGTATGTTAGGGTAGTTGGCATATTTAAAATGTATGTTACATTTTGTCAATGTTGCGACACGCTCATGGGCTTTGAAGTAACTGTTGGAAGATGTCTTAGTTAGGATTTCTATTGCTATGACAAAATAACAGGACTAAAAAGCAAGCCGGGTAGGGAAGGGTTTATTTGGCTTCCACGCCCACTTCAGTGTTCACCATCACAGGAAGTCAGGAACTTGGAGGCAGGAGCTGATGCAAAGGCCATGCAAAGGGGCTATTCATTGGCTTGCTCCCCAAGGCTTGCTCAGCCAGCTTTCTTAAGACTCTCAGGACCACTTGCCCAAAGGTGACCCCACCCACAATGGGCTGGGCCCTCCCTCGTCAATCACTACTTAAGAAAATGCCCTCTAGGCTTGCCTACAACCCTATCTTCCTGAAGCATTTTTTTCAATTGAGATTCCCTTCTCTCCAGTGACTCTAGCTTCTGTCAAGTTGACATAGAGCTAGTCAGCACACGAGACAATATATTGTGCTATAAATAATGTTGTAAAATTATGTAATTTAGTTTCTAAATATGTTGCTGGGGAATCGGTGCCCCATTTTCATGGGTTCTTAGTCTTGTTGATGTGGGAAATTGAGAAAAGGACTCAGAAGGAAGCTTGAGCAGCATTCACTGGAGAGAAAGGCAGAGTGGGTAGCCTCAGGAATGGGGATCTGCCAGACATGGAGCTCTTCAGAGGGTAAGCCACAAGGTCCAGTGTCAAGACAGACCTGCTTGGCATTTTGCGCAGTGTCTGAAGAAGAGAGGGAAAGGGCAGAGGACAGGAACCTTCCTTTTTGAATGGGAGAAAAGCAGCCAGCTTTACAGTAAAGATTTGTAAGTAGCTACACTGAGGGAGGGGTCAACAGTGTGCAGCCCTGCCATCCTGGAGACAGACTGGATGGAGTGTGAGGTCTCCACCTAGGACTAGGGACAGAACTCAGAGGCTGCTCTTTCCACCAGGCGAACTTGCTTTAATTAATGGGCCTTGGGCAAGCTCTGATGCTTCCATCCCTCTCTCTTTCACGAGATATCTTGGATCTTTAGAAAGAACAATCGTGGCATTTTTTTACTGTGTGTGTGTGTGTGTGTGTGTGTGTGTGTGTGTGTGTGCTGCAGAAATACTGTGAGAAGGGGTTCATAGTTGCCCATGAAGGAGGGGTTCCATCCACATTGACCTCCAAGTGTGTTATTGGCTGCCTACTTTCTAGCTTAACAGTCTGGTGTAATGAACATTGCAAAATAAGTAAAAAAAAAAAAAATATTGTTCACAAGGGGCAGTGCTAGAGTTTCTGCTCACTGAGCTATTTATACTTGATATTCATATTTATAATGGAACATCCTTAGGAGGCATATGATGTGTTATATGACCTTGTCATATAAAACATGATGAAATGGTATTAGATACCTTGTTCAGGAATGTTTCTAAAATACAGTGGCTATAAATATGTATTTATGGGGACAAGCATCTTGTGATAGAACTTCAGCATCAAAAATCCATTTGAGAACTTGCCTTTTGTTCCCAGCTTTTAATAAAACCCTGGTTCCCTCTGGTGATTCAAGGAGTCAGTCCTCCCCTCTCTGTCTTCACTCTTGGTTCGTGCAATTCCATTGCCTTGTTTTCTGGAAACCATGGTCTTCCATCTGGTGCTGACTATTTTGTGTTTTGAGTTTTTAGTCTTTATCAAAGTCCTAACACTTGTGAACGACACACTGGACATAATTCTGCCAGCGTTTTGAAGGCTGGGCTGAAAAGGTACACATCCCCACTGCTATCTTCTGCAGCCAATGTGTTCCTCTAGAGTTGTAGGGACCTCAACTCAGCTCTAGCCAAGAATCCTGGTTTGGATGCTGATATGATTTTTAGTACGAGGTAGTAAGGCAGAGAGTTGGGAATGTAGTACCCAGGATTCTGGAACCCCTTTGGCCCTCAAAGTTTCACCAGGAGTCCAGGTCTGATGTAAAAACAAGGAGTCTTTATTCTGCAGAGTAAACCAGCATGCTGGGGTCAGGCACCAGGTGGAATGGCCGACCCTGAACAAAGGCTTGCTGGCCTTTTTATAGACAGTAAGAGGGGATTTTAACAAAGGTGAGGTAGCCTGGTTTCTAATTGGAGGACAGAATTGCGGTTTACAAATGTTTAGTTTTGATTGGCTCCTGCTCAAGGGGCTAACTGTCCACATTCTTAAGCTGTATCTGGTTAGCCATCAAAGTCCTAGGCCATCTGGCCAGCTAAGGTAGGGGCCACTCCTGCCCTGCTTCTTCTCTCTGATTAGTTGCCCTCACAGTAAGGGGGTCCTTTTTCAGGTTATCTAAGCCCCATTTGGCAGGTATATCCTGACTCTTGTTAGTCTACCATTTGGTTCAGGGAAGGGACTTTTGCAATTTTTCCCAGGAACCAGGGTGGGGCGGGGTCCCTTTTGAGTCCTAAGGGCCCATGGCTTCCATGGTGGAAGCCCTTTCCCTCAGAAGGACTTGTCCAGGTCTAACAGGGAAGTTGTTGTTGTTGTTGTTTTGTTTAATTATAGGTTTAAGCTTGTTTAAGATTTTTGGAAAATGTCAGAGAAAAGGAATGAGTGCTTATATGTACTCAAGCCTTCAGCTTTCACCCTGAGTATTTAGTATCTCAGCATAAAACATCTATATCCTACCCATTCTCCCAAGGTGAAGGGACCACTGAAGAAAGGAGACCAAAAAATTAGTAAGAGCCAGAGGCAGTCAATGACTATAAGGAAACTGTGTTGTTGGGACCGAGCAGGGCAGCTGCACCAGTGAAATCACTGCAGTTAGGAACACACGCACAAGATTTGCACAAAACAGACAGAATCCTAGTATGGAGAGAGGAGGAGGGCATAAGTCCCAACCCTAGCTAAGGAACTATAGACAGTTTATGGATCCTGGGAAAGGGAGGGCCATCTTTCTTTAAGGATGTGGCCCAGGTTAGATTGCCCACCCTCCAGCTGAAGGTCACACATCCAAGCTTCTATGGGCAGCACCAACTGAACTTGGTTGGTTTTAAATAAAGGAGGACAGAAAGTTGGTGGGTATGGAGTGTGAGTAGGCTTTGGAGGAGTTTGAGAAGGGAGTAAATGTAATCTAAATAATCATATAAAATTCTCAAAAAACATAAAAATGAGGGAAAATATATTTGTGAAAAGAACTTTAACATTCTGTGGGAAGTCTTTACAACAGTGGTTCTCAACCTTTTGAATGCTGCGACCCTTTAATACAGTTCCTCATGTTGTGGTGACCCCCAACTGTAAAATTATTTTCGTCGATATTTCATAACTGTAATTTTGCTACTGATTTGAATTTTAATGTAAACATCTGATGTGCAGATGGTCTTAGGCAACTCCTGTGAAAGGCTCATTCGCTCCCCCAAAAGGGTCACAACCCACAGGTTGAAAACCCCTGCTTTACAAATGTCAATTGTGCTGGAACGTCCCTTCTCTGTGGCAAGAGGCTTTACTCAGATTCCAGGATGAAGGGCTTCTTCCCCTCTCAATGTCCTTAATTGCCCTACCTCGAAAATTTTAAATATAGTTGTATTAATTTTTTCCAGTCACCCACAGATTGTTTCATTACAGTAGACGTCATGAGGATGTGGAGAACCTGACTGGTCAGTTGCTTAGCTCTTAAAATGTGTAGTGTGGGGATATAGGTGGTTGTTTATAAAACGATCTGGGTGCTTTGTACAGTTTTCGTCTAATGGAAGGCTTGTAAAAAAAATTTACCTCTGTAAATTCTGCTGTCATCTTCTGATGTATTAAAACTTAAATATTAATAGTGAATGCTGGTTAATCTTTCTGTGTTTATGTGGTGTGCTGGCTAGTTTTATGTCAACCTAACACAAACTAGAGTTACTAGAGAGGAGAGGGTATCAATTAAGAAAACACCTCATTAAGATTGAGGCTGGGGCTGTAGGCCAGCCTGTAAGGCAGTCTTAATTAATGATTGATGGAGGAAGTCCCAGCCTGCTGTGGGTGGGGCCACCCCTGGGCTGGTGGTCCTGGGTTCTGTAAGAAAGCAGGCTGAGCAGGCCATGGAGAGCGAGTCCCTAAGTAGCACTGTTCCGTAGCCTTTGGCCTCTGCATCAGCTCCTGCCTCCAGGTTCTGCCCTGTCTGAGTTCCTGTCCTGACCCCTTGGATGATGAAGTGATGTGGAAGTGGAAGTTTAATAAACCCTTTCCTCCCGAATTGCTTTTTTGTTATGGTGTTTTATCACAGAAAATTTCAACCTAACTAGGACATTTGGAGAACTTGGTCTGCCAAAACAAGGCTAACAAGAATACAAGAGAAAAATTAGTATACCCTGCTATTAAACATCTAAGATTCATCTATTTTTAAAACGTGAATGTTCTCCGCTCTTGTTAGAAAAATAGCTTGCTTTTATCAAAGGCAATTAGCGCATCAAGGATTCATATTTAATGAGCCCTCTCCTTCCCCTTTACACACGATAGCCAGTATGTCTGAGCTCCAGCGAATGGGATGAGACAGTCACCGCCCATGTCAGCCTAAGAATGGAAGCAGCTCGGGCAACTGTGAATGTTAACCTAGTCGGTCTCGGTACATCCTTTGACAAAAATAACTTCCTTGCCAAACTACTTTCCCTTTGTCTGTGTGTTCCTTAGCATGACACCAACATCAGTTTCTGTTCCTACTGTTCGTAACATTCTGTAATTCACTTGCAAGGCAAGACTTTTACATTTTGTTAAAATCATTTTTTGTGTTTGCATTTCAGACTTTCATCTTCGTATGGAATTTTCTTAACGAAGTCAAGATTTAGTTAAGCCTCCATGTTGAAGTCTTTTAAGTGACCATTTCGTAAGCAGCTACTACTCCAATACAGTTAATGCCCTAGGCATCTGTGACTAGAAGTGCGTGCAGCTGTGTATTTGAACTTCACATGCGCAAAAGGTTACAGTGGTAAAGGCATGTAAGTCTATTGCATGGAAAATGACCACAAAGTGCTGTTGCCCAACACCAGACTTCCTCAGAGACTGACTGTGTATGCCTAAGGGACAGACAGCAGCTGCAGCCAGAGGCAGCCTGAGCGGTGGCCACCGAAGGCCAGAGCACAGTCGCCATGCTTCTCCTTTGCCCTGGGCCAGGCTGACTAGCTTCTGTTAACCTTGGTGACCATGGATAAATTCAAGTCAACCCCATAACAGTATGGCAGTACCCTGGATAAGAAAGAGGGACAACTCATGGAGCTTGCGGATCATGGACAGCTAGTAAGGAAACTCCCCGCATCCACAAAGTTGTACTTAACTTTGATAGTTTAAAACAATTGATACAAAAGGAGAATCTTTTCATGCTGTACTGTGACTTGTTAACATTTTTCCTTAGTTCCCTTAGCAACTGACTCCAGAAACCAAATGGAACCTGCTTAAAATGGAGACGCCTGGATCTTCAGAGGTCCTGGCCACTCTCCGAAGAAAAGTTCCATTACGTATACGTGTAGTATAATACTGACATCATAGTGTTTTCAAGACTTTCAGACTTGAAAAGCATCTGGGAAAATTGCCATCTAGACAGCCTCTGAAAAACTGGTATAATCCTGTTTGACTGAATAAGAATTTTGTGAATGTATAAGCTTCACTTGTACATAATGTGGTTTGTTTGTTTTTATAACTAACATGGTCCTGAACTGGTAAAAGATTATATTTTGATGACCAATGCTATACACTCATTCTACTAGAGTGGTGACCCTAGAAGTTAAATAATACATGGTGGACTTCTGTCTAGCTCTTCTGTATAATGAGGCTAATCGCTACTGGCTCTTTGCTATGTATAGATGCCTCTTAGACTGTGTAAGCCTTGTAAGGATGGTAGGCATTGGGCCTTTGTAAGTCTGTACTCATTCATTTAACATTAGAAACGTAAGTGAAAGAAACCATTTTGTATAACTTAATATTTTAAAACTTTTAAAAATTATTTATTTATTTGTTTGTTTGCTTTTGAGACAGGGTTTCTCTGTATAGCCCTGGGTGCCCTGGAGCTCACTCTGTAGACCAGGCTGGCCTCAAACTCAGATTTGCCTGCCTCTGCCTCTCAAGTGCTGGGATTAAGGGCATGCACCACCACCACCCAGCTCATTTTGTGTGACTTAAAAACCATTTTGTGTGACTTGGAAAAAAATAACATAATGTCTGTAAGATAGGGGCTTGCCACCAGGCAGCTCTGATAAGAGCTAGGACCCAGAGAGAAGATCTGATTTGTTAGTGGATGGTCACAGGGGAAGCTCAGGTATAAGCCAAAACCAAGGCAGGCTTTGATAGGCTATGAACTAACCCTGAAGGTAGCATCTGTACGTAAGTGAACCAGCCCCAAGCTCTGAGTCCTGATAGCACAAAGCTACTGCCCAATGAGATATATACAAATTGTAACTTCGAAAATGGTCTCTAGGATCCCACTGCTGTGCCCCCAAGACATGGCTTCTCTACCCTACATGTTGAAACCCATGGGCAAAAGGGCTTAAGATGGCCTCTCTGTTTGTCCCTGGGTGACCATTGAACTTCCAGAACCGTCACTGACTGTGCTCACACATGCCCACCTGTCAGTGCATACTGCTGGTGGGACATTCCCAAGGACCTTCTGGACCTCCACCAATACCACCTCCCAGCCCATCGTAGCTGAAGGACTTCACCACAGACATGGCTGAGCCTTCCAGCTTCAGAACACCCTCCCTGGAGGTTCCCCAGTGGAAACTGCAACAGCATTTTCTGCCCAACCACTGGTTCCTGCTTAGTGAGATGTCAGTTTAACTTTTATATTGGCATGATATTATAAGGAATGTTTATGGGAATAAACTGAGCATGTTTGAAAGTCAAATGTTGTGTGGACATCCTAATTGCTGAGTATGCGTCACTGCGCTTCAGTTTTCAATTAGTCGTATTCTTGCTGTCTATGTTTTTGTAAAGCCTTAGAGCTAACAGTTAGCACTCTACAGTAACACAGCTATGGCAAGAACACCCAAACAACATTTATAGGGTACCAAGACATTACCCACAGGGCAGGCAGAAAGGACCCCAGTTACCTCTAAGAGCTTGCTTGAAGTTGGACTGGGAGGGTTTACTGACACCGACTACTTAATATCTATCATTGTTCCCATCCAACATAGGATCAGATCAGAACAACCAAGATAAATTTGATCCTGGTTACTGTCAGATCCAAAAGAAACTGCATTTCCCCAAATTCCAAAAAGCAGAAGGAACAAATGGCTATCAGCTAGCCTATAAGCATATAGAAGTATATGCTAGTCCTAACCCCAATCCTAACCCTAACTGTAACCCTTCTCCACCTCCATCGATACCCTAAACTGTTGGGCTCACTGGCTTCCCTCCCTACAGCTACTCGTTCTTTAAACCCTCCTATTTTTGATATTCTCTCTTTATCTCTCTCAGTCTTTCTCTCTGTCTCTGTCTCTCTCTGTCTGTCTTTCTCTCATGGTCAGGTCCAGTCTGCTGGCCATATTCCATCTATTCTCACTTCTCTCTCCTCTCTCTCTCTCTCAAATCTACAATTAAAACCTCCTCTTTAACCATACTATAGAAAGGTCATGTCGTCCGTTTATACAATTACCAGGGACAGTGGAAAACAAAACATCAGATGCTTAATCACATCTTCAGAGAGCATTGTGCCGAGACAAGGCGGGGAGGATTGTAGGGATTGAAATGGAGGCATGCTAGGCAGAGTAGTGGCTGCTTGTAATACTACAACTGTGTAGGCTGAGGTGGAGGAACAGAAATCTAAGGCCAGCCTAGGCTTTGTAGGAGCTCCTTTTTCAAACCAGCAGGATGGAATTGTTTGTTCCTGCCTTAAGAAACTAAAAACCAAGAGTTGTATGGAAATGGTTCTTACCAGGGGAACCTGACACTCTTCTAACCTCGGTTCCTACTTGTATTCCCTTTGTGATTTTGTTTCCAGTCACCGGCATATTTCACCTCAAGTGCAACCTACCTATCTGCCAGGAACTAACATTCTAAAGTGACACTTGAGTTTCCCACTTTGGCCATCAGACTGTTACCAGAAAGGACTTCAAATACATAGACTCCCTCTGGGAATCTCCTTCAGGAGAGGAAATGGCTGGAGCCCTGGGGATATCCAGAATGGGAATTTGGCTCCTGGAGAAAGATTTACAGCTTGTGCAAAGACCTTTACCTAGCAGCAGACTTACTTGCAAGAGAGACTTGGAGGTGGGGCATTGGTGGGCAGGGACCACCTTTGCTTGACCGTTTAGTTATGTGTATGCCTTGCTTTCTATTTACACCTTACTCTCATGGCAGGACCTTGGTGGATAGACTCTGGATCTTGTTCCCTCTCTCCAGGGACACACTGAACAAATCTCCTTTTTCTGATTTTCATTATTAATTTGGCTAGTAAAGTGACTCGTTGAAGAAAAGAGGCTGAGTGGGACTTGCTGGAAGCACAGGCTGTGACCCCTAAATCTGGTAATAATGCGCTTGGGTACCTCTCAGCAGCCTGGGCAGGCCTGCCTCTGATCAATACACTACATGTCTATGCCATCAGGGCCTGGGCCGGTGCTTTCAGCTCTGAATTTCTAGCATCCATCTGAGTGCCCAGCACATGGGGACATCCTAAGGTACACATTCTCTCTACCATGAAAAGAAGCACAGTTTTCCTCCACTGTGAAGGAAATGTGGGTTCAATGATGTATCGCAGGACCCTTGACAGCGCCGAAGTGTAGCTCGAGGTAGACTGCTTTCGAAGACAGCCCTCGTCACTGTTCTGGCTGACTTGAGATTGCAGATTTAAAGCCCAAAACGGCCTTATCACAATTTAGGGTCCAAGTCAGCTCTGACTAAACAAACAGGAGACTGTTGTGACAGGAGCAGTCAGAAGCCTGCCGCAGTAGAAGCCTGCAGCCACGGAAGGCTCCCAGCCCCCACCTCAGGCAAATTGCTGCTGTGCTCCAGCCCACAGTTTTCTCCAAAGCTCCGGATTGGTCCTCTGAGCCACAGAGCTGTGACAGAGCCTGTATATATTCCTCAGAGGGAAAGGCTGCCCCAGACTGGATTGAACTTTTCCAGAGACGCGTTCAGTGGTTGAGAAGTTCGTGCTCGAGGCTGAGGACCTGAACCGCTTGCCAAAATGTGTAAGGGACTGGCAGCTCTGCCGCACTCATGCCTGGAAAGGTGAGAACCGAACTTCCTCAGAGTAAGAGATAAAGATGTGGTGAGCCTTTATTCCAGGTAGGATAAAACCCAGAGGCATCATGGGGTAGGGTCACACTAAGATGAAACAGATGTGACATTTAGTATAAAGAGCGTCATTTCCTCTCAGAAGATGCTTATTATGTAGTGTGTGTGTGTGTGTGTGTGTATGTGTGTATGTGTGTGTGTGTGTGTGTGTGTGTGTGTGTGTAAAAGGTAGCTTCCAACACTGAAGTGTAAAAGTATCTGGGTTTGAGTTCTGGATGCCGTACTTATTAGTTGTGTAGCTTTGGGCAATTTCCTTAACCTCTCACTTCCCACAACTGTGAAGTGGAGAGAGGAAGCATGTCTTCTTAGCAGGCTGGTGCTGAGGACCGAGTGAGTGCTCATGTGTGTGAACTGCTCAGAAGAATGTCTGTAGAATTGGGGGAAGAGTGAGATTTATTCACATCAAGAAATGGGGGGGTCGGGGTTCTCCAGGCAGGTTTGCAGTGGGACGGCGGGAACTTCTCATTTTTCCCAGTACCCTAACATTGATAGATAAAAGTAGCTGGATTGCAGGGCAAAAGCCACTGGGGTACAAGGTTTGTTTGTTATCTGGAGTTCTCAGACTCACAGTTGTCCCCCGCAATGATATATTCTGCAGAGATTCCTTCATCTAAAGTAAATATCGTATGAGAAACTTAACTCAATAACCTACAGGATCTGGGTAGGTAGAAAGGTCCTGCTCTTAGGGAGTGGGTCTGATTAGATTTACTTTGACCTTCAACATTAAAAGACACAAAAAATGACCCTTGCCCAGCCTACTTCTGTCCCTAAGGGCAGGGCAGTGTTTGAGAAAGTCACTATTGCTTGGTGTGTCATGAAGGATTTTGCCTCTTTTGAAACTTCACACTTTCTTTGAGAATTTCCATCACAGTGATAAATTTGAAGTGAATTTAAAAGGAGAGAGAGAGAGAAAACAACATAGCATATTCCCTGAAGTCAAAAGCACAGATGTTTTAAACAGATGAAAATAGAAGAAACCTGTAGCAGTGATGTCTGTAGCAGCTAGCTAATAGCTCGGGAGTCTGTTACCCATTAGACCAGGGGTAGGAAGGTAGATTCCAGGGCTGGGAACTGTTGATTGTTTTCCTCCCTCTTACCTCCACTATGGAAAGTTCCAGAAATAGGTGGAGTGCAGAGAGCTGAGTGGCATTCCAACTTCTTTGAAGACCAAGTGCATGCTTACTTTTCGCTCCAGCTGTGAGAGTTGCACGTTGACGGTGCACAGCATGGATGGATGCCTTTAACCCACTCCGTATTTGTAGATGGGCATACTAATGCAGTGGACGGATCTCACCTCGGTGCACTGGTGAACAGCTGACTGCCGCTGGTGTGACAGTCTGCAGGAGTTTGGGCACCTTGAGATTATTACTCATCTTGCTTTATGCTTTTCTGTAAATACCACAACGGTGTTATTTTTAGTAACATACAATGATGGATTTTTTGCCGTTATTTCTATTACTGCCATGTATTAGATTCATTATTGACATTAAAATTTATTTATATTAACATTTTTTTATTTATTCACGAGTGCTGGACTTTCTAGTTGGGGGCTAGTGTTATTTTTGTTGGAGATGTATACATTTGAAGCTCACTACAGCTGACAGCCTAGCGACATAACTGAAGACATTGTAGAATTCACGATGTTAAGAACACAGTAAACTACTAATGGAGGGGCGGGGGCCACTGAGAGACTGTGGACAGGGTTTCTCTTTGTAGCCCTGTCTGTCCCAAAACTCATTTTGTAAACTAGGCCGGCCTCGAACTCAGAGAACCACCTGTCTCTGCCTCCTAAGTGCTGGGATTAAAGGTGTGCTCCACCACCGCCTGGCTGAGACTTACTGATGAAACAATTGCAGTTATTTCAAGCCTTACAGATCCTTTAGGCATCTAGAGACAAGCCACACCCTGCTCACAGGACTGTCCCCAGGTAGGAAGGCAAACGAAGACACATATTACTCGGCGCTGTGGTCCAGTCGAGCAGAATAGACACAGAGTACTAGAGGCACAAAGCAGGGGCATGGTTGGGCCTCAAGAATTTTTGATAGTTGCAGAGGACTTCACAAGCAGTTAAGAAAAAGATGCTTGAACAACCTTACAGGACAGAGGAGTCAGGCAGGTCTACATAGGAGAAAGAGATTTGAGGAATGCCTTCAAGGCCAAGGGGACAAGCTACAGGTACAGACATGAAGTTAAGAGGGCACAGAAAGTTCAGCCAGTGTTCATGCAGTCTGTACCGTATCTCTATCAAGTGCAGCGGGAAACCTTCAAGTTTTCAATCATTCTTGGCACAACCTCCCAGACAGCACATCTCACTCATTATGCCATGATTTGGGTTTGGTTTGTCCCCCAGTGATGTTTATGTTGGAGATCATCTAACAGTGCTGTAGAATATTTTAGAGTTATAGCTGTGGTAGGTGGTTTTCCGTCACTATACCAAAACACCTGAGAAAATCAACTTATAAAGACTTTGGCTCCGGTTTCAGAGGCTCCAATCCATAATCAACCGGCTACACTGCTTTTGGACCTGTTACAAGATAGAGTGCATGGCAGAGCAAAACTGCTCACCTCGTTCCCATGTCACCAAGAAAAAGATAGATGGGTGGAGATCTCACACCCCACTGTGAGGACACACCACCACTCTAGGTCCTGCCTCTTAAAAGCTTCACCACCTCCCCTTAGAACCCCTGGCAGATGAAGCTTTTCATGTGGATCTTTGTATCATTCAAGATACAAACCATAACAGGACTTAGTTGGGGGGGGTCTTATGGGACCCCCACCCCCACCCCTCAACCCCTGTTGTTTCTTCCCCTTACAAGTGCTTCCATCATTATACCATCTGTAATGTTATCCTCACCAGGTCTGAGTTGATACTAGGACTATGCATGCTCCAAAACCTGCAGATCCTGCAGAACTGGAAGCCTCAGGAATTCTGTATCAGGGACCAAGTTAGTAATGCCTGGGCTCACCCAAACTCCTGACTCTCAGAACTGAAGATACTTGAGCAACATTCTTTTCCTTCTTTGCCTAAAAGAATTTTAAAAAGACAATCAGCCTTTGGTACAATGTAGGTTCTTGGTAAATATTTTCCTGAAAACGTTCTTGAATAGTTGACAGTAGACAGGCCCATCTACAGCTTGGCACTTTTCTCTGCTTTTCATGGAGATTGGGAAGAACAAACATTAGCAGTGGCATGTTAGGTCACAATGGGAGAGAAGACCATGTTTCTAAATAATGAGTTAATTTCCTCAAGGAGTGGGGGAGGGGGTAAAGAAGGAAGGTGAAAGAAACCCCAGCATTTTATAATCTGGGCAGAAAATGCTTGTTAAGCAGGAGGGTGGTTTGTTTCTAAGGGTGGCAAGCTTTTGGCTCTTTGAATTTAAGAGCCTGGGCTGTTTCTCCCTGAGGGAGCCAAGGTCACAGCTCCTGTAGTGGCTTCCAGCCCCTATGTTATCTGATCAAATCTCCCCATTCTCTTTCTGCTTTAGTCTGGGTTATGATGATTATACTTGTGGCTGTCAGAGCCCAGAAGCTTAGTCGGAATGGGTCCTTGGAAGATTGTCTAATCTGTTTTTCCTCTTCTAGTGAGAACTACAAATTATACTGGATAGACAATAATGAAATAAAGTATATTTATGTTTCTCAGGCCAGTGTTAATGGCTTGTCTTGCTGGCCAGAGAGAAAAGGAGCAAAATTTTAATTAATTCAAGCAGGATCAATCATTAGCAACAGGAAGCAGGATGTGAATGGAAGCCAGCCCGATAGCAGGTTCCTGTCTCTCTTTTTCCTTTGAAGTTTCAATCAGTTCTCAGAGGACATGGGATCTGGGCCATATTCTAAAGACTGAGTCCAGTTGTAGGAGGATAAAGACAGCAATAGCTTGACCCTCTGACTGTCCCAGAAAGAGACTGAGAGACACACCAGCAGCACAGGGGAGAATGAGGCTCGGGAAAGGTGGCTTCACAGTTTAGCCCTCCCTCTGCGTTAGCCCTGGAGCAGTAAGGAGGACTTAGACCAGGCAGAGACCTCAGCTCTTCCTCTTGCTGCAATCCTGAGGGAGCTGTGGAAGCCCTGCTTTCTTCATCTGAAAATGATGTTTATCTTGTTGGAAAGAAGTACCACAAGAAAGAAAAGAATCAAAGGCCACAGCTGACAGCCATCACAGGCAGACCCTATTAAGTAATTCCCCTCCAGCTCTCCTTTGTGTTGTAGGCAGCCCTGAAGATGCTGTTTTTAGTCAGTTACGAGTCAAAGCCTTTGTTAAACATTTACTTCATTCATAATTGTTTCCCTTCCTGGAGTACTCTTCATGGTTCTCATTTTTAGAAAACACAGTGTCCACTCTGTATAAAACTTTAGAAAACTCCTTAAAAACCATGATTCTTACTCAGAAATTAACAGTAGAGCTCTTTGACACTTGTAACTCTCCAGGAAATATTCAAACATCTAGTTACCAATTGACAGTTGGATTGTTTGAATTAAGATCCAAAACGTGACACATTTGAGCTTGGGTCTTTTAGCTTTCATAATCAACCCCCCCCCCGATCACTTAACACAACATTTGTAGGTACAATTTAGGAAGCAATGTTATACTCAAGAGAGTTCTGAGAAGGGGAGGAAGCAGAGGTCCTGAATCTTGGCTCTTAATAGCCACCGGCTATTAAGTACGTCTTGCTCACCAGAAGACTTGTTCCTCTGCTCTCCTCCTAGCCCCACCATCTTGCTGTTCTGAATTTGGACTGCATATATTACTATTTTTTATTTTAATTTAATTATTTCTGCATTTAAACCCAGCAATATGTTTAAAAGCTGTAGCAATTATATTTTCCTAGATGTGTATGTATCCACAGAGATATCTGTAACCTAGAATTTAAAAAAATTAAGTGTACTTGTTGACATTTTCACATGTGTATATAATGTGTTTCAATCAGTCACCCTCAATACACTCCCTCATCTTCTTCCCACTCTCACTGAACCCTGCCTCCTACCCAACAAATGCCTTTCCTACTTTCCTGTTTTTGTTTTGTTTTTGATGTTGTTTGTTTGGTGTGTGTGTGTGTGTGTATATGTGTGTGTGTGTCATGTAGTTTAGTTAAGATTGATTGCATGAGTGTGGATGGGGGTTCTTTACTGGAGATGTACCTGCACACACACACACACACACACACACACACACACACACAAACCTGCCCCTACACACCTGCCCATACACACACCTGTACACAGAGAGAGAAAGAGAAGGGGGGGAGAGACGAGAGAAAGAGGGAGGGGATGGAGTCTTTTCTGGAACATCAGAGGTTCTATTCGACCTAAAGGGTGGAAGCACGCACTGTTGGCACAGCTAACTCACATGCAGCTTTGGGCTATTCACCAGGCCACAGAGCTCCTAGAACATCACAGAGTGTTTCCTGGAAAGATATTCTACTGTTGCTGTACCCAGGTAAGGTATCGTAACTAGACACTTTTTCTTTAAAAAAGGAAATGCTTCAGGGTTTAAAGAACTGTGTCAAACAGCTTCGGGATCTTGCAGACAGTAACTACTAGAGCAGGTTCACCTCACAAATAGCGGATGGGGCTGAGACCAGTGTTCTGTCTTCTCCAATTGCCTCTCCAGACACTTCTCAAACAGCCCCAAACCCATCGGGAAGGTTCTCACTTACATCCCTTAAGCTCCATATTCTAGAAAGATGTTGCAACTGTCCCTTTAGAGTCAAAAGAGGAGATGGAGCCCGAAGTAACATGCCTGTGACAGCTGAAGCACCCTGCTCCCAAGCATTTGTTTTTAGCAGTGAAGTGAAGACAGCTATTTTGGTAAAGCTGTGGCTTCTGTTGATTTGTGTGTGTGCAGAACATCTGTTTCTCAACGAAGTGCCTCGTCTACAGGATTCAAGAACATTGGAAAGAATTAAGATGTTCAATCTAAAAAGTGGCTTCCTGTATTTCGGCAGTTTGTTTTAAGTGGAAGCTCACAAGAGACACAGGGGTCTGTGAGAGTGTGAGACTAATTACAAGTCTTTGGGGATTGTCTAGACAGTCTGGTGATCTGGCCCGGTCTCCGTTACAACATTCTAGAATCGTACATCTCCTTCTGAATTCCAAAGTCTGAAACAAGTGTGCCACTTGAATGAGGAGATTAATTCACACATCCTTAAATGGTATTTTTATGACCTTGATAAAAGATGTGTCTTTTGTTGAAATCAGGGATTTACACTCAGTAAAAGTGAATGACTTTCTCTTACTGCATTTATTTGTGTGTGCATATATGTGTGCATGTGGTATGTGTATGCTTGTGTGTGTGTGTGTGTGTGTGTGTGGTGTGTGTGTGTGTATGTGTGCTTCTGTGTGTGTGTGGTCGGGTGTGTGCTTGCATATGTAGTATGTCTGTGTATATGTATGTGCACTTGTGTGTGGTACAGAGTGTGCTTTCCTGTGTGTGGTGTGGTGTGTGTGTGTGCCTGTGTGTGTGTGTGTGTGCAGGTGTGTGTCACAGTGCTCATGTGAAGGCTAGAGGACAACTTTAGGGAGTCTGTCCCATCACGTGGGTCCTAAAGGCAGAGGTCAGGTTTTCAGTGTTGGCAGCAAGTACCTTTACTCAAGGAGCCAGCTAGCCACCCCTGGGGAATGATTATAAATTGGTAAGCTAATTTCCTACCTCAGACAAATATGTTTCTTTATTTCATAATTTGTATTTTATACTTTTCATCACTTCTGGCACCACTCGTGTGGGCCACACTAAGAAATTCTCTGACGTTCTGGAGACAATATTTGGGTATCTTAGTCAAGTGTTTGTTGCTATAACAGAATGCCTGAGACTGGGTGGCTTGTCAGAGAGGACTTTTATTTGGACTCAGTTCTGAAGGCTGAGCGGTCTAGGAGCACAACGCTATTCTCTCAGACTGAGTCACAGCCCCATGGCAGAGCAAAGGTCAATTAAGTGTCATGGAAGAGCTAACATGGGAGAGAGGTAGATTTGCTGTGTGCAACCTGCACTCCAGTAACTAATCCCGCCTAGAGATCTGCATTAATCCTGCTGATGACCTATGAACAATGTCAAGGTCTCACCTCTCAATCCTACTCTGGGTGATGAATCGCACTCTAAAGTTTGGAAAGATGAAACCACATTGAATTCATAGCTGTGCCCTACAATTGAATACAATTTTGACACTATCTACCTGGAGTTAAAATCAACTTCCATGGGATAAGAGCTCAATCGAGAGTACTCCTGTTTCATCTACCCTGTTTACCCCATAAATTCAAGTCATCAAGCTTCTGGGAAGTTGCCTTTACCTGGGAAGTTGTCTTGCAGGCCAGGAACTAGTAGGTTGTTTTCACCACCACATTTACTGTTGACCCCAGCTTTGCTAAATAGGATGAAGGCAGTCTCTATCAAATCCTTGGAAATCAAGCCTACCCAACACCTCCAGTTATAGTACTAGTCCCCTGAGGGCGAGAATGGGGGGTGAGGTGATCTAGCAAAAGGGAAAAAGAATAGTTGATGTAGTGTTCTCCCCAACCCCCTTTTCCCCAGATCCATCATCAGAAAGGGACACATAGCAGGGACTTTCATTCCATCTTATGTCGAATATGAGCACACCTTTGAGAACGTGCAGGAGCGGCTTCCATGCCTTTACCTCACCCTTCCGCCTGCCTTCTAACGTTTCAGTTGCCAGTTCCGCTCCTCTCTCATCGCTCTGCCTGTTCTGTGTCGGGCATCACAGGTTGGAGAGTGTGCTCCTGGGCATTCCAAACACATGTGAAGTCTTCTACTCTGTTCTTCTGTGAACTCTGAGCATTTGTGTCTAACTCCTGCTGAGAAAAAAACCCAGGTCAAACTCAGTTTCCTCCCTTATCAAGCCCTGTCTGTAGCCTTCAAGACCACCAGCATCCTTCTCACTAACCAGCTCTGTGCAAAGGTTCCCACTGGGAAATCTGCCACAGAGCCATAGACTGTCTGTATATTCACACACAGTTTTGACTCTCTACTGCTCCAGTGAAGGCAACCATATCAGTTTCCATAGAATACACTCAGTTAGCATTGCTTAGAAACTGGACTTAAACGTCCATTTTACAATCCCAGATAAGAGAGACTTCCCCCTGTCTTTTCCACAAATAGAAAAGAAACACAGTCGCCTTACACAGAGTTCAACTTTGGTGATCTTACCAACCCTTAATTGTCGTGTTCTTGATCAAGCTGCAATGAAGAGGTCATCACCAGGGTGGTTGGGTGTCACAGTTCGAGGGGCTCCCAGATGAAAGAGTCCTGGAAATTTATCTTGTGATCATTTTTACCCAATGATATTTAAAAAGAAAACAAACCTTTGGTGCCCACCAAAGGAGCTTGGGCTTAGGGACCCTGCCTCTTTTTTTGATTTATATTTTGACCCATGTTTCAAGCAATTGCAGTGAGGATTTCATCCAACTACTGTCTTATAAATTTCTCTAAATTTGGATAAATAGAAGGGATTTATTTGGGTCCCTCTCATGTTGGGTGGTGAGCAGGCTTCTTTTGTCCACCCAACCCTTGGTGGTGTTACATTAGGGCTTTAGTTTATAATCCTCTTGAATGTTTCTTTTATCTGTTCAATTTCTTTATTTAAAAAAACAAAGATTTATTTCATTTTTAATTCTGTGTGTACATGTGCATGCCTGGGATAGGGCTGGGGTATGTGCATGTGCCTTTGAAGGCCCAAGGCTTGAGATCTCCTTGGAGCTGAGGACACTTCAAGTGGCTTTCAGATGATCCTTTATGTATAGTTAACCATACTTCAAAGCCGAAGTGAGAAGGTGATGGGTTCATTTCCTATTGCCGTTATAACAGTTGCCGCAAGGTTGGCGGCTTGAGGCAGAGCACCCGTTTAGTCTCACACAGTTCTAGAGGCCAGAAGTCTGAAATGGATCCCAAGAGCTGCGTTCATTCTGGAGGTTGTAAGGAAGATAGGCATCTTTACCTTTTCTAGCATTAGGAGGTGTCCTGTGGTCCTTGGCTTGCAGACCTGCCTTCATCTTTAAAGCTAGTGATTTTCTAATATCTCTACTCACATTGTCACATCATCACCTTAAGACTGTAATCCTCTTGCCTTCCTTATGCAATGGCCGGACAATTTACGGTGGGCCCACCTTAACTTTATCACATCTGCAAAAGCCCTCTTCCCTACCAGATGTCCACAGGGCCTTCAAAGCAAGATGGAACTTCCTTGGAGAGTCACTCTTCAGCCTACATGCAGGAGATATGGGAATGAAACTTGTTGTGACTCAGTTTCCCCCATGTCTGTTTCTCTCCCTTCCTGGCTGTTGTCCATTATCTTCAGTGGAAATGTTTCAGTCACAGGCTGCACTTTGTCAAGGGTTTACAGGGTGCTTTTGCACCTAGAAGATGCTGCTCACCCCTTCTGTCTTTTGTGGGATGTTCCTGGCATCCCTCTAGCAATGCTCCTCCAAGCCTCCAGGCTTTTCCTTGGACATGCTTTGTGTCAGTCCTGACTTACAGTTGCAGGACATGTTACATTCATATCTCTCGGCTGGTTCAACTCCCCTGTCTAAAGCAAGATGCTCAGCCCAAAGGTGGACGGCTCCTGGCTGTGGCAGCTGAGTGACTGCCTGCCTGGTTGCTGACCCTGTTCCCACAACAAGCCCATCTCTAATTTAGTAACAACTTTGGGAGGTTTCTGTTCTTCAATATGTCAAAGCTACGGTGCAGACTGCATTGATCGCTTTGAAAATTTTAAGAAGTATTTTGGGGAAATGCAAATTTCCACATTAAAGTTTGGGAAGAATCTTCGGAGCTCTGGAGAAGGATAAGAAGTGATCTCTAAGGCCCAAAGAAACACCCTCTTGCCCTCTGGCGTGTAGTCTCTGTCAAAACACTGGTCCTCCTGGAAGCTCCTTAGAATCCCACCTCCCACTCCCCAGGAAGAAGCCAACCTCCCTCCCTTGAACTCTTCTACAAACATTGTTTACCTTCCATGTAGCTCATACCTCTTGCTGGGGGTGGGGACAGGGATGGCCCCTCACCTGTGACCCTACTGCCTTGCCATCTCTTGCACTGAGGTTACAGAGTGAAGCACTATGTAACAGAAATACTGAATAAGACCTCTTTCTTTGAGGCAACAATGCTCTGTGAGAGAAGACACTGAGTTTGTGAAGTGGTGGAACACATGTTGGAGTTTAATAAGATCTCAATCTTGGTGATTCTCCCTTACCTCTCTCTCCTTTCCTCTTTCTCCAGTACCCTTTATTTCTTCTTGCATCTTTTCTTTGGGATATGCTTAATGAGTTTAAATAGGAGCCATGTGCAGTAACAAGTGTTTAGTGTATGAAGTCTCTCTGTAATTAAACGTAAAAGAATGCTTGGCAGTTGTGGGTACCACCAGTGTCCACAAAAGCTCTTGTGGGAACTTTCCTGACCCTTCCACCTTTGGAACTCAAAATTTCCACAAATATCTATCTTCCTCAACTGGAGGACCATTTCCCACTATTCATTATCTAGCTTCCAAAAGGAATTACCAAAAGTCCAGCATCCTGCCAACACTATTTTGAATAAGTTGGGGAATTGAAGGTCAAAGGGAAATGAGCTGTTCTGGCCTGTCCATCTTGTCCCTACACTGTCTCTTTATTACTCCCAGTAACCTACCCTGAGTGATGAGTAAGTCAGAGACAGGCCATAAAATCTTGGGAAATGTCCCAATTTCCATGAGAGTCCTTACGTAGGGAGTGGACAGAGCTTGGGAAAAGAAACAATGCTATCATAAAAATACAAAGTAATCAACAGCACAAGGGGAGAGATGTTTCAACATGACTGTGTTGTTCCAGGCAGCTACAGAGGTCTTAGAACAAGTAACCTCGGCGAAGACAATGCCAACGCACCCTCCGTGTTTTCAGGGTTGCTTAAGTTGTTATAAGGTAGAGACGGTCTGAAAGAAGCTTATCTTAATGTCAACCGAGTACTTACTGTTGTTCGTCTTTCACCTCCTTGTTCAAGGCGTGTCTAGCGACCCACATAGACCGTGACAGACAGCAGTTGTCCCACTGAAGTCTGACATGTAGCTTACTACAGACTGAGTGTACGGATCCCGGGCACACAGTGGAACAACAGTGGTAGTAACAGCACACACGCTTATCAAATAATTACTCTGAATAACATGCTACTGTAGGGACCTCGGGGGGATAGTTTATTACCCTCACCACAGGTCTCCATCACCATTTGTTACTCCAAGTTCTGATATTCAGTGACCTTGTAAGGCGTGGCGGGAGGAAGACGATACAGCCACGTGGTGTGACTCTGCTTTCATTTTCCACTCCATCCCCACAGCTAAAGCAACTTGACAGGCTGAAGTGACATCGGATTTGAGGGGAAGGAATGTGATCAGGAGGGTCTTAAACGGGTGTGTGATCGAGGAGAGGAGAGGTCGGGGGAATGCTTGCAAGATATCATTGAGGTACTTGGCATGCAGGCCATTGTGGGGGGATAGTGGGAAACCAGATTGGTAATGAGTGACATGCGAAGCCACGAAGTGATGATGCTTTGAGTTTGGGATAGATCAGCGGTCCATCCAGCAGTGAACATGGGGGTGGGGGTGGGGGTGGGGCACGGGAAGGGGAGGGAAGGATAAGGACAGTGAGACAGGATGTCCCAGCAGGCAGTTCTTCAGGACTGGTAAATTTAAATGCGGAGGAAGATATATTGAAAGAATGTTCTGGAAAGAAAGAGCAAGCATGTGACCGATCAGCTATAGAAATGAGGAAAACAGTCCATAAGGATCAGGTTATGGGAATTAGATGGCTGTAGTTACAGGTGAAATGGGGCATTGGGAACACGTGGAAGATGTAAATGATGTCACTCACAGCCCATGAGAATCTTGAGTTCTTGCTTCTAATGAAAAAAAAAATCTTTTTCTCATTTATATGCCAAAGATGTTGAAATGTTGAATGTTACAATCATGAAATCTTACTATAGCTAGAGGGTTGGCAGGAGTTTTATTACTTGTTTCATTTCTTCTTCTCTCCCCCACCTCTCTCTCTTTCCTCCATCTCCTCTCTGTTTCCCTCCCTCTCCCTCTTCTCCTTATCTACAATATTCTGTTGTTTCTTTTAAGAAAATCAAGGTGCGATTTGAGCTTCCTGGACAGGCACTCAATGATCCGCTTGGCTTCTCTGAAGGGACAGCCCTTTCAATATGTAGACTGTTGCTTTCAGCCTCATAATCTGAGGTGAGACTCTCACCAGTTAAAGGCAGACATATCTTTTCTGTCAAGTGCAAGGAAGAGATTAAACATGGTTCAGTGTGCTATTTGTGCGTGTAAAATAGACTGGAGATCTGGAAAGTGTCTTATGATGTCACTTGGATAGATCCAGATAGTCACATGGCACAGTTATCCAAAGCAGCTGGCTGATACTCTTCCCCTGATGGTTTTTCTTGGTAATGGAAACTTCTCAACATTTATTGTTCACTATTTCCATGGTTTCATCACGGTTATGTTTCATAAATTCTCCTAAACACCTCTTATTTGTATTTGAGCACTCTCTCTTGCACAGAAGCATTTTTTTTTCTACTTAAAAATAAACTGACTTTTTGAATCATTTTAAATTTGATACTTATTTTTAAGACTCTTGCTTGAAGCTTCAGAGTCTCTGGCAGTCACTCCAGGGCCTGCTGCTTGGACGTAGGTGTTATCCTGGGTGGAGCTGCAAGCTCTGCTGCTTTGGGTTCAGAATCACTATGGGCACCATCTAGCCGCCCTTCCACCTCCGCAAGTCCTCCCATCGCCCTGGTGTGTTTGGAAATGTTTGAGATGTGCAGCTGGGTAGGATGAGACTTGGCTAGCTCTAGAGCCTTAAATGGCAGTGTTGTGGCCCTGTGTCCAGAGGAGTCTCTCTCTCCCCCCTCTATTTTTCATTGTTTTCTGTGTCTCCATCACTGTTTCCAATACTGTTTATTGGGAAGAAGCCAGTGTCTCCTCAACAAATTATGGAGAAGAGAGACTGAAGTGGAATACAACCACCCATCACCATCTACATTTGCAAAAGCTCAAGGTTACAAGTCCCCAAGTCAAAGGACCCCATTAGGAGTTATAGCTAAGACTTGTTGGCACAGATGTTGTAGAAGTAGTGACGGTTGTGACCGTGGTCGCCTTGATAGTAACATGTATATATAGCATGTATATATAGCACACCGTTTATGTACCAGGGACTAGACCAACCGTGACTGTCATTACCTCATCTACTTCTTGTAGAAACTTCTTACCCCAGCTCCTCATTTATCCTTACTTTTCAGATCACATCATTGAGACCCATAGATACATAGCTTGTGTAAGTTCACGGATAGTAAGTGGCTATTGAGAAATAAAACGATTCATTCAAGACTAGTCCTAGGTTGTTTTTGGTAGGTAACCAGTTATATTAGTGGTTAGTTGTGGAGGTTGTTTCTCACTGGCTTTGCTGTCAGTCTGTGAAAGCAAGACCACCGTGCCTACAGTGAAACCAAACTGAACGCATACTTTCTGAGCAAACACTTAACAAGCTGACGCAAAGTGTTTATATAATTTATTCCACAATCTCAACGGAATCCCAGTTTTTGTGTTCTGCTTGTACCTTGTATGAAGGATTCACTAACCCACAATGGGATCTGAGTTGAGAGTCTGACGCCCTCCTGGTTGATATTAGTCAACAGGAAACCTCAGAATCAATGACTGGATATGGGGCTAAGCAGAGGTGAAGCCACAGGAGCCATCTCTAGGAGGGACAGGTTAGCCTTGTCTTTACAAATTTGGTTTAACATGGACAGCGAGTCCACAAGAGGCTCAGCAATCCAAATGATCTGAGCATCACTCCTGTGATTAGAAAACACATTATCGAGTGCACATGTACAATGTTTCCAGCAAGCATTCTGCTAACAGTGAACTTGATCATGTCAGCTGGGAAGGTATGGAAGGTCCCTCTGCAGCCTGGACTTTCTAAAAGGCTTTCTGGTATCCACGGAGAAGTACATATCTGATTAGAGCAAACACACAGTGACCTATACTCGTCTCCCACTGTAGCCATCACAAGCAGCTAAAAGTATAACCAGCTAACAGATTTCATTATTGTTAGCCCTTTCGTTTTTGCCTTTTGTTCCCCAGGAGATTTCCACGTAATAGTGAGTGGGGTGGTCAGGCATACAGCGAAGAAACTGCTTGTTAGGCCATTAAGAAACTAAGCAAGCGAGTTGAAGAAGAAACTGCACATGGCCTGGTGTTTTCACTGGCGCTCTGATCTTAGGAAAAAGTTATCTTATTTAAACAAGTGCCCTGTTGACTAACCTGTGTGTGTGTGTGTGTGACACTCACACATACGTGTGCATGGATTGTGAGCATTTTTGTAGAGGCCAGAGGACAACCTTTGCTGCCCCTCCTCATGGTTTATTTTTATTTATTTTTAATTTTTTGAGACAGAGCCTCTCACCAGCCTGTATGTAATTCACAAAGTAGGCTAGGCTGGCCGGTGAGTGCCCGAGGACCTGCTTGTCTCCAGCTGCCTTGCATTGGGATTGTAACCACAAACCACAGTGCCTGCCATTAAAAAAAAAAAAAAGAAAAAAAAAAAGAAAACTAGTTTCTGGGTTCTTTATGCTTGAAGAGTGAGCACTTCATCTGTCTAGCCATCACTCAGCCACCCCCACCCCCACCTACCCCACCCCCATCTTTTGCTGCATTTGCCTCTGAATGACAAGTTCAGGTACAGCCAAGGTAAGAGCTTGAAAACAGCAACAGTTGTTCTTAAGCCGGCAGGAAAAGGTGGAACACAGAAAGATCTTGAAGGACGTAAGTAATAAATGTGTTTTCTATAAACGTGCCGTATTTGACAGGTGGCACTGTCAATTCATTTCTTTTTTTTTCAACCATCTTATAGTTCGGAATGTAATTAATCACGTGAGCCTTGGGAAATAGTTGTCACTGCCAAAGCCGTAGCTCAGTTCATTGCAATGGTGGCACTATATTGCTAACTTTCTTTTCCTTTCTACCACTGACATCCTGAGGGTTATTTTACATAAGTAACCCTTGGGTCCTTTGCCTAAGGTTCCATATATAAATTACATAAATCAGGTAAGAAATTAGGTATACTACCACTCTGCAGTAGATGGAAAAAAAACAAAAGCAATGGCTGGTTTCTTTTTAGCCAGATGGAAGTAGTAGATGCTGGAGTGACCGAGTCTTTCTCCATCCAAACGGCCCAGCCCTCCTTTCTCCCCTGCTTTGAGAGTGGACCGTGATTTTAAGCAGTCACGTTCAAAATATCCCACGAAGCGGCGGTGGGTAGCTGAAGATGGTAGATGGTGAGCATTGGTGTGGGGGTGGGGGGCATGCGTGCGTGCGTTTTCATGGGTAATTATTGCTTTTCTAAGAAGCAATAAAGCACACAGTCTCTTCACTTTTATGGAAAGAAGCCTGCAGTGTTTCCTTACCCAGATCCAGTTCTTTCTTCAGCAACTGTAGCTCATGCCTCTCCATGGCCAGCAGGGGGCGTCGGCAACACAGATTTGGATTGAAATAAGTTTAACCAACGTCCAATGACAGATCAACTCTTTTTAAGACCAGTTTTGAAAACCGTGTTCTACCTATCCCAAGCTTCCTGAAGACTAAGAAAGCACACAGTATTTTTCATTTTTGTGTCTCATCAATGTTTTCCAATGATGGGAAAAGCATCTACTACATAGTTTGTACACAAATATGCCCTATGGAGTTGTTCCAAATATTGCCAGGGCCGGAAACACCATCTTAATCCTTGAGGCATCTAGAGTCAGAATCTCTATGTAGGCTCTCCATCCAATTATCTTGAAGACAGTTGTATTTCTAAAAAATCAACCATGCTTCTGTTTGTAGTGGTCCTGGTGCTGGCTTTGCACACACACACAGATCCGAAGGTTAGAACGTGCCTCCAGTGTACCTGCTAACAGGAAGGACAAAGGTGACTCATGGCCTGTGGAATCTCCACCCCCTGGCAAGCAAACCCACACAGGAAGCAGGCTTACCACTGCACGAGGCTAGGACTATCCAGACCACTGCAGCTTGAAGTCACTAGTGTGATTCATCCCCAGAAAGAATTATCATCTTCCGAGCCTTTAACTAAACTCTCAGCCAGGCATTTCCAATTGATTTTGTTTCAAACCAAGATTTTCCTTTAAACACAAGAAGAATAACAAGAGGAGGGGGAGGAATACCAGAGAAGATACAAATCATTTCTTGTTAATCGGCATTAACGTAATTTAGCCAGGGAAAAATGCCGACAGTGTGGTCAAAGACAGCAAGAGACCGTAGCTGACATGGGAAACAAATTGAAATGTTTTCCTCTCCAGATAAAGATGCTTTTGAAATTAAATTAAAGTCAGATACACTCAAGTTTATCTTTAAAGGGGAAAATAATTTAGCAAGTTTGAGCTTATTTGGTTTTCCCACTGACTTAGTCTATTCTCACAAGTATGTCGGCTCTGAGGGGAAGGAGGGCAATCCGGGGTAAAGCTGTTTTCCAGGAACTCTCCATGTTTTCTTAGGAAGGTGCTAAGTTTTCAGAGTGGTTGGGGCTTTCTCATTTATCAGCTTTAAACCATCACTGGGTGATGAATACTAAATGTAATAATGTTCATTCTTTTCTGCATGACTGCAAATGAATAATTAGGTCAGCTGGACTTCCCACTAACTTTTCAGTATCCTCTTCCTGAGCCTATACTAAGCCAGGAGTGAGGCCTCCGAAACAGTGCTTTCCAAAGCGCACTGTGCCCCCCTCTCTTGAATTCACAAGGCAAACAAGAGGAAAAGGGTATCTGGTGATCTTGTATAGCTATCAGCTCTGAGAAGTGGAATATGCCCCCTACACACACACACAAAGAGAGATGGGGGGGTGTTGAATATCTCTGTATGGATCTGTAGCCAAGGGTAACCTTAAACTTCTCATCTATCTGCCTTGCCTCCTAAGTGGTGGGATAATAGACCTTTGCCACCATGCCTAGTTTATGTGGTTCAGAGGGTCAAACCCAGGACTTCTCAAACGCTAGGTAAACGTCAACCAACTGAGCTTCATCCTTAGCCTCAGAAGGTGATTTTTTCTAAATAGATGATGTTATAAACAACACTTGTTTTCTAGATCACGCCACACACACACACACACACACACACACAAACTAAACCCACCAAACAAATAATAGAAACAGAGATTTCCAAGCTTTTATTTTACTCTTGTTTTAAAAGATTTCTGTGGACTGTCTTAGGAAATGAATGGCCATTTATCAACACACCTTACGGGGAAATCCATCAAGAAATGTATCGCTAAAGGCAGTTTGAACTGACCTGAGTTAATAAAGTTGACCTCCTCTTTACATGGAAAGGTTTTTGAAGAGCCCTTTCTCTAACTTTAACTCTTTCTTGCACTCATACCAAATACGTCACAAGCTAGGTGCAGCACGGACGTCCCTCATCACTACCATCCTCTCTCCATGGGAAGAGGAGGACAAGATGGCCTCATTTAATACAGCTTTCTCATCTCTACATCACATTTCACGATCAAGCAGTCAATTAATATGGCCTTCTCTCTGCCCTGAAAGGTCACTCAGATGGATGTTAGCAGATTTGCGAGAAATAGAAAAGGCCTTGCTCAGTTGGGTGACAAATGGCCATTTTCCAACCCTTCCTCTGCTTCCTCTGACAAATCCATTGGGTACACCCCAATGGGAACTGGGACTTCCTCTGTAGGGTCTGCTCCCTTCTGGAAACCCCAGTGTAAGTCCTCAATAGGCTATAGGCACCTTGAAAGACCTCCCCATGGGTGTTCATCTGTGTATTATGTGTTCTATGACAGCAACATAATGAAATTGTAAATTAGTAGGAAATACATGAAAGAAAGAATGAATATTTTAAAATGTCCAAGCTTTTGTTCTTTAACGTCTGACTATTGTTCTTGCACAGTGGATTATAAACCAGTATCTTTCTGCCTTTTATAAAAGCAAATGGCTCAGATGAAAGCAAAAGAGAAAAGAACAAAGGAATAGAAGTGGAGGAGGAAGAAGAGGGGGAAACCTAAATTCTAAATGACCAAGAAAACAATAAAACCCCCTAAACCTGAGAGCTTATCGCTAGTCTTTATGTAACTTTTGGTGGACATAACATTGTGCTAAGGCCAACACAGATAACAGTTCTCCTGTGTGCATGAAGGGAGAGGCATGTGGAGGCCAACACATAGAGGACTCTGGACATTGGATAGTGTGTGCCTGAGAGAAGATAGACCTCATATCTCTGATGGTAGTGCTACACATTGGCCAGCAGAGGGCAGTTACAAGCACTACATACATTTCCTGCTCAACTCCCAATGATATTTTTATTCCAGATTATAAATACAGATGTTCTTACCTCCAGAATTAGAATATTTGAGGAATTTTTCATGATTAAAAAAGAATCTATATAATTTTTGATCCTCCCATTTGGTGCTTTTAGATAGGAAACATGGGTTAAATCTGGTTCAAAACAATATTATGTGGGTTAAAGCTAACTTTGCATAAGGAGAATTATATTTCAAATTCTGTGCTAAGTGACTCACACGTGATAGCACATTTAATCATCACAAAAGTCTGAGAACTAACCATTTTATCAGTCCCCATTTCTAAGCCAGGAAAACTTCACATCAGGTAATTTAAGTAACGTGTAAGAGCCTGGAATCAAAGGCAGGCATGTCTTACTCACTGTGTTATGTAAGTCCCTCTCCCCAGCAGAATGTTCCCAGTTTCTACCACAGTGGTTTGTTCAGCTGAGCGCTACTTGATGTGACAGATCACTGGATCTGGGTTCATTTGCTGAGAAATTTCTAGAGAAAGAATGGATGCAAAAAGAAATACAAACAAAAAGACATTGCAGAGTTAACCATTTCTAAGTCAGCTTCAAAGTCATGTTTTGAGCTCAAAGGAAACTCAGTACAGCAATTGGATATTTGTGGTTTTGTAAGCTACAAGAGTAGGCTTTCTTAACTTTGACTTTAATGTACATAATTGTTAATCTTGGCCATGTACTTAAATCACCTCTTTGCCATCTTCATGCATAAATTAAGAAAGCATCTATGCAATATCAAAATCCTGTCTGGTTACAGTGTGACCCATTGTAGCTCTTTAAGACTTTGCTTGGAGACTTGGAGACAAATGTTAACAGATTGGTAAGAAACAACATCAAGATAATTTTAGTTCACGTTGACGAATACTATCGAATATTTGCTAGGTTGCCAAGCAACTGTGCCAGGCACAGAGATTAAAAGGCACTTAAGACTCAGTTCCTACCTTTAAAGGGTTCTCCTATATAGCTTGGAAAACAGGGACAAATCAATAACCATAATGCAACGTAATAAACCCTATCTTAAAAGTACTAGTGGCGCGCCCCAATGACAAGAGGAGGACAGGCTGGCTTTCCCCATTCACGACTGGTCCTGTTAGTTAGTGTCTGAGATCAGGATTTTAGGGCTGGTGAGATGGCTCAGCAGGTAAATGAACTTCAACACAAGCCTGGTTACCTGAGAGGTTCCATCCCAAAACAATACAACAAGCCTGATACTGTAGGTCACATCTGTAGTCTTGGCAGTCCCTTGATGAGATGGGAGGTGGAAACGGGAATTACCTGGAATCTCTCAGAGCATTTAGGTTGGAGTACTCGGAGCAGCAGAAATGAAAGACCTTGGCTAAACAAAGTGACAGGAGAGAACCAACTCCCACAAGTTGTCCTCTGACCTCCACAGATGTGTCTTGGCACATGTGAAGCCCCCCCATCATAAAATTATATATACACACCAATAGATAGATAGATGATATATATGTGTGTGTATATGTACATACACATTTATATACATACACAAGTATACACACACACACATATATATGTATATGTATATATATATTAGATAGGTAGATAGATAGATAGATAGATAGATAGATAGATAGATAGATAGATGTGTATACAGTTTTCACAGTCTGTTTAAAGTGTAAAATCATGAAAATTTGCTTCAAAGTTTGATTTTAAAACTGAATGAAAATCATCAAATCCCACTCCGTGATGGCAGACTATCCAGAATTCTGACCACATCTGCTCACCAAAATGCAGAAGCTAAAGGACTATTAAATCCATAGGCCATCCACTGGAAATTGGTCCTTCTCTATGAAGGTTTCTGCACGTAGGATGCTACAACAGCGGTAATAGGTCAATGACAAAGGGTGATTAGAACAATTGAGCCCAAAAAGCTTAACTTTGCGGTTGACAATGGCTAACAAAGACATCTAGCTTTACTCTATCATTTTGTAGAAAGGGGAGAGAGATCTGGCAGTAGAAATAATTTTTTAAAAAAATGTTCAAATGTAGTGCGTTCAACTGATGGACTGATGGACAGCTCAGTTAGTAATTATATTTGGGAATTTTGTAGCGAGACTGCTTGGGCTTCCCCACATACTGATTGGGTTGTATCAAGATATTTAAGCCAGGCAGTGGTGGCACTCACCTTTAATTCCAACACTCGAGAGGCAGAGGCAGGCAGATCTCTGTGAGTTCAAGGCCAGCCTGGTTTACAGAGTGAGTTCCAAGACAGCCAGAGTTACAACAGAGAAACTCTGTCTCGAAAAAATAAAACAATAAAAAAAAAATAAAAAGACATTGATACTCCCTGTCATTCACTTTCACCCCCAAAATGGGGACTATCTCAACTGTCATACAGGAAAGTAGAAAATATGAATAGAGTAATTAAGATAGAATGAGATAGTGCAAATTATTTGGTGTCCTATAATCTTTCCAAACACTAATGACTGAACTCAAGTGTCTTATTTCCTACCTTGATGTTCTTTTTGTTGCATCAGGAATCAAAGAAACAAATGAGATTCTTCCCATGTTTTCTTTCTCTGACCAGAAAGAAATCACTGTTTTAGATTTGTGTGCTCATGTGTCATTCTTATTCCCCAATATCTACCCTTTCAGGGCCAAGGAGATCAAGATCAAGTTGGGAATTCTCCTCCAGAAGCCAGACTCAGCTGTTGACCTTGTCATTCCATATAACGAGAAGCCGGAGAAGCCAGCCAAGACCCACAAGTGAGTCATGAGTATGGATTCCGCTCATTTTCCTCCAGATGATGGCTGTTTTTCAAGTGCATAGCTCTGTCATTCATCTGTAGAACTATCCCCTTCAATTACTCGCTGAAGATCATTTGAGTCCTCAGAGAGTTGTTTCATAAACAGGACAATTTTTTAACTCTTCCATGTCTAGATCATAATATGAAATACCTTCAGAATTACAAGAATTACAATTACTAGAGTTACCAAAAATATTGCCTTATCTTTGGAAAGATGAAATGTACTTTATAAAATAGCACCAGACACTTGGTAATTGACTGTGAGGTCAAAACATCTGATAATTTATTGGCTTGGGTCAAATGACTCTGATCCACTTAATTATGAGCCCTACACATTCCCCATGTACTTATGCCAAGGCCTTTTCCTTGGGAAGGAAATGTGAGATCATGCTGACAAAAAGGCAGACAATTTATGACTCAATAGTCTCTTCTAGTTTCACTTCACGATCTGCAGGGAGAGAACGTTGCTACTTCAGGGAGGAATGAAGACTTGACTCGATGCACACCAAGCATTTTTGCCCCAACAATATTTCTGACAGTGGTTTTCCATTCCTCTATCTCTTGATTTCTACTGTGTACTGTGTACTGTGTACAGGACCCCCACCCCCATCCTCCCACAAGTGTAGGCATGGCGGGAAAGTATGATTCAAAGAGGCAAAAGGTTATGTCCATGAATTCAGCTACTTTAACTCGGTAACATTATCACAGTAACTGTTGCCACTGTCCATCTTCTCCAACTAGCTCCCTAGACCCTTACTGTCTAGACCAGCAGTCCTAGGGGGTCCTGACCCCTTTAGGGATCAAAAGGCCCTTCCACAAGCATTGCCTAAGACCACCTGCAAAGCAGATATTAACATGATTCATTCATAACAGCAGCAAAGTTACAGTTATGAAGTAACAACAAAAATAATTTTATGGTTGGGAGTCACCATGGCATGAGGAGCTGTATTAAAGGGTGGAAGCATTAGGAAGGTTGAGAACCACTGGTCTAGACAGATGCACTGAAGTCTCCCTTTATAGCAGAGGTACCCATGGAAACGAAGAAGAAGGGAACCTGGAAAGTCAAAAGGATGCCAACTCTTTCATTCATTCTGCTTCCTAAAAGCTTCAAGATCACAGACGTGTAGGAAGAGCACAGGAGTCCTTTTTAACTTCTATTTCTCTTTTTAAATTTAATATTTGTATAAATTGATCAACCCATCTTTTGTCCAAATGACCTTCAACTTAAAATAGTTGATTGGCTGGGAGATACAGAACTGGGTTACTCCGTTTTAAAGTCATTTTCCATCATCCTAAGTGGATATTTCCATTTTCCTCCTTTTATTACTTCAAAGTGTTCACAAACCGGAAGTGAGACATAATTGAATTTTCTACATTTAAAAAGGAGAAGCTAATTCAATGGGAAGCAGCAGGCTGCCTGTACTGGCAGAGAGTAAGAATCACAGTGCATAGCCAGCAGGTCAAAAGGTCTGTTTTGAAGCAAACAACGTGGTAATTATTGATCTGTTAGGATTACCATTTCCAATGTAGCACTCTATATCCTGCTTTTACTCGCTGCTCTAGAATCCCACACGGACACTCGAACCACTTGTCTCTAAGGGAATCAAGAGAGAAATGGTTGAGAGAAAACCTGGGGCTGAAATTTATTGGCTCATTTACTCTTCTTGTCTTTCATTCTGTCCCCTTTTTCTTCCCAAAATGTTGTTGTTGTTATTATTATTATTATTATTATTATTATTACTATTATTACTATTATGTCAGGGTGTGGGGACAATCCTTCCTGTCCCTAGGGAATGTTTCTATGTGGCTGTCATTTTCAACAGTGAAACTGAAGAAGCATTCCTCATAAACCTGCCTCTGTTCTGCCTCTTCAGGTTGGGCAGATTCTGTGCTCTTAGCCTTCAGGGAATGGGCTTGCTCTGCATGAGTTCAGCCAATCTCATTTCTTCACTTATCTCTCTCTCTCTCTCTCTCTCAACTCATATTTTCTGAGGAGAAAATAAACCGCCTGATTGAAGGCAATATTTTTAGCTTCTCTCATCTTCTTTGGGCAATTGCTTTGAGGAAGTGCTTTCTATTTTTTTTAATATATTTTAACTTCCCATCTGATTAAAAGATTGAGTCCCCGGGGAAAAAATAGAAAACACACTGTCTATATTCTTATACCAAATTCCAACTTCTCTTATCATTTTGATAGTTAGAAATTGGTTCTGAGACTTCTTCCATTAGGAAAAGCAAGTATTATTACTCCATGCTAAAAAAAATTTCTCTCCCTCATCTGTTTGTCTCTTCACCTTTCTCTTTGCTTTTTGGTTGACCTTAGAAACAGGATGCTTGCAGACTTCCATCTCCCCCATAAGTCTTACATCCTTGGTGGAGGTATTGTTTCTAAGACTTGTCTGACTTATTCACAGAGTTGACAGGTTTTTTTTTTTTTTTGTAGCTTCCTCTTTACCAAAACCTTCTTCCTTCCCCCACAGCCCTATGTTCTTCCTCATCCTTTCCCACTCTGCCCTCATCTGCATCCCCAAAGGCTCTGCAGAATGAATAATAACTAAAATGCGTAAGCCACATACACTGAGTTCGTGATAACCTTATGGTTTGTAATACGCTGATTTATAAAGTATCAAGGGCAGACATTCTTCTTATAGGTTTTTATATTCTAAATGACCTTACTTAACATCTGCTATCAATTAATTAACTGAATGTGTTGGTCTTACTGTATTTCCCACTCTGAAAACCCAGAATGACCTCCACAAATAACTAGTCTGAACACTGGTTCATAATGAATAGTGTTATCTTGTGTGTTCCTGCACCTGACTAACTGCAGAGTGAGCCTTGTAAAGAAACATGTACAATATTATGGACATAAAGAAGTGATATTTCAAAAGTCTATAGCCTATTCACAATGGCTAGAGTCCCATTGACCATGGGGTAAGTCCCATGGCCATGGGTATTTGTAACTGAATAAATGTGCATAGACTCAAGCTTGTTTGTGCTCTATAGGACGGGAAGGAAGAACAAAACAGGCTCTCATAAATGATGCCAATGAACTCAAGGTTTGTTTTCCTTGTCAAAAGCAAGAACATAGGAAAACATGATCAAGGATAATTAAGTTTGTACCAGTCACTGTGTAGAGTATATTACCAACCAAACCAAAACCAAAAGGAAACCAAACCTACAATATCCAACCACTGGTGCTAAGATAAGTTAAAATTCTTTCCCAAGGCTGCAGATAATATTGGCCAGTGTTGTCAGCGGGTGTAGCAATGGCTCATGGGTATGTTCATTCAACCTAAGTACTGAGTCACCTGTGGCTTTCAACAAGGCTAATTCTGGGTAAACTGAACCAGACTTTGCTTACTTATCAATTTGGCACATTTATTAAAAGATATCCTACACAATATATTCTTCTCATGACCAATCAAATTCATAAATATGGATTGAGTCCTTTTCCAGTGGCCAACAGTGAAATGAAAACTATTGATAGGTTATGGATATGAAGAAAAATCTTGCAAGTTTTAATGTCTGTATGTAGGCCAAAAATTGAATATCTTTGGTCTTTGCAACCAACCTCACTTATTACTTCAAACTGATGCTGTAGGCATAGGAAAGAATGGTAAAGTTCTCTAGGAAAGACCCAAATCTCTTCAGGAGTTAAGCAGTTAAGAGCAGAAAAAGCTCTTGTTTCCAAACCGATGTGGTCACTTCCTGAATCGGGTGGCATTTGTATGGGGCATTATAAGACACAGAGTTAATCGTTCCTATAAATGTTTATCTTGTCTTTCATCTGAGCTAGCTTCCTCCCCACCCATCACACCCACACAGAAGAGAGGAGACTCTGTCCTAACCCTCTGTGGTCAACAATGACCTTGCAGGCCAGGATTCTCATTGGCCATTTAGATCTGCATCTATCTTGGTTTCCAAAGAAGTCACACTTAATGAGGGCTGGCAAATTCTGAGAATCAGGACAGGATGAACCTGTTACCTCCTATACTGGTAATCAGAACACTGGGCTACATGCTGAGGGGGGATATGTCCTTTTCAACTACACCCTTAAATCAATTTGGACTAATTTTACCCCCAAGCAGGCTCGGCACATGTCCCTTTCAGGAATTTAATCTTGGCTGTGATGTGCTGCAGATATTGACCATTACTTGGCCATTTAATGAGACCATTTGGGATAAATAGCATCTGATAACATGTTTAAGTCCAGAGCACCTGCTCATGGCATTGTTTCTTCCTGTGTGCCTTTATGCTAACCAAAGAACAAGGGCAGGAAAAGCTATTTCATTTTCTGAGAATATTTATAAAATCAAGAGGCTCAGGGAATGACACAGGCCTACCCTTTGCTCTGAGTTAGTTTCTATTGTTTCATTCTATACATACTCTCAATTCTGAGAACATCTGTGCACCTGATGGTTGTCTGCTATCTATAGCATTAAACCCACTGTAAACATGTACCTACAAAATAGTACATGGGAAAAGTGGTTTGTATGAAGCAACATAAAGTAGTCAAAGGGAGTTAGTTATTGGTCATAAGAAAACATGACCTTTTGTGATTACCAGTGAAATGAATGAAAAAGATCTGGGGACACACTTGTAACATATGTTCTTGCCATTTCTCTTCTGTTCCTTTATGATAGCCAGGCAAGAGGGAAAGAGAGCTGGAATTCATTTGTTAGACACAGATTTGTGAGAAACTTGTATGTTTTTAGACTGATAGCTATGTTTCCAGCTAGGAAAACAAAATTCATCTAAGTTCATTTCACAAGATTCATTTTCCCTGTCTTTTGTTAAGTTTGGCTTTCAATGAGAGAAGACATAAATTTGAAAAAATAAGATAAAATCAGGACTTAATCGATACATGTCCTACAAAGAGAAGTTAGGGGATGATCACAACACTTGGGCTGAAAGATCTACTCGATCTTGGACTCCTTACAGAAATAAAAATGAGGATACATATGCCCCAAAAATAAAATATATAAGATAAACATAAAATATATAAAATATATAAAACATATAAAATAAATCCTGAGTTGTCTGGAATGGTTACTAAACAACCTCAGACCTTAGAAAAAACATTTCATCATCTTCATGTCATAATAAATGTCTGGCCAGTCTGCTTTTATTGGATGAAAAAGAACAGATGTGGTGATTCAAGGGTTCAAGCACTGTGAACCCAGGAAGAGCAAGCCAGCCATTTTCCCTCCGACAGCAGAAGCTCGCCTTTGTGTATTCTGATGAGAGAGGAGGTGGTTACATCAAAATATAGCTGTGGATTCTCTGTGATGCAAATGTTAAAGTAAAAGTAGTCAAGATAGGAATTATATATTGGGTATTAAACTTCTTTGGAGTCAGTGTCTCCAACATTTATGTTCAGCATTCTGACTTAGGAGACACTAACTGCTTTGTTTGTATGAGAGAAAAATAAATATTCCAAAAAGTGCCATTCTATCCTAATTGGGAAGGAAAAAATACATAAGTTTTATTTTTTATTTTTCTATTACACTTGGGGCAAAATCCAGTTGACTATCTTCTATTAGCTTTACTGAGGTGACTTTGACAGTGTAAAACCAAATACCATTTGCTGACTATGTCAGTGACTATTGTGTAGCATCGTGAAATCTATAATAGTAGTTCTGTCAGGAGACAGTTGTATTTCATTAACCTATATTTGAGATAAATAGACTCTTATGGAATATATAAAACTATTAGACACAGTCTCAGGACAAATAGACTCTACTTCCAAAAGACCTCTCTAGTGAGATTTTCAGAAAGCAATAAAAATGCTCTGTGGATATGAGATAGCAAACCAGCTAATCGGACTTAACTGTGAGAAAATAATCTATCCATCCCTACCCTGGGGGTGAATCACCAGTTGTGTTGTTTCCACCTAAGAAAACCAGGGTCAAGTCATTGTCATGCATGTGATTCACTTCTTTCTTACGTGGTCACCTTTCTCTGTCCTTATTGTTGATTTAGGCCCTCGCTGGACGAGGCCCTGCAGTGGCGTCACTCCCTGGACAAGCTTCTTCAGAACAACTGTAAGTTCACAGGCTTCTCAAGAGGGTCAGACTGGAACAGACACAAAGCACCTTGGTTCTGCTCATGTCCTTCTCCAACTTGTGGTCTGAACAGGGGAAGGGCAGCCTGGGAGTGGAGTTCTGCAGCTGGTTAGAAGGGAAAGTCACCATGGGAGAACATGAGGACAGATATTTGAGGCTCAGTTCATGCCTGTCCTTGTTGGCTCATGTAAGACACATCACATGCCTTGCTGTGTGAGACAGGGTCTCATGCAGTCCAGACTGGCCCTCAAACTCACTATGTATCTGAGGATGACCTTGAATTCCTGATCCTCTTCCTGTCTCCACCTATCAAGTGCTGGGATTACAAGTGGGCATTGTTGGCTCTCAAACTGGACAAACTGCTGGCTGAGATACCTATTTAACATACCAAAGTGTACCTGGCTTCCAGGTTCTCCCAGCATCCCTCAGTCCCTACCTGTTATAGGGTGTTTTTCTGCCGCTTACCCTGAACTCTCCAGCCCAGGCAACTGGGCTGCTCTGCCAATGTAATTCAGCCATTTTGGATACTTGTTTCTCTTTTGGTCTTTTTTAGCCTCTTGGCCTCTTGCTCTCCAGGTTCACCTCTTTCTCCTCTGTCCCTTCTCCCTTCCCCCCTCTCTGCACATGGACCAATGACTCAGTCTGGACCCTTCCAATGTCTCTGGTTCTGCTTTCCTTCATATCTGGCTATATCTCCCTTTTATCTATGATGAACGTTCTCCTCCACTATACCTAGCAGCAATCCTTTCCTTTTAATTTCTTTTTTCATTCAGGCATCAGCTTCCCTGCTTCTGTATGCTTCTTCACAATCTCATAAGTGAGCCAGATAAATATATGTGGTATTATATCTCAAACAGATTTGATAAGAACAAAAATATAGTTAAGAACTGTAAAGCCTGAACCATCTCACAAAGGGACCAGCCTCTTAAAGGACTGATACAGAGTATGTGGTCTCAAATTTATGGACTAAAATCTCTGCCATACTGACACAAAGACTTTATTTACATAAATGAATAGGAACTCACACCAAGAACACTGAAGTCAAGGCTTAGGAATCCAAGGCGTTCCCTGGGTTTCAGCAGAAGGCTGAAAAACTGATAAAGACTCTTCATTTGCAATATCATAAACAAATGTCTTTAACATGAAGATTTCAGACGGCAAGGTATTTTGAACATCAATTGTTCTAGCCAAGAACTGTGGACAGGTATAGGCTATCAAGAAAAGCAAGGTCTTAACAGTTATTGGCACCAAGCCAATGCTTACAGAGATAAGCAGTCTGAAAACGCTTTAAGAAGTGCCCTTCAAGCCAGGTGGTGGTGGTGCATGCCTTTAATCCCAGCACTTGGGAGGCAGAGGCAGGTGGATTGCTGTGAGTTTGAGGCTAGCCTAGTCTACAGTATCAAGTTCAAATTTCTAATAATAACCACATGACTGGTCTTCAAGCAAATTCAACTCTTCTGTCTATGTGAGATTTCTCCACGTAAACCCTTTGATGGAAGGAAATACCTTGTTTTCAGATTTTTGTCTCCTGAAGTTCTCTTTCCTGTAACAGCTAACCAAAATGTCAAATGCTTAGTCTTCCTTGGGCATTTAGAAGGAACTGGTCACTCTAAACTTCCAAAGACTTTTGTCAGCACATCTTTCATTCTGCTTAGTACATCCTGTCTGTGTTTTGTTTTGTTTTGTTTTGTTTTTTTCCTTTTGGGATAGGTTATAAGCTCATTGACAGTGAGGATTTAGTCTTTTTTGCCTGAGCAATTTCAAAAGACAAAGTGTATAGTATGGGGGAATACAAATTTGTTGGCCGATTCACTCTAAATTTGTGACCAACTTACAACATCCTGCTTATTTCTTTATCCGCACCACAAGGATGAAATACAAAACTCTGGTAGCTGCTTAGAAAAATCCAAGGATTTGGGTATGAGCTGCCTTGTATGTGCTGGGAACCAAACTCAGGTCCTCTGCAAGAGTAGCAAGTTCTCTTTTACTGCTGAGCCATCTCTCCATCACACCACATTAAAACTAGAGGCATAGCATCTTTGGTGATCCATAAGGAACATTTGACATTTTTTGTGTGGTAATTTAGGCCATTGCTCTCAGAGTTGATAGTTACACAAGTACTCATTAAATCAAAATTTTCTTTAGTAGAAATAAGCTCGATATAAGCTGCTATTCAATTTTTTTCTCACTAGTGAGGATCTACTTACCCGAATTCATTTTTAAATTATGCTATGTATTAGTAGTCTGTTGTGTGTTTATGTGTGTGTGTTTAGTGTGTGTGTGTGTATGTGTATGTGTGTATATGTGTGTATGTGTGTGTGTGTGTACATGCACATGTGTGGAGAGATCAGAGGGCAACTTTCAGGAGATGGTTCTCTTTTCACTAAGGGTTCTGGAAGGGAACTCCAGTTCATCAGGTTGCACTGCAAATGCTTTTACTAGCTGAGCCAAGTCATTGGCACCAAAAATGATTTTTAATCATATGGGGTATTTGACTTTGTTCTTAAAATACATCAAATTCTTACAAGTTTTTCCCTTCAGTTCTAAAACAGGAGCCATCTGTTTTCATTTGTTAGGTCTTTAGGGCACACAACAAGTATGTTGATCTTTACACACAAAAATAGATTGTACATGGGAGCTTATATAATTTCACCCTAGCATCATCAGGGACACCAATTCTCCCACATGAACATTTTTAAGAGCAAACAGGGACAAAGCCCAGGCTATGACAATACAGTTTTTATTTGTGTCCTGTTTTCCCAAGAGTTTCAAAAGGTCAGAGCGTTTCCTGAGACACCCCCATGGGCTGGATTGTGCCTTGAAGCGGGAAGCAGCTGGTTCCAGGTTTATCCTTGGGTTCCCATCTTCACAGTCTGCCTTGGCTTCTCTTTCTTTGTTTTCCAGTTGCCTTCCTTCTATGTCTTCATTCATTAGTCTCATCATCTCACTGATGGACAGCCATGATTTTCATTTATGACAACGATAATAAAATAGGTGATATAAAGAAGTAGTCTGCATTCAGATTTGCTATACATTTTTCAAAGCACTCTGCATATGTTAGTCTATTTAGTGATTTCAATAATCTTTGGACTTAGGTGCAACAATTATCTATATTGTTCTGGAAAATAATCCATTATTCAAAGGGCCAAGTAGCTTGCCTATGACGTAAACATTACAATAATAGCAAAATCAGGGCATTTACATTACTTTAAAGTTCATGCTCTTTGGTCCTGTGGGCTGCAGGGCAGTGTCCTGTGTCATTCACTGAGATCCACTATTAAATATTAAGTGCATATTTTTGAGGAGGAAGGTAAGAAAGGGGAAGTGACGATAGAAAACTCAAATAATTAACAGCCTCATAGCAGAACAAGCAGACCGTCAGGCCCAAGAAAACAAAGAAAGTAATGTCTTCCCTCCGATGACAAAAATCCTCAAGAGCGAGTAGGTGGCAGTGGGGGAAAGATGATGTCATAGATGAGGCAATGTTTGTGTTGAGCCTGAAATGATGACAAATAGTAATTCTTAAGTTGTTATAAATATGGAAAAAGCCAGTGTGTGCTGAACTTCATGAAAATTATGCTTGGCACGATATAAAAGCCATATGTGAATTACTTAGTCCTTACCACAGCCCTTGCATGCAGGTTTCATTATAACTTTCATTTAACAAACAAAGAGACAGAGCTTCCAACAGGCTAAATAACTTGTCCGTGTTATTTCACAATGAAGCGTATGAAGATCCATCACTGGGTAATCTTGGGTCTAAAGCCTAAGCTTTGAACCAATAAACCATGCCTTGGTTCTTATAAATTACCAATGCCATTTCAGTGTCCTCTCCACCCTGTTCTCATTAAAGTATTTGTACTAATTTCATTTTCAATATGTTATAACAATCTGAGTTGGATTCTGACTTGTTAAATGTTTCTTTTATCCTCAAAGGGGTTTTATGAGTGATTCCCATTTGTTTTTGTTGTTGTTGTTGGTTTGTTTTGTTTTATTTTCCCTACATAAGGCTGTTACTCTAATTCGCCTAATGTCAAAAATTGCTATCAGTCATTAGGGCCAGATGGGAAGCTGTAATGTATGGGTATCATATAATATATGGTTACCATACTCAAAGAGTGCTTATGGCCAATGATCAGATGGGCTTCATCGGAGTCCTGGATAGTGGGTTGATGCCTGGATGTGCTTGAGGCTCTATACTGGCTCATCCAGGCCCCGTAGTGCTTGCTTGGGGTTGTGTGCTGGAGTTCTGTGGTGTGAAGTCCCCATGTAAAGATAGTGGGGCAAGAAAATATGTGTAGAATAGAGATATTTGGCCTGGAGTTTTTTCAACTCTGACTCAAAAAGGATACCTGCAGGTGTGGTGGGAATTCAACAGAAAAAGTCTCCAAGGAAGAACAGAGGCTAAAGAGTAGAGGTTAAGGAGTAGAAAGTTGACAGGACGTGATTATGGAGGACTCTACTAAGAAAAGCCCTAGAGAGTGCTCAAAAGCCAGGTGAGAGGAGTAGCTTTAAGTGGCTCGCAGACCAGTAGGGCATAAAGCTATTTCATATGCTTTGGTTTAAAGTACGTACACTGACGAAAAGCCCTAAAATAGTATTGTGGAATCACCAGAGCGATAAAACCAGGATTCCGGATGTGGGTCTCCTCACTGGAAAGCTGGTTCACAATTTAGTTCCTGCTGTGACGTGAACCCTGAGATCCACTGAGGAGTCCGGACATGTGTCCTCAGGTCTGAAGCACTGTTTGAGAGGACTGATTTTTATGTCAGAAAATTTTCAATGAAGTAGAATGGGTGGCTCAGAGCGTCTGATAGTGTGTGGGGCTGTGGGGCTCGTGAGAGTTTGCCATAGACGTGTTCTGTGTGAGGTCTGGTTGTATGGATGCTCGGAAGACCTCATTTCCCGCTAGCTAAAAAGTGACTTGAGAGTTTTTCCACATCAATAGAGAGTATCCAACACATGTCTTTAAAAAGCAACGGAAAGTTTAGCCAGGACAAGGTTTAACTGGGTCTTATTTCTCTCAACGTGCATGTTGATTCCAGTTATCATTAAATTATGAGCAGTAGTACAGTAGAAACTACAGCGGGTCAGGAAGAAGAAGCACACCTGATCTTATCCAGGTAAGAGTATCCAAGGGTTTTAAAATAACTCGAACTGGCCAGCCAGGTTCCTAGAGAAAACTGTTGTTCATGCCTACTCATGTTCCAAGATGTTTCTAGTATTGACCAATGATAGTGTCCTAGAAGTACCGAGGAAAGATTAAACTGCAAAGTGTCTTGCTTGGGCTCTGAAATCAATACTGAACCTACTCCCAGTTAATTTTCAACCTGGCCATTCTTTTTCTTCAGAATTGAGTGTGGCTGCTGGGAACATGAAAAGCATGGGCGCAATAAAAATGTGTTGACAAGTTAGCTCAGCGATTAGGGGCTACCTTGTAATGTAAGTAAAAGAAACAGAATTTGGACCCCCAGAATCCATGTAACTAATTACCACATGGGAGTGATGACCCATCTGCAATTCCAACCTCAGAAGGCAAAGGCAGAGGATCCCTGAAGTAAGCTGGCCAGTGAGACTAGCCTTATCAGCAAGCTCTGGGTTCGATTGAGAGATCCTATCACGAAGAATAAGGCAGAAGAGCAGTGAAGATTCCTGACATCAACCTTGGGCCTACACATGTATATACACACATGTGCATCAGAATCCAAGCACAACATAGATACCCACACACATGGTAACACACAAACACTTACGGACACACTACTTACATCCAAACAAATGTGAAAAATGGCCCTGTAGCTCTGGTTTTATCTCATCAATTTATAAGTTGTGCAATTCATAGAATAGATAATGACTCATTAAATGAAATTTTATAGGCTATAGACAAGAGAGCAAATAAGTGTTCAAGAAAAAGAGAAATGGTTTGAAATTGGGTAAAAAAAAAAAAAAAGAATTTAGAATGTGAATACTACGTTGCCTAAACAGGAATGATAAATTGTAGACAGGCCTTGGTGGAGGCCAGTTAGGGGAAACCTGTACCCTGAAGTTGGTGGACTCGTTTCTGTCTTTTGTCTCGGGAGGCAAATTACACACCAGACCGTGCTGCCTAAACTGTGACTTTGACACAGCCCGTGCCAAACTCCATGTTTACTTCCCTTCTTTAGAAACCTCCATTTTCCTTTGTGATGGCATGTCTCGCTTCTTACAGATACAGTTGTTAGGATTTTGGTTTATATAGTTTTATGTATGTGTGTTTGTATGCATGTGTACACATGCACATTCCTTATTAAGAGAAAGGAAACGGCATAAATTTAGATTTTTTTTCTTTTTTCATCACAGATACCTTGTTAAATCCTCTTCATGAACCCTCTCCATCTACCATTTGGGAGGTTAGGTAGGAGAAGAATGGGAAGGAAAGGATCAGCCCAGGAACTATCATATGTGTACAAATAACATCTACAGATGCATACAGACTCACAGTTGTTATATTACATTCAATACATATAAACACTGACATAAAATCAACTGGCAGACATAATAATTACATGTCTGTGACAACTTCACCTGGCCCCTTTGTTCAGATATCAATTTGAACATTCCTATTTCACCGTCCCCCAGTCTGAATTGAAGTCAGGCTCCTCTTTGCTACTCTTCAAAGGTGTTTGTTCATTGTGTAGATTCTCAATGAGTCTCTTCAGCTTTTATTTTTCTTTCTCCCTCCCTTGGAATCTCTAAACTCTACTAAGAAACCAAACTTATTTCATTTCCTAGAGTGACATACTGTACTTACTCAAAATTCACCTGTAAAAAGAATAAGATAGTAGTTTCAGACCGTTATTATAAATATTACTTATTTTGTCAAACCAAATTTTAAATGTATTTTTGGGTGTGTGTATGTAAAAAAAAAAAATATATATATATATATATAATAGTGAAATATAGTACATATATATAGTATGTATATATAGTAGTGAGAATTGAATTAAGAGCCTCATGAATAATATACAGATATAGATATATATAGGGTATATTGTCATAGAGTATATATATATATATATTCTCCCTCTCAAATATATATATTTGTGGTATTGTGGTACAGTGCTTGCCTAATTTGCATGAGGCTCTTAATTCAAGGAAAAGGAAAATTTTCTTTTGAATTGATACGTGCTCTGAATGTCATCAGTGTTGATGAGATTCCCGGTGTCTAAAACACATGTCACCTGAACTTACACTGTGTTCACTTGTGTGAAGGACAGCGAGGTAAAGCCCTCTGTCCAGTGCCAGAGTGCACAACGATGTTCTCTGTTGTCGGAATCTCTGGCCCTGCCTGACTCCATCCAAATGAAGAGTTAAGGCAGATGAGAATGAGCTGGAAGTCTGCATGGGACAGCACCATCGAGTCTTTTTCCAGATCATCGCTAGCGTCTTTGTTCCAGCCTTATGTTTTTCTCTCAATTCAAATGCAGGAGAGAGTAGACAGCTCCTAATGGGCAGTTCCTATTCCAAGAAACAGAATCCCACATCTCTTGAGAAGTAGCTTAGGGTAATAGACAAATGTGTAAGACTGCAGAGACGGATGGCTTGGAATTAAATGCTGGCCTTGCGTTAGTCACCGGGCATTTGGGGACAGCCACTTGACTTTTGTGACCTCATTTATAAAATAGGACACTTAGAGCACCTGTTCCTTGGGTATATGATGAGAATTCAATGAGTTTCCATTTATAAGATTTTTAAAACAATGGCAGAATGTACTGGAAGTAAGGTTGGGCTAGTTAGCTAGATATAGAGCTTGTCAAATCAATTAATTAAATACCCCTACTCTGACTTTTTACTTGCTAGATGGACTTGCCAGCTTCAAAAGTTTCCTGAAGTCTGAATTCAGTGAGGAAAACCTTGAGTTCTGGGTTGCCTGTGAGGATTACAAGAAGATCAAGTCCCCAGTCAAAATGGCGGAGAAGGCAAAGCAAATTTATGAGGATTTCATCCAGACCGAGGCCCCTAAAGAGGTTGGTATCGGTGGACAGGTAGCTGGGTGCAGCTTAAGAAACAGATCAACACATTCCCAGAAGGGACTTCATGAGCTGCAGGCTCATTTGGAGCTAAAGGCTACTTGTACTTGTGATTAGAGTGCCTAATAGGCACCTACTGAATACAAAGACAGTGTGATAGGGTCGAGTGGGTCTGACTTAAATGCTGGGCAGACCTCTGTACAGCCAATGGCTGTCCGAGTCTTGCTTCGGTAGCAGCAACCCTAAGTAGGAAGGAGGCCAGTGTAAGATCTGGGATGAAACATGGTACTTAGTTTCTTCCCTTTGAAAAGTAAGATCAACAGTTTTGTAAAGTTATAAGAATTAAATTAAACAAGAAGTAGATGCGAACATATTCACGAATGTTCAAACAATTGGTGCCAATGAGTGTTCATTACTACTGCTTCTCTTGCCGTTTTTCAATTTTTCTTTTCCCTTTTCTATTCCCTTTTATCCTAATTTCCCCCTGTCCCTAGCCTTTGACTTTTATACTTTAGTTGAAACAAAAGGACACCCATTCATGGAAGCCAAAATAATACAAGATAACAGTACAAAATGTATTTAAAGCCAATATGCCATTAGCCAAAGGCCAGATATGTGCAGGTTTTGATAAAGCTTTGGGAAAGTTTGTCTGCTCTTATCTTTGCTCTTGATGAAACGAAACTGAAAAGCTTGTTGAAAAATCCAGATGGCCACAGCCAGACCTGTCCATCTGGTCAGGTCCTGTCATCGCACATGGTTCTCTTGAATCCAATGGGGGCATTACATTGTCATCAAGGTTTGGAGTCAAGCACATAGGTGATTGATGGAGCCCTTTGTGTAGTTGGTGATCTATTATAGATTATTTGTAAGAGGAAAGATTCCTGTCATCCATCTTCCTTTACATATGTGATCAATCTTATAGAGACAATGCAAGATATTTATCCTTTGGTTGTATAATAGCCTTAGCTGGTCTTCTCGAGGGGTAGAAGTAGGTATGGGGGGGTAGCTCAGTGGTAGAGCACTTTGCTAGCATGCAGAAGATCCTGGCACAGACTAACTACTCAGTAGATAAAGCGCCGGTTCATGACTGTATTTACATTATCAGAACGGCTGTTTCATCATTTGGTGTCAGGAAAGAATAGTCCTAAAGCTATGCAAAAGGTTAGGAATCCCTGGCCACAAATTGTTCTTCTTCACTTCATTGTCATCAGAAATCTAATGGGTAGAAAGATTGTGAAATCAAGCATTACTTCACCTGAATTCAAATCTGTTTCTCCAGGTTTACAAACACTTACCAGAGAGATGGTTTTGAACCACTTCATATATATATTCTTAGGTTGTTGGAGGATGAAATAGCATACACATAAATTGGCTTCTGATGGAGGTTATCTGGTAGGTGTCTAATGCTGGTTGGATCTGAATCTGAGTCACATGTTCAATGTAGCATCAGTTGACTTACCACACTGCTTCTGAAGCAGCAGTGGTATTTCTTACTTTGCATAGCCTCCCTCCTATCTTGTATCTCACTGGTGAGAATCCTGCCCCTCTGGCATCCTCATACAATCCTGTAGTCTGAGCTGACTCAGTGACTCTGTTTCCTGGTCCACAGGTGAACATCGACCACCTCACTAAAAACATCACCATGAAGAACCTGATGGAACTTTCCCCGACCAGCTTTGACCTGGCCCAGAAAAGAATCCACGCCCTGATGGAGAAGGATTCCCTGCCCCGTTTTGTGCATTCTGAGTTTTATAAGGAGTTAATCAAGTAGTAATCTGGTCAAGCTTCCACAATCACCCCGTGAGTTGAGTTCTGTCCTCTGTAGCAGCACTGCATCCCCCAAGGCACCTGCACGTTTTCCCATAGTAGCTGTGCTCCAAGATGCCCAAACAAAGGCAAACTCAAACTCTTTGTCTCTTGATGGTTTGGGTGTAGGTCTGTTGTCTTGGGGCCTTGACTTCCATTTCTTCTTTCTAACTGCTTTGTAATGAAGGTCTACCAAGTTTCTGTCAGCCTGAGTCACAGAAAAATCCTATTTAACACAAAACTGGGAAAAGAATGAGCGATAGATAGCTCTTTATGAAAAGCAGATGCAAGGGGCCCCTTGCAAGGGGGTTTGATTGGTCTTGGTTATTGCTTTAATTCTCAACCTCTAATTACTCCTGAATTCAGTTAGTAAACTGCAATAAGATGTCCATAAGGCAGCCACCATTTGATTTTTAAGCAAATAACTTTAACGCACTGGCCTCTCCCTCCTAGAGCACCTTTGTGTTAGCTGGGCATTCTAAATAAGAGATACGATGAATAGGTAGTGCTTTACAAAATCAGTCTGAACAGAATGCATTTAAATTTGGCCCTTATACCTCTAAAGCACAAGGAAAAACGTCAGCTTTTGCTTCTCTCAAGCAATTAGAAATGTTAGCTACCCAAGTGTCTGGTTAAGCTGTTTCTTGAATAATGAAAAAATAATAATTTAAAATTTAAATATCACATTTGTTGAAATATCCAAACACATGAAAAATGCCCAGATAACTAACTAGATGTTACACACTTACCCAGATGGCTCCTGCTGTGGAGACCTCAACTGACTATGCTCGCGAACTGAAGGCGCACCTGTGTGACTGGCTAGACTTGTCAGTGGAGGGGAGGAGGGGGGAAGAACGCCTCAAGAGCAGTACTGGGAGGCTACAAAAAAAAAAAAGAAAAAAGCAGGAAGGCATGATTCCGCAGTCTAATAGTGGCATTACATATCCATATATCTACCATAGCTCTGTACAACTTTAAATTTAAAGCAATATAAACACATATATATTCTTCTAACACACAAGGCAGTAAACAGGAGTAAGTATTCTGGCTCCAAAGGAGAGGCCAAATGTATTAAAGTTGTCCTAGAAACATTTTTTTGGGGAAAAAAAAAACAAAAACAAAAAACCTCTATGTTCGTAGTAGTTCCCATGGCAATAAGAAGAAAATACATTCCTTTAAATCTGAGAAATTAGAAAAAGTGGGATGACCTTTCCAGGAAAAGGCTGTGTAGCGTCTATTTAGCATTCCTCCCCCTCCCTCCTCACCCTCGCCTTCAGTTTCCATTGAGTAAATTGCCTGAGAAAGTATGAAGCGGGATGCCTGAGCCCAGAGGTGCTTGCGTCTCCGTCTTCTAGGACGGTGTGGCTATGGTTGAAAGTTGGTCTGGAATGTAGGAAAGTGTGGAGACTAAGTTGTAGTCAATGGACTGGAGTATTAGCTTCTTGTTCTTGAAGGAAGCCTATGATTAGCTAGGAACTGGCCCATAACCTCGGCTTCTGTCTGAGTTTGATATATTCTGGGCTGAGGGTCCAATTAATATTGAAATAAAATCAGCAAATAGAGAGACCATCAGTCCCAGAGTGCCTCAGAAGGTTGTGCCTAATGTGTGTCTGTTAGAGCACGGTTGTTCATGTAAACAGACAGACAGACACACACACACACACACACACACACACACACACACTTCTCCTGTATAGAAGACACTCTTCAAAAGGCAGGATCAAATGTACAGAAATATTTTATTATCTTCCCTCATACCCCATGCACTACCCTCCCTTACTATATAAATTGAACATTAAGCAAATTTTCATCTCAAATGCATGAGGCAAACTTAATGAAAAAGTTTTTCTTTTTTATTCCATTTAAAGCCATGGACATCTCTTGACTGATGTGGTCGCTGTATAAAATCCATTTCAATAAGAAGGATTCAGTTATTTCCTGAAGAGCAGTAGGTATTCATTAACAAGGGATTTGCCAAATTACATGCCATCATACAAGAGATTGTTTGAGAACTAAAGTGACCAGCTAATTTGGAGGAATGACTTTTTCATTCCTGAACCTGTATCCTCTATCAGGCTTTTCCTTCACTTCCTGGGAAAACAGCAGATTTGGAAGATAATGGGACACACAAGGAGAAAGGGAATAAAGCAGAAAGGGGAAATAGCAAAAAAGGGAAGCATCTAATCCTATGAAATTAGCCCACTGGCTAGGAAACCCATGGGAACAGCCCAGCTCCACAAAGGATCAAATAGCATCTTGCCGCCATCCTGTGGATTAGCAGAGAGTCATTTCCGGCTCATAGTGAGGCAAGACAGGGAAGTTCATCTTCAGATCCTACAGAAAATTGACTAGAGAAGAGAGCAACTATAGAGGACCTCTTTCCCGTGAGACTTTCAGGTGCCAGAAAGCAGGGAGTGGAGGCTTCAGTCTTGAGCCTCCAAGCATCCAAACCCCAGAGCTAGGGAACTCTAGGCAGGTTTGGGATATAACTCCTTGGTGCGTAGGCTCCCCAGTGTCAAGTCTCCCTTCTACATGTACTCCAGCACCCATTTAACACTGCTACGGTCGACAATTTAAAAGCTACTCTGGTGTTAAACATACTTCCCCCTAAATAAGTCCTATGGCGAATGAGAGCAATTGATAACCAAAGAAAGCTTTCTGTACCTCCAGTGGACCATCCTAGAACTGAAAAGTTTGGCTCTCCCCCACCAAGAAGACATCTGGGACTCTACATGGAAGCTCATAGCCGAGAATGATGACTACGGCACACAGCCAGAATCTTTGGAGTCTTATCCTCAATATCCACCGTTTAATAATAATCATAGGCACCGAGTAGAGAAGCTATGTACCCATCCTACATCCAGCTTAATATACTTCTTGCAAGTTACCCGTCCCCTTGTTGGCATGCCCTTTTCCTCCTCGCTCACCAGTACTTCCCCTTCTCCCACCCTCTCTGAAACAGTCTCACTGCACTTAGGTGATAATGAATATGCTAAGCACACTTAAGCCTAGGAAGCAGTACAGGCAAAAGTGTAAGACAAAATAAAGGGAAATGCTGAGAAATGCCACAGGAGGCATGCAAGCTGGATAATGTTTGCCAAATATTCTGTGTCATGACGTCATCGGGAGTTGAGGATACTACAGTTTTTTGTTTTGTGTTTTTTTTCTCACAAGAATGGAAATGAGAGGTTAATTAAGTCCCTGTGCCAGCACTTTTCCCATTGAGTTTTAAATTCTGGACCAACTGTGCTTGTTTCCTGATTATTATATCCGATACTTTGTGTACTATGTAACTCACTCTTACTGACAACAAAATAAATATTAATCTACAACAGAAATCACATACTATATTAAATATGTATCTGTGTAATGGTCTCATTCGTTCTTCATGACTTCCAACCATTCTTTCGGGAATCATTTTTCCCTAGGAAAGAATCGATTCTTCCCTACTGAGCTTATAACAGGTGAAGCCTTGATCCGTGGAGGGGATTCCCACCAACAAGAGTCAGTCCCAGTAGAGGCTGCCAAACAAAACTCAGAAAAGAAAACACAAAATACCAAGTATTGGATCTCCTAGTAATCACTTCCCTTCAGGTGAAGGAAGGTCTGTTGACCCGACTGCTGTCAATGGTAGAAGCAGGCTGAGTGTGTGGTAGTGTAGTATAATTTGGATCCTGTACCCTTCAATGCACACAGTAATTCTTTTCTTTCCATACATTGGTGAAAAGGCATAAATCCAGGTGCCACTGTGAATGGTTCAAATCCATGACTTTGAATTTCATACCAAGATAATTTAGGTTAAAGTCACAGCTAGTAGAATTGGGACTGGATTGAAGAGCAGATATTGTGTGAAAAATTGGAAAAAGGAGAGAGGGAATAAATAAGAACAGATTTACCGAGGAGAAGCAAAGATGAGAATTTAGGAAAGAGGAAGAAGGGGAATAGGTACCAATTGAAAAAAGTTGCCATTTCTAGTTCCCATAATGCCTAACTATATTTAATGCATCTGCAAATATAATGCCCCCAAATAATTTCAATACCATCTATTCTTTTCATAATTTTAATTGTCCTGCATGAGTTCCTGAGAGTTCCTGACAAGAAGTATTGTGAACAAAGTCCACAGACATTTCAGGTGAAATTGTCAGTGTCACTGTGAAAGCAGGGGCAGAGCGGTTGGCAGATCTGATCAGCTCTCAAACCCCTGATTGGTCACCTGAATCAGAGGAACTGCGTGACCTTGAGGCTCCTTTAGACCTGGGGGTTACTGGCTTTAACTTGAACAAAACAGGCCAAATGAACCAATGTTCAAATGAAACCCGATGCTGTCATGTATCAAACCAGGTAAACTAAGTCAGGTGAGGCAAGCTCTCCAAGCCTGAAAATCTCCTAAGCTTTTTTTTTTTTGCTAGATTTACATTTTCTGGATTTTTCATGTATAAGTTAATTGACTGTTATTATGGTAAAACACCATGAGTAGAAGCAACTTAAGGAAGAGAACTTAATTTGGCTTATGGTTTCAGACAGGTAAGAGTCCATGATGGCCAAGCAAAGTCATGGCAGCTGGGACAGGAAGTAGAGAGCTCACATCTTGAATCACAAGTCCAACGCAGAGAAAGTAAACTACAAGCAGGGGATAGTACTTTAATCTCGCAAAGTCCACACTACAGACTTTACTTCCTAAATCAAAGGACCTCCTAAAATTGCCACCAACTAGGAACCAAGTGTTCAAATGCTTGAGATTCTAGGGCACATTTCCCATCTAAGCCATCACAATCGGTGTCTTCAGATTTTCCAAATACAGCCGTTTCCACCGTGGCTTCTCTTGGCCTCTGGTGCACTCTGCGTTTGAATGAATCTCATCAGGTCAGTTCTTGATCTTTTCAAATTATCCACTTTGAGGTTAAATCTTACCCTTAATAATGTGATTTGTTCAAAACAATAAAAGATATAGATGATACTTTTATTAAAAGGCAATCTAATGAGCTCTTACCCATGTTTATCAGACAGGTTTCCTAGCCAGGTAGCCAGGTCTCTGCCATTAAGACTGTATTTCCAAGTTGTCTTCCACCATGGGGTACCGGGTAGACAGGCATGACCGTGTACTCATGACTGCAACTTGGAGAAACTATGACATGTTAGAAATGGATGTCTGTTACAGATTAGCTGCTAAATGCCTGTTTGCTTCCAAGCAGAATTCTTGGAAAACATAAAAGACCCTTTAAAAGAGATTAGTGCAGAGGCAGGGGCTTCAGTAAACAGAGGTGAGCAGAGAGCTATGCACCCTTATTTAACTGAACACTTGTTTGGACGTCTTAATTTAGTGACCCAAACCTAACTTACTGGAGTTACTCCAGAAGTTGACTGACAATGAATAGGGGCAAGGGATGAAAATTTTTTTAAAAAAATCCAGGTTCAGAGTGTCACTTTCATGCGTCCAAGATGGAGGTTTACTTCAGTCTTTGCAAAAGTTCACTTCAGCTGGGAGACCATCAGCTGGAGCATAAAGAACAGGGTTCTGGCATGGACTCACCTGCACAGCCAGTTACCCAACGGTGGTCACACACAAGGAAACACCTTCCGCATCCTGATGATTCCACCGCATCTCCAATTCAACAATGAGGAACTCAGTCGGGGTCTGTGGCGGTCTAGTGACTTGTCTACAGTCACATGATAGATGATGTCAGTATTCTTATAGATATGCAAATTTATGTTTTACCACATTAACATATATGACTATAATAATAGATGTTCTTAAGGTTGATGTCACAGAACAAGATGCTAGAGAAATCTGGTTCAGAAAAATGCTGCTTCTTGAAAACAGACTTCTCCCCTGTTGCTATGACAATTATCTCAGCTCTATAGCCTTTAACACTAACAAGCCACTCCTCTAAGCATAAACTCTCCTGTTGCAAAGTTGTCAATCACATGTGTGCTTTAACATAAACTGCTCAAATTGGATTGTGCACATTGCTTATTTCTTAAAATCTTCCCATGCCGGGGAGATGGCTCAGTGGGTAAACATGCTTACAGCACAAGCCTGACAACCTGAGTTCAAACTCTACGCCCCATAATCTTCCCAGAACCGTGGCCATCCTCAAAAAAGATAGGATGATACATAATTGCCAGCTAAGCATCTCTCCTATGGAGAGATGGGGGGTGGAGACAGGAGACTGCACTAGAAACTTGCAGGCCGAGGGCCTCTAGTACACAACAGCACAGAAACAAGGAGAGAGACCTTACCTCAACAAGAGGGGAGAAGAGAGCAAATTTGACACACATGCCATGGCAAAGCCACTTTCTCCCACCCCACAAAAATAATAAATATTTTCAGAAATCTTTCTCAAGACAGTCAGAGGATTAGGGTGTTTTGTCTGCGAGGAAGGTTGCTTTGAGTAAGGGAGAGTTCTGACCAATGTTGTGTTTGGATAATTAGTAATCCATTTATGTTATCCATGGCCCCGTCATCTGACAGTACCAGGTAATGAATACAAATTTTGGGACCGAGAACAATCTTTTAGCCTGTTACTCTAGTCCTTACTGTGCATTGCTTTATTCATTACTGGAGATGAAGAACTGGAGACAGTTCCATGATATTTCTCGTGTGTATTTCCCAATCATGAAAACCTAAGACCAGCCTGGGCTATATGAGACCCTCTTTCAAAAAGGGGAAAGGAAAAAAGCCAGGCATTGTTGTTAAAGCAAAATATAAATTCACCTCAAAAAATCCTAAATGTCAATTACCTGCCATTTTGAATACTTTGAATACAATGACACTATAGATATTTTCATGTGGATTTTTCAAAAATCACTTATACTTTGAATGGGTACTTTAAAATTTTAACTGCTGTCACTCCGGTGGAGTGGCCCTAAATCTTCAGCTTGACCCACACAGTTCCCTATGCCATCAAGCCACATGCTGCTTCTCAAAGCTCCTGTGATATCAGTCTCTCTTCCATTCAAGGTCTTCCATTATGTCCCACTGACTTCTCCCAATTAACACATAGAGATTTTTAGAGAATTGGAAAACAAATGGCACCTTCTCCAGAGACACCGTCTTCACCTTATTTACACAATGGATGACACCTCTCCAGAACAATTAGGACAGTCTCTTGGAAGAATGTTAGCAAAACCAAGGTTTCAATTTATGAAAAAGCCATGCACAAAAATGTGCAGATACCATCTTCTAATTCCCAGGAAGACAGACAAATGAAGGAATTCGTATGGCTTCTAGCTCTGCCTTCAGCAAACAATGGTCCTCACACACGCTGACATACATGGTGATAAATACCAACTCAGAGAAAAGGCTGGTACCAAAGCAGATGGGAGACTGTGGGACCACCAGTAACCACAGACTCCTCCAGGCCCAGCCCTTACTCTGTCTCCTTCGAGGTGCCTGTACTGCTCCCCCCGGGCTCTGAGATCTGCATCTTTTCTAAATAAGTAGGTCAGGCATCTACCACATTCTTTGTTTCCAAGTGTCTCTGGCCAATTTCCTAACTAGGAACTGGAAAGGGAGAAAAGTAAATGAATTGTCTGGATTATTTTTTCTGGCAGGTAACTACTCCGTGACTTTTCATTCTGATATCAGTTCTGCATCACAGTCGGGGGTAAATGTGGAAGGAAGGCTAATCTCACTCATTTGAAGCCTGACTTGCTTCCTCCAAAAAGGTTTAATAGCACTGGGGATTTGAGGCTTCTCAGTGTGCTCTTTTAGCATGACTAACTGTAAGTAAAGGAAGTAAAACAACCTATATTTTTGGCTTGTATAAAGGGGTCTTTTATTTTATTAATCAGCACTCAATAAAGTGTCTGCGTATGAGGATCAAGGTAGTCGAAACCCAAACAAAAGCATTTATTTAGATCCTAGCTCCTCAAACCATGCAACAGACTAAAAGGAGACCTCAAAGATCCAAAGGCATAAATTGACAAAAACAGAATCCGTGGCTCTTTGAAGTCTGAGTGCGGGCATCAGAAGATGACCTCAGGGGTAGGAGACTAGCTCTCTAGTCACAACCATCGTCTCCCTCTGGTTGGTTAGACTCATAATTTGAGTTGTAGGCTACACTCTTCCTCTCCAAGACCTTAAACAGCACAAATAATTCCTGAGCTGAATTATCTTTCATCTGCCAAAAGAGTATTCTGCTACACAGAGAAATGACCAGAGTAAATGAGTTTAGCTAAATGTACAAAAGGTTTGTAACCTGTGAATAAAGCTGCTTTCTCTCTCCCGTAGGAGGCCAGTTTGCTTCTTTCACTGTCTGTTTTAGTTACCTCTTGGTTGCTGTGATAAAACACCCTCACTAAAAGCAACCAATGGAAAGAGAGGGTTTATATGGCTTATACTTCCAGGTCATAGTCCATTTTTGAGGGAAACCAGGACAGGGGCTCCCTCAGTTCTTGAAGCAGAAACCATGGAACAACATAACTTGTTAGCTCAGCCATAGGCCAGGCTCAAGCCTCGCTAGCTTTCTTATACAGCCAAGGACCACCTACTAGGAAATGGTGCTGCCTACAGTGTGCTGGGACCTCCCATATCAATGAGCAATAAGACAACCTCCCACAGACACGCCTGTAGACCAACCTGATCTGGACAGTTCCTCAGTTTAGACTCCCTTCTCAAGTGACTCTAAGCTGTGTCAAGTTGACAGTTAAAGCAAACTAGGGGACCATCCTTCAGGTGTGAATCATTAAGGCATAGTCAGAGAAAGAAGGTACAACACTAGTTATTATCAGGGAAGAGAGCAGAAATAACAGGTCATCATTTCCATCCTACTGCTAATTCCTAACCAAGAGCTACAATAATTCTGGAGCTTTGTTTCATTCACTATGTCCTTAAAAGATAATCTCAACAGTTTACATAAAACTGTGAGCAGTTAATTGGTCTACCAGATGCCTGCTGGAGAGCCTTTGATTTCTCAGCTATGACTACTCCATGACTTCATCATAATTACCACCCATGCGGTTTTCCCTTACTTTATTTTACTCGGTCGCTGCTGTAACTTGGTGGAGTGAATAAATAGGATTCAAAATGCTTTACAGATAAGAAGTCTGAATCTTAGAAATGTAAAGATTTTTAAGCCATATTATTAATACCAGCAGAATTAACAGAGGCCAAACATGGAGGATAGGCCCTGTAACTGGAGAACTCTCTCTCTCTCTCTCTCTCTCTCTCACACACACACACACACACACACACACACACACACACCTTCCTTCCCCACCTCTGTCTTCTTTTTCTTTATATTTTGAGGCGGATTCTCTCTATATAACTGAAGCTGTCCTCAGACTGGCAGCTCCCTACTTCTACTTCAGAAGTACTGGGGTTACACGTCCCTTTTTCAGGCCTGGAGTCTGTCTTCCTATGTCAGATTCTACGGAGTGCTGTTAACAAACTCAGTATTTACAGAATCTTCCCAGAGTTGGTGACACAGAGTTGTACTTTTTTCTCACTCAGGAAAGCAGAGGCAGGCGGATCTCTGTGACTCTGAGGCCAGCCTTGTCCCCAGAGTGAGTTCCAGGACAGCCAGAGTTACAACAGAGAAACTCTGTCTCAAAAAACGAACAAAAAGTATGGGATGGCTCAGCGGAGAAAGGCATTTGCCACTAACCCTGACAACCCGAGTCTTATCCCTAGAATCCACATGGTAGAAGGAGAGACCCAGGTCCTGAAAACTGTCCTCTGATCCTCACAGGTGTAACTTGGTACTCCCACCCCATACAATAAATTTTCTAATAGTAAAAATAGTATTCCTGAAGCTGGGGAGATGGCTCAGTGGGCATAACACTCATTACACAAGTGTGAGGACCTGAGTTCGAATCCCCAGAACCCACTGACAGATGTGGTAGCCCTTAAACATGTGCAATCTCAGCAGAGTTAAGGAAAGAATCCCCAGGGCCTGTGGAACAGCTAGCCTGGTATGCACAACAGCATCCATAGAGAAGCTTGAATCACTCAAGGCAGAAGGTGAGGGCAGCACGCAAGGCCGTCCTCTGGTCTCCACACGCGCACAGTGGCACGTGTGCACCCCAACTCACACACAAATACAGAGATGCGTGTGTGTGCGCGCGCACACACACACACACACACACACACACACACCCCAAATGCATAAATAAATAAATAAATGAACAATAGTTTTAACTATCAGATCCATGCTTTATCTAAATGGTCGAGGGAAGGGAAAGGCTGCAACAGCACATGGACGAGCTAGTCTTAGCTCAGTTTGTTATCAGGCTTGTTCACAAAGACTCAGATTGGCCCCTTGTTTTTAAAAGGGTTCTAGCTCAGATTGCAGCTAGCCAGGGATCAGCTGCCACTCTTGCTTCCCCCCACATCCAGAGCTCTTGACGGAAACCAAGAGTTTTCAGGTTATTTCTACATAGAACATTAGCATGAGCAGAGCCTGTGTACCACCTCTGGCTTTGGTGTCCCACATTTCTGTTGGGAGTTACGCTTCCATTATTTGTTCCTGGGAATAATTGTTCTCTTCCTTCTCTGAGCTTATCCTTTGCCTCTCCTTTATACTACTTAGCCTTGATTTCTGCTCTTCCTCAAAACCTATAGTCTATATTCTTGATGGATACTGTGTCAGGTGCTTCACAACATGACTTCTTAAAGATTTGTTTTTACGATTTTTAAATATATCTAGGTGTGTGTCTATGTGTGGTGTATGTACACGAATGCAGGTGATTACAGAGGCTGGAGGTGTTAGATGTTCTGGAGCTGTAGAATCCAACTCATGTCCCCTCCAAGAGCAGTCAGTCCTCTTAACTGCTAGCCATGAATTTTATAAGAATTTTTACTTCATTTTTCAAAGAAAGTCAGCAGTGACCCCAAACCCACTGCTGGAGAAGAGCCAAGTTAGGGCAGGGCACAACAAACACCGAGCATTCTTTCTCAATCTTTCCTTTTATTTTCCTCCCTTTATACTTCAAATCAGGCCATTTTACTTTGAAGGAGGTTCAGGTTTTCTTAGGTATTCAGTGGCACAGAGCTCTGTGTTCAGAGCACCTCTCCTGCTTCCCACTCAGAACAGCTGCTCCGGTCAGAACGCCACTCCTCTGTGGAGCACCATCCTCACCCATCCTCACAGACTGCCTCCCATAGAACTCATATATTCTCTGAATTTACAGAAGTAAAGTCTATGCTGAGAGCTCCAAGAAGTTACAGAGATTTTCCACAAGAGGTGCCATGTCAAATACACTCCTGTATTTTTTTCCTAAGGGCACTTGTCAGACTCTGAGTTCCTGCTGTGAGTTTAGGAGTTCTGTTTCTCCCAGCTACATACTGACTTAGGCCAGAGTCTGTGTTTGTATAACTGAAGCAGTGGTAATCAATCAGCAGCTGTAGGAAAACACGTTCCTAAGCTCCTGAAGGCAAACAGCTCAATCTTCTGGATCATGAGCAATGACTGGAACAAGTCACAGAGAGCCAAAAAAAAAAAAAAAAAAAGAAAAAAGAAAAGGAAAGGAAGGAAGGACGGAAGGAAGGAAGGAAGAAGAAGGAAGAAGGAAGGAAGGAAGGAAGGAAGGAAGGAAGGAAGGAAGGAAGGAAGGAAGAAAGGAAGAAAGCCTCTTTTAGGGAATGGCAGTCTAGAAGAATAAACACAACAATCCCAGTTTGATTCTGAGTCTTAGAGGAGCAAAGCCCAGGACTCCAAGCTTTTCTGCATTTTAAAACTTTGTCCTAAACGCAGCTATTTGCACTTACCCAGCATGTATACAGGAATGAGTCCTGGCTGTGTAGCGGACTCTATGCTAGCTAGGGACATAGACATAAGGAAATCTCAACCTCTGCCCTCCTGGGGCTTGGAATTTTGTTGAGAAGATCCATGTATGAAATGCCAAAACCAGGGGATGAGTGGCATGGTGCAGCTCACAATGTGGAGACCATAGAGAAGGGAGCCTCCAGACGCGAATTTCAGCTGGTTCCAACAGCACACTGTCACTGCTGATTACTTCCCACTTACAGGAGTTAGACAGGAGCTGCGTGCAGGCAGCCACGCCCACTCCACAGACTCCCAGTGGCATTCCTTCCCACCCCTCTCTTTCCTTCCCCATTCATTCTTTAAAGACACACCCCCAAGGTCACTCATATAGGGAGACATTCTGACTATTCCTCCTCCAAGGATTGAATCCCTTTACTCAATACTGTCTCTCTAAGCGGCAATATTCATAAGAATAAAATCATTGTTTATACTGTATGCTAGGTATTTTACCTAGTGTTTTTGCCCATCACCACAATAGCTCAAGGGACAAATATGAGGTAGTATTAGAATTCCTTTATGAAACTGAGAAAAGAGATTTAGTAACTTACCAAGGTCACAGTGTTTCTTTAACTGTCTAGACGTGACCTCCGTGTCTTATTTAATTTTTTGTTCCAAGGAAATGGGTCAGAACTGTGACTAGGGTAAATTAGGTGCTTCAAGTGTATTTGTTTAGCGGGTCAATCAAAGGAAGCCAGACACAAGTGCCACTCAACTGATCTTGTAAGATACGAGAAGCAGATATGGTTTTCCCCGCTCCACTTGAAGACATTCAGGAAAGTAAGTGCTCTTTATGAAAATTCCTTAAGCAGAAAGGAGCTGGGATCTGTGTATGTCGTGATTCCTAGCCAAGGCTTGGACACCACCAGGCCCTGTCCTGTCAAAGCAGCAGTTCTCTGATGCCTTTCCTTTGACCTCTCACACATCCGGGTCCACAGTGTTGTTCTTAGTCACCAATGCCAATTCAAACTGAGTTCTATGCCTGCACTAGCTGTAGTCTCCTACCCATAGAACAGAGAGTGCTGCGTTCATTAAGCATCAAGACTCTGCAGTCACACCTTGTTCCAGGCTTTCTCAAAACAGCTCTGGATACAAAGCATTTCTCTGCTTCAGGTGTCTGATTAAAACACCTTTGAGAGTGTTCTGAGTTCCTGACTCCAAGTCACTACTACAACAAGCTTGGTTCCCTTGAAAAGAAATTAGCAGGTTGTTTAGCAGGTTCTGTTAAATTGTTATTTTTAAATGTAGTGAGCAGGATACTTGGAGGGGGTTGAAAAGGTTTATAACTGCCAATTTGCTACAGAGACAATTAGCATTGTTTACTAAATTTCTCTCGCAATTTTAAAAAATTATTCTTGAGATTCAAAGCAATTTTACCAGACAAATTAATTTCATTAATTAAAGAATACCTAGGGAGAACAAAAGGTTTTTGTTTGTTTGTTTGTTTGTTTGTTTCATTTTTGGTTCAGGAATAAAGCTGTGCCAGTCATTCTCAGAAATTAGCATATTGTTTCCAGAGTCTGTTATTAGTTTTAGTTATAATGAGGTATGTGGAGGGGGTTGGGATTCTTGCTGTTGGTAGGAAATAGACACAAAGTAGAGGATAGAAGAGCAAGATGCTCGACCATGTGCTAAACGTGAGTATCCTACAGCAGACGTGGCATATCACAAGACAACACACACGTGTCTAGGAAAACAAACTTTTTTCTCTCTACTTTCAAAATTAAAAACAGAGCATGTCTGTGGCCTGATGTGGGGAGTTTTGTCCATATCCACATCAGTGTTCTCCAGTGAATACCAGATTGTGGCCTTTAAATCAATTATGACACAGCTATGACATCCAGATTGTAGGTTCAGTCCCCCTACCATCCCCACTCTGGTTGCTCTTAGGGGCAGTCATCATCCATACCACTAGCTTGCTTTCAGGGTTTCCTTCCACACCTTCCTTGGGTTTGGCTCATTTGCTGGCTTAGCAAAGAGAACTCAGGACAGCATGATTACTGATTTACCACAGAGGATACTACACAGAACTCAGTGATCATCCAGATAAGAGAAAGAGATGGGGTAGATGGGGTATGACAGAGAGCTTCCACATCCTGATCAAGTTCTGCACTCTCTTAGCACCTTCACATGTTCAGTGAGTTCATACTTCAGTAATGTTATGAATTTAAACACTAATGGATTAAACTCACTAGTAAAAAAAAAAATGGTATTCAATAATTCACGATTAAGAATGTGACCCAAAATCATGCTATACATGTGATATCCATTTTGCAGAAGACAGTCAGAGAAGGATGAGCCAATTCATCTAGAAAACATAACACTCAATAAAAAAAACTCAGCACCAAAGCTCATGCAAGGAATCCTAAATAAACACGCACAAAGAGACATGAAAGTAAGAGAGGTGCTTACTGTGGAGACGAAGGGGGTCAGTGGCGTGGGAGTTTAGATAAGCGAGGGTAATGAATAGGATCAAAATAGTGTGTGTGTGTGTGAAATCGTCAAGAAAAAATTTATATTTTTTAGAAACAAATGCAAGGAAAAGTAGAATTACACAATATGCAATTACAGAAATTGGCTAAACAATCTCTGTGAGTCTCTAATTGTCATGTCTGATGCAGGGGCTTGACATCCACAGAGAAGACATTTGGGGAATGAAGGCACATATACAGTAAGAGAGAAATGAAACAAGCTAGCACCCAAGCTGGAGGCATGGGGAAGGACTGAAATTGATGGGGGTTTTTAGAGCCTGTTCCTGCAGTGAAAGAGCTCGAAGAGAGAGAGGAGGGCAGAACAACTCAGGCCCAGACACCAGCTCAAGCCAAAGGGATAAAATCAACAGATAAATGCTGTGTGGACTGCAAGAAATGGCTGATGTTTCATTTCCCCACCTCTTGTCACTCACAGGTATCTTTCTTGTTTTCCACTCTAACTGGTGACCCACAAGGAGAGGAACTTGGAGAAGTGAAGTTCCCCTTGGTCAACCTGATACAAAGCCCCTTTAATACGTAGTAACTCCATGAAAGACTTCTGAGTGGCTTTCAAAGATACTTCTAGCATTTTATCATCGGTAGGATATGCAGGAATTAGTTGCCTCAAATTCTCACCAAGGATCAGTGTGACTTTTCCATTTCAGTCATTTGAATACATTTAGGGTTTTTTATTGTGATTTAGTGGATTGCTGATAACGATTAACTCATTTACTCTGTGTGTGTGTGTGTGTGTGTGTGTGTGTGTACATGCACATCCATGCAGGTGTGCCATGACATCTGCGTGTGGGTGATCTGATAGCATCTGTCAGGAGTCTGCTCGCTCCTTCCATCACATGGGTCCCAGAGATTGAGCTCAAGCTGTCCAGCTTGGCAGCAAGTGCCCTTACCCCATGGGCCATCTTACCAGTCCAGATGAGCACTTTTAAGATATATACTCATTAGCTATTTGCATATTTTCCTCTTCCTTGTTTCCATGCTTATTCGTGTTGTAGACACATTTTAAAGTCTTGCCTTTCTATCATTCAAATGAAATAATTTCTTTTTACGTTCAGTGAGTAGGTCATTTGTCAGGCGTATTTCAAATATTCTTTTGGGGTATAGCTTGTCCTTCTAATTTTTTTAATGCTATCATGTACTAAGCAGAACTTTTAAATTTTATATAATTTCCTTCCCTTCCATTATTCTCATTCACGGTTAGTGCTTGTTGTGTTTAAAGTATCTTGATATAAAATGATCATGACCATTTGACATACTTGATAGAAAGCATGATCTTCATGAGAATATTGTCCTGTATTATCCTCTTAAAAAGATACTGTCAACATTTAATTCTTTCATGGTTTGAGGGAGGGGCCAAGGTGCATTTTTCTCCCTTTTTAATACTCAGCCTCTCAGGCAACATCTGTTGAAGATGCTTCTCTCTTCTCACTGGTGTCTTTAGAGTCTTTGTATAAACTGCTCACCATAGACGGGTGTACGTCTTGATTTTAATTTGATCAATTTGCACGTTTCACACGGAAACAGTATCAGCCTCCCTTTATAACTTGAAAGAAGACAAACTAAGTCCTCTACTTTGATCCTTCTGAAGTTTATTTTGGTTATTGTGAAGCTTCTGTACATTAGTATAAAATTTTAAATCACTGTCTTCTTGTCTTACGAGTTCTGAGAATGCAGTTGCGGTTGCTTTGGATTTTATAGACAAACTGAGGATGACCATTTATATTGGTTTGTATCAATCTCAGAAAGCCCCAAATCAAGTCTCCTCTTGAAGGTTTTAAAACCTCTGAAGAGTTTTTGGCCCGTAATTTAGGGTTGATCAGTTTGAAGAAAGCTAGGTGGTGGGTTTGCCCAGAACTGTTTTGTCATGAGCAGGTTTCAAACTTGTTAAGCCAGTCAGTGGGGCCTGCTGGCGGGAGACAAGAGCCTACAAAGCCTTTGTTTTAAGTTGCCAGCCTTCTGTCTCAACAGAGGAGAGCAAGGAAGAAGTTAGCCATCTTGGAAATTCATCACCTTTATTACCTACCCATGGTCCCTCTTCCCATCTGTCTGCCTACCGGGGAGTCAGTCTAACTCCTAGTCTCTGCAGAGCATCTCCACTGCTACAGTGGGATACAGCCATCTCACAAGCCTGTTCTATAGCAAAGTGTTGGATATCCCATGGAACTGACTGAATACAGTACAGAAGTTGTTAAGTCCCAGATCGTCCCTCAGTAGAGGGGTCAGACAGGCCTTCTATCTAATACTTCCCCTAAACTGCTAAACTCCTAGCAGGTAACAAGCCAACGATGAGAGAAAAGGATTAATTTCCCAATCTACTGTTTTGTATTCAGTTCTGCATACTTTACTATCTGCCAAACTCAGAGACCCTCAGTGTAACACTCAGAGACCTCCTTCCACCCACGCTCAGAGACCTCCACCCTCAGAAGTCTGTAAATGTAAAGACTTTTTTGTTGTTCTTCAGGTTGCCATTGGATTTCTTATTCCAGCTCCCTTGACCAAGTGGCCTGCATTGTTTAGTCCCTGATTACCTGAAATCTGCCTCTCTACCAAGCCCAGAAAAACTCTTCATCATTTTTTTAAGTGAAACACAGAATGGTTGTGTGGATATAATTTCATACCACCACGAAATCAAAATAAATCATAAACTGACCCATCATGAAATGGAGAATCAGCTGTAGAAGGGATTAGTAGGTCTTTCATTAAACTTCTTTCTAAGTATTTCTAACTTCCATTTTAAATATTATTAGCTTAAAATTTTTAGTTTCTAATTATAGTTATACTTAGAGATACAGATGACCTGAGTTCATCTCCTGGAACTCATTGTAGAGGGAGAGAATGGGCTCCTGTGATGATTTGAATGAGAAGTGTTTCCAGGCATCTGAACACTTAGTCCTGAGTTGGTAGCACCGTTTAAGGAGATTTGGGAGGTGTAGCTTGCTGGAGGAAGGCTGTCACTGGGGAGGGTTTTGAGACTAAAAGCCTCACCTTGCCACTTCCAGTTGATCTCTCTGCTTCCTTTTCATGTTTGAGGACATGAACATTCAGTTTTCTGATCTTGCTACCATACCTCCCTGCCACAGGAGGCTCCCCTTCCGGAACCATTAACCCAAATAAACTTTTCCCTCTATAAGTTGCTTTTGGTGATAGTGTTTTATTACAGCAGTGGAAGAGTAAGTGCACAACTTCAGAAAATTGTCTGAAGCAAGATCTCACTAGATAGGCATGGCTCACCTACAACTCACTCTGTAACCTCACAGTATCCTCAAACAGGCTCCGACTCGCACTACTCCTACCTCTGCTTCACCCCCAACTGCTGGTATTATAGACATGCATCGTCAAGCCCCTTGTCATTTACAAAATAAAGCAGATGCTTTAAAATTTTAGCTTGTTCAAAGATTTCATGATGAACGAGGGATGAATTTTTTCCAGCTAGGCTTCTGATATATTGACACACATTCTTCCTCATTAATTCTGTAATGAAGTGAATAATGATGATTTTGTAGTGCTAAATCACTTCAAATTTTACAACAAATGTCATTGGGATATGATGCTAATCTTTTTTTTTTCTTGTGAAGTTTATTTTATACACATTTTCTTTGGCATTTTTACTTCTGTTCACATGTGTAATATTTGCTTTTAATTTTTCACTGTTGTGTGTTCTTATAGCTATTTCAGTGTCAAAATCATGAAAACTATAAACTATGCTTAGAAACCTTCTCTACTTTTATGTATGTGAGAAATTACATGTAATAGAAATTGTCTGTTCCTTTAACACTTGATACAATTCACCATTGAGTACCACCTGAGAATGATAAAGTTTGATTAATGGTTATGAGACTCCTTAGTGTCTTAACTTCTCATGAGCCAGTCTTTTGTGGTTTACGTTATGAAAAACATATGTTCTGGAATATTACACAATGATTTAAAATGTTTTTCATCACATTTCAGTATCTAGCATTTGTAGTTGTTAAACACACACACACACACATTTTCCTGAAATCACTGGGTTTTGATCTCCTCTAGTCATCAATCATTCACGAATTGGGTTTTCTTTTTATTAGCCTTTAAAAGAAACCAATTTATTGGCTTTGCCGATTGTCTTTATGACTTAATTATTCTCTTCCATTTGTTTCTGCTACAGCTTAATGACTACTTTCTTGTTATGGTCTATCTGGTTCTTCTGTAAGATCTGAAGTTGGATGTTTATCTCATTATTTTTAGCTTTTCTGATTTTTTTACTGCAGCTTTTATATGATACATCTGCAAAGTACTGCTTTAGTGCCATTATGCAAATTTTGGTAATAATGGTTTTATTGCCATTTAATTCGAAGTAGATTTTGCTTTTTGTCAGTTTTCCTTTGCAGGTTGTTTGCCAGTGTGTTCCAGTTTCCATGTGTGTTTTCTCTCTTCATTCTTGTTCTTCGTTTCTGTATACTATTTTTCCTAGCAATATTGCTTAACTAAGTGTCACCTTTACAAAAATTAGTCATGCAAATTTGTTGAGGTTCGTTTTTATGTTCTAGCATATGACAATTCTTTGTAGATTTTATAAGATAGCTTGAAAAGAAAAGTTATTCTCCAACGTGTCTTCAGTTTTGAGGTTATAGATACTCAAGTGCTATTTGGTCATCTATACCATAGATGGTCATTGTGCTACTAAATTACATAAATCTTTGTTAAATCGTTGGGCAACCAACTCATTATCAAGAGAAGGGGAAGTCATTCCTGGGGGAACTTACATAAGCCACCCACAGAGAACAACTACATAACGTGGGCAAAATGAAAAATAGTGTATGGAATAATCAAACAGCATCACAGACCACCAGAAATGGAAGAAGACACTAGAGAGGAGGGAAATGGAGACACACACACATTCCTCCATTCCATCTGTTCCTCGGGGAATGTGTGGGTTCCTGGTACAGCATACATTCTGAAAAGGGGAGGGGGTAGCCTAGCGTTTCACAACCTGATCACTATACAGAGAAGAACTCAGTAAGCCAATAGCATTGAATGGAAGGAAACTGCAGTGAAGTGAACCCAAAAATCCGAAAATAATTTCCCAGGAGTTATCGATAAGTTCCTGGAATGGGGGCTAAGAAACCCAGAACAATGTACCTTGAATCTGCTAGGGTTGGAGAGTTTAAAAGAAAATTATGTTATAATTATGCTATCTTCTAAATTAAGATAATGATGCAATTTTCCATTCATTTTTTTAACCACTTTTATGGTTTCCTTTGCCATTAAAACTCCAACTTACTTGGCATGTATCTTTGCATAAGGTCTCTGCTAGATGTTATTTTTACCATATGGTTCTCCATTTCTCTCCAACCATTTACTTAATAATAAGCTTTTTCTTAGTGATTTGAGATGTTGCCTTTTGTTTAAAGCAAAGTTGGTGTCTTAAAATAAATATTACTCAAATCAGTCAGACATTTTATTCTCAAACTCAGTGCTCCTCTGGCCTTTTTCCAGTGTTTCCCATTGCACTGTCTACCCTTAATTTAATTTGTCCATATCTGATATCCATCCACACCCCATATTTTCTCTGCACACTGCACTCCTTCCCTCTGCACATATTATTGATTCACTTTAAAGAACACATACAATCTGTCCACCTTTTCACCCCTCCCTACTACCTCTGTCCATGTCATCAAAGAGTTCCTGAGAGAAAAAAAGTGTGTGGACTTGGGTGGGTGGGGAGGAGGGAGAACCTGGGAGGTGTTATGGGCAGGGAAACCATAATCAGACTATATTGTATGAAAAAGAAAATTGCCTTCATCAGACATCTTAAAATTATAGTTTGCTTACTTTTTAAAAATAAATATTTCTTGAGTCCCTAAAATTGCCTCTTCCTTGATCCCTGTACTCCATTTTCCCCCAATGTAGCCTTTACACTGAAGTCTGAGTGATTTAACACACACACCACACACATACACACCCATAGTACACATACACACACATACTACATACATACATATACACAACCCACATACATATACATACACATATACACACACCACATATACACATACATACCATATACATACATACAAACAACCCACATACATATGCATACACATATGCACAAACCACATACACACACACATACCACATACATACATACACACATCCCACATACATATACATACACATACCACATATATATACACAGCCATACATACATATACCACATACATACATACACTACACACACAACCACATACCTACACACATGTACATATACACACACCACATATATACACACACTCTAAAATTTTAATTAAAAACTTTTAAGACATAAATTAGCCTAGAGCTTCCTGATGCCTTCTCACCACGCTTAGGATTAAATCCAGAGCATCTGTGTCATAGAAACCGGGCTCCCACAAGTTCACTCCTTCCATACTGTCTCTCTGGTAAGTGCCCCAACATTCTTTTCTCTAAGCTTCTGCACCCGCTATTCTTCCACTTACTTTTATTTTCCTGCCAGATGTTCACATGATTCATATCATCAGGTCAGTTTTTGTTTAACAATTCCCTTTTCAGATACTGTTATTAATAACATTTATATGTGAATATATATGTACATTAGAGAGTTGTTGCTCATTTCACATTTTTGCATCTGCCATCCAAAGGCATTTTAAAGTACGGTATTGACTACTCGGCTTAAATACAATATACTGTCTTTGACTATCTCTGTTGCATCTTCCAGCTGATTCATCCATTGCTTGACTTGCTCATGATGAAATCTTGCTTTCTTCCAGTAATGGTGCATGGCCTTCCAAACAAAATCTTTTCCAGAGCTTGTTGGACTCTTGAATGGATTTCAACCTCATTTAAAAGATGTAAAGATTAAAGAATATTCATTGGATTTGAAGTTTTGGGATCATTGACTGATTCTGGTTTATCATTATCAGAACTCTGAGATACAATTTTCTTGGACATGGAAACTTAAACTCATTTGGGATACCGATGTCTCCCCAGCAGAGGTCTAACTAGAGTGTTAGAGACGGCTGCCAGCAGCACTCAAATACAGCAGCCGGGTGAGCAGAGCGGTGTCATGCCAGTGCCTCCCACGCAAAGCCCAGCAAGCTCTTGAGGACATCAAGAACCTCCTTGTGTTTTGACTCCGTCGTCACCACCAAACCTCATCACGGGGTTTAAAACTGCTCCTAAGCCCTGGCCAAGAGCTTTTCTTTAGGAAAAGACTCTGATTGTTAAGAACATACCTTGGCAAAGTTGAGTTTAGAGGCAAAACTGTTAAAGTCTGAGTCAACACAAACAAGAAGAATGATATGTTTTATGTTCAAGGAAAATAGAACAAATTATTTTGCCTTGAGAGGGGCCTTTACTGCCTATGTCCAGTGTCGTTATTGTCTTTGATGTATTAGTGAGTCTCATATATAATTTTAAAAAATCAACATTAAACAAAAACACACAAAGAAGTATAATTTCCATATCAGAGGAATAATGGAAGAAAGAATAATGGTAAATTGATGAAAAGAGGGTGTTATTGGGTAGTTGGGCAGAGAGACTAAAATAATTTTAAGAATGGGAACATTTCATGAGGGATTTTAAGTTTTATGTACTCTTAAATTTACAAGCCCACATGCCTCTCAACATCTTCAATAAAATTTTATGTACATTGCTTTTGCATGCTCTCTCTCTCTCTCTCTGTCTCCTCTCCCTTTCTGCACTCATGTGTGTGTGTGTGTGTGTGTGTGTGTGTGTTATTTAAGAACAAGGGGTTATGTTCAATTCTGACTGGTTTGTGGAAGGAGAAGACAGAGCTGTGAGTGGATAAACAGGGCATCAGATCAAACTGGGTATGAGTGGTAATTCATTAAAATATGGACAGAACTGTGTGTGTGTGTGTGTGTGTGTGTGTGTGTGTGTGTGTGTGTGTATGGAGGAGGGTAACATTTAAATTGCTGTCTGGGTTTCAGGATATTTATTCTTTTCTTTTTCTGTCTACAGTAGCAGGGTGCTTTCATCAGTACAATGCAGATAGCCTGTTCCAATGAACATCCATCCACACGCACTAACTGCCATTTTAGCTATCAACACAAACCTGATGTGAATTCTATCACCCTGAGTCAGGTTTTTTAATGGAACTGACTCAGGTCATCAGCCAAGTCTTCTGTGAACTTACAAAGCCAAGGCTCATCTCCTATGCCCACGGATGGGCCGTCGCCTCAGTCATTCTTTCCCCGAGGACTGGATCCGTACATTGTCTACTCCCTCTCTCTCTTTTGAGTCATTTCCAGTTTAAAACTTTCTGCATCATCGAATCACATTACATTTCTCTTTCAGTATGTGTACTCTGCTCTTTTCCAGAATAGACCACCGTCTGACTCTGTCTGGGGCTGCCCTTCGGCCTATGAACACACTCAGGAAGTTTACTCTTTCTGGTCCTTGATTTTAGTTTCTGCAAAGTGAAGATAGCATCAAGGTGGCAATAGTTACCTGAGATCCCATTTGTCAAAGCATTTAACAGCCTTCTGAGAATCTAGCAAGGTCTTGAGGAAACTTCAGCTCATCTCCTTCAGAGTTGCTGATGATTTCAGTTCTAACACACTCTTCTTCACTCCGGGTAGCCTTGTTCTCCACAGTGGACTCACTGTTAAAAGAAAGAGAAAAATGATGAACTCTGTTGGCTCTGGCTGAACAGCAAGCACTTCTCTGCTGATTTCTCACCTGGCTCAAAAAACAGGTTCGTTCTGCACAAAAACCTCCCTGTTTATTAATCATATCCATGGAAACCCTGGATGTCTGGAAGAGGGTAAAGCATCTTCTCTAGCTGTAGAGAATGAGACTATGGGACATTGAGACACACGCACAGGCTGGGCTGTGAGCGAGAGCAAGCCTGAGGGAGAAGGAAGCCAGTCATTAGTTCTTAGCTACATCTTCTTGATTTCTGGGTTTAGCTGGTGTTCAAGCTGGCCCAGGTTCTCTCTATTTCACCAGGATCAATGCCACCATATGGAGCTCTCCGTAACAACTTATGTCCTCTTCTATATGAATACCTTTCATGCCATTGGCTTACTCATTCCTATTTATAAAAAACAAAAAGACTTCTCATTTGACCATATTTCTCTGACCCTTATAGAATATTTTCTCAAAAAATAGATGGCAAATATAACCACGAATGGAGTTTTCCTTCTTGTTGGATTCACCCCTTCTAATGAGAAACTGACAAAACTAATATAGATTCAAAATAAACAATGGATTACTAAAAACATTAGTTCAGAGTCAGTGGACAACTTAAGTACAAACTTATGGCTCACAAACGCCTAAACTCACCATCGTAGGCTAGAATTACAGTCCCTAAGCAAGCAAATACACTAATCTCTGAATGTATTTCATATCCGGAAAAAATGACCGGGCAAGTGAGATATCCCAGCAATGCTTTCTGCCAGGACTGTTGACCTGAGTTCAGTTCCAGGGACTCACACGGTGGGAGAGGGCTTTAATTTGGACTCTTGTCCTCCGACCTCCACGGGTGTGCTGTGTCACATTGTACCTCCTCAAGTAAATAAATGCAATTTTAGAAATGATGAGATAATACCATCTGGTTTGCTAACCTTTGATGAAAAAACATAAATATGAACTAGACACATAGGAACTTTTTTTTATCAGTAGTAGTGTCTTGGCTCTTTTTAAGATCCTTCAGCTTCATGGAACCAAAACTCAGAAAAGACAAAGTAACTTGGGAAAGAGGCCGTGCGTCAGAAGGGATGGTCTCAATTTGTCAGGATGTTGGGTGATGGAATAAAGCAAGGCTCATTTTCTCATTAAGCAAATCAGGCCCTTCAAATCAATGTTTTATTTGAGTAACGATAAGGGGAAAATTCCCCTTCATCAGGATGAAAACACGCAGACCTGTTGCTCCTTTCCAGCTTAGGGAGTTCAGCATATTAAATTAGGGATGTTAATATTTCCCAAGCAAATATTCTTTTCCTAGGAAAATGGAACCACCAGTTGAAACTGTTTACCTCTCCAGAAGGAATTCTTGCATATCATTGCGGCCAAGATGCCCACGTATGTTTATAGTTTCGTTAAAAGTCCTGGGTTTTCCCCTAAAGTTCTGCATATTATTCCTCTTAAAAGAATGAGCTGGTGGCACAGGCATGAAATCCTAGCCACTGGGAAAGGTGAGATGGAAAGGAAGTAGAAGCCAGCTTGGGCTACAGAGCAAGAGCTCTCCCCTCTCTCCTTTCTCTCTCTCTCTCTCTCTCTCTCTCTCTCTCTCTCACACACACACACACACACACACACACACACACACACACACACACACAAACACACATTCCCAAGACAAATATGAAAGACAGGTCATGAAGCATATAAATTATCTTCCTTCTTCCTCTTCTTCCCCTCTCTTCTTTCTTTTGTTCCTTTTTACCCCTTAGTCTACCAACAGATTATTTTCGTCAAGTCGTGGAAATAAATATGAGTGATAATAATGAAATTAGTATTAATAATAAAGATGTAGGGGATTCAAATGTGAATGAGTTGTGTGCATAATATGAGACACTCAGCCTAGTGGGAGAGACAGGTGGGAATAACTATTAAACATAATAATAAATACAAAAGGAGCCCGTGGATGTAGAGAATAGAGATGACCAGCTGTGCCCTAGGGAGTCAGGGGAGATGTTCCCAGGAAGGTGACAAGAAAGATACTGAGCTATTTGACTCTTTTAAAGAAACAAAATGAAGATCTGGGGATGTAGTCGAGTGGTCCAACAGTTGCATAGGATTGACAACTGTTTTCTAAAACAGGAGATGAGAAGGAGGAGGAAGAGAAGAAAGGGAAGGAAGGGAGGAAGGAAGAAAGAAAGGAAGGGAGGAAGGAAGGAAGGAAGGAAGGAAGGAAGGAAGGAAGGAAGGAAGGAAGAATTTATCAAGTTAAAAAGGAGGAAAATGTTTGAAACAGAAGCCAAATCATGACAAAAGAGTGGCTTTCTATGCTGGTCTGACAGGCCAGGTAAGACCTGAGATAGCCGGGTCTCCTCTAGGCCTAAGAGAAAGTTCAGAGTCTGCTGACTTCAGCAGAGCAGTTGATAAACTGTATTTTCCTGCTGCTACAAATCCTTGTCATACCTTTTCTCACATAAAGTAACATCAACTTTTTTTTTCTTGTTGTTTTTGCTGTTTTTAGAGACAGGGTTTCTCTGCTGTAGCTCTGGCTGTCCTGGAACTCACTCCGTAGGCAAGGCTGGCTCGAACTCACAGAGATCCACCTTCCTCTGCCTCCCAAATGCTGGAATTAAAGACCTGTGCCACCACTGCCCCCACAACATCAACCTCTTTTAATTTTCTACCAGTGTATTGGACTTTTCTTTTTCTGTTGCTTGTTAAAGCTGGGTCTGTTCTTAGCAATGGATTGACTGTGAGAATGAGTAGTCTTTCCATAGTTTGCTAGAGAACATATAGAGAAAGAAATTATTTTCAAACACAAAACACCCTGCAACCATACCTTAATGCCCTCCTAGGTTGGGCTGGAAAGAGTACCCTTCGAAGATAATTGAGCACACATCCACCAAGATATTCCTGTTTTGGTGGACATGTATTATATCCTGATTTCAATCCCAGTACATAAAAACAGAGGAACGGTGTGGCCAGCCACCACTGCTGCTGCTCCAGCCTCACTGTCAGGCGTCCTTCCACCCAGTCCTTAAGCAAACAAAGCTTTCCCTTCCCCATGTGCAAACTGTTTAGTGTCAGGGATCCACATGTGTCTCTCCCCGACATGATTCAGAACTCAGCTAAGAGAAGTCTTGCCTCTGATCCCTCCACATAAAACAGGAATCGCCTGCCCCTTCTAGTCTGCCATAGTCTATCCTCTTTTCTTGGCTTAGTGCTTTGTACTTAGTCTTCACTAAGTACTTGTTTCTAAGTTGCTCATTGTTATGGCTTGAATGAGAAATGCCCTCCACAGTATTATGTGTACTGATGCTGGGTCCCTGGGTTTGGGGGAGGGGCCTGGGGGTGATAGCCAGGATGTACTTCCTGCTCAAGCTTCTTCTACTTTCTGACCTGAGAAAAGGTGAACAAGTCACACCACAAGCTACTACCACAAGGCCCGAGCCCCTGAAGCTGCCTTTCTTGCTATGGAGGAGGTACTCACTGACCTCTAAGCCAAAACACACGGCCCATCATGGAACTTGCTTCAATAAGGTACTGTTTCACATCATCGAGGAAAGTAGCCAATCCACTTTTATACATTTTTATTTCCTGAAGTTTATTTTCTCCCATGTTATATTAAAATCGAAGCGGTAGGAGAGGAGGCATGATAGTAAATAGCTAATCAATATTTTAATAAGTAGAAGACGCTTCATGTGGATATGAACATCTTACAAATGAGCATCCTCTGAATTGCAGACAAGTGAAATCATTTTCTTACCTTCTGTGCCGCGTGTGGCTTCTGGATTTGAATACATAGTGACCCGAAGACAAGAATTTTCCATTATCACAAGCTTCATTCCCTAAAAGAATGCTGTCCTTGAGACGTACCTTCAGATAGAGCTCTATTCATCATGTTCCTAATTCTAAAAGCAAAATCCACTGTAATTGCTTAGGAAAAATGAATTTATTAATAGCTGTGGACAGCTCACTGAATCGTTGGCCAAGCTGGAAAAAGAGACTTGAACTCTCAGCTCGGCCTTCCCAAATGACTTCAACACCACATAGAACTGGCCAGCCAAGGAGCTGCTGCATGCCCCTCCCCAGAAACGGTGGAGTTAAGAGAAGTCATCTTGGCTTCAAGGCCTCAGGACAAGGTCCCTCCCCCATGAGCATAAAGTTGACGGATCAGGGAAATCACCTCAACTGTGCTGGATCTAGAATTTTGCACCCTTGCCTTGCCAGCAAAACTGACAGTGTCATATCTTGGCTTTTTTTCCTATTTAACTTCATTTGGCATTTAAGACTCGCATTCCCCTGTTTGGTAGGTCGCAATTCAAGTTTAGAAATTTTGCTGCAAACAGTAAGACAAAAGTCGATTTTTAGTTTCCTGGGCTGTCAGCACTGAAATGTAATTTCTGTGGGCTCAGAGCTATTGCTGGTAGAGGAGCCAATATATTATAGCATTCAGACTTTGCAGAAGTCCTGTAATGTGGTTAATATTTTGCCCTTGGAATGGAGGAAGAGGTAGTGGGCCAGAACGAATGATTCACCTGGAGTCATTACTGAGACCATGGGTGTTAGTCAGTTTTCTGGTACTGAGGCAAATACCCGAGAAAAACATTTTACAGGAAGATTTATTTTGGCTTAGGATTTCAGAAGTTCCAGTCCATGATGTCTGGCTCAAGAATTTCTGAGATTGTGAAAGAAGGCAAAGTATTGACGTGGGAAGAACTTGTTGGATAAAAACCCAGGGAGGAAGGAAAGGAGAGAGAAGGAGAGGGGGCAGGGAGAGAGAACACAGCCTTTTGAGTCACACACACACACTCACACCTGCTGTGATCTACTTCATCCAGCTCAGCCCCGCTTCCTGATGTTTCTAGCATCTTCTCAATAAGGCCACCGAATCAGGGAGCCTCATCATCCACTCAGCTCCCAAAAGTCTCAACTGCGCACAATGCCATCTCCAGGTCCAAGCCTCTACCACAAACCTTTCGGACATTTCTGGTCCAAAGCAGAGCAACATCCAAGGACAATCTCTATGCCTTCTTTTTGGGCTTTTCCAGTGTCTCCTTTTCAGCTGTATAACTCAAAGACTGTGACTACATTCAGAATTCAACAAGAATCTCAAGAAGTCACCCTCCGAATGTAAAGACAGAAAGGGATAAAAATTTTAATATCTGAAAGTGTCGTAAATTGATAGCTAACTTCTAGAAGAGCTAGAACATGGTGGGAGCTGACTTGGGACTAGCCGTCATATAAAGGCAAAGCAAGAGTCCACTAAGGAATCTGTATGGAACATCTAAAATGTGACTTGGCCTGGCCTGATACTTATTGTGGAATTTTATTATTATTTCTCTGACTCTGGCATCTATTTTAGAAATGAAGCAACCAGGGTTAAGCCACAGAGAGTTGCCTGAAGGACGAAACGCTGCTACAGTCCAGACGCACCTAGAGTTACAGTAGTCAAGCCTAAAGCTAGGGACATCAGAAGCAGACTTCGTATGGTTTTGTTATGGTTGATTGGCATGAACCAAACACGTCCCGTCACATTCAAAGAATAGAAGAGGAGATAGAGAGACAACAGGACAAGACAGTGATTTGGTCAAGGCAAGATGACCAGCAAGCATTATACATAAACATGACTCATGGGAGCTTAAGCAGGTCCTGCTTACCTTCATGGAGTTAGTGACCACGTGCCACACCAAATTAGAACTGAAGAACCACATAAGAGAGATTTATTAAGATACTGTTTTATTTTGAACCTGTGCAGTAGTAAACTCCCTTGTTTCCTTACTTTATTGCCTTGGCTTTTGAATGTTGGTAGATAGGGAGGGAAAAAATACATATTATTGCCTCAAGGTCTTAAAGAGAACCATGCTGGGTAGACACACCTAGAACCATTAAAGTGACAGGTACACCTAAGTCTTTATGGTAACAACTATGACTTCATCATTATCATCTGCTGAAGAGAGGTTGAAAACCATCAGAGTGAAGCCAGACATTTTTGCTGGTAAGGAGAATGTTCCCAAGAATGATTCTTGTCCTATTTTTGAGTCAACAGACCTCAGTGAGAGAAAGAACTGCTCACCTAGAATAAACATCTGAAGCAACTACCAAAATTTATTTGGACCAGCTGAATTCTTGGCAGAAGCTAATGCAAGAAAAAGAGCAGAAGCAAGGAAGGACCCTGTTGATAACTACATCGGCCCAGTGGGAGCCACTGGTTAGGCTTTCCTCCCAGGGATCTGTGATGAGGAAATGCAGCTGACAATTCACTTTCCAACAAAGCAGGCTCTCTGGCAATACCTGTTAATTCAGCTGTGTGTCGGTACATTTAACTCACTGGCAGGTGGTGTGTTCAATTGAGTACCAAATGGTCACCAGGCACATTACACCTGAAGGTCATATGTTAGCTTTCTGACTGTCCAATTTGCCTTTATGTTCCATGAAGTTCTGTTGTTAGGGACCTATTTTCCCTCCTTTTCCTGTTCTCTCTTCCTTCCTGAATGCCTCTTCTCCTTTCTCAGTCTCTTTTATTGTATTTTTCCACATTCAGCTTCCCTTCATCCATCAGATAGACATTATTGAATATCAACTTTAACCCTGTGTTTGTTTTCCAGAAAATACTATGACTCAGATCCAAAAGCTTAAAGTCTCGCAGTATGAGAAATTCTGTGCCTGTATCAGAAACAGTAATCAATATGGTATTTTAAGATTACCTTTGCAAGTCAATGCCACTATACAAGAATGTGCTAACCACTGGTGTCTATACCTACTACCTGTGGAACATAGAAAAGAATCTTCCATAGGAGGGCTGCCATTAAAACCTTACTTATTTTTAGAGGAAGATACCAACAAATAACACAAGGCAGCATAGAGCTGAGGCTTTTTTTTTTAATGCTGTGTATGTTAGCATACAGATATGTGTTGCTGGAAATACTAGAGTTCATTAATATTTTCCCAGAAGAGTCATGTATCATTAGGAGTACAAAATACAGGGAGGAATTTTTAAGAGAAAAAATGAAAGAGCGTATAGCCAGGAGGAGGGATGAAATTACGAAGAAAACAAGAAAAAAGTGGGTTTACCTTCAGTTTTCTCTTTCTTCTTACATCTGTATCTTTCTAGATTTGTTTTTAAAAGAGAGGGTATTTTTCGATCTTTTACAGTATAATCAGTAGCGTTTACTAATTTTTATATCAGAGACCCATCTGTACGTCCTTGATATAGACTCTTCTTTGATCGATTATATGTGAATGAACACATTTGTTGGGTGTTACTTAGCCATCTTAACATGACCTTTGCCCTAACAGACAAATCACAGGGTTGGTTGGTAACAGCCAGCCACTTTCTAACACTCTTCACCATGCTGATGTTCTTTGTTGACTGCTTGTGTTCCTCCAGGTGTGGGGTGTTCCATGATTGAATATCCAGTTTCTTTATGTATTGAACAAGGAGTCAGTGAGACCAGATTTTTTAAAAGTAGAAAATGAAAGTATGGAATGCATTCCACAGAGCGACAGCAGGCATAAGTGAGAACAGGGCTCAAGAGCTCTGTTTTGGGAGCCCAGGGATTTTTATCATAAGAGAAGAGTTCTCTGAAGGGGTTGACTTTCCTTTGTTCTAGGTCTGTTGGCTTTGTTTGTTTGTTTGTTTTGTTTTACTTTGCTTTGTTTTGTTTTGTTTTTCAAGACAGGATTTCTCTGTTGTAACTGTGGCTGTCCTGGAACTCACTCTGGAGACCAGGAGGGCCTAGAACTCACAGAGATCCGCCAGCCTCTGCTTTCCAAGTAAGTTCTGGGATTAAAGGCATGTGCCACCACTGCTTGGCTGTGATTGGCTTGCTTAGTTGGAGGTTTGTTCAACTTTTAGGGTGGTCCGGGGCAATTTGAAGGATGATTTTACTTGATCGTAAGGTCCTAGAGATGAGCTGATGACACAATGACACATGTCACACCTTGTCTTCCCACCACTCTTCGTGTTCATTAAACTTTTCTACTCCCACGCTCCTTGTCATGAACCCCATATGCCAAAAATGTACATGAATTCATCTGTGCCTTTCCACAATACCACAATTTGTTAAATGACAATAAATCCACAAAACCTAGTGGTCTCATGGGTAGCAATTGGCCATATAGCCCCGCCCACCTCAGTAACCTGGTCAAGGCACACGCAGGTTCTTTTACTGCAATCCCTATTACTAATATAAACTCTCATGTCGCTTGGCACACATGCACACACGTTAGAGGGGCTATCGCAGAGGTCAAGAGGTTTCCAAAGTGAGCTAAGGAAGAGTCTGTACTGACTGGACAATGAGCCAGACCGTGGAAATAGGGAGCTGCTGCTGGAGTTGGGGATTGAGAGTGAAACTGCAGAGTTCACTTGTGGAAAGCGTGGGCATAGCGTAAGCTGCTCATCGGAGCAGGAAAATGCAGGTCTGGCCTGGACAGGTGAACAAATGGAAAGATAGGCAGGTGATTAGGTTACAATGACAAGGGACCAACATAAGCCAGGGATAATCTGGGAGTCCCTTGCTTGTTATTTGGCACAGGTTGTTGGTTGGCACAGGGCGATGGCCTTATCGTGTTAGTTTTCATATGTCCAATAAATTTTGGGCCCTGCTTTCCCTGATATGATTTTAATATGCCACATGTCCACACTGTTTCAATTTGCCCCAGTAAATTTATAGGGAGGTTCAGTTTTTGCTCCCAGGAATAAGTCAAGCATCAGTTTGTGTTGGGTAGGTGGTACCTGATAGATGACACAGTTCCTGGATCTACTCAGGGATTGCAGCCATCCTCCTCACTCAAGGGGGGTCAAAAGCTGCTTGTGGAGTGGAGTTTCTTTGTGGCAAACACAACCAGAATGTCCACTGCTTTATATAGTACATACCTTAAAGTGGGTGTGTAGCCTGATGTCAACCATTCAGATCCTCCTGTGTTGGCTCAAGTACCCTGTACACTTCTTTCAAAGAAACAACAGTAAGTGCCAGATTAAATATTAATAGAAAGGACCTACAAAAGTCCCAGCAGGTAAAGGCACTGGTTGCCAACACTTCAGACTGTGTTTAACCCTGGGAACTGTGTGTAGAAGGAAAGAGATGACTTCTTCAGGTTGTACTTTGACCTCCACATGTGTACCATGACACATGCATGTTTCTGATATAAATCCCTTAAAAATGGCCCAGACTAGTAGCTTAATGATACCCATTTACTGGCACCCCTCTTGCTATATAGAAGTACTTCTCTCTCCCTCTCTCCCTCTCTCCCTCTCTCCCTCCTGCCCCCTCTCTCTCTTTCCCTCTCTCTCTCCTTCTTAAGCTTCAACCTATGGATCTATAATAAACTTAACTATAAGATTTGCTGTCTCTGGTCCATGAATTTCATTGTTCAAGTTTTTGAGACAAAAACCCAAAAGCCACTTGTTCAGCTTTGGTGACCTTTGAGATTCCAGGATCCCAGAAAAATCCAGTGGTTCCCAAAGATATGCCTTGCCATTCCCACATCAGTAGAAGACTTACTACACAAATGCTACCCAGGAGATAAATCAACTTCTGGCAGGTATATTCCTCTATGGAAAACAACTAGTCTAACTGAAGGAAATATGTAGTTATAGATTCAGGGCAGAAGGAAGTTTATTCTTTGTCTATTTCGATCCCTGATCCTTAGAGGGTTTTAGCCTCCATACAATCTAATCTTCAAGGTGCTAGCTCAGACCTAGAAGGCTTCATCCTTTGTATAACAATGTTTTAACCTCTGAGAATTACAGCTGACTGACTCACTTTGGCTTTCTCCTTCTGAACTCAGACTCAACTCACTTGCTGTTCTGGCTTAAACTCTTCTCCAAGCTGCTCGTTCAAACTGATCTTCTGAGCCAGCTGACTCTGACTGATCTCTTCTGACTCTGACTAACTCTGGTTGACTTTCATAACTTCTCTGACTGAACTACTCTGCTTGACTTCAGACTGACTCTCTCTTCCCTTCCTATACTGACTTCTTGCACGGAACTACCTCTGTGAGAATGCCTCAGACTGCCTCTGTGTCTCTCTGAACTCCCTGTGTCTTTCTGAACTCAGAGCCTGCTTTTATATCCTGAGAGTTGCATATGTCCTCACTGTAATTCAATCCCAGACTTCACTCTGCCTACTCTTTACTCTGATTCCATCTCAGAGTTGGAATTAAAGGCATGTACTCTATAACCTCTATAACCATGAACTGAAAGCTATGACCTACTCTTGAACTGACTGCTTCCCTGTAGAACCCTAGTGTTGGGATTAAAGGTGTGTGATACATGCTTTAACCGTAGAAATCCCTTTCACTTAACATTAGCACAAACAGAAGACAGGATTAGTCTGACTAACATTCTCTGAATGTGATCCCTTCATACAGGCCTTTGGATTTTATCCCTTCCTAGCTATCACACAGGCCTTTCAAGGGGAGTATTTCCCAGAGCAGCCATGTTACTAGATCAAATGATGACGTATTCCTCTACAGAAACATTTACAACTAAATTCCTCTCTATCTGACTTGATATTCAATGTGAAACTTTATTATCATCCTCAGAACTCCCAGAGTATCTTTATAAGAAGGAATAGATATTCTGAGTAGCTTATCTCTACTTTACATTCATTATTTTTAAATATCTCTCAAAGATGCCTGAGGTAAGCAAAAATTTTTAGACTTGTGACTCCTAAAGATTTATAACTCTTGAGTTAGCTCAACAACCAAATCCTCTCAACCCACTGTCACACAGTGTCCCTATCAAATTTCCCTTTACTTTGTTGTTTGTACTCAGGAAATGATAATTATAATTTAGAAACCTTTATAGTGCTGTGGGAAGAACATAGAATTAAATGGCTGGACACTCTGCCACTTAATTGGCTATGTGAATTTTCCTCTTCTCATCTGTCAAACGGAGACCCTAACAATAACATCCACTTCACAGGCTGCTGTGAATGCAGACTCAGCCAGTGTGCCTTGTGACTTCCAAAATGTTGTGTTTCCCTGTCTCTATCAGGGCAAGTAAATGGGCCAAGGGTCTTTTCCCATCAGCCTTTAATCCCTTACATGCAGACTGCATTCCCTGCAGAGCTGCTGATGCTGACACACAGGTGGGGCTGTTCCTGAGCAACAGTGAAGATACAGAGAGTGATAGCAACTCACCTAGATGAGTGGGTGCACAGCCTTAGCACCTTGCACCTGAACTGGGTTCTCTAGCTCAGTGATTCCGAACTGAACTTGATTATGTTGTTAACTTACTGTTGGACATTGATTTGGTTCTTCCCCCTCCCTTCCCCTTTCCCCAGTCTCTCCTTTCCCTTCCCTTGTCTTTCCCTTTCCATCTCTGTCTCTCTCTGCCACTGTCTCTGTCTCTCTCTTTCCCTCTCTCCATTTTAAAAATTAATTCCTGTGCTGGGTAGTTGGTTTTGTCATTTTGGCACAGGCTAAGGTCATCTGAAAAGATGAAACTTCAACTGAGAAAATGTCTCTGTTAAGTTGGCCCGAAGGCAATCCTGTTGGGCATTTTATTGATTAATAATTGATAGAGAAAGGCCCAGGCCACTGTGGATGGAGACATCCCTGGGCAGGTGGTTCTAAGGTACATAAAAGCAAAATGAGCAAGCCAGGAGGAATAAGGCAGTGTATCGTGATCCTCCCTGGCCTCTGCTTTAGTTCCTGCTTCCCGGTTGGATCTCTGTCTTTTTTCCCATGTTGGCTATAAACTGCATGGTGAAATAAACCCTTCTTTCTCAAATTGTTTTTGGTCATGGGTCTTTATCACACCAATAGAGAGAAAGCAAACTAAGACAAGCTCTAGAACACCAAACCTCTGGAGTTGGGAGACGGGCTGGCTCTGAATCTATTATTTTTATAAAACTTCCCCAACTTTTCTTTAGATGAGCATTTCTTTTCAGTAATTCCTTCATTTCCCATTATATTACATGGATCCTCCTATTTATACTTAAAATTGCCCATGGGCTTTTCTCATAGTATTTTATTCTCAAAAAATAAGCAGCGCTCAGAACCTATTTTCCGCTCTTATTTTTACTGCTGAGGTCACAGACCATACATGTTATTTTCCCAATTATCGGTGAGATAAAGACCCATAAATCAGGTAACAGAATTGGAGGCAGGTGTGAATCTGCCCCACCTGCTATTGGTAATTATTCCATGGCCTGGGTCCAAATGTTAATGGGATGATAGGAATTAGAGTCGCAGAAGCTAAGTAGCTGGCTGTTATGGAAATGCCTGCACTATGGTCTGGATTTTGTTCATCTTTAAAAGTGTTAAACGTCATCAGAAATGCATGACAACCTTATGTAGATTGATGGGGGGGATGTGAAGGAAACTCAGGGCATTAGAAGAGATAGTCAAGGGGAGGCATTCCAGAAATCTAGATGTAGAAGAAATACCCCAAAATAGGAGTGTAACTGTAATACAAGATAGCAGAAGAAACTTTCAGAGGAAAAAAAAACTTGAGAGAACAGCAGACTGCGAATCTCTCTATATTTTAGCAATCACAGAACTCCATGCGTGAGTGAGACATACTTGGACTACAGGGCCATATTGTCTTATTTTTTCTTTTTTTTATTGTTGTTGTTGTTTTTCCCATGAGATATGTGGCCTTGAATGAGTATTGCCTATGTATGCATTGCATCTGTTTCTCATCTATGAAGGGAAAGTGTTGGAGTTTTACAGCTCTTCATCATGGTGGCAATATGTGTTAAAAGAGTTAGAGCAGATAAAGCGGTACTTATACAAAACAAACAATGAACGCTGGTAAATTTGCTGCAGATGTCATTGAAGGGATGGTGCACATGGAAGAACACAATCAGAATGTGTTTTTCTATGAAATAGTACTAACTTTGATTGTGTGTGTAAAACAGATACGTGAACATACTGTTAGCACACCTGTGACTTCTTACAAAATCTTTTCTCTGTAAGTGGCTCCAGCCATATCTTCCCGACTCTCTCTTTCCCATCTTTCCATCGCAGGGCTAGGGAAAACATCCTTGTGTTTTGCAAGACATGACAGGAATATAGTAGACTTTGAGAAGATTACATCACCTCAATACTCAGGATGCAGTAAGCTCTCAGGGAAGTGGGAGGAGCCAGATAGACCACTTCCTGCTTTCACCTAGAAATAAGTAAACTGATGATAGTCATTCTGTCATTAGTCGTCCGCTAAGTATAAGGCGCATGACTTGGTGTAGACCTTATTAAATCAATAAATCATAGTCCATGGCCATGAGAAGTTGGCAGTATAGTTTAAAAGACAAAAATCAGTGATTGCTGAACAAGGTTTTAGGGATAAAAGCATGTTGAGCAGTAAGGGAACTCTGCCAGGGAATATTTAAGTCATGCCAGAAAGTTGGCAAAGATTTCTCAATGGAGATAGGTCTTCAGCTGAATTTAAAATGAAGGTAGGAGTTAGCTAAATGAAGGACAAACACTGCCCAGAATATGACAGGAGCAGCTAACTGATCATGTCCCACTTCAGAAATTTCCAATCATCACAGCAGGATCAAAGAGAGGATTGTAGAAGGTAAGACCAGAAGCTTGACAGATTTCAATATCATAGAGCCTGGAATACCAGCTGGGAGAGTTTGAAATGCTGCGCTTTTTCATGAAGAGGTAGAACAAATACACATCTAAGAACACAGTGACATAATTTGGAAGCTCCTAGACTGATGGTAGAGAGGCCAATTGACAGATTATGTTAACAACCTGAGCCATGCTGTCTAAGGCTCTGGATGAGGGGGTATCCCTGCAGGTGGAGAAGCATTGAGAGGTTCCGTGAGACATGCCACACAGCTAGATGTCTGTTGAGTGTGTGGTGTTTCCAGATGGAATGACTCCATGTAAGCTCTGGCCATTGATAAGACAGGGTATAGAGGAGGGAGAGAAACATTTCAGCTAGAATTTGCCAACATTCAACACTGTAAAGGCAAGTAAATAGTATTTAGAGACAAAATTATCAAAGAGACCAAGTTCTCTTGTAGAAAGAAGAGGACAAAAGCAAATGTTAGAAGCAGTAGTGGGAGACCAAATGCATGACTTGTCTTCAATGGGACTTTAACTCCTATCCCACAGTTCATTATCATCAAGGAAATCTTTCAGGGATATGCTGTCCTTGGAGAAGACAGACACAGAAACCCCAAATGGGTTGGTAGATAATCTGAGAATTTTATAAATACTCCAGGAATGGGGAAACAACCTCCTTTTCAACAGCAATGAACCCAAAGTCAGCCTTGCAGAATCTTGAGAGGCCACTGCTTTCTGGTTCCCACGATCTAGCTCACTAGTTTGCACATGCTGTTGCCTTAACTGAACTCCTGGAGTGGGGACAAGGCCCTTTAACCTACTGGTTTCCTCCCAGAGGGGAGGCAGGAACGTGAGGAGGACCACGGGCTCAATGCTGTTTACAGCTGTTGTCCCGGCTGCATGGAATTCCTAGCAGCTGAATGAATTTGCTCTGTTGTGTAATGCCCCCACCCCACCCCCACAGCAATAAATTCAAACCAGAGAGTCTGAGAGTTTAGGGTACCTTTTATCCTTTAAATTTTTTATTTTATGCATTTATCTGTTTACTGCTCTATAAGTGGTACAGAAACTGGCAAGTTCAGAGAACAAAAGGAATCTGAAAAGTGACTCTTAGAGAGAAGCTGTTCTTTGTATTTAATGCTTGCTTCCAAAATTGCACTTTTGTCTAGATCTGAGTAAAATTCCCAGTTGCCTCAACTCAGGCAACACATGGGCAAACCCCAGAAATTGCTCAGTGCTCCAGCAAGCCTGTGCTGTGAAGATGATGAGGGTTAGTGTAGTTGTATACTGCTGCTGGGTAGGGCTCACCAAGGAAGACAAGGAGTCATTTCATAGGTGCAAACTCTACTAGACCTCCACAGCGGGAACCACCATCCTGGCCAGCACCAGACTCCATAGTGGAACTCCGATCGTCTGAGCTCAGGTGTATTTATTCTTTCAGAACTCCTCAGGTTTTCTACTGATACCATGTGCAGATCATTAGCAATTAAACAACTCCCACAGAAATCCAATACCTTCAGGCAATATAAAATACCAAGACCTAGACAGTTCCTCATCCAACAGTGCATAAAACAATTTCAAACGTAACTAAAAATAAACTTCCCCAACAGGTTAGTTTGGATTTGTCCTGTTTCGTAGCAGCTGCCTTTGATTCCCTTCCTTTTCCTGTCCCTTCCTTCCATTTCCTTAACCTGTTTCTTTCCCTTCTCCCTTCCCTTCTCTGTTCTACGTGTCTTAACCTTTACCCTTCCTTCCATTTCCATTTCTTCCCATGACTCTTCCTATGCTTTCTGTAGCTTTGTTTTCCTCTTTACCTGCCCCCTTTCTTCTTTCCCAACTAGAGCAATAAAACATGTGAATTCTGAATGCATATTTCTGGACTTGACTCAAGGTCTACTGTAGATGCCATTAGGTACATCCCAGAGCTTTTCCTGTATCCAAGTTTTCCTATCTGCAATGGAAAGACACTAGCATCTTACTCCAGGGTTAAACAAGATTATGTAAAGCATTCAACATCTGCTTGGCCCTTAGAATTCATGGCAGGCATATAAGGTGTGACCATGAGCTTTTAGGCCTCCTTTGGAAACCTTATCCTCTCTCCATGCATTGTTCATCTGCATCAGTCATAGAACAGTCTTATACATTGGCTCTCTCAGTTAGCCTCTAAAATATTGGGTTTTAAAAGTAAACACTAAGCCATCTAACCCAATCTCCCCTTATTCTAACAGAAAGGACAAGTCCCACTATTTCCCATTTTCCTGTCATTTCCATGTAAGAGAAGCAAAGCAGTATAGACTAAAACAACAGGTAACTTAACTGATCATCTTGTGTTCAAGAACATGAGCAGATTCCTAGTTTGAATTCAGTCTCTGAATGGGATAAGCAGGGCTGCTTCATGCCTGCACTACTAGCTTTTGCAACTGGCTGGTCACATCAGTTAGTGACCTGACTCAGACTTATTCTGCTGGGATAATTTTTTTCCATGTGTTTGTCCTGGGCTAAAAGCACAGTTGGTTTCCCCTTGATAGTAGTTCTTTTTCCTTTGTGTATTTCCTTTTTGCTTTCTTCCTCCATTTCTTTCATGTCTTTGCCATTGTTTTTAAAAATTTAAATCTCTAAAACTGGCAACAGGAGTGTTCAGAACACAGCCCGAGACACACAGGTGAGGATCCCCCAGCAAAGTCAAGTTTTGTTTCCGGACTACCACAGAGATGAATGATGAGTCATCTTAATCCACACTTGAGTGTTTCTCCCAACCACACACTCACACACATTAATAGCAGGGACAGTGCAGTGTTTCAGAGGCAGAACTCAGTATTGATCTGAGTAGTAGTGTTTCGCTGGAATAGCTGAGAATCCCTGCTCTATTTAATCACCAACTCTTCTTCTCGTGTCTTCATCTTCTGGAACACACAGCCTGAGAACTGCCAAAAAGGGGAAGAGAGCAATAAAGAATACATTTTGACTCCATTCTTGACCTGTATGACTGCAAGTGACACCTTTTGGTGCTTTTAGCCCATCTGTATGTGGCTATTTGGAGCTGCTGTGTGTCTCTGCTCTGTTCTCTGTGGACCATGATGCCTTAGTGCACATCCTAGCACTGTTACTGGCAGGGTGGTAAGCTATTTTTTTCTTTGCATTAGTTGCCTCATCTGTAAAAGGTTTCAGAGTCAACCCTCATGATTGACACATTTACCTCCTGGCTGTTGTGAGAAGCAAGTGTGCATGAGAAAGAGAACAGAGGGATCTTAGTCTCTATTTAGAGAGGTGGGTTGCAAGCATTTTGTATAAATACTTATAAGAAACTTAGGTTCTTTTGTGTGTTTTTCTAAGTATAGGATCCAGAGTTTCTGCCAGATCTTTGAAAGGATCATTACTCAAAAAATGTGTACAATCATCTACGCCTACTGCCCTGTGAGCATAACTCTCATGACAGTAAAGGAAAGAACCAGAGAATGGGGGTCTGACGGCATGATAGAGCCATGATTTCATATGCGAGCATTCTGTGACCTCTTTCTCAAAAATAAGCAGAGAGAGAAGAAGACGTTGAGAAACTGTGGCAGAGCTCTGTCTCCCAGACACCTCGAGGTGCCTCCAGCTCTCTTGGTTTCTACAAGATCCACCTTCTCACACTCAAGCAGGTACTGAAAGTACACAGGTGCTCAGAGGATAAACCCATCCCTTAAAATCCTATCGACTCTGGGCAAGGAAAGTTGTGCCAGTCATCCCAACACTTGGGAGGTTAAGACAGGAGGATCACCATGAATTTGAGCTCAAATTAGACTTCACAGTTGAGTTCCAGGCCAACTTGGACTACAGAGTAAGAACCTGTTTAATAACAACAACAGAAGTCCACTGAAGACCTGCAAACAGACCACTAAATCTGTGTAGCAGTCTCTGAACCCACAGCAGCTCTGGTTCTGTGAGCAGAAGCAGGCAGAGCAGTGGAAGAACCAAAGCATAAACAACAGTTTCTGCTTTCCTTCCTGTAGTTGGCAGGGGAGGGATAAAGGACTCAGTGTGAGTCATTTTCTGAAGGCATTCTCTAGCCTGATGTTTCTCACAACATGCCTCTGTGGATCATTAATGTGTTTCCAGGCAAATTGTTTTGTAGGAAGCATTTATTTACTCTTATTATTAAGATCTGTGTGTTTCATTGGAAGCATCAGCGTTGAGGCCTCTAAAGCACATAAAAGAAACAGGCATGCATACGGAAGGAGTATTCTGTCCATGGAGCATCAGCAGGCAGGCTCACCATATCAAAGAGCAATGGAAATACAATTGAAAACACACTCAAAATGTAGTGCATAAAATAATTTACTTCTCATTCGGAATGACCTTCCATACCTATTTGTGAGACAGCAGTCTGTGAGTACAGGTACAGTCTCAGAGTCATGATAATATTAGGGCACGACCAAAGAGTTGTACAAACAAATCATGGAACTGGGTAGGACAAGAAGAGAGTGGGGAACACTGATGGGGAGCTCTGGGGACGTTACAAGCAAGACTGTCAGAGACAGGAAGGGGACAGTTAGAAAACCAATTTCTTCAATGCAACGAGACTTGGATACATACTACTCCAGTGACTTCACTTTGCAGCCCAGTACATTGGTTTACTAGCCAGGTGTTGCTCATGCATGTAATTTAGACTGGAGCAATGGTGCAGTGTGCGCATGAGTATGTGTGTGCTTTCAAAGGCAGCAGTGTTACAAGAATGAGAAGAAAATTACTTCCTGGGCATTCATTGGTAATTCAGGTAATATCCTGTACCTCCATTTATAAAACAATACAATAATAAAAACATTGTACAAAACAACATCATAAATAACACAAATGAGAAATTTTCAAGTATTTCATGTGCCTTGAAAAGTTCCAAACAGTAGTCCTACTAACTGACATCTTGTCTTCCTTTTTTTCTTTTCTCTTTCTTTTTCTTTTTCTTTTTTTTTTTTTTTTTACTCTCCTTTCATTGGCTAGCCTTGATGTTTGGGATGGGATGAACAAGCTCTTACCTCAAAGCAGAAAACCGTGGAGAGCTTTTCAGCTTGTGAGAACTCACTTTCTCCTTATAAAGCATAACCTTTCCCCTGATGGTGCTTTGCAAACGTAGTCATTTAGCTCAGAACCATTGCAGGCCATGGTTCTGAAAGTTGACAACCAACCACAGTGAACTAACGAGTCTCAACTAACAGATGAAGTTCTCAGGGGATGGGAATAGAAGAGCACCTTATCAAGAGAGGAAAGAAATAGGATAACCTTCAGATTCTCTGCCCTTACTTAGCCAGTAGCCCATGGTAGGGCTAGCTGGCAAGTCCTGCCTGGACTGTCTTCTTTCATTCAGCTCAAGCATCCCATCTCCCAACTCCAGACTAACCCAGCTGCTAATCAGCATGCCCTGAGCACCCAGGCAAAGGAGGGAAGGCCATCAGCATAGAGACTTAAAAGTGCCAGTAGTGATCACTGATGCAAGGCAGTTCTGTGTCAGTTAGACAGCAAATTTTTCAGAGTATTCTCCCCTTAGCTTGGTGCTCAATGTGGAAGCCATCAGTGTTTAAACACAGAACCCCTGATTACTCTCCATCAAGACCCAATGGTTTTGCAGAACTTGTTTCCCACAAGTTAGTGTTGCTTTCTTAGCCTGCATGGCAGTTAATTTAGTTTGCCCTGTTCAAACACAGTATGAAGGACCAGAGATCAGAACATGTGTGCAAGCATGTGTACACACTCCAATTTGAGCACCTAGGGTCTTTCCCATCTACTCTTGTAGAAATGTGTGTGCGTGTGTGAATATATATACACACACACATACACATTCACACACATATTTGAATACATAGATACAATATATACAGAATGTATATGCATATATTATACACATTTAATATATACACATACGCACACACACATCAATCTCACCTAAACATTGAGAGTCTGTAGGAAGTGCTGCTGGCTGGCACTGCATGTGCACGTGACGTCACATGAAGTGTATCAACCAACTAACTTGAGGTCAAACTGTTGGAAGGGGAGGACTGCCAGCAATCTCTGAAAATCCAGACCTACATTTGGAGACTTGCTCACATGACACCCTTAAGGAAACGTGGGAAATTTCTAAATGAATTGGGTTACACCCTGATGAAAACCCCAACACCAGAACTAAGTCTAGTTTTAGATGGAAGTGACTCACACATGGCAGGCAGCATGGACACTAGGCTACAACATTGATAAAGCATCGGCGCTTAATACAGATCAATATTTGGCCTCAGGTTTTCCAGAGCTTAGAGTCTTGGCATTTCAGCTCTTTGCCTCTGCATGAGAATTAGGCACACTGAGGGAGCAGGGAAGCACAGTCTGCGGCACTCTTGGCCCCTTTCTGTTTCTCTGCCCCGCAGCTGGAAGGATTGACCAAGTCAAGATAGAATCGAGACTTGAGGAAGCGGCGGTATGAATCCTTTTCCATCAGGTTGAAAATCTTCTTCTGGGCTTCATCAAAACAGGTTATCGTGGGCTCTAACATGTTCCGGCTTGTCTCCTCCCTCGTGCAAGAATCCAGGTTCACCTGAAGGGCAAAGACCAAGGCTGCATTAGATCTAGAACCCTGTTGACGAGAGGAGGCTGCAACGTAATAGTCAACAAAAAGTAGCTGTGCATCTTCTTTTACATTCCTCCCAGAAATGAAGCCCAGGACGTTTGGTTCTGCCCTGGCATATATGAGAGTATAAAAGGCTTTGCCTCTAAGTAGGAAGAGCACTTTATTTTCCTTTACTCTCTTTCACATTAGGGAGATTTATGATTGTATTTATTAAGGAGAGTCATTGAAATTACATAGACAAAAATAACTTTTTTTCCCTAATGGGCGTACTTGAGAGGTTGTCAAGATTATAATACCCTACCCATTGTTCCCTTTAACTAGTACAGCTAAAGATCCCTAACACTGAATGCCACTCCTAGGGATCTTTACCAAGGTCTAGAATGTTTTTTGCTGTGGGAACTTACCTCTTTCGTTGCTTGCACTGAGATGAACTCATTGTAGATCTTCTTGGCCTTGGGACTTAGCTTAGAAGGTGATTTGATTTTCTTGTACTCCTCACAGCTGATCCAGAAGTCAATATTCTCCTCACTGTATTCTGACTTCAGGAAAGCTTTGAAAGCTGCCAGTCCACCTGTGACAGAGGACAAAAAGCCACAGTCATCACTCTGGCTCACTTGCTAAATAGAACACTTCAAATAAGGCCAAGGTACTTAGGAAGAACAGGCGTGAGTGAAGAATCTTCCTCTTCCTTCCCTCTTTGACAGTCAGCTAGCTCAAAGTTTTGTTTGATGTCTAAAAGACCCCAGTTTTACCCGGTGATTTCTACTCAAGATTGAGTCATTTTTCAAAGAATTATATTTCTGAAGTATCTGTGATGCTGTCAATATCACTGTGGGTTTAAAATGAGAGTTAGAGTTCATTGTACTAGAGGATCTCATTATGTGAACCTTTTCTTTCTTCCTTCCTTCCTTTCCTTCTTTTTTCTCTCTTTCTCTATTTCTTTCTTCCTTTCTTCCTTTCTTTCTCTCTCTTGTTTCTTTCTTTTTTTCTCTCTCTCTTTCTCTCCCTCTCTCTCTCTTTTTATCTCTCTCTCTTTCTTTCTTGACATTTTGTCCATATAATGTGAGGGATGATTTTTATGTTGTTGTTGATGATGATTCAGATGTTTCCTGAATAAACTTTTCATTGAATTCAACAAAGTTCTGAAAGATATCAGCTGTAAGACTGAAATGTTTATGTCAGATTCTGGAAGTCAGCCAGGCCTTCTTTGAAGTTCCCACTAGACTGACATAATAGGAGACGTCTTGTCTTGTGCAGAGTACTGCTATGCTCAGTGTGTGTGTGTGTGTGTGTGTGTGGGTGTGTGTGTGTCTGTGAAGAGAAAGAGAGAGAGAAAGACAGAAAGAAAGAAAGAAAGAAAGAAAGAAAGAAAGAAAGAAAGAAAGAAAGAAAGAAAGAGAGAGAGAAAGGTATGTGACTTACATTCATGGTTAATCAGATTTTCCAGCGATTCAGCCCATCTCTTGACTTCTTCTTGGCTCACCCTGCAGATATTATAGAAAAAAAAGAATGATTTGAACACATAGCATAGAATTGAAGCAAAAACAAGCAAGCGAACAAAAACAAAAAACCTAAGATGAGATGAGATCAATTGCTTATTAGGATCCTTTCTTTTTCATGATATATATAGAGATTTAAAATCTAATTATGGTTGCCATAAAAATGGACTCTCTCTCTGCATGAGTACATGCATGCCTCTCTGTGTGTGTGTGTGTGTGTGTGTGTGTGTGTATGTGTGGTGTGTGTTTGATATAAGACCTTGTTATAAAGCTCAGGTTGGTCTTGAACTCATGGCTCTGCTAACCTTCTAAGTGCTGAAATTATAGCTGTGTACCCTCACCTTGGAAATGGAGGCCACTTTGATTCAAATCCGGCTCAATTAAAGTCATGTCTTTCCAGTCACAGTTCTTATACAACACCTCTATCATCAGATAGTTAACACTCAATAGCTCTTCGCCAAAGCCATTTCTCTTACCTCTGGCAAGTAACTACTTTGTCCTTCTTGCTGTGTGAAGAATTGTGTTCACAGGAATCAGACTTCTGCAGCAGGAAACCCAGTCTATGTTTCATATCCTTTGCACTGAAAAGAAGAAGAAGACAAGAATTAGCATGAAAAACTGATTTCTTTAAGAGAGAGACATATGGCACAGCTTCTTTAGGGGAGATGCAGTGGTATGAACTCTCTGGAAAAGCCTTCTTTGTTTCTGCCTATAGCCTTTGATATCTTTGGAGAGACCATACTAAGTGGCTGCTCTTTTGAAATGTATGCTGTAACTGCAAAACATGACACCTTCTCCTTCCAGGACACCTCCTGGAAGGTGAGTGCTAGTTCCCAGAGTGAGCCATGAAAGCACTTCAATGAAATGGAAGTGTGTGCAGTCAGTCCTGAGAGTGGTAGCCAAGCAGTTACCAAGGTGTGTGTGTGTGTGTGTGTGTGTGTGTGTGTGTGTGTGTGTGTGTATAGAGCATACGTTTGGGAGTCTAGCTTTGCAGAGAAGATCAGAAAAAGTGGATAACATAAATGTCCAAGCTGAAAGCTAAGCCCTATCAGGTTTGTTTCTAGGCAATTTCCAATTAGAGCTACTTAAAAAAATAAAAAGTAACAAATAAACTCTACATTACAGGGGATGCACACTAGAAAGAGCATTGAGACTTTGGGATAGGAGAAGCAAGACTGAGTCATTGCTGAGGTGAGTAATTATTTAATTAGAATAGTTTCCAGTTTTACTGCCATCACTTAATAGGCAGCCAGGATATAGCAGAGCTTGTGACTACTTGAACTTTCAACTCAATTCCATCATTCTTTCCTAATAGTTATCATTACCATCATCATCATCATCATCATCATCATCATCATCACTATTTTAGTATTACTCTTATGTCTCCTATTATAAAAGCCAAGAAATAGTTTAAGAAAAAAATGGCATTTTCAAAGAAACATGGAATGAGATGTTCTCCCCCCAGATGGGTTACAAAGGATGGTCCACAGTGACATTTAGGATGGATGCTGACATACTGGCAGCTTATCCGTGGATTTGTGGAATGTCCGAATCTCAGCGGTGTCCTTGGGCTGCCCTTTAAGGAATATTTTTTTCATCCCTCACAAGACTGTCTTCCTTTCTCCTTTTCCCCAGCTGGTGACTCGTGACAAAGTCCTCCCCAGTGATAGCAAGTAGCAAGATAAGATCACCAGAGCCAGGACAGTTCTAGGGTGATGCTTCCAATGCATCGTAATCCAGCTCAAAGAGAAATTACTTCCTATCTCTGTGTGCTGCCTAAGCCTGAGTCCAGACAGTTACTGACTAATGCAAGGTCGTTTCCAGAGAGCTGGAAGTATGCCTTCCAAGTATCTTGTAACACAACAGAAGCATAAAAATCAAAATCAAAGTGGCTTCAGAAGTCACTGGAGACAGGTAACCTAGATGGTCCTTTCTCAGCCACCAGCACCCATGTGACCTTGAGGAGATAAGATCCTCTGGTGCCTCTAGTGCTGAGGGTGACAGCTGCTTAACCCTTTGAGGGCAGAACTCTGGTACATGCTTCCATCTGTCCACAAAACTTTTTACCGGGGCAAACCTTAGTCCCCACCCTCCTAAGTTCTGTATGGTTAATTTTATTTAATTCACCAGGAGCCTGGAATTGGTCACTTGAGTTTTAACTCAAGGACTTAAGAGCGACAGTGGCAGACACTCCTTCTTCATTTTTTAAAAAGTGACCAATATGTTTATGCTCCTGGATGGTAGAATGTGCAAAGGGCAGACTCAGTAATGCACAACTGCTATGCTCTCTGGGGTTATTTCAGGTGATTTTTATTTCCAAAGATGGGATAGAGATGGTGGGGGGTACTCAAAGGAGTTGGTAGCCCAACAAATGACTTTTAGTTTCAAGAGGAAATCATGTAACATACACTAACTTCATGTTTTATTTTAAACCAGCAACTATATAAATACCCTATGAAATCTTTTATACCCTTAAAAAAAAAAAAAAACAACCTTGTGTGCCTCTAAAACTTTACGCTGGTATTTTACAATCAGTATTTCTTTCTCAGCCACCTCTCACTTCAACAACTGGAGGTGGGGCAGGGAGATTAGGAGAGATCTAGTTTTGAAAAGCATCTTTTATTCCAATGTTTGTTTGTAAGAAGGTAGCATGGAGTCCACTGCAGAGTGCCAGAGAAAGCAGTCTGACAGTGTTTCCAAACTTCCTTCTGGGGTTTCTTCCCATACACAAGAACTTCTGTATTATCAAATAGCCATGGTTCTGGGGTGCTCAGCAATAATCACAAAAAGAATCCAGATGCACCCGAACCTCCTCTCACTTCTTATCCAAAGAGCTTAACTAAAAGACCCTGTTTAAAGTCAGAACCAGTCTCAAAACTAAAATTATGTGACACAAATAAAAACATTCGAAGAGCCTGCTTCCTAAATCAAAGTGTCTGGCTAGTCCTAGGGAGAAGATATCCGTGCTTTCTGGAGCATATTGCCTGTAATCCCAAGAAACTTCACAAGCAAAGCATGCATGTTACTGAGAAAGTCTACGCAAAACTTTAGCGGGACCAGTGACAGAAACAATCTTACCTCCTCAGGCAGGAAGCCGGAAGACCTGCGAGTCCTTTGCACATCTTGTTTAACTGTGGGATTCGCAGCGAGGAAAGAAAGGCAGCAGGAGGAGCGGTAGTTTCTATTTTGAGCACAGTTGCCTCTGCTCCGCAAAGATGCTGTCAGAATCCGCAGAGCCTCTGGCTCACAAGCCTGTAGGGGTCTCTTTTATAGCCCAGCCACGCACCAGGCAGCCAATCAGATGGCAGATCTGAAGGCTCAGCTCCTTTGTGTCGTTCTGCTTCTCAAACCCCTAGAAAGGGTGAGGAAGAAGGGGCTGACGCATCGTATCGGGACGCAAAGAGACCGAGAAGAGAGAAGCTGGTTAAAAAGCAGGGATATAGAAAATGAGGTTTTGCTTAACGTCTCTACTAACTTTTGAAGTTCTGGATTTTGTGGGAAGGGGAATATAGAGTCCACGATGCTAAAAAATATGGGACTTATTCATTGACTTGTAAAAACAATGTCTAAGGAATTTGCCTCCCAGAAAGAAGGGAACCAGCAAATATTTTTCAGCTCATTTTGCCGCTGGCTCTCAATTTTCTGTTCCCTTTGGATTAGAAATACATTTTGTGTAATTTAGACTGGAGTTAGTAGTAAAATCATGGTCTCTAAGCAGTGATTTGTAGAAGTAGCCTGCCTGGTTGGTGGGTGACAGCTCTATGCCGGGCAGCATAGCAAAACCAGCCAATTGAAGATAAATCCGGTATGTCTGTAATCAATGTAATCAACTTGATTGTGGGGACATTCCTAAATATGCTTCTAAGAACAAAATACAGCCTAGCTTTGACATTCTCTCCTGAAGGGGTTTGCGCCTGCAAAAGCCTGCAAAAAAAAAAAAAAAAAAAAAAAAAAAAAAAAAAAAAAAAAAAAAGACAGCTTAAGACCAAAGCAGGGGGCAGTTGAACACATAAGACACTGACTCTCATTGTAGCTGGGTTTATATCTTATGTAATTCTAAATCGTTATTATTCAAGAAAGGGGGGAGAGGAGAGAGAGGATCCAGTAGGCAGAAAGATATGCAGTTTGTCTCACACCTTAACAGGCTTGGAACCAGTGGAAGACTATCCCCGCCAGTGCTTATGGACGCCGGAGCATCTTTTACATTCAATATCATGGACTGAACTCTTGAGGCTCATGCAAGTATTGCACATCTTCTAATTGTGGTTGAAATATTCAGATATGAACTACAAAGAGACTATTTTCACATTGGAAAGCTGTGACTGGAAGGGAAAAATTTATTTCGATGTCTACTTATAATAGCTCTCATCTTAAAAGCACACAGGTGCCCGGCAGCAGTCCTGGGACCTGGAATTTGCAGACAGAGACATCATTGCTTCTCAGTCTTTTTTTGGCTCAGACCAAGTGAAAACAAGATATTAGATGATTTGCACAAAGAATGAAAGGTACCAATAGATGGGTTTCTCGTAAAGGTACCAGGAATATAGAAGAGGAAATAGATGTCATCTTCCTGTATACTCTGGGCTAGAAAGGTTGTTGCTCCACAAACTGTAGCCTCTTAATCTATACACCCCCCCCCCACACACACACACTCTCCTTGGCTAGCAGAGTGTGGAGATGGCAGACAAATGTAAAAGAGGGGAATAGCTATGTCAGTATAGGGAAAGTCCCCAGCCTTCTCCCATAAAGACTGAAATACACGTATTAAGTTGGCCACTGAAAACCGCTCCTTGAGTTCTAATATGAAGCACAGGAAGGTTGTTAGCTGTCATTGGTGATGTTTTGGGATGGATCAAATGTAAGATGGAGTGAGAGAGACCTCAGACTGGATGGGGTATGTCTATGTGGAGGGGGACAGGCAGAACTTTCATCAAAAGATTAATTAAAACAGAGAGACTGCTACCTCATAGTGAACTAGAGCATTCTTTGCTTACCTGAACACCCAAGAGAGAGATCACTCAGGTCAATTGATTTTAGGAACTGATGCTTGAAGGAATTCCAAAGTAAGAACATTTTATCTTGGATCTAGAAGGAAAGAAACATGACATCAACAGTTAAGCATAGGTCACTGTGGTAAATGAACTAAATAGACCTTAAAAACTACCTCAGCTAGAATACCCTCATTTCTTCAAAAGGCAAATAGAATTCCAGAGAAGGAAAGTAATTCTCCAAAAGTCACAGCTTTCTATTAACAGCACAGGATGCAAACCCAGGTTTCTTGACACAGTAGACTGTCCACTGAGCTGTCCTATCATTCAACAGTCTTATCAAATGAGATACACTATGTACATAGAGATATTTCTAAACTGTAAAGTGCTTGACAAATATTTTTATTGTCAGATTATACATAGCAGATAATAAAGCTTGGTATTAATTTTATACATTTCATTCAAGGCTCGCTCACTCTCTCTCTCTCTACCTCTCTCTACCTCTCCCTCTCTCTGCCTAGATTTCTTTTATTCCATTCAAGCAGAAACTATAGTAGACTCCCTGATTATGTCTCTGAGAGAAGCAGGTCTTTAACCCTTTACTCTGTCCAGGTATATCATCTCCCTTGATCTCCTAATATGTTTAATACTTTCGCAAAGTTACCATAAATGAGCTTATTTTTTCACTCTGGGACGTGTTGCTTGTGTTGAGGAGGCAAGACTGGTATATCATGACACCTTAACAATGGCCCTGCCCCCTCTGCACCAAATCCTATTATCTGATGGTTTGTCATTCCCACATGATTCTTTTGTGGATGGGATTTGGTCTCAAATCTTCTATCTTGTATTCACTTAAGACACGTCCTCCAGGCATCTCCTCTCACATGGCGAATAAACAGCGCAGTTTCCACCCTAGTGGGGCTCTCCACTCAGTGGACAGAATCAGAAAAGCATCCAAGACAGATGATTTCAAGGGTTTGGCCCACACCACGAAGAAAATAAATAGAAGACATGACAGAAGGAAACTGGAAGGCAAAAGGCTTTTTTAATCAAAATGGCCAATGAAGGCTAGAAAACAACGGTCTAGAAGTGAAAATAATTTTTATTAAGTTAACGAAGAGCAAAAGTAAGGTGCGGTGGGCTAGAGAACGGAGAGCAAGGAGGCAGTGGCTTGGAACTAAGGTGGAAGCTGGATGCTGCAAGGACCCTGCGGCTACGGCCAGGAAGCTGGACTTAATCATAAAGCACAAAGAAGAGACAGGTATTGGATCTAGTCATCCTGGCTGCCATGGCGGAAGGGTTGAGGTGTGTAGGCAGGTAGATTGGTTAGCAGTTTGAATGTCAACTCATTAGTTTCTACAGTGCAAAATAGAGGCTTATTTCTGAAATTAGTATTTATTAGACACCGGAGAAAGCGTTCTGTTAGGTTCTGGTGACTTAAATAGAATCAGAAATGGTTTGTGCCTCCCAAAGGCTCTCCCGATAATGGGGAAGAAGTGTAAATCACTGGAAATTTTCAGGTTAAATGCAGTTATTATCAATTTGTTCCATATCTACAGGATTGTAGGAAAGCTCTGGATGATAGAGAATAAACTCAGCTTTGGAATTTGGAACAGGTCTTTCATAAAAAAGATGGGTAAGGGATGGATAGAGGCACAGCTGTTACACAAAGGAGCCAAGAGCATTGTGATTCAGGGCACAATAATAATAACTAATTTTATTGGTCATTAATTGTACCAAGCAGTATTTTAAGCATTTTGTAAGAGTTGTCTCACTTATTCCCCACAATCTTTCCTGAAAGAATGCCTTCTGTGGTCCTCATGGAGGATTTGGGTAACTTTGCTAAGGTTTCACACCTGCGTTATGATGGCATGCCTGCCTGCTCATCTGATTCCAAGGTCCTGGTATTAATCTCAATGATATCATATATCCTATATCATATCATGGTATCATGTAAGATGGAATAATGTGGACTATTTGGAGATCAGAAAGAGGCACTGAATTTCTTAGGGCCAGAACCTGGGCTATGGCAATCCAACAAGCTAGGCCCAGCCACCTCTCCTCAGTACACACTCGGACAAGAATAGTGAAAGGCAGAGAAAGAGCCATTTGGTATGACCACACTGGGAAAAACAAATAAAGAAATCCTGCGACCCCTTCAACACCATGTTAAGTCCTATCATGTTTTTTACAGTTTAAATATAGACAACCTCTGTAGAGGTATGGTCCGGCCAAACCACTGTCTTGACTCCATCTCTCCTTCAAGGTGGTTTGACAAAGCACCAAACTATGTGCTGTTTCTTCCTGGGAGAAATAGTCCACTCTGGCTGACACTAGGCTTCAGCCTTTTCTGTCTTCTAGCGTGAGGCTTCTGGGGGGAGTTCCGAATTCTTGAGGCCCATTGTCTCAGTAATCTGAGAGCCAAAGGGGAGGGCACAAATGTCTCTTGAAGTGTCATCATTTCTTCCAGGAAGGTTATAGCATCGTGATTACCATTGTCTACTCATGATCACCTCTTTGGGAGAAAAGGAGAGAGAGATGAAGCTGTTTGGGAACTCTTCTTAGATAGCTTGTCTTAAAGGCCATTGGGGATGGATTGGAGGATCAAAGGAGTCAAGAAAGATCTCCCTATAATACCCTGAGAATCAAAGGGTTTGTTTGCTTATTTATTTGGTCATTCTGAGGACCACGATTTATTTGATGAGGGTCTGAACTAGCCAAAGTGTTTAAGCTGATCAGATTTTAATGTTTGAGAGAGAATGTAGGAGCCATAGCAAGATTGGATAAGAGAGAAGCAACATTGAAACAACCTGCATTAAAAGTGATGGTAATAGTAGTCTCCAGTAAGGCTGTGGGAGTCAAACAGAGCCTGGCACAGGAAAGAGCTCCTTAAGCCTTGGACAGCAGTTCAACAGGAAGGGACTGTTGACCAGTGGTAGGGAGAGCTGTTTCCTACTGTGAGACATGACTACACAGCAGGGTGTGAGCTGTGTGTGGTGTACCTGTAACATTTGAAATCCGCCAGACTTTATTCCAGGGGAACAAAAAAGAATCTTCAGTATTTGTGTGATCTGACACAAGGAAATAAGTGACTGTGGCAGGTCTTGAATCTCTTGCTTCCATCAGATTCTGAAAGGTGGATTGCTGCTCCTCCTGGGCAGGTTGTGAACCAGAGCTCAGCCTTAGGCTGTATTTGCACTGTCTCAGATTACAATTTCCTCTAAACTGTGAGAAAACCCCTTCTCTCTTTATTGTTTGCTACAATGTCCTTGGTATCAATGGGAGTTCACGATTATTAGTTTTAAAGGCTAAAAAGCAAACAGACAAGTCTGGAGAGTGCAGCATGCCAGGAAGACCCACAGGGACTTTCCCAGCATGCTCGGTTTGGGGGAAATGCATCTGACTCTGCAATCACACGCAATAAACCAGGGACTCTGACCCTGACACTCGGCAAGGGCAGGTGATACTTCATTCTGGAGGGGCAGTGACATAACTAACTGGGGGCCAAAGCCTTTCTTTTGCAAGAAGTGGGGGAAGGACCAAAACAACCATATTCCAAAGATTTTTATCTTTCTTCTGAAGAGCTTAGCCCAAGATAGAACAGCAATTTCATAAGAGTTCATTTGCATTGTGCAGGTGGAAAGAGACAGTATGTCATGTTAAGTGCTTGAACCTTACGGGACACAGACCTAGATTCTAATTCTAGCGTCTCCATAGATTGGCTGGGGGATGGTAGCAATGCAGGGTAACCTCTACGATCTTCACTTTGCCTTGTGCCCTTTATTCCTGATTGTCCATGTATAGAAGTTTATATACCTCATGCTAATAGTTTGAGCCTAGTCTCACTTATCATCTGTCCTTCTACTCTAAGACTCTAACTGAGTCTTCTGAATACACTGGGTTTGGTGTAGCTCATGTCACTTGTTACAAGATCCCTACACCCTCTTCTACAGTCTCAATTTCTGTCCTCATTTTGCTCATAAGGTTTAGATCCTGAAGTGTCACTGAGGCTGGGGATTGCAGCTCAGTTGGTAGAGTGTCCGTCTGCCTAGCGTGCATGGGGCCCCAGGTTTGGTGACCAGCACTTGCGAGGTGGAGGAAAGATATTCAAGACTGTCATTAAAAGAAGCAGCTCTCACCTCAAAGGAATAAAGGATATGTTTCATCCCGGAACAAATATGAGTGACCGTGGCACCGAGAACATAGATTTAGGTCACGGCAAACAAAATGCTCCAGTGTGGAGGCAGTTTCATGGAGTTTCTGTGGTAACAGAACAAAGAAAGTTAAATCAAAGCATAAAAACTTACAATAGAAACAGCTTCTTTACAGGAGTTCTTGCTCTTAAGATCCTTCTTGATTACATAGCTAGTTCTGTCCCAGCCTGGAATAGATGAAAAGGAAAGAAAGAAAGAAAGAAAGAAAGAAAGAAAGAAAGAAAGAAAGAAAGAAAGAAAGAAAGAAAGAAAGAAAGAAAAGAAAAGAGAAAGAAAGAAAGAAAGGGAGAGAGAGAGGGAGGGAGGGAGGGAGGAAGGAAGGAAGGAAGGAAGAAAGAACGAAAAGAAAAGAAAGAAGGAAAGAAGGAAAGAAAAAAAAGAGAGAGTATGATCAGGATCCAAAACCCAGGAAAATACAGACTGAGGAACAGCCCAGGGATGATATGGTTCAGGGAAACATATAAGAGGCAACCAGGAAACAGCTTGCTGGGTTTGGATCCAGGGAAACTCATGGTGGGTAAAAGGACAGGCCACGAAAAGAGAAAAAGGAAACAGAACAGAGGCTTGAGCAAAATGCACACACAAAATGCCCTTCCAAAGCATTGTCTGACCCCATAAGGCACAGCTTGTAGTTTCTCCTATAACTCCACCCTTAACATTCTAGTTAAATGTCAGCTTTTCATTCTGGCTATTGCAATCGCTATGAACTTTTGAAAGATAATGCCCTTGGTTTATACTTCACACAATAGTGATTATTCAAGTATCTTTCGCCACTTTTTGTATAATGCTAACTTTCAGTAATTTTTTTAGCGCTAACCGGCTTAGAACATTTTTAGCATTGGTAGTGTCACTTGAGGTCGTGAGCCACCCTCGCCCTAGGGGGCTGATTTGAGGTCTGTCACTCTTTGAAAGACGCTATCTCTGGAATCTCTGTTCTAAAAAGCAGTATAATTTTTTTTCAGTTTTGTGATGCATGAGTAGATGGTACATTAAAATGTCCAGCATGGTTTAAAAGAGAAAACCAGGATAACTTCAGATGCTGGCCTGAAATATCTATGGAGGAACTCTTTAAGAAGTGAGACAGCCACAAAGAAGAAGAAAGTAAGTAGAAAGAAGTAAAAGGGGCCTAGGGGTGCGGCTCAGTGATAAAGCACATGTTAAACATTCACTTGACCATGGGTCCAACTCGAGCGCCTTCTCTGGTAAAGTGTGCATCATCACAATGCTCCTCCTTTGATGCTTTACTTTCTGTGGTTTCAGTCACCACATGGCCAACTATGGCTTGGAAATACTAGATGGAAAACTGCAGGAATAAACAGTTCATACATTTTAAGTTGCACTGTTCTGAGTAGCATGAGACAGCCCTGTGCTGTCCCTTCCTGTCTTGACAGTAACATGATTCATCCTTTTGTACAGCATGTCTAGGATGTATACACTACCCACCCATTAGTCAGTGGCCATCTTAGTTTTCAAGATAGATTGTCATAGAATCTCTGTGCTTCTGTTCAAGTAACCTGTATTTTACATAATAATGGTCCTTAAGTTTAAAAAGGTACACCAAGACATAAAACATGGAAGAACAGATCAGTTCTGGTTCTCTGTGGCAGCTGCAGGGCATCTAGGCCTAAATACTGTCTATTCAGGGTTTGGTGCTATCCATCATTTCAGATATCTGCTGGCCATCCTGGGACACGTTCCCGTAAGATTAAGGAGGTGGTTACCCTACTGTTAGAAGTGGAGAAGTCACACCCTGGCTTTTCAATGTCTTTATGAAACTGTCTCCCTATTTTCTCCATCAGTTCTGGGTTCTGGATTTTTTTGTTCACATTTGTATTTTCGACATTTTATTCAATACTGAATCTGGACAAACTCTTTATTCTACCCTTACCAAATATACTAAGTTCTGACATTACAAACTCTGGCCCCTCTCTAGGTTCATAATGCTCTGTTGCTTTTAGCAACCTATGCTTCAAATGTATCAGAGTGTAACTTTTAAACCACCTTTCGAGTAGCCGTCAGGGTGTGTTTGTTTAGTCCAGAACTTGGAATGATTTTAGGTGGTTTAACTGTGCTTACTTGGTTTTATTATTTCCAGTCCTAAGGTGAGGTGGAATCACCATTGTTAAGAGCAAGGAGCTAACCCGAGGTCACCAGGGGCAGAAAGAAGGAGGAACAGTTCAGGGTCACCACATACCATCATACCTTGGCTAAGAAAATTGACTTTTACTTCATAAGAACTTAGTTTTTGAAGCAAGTATGACAGTAGTTACTATGTCATAGGAGGGGGCCAAGTCTAATCACATCTCAGTAACACCACAGCTGATGACTAAGCTTTCCATACATGAGTCTTTGAGGGGCATATTCTAAACTTATTTATATTCTAAACATAACAGTTGCTTTTTTCACAGAAGCCTGGGGTACAATGAAACCAACAACCTTGGTTACACAGCTAGGTTACAGTTACACCGCTAAGAAAAACATAGCTCAATACTATAGCTAGATTGGTTGCTTCCAGAGGCGAGGCTGGTAACTCTTATGGAGGTCAAAACTCATTCTTGTCTCCTGGATGTGCAGCTCTAATGATAGCTACCATGTATCTACTGCAGTCATTCTTCCTTTCAGACAAGCAAGATGATGGAGAATCTCACCCCAGTTAGTGAGTTAACTTTCTCATTTTGTAATGAATTTAATGAGTTGGTCCATATGGCTTCCAGTGACACTGAAATAGCAACAACAAAATCAAAGTGAAAGTAAGATCAGAAGGCAGGGTGACTCCATGCAATATTTCCTGTCAGTAGATAAGTTCTCCTGAGCAAAAGCCTTTAGGACCTCCATGGTTTTTAAGCATCCAATAAAGAAACACTGAACGGAGATCCTGAGAATGAGAACGCATCTGAGGAGGGCTTGTCGATCTCTTCCCTTTGCTTCTGGACTGAGTAGTCCCCTCCTGTGACATAGGAGCTACTGTCATCCTCAGTTTCAAAAACTAAGTTCTTATGAAGTAAAAGTCAATTTTCTTAGCCAAGATATGGTACCCAAGGGCCATTTCTATATTAACTCCCAATCCCTTCGCAAGTGCTCTGAAATGCTTTAAGAATGATTTCTTATACTTGAATCGTTTTTAGCAAGTAGAAGACACATCCTCCATTCTATCTTCCCCAGCTCAGACCTAGTGAAAGCTCTGTGCGGAGGCAGCTTTGCCTCTTTCAGCTCTGCCCAGACTGTTCTCTAACTTAACTCACTATACCAAGCTACAGGGAGAGCTGCCTCTTGTTTCAGAGAAGATAACAGCGGTTGGAATAATACAATAGCATGGGGCTAACGTAGAAATGTGATGGGGTACCCCACAACCTACAGCTCCTGTGCTCGGACTGTTTTTACCTGAGTGTTGATGGGCTTGTGGTGAGTCACAAAATGGTCTTAGCCATTTCCTCTTAAAATACCTCGTCCATTTCTAAAACACTTCACAGGTTGTGAAGCACTGTCTCTGACATTATCTCATTTGCCTTTCACATCAAACTCAACATGTCCAAATTGCAGTAATTTCCCTCTCTCAAAGATACTCCATCCTCAGGGCTCTTTATTACCGTAACCCCCCCCCCCCACGCACAGATAATGTTCCTCACCCTGTTCCTCCTCCCCATCCTTTACCGCTCTAGTTAAACCTTCCTTACCTCTCCCGCAGAACAGATGTCACCATTTCATTTGTTAAGTAGAAATACTATTGCTTCAAATGAAGTCATTGTCCAGAACATCAGTTTTCAGTAGAGAGTGCCATGGAATACTGAGAAAAGGAAGGAAAGAGACCTTTTCATCCTCCAGAAGGGCTTACAGTTTTATTGGAACACAACTACATCTACTTGTATGCCTACTTATTTATTGTGTCCACATCTTCTTTCAAATTACAGGGCCATAGTTGCATAGTCCTAACACAGATCGTATGACCCCCCCCAAAGGAAAAAATACTTAATCTTTGGTCTTTGGAAAATATCCATAATACCTTCAGTGGTCTTCCATGTTAATTCTTCTGTTTCAAACTCATTTAACTAACCAAGGTCATACTACGCTTCTGAAAATTAGTATTACTAAGTTTCTTCGAAACAAAGATCAAATTTCCTACCCAAATCTAACCAAGACATGACATCCAAGTGTGAGCTGAGCTAAGAGTGGGTCAAAGTGTGCTTTGAACCCTGGAACTCTCACACTGGGAGCAGCTGGATTTGGTCGCTCCTCCTTCTTGCTCTGCTGCCAAGAAGACCTCAGCTAGCACTAACAGCTAGAAAAGCTCCTCCAACATTGCCAAGACACGCAGCACCTGATAAGATTCTGCTTCTCCAAGGAATCTGATCTGGACTTCTCCCCTCCCTGCATGACCTTATAAGATCTCTTCCTCTGGCCCCCGTGAGACCTCTGCCTATGCAAAGGAGGCTTTCTCTGGTCTTTGGCTCCAGCCAATGATAATACAATCACCCAGCCTGATTGTGAACCCCCATATGCAAATGGAGTTCTCCTGGTGTCACTGCCTGGTCAATAACCTATCACCACATAAGGAATCCCCTTTCATCTTTACCTTATATATGAACTCCCCTTGCTTCAATAAACTGAGCTGTTCATTGAAACTTCCTCCGAGAAGTCTTTTCACACATTGGCTCTTAGTCTCTGCCCGAGGCCTCCTGGACCCAGATAGTTCCTGACTATACTGCTTCCTTTCCAAAGCTGAGCCATCAGTGTGCAAGGCTTGGATGCCCCCAGGAGGAAATAAAAAGCATGGAACCATATCCAAGTACCATTGATACTTAATTTCCAAAACACTCAGCAGTGTTTGATTTGGTCTCTCAATGGCCATTCATTTTTATCTAGGAAAAAAAAAAAAAAAAAAAAAAAAACGCCATGAAGAAATGTTTTCCTCATTCTAGTTTCCCAAGTTCAAGGCCACCAGTCTTCAAAGTCAAGTGCTTCTATAAAGAGAGTTTCTTAAGCATCTAGTTGAAAAGAACCTGCTTCTTTAATTTCAACAATGTGTGTTGGTCACATCAGACCCAGTGACACAGAGTACCAATTAATACAAATTCTGATTATACTATTTCCCTCCTTTTTTTATCCTATGAACTCATTTGCGACAAGGGTCTGATTCCATCGCATTCTCTGGAACATATAGGTGTCTAGTACACATGTTGCATTTAAACAGGCTCAAACTAAAAGGAAGATGAACGAATAAATTTGTGGAAAATGAATTATTATATAACTATACTTTATAGAGGGTAAGTCTCAGAAATAAGATTAGTTTTAGTGAGATTATCCTGGGTTGTGCTGCAGTATCCCCCCCTCAAACACATACACACCAACTCAGCCTTCTTGTTAATATTACATGTTCTTTTCTAATTAAGTGTGACTGTGTTCAATACTAGTCTTAACTGCTTGACTGTTAGTGCCAATATCTGGAATATTGCACCAGCAACATTTGTGACACAAAAGGGGAAAACATGACAAATTACACTCTGGCGGCTTCTGTGGAGGAGGGACATACATTAGCTGTGTTTGCATTGCACTGACCAAATCTGATGTCAAAGGGCTGCAAACAATTATTGTATATCCTCCAAGTGGGGTAGCAAATATGTTTTAAATAGCAAAGTGGACAATAAGGAGTTAAAACAATGTATCAAAAATCAGACTAGCAAGTGACAGAATGGGGACTTGAAAGGCAATCCAGTTTTCTCTCTTTTTATTTCACAAAGCAGATACGAGTGGAGGGTCTGGAGCTGGAATGCCCCAAGGCAACTGTGTTCCAGCCATTGGAACTGAGCTGACCTGCAGAGAACTTCAGAAAAAAAAGAAAAAGCAAGACCAGAACTCTCAGTATATCATCCGCACCGGAGGAGCATCAACCACTGTGGCCATAGAAGGAAATACAGGAAGTGACAGCCTGTTGATTGCCTTTAAAGGATGCTAGAAGCAGCGAGAATGCTGTAAATGGCATAAAGCTCTGATCGCATTACCTGGACTCCAAGTTCCATTACCAGCAATCACAGGAAAAAGGCCCTGGGAAGTTTGACAGAGCAGGGGTTAATGGGGCCTAGAGAAGCTAAGGATGACTTTGCTCATATCTGTCTTTTAAATTTCATTAATTTTCCTATTACTGAAAATTGTACTTGAATTTAGATTATATGTGTGGGGTTTTTGTTGTTTTTGTTTGTTTAACTAAGCAGTTAAACAGTTAATGGATTTCTGCCGATCCAGGTAGTACGGGAGGCCTGTGGAATAAAAAGGATACAGTCCCCGATTGCTCGTGGTGTTTACATCTTAGCATCAAACACAGACAGTAAGCAACACATCTCTTCAAGCGTATTAAAAACTGAAAAAGAGGAAAAACTGGCTCAGGCACAATTTGGGCTGTTGAAAGATTTTTTTTTTTTATTCCCCTTGACTGTATGTATACATGAGGTTATCTCCCAGTGTCTGAGTGCCTGGCTTCTAATGTCTGACACCTGACTTCTCTTTTGCCAGAACACTGGGGAGTTTCCTGCAAATATGGAGGTGGGAGTTGGCTAAGAGATCAAGTGTCCTACCCAGGGATGGTTAGGAAAGCCTGACTGTTCAGCTTTCTTGCTCCTTCCATGTGGGGATTTGAGTGAGAAATGTCCCCCATAGGTTCTGGTATTAGGTTCGCAGTTTGTAGCTGTAGCATTGTTTGTGGGGGTTTAGGTGTGGTAGCCTTGCAGGAGGAACTATGCCTGGAACTATGCAGGAGGATGCAGACTTTGACAGTAAAAGCCTCATGCCACTTCTGGGTCACACTCCCTGCTTCCCGCTTTTGAGGGAAGAGCTTCCTGCTTTGGCTGTCATGCCTTTTTGCTGCCATGCATCCCCACCATGGTGGACTGTTAACCCTCTGCAACTGTGAGCCAAAATAAACCATTTCTTGTTTAAGTTACCTTGGTCATGGCATTTTATTACAGCAACGGAAAAGTAAAGAAGACCTTTGGTCAGGATGAGGTTGAATTTGAATATGAGGTGATTACATCCTTGTTAGGTGTCCTGGCCATTTCAAATGATGTCACGGATATCTAACTGTAATGAGCACAATTGACCCATTGCCCCAGGTGCTGACTCTGAACTCCACTGCTGGATTTATGCCAAAGTTATGCCTTGTCCAGACTGATCCCACCAGTGGCTGAGGATGGCAGAGATACTGTGGTAGGCTGTTTTAGGGAGACATGGGGACCCACTGTCTATGTTTACTTGAAAATTGGCTTGAATGTTACACAATATGTACAGGTGTCAAAATATCACAAGGTAACCTGAAAATATATAAGATCTTTTTCCTGTCACAAATGGGAAGCAAATTGTCAAAGGTCATGAGAATAGGCTTTTGTGAAGATCTGGCTCCCAGTGAAGGAAAATTCTGGCAAGGCAGGTGGGAGCATTCTAGTATACTGACCTAACTAAGGAAAATCCACTGGAGACAGTGGATCCCTGTGTCTCCTTTGTTGAATTATCTTTGACTGGGAAATTTACTCCCAGTCAAGGAAATATAGGACACCATGGAGGAATGATGCTTGATAGCTCTCTCACAGACTCATGCCTATCTACCTTTCTTAGGGAATGGTAGTGACCTCACTGGGATGGGCCCTCTTACATCAATTAATGGTCAAAATATTCTCCTCCTGAACACACAGACAAGGCAATCTGATCTAGGCAATGCCTCAATTAAGACTCCCTTCTCAGGGCTAGCCAGATGGCTTAGTGATTAAGATCACTGGCCACTACTCTTCCAGAGGACATGGGTTCAATTCCTAGTACCCAGATGGTGGCTCACAACCATTTGTAATTCTAGTCCCAGCAGATTCAGTGCCTTCTTCTGGTCTCCATGAGTATCAGGTATGTATGTGGAACATAGACATATACCCAGGCAGAACATCCTTACATATAAATCTAACAAACTTTAAAAAATAATTAACTTCCTTCTCAGATGGCTCTAGGTTATGTCAAATTGATAATTAAATCTGACTAGGATAGGACACTATGCCAGGCAACTCTAGTAACTTCAGAGTCTGAGAAAAGGGTAAGAGGAGAGAGTAAGTTCTGGGTGGCTTGATTGGCCAAGCTAAAGAGTTTTTTTAATGTGTGATAGACCTTGAAAACATGGCTGAGTAGGCATAGAGAAACTGGATAAAAGGTAACTGGATAGAAGGTCTGGGTGGAAGAGGGGACTAACTCAGACTAAAGCAGAGCTGGGAAACCACAGCTCTTGGCCCATTATGGTCCAAGATCAAAAATCATTTCACTTTGAAGCATTGTCACACTGGATGAAATGTCTCAACCCAGTTTACAAACTAAATCATTCCCCAGTGTGGTAGTTTTCAGAGGCGGTGTCCCTGGGAGGCAATTTGGTCAGGGGACTAGAATCTTCATTGTAACCTTCCCAAAAGGAACCTAAAGCACAAGATACAGAAAGGTCACCAGCCTGTAGCCAGGAAGAGGGGATGCACCAGAACCCAACAGCCTGACATCTTGATCTTATGTTTCTAGTCTCCATAACTGTGGGGAGAAACTTCCATTGTTCCTAAGCTCCCTTGTGTATGATGTTTTGTTATAAGAAACCAAACTGAGTAAGACAGTCATGAAATCAGCAGCAGCAAAGGTGGAGGACACGCTACAGAGCATGTATGGTCTCAAAATCCTTAACCATTTACAAACTGGCTCTTTACAGAAAAGAAAGATGAGCTAATCCTAGACTAGAACAAAGGCACTGGGATTGGAAGAGGGTGACTGAATCAGATATTCCAGGGATAAAGTCAATCAGAGTTTTAATCTACATATTTGGAAGTTAAGGGCCATCAAATACCCAGCCTATGTTTCCAACTAGGGTCATTGGATGGAAGGCTCTACTTGTTTACAGAACTCTCACAGTACATCATTTACTTTTACTCATTTTGGCAAAATTCAATTCAGCAATGCAGACAGTACAGGGGAGTAAATGGTAACCCACCCTCGAGAGCATTCTACAGTCTTGTTACAGGAAGAAGCAACAAGTAGGCTGAAAAGCACAGTACGAGACAGTGTCAGATGAGAGTCAGAGGAGAGGCACAGCATACTCAGCAAGTTCTAAAGGAAAGAGAGACTAGTAGACTGAGCTGTTGAGCTAGCATACATTTATAATGAGCCAGGGAGGATTTTGTAGAATGTATCGTTTGAAGCAGGCCTTGAAGAATGACTAGGTTGCCAAGGGTCAGGATGTAACTTAAATAGATCAAGGGTCCTTTAGGTGCCATTTTCAGACACCCACAGGAAACCAAGAAAATATTACTGAAGACTAATTCAAATGTGAAACATTATCCAACTTATAACTGATCATTGCCTGTGTGAAATTCCATTCTTTCCTACCACTACCTTACATTCATCAGTGTTGGGCCTGATTCCATTCCTATCCTCTCTAGATGGTCAGCTATCTCAAAACGTTGCTAATTTTTCCCCCATGAGCTCTCGTCTACTCTGTTTACAGGAGGGACTATCTCATTTTGTCTGATGCAGAATGGAAAACTATAGAGTTGGGAACAGGACTCTTTGAAAGGCTGTGTGGAAAAGTGGTGGAAGGAATAGAGAAGCAGAGGGGCCAAAAGTGTGTTTTCAGTCCCAAGGAGACAGAGTAGGTTCCACAGAAGCCCATGTTCTATGAGGAGTAGGCAGAATCCAGGTAAGTCTAGAATGAACAAAATGACAGCATGCCACAGGATACTCTGTAAGTTCATCCTAATAGCAGCAGAATGAAATATAGAGGTTGCTTTCTCTGAGCAAAAGACAGGCAGGATTGATTGTGCTTGACGTCAGGAAGTGGGGCATGGAGTGGCTATAGCCTATGTTACTAGACCTTATAAACTTTAACTTTTTGTTATGTATGGGTTTGGGCTTCCTGGCTTCCTCCCTGGGTCAGCTAAACCATTGCCCAGACTCTAGGAGAAAAGTGCAGTGGACTTTTCTGTGGTTAGAGGACCCATCTGGGACCCATCTGGGGTTCAAGGGTTTTGGGTGGAGGGCTTGAGAGCAGCAGGGTCGAACACCAAGGAGGCAGAGTCAGAGAACAGCTCAGTTTACAGAAGCAAAGGGGGCTGTATATATAAATATATATATACACACACACACACACACACACACACACACACACACACACACATACACACACATATATATACATACCATATAATATATATGGTATGTATATATATGGTAAAGAGGAAGGGGGAATTCTTTATGTGGTGATAAGTCACTAAGCCAGTGACACCAGGAGAGCTCTACTTTCATGTGGGGGGCTCACAACCAGATAAGGGTAGTCACATGTTATTGGCCAGAGCCAAAGTCTTGAGGAAGCCTCCTTTGAATAAGCAGAGGTCTCACAGGGGCCCAGGGAAAAGACCTTATAAGGTCATATAGGGAGAGAGGAATTCCAGTCTGGGGTCCTCCAGCTGTGGTGGTCAGATAAACAGCAACCAGGTCACATACCTCAGAGAGCTGAGATTCTAGTAGGTGCTACATATCATAAGACATGGCAGCACTGGAGGAACTTTGCTAGCTGTTAATGCTAGCTGGGGTTTGTCATAGTAACAAAGAGAAGCAGCTGAATGCCTTCCTCTCTTAGGGTGAGAAAATCTGGGGTACAAAGCATACTTCAAGCCCCTCTTGCTCTAGGCCAGCCTCGGTTGTATTGTTAACTTTTGAGGGGGAGCAAGTTCATAGGAGAAGTACTTACAATAGAGATCTAGTTATTTTTTAAACTTCTAGAGCATGATCTAAAGCCAGTATTAAATTGTATCTGAGCCCTTCTACCATCTCCCAAGGACCTTACTTCCTCACCAATGAATGAAAATTGTGTTCCCTTAAAGCTACCTTATACTGCTGAGTCACCAGATTAAACTGTATTTTCTACTCTTGCCTCTTAGGGCAGAAAGTGGACTAAAGCACTTTAGAAAGATTTTGAATAACACATCTTGAAGCTATTTTTTCATTTTAAATTTCAGGTAAATAGAAAAACATGGCCCTGATAACCATGAACTACTTCTTGTGGAGGCTCCTAATTCTAGGTAAAGTTCAGTGGTAAGAATCGTGGTTATTGTGAAGACAAAGTAATCTAAAACATAGGTTTATGTATAAGTAATGATATAGGAAGGGAGAAGAGATGCTCAGTATGAGGAAGAAGCCCTCAGTGTCTTTTTAAGACACTGAGCTACTCTGATTTCAAATCTCAAGTCCTATCCTGAGATAGAAGGAGTTACTTGTTTCACAAACCCAGAGCTGGAAGAGTAATTCACCTCAGGATGATTTGCTCACTTCTATCTCCCTCTGTCTGCACTGCTATGCTGGGATGGAAGCATAAAGTGTTATAAAAGCAGAAATTAGTTTTCTACCCCATCTGTGTGTCGCATTCTCCATTTAATTGCAGCATTCGACAAGCCGAGACACTTGTCAGTCTTCCTCTTCCCCATCACTCCTGCCCATCAACACAATAGGCATGGAGCATCCGCTTTTCTCTAGCCTTTTTATATTAGGAACACAGAGAAGGCTTTTGCTGTTCGGTCATCATCAATGGCACTATATAGTCTCAGTTTTGAGATGATTTCATATTTGGATCATTAGAATCTTATTCTGCCCCACTTTGGGAAATATGAAGATGAATTTGCTATTGGGAAACCTTTGGAAACATTGTTTTCAATTATTTTTCTAAGATAAGAACCTGAGAATTCTTATTCTGTGTAACATTTTACTCTTTTAGATCAGAATTCTGTCTATATCATAACCAGGGGCTGGCTTATATTAATGATTGAAACCAAATCAGTGCAGAAGAGCTTTGCAAACCCCAAGAAGCAGGAAGTCTTGCTTTTAACAATGACCACCCAGTTTCATCTCTACTTGATAGATCAAGAGGAAAAATGGACTAGGCTTTTAGAAATTATGCCACTGGAGCATCATTGATGGGGACTGTGGATGATTTAATCTGCTTGGAGATACCAGACAGCATCCAACAGCAGGTTGTTATGGCAACGCTACTCTTATCTTAGTAGCTTCAAACAAAAATATCTCAAGGGCAGAGTAATTAGGTAAGTAGAGCAGAGAGTCTGTGTTTCATGCAGTCATTTTCCAGTGATTACCATTTTATTGTGCCCAGTGATCACAGGCTGCCTAATATGGCAAAGCTAGCTGGGAAAGTGTGCCTCTGTGTGTGTGTGTGTGTGTGTGTGTGTGTGTGTGCTGTGTGGGACTCACAAAGGAAGTTTCTTTAATTAGCCTCTGTCCCTAAACTCCTTTACCAGCCTGTACCATATGGCAGGTTTCCACACAAGTCCATGTCTAACAAAATAAGAATATGGGGACTGCAACACACACACAACCTCCAGTTGTGTCTGTCAGGGACTATGAGTGTGTATTGTGAGAGCAGTGTCTGCTGTACCTTGCTTTTTTTTTTTTTTCTTTTTAAATTAAATTGAAACACATTTCAGTGTTGCTTGTTCTACCTCTGACTCACATTGTCATTTCCCAAGGCTCCCAAGGGGTCTTCTGCTTCTGTTTCTGATCCGTAGCATCCCTTCACACCCAATCAGGCACCATCACAACCCTCCCCAGTCACTCTGCCCTGGAAACACAGAACTCTCCTGTTCAATTGCTTATTCATGCTGGGAGAATGTTGCTGGGGAGAATGTCCCCAGCTTTCAAACTTCCTGAGCTTTTGATTGTGTCCCCCACAAAACACGAAGGAAAAGCAGAAAGAGCTGATGTTCTCTGAACACTCACTATGTGCCAGGGTTTAGTCAGGTGCTTGGAGGTATGGTCCCATTTGCTCCATCCTCACAGCACACATGAGCAGCTGAGACTCATCCCATTAAAACCAAATCCCAGAATCACACAGCAATTAAATAACACAGTCAGAACACGAACTCAGTGTGTGCTGCCATACTGAAGAAGGTTTGTGTATCTTGATATGAGAGGGTCATAGCTCATTCCCTCATTCCTGCTTTGGTCTGCTATCTGTCTTTAGGACCGTTATTTCTACCCTCTTAAATTGGTCACTCCCAACCGAGGTGCTCTGTACAACTCCCCTGGGGGGGAGGGCATTGAGTAATGTCAGGAGCCATTTTTTGGTTGTCAAAACCAAAACACTATAGTGTTTGTTGTACCTTGCTATATAGCTGGTCTCTTGTGGTCAAGGCCAAGATTCTACTAGCCATCCTACAATCTGCATAGTGGTCTCCACAGAAAGAACTCTCCTGCCCAAAATATCAGTTGTTGTTAAGTTAAAGATGACCCTACAAATTGTCCCCACAACAAAGAACTCTCCTGTCCTGAGTATCAATGATGTTTATTGTGAAGACAAAGCCTGCGTTTTCTTAAGAGGTAGATAATACCATGTATGTCTCAGTTTAGCTCTCCATCAACAAGCAAATAGAACAGCCTAGAGCTCAAGCCTGTTTCCAAGAGGGATCTGAACATTTCTCTTCATTTGAGTGGAGAGACAGAGGAATTGTTATGTAATGACATGATGAGAGTGTACACATAGGACACAGTGAATTTGTAGGGAAGCAGGGGAATTTGCCTTCACAATAGTTGTGATGCTTGAGCTGAGATATGAAGAGTAGACAACATGCTCCAGGTTGGCACAGGATGAGACAGGTATTCTAAGAAGTGTAAGCAATGTATTATGTGTCTTAAAGGTGGCTTAAAAGCATATGGGTAATATGAGTAGTTCTGAGGGCCTACAGCTAAATGGGGTGGCCAAAAAAGGCTAGGCAGGTAAATGGGAGCAAGCTCTAGGACCCTGTGAAGCTTCCATTTTGTCTTCTAGGTGACAGGGAGCCTGAATTATTGGTTCCCAGATTCCTTTGAATAGAGGCTTGATCTTCCCAACTTAAAGACCTGCTGTTATCCCCCATCGGTCCTACTTTGCTTCTCTACTGCTGTGATAAAATACTGACCCAAAGTAACTTGGGGTAGAAATAGTTTATTTAGCCTATGAATTATATAGGACCTCATCAATGGAAGCCGAGGCTGGAACCTGGAGGAAAGAACTCAAGTAGAAAATGTGGAGAGGTGCTTTAACTCCCTTGTGTTGTGAGATATTTTACTCTTGTGTGCTGTTTTGGTTTGTAAAAGGGCTTTGATGCCTTGTAGCTGGGAATCCAGATGCCTTGCAGTGTGTGCAGGCCTTGCTTCCTACCTAGTCACACCCTTGTGCTAGCCTTGAGATCTCCACAGATAGAACTAACTGTTACAGTTGAAGGTGACCGGTCACGAGCAGGTCAGGAGCAGATCATGAGCAAAGACTCTGATCATCCCCAGCCTAGCATCATCGTGTTGCAATGAAGGCCTGGAAGTAGAGGGGGGGGGGGGAGTTAAAAGGGCTAAGGCAGAAGAAAAGGAGGAGGAATTGGTTAAAAAGATGAAGTCTCTGCCTAGCTGCCCGGGTACTGAATTCCCTGAGATTTGACATGGTTTGTGATTAATAAAGAGCATTGGAAAATTTAACAGTGGACTCATGTTAAGCGATTGAACGTTACTTTAACACCCTCGTTCCTTATCACTTGCTCAGTCTGCTTTCTTGCACAGTCCAAGGCTACCTTCCCTGGGGTGGTACTACCCAGTGGATTGGGCCCTTCCATATCAATCATTAATCAAGAAAATGTCCCAGTCGACACGCCCACAGTCCAATTTGATGGAGGAAGTTCCTCAGTTAAGGTTCCGTTTTCCTAAGTAACTGTGGTGGCTTGAATGAAAACGACCCCCATAAGCTCATAGGCATGGCACTATAAGACGGTATGGCCTTGTTGGAGGAAATAAGGCCTTGTTGGAGGAAGTATGTCACTGGTGATAGGCTTTGAGATTTCAGAAGCTCAAGCCAGATCCAGGGACTCTCTCTTCCTGCTGCCTGCCAATCCAGATGTGAAATTCTTGACTTTTTCTCCAGCACCATGTCTGCCTATATGCTGCCATGCTTTCTACCATGATGACAATGCACTAAATCTCTGACCTGTAAGCCATCCCCAGTTAAATGTTTTCCTTTATAAGATTTTCTTTCTCTTCACAGCAATAGAAACCCTAACTAAGACAGTGGTTCTAGTTTGTGTGAAGTTGAAAAAACCCAGCACACCATCTAGTAACATCTTGTAAAGACAAGTTGAAATGCTCACTTCCTAGAAGTCCATTTTAGTATGTTTCACGTCGTTATAACAAATGTTCAAGGTTTAGCTGACAGATCTGAGGATTCTATATCTTGGAAACTGGCCTGTACTGTGCTCTGTGAAGTCCTCTGGCAGATGGATGAAGTCACAGTGGTTAAGAACATTCGTGTAAAAGATTACATGGAAAGACAGGAAGCTTGACACTGCAGAGGCCTGCCTCTATCTCTATGAAAATCCATTCTTGTGCAAGTCACTCACTCTTGTAAGATCCAACCCTCTCTAGGAGAAGAATGTGAATCCATTCTGAGGACAGCATCCAGAATATTCTAACTCTTACCTGGGCTACCCTTCTTAATGATATTGTGGTATCAACATGGCCAGTTTGATTCCTGAGAAACAAACTTTCAGCTTATGGAGCTGTTGGAACAAACTCAAACTACACCTGAACCACAACATGTTGCTACAAAGATACAGCCCTGGTGGCTTACAACCACAGACATTGATTTATTCATGGTTATAGACACTAGAAATGGGAAATCAATATGCCAGTGGTGCCAGACTCCTTGGGAATCCTCAAGGGACATATCCTTTCCACACTCTTTGAAATTATTTCATTCAAGGACAGATCACTCCAATCTATGTCTGCACTGTCACATGACTTTCTCCCTCTAGATCTCTGTATCCACATTTCTCTCCCTTCTTAGAGGAGTACCAATCATATTAATGTAGAAGACATCCTAATCCAGTGTGACATCATCTTTATTTAATTATACTTACCAAGACGTTATATCTAAATAAGGTCATGTTCAGGTACTGGATGATAGGATTCCAACAAACTTTTCTCTCCCTCCCCATCTCTCCCCTCTCTCTTTCTATTTTGACAGTCACATTAAACATTACATAGCCCTGATTGGCCTGGTTCTTGTTATTTAGTCCAAGGTTGCAAGCATATATACTACCACACGAATCCATCCTCATAGCTGTTTGGTTGATCTTGTAAAAAGGGTTGTTTATTTATTTGTGCATATGTGTGTCTGACTGTGTGAGTTTATGCGCATGTGAGTTATATGTTATATGCCGGTGACCCAAGAGGAAAGAAGGGGGCACTGAATCCACTGGAACTGGGCTTCCGCCTGATGTGGCAAGAGCAGAAAGCACTCTTAACCACCGAGTCATCCCTCCAGCCCCTCAACATATCTTTAAAAAATGTTCTTTCAAGCATTTAATCAATGCATATTAACTATAGTTATTTATATATAATAAACTGTGATGTTTCATATGTGTGTTTTGATCATATTCACCCTCATTACCATCTCTTATTCTCCCTTCTACTCCTGCTGATCCCCTTCCCTTACCCACCAGTCCCTCCTTCCACTTCCGTGTGTGTTGGGGGAAGTGAACCAATGAGTTTCATTATGAGTGAGGGGTTACTTACAGAAGCACAAGCAACTTCCCAGTGGCTACACCACTGACAAAAATATCCTTGTTCCCACAACCATTGACTTCCTATAAGTCCTCAGGGAAGGCGAGAGCCTCATGAGCTCCTCTACCCTCCATGATGAAATACCTGCGGGCGCAGTCTTGTACCAGCCTTGTGCAGGTGCTCACAATGTCTTTGTATTCATGAGTGCAATGGCCACAGTCTGTTTCCTTTGAATGTAAAATCCAACCTATGACTAGATAGGTTAAGATTTTCTCCTTAGACATGCCAAGGTCCTCTGAACTGGGACTAACATCTGCTTTCTGGGATCACTGCTCTTGGACACTCTGCATAATGTTCTGCTGGTATTACTATGTGTAAAGTGTCTCTAAAATAGGGTAAATAACTTGTGCAAGGTTTGTGGATAGTAAAGAAAATTGTGGTTGCAGCAGCTTGAATAGGACATGTCACAAAGCTGAGCGTGACAGAGTAAACTGGTCTTGTCTTGCCAGTCAGCTCTTGTCGGCCACACGAAATGTGCTCTGAGTATTTATTTTTTCCTAAAGAAGTGGACAACTGAGGGAAGCCAGGAGCTTATATCCTGATAGTTTGAAACAAGCTACTGCATTGCCACCCAATAGTGCCTTTGCTGTTTCCTTGTTTTGTTCTGGTCCCCAGCACTGTCATTTAAGCATAAATTTTGCCTTTGGGAGCATCTTTGTGAGGTGGTGTTATGTCCCTGAAGCTGCTTCTTGTCAGAGAGCACAGTGGGTTTATGAAAGACCCAATAAAGCACTGGGGAGTTTCTGGCTTAAGACCTTGGGGAATCTTCTTAAGGCTGCTATCTATTTGCCATATGACCTTGAATAAGTCAATTTCCTCTCCCAAGGCTGCTTCCTTGTAGACGTTATAAGAGCTCACCAAGATTAACACCTATGACCATGACTCAGAACGGATTCGTTAATTTTCAGCTTTTCCTGTTCTAATCCAGAGCTGGATCTTGCCCAGGGCAAGCGCTTTATCTTACACTACTGACCCGAATGTTCTAGCTTGAGTCATTGCATGTAATGACCTACAAACTCTTCTTTCCATCACTCACTTTCTTAAGGGGAACTTGACAATCAATTTGAATCATAAGGCATATTTCTCCTACAATTCCCCAAGATATCTTAACCTTCTTAGAATTCTTCCCAATTCTCAGATTTGAATGACTTGATATGAGGTCTTCTCTAAGAGAAGATTAGGATTTAAGAAGCAAAGCAATACCATCTTCCAGTATATACCCCAGGAAGCAGAGCTGTGGCTTTCATTGTACAAAGCCCTAAATCTACATGGAACTTGTTTGATCACACAAAATAAAAAGTGCACACATGGAAATTGTGCAAAATTAATAATAATTTTGACTTCAACTTCAGTCTCATTTCCCATGTATTTTAGATATTGGACTTGCCTTTTGCCTGTGGCCCATGAAAATCAGAAAGTACTTGCTGTAATTTATGTATTTAAAACAAATTGCCAAGTACTTACTACGTTCTGTGTCTATGTTTCTCTTTTTGTAAGTACATCGGTCATACCTGAGGAGCCACTCTAATCAATATAACCTCACCTTCACTTTGTTATTAACCAATAAAACAGAGACAAGCAAGTTATCCAAATTAAGGAGACTACAGTCTGGTTGGAGCAGAGAATCAAGAGAATCAATGGCGAGCTGATCCAGTTGAGTGTACAGATGAAGGTCAGTTGTTTGCCTTTAGGGTTGTGAGTCTTGTACTATTCTGAAAGATAGGCATCTTCAAATGTCGGTCATAAATAGAAAACTGTTTCAGATAAGAATCATCCTCTGGAGAGCCAGAGGCATAGAACTACATGTGTGAATCCAGGGGAAGCAAGGGTGTGGATCATGAGATAAGATTAAGATGGAACAGCAGGCTGGTGTCCACAGTTAGCCAACTGTCAGAGGAATCAGGATAAGTAACACAGACATTTCCCCATGACTTTGAGTTTGAGGAAAGATGTCTCTGGCAGTACTTGGGTCAGAGAATAATTGAAGGCCAGAAAATGAATAAAGACAGACAGTTAATCAATTATGTAGAATACATAATCCCAAAATAAGCTTGTGTATATATCAGTAAGTAACTGTTAACAAGAGAACCAAGAGTACAAGATGGACAGGGAATGGCAGCTTTACTATAATGTTGGGTAAATCATATTCAAATGGAATTGAATCCTTATCTTATATCAGCTCCAAATGGATCCTAGGTTTAAGACTGCAGTGATGCAACTCATAAATTAAAATGTATGAGAAAGTTTCTTGACATTGATTATAGGAATAGTTTCTTGGATTTGTCCCTAGATGCACAAAAGCAAAAATTTACTGGATAACATCAGACTAACAGCTTCTGCATAGCCAATGAAACAACCAATGAAATGAAAAGACGAGTATAATGGGGGGAAACATTTGCAAAAATGTAAATGATTAATATCTAAAATGTAAGAAACTCATCCAATTTAATAACAAATCACAATAATGTGATTAAGAATAAACAACAAATCAGCATCACTATTTCTCCTTGGAGGACATCCAATGGTCCATAGGTGTATAAAAAGGTCATCTCCAATCTTCAAAAACAGGAAAGTCAGCTGCACAATGAGACATCATTATCTTACACTTGGCACAATGTCTCTTCTACTCGTTGGAGTGACTGTTACTAAAAATGACAAAAAATAATTCCGGTAAGGATGTGGCAAGAAAGACCTCTGTGCAGTGTTGTTGAGAAGGCGAGATGATGAAGCATTATTCGGAATAGTATAAGAACTCCTCCCCAATCAGAGCAGAACTGCCATACTTTCCAGCAATCATCTTCAGTGTCAGTATCCATAGGAATTGAATTTCGGGTCGTGAAGCGATAGCTCACTTCAGTGCTCACTGCACAATAACCGAGATATGGAAGCAATCTGAATATCCACCAGCGGGTGAGTGCCTACATCAACCATGCATAGAAAGATAATGGGATATTCTTCAGCACTAACAGAGAAGGTGAGTCTCCACTACTGACAGAATGGATGAACCGGAAGGACACTGTGTTAAGTAAATTGCGCCACAGAAGGACATGGGGTATATGACATTATGTACACAATGCTTCTAGAATAGTCAAGCTTTTAGAAGCAGAAAATGGAGTGTTCATTGCCAAGGACTATAAGACAGACAAACAAAAGGCATATTATCCAAAAGGTACCATACATAGTAATAAAATTGAACAAGTTTCAGTGGTTATCATGTAATATAGTGGGTGTAGTTAAAGATGCTGTATTTTAGTCTCGAAGTATGCTCTGAGGGCAGATGTTATGCTGTGTTCTTACTAAAACATGCTAATAGTAAATAAGAGGGCAGGAAGAAATTTTGGACTTGATGTACAGATTTATGTCAGAGGTTGTGATACTTCCAAGTATATACTTATTTCCAAACTTGTCAACTCAGATGCATTAAAGGAGTACAGCTGATTTTTTTTTTTTTTTTGTCAATCATAACTCAACAAAGTGAACTTGAAAAGAACAGTATAAAGAAACTTGTCAATGTTTAGAAGAGCTGCGTGAAGCAGCACACCAGTGTTTTGTAGAAGACCGACCCATGGTGTGATATACCTGAACACTTATTTTCTATGGTTTCAAATTTTTCAATACAGAAAAATCTTTAAAAAATTGCTACTTGTCAAGTTTTATGGTAGAAGAAAAGAAACACATTCACGGTTGTATGAAAAGGCTATCAAAACAGCCCTTCTTTTTCCAATATGTATTTATGCTAAGCTAGATTTTCTCTAACTCTGTCACTCAAGACGGCTTATTAAGGTGGGTTGAACGCTGAAGCAGACAGAATCTAACCATCCTCTTTCAAGCCAGGCAATTGACTGCAAAGCTGTAAAAGTGGCAGCACTCTTTCTTCTTACTTTTTATGCAGAAGAAGAGGGCTATTTCATAAGAACATCTTATTTATATTAATGCTAATAGATTCATCGGTGTTATTTTAGAGAAACCTGAGTAAATACATCTAAAATTTGGCTATACTTCCTAATGTTAAAATCTCAATAGATATTGCCAACATCTAAAAAAAAAGTCTTTAAAAGTTTTCAACAATATTGAAACTGTGGGGGCAACCTAAAATTCAAAATTGTAAATGAACTACCCTCCTGTTTAGGTAACTTAAAGTTGAGTTTGGAGTTGTTCTTCTCAGAAGACTGCACTAGAATATGAAGAGAGCCAACACATTTATCCCATCCTGAAACCTGTACTTCTCATTATCTGTGTGCAAGAGGACTGGAGGACACAAGGTGAGAACCCAGGCCACACAGAACAGCCCACCTACCTGCTGCCAATAGCTACCTTGCAGTCGCTCTCTGGGCGTAGTTCTATGCATGATGTAGTAACGTTCAATCTCAGAAAGATAAGCAGTTTGAAGAAACCCACATGGCCCTAGAGTCAGGCTGTGGGTCTTTAGAACAAGAAATCTAGGGTTCTATGCTTCCATGACTTGATATAGAGGCTGATTTAGGGGACCAGGTTAAGAACATCCTGAATTCCCTGTGGAATCTACACTCCGAGGAGGGGAATGGAGGTAAGGGATTCAGTGGAGACCCTTAAGGCATGCCCCTTCACTCTCTTTCTCATGTTTATCGTAAAATCATTTATCAAATCATTTATTCTCTCTGAATTTCATTTTCTCTCTGTAAACAGATGGTTTGAAGAGATCCTATCTTACACCAGCCATTCAAGACTGTTTTGATTCTAACCTAAAGAAAGGTATGGACAAGTTCTTGTTGAACAATTAAACCTAATTTGAAAATCACAAAATATTATATTAAACTTTACATGAGAGTGGTGGGGACTCTTTCCCAAGAAAACCAAAATGGGGAGATGCCACGATAAATATTTCCCTGGTATTGATCATAAGTTTGAATTACCAACAAGAAAAAGATTTCCTTCTGATGTACACTCTCTGTTAGTCCTCCCTTTCAGTAATATTTGGGTAAAAGAAAGTAAAGAGGCACAAATGTATCCTCTAGTGGGTAATAAAACATTATTAATCTCATTCATTTAGTCATCTATCTATTCTGAGGTTCATCGCTGCCTCTGCAGCTGCCCTGAAGTGAGAGAACAAATTTCAGCTACAACTAAAGGCAATGAAATGCAATAGTTCCATTAGCATGTTTCTCTTCCCTTCCTTGGTCCCTTCCCCAACTCACTCACTTAAAGCAAAGTTAAACTCTCCTCTGCCATATCAAATTTTGTTTGATTTTTATTAACAGTATACATGCATTACACAGATTTTCCTTTTGTCATTTTTTTTTTAATTTCTTCTTCATCATTGAGTTATCGACTTCTCTAGGACAATAGCAGCTTTATGCTTTGGGTCCTCGATGGGTTGGCGTGTAATGTATATCCACTGACTGCAGCAGTGACAGATCTATATGAAAGGAAGTGATCTATAAGGAAGAAAGTGACATGATTTCATACGCATGCCTGTGTATTAAATAGCCTCATATCAGAGCTCTTGGAAATGGACCTACCCTGCCTACTTGGCAGATATCTATTCATCTTCCAAGACTCAGCTGAAGATCCTTTTCTTCCTCTAGCACCTCTCTGTATACTTCACACTCAGAAGCTCTGGATGACCTAAGAGAGGACGCTTCCTTCATAAGCCTTTTGGAAAAAAATAGTTGAGTTTGTATAATTAGAATTTACAGCTAGATTGTGTGTGTGTGTGTGTGTGTGTGTGTGTGTGTGTTGGTATGTGTTGAGGAAGTGCATGCACATGAGCCCATGCATACCCATACAGAAAACAAAGGAGGTTGGAGGATGTCAGTGTCACCCCTAAGATTACAAGTATGTGCCACTATGCCTGGCTTTTTTGTGGCTTCCGGGTCATCAAACTGTTGTTCTCATGCTTTCTGGACATGCACTCTACCTGCTGAGTTTACAAGCTCAGAACTCTCTCCTCTTAAAAAAACTTGTTAGGCCATCCTGTCGACTATGAGAAAACAAAGCTTCTCTTGGTGCACACAATGATTTGACAATAAAACATCCAAAAAATGAAAAAGCCTACTTCTAAACTTCCATAATTTAAAATGTATGAGCAATGGAGAAAGCAGTGCCCCAGTTAAAAGAAGGCACAGTATCAGAGGAACAGAGGTGATTCATGGCGCTCATTCATCCTCTGCCCCAGAGTGATGCTGTAGTAGTGCCAGCCCATCTGTGGTTCCTTCTGAGATGAAAATGACTCGCATTTCCTGAGAACTGTAGTAGCTGTCACTTACTGCATATTCTCTATGCTCACTTGCTATCCCAAGAACTTTACATCTATTACATATAGCCCTTGTGTCAAAGTATCCTTAGAAATATTATCCCTTTCTATAGACACAGCAATGACAAAACAGTGGTCATGTTGCAATCTCAACTCTAAACTGCAGAACACATCAGTGCATATATGAATATGTATGTCTGCATATCTGAACAAGGGCACCCAGGGGACAAGCTGGGTACAAAGACTTGGCCTTTAAGTTTTTGATAGTGTATTCTGAATTGCCCTGCATAGAGTTGTACGAAGTCAGCAACACTCCAATGATAACTGGTTGAGTGTGAGTTTTCACCAGACTCTGTGAACACATTTATGATGTACTTCAAATGTTCCCAATTGGACTGGGAAAAAATGATATTCTGCCAGAAGAGTTTAATTCATATTTCCTGCATATAAGGTTTCATTACTCCTTAGATGTTCAATGAATATTTAGAATAATTTTTCTCTTGACTTCATGCTACAACCTTTACTTTTGACTTGTCTGTCAAAGACAAACTGACTTTGTCAAGTACTTGAACAGGTATTTTTGTTAATTTAAAGCCATCTGAAAACAATCCAGGTTCCCATCAATAAGTTATAAGTTCATAATTTGTAGTCTATCCATAAAATGAGATACCTTGATGATATTCCTTAATATTGGCAGAAGGAGACAAATTGTGCTGCTTTGTAATGATGCCTAAGATAGAACAAGAAAAGTAGAAGTAACAAGACAGAGCATGCTGGTTTACACTCACATATTAGCAAATGCATGGAGTCTAGTCAGTGCTTCTGATACACACAAATTACCTAGGGGAAAGAATAAGTTTCATTTCTCAATAGTGACCATGTATTATTTTAATAATGATGATGATGATGATAGTGATGATGAGGATGATGAATATGAGACTGCATTGTTAAAGTAATTTGCTTCTTAGGAGACACAGTAATAGGCTCCATTTTCTGCATCTTGTAACCCCTGGGCAGAAACAATGCATTTCTCAGCATATTAGATTTCCAAGGGCAGGCACTGATTTCTACCAAAGGGAAATATATGTCAGAGCCTCCGAAGGGTAAAGTGGGAAGCTGAGGAAACACTTGATCCACAGTCACATAAGCGTCCTCTTACTAACAGTGATGACACCAGTTTTGATCATCATACAACACTGATGTCTTTCATTGTGTTTTCAAGGCTAAGGTCAAGGTAACTCCATCACAGGAGGAGTAATCCTACAGCAGAGATTAATTCCCCAGAAATGAGATGGTGATGGGAACAGAGGTAACAATTAGTGGGCTGATGATTCAGAATAAATCACCTAGGGGATTGTCCCACCCATGAGTTGCTCCTGGTTGTGTTGCTGTTGGGAGCTAGCTAATTGAGAGAACCACCCATGCTCCTCAAGAGGAAAGAGCTTGTGCTACGCCAACTTTGCCCTTGAAGAATCCCTATTGGAAGATGTACGTCTCTAGAAACGTAAGAGCTCCTATTTGTTTAAAATCTACATACATTTTTATTCTATTCTCTAACTCATCCGTGTTGCTCATATCTGAACGATAGTTTTTATTCTCTATATTTTCAATGACATCTGCTGACTATATCACTGGAAATGAATAGTCTGTATGTCCTAAAATATTTTCAATGTCTACCAGGAAAAGAGGTATTTTTGCCCATGTTATTTAGTCTCTTCACTGAAACTTCCCTAGCCGAAAAAAAAAAATAGTAATCCCATCTCTCTGGAGTCTTGTGACAACTAAAAAGGAGAAAATGTATACTGGTATCTGTGACATGATGGATGTTAATTTAAATGCTAAACTTCCTCTTAAACTGTTTTTAAATCTCTTGGGGGGGGAAGTGCGGGGGGAACACTGCCAATATTTAGTGAGGTTTATGCCAGAATTATTTTCTGCTATGTGCCAAATGAACCAAGACAGGGTTGAACTTTTCCATATGTGAGAGAATTTTGGGGCATCATAGATCAAGGCTGCTATGGAAACACGACTCTTTAACTTGTTTCTTTGTTTCTGCTCCACCATCTTTACCCCCTTGTTTCCACGTCCAGCATTGTGTAATGGTCCAGTATGGTTACTTTCCTGCTAGGTACCATTTTCAATTCCTGGAAGAAGGAAGACATGAAGGGAAATTGCTAAAGGCCAGGCGTGGAAAAAATTCTTGTTTAAAGAGGGTTCTGGAGGCTTCCTCAGCTTCAAAGATGACTGTAGAGTCTGAAGTATTGGTTGAAAATTATGTTCCCTCACATAAAAATGAGGTGCTGTTTGTAAGGACAGAGCGAACTAATCTTGAATGGGTAACACAGTAATTCTGCTTCAAATATCAACTTGGATATATTAATACCAAGTCTTGCTGAGCGTAGACTTCGGGGCTCATAATGTAGTTAGCACCTTCTTCAGTTTAGGCATGAAGTTAAAGAAGCTTGTGAGGATTCCTCTAGTGAGTGTCAGAGCTCGGATATGGACCAGAGAATGCCAGGAGTAGAGCAAGCTGTCTTTAGTGAGCTGCTCCCTACTTCCAGAACTGGAGACTTTCACACATATTTTTAGCAAATTTCCAAATACAGCAAGAAAATTGAAATTGGAGAACATGACAATTATTTGGTGGACTTGGGGATCACAATCAGCCTTGCATTTGGAGACATTAATTTCAATTGACTTTTTAACTGACCTGTGGTTCACAAAAATATGAGTTTCAAGCTTCTATCTCCCTGATATTTTGCTCTCAGGAGATAAACTTCCTCTGGCTTGAAGGCACATTATATATGATACAATATATCTATTTTTTTTTCATTAAAGAATTTCTGCATTGCCTACTGTGTGACAGAAGTAGATTCCATTAATGATCCTGGGACTAAGAAGATATTAAGTGTAGTCCTTACCCTCAAGGATGAAATTTGGAACCATGCTTTAAAAGCAATTCACCAACAGTGCAAAGCAAGAAACTCACTTTATATTAAATATCCTATTCTTTGAACACACAATACATTCAAATTTGCATAAATCAATGCTTACGCCTGCCATATGCAATACACTAGTATTTCTATTTTCGACTACCCTCTATCAATTACTTTTTAATGTTGAATGCTACAAATAAAATTATCTTAAGACCCTAATAAGTTGGAGTGCAAAGCATTTGTCTGTGAAAAGAAAAAGGCAATTACATAGACAAATTCCCCTAACGTGGGAACACATTAAAAGTCACACATACGATGTGCTCTTTGACCTTAAAGAAATAGACCAACTCGTTCTAGGTGATGTTGGCTTAAGCTACACTTGGGTGACTCTGACCTGATTCTTGAGAGATGAGAAAGAAATTATCAGGTGTAAAACATGGAAGAACATTCTGAACAATGGAAAGAGCATGCGTGCTGTCAGGTAAGGGTAAGCGAGAATGGTCAGAAAGCCAAGCAAGACCTTCCCATCACAGGAGGAGAGGGAGGAATCCAGTACTCATCAGGTGAAGGACTGCAATGCTATGAAACAGGCTCAGCTAAACTAAGGACCGTGACAAGTCCAGAAGCTGGCTCACAGTGATGAGTTTCCACATCTGCCGACAGTAGCATGGAATGCCTAATGGAGGGTGGCCATGGTTAATTTTGATTATTAATTGGGTGGATTATAACATCCTAGGAGAGTAGTGAAGCACATGTCTAGATGTGTCTGTCAGGGGGTTTCCAAAGATGACTAGTTGGACAGCATCACAAGGGCATAAATCAACTTTGAATGTGGGTGCTACCCACATTCAAGGTCTAGCTGGAACATCTACCCAAGGTCTAGATGGAACCTGAAAGCACAGTGGGAAGACAGGAAGACCTGGATGCTAGATTCCCTGGAGCAACTGAGCCTATTTCTGCTACCATTGTCTGTGGGCATCAGTGTCCAGTGTCCAGTTTCTTTAATCTTTTAAGAGAGACTTATACCATTGACTGCAGGGATCCTGTAAGTCATCAGTCTCAGGTTAGGGATGGATCACTGATTATTTTCCATCCATTCTTTTAGATTGAGTCCCTATTGTTTTTTGTGGCTCCAATCCATAGGACTCCTACATAGGAGTATAGGACAATAGGACAATACAGCTTAGGCTCATGTAAGACAATCTAATAACCACAATTTAATATGTGTTTTACATACACACACACACACACACACACACACACACACACACACAAATATACATATACATGATTATGTTGGTTCTATTCTATAGAACTATAATTAAGAATAGGTTTAGTCACTAAATTCTATGATAAGGTCAATAACAAAGAAGCAGACCTGACTCTGACCTTCAGAGAGTCAGTTTAAAGAAGAGGGTAGACACAAATGCCTCGATGCCATATTAGTTCTATAACAGGGGTCTGTGCACAATGCAGGAAGCAGACAGAAGAAATAATGTGTTCTGGTTGTAGTGTCAGGAACATATTCAAGTGTGAGATATATACTAAAGCACAAATAGTATCATTTCAGCTGAAGAGTCAGTGGTTGGAAGAAGGATAGTTACAAAGCTAGTGGGAATCTCAATTAATATAACATTTTACAAAAATGAAGGTGGCCACATGCTTCCACAGACGTGAAATGTTCACTGCACTTGGCTAAGCACCTGCACTTATAGGATGCTATCTTAAGTGTTTGATGACTCAAAGAGACACAGGCATCATCTGATTTGCTCTTCATATTTTTGATGACGTTGCATTAATAAAATACAATCCAGCAGCAAAGTATATTTTAAAATTGATCTCAACATCACCTGTCTTTCTAGACAAATGCTAACAGGCATCTAACACAGCTTCATCTGGAGCTTTTATCACCCAGTGGTATAGTATGTGTATGTACATTGTAAAAAGGGTCTGGAAAAGTGCCGGAAAGGTAGCACAAAAAGAAAAGAAAGAAATGAAACCATTCAGATTAGAACAGTATAATGTAAAGCAAGAGAGTCAGAGTTAGCCATGGGAATGGCAACCCTATAGAAATATGCCCAGCAGCAAAGAAAAGATTTCCACAGAGTGTGGACATAGGGAGAAAACCCATAAGGGGTTCTTATTGAAAAAAACCACAGTATCATCTGGATTTCAATGCATAATCATGAAAAATTCCTCTAAAATTCGCAAAGTAGGGAATGATTAATTAAGTGATATATTTGCACACTCATGCGTATGTGTGTGTGTGTGTGTGTTTATGTGTGTATGTTGATGATGTCTGCATACAGATGTCCTCGCCCATGAATGCACACGTGCACATTGGCCCTTCTGGTACCATTTTATGTTATGTTATCTTACCTTTTGGATCAAAGTTTTTCCCTGAACCTGGAGCTGTTTCATTGATGTTGGTTAGCTAATGAGCCTCTGCCATCCAACTATTCCTCCTCCCCAGTGCTGAGGGTATTGATGTGCACTACATGTACTGACTGTCACGATATTAAAACAAACATTAAGAAAATGGGAACTAGGATTTAAAAGCTGACATGTAAAACAATCCAGTGTTGAATAGACAATACTTATACATAAACATGTGAAAAATAGTAAAAAAAAAAAAAAAAAAAAAGGAAAGAAAAACCATAGCAAAATATCAATATTGGTTACAGAATATTTTTATTTCATTCCTTTTTTTAACTTCCACATTGCATGTGATTAATACTCTTTCCAAATTAAAGTACTGTGTCTGTGCACAAGTATGTATACAGGTGCATCGGTCTATGTGTTCACATGAGGAGGCTGGAGATTGACATTTGGTTGTCTTCAACCCTTGTTCTCCTGTTTTGTTTTCCTGAGAAAGTCTCTCCATGGAACTCAAAGCTTATTGTGTTGGCTAGACTAGATAGCCAGTGGACTCAGTGGCCACCTGTCTTACTGTCAGCACTGGAGTTAAAGGCTGTGCTACAATGCCCCACTTTTACATGGGTGTTGAGAATCCATTCTCAGACCCTAATGCTTGCACAACAGGGATTTTATCAACAGAGCCATCTCCTGGGTATAGGGCACTTTCTTTAAGTCAGGGTCTTGCTATGCAGACTGGCATTAAATCCTGCCTCTACCTTCTAATTGCTGGGATTACACACATGCACTACCATGACTGGCAAGAAACTTATTTTTTAAAGTAATTGGCTAGACAGGAGAACCTACTAAAATATGGAATTAGGAGATAATTGCAGTTGTAGCATTCTAAAAGCCCATTAGACCTTGTAATTGTGTTTCACTGTTGTAAAAACTGGTGCCCAGGGATCTGGCAAGATAATAACAATTATGTAAAAATGGAGCATTGAAGCCTAGTTGTACCAAGTGTAAAATGTGTTATTTCAAAAGGGTCTCGCAGTCAAGTGGTTCACTTTGCACTGGTTACTCACAAGCAGCATTTGGGAACCTTTCGCATAGATAGTCATGATCACAGCAACCACATTCAATAATAAATGATAAGAATGACAGTAATAATAATTTGTTCCCACAGTAAACCCATGAGTTGAGGTAGTTTCCGAGTTCCATAGGGAAATGTAATTTCATGGTAATACAGGCAGGTCTGCACATAATTTATGAAGTCAGAGGGCAAGTCCACACTCACTGTTTTGGCTCAGCATCATCAGGAGGACGTTAGAGCATTTACAACGGTGGTTCTCAGCCTTCCTAACGCTGCCACCCTTTAATGCAGCTCCTCATGCCGTGGTGACCCCCCAACCATAAAATTATTTTTGTCACTACTTCCCAACTGTGATTATGCTACCGTTATGGATCATAATGTAAATATCTGATATTCAGTTGGTCTTAAGTGACCCCTGTGAAAGGATCATTGAACCCCATGACCCACAGGTTGAGAACTAGTGGTTAATAAGAAGAGAAAAGCAAGCACCTAGGAGTAACCAGAAGATGTGATATCGTCAAGAAAATTAACAGAAAAGTCAGTCTCTTCCTTCTTCAGTTCTCTGTGCTCCATATGCCAACCGAGCTGAGAAATCTATTCTATAGAGCTGTGAACAAGCAATAAAAGTTTTATCTAAACTGGTGCATGATCCCTGAATGCTTCCTGCATTTTTCAGTGATTATCAGCACAGATGCTGCAGGTGGGCTTTAGAAGATGGGCTCAAACCTAATGGACTGAAATTTAAGTATATGATTTTCCATGGTAGGAGCCATGCTGATCCCTGCTACCAGCCACACCTTTCTTAGGACTTTCCAACTCTAATCCCCGGAGCCCTGACGTTTAGCTCTGGCCCGCCTGGTGATTTAAGTTGTTTTTGTTTTTTTTTTTTGTTGTTGTTGTTGTTGTTTGTTTGGCGAGGATGGAGGGAGGATACAATAACAACTTCAGTTAACAAGTCAGAGCTGTAGTAGTTAGCCATTGTGTAGGCTTACCAAGGAGGATAGGGAGGCATTCTCATTGGTTCAGACCCTGCCAGGCCTCAGCAGAGGGATCCACTATCATGGCCAGTGCCATACTGAACAGTGGAACCTTGAGCATCTGAGCTCAGGTGTTTTTATTGATTCAGAACTCCTCAGGTGTTCTACTGATAGCAGATGCAGATCATGACCAATCAAACATCCCCCACATTAATCCAACACCTGCAGGCAATACAAAATGCCAAGGTCTAGGCAACCCCTCACCAAACAGTGCACAAAACAATTATTTTAAACAAACTAAAAATAAACTGCTACAACACAGTCATCTTCCAGACAGATAATTTGGGAATGACAGCCATTGGTCTTCTTCTTCCAACTCCAAACGCTAAAGCTGGTGTGGTTTATAAATTAGCCATGGATTTGTGTTTTTTCTTCCAAAATTCAACTACTTTTCTAGGACTCTGTCCAAACGGATCTTTCGTGGTTGAGGTTTCATGTTTTTCCCCAAGCATTTCCTAGCCACCATCCCTAGCTACTGTTCCCCTCCATCAGTAACCACCTGCAAACAATCATGAGAGGATTTGCATTCCAGGTGAGAATTCCTCATATACCAACAACCCCCACACATAGCTCTCTCTACGTTTTGATCCTTGATGATCTGCTACCCTAGGCTTCTTAAGTTTCCTGACTATAAGACCATTTGCCATGACAGCCACCACACTAAGACTGTGTCTTCCTGAGTACCTCTGACCAGAAAGTTTCCCACATTGTTCTCTGAGTTCCCCCAAGATCGTCGGAGCTAGTCTCTTTGTAGCATTGCTTCTCATCCTGATGCCTTTCCTGTGTGGGTATGACAAATTGAGGCATGGCCTTAACTTTCATCAGATATATTTTGAACTGTCACTATGTTCTAGACATTGTGCCAAGTCCTGTGGGTGTGGAAAATTATCATGACATTCTCTTTCCTAATTGTGCAGAGTTTCATGGCTTTTGAGGAAGAAAAAAATGACTAACTGTAATTTTAGGGCAAATTGAAAGAGATGTACGTTAGAGTGATGTGTTTGGTAATTAAGAACACAGAACAACTGTATTGTCTGTGCCATCAAGAAGGATGTCAGGAAATAAGGGTTCAAATGAAGCTATAAGAAGGAATACACTGCAGACAGATGGAGAAACATCTTCAGACTCTGATAAAGAGTGAGGTAGTATATTCAATAGTGCATGACAGGTTAAAAGCCTGGGACTCTTCAATTTGTCTGGAAAGTGAGGGGTCTGTTTTGTGGGATTAGGGACTGAAGTAGGGGCTTCAATGCATGCTAGGCAAGTGCTCTGCCACTGAACTGTACCTTTAACCTGATTTTTACTTTCTCTTTTAAGAAAATTCACTGAAGTTGCCCAGGCTGGTCTTATACTCATTCTGTAGCGCAGATAGGCCTTGAACTTGTGATACTCCTGCCTCAGCTTCCAAAATACTTGTGACTTCAGAGCCCTGTAGCCTAGCCTCAGCTAAAAATGAAAGCCTTACAGGGAAATTCAAAAGAAATGCCTGAAAATCTTGAGGAACAGCGGACATCATGCTGGGGCGGGCTGGGGCGCTCATGTTTCAGCGAAGTCCTTCAACCTTTAGCCAAAGATGCTTCAAATTCTTGCCTGGTGATTTTCCAGAGCACTTCCACTTTATGATCAAAACTACAGGTATAGGCAGATGACTTGGGACAGTAGACAAACTGATAGAAGAGAAACTAGAAGCAGGGAGACCATCAGGAAGCATGTCACAGCTCTCACAGGAAGAGGAGGCACCTCAACTGGGACAGGGCCAGTGGGCTGACAGCTACAGCCTCACTGAACAAAGAAATGAATCCTGTTGTCTTCCGTCATCTGAAACCTGTTTCAGAAGATGTGTCCATCCATCTTCCATTTGTCTGACTGTACATATTCTCATCCCAACTTTTGAAAGGCAATCTCAAATCTAAGGCAGCTTTCTGAAAACATTTTTGAAAAAAATATAATTTTTCTTCTGTAAAGGAGAACCAAAAAAATAAAATAAAATAACCAAACAAAACACACACACGCACACACACACACACACACACACTTACAGAGGGAAAGAAGAGAGAAAGAAGGGATATTACTGCTTTAAATGAATGACATATTTTAATATATCAGACCCACTACTTTGTATGATATGAACTGGAAATAATATTTAATGGATTTCATTCCAACCAATAGTCTAAAATAAATTAATAATTTAACGGTTGTGGGTTTTTTTTTAATGTCTTCTTTTAAGATCACTGAAGCTTGACTGTGAAGAAGCTGTGAAATGACAACCTAACACAAACACAGCCCTTTCAGTCCAGACAAGCAGCCTGGGCCAGCTTGAGGTGGGGGCTCGAGATCAGAATGCCCTCCATCAAACTGGAACTTCCACAAGTCGTAACCTAGAAGACAAATGGGTAGACTGAAAAGATAAACCCAGTAGAAACAAAGCCCCTCACATCTTTTGACAGCTCTGGAGGTCACAAACTCCAGCATTCACTTTAGAGAAAGGAAAGAAATGGACTTCACAGAAATTGGATCCTTTGCACAGTCATCTGTTTGTTTCTGTAGAATCAGAAGCAGACTGCCAGGTTCCTTTATTTCCTGATCGTGTACTAGTCGGAAGTCGCTCCAGCCCCTGTCTGAAATTTCCAAGGGCCCAAATAAACAGGAAGTTGGGGAGGCCCACCCTTTACAGTACTGGCCAGTTGTCTGTAGGCTGGGAATAGAGACGTTGACTCTGAGGTTGGTATGACAAGAGCTATGGTCTATCACAGTTTGGAATCTACTCTCACAAAGTCCTCTTCCTCCATTCTCGTTCGCCCCATCCTAAGACACCTCTCTATGACCTATGATGCCACCATACTCATTCAAATTTTATCTCTATTTCTTCTTTCTCTTTCTATCCTTCCATTTCCTTCATGTTTGAATCCCATCCAAACATTGCAAATGTAAAAATTCTTCCAACTTAAAAATAATTGCTTGCCTGGGAATTTCTGGGGCTCTTCCTATACTGGTAGAAAGCTAAAGTTTTAAGCTTTGGGGTACAGTCTATGCATCTGCTTTTGAAAATAGTTTGCAGACTATGTAGCATAAACAAGGACGTGATGAATGCATTTGTACATTTTTCCTATGGAATCATCATGAATTCATGCCATAAAATAAGTGGATAAAGGCATCTTGAATATAAATAAAAACAGAGATTCCCCCACCCCTTTTTTTAGAGACTTTACTTTTGAAGCACCTGTTGTTCTGAAGCTTGCATTTGGCGGTTCCTTAGGGTGACATCTTATGTAGGTGGCTCTCTGGTATCTTTTTGCACCCACAAAAAGGCATCCTAATCTCCTGTAGTGGTGGTGACTATCTCTGGAACATGGTGGGCCACTCAAAAGGCCCCATACTTTTAGAACGATCTAGCCACACCGCTTGGGTTTTGAACTGCTACTTCCTTCCCATAGAACAGGTTGACAATTCTGAGTGGTGACACTATGGCTATATTATTGAACCTACCCAAAAGCAACTGTATTTTGACTTTGAAAGGCAGCCATGCAGCACAACCTCTCATACAGCATTCTTGTTGTGATTTTGTGGTTTTGCCTCACTGGATGTGATTAGTGAAACCTGGGATGAAAATAGTAAAAGGTGCTCCTGTGTTTTGTATGGACAAACAGGTTCTGTGAAGAGCATTGAGTTCTTTCCTTCCTTCTTCAAACACTCTCCTCACTTCCTTGTCCTCACTCTGCAGACAAGGCTTTGTCCATAAGAGATGTACAGTGTGTCACAGATTGAGAGGAACTGAACTTGGGGAGCTGTGCTTAAGAAACTACACTCCAGACTCACCATCCACACCTAGACCTGATAGAGATAGGACATTTCCAGACTTTGAGCTGCTGTTATGTGTGGATGAGACTTTTGAGAGGACATAGGAACAGGCTGCTGGTAAAAGGGCATAAATCACTGGGAGCCATGGGAGGATTATTTCAAGACCCTCAAGAATACCTCATTTGCATAATGAGGATTTCAGAACAATTGGCGTTGTTGGAGTATGCAAAGATGATGAAGAAAAGGGAACATGAAGGCTCTTAGTGCACTGGAGACCTGGTTTGGCATTTAAAGCTGCCATTTGTATAGTCTGGTCAAAGTCCCCACATTGCTGAAGTTCATTGTAGATAATTGTGTTTCTCTTTGGTAAGTTGTTTTCTTACCCGAGCTTAGAGACATCTAGCACAGAAAGTTCACAAATAGAAGCCTTTTTGCTCCAGTTCAGTTGCTAACACATCCTTATCATCTACATGACTGGGGAGATTCAAATTCTTCAGATGTGACTTTCATACACAGGGCTGGGTATCCACTTGAGAATGTTGTTTCTGTTCTCTTAGGCTTAGTTCAAACCTCTGACTGAAACACTTGCTGATCTTGTCTGTAGTATGATGGGCAGTCATTGGATTTTAAATATATATTTGTTGACTAAAGTAGAACCTCCCATTATAAAACAAAATTCTGAAAACCTTTCAGGATTTTCCTTTCTGGGTATGCATTTGTATCTAATTCTGCTGAGGATCTTAAAAATTCAGATGAGTATATTGGGCAAAATGGAAATTTTCAGAAGTAAAAACTGTCACTATAATTATAGCTCTTAATGTGTGCAAAATTATCAAAAAAGACAGAGGTTGGACAGGACTGCAGTAAAATAGTGTTTTCCAGACAGGGCAGGGCTGACACAGCATCTACAGATTCTTACCCAAGGAAGGCCTGCATAAGGTCAAGCCAGACAAAATTCCAGCATGGTTACAAGTATTGGGGGCTGAGCTTATGAGGTTCCAGCCCTAGTAGAGGAGCCATTGACAGTCAATGGCTACTGGAGGAGGAAGGGTCGGTTTTCTTCCATATTTCATGGTAGACTGCCCATGCTCTGGTGGATTGCTCTATACTTGCATACATAGCAGAAGCGCTAATTGGATTCTATGAGTTGAAGAATAGAAGACCTAAAGTTGGGAGGGAGATGGGGAGCGTGGTCTGAGAGAAGTTGGGATGGTGGAGAAGAGTGGGTCTGATGAAGTATCAACTTAAGAAGGGGGGGGGCATGGGAAGGGCTAGAAGGAGAAAAGGGAGGGGGAGAGGGATATGTTCTACTTCAATTAAAATATATAAAAAGGGAAAAAAGAAAAATGTAAAAAAGAAAGTAAATATTCTGGTGGTATCTTGAAAAAATAAGTATTGAGAACTTCATACGTGATCACCTCATCTAAACCACTTCTACTCTTTCTCTTACTTTCAAGGCTTCCTATGTTCCCCTTCTGTCCAAAATTCATTTTATGATCTCTGTTTAAATTACTATTGATACATACATATGAACAACTGACTGAGTCCATTTAGTATTGTTCACATGTACACGTGTCCAGGGCTAACCAGTTGGGGTTGGGATAACCTATGTGGAAGCTTATCTCTGAAGGAAACTGCTTCCCCTTGTTTAAACAGCCACTGAGCACCCATATCTCTTTATCTAGGTAGTCCCCTGTGGAATTTCCATATTGGCAGGTCAATTGGTGTTTTCATTATGATGCTCTCATCCAGAAAATGATATTGTTGAGATTTCATGAGTGTGTTACCTGCCATGTTTAAGGGACACTGGCAGCAGGCATCCTGGGTCTCTGGCTCTTCCAAAGTTCAGCCCTGGTTTCCACAATTTTCCTGGGGTTGTAAATATAGGGCTTTATTGCAGATCTATGTGATTCATTCTCTTACCATTTTCAGGTCTGGGCAAATACCCACTCTTTAGTGGGGCCTATTCTGGCCACCCCACTTTAATACTGAGCTCTACCCTCTACTGCTCTATTGCCTTCTATTGCATTGATCACCTACAGTTAATGCATTTTACCCATTTTTTTAAATTATCAGCATTCAGTTCACTAAACTCGTGTTCAATACAAGCCTTAAAGCAGAGGGGTTTCTATCTATTTGCACTCTTGTGTGCTCTTAGCATATAGAATAATATTTGGCATATTCTATATGCTCAATAGATGAGTGCTCAATAGATATTTATTGAATTAATAAACTTTAAAAAACTATTGAATAGGAAAGAAAAGAAAGCAGAGATGGCTAGGGAACGCCTCACAGAGGCAGAAACCCTTTAGCAGACACATCTGTTGAATACAAACATGGTTTCTGCTGAAGTGGGAGCATTTATTAAAGATCATACAAACAGGAAATGGCTTAGCCAACTGAGGATACCAGAAGCACTATATTGTAGCTGGGTTCAGGTGTGGGTCAGATGATGAAAAACCTTGTGTATGAAGCTAAGGGCTAATAATGTTCAGATTACAGTGGAGAAGTGTCTAAGGGCAACTGTCTAAGTTAAACAGAAGAGCAACATGATCTTATCCATATATTATGTCCCAAGAGGGTGCTTTCTATTAAATATATTTTCCCGAATATATTTAAATATGGATTTCTAAAATATCTGGACAAATGAATAATAGTATTGCTTGAAAGGAAAACAGCATACACTTTAGCCCTCATAAAATGAACCAGGGTGACGGCAGTAGAAATCAAAACGAAAAAATGAACTTGAGAGTCATTGAAGAGAGAAATATTCAGAAATTAGGACCAGGCAGCAAGAAAGCCCTTTAAGGATTGGAAAAGTAGGGGCAGGCAACGCTAATGAATGAAATCATCTGGTTTTCAGTCTCCAAGACCTTCCACTGATGCCGAGATTGAATAACTTGGTATTTCTGAAGGAACTGAGTTAGTAGCTAGGTAGCTCAAAGTTTCTTGGTGGCTTGTAGGAGAAGTCAGACGTGTAGACCTGAGTTTGAATCTGTGTTTAATGAGTGCTGATGGTCCAGAGACCATCCGTAGGAAATGCTAATTTAAATAAATCTAAAAGGATTAATGATGACCCAACTGTGCCCATTCATCAGGACACTTTTTCTGAATCCTCCAATCAGTGTACACAGCTTTGTTTGTGAATCCTTTTTGGCTAGCTTTGAAAAGTCTTCCTCAAACAGAATTAGCATCTCTTGATCCGTGGAGCATACATTACAACGATCATGACATTGTTTTTTCATAGCTTTGAGAAGCAGATAATATTTTCTTTCATTAAAGGAAGCACGCTCAAAGACTTTAAATAACCTTCCTAAGATCTCTGAGCTGAGCCAATAAGGCACATGAGAAAATCATACGCATATCATCCCACACCAAGCCTGGACCCTTTCCACGGTAGCACTCCACTTCCTCCTGGAAGGTTTCTTTTTAAATCATGTCCCTTTAAAAATACTTTTTTTTGAGTGGTAGGTTTTTTTGTATGCGCAGTGCCAGGGGATGGAATCCAGGGACTCATACCTACTAGGCAAGTGCTTTCCCACCGTGCTACCTCCTAAATGCTTATTTCTGGCCCATCTATTTCCAGTCCATCTACTTCCGGTCCATCGACCCATCATGTGTCATTACCTAGCCAACTGATGCATATGAAAATTGTGTCTTAATGCTCAGTTCTACAGTCACAGGACGGTCCTCCATCTTTCCTACGTACCCCAAAATGCTTTGTACACATGAGGACCTTTGCAAGGAGCTCAGCGAAAGTTGTCCTCAATTTCCCTAAGGTTCTGGAGTTCTCAAGAGTGGCTAGACTTCCTGTGGCTCTTGGGTGACTCATATAGTGTCATCAACTCCTCTTCTTTAATTTGAAATTCTTTTTTCCCCCCTTGTACTTGAATCACAGGAGTTTCAGAAAGAACAATTACATATCGTGGCAAAACCTGAGCAAATTAAGGTGTGTGTGTATTTATTTGTAAGTAGAATGTTGAATATCAAATCCATTTGTTTCCCCCAGAAGACAGCTTTCCAAATCTCCCTGACAGAAAATTAACAGTCCCAGTCTCTAGATTCTAGAGATGCCTTACTTACCAAGGACCAGGACGGCACCATGGACTAGAATCTTTTCCTAAACAAGAACATAGAGGAAAGCTGTGAGGAAAAGCATCGAGAACGTGGCTGGGACCTTGCAGGCCAGGAAGCTGACACTTCCGTCCTTGCCATCCAGCCTAGACAGAAGCAAAGTGAGACATCCCATGAGATATGAGATGAATGTCCCACAACACTTCCACCCTGGCTTATCAGGGGCCAGCTGCTCAGGAAGCGGTGAGATCAAGGACCACAATGTTGAACCAGAGCCAGAGAGTCTCATAAAATGGGTGTGTGTCTGAAAAGGTCAAGGATATCAGAGACCTACTGTTTTATTTTACACGAAAGAAACAAATTCTCATCTTTAATCTGTTAAACAGAAAGAGAGAGACAGACAGATGACAAAATAAATAAGAACAAGGGCTATTATCACACATTCTCGGGTGTCAAAGGAGAAATAAGCCTTCCCCAAAACCATAGTTAAATGGTGCCTATATTTTATGAGGTAACAAAAAGCAAAACTTTCTCAAAAATGGAATTAGTGAGCACGAGTTTATCAAACGTCATAATTAGAAAAAGCCAGGCAAGGGAGACACGTGTCTGCAATGCCTGCACTCACGCAATGGAACTCCAGGCCATCTTGATCTGGCACAGATCCCATCTCAAAAGAATAAAGCAATCAGAATTTGAGCTGATTTGAAGTTCAGAAACAGGTAGCTATACGCAGTGAATTGTATATATATACCCTAAAGGAAGTAGGCAATTCAGGGCTGGTAAATAGAGGAGGAAATGACAGGGAGTTCACCACACCCAAGACATGATAAGGTATGGATTTTTCCTGACCAAGATCACTGAGGATTTTCATTTAGAATTTCCAAGGAGAGGATCTCAGGAGACAGCACAATGGTAGAGTGTTTGGCATGTGTGAAGCTCTAGGTCTTCAATTCCCAGCCCTGCAAACTAACTAACTAGCTAGCTAGCTAAGTAACTAACTGTATTAATCACCTTTCTGTTGCTGTGATTCAACATCATGACCAAAAGCAACTTAAGTAAGAAAGTTTATTTTAATTTGGGTCCCAGAAACATAAGCATCCCTCATGACATAGAGTCATGGCAGTAGGGGCAGGAAACTGAGATCATGTCTTGGACCACAGACGTGAAGCAGAGAGGTGGACTTGGAAGTGGGACAAGGCTATCAAGTCCCTTCCTCAGTGATGTACTTCCCTTGGCAAAGCTGCCCCCAGCTGGGGCCAGAGTGTTCCAATACTTGAGCCTATAGGCGATATCTCTCATTCAAACCACCATACTAAATAAATAAATAGCCAAATAAATAACTAAATAATTTCAAAGCACAGTCCCATTTTGTAGTATTTGGGGATTGCTGGATATGATTATACCTTAGTAAAACACCATTTAAGTCATTACATATTGCCTTTTCAAGGCTATTGCAAATCATGAGTCTAAAGCATGGTAGACATAATCCTAATTGTGTGTATTGAGCAACTGAGCCATGCTTGAAGTTTTTAAATGGAATTCTTACGTATTGGCTGAGCCAACCCAATGTATAACACCTCACAGCTCACACTTCTGAATAAGTTTATTTTTGTCTGAATGTGACCAAAGCAGCCAAGACATCAGACTTGTATTCCAGATGTGATCAGAACACTAATTCAGAGGAATTAAAGGACTTGAGACACATGTAGGCATAGGACCTAGGCTAGCCAAGTTCTAGGATAGCCTGTACTCAGATTAATCCAAACTATCCTAGGTTTCAGCCTGCCTCAATGTCAGGTTAGCATCCCTGGCCTAAATCACCAAATTCAACAGCAAATAAGATATTATGTACCACCATCCAAAGGGTGGTTATGGAAAAGATTTCCCATCATAAAAGCAAATATATAAATGACTCTCTGCATTAATGGAATAAGGACAAAAATAATATCATCTAACTAATAATATCATCATCATGCGGAAGATGCACTTGACAAAAGTAATGTCTTTTCATAATAAAAATTCCTAACAGATTAGTTATAGAAAGAAAATCTGTTCTTTGTGTGTGCACCTGCATGTAGAGGAGCACATGTGTGTACAGGTGAATGAGGATAAGTGTGTGCAAATACATGTGGAAAGCGGTGAGCATAGTGTGCACAAACGTGGAAGGCAGGTGATAAACTTGGCTTCTTTTCCTCAGGTGCTATCCATCCCTTTTTTTGAGACAGTCCCAAATTGGCCCAGGAGAAGGCCCCCAGGATCCAGTGGTCTCTGCCTCTCAAGTACTGCTGGGATTAGAAGCATTTCAACCATGCCTGGATTTTAAAGGTGGAATTGGGGAATCAAATTCAAGTACTCGCATCAGCAATACAATCATTTTACAGACTGATCTACCTACATAGCCGGAAAATATGACTTAACACAATAAATGTCTGTGCTGGTTAGTTTTCATCAACTTAACGCAAGCTAGAGCCATCTAGATTGAGGGAACTTCACTTGAGAAAATGTCTCCATCGGATTGGCCTAGGCAAGTTTATAGGCAAGTCTGAGGAATTTTCTTGGTTAATGATTGATTGGAAGAGCTTAGCCCGTGGTGGGTTACCTGCTGCTACCCAGAGCAGGTGGTCCTGGGAAGTATCTGAAAAGTATGAACCTGAGCCTGGGAGCAAGTTAGTAAACAGCACTCCTCCATGGTCTCCGCTTCAGTTCCTGCCTCCAGGTTTCTACTCGACTCCCTTCAGTGCTGGACTATGGCTTGGGCATTGTAAGCTGAAATAAAGCCTTACTTTCCTAAGTTAGTTTTGACTAGTGTTTATTATAACAGAAAACAAGCTAATATGGAAACTGATAAAATGGGGTATTTCTGTGAAAGACTTGACCACAGTGTTTTTGAGAGGACTATGGAAGTGTTTAGAACTTTGGGATGGAAAGTCATTGAGGTCTTAGGGCTTAGGGCTCTAAGAGCTGTTCTGTGGGAGCTGGGAAGACAAAGGTGCTGAGAGCAATGCAGACGATGGGGGCTTTGCCCAGGGAGTTTCAGAGGGAAGTTTGAGGAACCCTCAAAGACCCTATCAAGGCCACTTGTGTGATATTTTGAACCAAGAATCTGGATTTAGGTTTACAAGCAGTAATTGAGCAGATAGAAGCTAGAATTCTATATATCTACCTCTACGTGTATGTTCTCTATTATTAATAGCTTACCTTATAGTAATGCCTGAAATTTGTGATATATCTCATAATTAAAATCTAACATTGGCACACTGATAACCATAGTCCACAGTTTGCAATAGACTCCCCTCTTTGTGTTCTACCTCTACGGATTTTGACAAATACATAACGACATGTGTCTGTCCTTCCAGTTTGGTACATGGAAGTTATCCTGTGTGCCTCTCTTCATTTCTCCCTTCTCCCCATCTCTCTCAGTATCAGACCTTTTTACTTTCTTTACCTTTTCTCTCCTTTCCAAAATGTCACCTAGTTGGAATCATACAGCATGTAGCCATTTCAGACTAGCTTCTTTGACTTATCAAATTTCCCCCATGTCTTTTCAGTTTGTCAAATCATTTCCTTTTTAGTCTTGAATGTATTCCATTGTATAGATTTATCAACAGCTGCATATTCATTCCCTAAAAGTTTTGAGTAAATAACTAGGCATTTGGCTGATGGATTATATATTGAGAATATTGAGAATATTTTAAGAAACTGCCAGTCAGGGGATTAAAACAAAACATTAAAAAAACAACAACAACAAACTTTTGATTTCGCCAAAGAAAGCATTCCCAATCCAAGCTCATGCCTCAACATCCCATACCCCCTCCCTAAAATTCTTAAACAAACCTTTCTATATGCCCAAAGGCTGTGTTTAAGGGAGTGCGCTGGGAGTCTGCGCAGACAGAGGAGGTGGGCAGGAAGTGGACCAGGCACTGCATGCTGTGTCTCAGTGGATATAGAGGGAGTGAAGAGAACAGGGCCTGGGACATGACAGTTAATAAATTGAACCAACTTCATCCAAGAAGATAATTTGAATCTGAAATAATCACATAAGTCTTCCACCGAAAACTCTAGAATTTGAAATCTTGGGAGGAGCTTTAAAGTTTCCTTAGGGTAAGAAGTAGATGTTCGAACTAAAGTATGCACTAATTTTGTGGTCTAACCTTTAATGGCTGAGCCACCTCTCTAACCTGCTGTATTTCCTCTAGCTCTTGTGTGATCCTTCTTTAAATCATTCCTCCACACTGTAGACAGAGCAATTTATCCAAAACTCTGATTTTGTGTCTTTGATGTGTCTTCAGGACACTGTATTCCAAAAGTGATTGGAAAGCCATGCATTTAGTTGGTCAGTACCCTCGGAGATCCCGTCATAGTTGGGCATACAATGCACCAATCCCCTTTCTTATCATCTGTTTTATTCTCCTCCCATTCACATCCTTATCCTGCAATATTGCTGCTTAGCACTGAGCATGCATATGTGGAACATACTCGGTATTGGACATGCTTTGAATGGAACACGGTGACCTCTGAGATAACATGCGAGGCAGTGAGTGTGCTCAGTACTCAATGTGTCCAGTACCGAACACACTTCTTGCACTAAACTTTCTTAGCCCTAAACAAACATAGCACAAAGTAGGCTCAGCACTAAACATGCCTAGTACTAATTTACAGTGGCCTCACTTAGCATTGAATATGCTTATCATATTATCATATCAGGTGCTTAGTAACAAACATGGTTAGCAGTGAGCGTGCACACACTCAGCACTGAGCTAGCATGCTCATCACTGAACACTGTCCTCTGTGCTACTCACACTCCTTGATCCTTCTGGCCATTGTGGTTTTGCCTAGAAATGGCCTTTTCACTCCTGTTCACCTGAGTACTTGTTTATCTTTAAGATTGAGTTTGATATCCTTTCTTCTAGAACACTCTACGTGTACCCTGCGTTTCTAATTCTCTAAGGATATTTTCATTTCAATCAGACAGTAGGCTTTGTCTTGAATAGCACAGTAGATTCTGAAGATGTTGTAGACTATAAACTGGCAGACCTCCACTTGAAAAGTTCTCTGGAAGTGAAATTGGAGGAGCACTCCTCCTTAAGTACCATAGAGATGCAGAAGAGAGAGCTGGGTAGTTCTCCCTACCAAAAGATGGATCTTCATAATGTGGCCCCATTCTATTGCTGAAAAAGAATAGCATTTTCAAGATCTCAGAACAATAGACTTTAAAAAAAAGTTTCACATAGAAATGTGCACCTTAGCTGTGATGATTTGGAATACATCTTTTGTTTTCAAGTTTAACTTTCAACCTCTTTAAAATAGAACATTAAGAGCTAACTGCCTGCCACTCAATCATCAGCCAAAGTTTCCCCACCCACGCTGAGTTGAAATCTACCCATTTATCTATTCCTTCTTTTTTATGCGTGGGAAATTCTCTTGGGTGTTCAGTTCTTAAAAATGGAAATGCATGATTTTTTTTCTCCAAAAATTTCAAAGTTGAATATTTATGAAAATATGTCAGTGCAAAACATGTATTATTAGCCAAGTTGGAACTAAAAATAATGATGCTATTTCAACCGGCAGATAACATCTCTAAAGGTTCCTACAGAAAGCAAGAAGAAAGCATGAATCCTGGGCACATTTATTTTCCAAGCAAAGCATATGAATGGTCCATGCAATCAGATAACGCCAGAAAACACAATGAAGCTGCTTTTCTGTTAGCAATTTTTCCATTTTGTTTTTATCAGCTTTGTTAATAATAGCTATGCTCTATGACACGGGCCAACCTTAAAACATTTTCTTATACTTGTTTCAGTGCTTGTCAGAGGAATACCTTATTGTGCAGATCCAGAGTTACTGGTCATATTGAAATCCATTACCCTGACACCTTACAAAAGTAATTTTCAATGTGTCACCATCTTTTGGGAATAGCTTTGGAATAGGTTTGCTTTGTTGAAACATATAACACAAAACTGTAGTTCATTCTACATACTCCATAAATCATTAGAGGAATCTCGGCTCATATTAACTGATCTCAAGTTACATATTGAGAAGCGAATTTGAGAATGAATTTCATGAGCTAATAAAACTGAACCTGAGATTAATTCAAGTTAGTATTACACTCACACTCCCTCTTTACATTGAACAAGGTAAGAAAAATGGCTTTTTTTGATTAAAACTAAACCCATCCCTCAATAGAGTAAATATGCGAAAGTTACATACATTGATCTCTCTCAATCCTGGCTTTGCTTTCGTGTTTTCTTTTGATTAGCAGTATCTCCTCCCAGGAGCTACCAAGTCTTACTCGTTTTATATGCTTCATATATCTTATATCTGCATCTTCTTCACTGGTTACCAAACCAGTCCAAAAGAGTCAGCTCTTGTCTATAATGTTACCAAAACTTTTTAGATAGTCTCACACCCTCTTGCTCTTTAATTTCCAGACAGCGGTTACAGTGATGACTTTTCGAAGGAATTTCTTACATTATTGTTGTGTTTGAAATACTTCCACGGCTTCTACTTACTGGTAGAATAAGAACCCCAAATTCTAACTCTCACAGAACATCTGTGACCTCTGGTGTCTGTCCCTCCTTCCGTGATAATCGCAAGTCTCCTAACTCAAGAGATTCTCTCCCCTTTCAAGTCTTGCTTGTATTTTATCCCATGTTGTCTGCTTAAAATTTCCTTCAATCTCTCTTTGTACTGTCTGTCTCTTACCTTTCAGATCACAACTTAAGTCTGGCTTCTTCAAGAAGAAAATATTTTTCATAGTAGATTGCTGTTTTGGATTTGATTCTTCTCTCATCCACATATCTTTGCCATGGACTATGTCCCCACCACTGGCTGACAGCGCCCCTCTGCCCACAATATTTTCTGTAACTAGGACAGGACAAGCCTGTGTCTTTTAAAAGCTCAATTGGGAAGATCAGCCAAGAATCTCCAGAGAAACACAATATGAACATCGATAGATTTGGTTTTTTGGAATTGACTCAGATAATTAGGACCAGACAATCTGCAGAACAGGCCAGGACACTGTGTCAGAATTTGTATATTTCAGGCAAATTTTTTTCTCCAGAAAAAAATTCTGGTTTCATTCTTAATGCCCACAGATGGTTTGTAAGACCAACCTTATTTTGGGGTACAATCTTTAGTTAAAGTCAGTTGATTATAAATGTAAACCTACAATTATCTATAAATATATATATTCTTCCAATAAATAAATTCTTTGATTGAGAAGGAAATATGGATAACTAAACTGGCATCTAAAATTGGCTGTCAGAAGAATTCTGTATCCATCACAGCTCCAGGCACAGTCCTGACTGGGCTACAGGGGAATGAAGAAAAGACAAACACACAGAGAAAACGTGGGATCAGGTGGACTGGGCTTTCTGATGGAGAGACTGCAGTGCCTTGGAAGCTCAGTGTATTTATTGTATACAATTGAATAGGGAGCAGAGTTGTTGCATACAGCTGAACAAGGAGGTGGGAACATTAAGTGCAAATAAATAACGAGGCAGGGTTATTATATACACCTGATCAAGAAGGCAGCTTCAGCTCATCTCAGTAGGAGCAGTCTCTTCGGGAGCAGTCTTCAGGCCATAAATATCCAGGGGCAGAGAGCTGTGGTAGACATTCCTTACACACACTATCATCATCCATTCAGGAACGGGAGGAATGCTTTGGTATTCCTTTTGACTCTCACCTCAGGAGGAAAGAGAAGGCTTTGTCATTTTCCCATGGGTTTGAGACTTTGGAGTCCTTGATTTGGCCAGTACATGTCAACACGCACAATTCATTCATGACTTCATTCACTCAGGGCTTCCTCCGCTCCCCACAGCAGAGGTGTCTGCTTCCCCTCTGAAACACATTGGCCACTGGTCATCGGAAAATGAAAGACACGTGGAGAAGAGACACACCAGCAGAGCCCAGCCTGAATGGCCATACATCAAGATGATCAGCAGCCAAACGAGGGAATTGTGTCCAAACTGAGCTTTAGTTGACCAGCTTCCATGGCAGAGGTAACCAAGTGTTCTTTCAAGACCTAAGGTTGCGATGGGAAAGTGCTGTATAGAGCTGTATAATTAATACATCCAATCCATAATCAAAACAGGTCCCAGTCTTCCTCTTATGACACCTTGTACTTTTCCACCATAACATCTAGCACATTTTCCAATCATGCTGTTGTGTGATAAAACTTTTTCTGGAGAGATGCTATACACATCTTCCAGCCCGAGACAGGGACCACACAAGAGACCAAAGTACAGATGCCATCAAAGTCCTACTTGGTGAGCCAGTGAGTTTTATTGGTGATATTTACAAGAGTGTGTGTGAGGGCTTACTTATGGGAGCAGTAATGACTCAAGGACAGCTGCGTCGCCAAGGCCCACCCCAGCATGGGTGACAGCTCACAAAAGCTGGGAACCGGAAGCAAGTTGCAGAGCCTGAAGATAGCTCAACAGGTTGGAGAGTGTCCCTTCCAGGTGACTCAGTTGTTCTAAATGGTTTGAGTTGTTTACCTGTCTGCTCAAGGAGCTTCCCTGCAGGACGAAATGTTTCAGTCTTGAAGGAAACTGCTACACAACACGTGTTTTTTCATGTGAGTAACTCTGTCCTCCTCCTTTATTGTGCTGTGAGCTTCAAAGTACAGGGACTCTAACTATCTTCCTATCAATGAAGAGACACTAGGGTGTTTTATTCTGGGGGTTTTCCGTGAGGTTCACAGAAGTGAGGTAAGTGGCGGAGATAGTATGACTCTGAAGTGGATGAAGCCATGCCTGCATTCGTGTTTTCTGATTTAAATGAAGCTGAATTCTAGAGGAAGAGGTTACAATGTCCATGTGATCTCTTAGTACCCTGATTGAAAGGGAACCTTTAAGCATCCCAAAGTTACATACTGCAGCTGCCATTCAGAGAAGAACAAGAGCAACTACTCCAAAGGGAAATTAATAAAATATCCCACTAGAAGAGATGGCCAGGAAAGATGACAGGAGGAACAGGTATTGGATCTGGGGCATGAAGAACAAGATGTCACTTAGCAAGTCTGACATAAATAAATACCCCAGGAAGAATAGTCAACAAGTGAAGAAAACAAGACAAGAGTGAGATTGTCTTGTTTGAGGATTAGATGGAAGACAAATGTGGCTGGAGTTGGTTAACAATGTAATCCAAGGGTGGAGATGTAGTCGGGAGTCTGGACCTGCAGGACTTTGTAGGCCATAAGGGCTTTGGATATAAGACTCATGGAACCCATGACAGGGTTTAAACACAAAATGACAGGATGCAGCTCTGGTTTTGAAAACATCACTCTGTCCCAGAGAGAACTGATGAGGCTGGTAGGAGGGAAAGCAGAGTCTACAGTTCATAGGTTGAGTTGAGGTAAGGAAAGTATTGACACTACACAACCAGGAGAGAGGGAGAGAGAGAGAGAGAGTGAGGGAGATAGAGAGAGGGAGGGAGAGAGCCTGTGCTCTAGGCAGTCTGGGTCATTATGCAGATGACTGGTTGGATGTCTTTACAGTAGACACAGTATTGAAGGGTGTATGCGGTGGTCTGCTTAGAGTGTGGCCTTAGACATATTAGGATGGGTCTAGGCAGATATCAGTGAACAAACGGGGAAGTTAGAGGCAAGCTTAACAGATGGCTATTTCCTTGTATGTCAGCTGTCTGTCTTTCTGTCTGTCTGTTTTGCAATCAAAAGAAGTGACCCCAGTGCCCAACGTGCTAACAAAAGCTGGTGTGTACTGTGCCCGAGTCTGAAGGATAAGGACATGGGGAAGGTGGCTGCTCAGATCTGCAGCAGGGCTCTGGGCAAGAGGTGACCCCTGATCTTGGAAACACGGTGGGAAGCAGTCAGAGAAGTAAATACTTTAATTTGGATCTCAAGTGCTTCTTGTCAGCTGAGCCTTTGAAAATGGGGAGATTGGTTGATGCATTCCAAATGGGCCTGGCTTCCCCATTTTGAAGAGCAAAGGGAACCGTGAAGATGGAGCAGCACGCTGCAGACATTCTGTGTGGCAGTGCCTTTTTAGTAACTATATTCTCAAGTGAAATGAGAATAATTAAGGTGATATGATTAATTATTAGATTAAGTGGATAGCACTGTGACTAAATAATATTCAAAAAGAAGACAAAAGCTAGGAATGGTGGTGCACCCCTGTTACCCCAGCCCCTGGGAGGCTGAGGCAGGATGATGGAAAAGCCAAGGTCAGCCTGAGCTACAGAGTGACACTCTGTCTCGATCAAAACCAACAAAATTTTAAAGGAAGACAAAAGTTAAGCTGAAATAAACCACTCTCAGCCTTCAGAGCACAAAGAGCCAGTAGCCATGGGGAATGGTATTTTCACAAGTTCAAGGTTAGTTTTAGCCACAGAGTCAAAAGTCAGAGAACGTCAGTCTGTCCTTATGCTTGAAAGAAGACATTTTTCGAGTAAAGAAGTGTGTGTGGCAAGAAGAGGCAGCACAGTCGGAAGGGCAGACTACTACGCTGCAAGCTGAGCACATGCACTCACCTGTAGGTACTAATGTCTGTAAGGCAATAATGCTCGTCACAGTTGCACCAGAACAACAAACAGAAACCAGTGCTCCCCAAGCGAGCCATGATAAGGGTCATTTTTAAGCAAAGACACCAAAGAAGTTAAGAGCATAGTTTCCAAATCCAAACTATTGTGGATTCAACTTCTTATTATTTAGTGTATGGAAATGACTTAGAACTACCGCCTATTGCAAGCTATGAAAAGCTCTGGAGTTATCAAAGTGCTGAATGAGATTTAATACACCTACAGTCTAGTAGAAACTCTACTAGTGTGACCTGGCTGTGTCAGCCTTGCCAAGCAGCCGGAACTCCAGTTCTCATCTGTATAGAAAGTGCTGCACACAGGGTTCAGCACATGCTGGACACTAAGTGAATTTTACTCTTCTCCTTCCCTGTCTTTCTTCTCTTTGCCATCTGCCTTCTTTTCTCTCTTTATTTTGCACATGTGTTTGTTATTCCTCTATGATAGAAAAGTAAACAAAAAGATAGAGAAAAGGGTATATTTTGTTTATGATTCTCCCATCTAAACATATTTACTGTTCAATTTGCTCAGTGTTGTACGGGGGTCTGTGACTCTTCTGCTGAAGGTAATATTCATTTTCAATAATCTGTCCTCTCTAACTGAAGTAAGTGCTTGAAGCATCCAGAGCAATGTAGAGAGCAACACTGTGACCCAATGGATTCGGACTGTGGCTGCACATGCCTTGATTCTCCCTGCTCAGAAATTCCCCTTGCTCTGAATTGCTCTGAAATTCAAGCTTCCATGTGTCTGCTTGCCTGGTCCTGTTCCTTTGTCTCCTTTGACTCTTCCAAGAGTCTGAGACATCTCCAGATGACTGCACACTCGTTTCAACTTCTGCCCTCTCCTATTAGGTTATACCCAATGAAGTCTCCAATAGGACAATGCCTTCTGTCCATCCCCATCACCCCCCCCTCCATCTCTGCCCTTCTTTCCCACCCTCCAGTCTTCTTTTAATGACTATTAACTGCTGACAGACAATGTGCCGGTTTCTGTAGGTTCTGGTAATATGCTGTGTTTCTTACCTTCAAAGTAGTCTCACTTTCCAGTAGAACTTTTGAAGTGAGATCGCCATATGCCCTGTCCTCACCTTTTACATTTCCTGTCCGGTTCATAGCATCAGTTTCATTCTTTTCATGGGAGAGCAGAATTAGAAGCCAACATCAGGTACTATGCCTGCTCATTGCTGCTGGAATGTCATTCCTTTCCAGGCCCTCTAAGCTCTCGGAGCAAAGCAATACATCAACCCAGACGTAAGCACTCCTTTGTGAAATCATCGCCATCAAACCCATGCCACAGGGACCTCCTGTCATCGCTGACTCAAACCTTAGCAGGGAGAAAACTAGCTTCCACCACCTGTCACTCACTTGCCCAGTCCTCAGACACGTGCATGGCAGAATCAGAACTGTTAGCCTCTCAAACTAACGTCATTTATGCTGACCTCTTGTCTTACGACTCATACACCCCTAATAAAGGTGGATTTTCTTGTCACAGCGAGCCTTACTCTGCTTCCTAATTTACTGGTTTATGTCTATTCTTCTGCCAACACTGTGATGTTTGGATTTTTCCAGCAGGAAGGGTTAACTCCAGGGCTTCACACATTTGGCAAAAGCTTTGCCCTCTTTTTACATTTTCAGATGGGATCTCTCCAACCTGTCCAGGCTGACCCCAGACCTGCAATACTTCTGCGTCAGCCTCTCGGATAACTGGAATTACAGGGAAATGCTGCCCTGTCTGACTTAGAATTGTTTTTAAGTGGACCTTAGTGTGATACACTGTAAAGTAAATGAATCACAAGTGCTCTGCCCAGTGAATAGTCACAAAGTGAGCACACCTCTGAGACCAGCCTTCAGCCTAGCAGTACTAGTGCCCCAGAAGCTTCCTCTGCTCCAGCTTATATCACCCACCTTCCAGGTTCACCACACACTTCACTTCCAGTCACATGTATAAGTTTTACCTTTAAATGGAACGATACCTCCTGCACTTTCGTTCTTACTTTCTTTCACTTAGCATTATATTCTTAGGAGTCTTCATATTACAGCACCTAGCTTACCCAGAACCTCTGGAATTGCGGCCGAGCATCTCGGCATTCGGTGCTTTCTCCACTCTCAACTGTGACCTATTACAACAGCGTTGACACGGCATTCCTGTGGGTGCTTTTAGCACACGTGTGTATATTTCACTTGAGTATACAGAAGGAACGGAATTGGCAGGTCATGCAGACACGTATGTGTAACTTCACTAGATACTAAAGAGTTTTTCCTAAGTGACTGAATAGAGTTGCCTTTAATGCTCAGTGTAGGTTAGGAATGGGGCTTTATTAAAGTTCCAGGATGATTCGGCCACACTTGAGAGCCACTCTTTTAAGAATTTCCCAGAAGTCCCCATTAATTGATCTAGACACCCTCTCCTATATGGCTTCTTATAACACTTCTGAAATCTTTCTCATCACTTATTGGTCCATCCAAGTTTGAGATCACTGAGCTCCTTAATCCTGTCACACATGAAGGCATGAATACATTCAAATGCCACCAACAATATTTTAAGTTGGCATTTATATTCAGTGATACCTGCCCTGTTCCATGGGCTTCCCTTTAAACCTATACAGATTAGGTGTACACATACAGGTGTAAATTCTCTTTTAAGTTTAAAAGACCTCTTACTTTGCAGGTAAAGATGTTCCCAGGTGGTCAGAAGTTTATCGTAGGGACAGAGTGGCCCTCAGACAAGTCATGGTAGGGACAGATTTGTTTGTATTATAGTTTAAAAGGGCACAGATACAGGAGTGGATAAACAATCATTGATCTTTTGAAAGCAGCATTAGTTTGTGCTCTCTGTGGCTTAGCAACCAGATCTTGCACACGTGAAAGGAGCATCACATGCAGACTGAGTCCCTGAGGCTGAAGAGATACAGTTCATGGACCAGAGAAGGAAGGTCAGATGCCACTCAAATGCCACGCAGTGAAATTCTGTTATGGTGGTTGCGTTTCTAAGAATCATGTTCTTGTTTTGCCACAGCTAGAGACTGATTAGTTTCTCTGAAGTAAATTGGCAAGCAAAAAGGGAACTTTCCTGCAGCAAGAAGGGAAAGGGGACAGAACAGAAACCCTCATCCCTAAACTGCATTTTGAGGGGCAGCAGACAGACATTGTTTATCATAGGGAGAAGTAGGTATTTGAGCTGGACAGCAGTGCATGGACTAAATGGAATTTTGTAGGGTCCCAGGGCACTGCACTAGAGCGTAGCTTCACTATTCCAGTGGGGGGAGGAAAAAAAAAAAGCTTTACATGCACATGAGCAAATTAGATGAGGACGATGTCCTTTTTTGTCCAGCTCAGGACCAACCCATGACAATCAAGAGCATCTTCAACCTTACCTCACTGCTGATCCGTCCTGCATTTCTCTTTACCTTCCACCCACCGTGTCATCTTGTGAACTATTCACCTCAAACCTAAGCAAGCTTAGAGTGTCATGGTTTTGTGACTTTTTCAGGCTACTCCTCCAGATTACAATGCCTTTCTTCTTTCTTCTTATTGCTCGTTTTTCAGTTATTCAAGCTTTTCTTCTCAAAGCTAGCTGGAATGCTCCCTCCCTGAAAGTCTTTACATTTCCCTGTCTTCTCTTCGCCATGACTCCTTCATTTCATACTTCTGTTTAATACTTACTTCATTCTGCCTCAGTTTAATTAGCATGTCTATATGCCCCTTCATCAAGTGCGCAGTTAGCTTTTCAGAAGCTGATTCCATCAGGTTTATTTATCGTAATTTTTTTGCGGAGCTGCGCAGTAAAACGTCTCGAACACAGCCAGTGTTTTCTAACTTCATTTATTCGAGAATAGAAAATCAATAGTTTGTGGCCCTATGCCAAACATTTTAGAGGGTTCCTTGAAGGAAGAGAGAGTCAGAGAGACAAAGGGAGAGAGAGAGAGAGAGAGAGAGAGTGAGAGAGGAGAGAGAATGAGTAACTTACTAGGCTTTAAAAATGATATTTTTTCCAGTTATCTTCATAGCCGTGTGTTTGTGACCAGAGATTTTTGGCTATGCAGCGTGCCCTTTAAATACACACCTGCGCATGCAAACACCACACACACACACACACACACACCTCCGCGCAGCCTCTCACCAAAGTCAGCTAGGGGCTGAACGTCAACTCCTGACTTTAAAGGAACTGGTTTTACCTATGGATGAACATGGAGAGAGGTGAAGAATTGCCGTGGCTGAACAAAAGGGTTATGAAAAGTTATGGAGGCAATTCGGCTTCCATCAGCCCCACAGCCAGTGAACGCAGAGAAGAGAATTGATCAAATGCGTTGTAATGGGCTTTGGGTTGCTTTTGTCTTGATTAATTCCTGGAGGAAATGGGTTTCCATTTCTAGAAAATAATTATTGTCTTTGCAGCAGCTGCTGCAAGCCAGCAACTCACACGTGCAAGGACTCTCACATGGAGGGTTCCCCGTGCCTCCTGCACCAACCCCCGCACTCTCAGGTGGAAGGATGGACACCCAAAGATCTCATGGCCTAAATCCATTCTATTTTATCCCTGAGGAGGCTTACATGGTAGACAGAAAATTTCCACTGCATCTGGATAGGTAAAAACAAGAGAGAATTACAGGAGTCTGAGTAATTGCTTTTTGGCTAATTTCCTTGAAGGCATGTCTTATTGTGTTTCTCTTGCATATGAGAAAGTTGCTCACAGAAGGGTTGCCATGGAGTTTGGTTACACGCTGATTTATTTACTTGGTGAGCATCCTCTTCTGTGTTGGCTTTTGGATTTATATGCAAATACTTCCCCACTTCTTTGTGCTTCTGAATTAAAACCGTCATTCAAATTACTTTCCCTTCCTGAATCCCTCTTCCTTGATTTAAAAAAAAAGTGTGTGTGTGTGTGTGTGTGTGTGTGTGTGTGTGTGTGTGTGTATCTTATGCATGTGTGTACCTGAATGTATAGACGTGTGTGTCTGAATGTATAGACATGTACTACATGTGTACAGGAGCAAGCAGAGATCAGAAGGGGCACATATCCTCTGGAACTGGAGTTGTAGGCATAAGCCACCATATGGATGCTAGGAAGCAAAGCCAGGCCTTGTGCAAGAACCTTAAGCCCTCTTAACCATTAAGCTATCTTCCTAGGGCAACCCTCCTCTCCCCCCAATACACACATACACACACACACACACACACACACACACACACACACACACAGTTTCTTAAAACACACAGCCTGGTTCTGCATTGGGCAGATGGAGTCAGCCTATGTTCTATTTGACTTCTCCAATACTTTGTCTGATTGACTGAGGGCAATGTTTCTCAACCTTGCGCATACCTCGGACTCTGCAGGAGGATTTCAGCCTTAGAGTTTTCCATTTAGAAAACCTTATGTGGAGTATGGAAATTTCTTAAAGGTTCCAGATGATGCTGTTGTTACAGGAGCAGCCTTTGAGAGCCACCGACCCAGGGGGATTTATTGCACTTAAGTGAACCAGCACAACTCTTCTTCCTGGTCTTCTTCTCCTTTCATGAGACCTAGTTCTATGGATGGATTTAAATCTTCAGTTCTTTATCTGGGTGCTGCTTCCCTTTACATTCTGGAATAGGCAGACTGTACCCTCCTCCAGATTGCAGCAAACCATACCTATGCTGTGCTTTTCCTGGTTTCCTGAACAACTATAATACTGTCTCTGTGTGTCTACTATCCAGGTCTCACTTGCTGGAATGTTCTTCCCCACCTACAAAGTTATTTTTTAATCTTTAAAGCCCCGACCACACTCATGTCTTTCTGAAATCCTTTAGTGTCTCCTTACCTTCTCCTTCTGGACCTTATTCATGCCTAGATAACATTCAGTTAGCTGATTTGTCTTCCAGCTGTCATATAAGAGTATCTGCCTCCATATCCACCCACCACATTATTCTGAATTATTTTATGTCATCCTTTCTATTCCTTTTGCTGGGTATCAGCTCACTGGAGAATAGAATGTCGTATTGATTTGGGGGAAGGAACTACCATTAAGTATTAATATTAATGAACATCTGGTGTTTGATAACATCTGAGGTTTGATATATAGCTTACTCTTCCTTCTTAAAATAAGATGAGCAGTAGCAGGAGAGGAGGCACAATGATTAATGGGCAAGAATATGGGAAAGCAAGCTTGTGAGATTAGGGAAAATGTTTAAAAAACAGTCTCTGTGAATAATGCCAATACATACGGCTATAAGATTTATGGCAATAAAGTTTTATAAAACAGTGGTAACCACTAATAAAAAATCAGTATTTTGGGGTACCCTGGAAAATTAGGGTAGTTTAATCTACAAAGGGTCTTCAAGGTAGATAAGAAACTCCATGGACTACATCTTCCTTGCTCTGAAAGTCACCTGTCAGCACTGACATAACTTCCAGTTATGTAATTGCTGGGAAAGAAGGTTGTTAAGTGCTTCAAAAGAGCTCCTTGTCCTGGCTTCCCGAAGCCCATGGAGAGGTGGCACATGAATAGAATAAAGCAGGACAGCCTGGAGAAGCCTGTAAGATGGGAGCAGAAAGGAGCAATTCGTCTCTTTCCTAGGGCTCTCCAAACACACACTTAGTGAGATTAAAAAGAACATCACCAGCTCTTTGAGAAATTTAGAGCCACCAATTTTCTTTTTGGTATGGAAAGTGCCAAAGATGTAAACACATTTAACGAAACTCCTGGAAAGTCCCCCTACACTTAAGAGGATTGATCCAAAACAGAAACTCTGCCTATCTTTTTACAATGACCCTTGATGAAAATTGAATTTCCACATTATACAGCCATCTTGCTCAGCTGAAACTGCCCAGGACAAGTTGGAAGTGGGAGGAAATGGCTGGAGGGGGGTGGCATACTGCTGGTGAACAACCCACCTCCAAATATGGATTTGCCCCTTCCATGAGTTTCTAGGACTGAAGCAAGTTTATATTCTAAGGTGCTCACTGTGGAGCAATCCTTTGTGGCATACACTTTAGTTTACAGTTGCATCGATGCAAGAAAAGACTTTAAGAGCAGACTTTTGACTATAGGCTGGAGAACAGGAAGCATTATGAAAGGAAACAGCTTTGGGAAAGTCTCCGTTGGACAGAGGGAAGTGTTTTATGCTCTCCTGGAGCTCAGAACACACCATGTCTTGCTCTAGCATTCTCTAACCCAATTTAAAAACTGATGGTGACAACCTCCTCTTGCCTCTTTGATCCAGAGGCATCTATTCCTATTCCCAGAATGAAAAGACAGACCAGCCATTAAAGGCTAGGTTCACAACCAGGTAGTAGCATTGCTCATTCAAAGGGGGAGATGTCATCTAACTGTTCCCACTGTGTCCTTCTTGACACCCATTTCAACCATAAAACTCTATAACTTTACCATCCTTCCAGAGGAAAGAAGGGTAAATAGTAAGGATGCTTCTGTTTCTTTTGACTACTTAAATTTATTGTGATAATGAGAGCATTCGCATTCACTTGCATATTAGGATGAATAAGGACTTTGTCTCTCATTCAGTCCTCCAGACGTTATATTTTATCGATGGTTTCAAAAGGTAACTACATAATGGCTGCATTTAGGCAGAAAACTTTCTAAGTGCTCTCCTGTGAAAACCTTCCATTAGACATTAGTGTCCATTGGCTTAGAGCGTTTCAAGCCCGAGTTCTAGAAAAAGGTGAGGACCCTGCTGTGTTCCCTGTGCGCTGTTGTTTCCAAACTCCTTCTGTACATTTTGTTCTCTTTTGGTTCAGCATGGATGGCCTTGGTGATACTAAAGGATGAAGGGGGTGAGGTATCATTTACCACTTCTAGGGGATGCTGAGCTTTGGCAAAGGGCCTTGTGAGACTGTCTCAAGTTAGGGGCTACCATTTTATCAAAGACAGCGTTGCCTCCCAAATGTGTTCCACAAGAGCAGAAAACTAATCTCCATCTCTTATCCCTTGGGCACTGGTTTTGAGGTTGTCTAAAGACTGCCATTTCCAAGTGGCTTAAACTACATGCCATTTGTCTGTCTGTTTCTTCCCTTCACTCTGAGTACTCCCAACGTATCCCCAAATGCTAGATGGCTCATTGTCATGTCAAAGCCAGGTACAGTAGCAGCATCTCTGCTAGATTATCTATGCTCTGCCCACTGCCTGCAAATAGGAGATGCCATAGCTCAGATGGCATATCTCAGGATGCCTGTGCATATCTCACCACTAGGCACGGCAGCCCAAATTACCTGATCTCTTAAGCTCCCTTCAGGCATTCAAGAACACGTAGAAAGTGTTCAGTAGTTAGAGATGGCTGTAACTGGGAGCTGTGGCTGGCGACCACGCCTGAGCTCTCTGTGCTCAGTAATCAGCTCAATGGGTACACATCTTTTGTAAAGGCATAGAAAAGATGGTGGAAGGAAGCAAGGCAGGTAAGACTCTATAGCACTCTCTTCATTCTCCACCTTTATAAATCAACATCCTTCCAAGTGGGGAAACTTTTCTTAAAATAAAATTCTGCATGCGAAGCAAGGAACTGAGATATATCAAAACTATCAATGATTACCCTGCACACAGTTTGCAACCCCAGCAGGACCTCTGTGGAAGTTCATTGTCATGGGAATGGTACTGGTGTGAATTCAAGGGAGTACAAAGAGCTGGAGAAGCCCTTCTCAGCACACAACTACTACAGAATATTCTCTTTTCTTGCTGGAGGCAAGCCATGAGCACCCAGACCCCTCCCTCCTGCTGCAAGCCTATTTGTCTCTGACTCACAGGATGACTATGATTAAATCTTATTATCTGTTCAGTTTCCCTCTCTTGAGGTTTCTGGCTTTAGGTTTACCACAAGCTTCAGCTCTACTAAAGGGTTTTTGACTAATGTGCAGAGGCATTGAATCACGGTAGATTTTCACACAGGCATAATTACTCTTCTGAAGTAGCACATATTCACTGTTACCTCCGGATGGGATAAGAGGAACGAAGGGAACAACAACAATGTCATTTTGCTCCTTTCTTCTAAGAGATGGAAGCAGTTTGTGACCTAGTTTTTGGAGTATCCTAAATTCCCTTGAGGCTAAAGAGAAAAGCACAGTCTTAAAAAGGCTGAGGTGAGGATCAAATGAAGAAGTGGACTTCTGTCTCCATGGCCCCTCTCTCCTGACACCTCTCAGCAGCAATGCAGGGAAGATCAATGGGCTAAACCTTGTGATATATAAAAATGGAAAGAATGACAGATATCGGCATTTATATAAATCCTGTTATGCCATGGCTGAACGTAACATAGAATATTCATTTTGGTTTTTAATCTGACTTAGATCCATGTTAAGAAGCTGTCTAGCTCTATGTTGGTGTTAATCGTGACCCCAAACATAGGGAAACAATAAACTGTTTTCAGAAGTTGCCACACATCTAAGCGTTCTCTCTCTCTCTCTCTCTCTCTCTCTCTCTCTCTCTCTCTCTCTCTCTATCTCTGGCAGTGGTGGTAATGGGGAGTCAGATAGCTTCTCCTAGGTCCTTGCTAAGGTGAGAATGAAACAAACAGAAAATCATATATCCTGATCAGTGATCAAAGAAGGCCAAAGATAGTATCTACAGCATTCAACAAGCCTTGCCCACATTAAGTGATTGCTTTCCGAACACCTAAAGGCAACAGGAAATTTTAGTATAGGCTCTGTACACTCTTAACCACTTCTACTGAAATGCATAGAAATGCTTGTATTTGAAAATACAAGGAGAAATTCCACTTATAGGAAGGACAACAGTGCAAATAGAAAAAAAGGAGTTTATTTGGTTATAAAGATGAACACAGCTGGACGTGCTGATGCGCGCCTGTGACGCTGACACAGTGGGAGCTGAGGCAAGAGGATCACTAGTTCAAGGCAATAGCAAGACCCTGTTTCAAAAAAACAAGAAGAGAACACCACCAAAGAATGAATCGTTGACCTCACAATTTTACTTGCTAAGTATTTTACTGCCCTTTAGTCAGGGACATTGCCAGCAATTCATAGATATTACAGCAAAATGTATTCACTATTTTCCATTTTTCAGGATACCTAGACAGAAGTGATTCCACAAAGTTGTCATGTCTCCCCAGACATGAAATAAAGTTTACTGACGTGTAGTCTGGAGCTATTTCTAATGCAGCATATCTTTTCTTTGTAGGTGAATTTATACTCATAACCAAGACATTCTTTGGCCATCAAATCTTTTAAACAGCAAAGAAATTAAAGGAAAAACACACAAATTCCGTTAGTTACAGGGTAAGGGAGAGATATTTGTATTCTGTCTAATCCAACACAGTCTAGCAGCTTGCCAATGTTAAATGATAGGTTAGCTCCCTGTGTTGTGGAAGTTTATTTTTAGTTGTGTTTAAAATAATTGTTTTTGTGCACTGTTGAAAAAAGGGATGCATAGGCCTTGGCATTTTGCATTGTCTGCAGGTGTTGGATTTCTGTGGGGGTTGTTTGATTGCTTATGATCTGCACCTGAGGAGTTCTGAATCAATAAAACACCTGAGCTCAGACACTCAGGGTTCCATTGTAGATCGAGCATGGCGCTGGCCAGGATGGCAGTGGTTCCCTCTGCTGAGGGAAACCAGAGAATAAAGAGGACCCAGCCTTGTTTTTTACAAAAAAAAAAAAAAAGCAACTCAGTTTTACCAAAACCAATTCATTCCATGAAACCAGCATTAATTCCTTCTGAGCTCTCTGTTTCTGATAACCCAACCATATCTTCCACTAGGCCTTACCATTTAAAAGATTAGTTACCACCATATTAGGGACCAAATTTTCAGCCCATTAAATCTTGAGGAATACACTATAACCAAACATGTCTCTGATTCTCTGCACCTTGCATCACCTAACTGTGAATGGACATAGGTGTGCAGACACAGGGTTACCACTCATTTCTATTTGGTGTGATGCAAAACTTCTTTCTTGCATAACATCTACTCTGTTGAATCTTAATTAAATTGGACCAACATCTTGAATCAGGGTCCTACACAATCTTGTTCAACTAACTATAGAATACGGGATGTGTAATTTTACAGAAACAAATATGAATGGCCTGAACTAAAGGGCAGTGTCATGACTCTTATGCGTACTTATGATTTGCATAGACAAGGATAAGAGTTGGGGTGAAATGACAGACTGCAGACAACTAGTTATTTCTTCCAGCAATCAGTCAAGCACCCCCTCTCCAACCAAACTTGTTCAGCGTCCGGTAAAGCTAATTTGAGCTGAGTTGCTATGGGAACTGAGAAAGGAGTTCCTGGAAATGTAATCATAATTGCTGTCATTTGAAAGGGCAGCAGCTTGCTACTTCAGTATGCTCCCATATGTCTGCATTAGGCTAGTGTTTGCAAATGGGTGTCAAAAAGTCATTTGCACGCAAATTGCTAAGAGGATAACCAGCAGTGTTGGGTGTTGCTCAACTGAGCTGACCACCTGTCAAAGGTCAAATTTATCATTGTTGTTTTAGAAGTAAGATTCTTTTTGTAAGTTCTAGTTTAGTTGCCTGGAATAAATCCAAATATTGTCTCTCACTAGACATAAATCGTAGGGTTCATGAAGGTAAAAACTCTGAGCCCCAAATTTGTGTGCCGTGAAAGGATGGGTTCTGAAACTTGAAGGTTGATTGACAATCATTGGAAATTCTACAAAGATTTAGAGGAGGTGGTTGGAGTGGGGTTGGTGATCTCATAATTTCAAGATTCAAAAGCCCAATAGAATCAGAGCCACAGACTTGAAACCTGTCCTTGGGGGATCAGCTGGTCTTTTGCTATTCAATAGTATGAGCCACATATCCCCAGCATTGGTACAATCTGGGAGCTTGTTATATATAGACCAGTGCCAGACTTGCTGAATTAGAATCCACATTTTATTTAAGAGGGTTCTCAGGTGGTCTATCTGTGCACTGAATTTAAGAAGCACTGGACAAGTGAAACTTCTTAATCTTATAGAAAAGATGACTGAAAGTTTTGAAGCTCAAAGGAAAGAAGTAACTTTAATAAATTTAATTCATTTAGTAAATAATAAATTTAATAAAAATTTAATAAACTGCCTAATAAGTTGTAAGGCTCAGTCCTAGAATCAGAACAAAGTTCTACCATATCTGAGAGTCAGATTTTTCACATCGCCTCATGGGGTTTTTCAGAAGCAGAAGCTTAGAAGGATATTAGAAATTTCATGGGAGATTTTCTTTTTTTATGGCACTCCAAAGACTATGCTAATTCTGACTTCAAATTGTTATTGGAATTTGAGGGTCCCTTCATGTTTGCCAGGTAATACAGGGGAAGTCAGGGGTCCTCTCTTGGGGTTCTTAGTCTTATTAATAAACAAGTTTAAGGGTGCACACAAAGACAATTTCATTGGCTTTTAAACAAAAAGCTCCCCAAGCCATCAATCTGTTAATCTCAGCAGATTCCTGAAGGAGAATGGAGGAGAGAAGGGGGGTAGTCACATCATTTAACTGGTATGGAGATGACATGGTGGACAGCCAGCTGCATGGTAGGGAGGGAGCTTAGAGAAAGAGTAGGGAAGGGCAAAATATCAGACAAGGCATGTTTAGGTTTTGGCCAACATCCCGAAAAGGGGGGGGGGTGTCGGATGGAGTAAAAGAAGTTGTGCCTTTCTGACTCAGGCCTTAGAAAGCTCAGACTCTGTGAACCTCAGGGTGGTTCATAGGACTGCAGTGAGAGGGCAGGGATTCTGGGAATGACAAGTACAGCAGCTCACTAAGGGAGAATCTATTCTTAAAGTGAGTCACCTTCTTAGAGGTGGGCCCTTGGCCAGGTGACTGACCTGGATCAATTGGAATGCTATAACTCCACCAAGGCCAGAAATTCTATTCTCTTGACCACAAGTGTTTCCTTTGTGGGCCTTTATTGCTGCTCTAATGGAATTTGTACATGTTACTGGCCTTGTTCAGGTCAAGATGCCCAGTCTGCATGTCCATTTGGGGGATTCTCTATCAGCCTATGAAAGTACCTGATAAATGATCTGTTGAAAACTGAAAGACCAAATGGTCTTTGTCTTTTTTACCTTCTCCTTAAAGACTCCTAACAGACCAATCCATAAGTCAGTGCAGATTTCTCCACATCAACATGCCTTTTCATTGTCTAAAAGCTGGAGGAAAGTCTTTTCCCAGAACCAACAGGATTTAGAGAGGGACAAGACTCTTCCTACCTTCTCTGAAATCACAGAACAGAAGTCTGCTTATGCAGCAGTGGATTGGTCATCCGTGTTTCCCAGGTCAGTCATTTGGTGTGGAGGGCATGGACTGTGACTGCTCTTAACCTTTCCTAGCCTCTCTCCTATTTCACCCCAAAGTATAAAATGACATTCTCTCCGGGTCCAGATGTAAGAGATGCATGCCTAGGAAAACATATCTAGCAACTCTCAAAGCCTGGCAAGAATGTGCCATTTTCTCCTTTCTCCTATACCGCTTCTCCCATATTTCTGTCATCACCAGATGACCCAGCCAACCATCACATATTCCTCAAGTACAAGCCATTAATTCTTAGTTCTTTACTAACAATTTGATTTTGCATCCTATAGTCACAGATCACCAGCAAACTTGTGGTAAACTACAAGGGAAGTTTTATTACCTCTCACGGCTTTATGAATGGACCAGGCCTCCAGCTAGATACCTTCTACTCTCCATACATACTGCTGGTCCTCGATTGATTGGGACTATCCCAGATAGCTCATTCAGGAGCCTTTACAGGGAAAGATAAATATTGAGCTAATCTGAGATCCCTCTCTTCTTTCTCGCCTCCTTCTCCCGCTCCCTCAAGTTCCTCTCCTTCCTCCTCGCCCCTTCCAGGTGTTCTGAAACAAGACTGACTTTTCACATAAAAGGCTCTTAAAATAATAAAGTCATGATTTCCCCCACTTTATTAGAGCTTAAATCCAATCCTGAGCTGGAACAGTGTCACTTTGAACACACTGCATTTGTTAAAATGAGCCAGAGAATGCCCAGAGCCTGTCAATCACAGGATCTCAAAAAGACCTCTGGGAACAGCCAAACTCTTCATTTTTCTAATTATTTCCTATTGCTCGATTCAAAACTAGGGAGATTTTATAAGAAGGGGTTTCAAGAAACTCTACCAACATGTAGAAATTATGTTTTTATATCTGTTTGAGTTTTCATACAGATGGATATTTTTCCTAGGGAAAGAGATCCCCAGATTTCCTCAGACTATCTAAGGGATCTGTCACCCAGAGAATTCTGCATCACAGAAATGAGTCACAGCGGATTCTATATGCCATCTGCTCAATTGCTATGCGTGGCTACGGGGCTTTGGAAGACATATGGGGTTCATAGTGCATCTCATTAGCTAATTTTGGAATCCTAAGACCCAGGCAAGAGCCTCATCTCTATATATTGCAAAACTCTCTAGTTTTTAGCAAAGTCTTTTAAATAATAAATGTTCTGCATAAGGCACGGAGGCTTACTTCTTCTGAAGGACCTACCCGGGTTTTGATGTAATAAGACGCAGACACAGCCATAATTAACATTCTTCCTATAGCGTTATGGTGTTGCCCTTCGGTAAAAAAGTCATCATCGATCTAGTTTGGTTCTCATCTAATTTGATTGGAGTCTCTAGTGTAATATTATTTTACAGTAAGAAATCTGAAATTTAAATAATTTATCTCAATAATTTAGAGGTATTTCGAGTAGAATCTAGGGCTGCAATCCAATTCTCTTACTTTTTACTCTCCAGGGCTTTGTGATGAGGAGCAAGCACAATCTAGGAATGTGAAAGGCTAGAGGGATAAAAGTAAGGGTACACGCTTAAGGACTAGCGGACTACAGAGTGGAGCGAGACTCGTAACTGTGAGTGAGGCCCGGCATTTGACCTCCAGCACCAAAGAAACAAAGCAGATGCTCCAGCGCTATACCATGTGTCAGGTTTACTTGTGTGCTGGGCCACCAATGGTCACCCCCACTCTTATCACTCTCCGTTTTAATGCAGTGATAGCCTGTTCTGGGGACCCTGTTTTGAGAGTCCCCACTCTCATCTTTAGTCATATATGCTAAAAGAAATTTCTCCGAGCCCGCTGTTCTCGTTTCTCTTCCAATCAGTGATAACCAAGATGCTGCGCTTGTTCTTTCCTGATCCTTAGTTTGACATTCAAAACAGAGCAGTTGGGACCCCATCCTAAGTCCCAAGTGCACACAGACACCCTTCCTCTTAAATGAAGGAGAAGAGTCCAAATATATAACAGGAAGGAGCCTTATATAGTCAAGAGATTCTGTAAGTGAACTGGTCTTCACCAAATAGAACATTTAGATTTTTATGAAGTGTTCCTGTGAGGTTAGAAGAACAATAGGTTTTCTAGATAATCCTACACTGAGGATCTTGTTACCCTTTCACATGAGCACTGAAAAGTGGGGAGGTCGCCCAGGATCTGTTTTTTTTAACAGAAATGAGGATTAATTCTTCTTCTTCTTCCTCCTCCTCCTCCTCCTCCTCCTTTTTCTTCTTCTAAATCCTTTTAATTGAAATAGAATTACTTCAATTCTATCCTTCCTAGCAACCCTCCCTTGGACTCTCAAGTTGATAGCCTCTTTTTATTTATGTTTGTTACATATTTATGTGTATATATTACACATGTGCACAATATACATATATTACACATACACATATACATATGTATGTGTATGCAGAAAATACCATATCCTTAGGGCATAGCGTTCAGAAGACTCTAGCTGAAAATGGCCCAAAAACCTCTTTCCTTTGGTCTAGCTTCCATGGTTCCAGAAAATACTGCACGAGTTGCCAAGGGAAGAAAGCAATTAAACAGTCTTATCCAGCAGCAACACCTATGAATCGTGACAATTTTAGCAGCACGGCAAGATATGCATAAAGATGCGAGATGTCAGTGACCACCAACAATGTTTAATTGGATCTAAGCCTCGTTCAACAGGAGAGAAATCACGTCTGGTGCTGGGTACTTAGTCAGCTTCTCAGAGCTAGTGAACTCATGGACCTCAGAAAAGAATCTACTACCACCACTTTGCTAGACTAGTATAATCCCTTACTACATTTAAATCTTGTATTCACAGGTAAGGGTAGCTACCACCCCTCATCAAAGAAGCTTCTCTATACAGCCAATGGTGACCATCATTGGGAAGCCACATGACTACTTCTAACCAAACTGTCAGCCTTCCTCAAAGGTTGCTACTAAAATTCAAGGATAGAGAGTGGGGATAAAGGAATTTGACCCACGATTTATAGTCTGCAGATATTTCTTCTTCTTCCTTTGCTACATTCTGTGCCTTATAGACAAGCAAAGATATTACTTCAAAGTATTACATTTATAATTTACTTAAGAATCAATATCTTACAATATCTATCAATTGACCCTAGTAGTGATTTAAGAATATGAGCATTTTAGTGTATGTGCTCAGACCCGCTCATCTAGAGATCACTTCACACCTAAGATAACTGATCCAAAGTAGAGTCCAGGCAAGACCTGGTGCCTTGACTCCACACCTCTCTCTTTCTGGATTGGACAAATTGCCATGTGAAAAATTGTATCCCTACACAAGAAGGATCATTTTGTACTCAGCTAGTCAGGATACTGATGGGACTTCAAGAACTGCTTGTAGATTCTTTACCCCAAATATCTGTTCTGTTGCTTATTAACCACTAGAGTTTGCTCTGAGTTTCAGGTCCTTTAGTTCTCATGTTTCTCTATCAAGCCTCTGGGAGACCTAATTCTATTTAGCTTTCCCCTACCACATTTGGTAGCTGCCAGTTGGGAGTGAGACCTTGAAAGAATCACACTGCTACCACTAAAGAGGTCCAAAGGTAGCCAGCAAACCAATAAACAAAAAGACAGATGGCTCAACAGCATCTTATCCCCTCAAGGTCTGCTGATATTTCTTCTCCTCCTTCTCTTCCTCCTCCTCCTCCTCTTCCTCCTCCTTCTACTCCTCCTCCTCCTTCTTCCTCGTCTGCTTCTTTATCTCCTCATCCTCCTCCTCCTTTTCCTTCTCCTCCTCCTCCTCTTGCTCCTCCTCCTCTTCCTGCTCCTTTTTCCTCGTCTTCTTCTTCATCTCCTCATCCTCCTCCTCCTTTTCCTTCTCCTCCTCCTCCTCCTTCCCCTCCCCCTCCTTCTGCTTCACTCTGGGCCTGAAGCTGGTCTCAACCCCAGAGTCCTTCAACAAATAATCTTTATTTCCACTAAGTTTATCTACTTGAGTTCTGAGTGACTGACCATAGAGTAGGAGTTCCAGTTCAGGCCCAGAAGCCCCCTGGAATATGAGTCTCTGTGAAGGCACACAGTGGATGCCCCTCCACTCCTACTTATCCTACCTATCCCAGTATAACTGATAATAATAACTGACTTCAGTTATTATCAAGGAAAGGAAAGCACCTGTGGCTCAAGGGAACTATGAGGGTGTTTGTTTGATTTGTTTTGTTTTGCTTTTCTTTGCAAAGAGGGAGGGGTGGAGAAGGTATCTATAGACTAAAGATATGGTATGATTGTGTTCTATTTTACTACAAACTTAGTGAGCCATTTTCTTCCAAGATTGAGGTCTCTCTTGTTCACTTACAATGAAAGAATACTATAAGCCCTTGCTCAGGGTATCTTTCCCATTGTCTGTGTACTCATGGTGAGCTCATGAGTGCTCACGTTTTTCTATTAAGTGGTTCAGGAGCTTAGGGACACTTCCTCCTTTTTGGTTAGGTCTCCACCCCTTCTGAGCATTGAGACAATGGGATTGGAAACAGTTACCAATGTAGTTACCAACATAAGTACAGTAATTTGGACATGGGTTCAAGTTCAGAGTCCTCAATTTAGCAAATTCATACTCAGACTTCAACATACTCATGCTTTTTCTTCAGCCGGATGCTCTATATCCATGTGGAAATGAATTAATAGTTTGGAATGAGTATATTGTTTGGTGATAGAAAATTTCTCAAGTCAGAGAAATTACCTGAGATCATAAACAAGATAAAGTATGTATACATGTGGGTGTGCATGCCTACGTGTGTGTGTGTGTGTGTGTGTGTGTGTGTGTGTGTGTGTGTGTGAGTAGTGAAACTTATAAGGATATTAAAGGGAGGTCATGTGGAATCTTTTCCAAACTATCTCCCAGACTGAATTCGAACATTTAACTTGCACAGGAAGAGTCACTAAATACCATCTCCTTGTATCATTGTGGACTGTCTACTGTTCAATTTTTTCCTACGCACAATGAACTAATCTGAGTTGGGAACTGAAGATTTAATGGGATTTAAATTCTGGATCCCATTCATGGAATTTTTTTTATGGCATTGCTTCTTTCTGGGTGTATCTCTGTCTGTGTTTTCCTGTTTTACTGTTTCTGTCTCTGTCTCTGTCTGTCTCTGTCTCTCTGTCTCTCTCTCTGTCATGTGCTTGTATGTGGGTTTCCATATATGTGGGTACACATATGTGTGCATGCATGTGGAGAGCCAAGGCTGACATTTGGTATCTTCCTTCATGGCTCTCCACCCATCTGCTGAGGCAGGGTCTCTCATTTGAACCCAGAGCTCACCAGAGCTGACTAAGTTAGCTTGCTCCAGGTATCCCTGATTCTGCTTCCTTCACGCTGTGACTGCAGGAGGGCTGTAAACCCACTCAGCAGTTACCTGATTGCTGGGGATCTGAACTCTGGTCCTCGTACTTTCCTCACAGTTGCCAAACAACCACCTCACCCACTGAGCAATCTTCCTCAGCTTTGCTTCCAGTAATAAAAACCCAGCTTCCTTGTTTTCCCTCATCTCTCTGTCTTTTATGTCAAGCAACAAAGCAACATGGAGAAACACCAATGACGCTGATCATGCACAGACTACCTCTGACCGGACTGCTTCTGAACACTCAGTCCATTTCCCGAAGAACATCAGTTCCAAGAAGTCTAAGACTCTGGGACAGAGTATTCTCTTGCTCTTTCTACTAATGAAATAAGTGCTGAAAGATAAGAAGCAGTCACAGGCATGACAACAAGCATTCCAGCCCAGCTTTCCCTTAATTACCCACATTAGTGCTCTGGCCAATCTGAGAGGGAGCAACGGCTCAGTCTTTTCTTTCTGTGGCCTTCTAAGGAATATCTATAACATCTCCGCCTCCTCTACTGGTAAGGCCTGACAATTAATTAGAGCAGTTTTCATCTTAGTCATGTGGGCTAACTTAGCCACCTAGAGACTGTCTGCTATTCTCCCGATACTGAATGGACAGCAGAGGGTAGGAGTTGGGATAAAGGTTGTGATCTGGAGATTTTAACCTTCATCTCATATACTTTACATCCCACCAAGAAGCTCAGAGGCCAAGAGGAAACCATCAAATGTCATTTACAGGGCTGTGAAAGTAGTTCCGATGCTCCACGTGTAACCAGTGCTAGTTTGGACCGTAGATTTAATGATTTAATACACATAGGTCCTAAGAAGATGCACAAACCATGTATTTCTAGAGTCTAGCAAAATGAGAAAAGGTAGCAGGAGCCAGTCAATCTGTGAGGACTTGAGTCCCAGTGGGTGCCCTGTGCCCAGTGCCCATGCAGCTTGGTGCAGCTCTAATTTGACTCAATAGGCCAGATAAATAAACATGAAGGGAAGACATGAAGTTGGGAGGGAGATGTGATGGCAAGTCATGAAAGAGTTGAGGGTGGAAATGAGGGGTACATATGACCCAGATATATTGTATACAGGTAGGAAATTTTCAAAAAAATGTTAAGAGCCCACCAGGCTGGGGACATTGCTCAGTGGGTAAAGCACTTGCTGTACAAGTGTGAAGAGTTGAAGTTGGATCCCCAGAGTCTTTGTAAAGCCAGGCACAATAGTATCTGTAATTCCTGTGTTCCTATGGCAAGATGAGAGGTGGAAACAGGAGAATCCACAGAAGCCCATGGCCCAGCCAGCCTGCAATCCATAGCCATGATGAACTCTTGTCTCAATCAAGACAGAAAACAATTACTGACGACTCACCCCTGAAGTTGTCCTCTTACTTCCATTCATGTGCTGGGATATGGCAGGCCTGCAATCACACACACAAACATGCAAGGAAAAAAAGAAGAGTCCCATACAAAATATCATTCTAAGGAATGATACTATTTAATTCACAAAAATTGAGAATGTACGGTGAATGAAACCTAAAGTGGCCCCATGATTCAGATTTCTTATGTTCATAACTGTACATGAGTCTCTCATCTTGAAAATGGGCAGAATGTGTAACTTGCTTGTAACCAATAACACAACAAAAAAAAATGTGTCAAAGTGAGCATGCTTAAAGAATTCTAAGACTATAATTAGAGGGGCTGGTGAGGTGGCTAGGCAGGGTAAAACATGCTGCTGTGCAAGTCTGCACACCTGAGTTTAATCTCTGGAACCCACATAAGAGGGTAAGGAGAGACCTGACTCCACAAAATTGCTCTTTGCTCTCCACACGCATGCTGTAGCACCGCTGCACCCTCACACACTACTCATCACACAGTAACAATAATTAATAATAAATAATAACAATAGTAATGAAGATTATAATACCCATCTTTTGAGGAGACACCCCTGATTGATGGCTTCACAGAAGCAAGGGGTATGCTGTAAGTACTACAGTGTTACCAGGAAAGGGCCTGAAGGTGGTCTCCAACTCGCCACCAGCAGAAAGGGTAGATCCTCGGCTATTCTCGTTCAGGGAATTGAATTCTACCAACGACTGCATGAGCTTAGACATGGATCCCTTCTTAAGCCTCTGATCATCCCCTGGCCTTGTAGATACCTTGGTAGTCTTGGTGCCTCACAGAGAACCCAGGCTAAGATGTGTTCAGATCCTACTTACAGAAACGGAGATAACAATCAGGTGTTGCTTTGAGTATCCAGGTGTGTGCTGATTTGTTACACAGCACCAGCTAACTAGTATAAAGGCTTTCTTTCTAAAAGGATGTATAGCTCTTTACTGAAAGGCTTCAGCCGTTGAAGCCTTTTGTAACTGTTACTTTTTCACTTGTAACTGGACTTCTAATGGAACTCCACACCCTCCAGTTCTTCTTCTCCTGGCTGTCATCTGAGAAAGATTCTAAATTGTAATTTTTTTTTAAATCCCAGATAGCTCCACTTTATCTGAGCCTTGTTTCTGTCTGCTTTCCCTGTCGTTAGGTTCTGGAGCTCGCTTTTTCCCCTGACACCAACTCTATGTTCACTCTTCCCTGACACCACCCAAGTCTGATGCTCACTCTCCCCTGTTATCATCTGTCTTTTCCTGCAGACACACAGTCTATTAAATACCTCTCCCCAAGCTGTTCCCAGAAGTCTAGGTGGCATGTAAACATAAGGAAGGCTGCACAGTACAAAAAGCTTCTTGGCAAAGCGTCCCCTTATAAACTAGTATAGTATTGTGATGGTTAATTTTAAGTGTCAACTTAACTAGGTAGAGGGACTTAGGTAGCAGGCAAAACTATCCACCGGTACATCTGTCAGGGTGTTCCATAGGAGACTGATCAGCAATTCATTTGACTGAGTCTGAAAGACCAACCCTCAGTGTACACAAGCATCATCCAATTATGTGAGTCCTTGACAGAAGAGAAAGATAGAAAGGGAATGAATTCATTCTGTCTTGGAGCTGGAGTATCCTTCCTCCTCTTCTTGTGAATAACTTAACTTTAGGTTCTTCAGCCTTTGTACTGCAAGACCAGTGCTGTGGTACCCTAGAGGTCCCAGGCCTTCATTCTCAGACTAAGTTACACCATCAATTCCCCAGGTCCTTGGGTCCTTGGACTTGAACTGAGCCATGCAACTGCTTCCCTGGGTGTCCAGTTTGCATATGGCCCACTCTGAGATGTTACAGCCTCCGTAATCTCTTAAGCCAATTCTCCTAATAAACTCCATGTACTCTCTCTCTCTTTATCTTCTTCTCTCTACCTAACTCTTCATTGCAATGCTCACCACATGCAGCTTGCTTGATCAAAGCCAGCAGGGGAAAGAGCTTCCTAAAGATGGCTCTTACCATGTTATTCAGTATCATAGTCTTACATTATTTATTATAAAGTATTGGTTCTGTCTCTCCAGAAAATCCTGGCTGATGCACTATGTCTCTAAAAGCTAAGGATACCTTTTATATTACCACACTACCAGATCTAAAAGTAATTAATTCCTTAATGATGTCAGATGCCTAAGTGCTCTTCTACTTTTGACAATTACAACTTTCTTTTACAGTTGGTTTTTGTCAATTGATATCTCTAAAATATTCATACATTGCATTTAATTGTACTATGTATTAGGTTTCTCTTGATTTTAAGATTGCTTTGGCCTCTTTCTTTCTTGACATAAATTTGACAACTAGGTTATTTGCTGAGTAGTTTTCAACTTTCAAGTTTTTACTAAATTCATCTCCCTAAGATTGATAAACATGTTTATTTGGCAACATGATACTGACAGCTTGACTCAGAGGCTGGACAAGTTCTGGTCTTTCTGAACGGTCCATGTGTGGTCCTGCTTACAAATGACTGTATTGTACTGAAGATCTTAAGATCTAGAACTTCACAGAGTGATGTTAATAAAAGTCACTGGGCTTGCCTGTTGATAGTTTGATCAATTCACTGTTAGATTTTCCATGTGCTTTTTACTTGATGAATTTGGCAATCCTTGATGTCTATTGCTTCATTCCATTATGTTATTATGTTTACAAATGGTAAGAAATAAATTGTTTCTTTAGACTCTGCCAATTTCTCCCTCATTGACTCCTCCTTCCTGCACTGCTCTGTTCTGTAGATTTTCTGCCAGAGTCTTCATTCCCCATAATCATGTTGATTCAAGAGTAAGAGTATCGGACTTCAGTATAGATTTGTGGCAAGACTGGCAAAACACATCAAAACAGCTCTAAACATCCATTATCTTCGCATTCAAGATTCCTTGTGGTCTTTTCCAGTTAGGTTCCTGGCTCTTACCATGGTGAATAAGGAGTAAATAGGATAATACATTCAAGGAGGGCACTTAGGAACATTTTGGCATATAGTAAGCACCCAAACCATAGTAATGCTTTTCTTAAAAAACTTTCTTTACTGAGCAGCAGTGGCATATGCCTTTAATCCCAGCACTTGGGAGGCAGAGGCAGATGGATTACTGTGAGTTCAAGGTTCCAGCCTAATATACAGGGTGAGTTCCAGGACAGCCAGAGCTATAGCAGAGAAACCCTGTCTTGAAAAACCACACCAAAAAATTGTCTTTATTCATCACAGTTTCATAGAGATATATGATAAAATATGCATTCCTTATTTCTACCCCACCAAACTGCCTCCAAAGCCCTTTCAAATTGTTATCTTTTTTATTAACTCACTAAGTCCAGTTATGGCAGCCCATATATTCATGTGTGTAGGGCAATTCACTGGATCATAGAAAACCTAGCAGTGGCCACACCTTCAAAAAATATTCCCACTCTCTCAGAAACTAACAACTGCCAATAACCCTTTGGTAACATGTGGGGCCTAGAGTTCATCTACCCCAACTATGCTAAAAGTCTGGGTGGCTTGATCTCATGCACAGATGCTGTGCTGTGATTTCATAAGTCCCATAGCCATGCAGTTTAGAAGACAGCATCGACCCATTCCTCCTCCTCTGGCCCTGTTATTCTTTCTATCCCTTCTCCCACAGTGCCCCTGGGCCTCTGGAGCATTGTGGAGTATTGACATGGATGTTTTGCTTAGGACTGAGCACTTGGCCTCTTATTCTCCGCATTTTGACCAGTTCATCTCTCCACTGCCTCTGCCCACTGCAAAATGAAGCTCCTCTAACCACGGTTGAGGAAAGCCAAGGTCTATGTATACCAAAGAAAGCATTTTGAAGGGAATTTGACACAATGAAAAATTATCAAAACAGCAATTGCAGGCTCTACTCTGTGGGATGCAAAAACATATGGGAATCGTTTTTCTCCAATAAGGGCAAAAAACAAGATTGGGTTTCTGCAAAATACTTTAAACTGCTTAGAGAAAGATGCCACGCCAATAGATTTTGTTTTGAAGTAGAATTTGTGTAGGAAAAACATATTTATCTTCCAGAGTCTACATTTTCTCTGAGTATTTTTAATCTCCAAGGCTTACTTAGTGTGTGGGAATTGTCTGCTTCTAGACTCAGTGATGTCAGCTATCATTGCCATGGTAACAAGGGCAATAACACGGCTCACAGCAGCTAAAAGCAAGGTGAAATCTATTTGGAAACCATTGAAGTCCATAGCCTTTAAGATTGAAATCTAAAGCTACTTAAAGCTCCACCACAAGGCCTGAGGATAATCTAAAATCAGATTAAAGCAAGATATTTCTCCAAAAGAATATAGGATAAAACATTTCTAAAGGAATGAAAATAAGAAATCAAGATACTTTATCTTTCTGGGACATTTACTATTCTGGTGAGTCACAAGGAAATAATACATCCAAGGCTAGAAGGAGACACAGGCTGGATTCCATTCATTCAATGAATAAACCCAATCTGAGATGAGTTTCAAACCTCTTTTCCATTAAAAAAATAATAAAGGCAAGTGTACTCATTTGAATTTTAAAACGTTGACCTATTATGTTTTTCCCTCTGTGGTTTTATGCATTTCATAACTATTAAATGTTAAAGTTGGAAGACATCTTCTATCATTACATTATAGATGTAAGAAAACCAGAGAGATAGTATGGTATGGCTAAGGTCCCCACATCCACAAAGACCTGGGTAGGATAAGAATTCAAATACACTGAGTCATAATTTTCTGTCTTTTCTATTGTGTCAGAGTGCTTTTATGAAGAACCATATTATGTCTCAACAAAACTCTTCTATCTGTTGGTAGAAGGGACGGTGTTACAGGATCATTTCCAGCTGTCCAGCATCCCAGGAAAGCTAAAGAGAGAGGAGAGAGCGTGTGGTGAGTAGGTGGGGGCGGCACATCAGGAGTGTCTGCAGATGATCCGACCTGACCTGAGGGGGTCCACCATCCTTAGTATCTCCCACACAATGGCCTGTTCGCTTTCTGAGATTCTTTTATGCAGCCTCTAACTTCTGTTCACAGGGGCCCTTTGTGCAACCCATTTCCCTTCATTAAAACTCTTCCAACTTTTTCCTCTCCTTTCCCAAATCATTTTCAAAAATCTTGACAAATAGAAATGCCAGTTTAAGAAAGTTCTGTCAGCTCAGTGGAGAGTAAGCAGGCCTCACACATACAAAGCCATTGACTTAACCCCCAGTACCACAGGGGTAGTTGGGAGGTCCCCTCTGATCAGTAGTTGTTGAGGCCCCACACTCTTTACAGGAGTATCTGCTGCAGAGTCCCATTCTTCCCAGTGAAGGAGGAGGCACTGAGGGAACAGAAGACACCTAGAAACTTCCTTCTTGATGTTTCCTGTCTCAGTTTAGTTGATACATCCACATGGGAGCTCTCTGGAAGCTTCAGCTCTTTCCAAGATTCGCTGAGTGGAGTAAGACACAAAGCAAGTGAAGAATGAGTCCTCCCTGCTCATCTGTGACCTGAGTCCTGAGTGCTGTGCTTTTTGCACAATTCCATCTAGTGCTGATCTCAACCTCTCTGTCTTTCTGGACCACAATCCGTGTTGGTCAGTCCGTTGTCACTACCTTCCAGCCCTCCCATCTCACAACCATTGAACTAGTTTTCATCGAGGCTGATTTTCATGCCCCTGCTTTGCTAAACCACTAAAATTTTCCTCCACCCAGTTTGAGCAAACCTCAGTTCCTCAGGGCACACCTCTCCTCTCAACTCAAACTTGTTGACTGTTCTTTCTGCTCACTTGGCACACTGCTGTTCTCCTCTGTTATCTTAGCCTTCCTGCTGGCAGTAGCACTTCCCCCTCTGGCCCAGTCCCCGGCTTTGCCACTCTCTCTGCTCTGTACTCTCATCTTCGTACCTGAAAGGAGGTACCATGGTGCTCTCGCACCCAGACACATTCAGATCAAGGTAGACAACGTTCGGCAGTACTTCTCCACATCTCCATCCTCCACCAAATCCCAGCAGTTAACTGGACAGCAACATCTGGGCTGGTAGGACTGCCCAGATCCTGCATCTTCCCCTCTGCTCCATTGACTCTGTCTGAGAACTGACCTATTGTCTCAGACCTTGGTCTTACCACCTAACTGATTTATCTAGCTGACAAAATGAGTCTCATTCTCCCCCTTTATGAACTTCAGCCAATGTCTGGGGCTCTACTGGCTGTGGACTGAATGGTGACCCCAGCCTACAGACTCCCACCTGCCGCAATAGATTTAAAGTTGTCTGATACTCACACTAATTGGCTTTCCTCAAATGTGTTTTCTTATTAACTTTTATTTTTGTGTTCTAAAAGTTCCACTTGTTTTATTATTATTTTATACTTTTGCATATTGATTTGCTTATATTGGGGTTTCATTATATCTTCTTTTCCAACATTATCTGATTTAAACCTCATAATTACTCTAATCAGAATGTGTTACTACTTCAGTTTTTCCCGTGAAGAAATTTAGTCTTAAAGAGATTAGTAAGTTTCCCAAGGGCACACAGCTTGAAACGCAGTGATCTTTCCAAACTTGACCTTGAATTCACCTCTTATAAAAGCAGCTTTTCTAAATCAATACTTGAACTTTTGATCCATGTGTTCAGTTTATGCAGCAGATTTATCGACTTATTGGCTATTGTTCCCCTATTCTTTGCGTCTCAACCGCTAAGCTCTCAAGGATAAGTATCTTTTTAAAAAGAAAATCACGTTGATCCTTCATAGAACAGAGAGCAGATGCCATAGAAAATGGTGTTGACTGACTCACTTGCCTTCCTGCACCCTAAGTGTGAGTTGAGAGGCAGCTATGAAGAAATTTGGGTGAACGTTCCAGGTGCCTTTTCTGATCAGTGATTCAAGCTTCATTATTAAATGGGCAACATAATGCCCAATAAACAGCTCACGGTGACAGGGGATATCCCACCAGAACAACGCCCACTGCAGCTGATTCATCACGCTTTGTGTGAGAACAGTGCTTCATGGCTCACACACAGGGACATGGTTGACCTTCATCACAAAGCTCCGCAGTAGGCAGGCATCCCCAGCACCACGTAAGGAGGACGAGACAGAGTCCTTAACAATGAGGCATGTGCTCACTTCACTCAGCGAGAAAGGACAGGATTATTTATCAAGCCCAGACCACACCCTCTTACAGCACATGGCTGCCTTTGCAGGCTCCAGACAGCAGAGGCAGACAGGTGTAAGAGTACTATTTCCCAGGCCAGTGGGATGGCTCAACAGAGAAAGGTGCTTGCTACCCACACTGACCAACCTGAGTTCAATCCCTGGGACCCACATGGTGAAAGAAGAGAAGCAACACAAGATAGTTCTCCTCTGATCTCCACATGTATGCCCCCCACACACAAACTTACATGCACGCACTCACACACACATGCACACATACACATGCATACATGCACACACACACACAGACACACATACACCTTCTGATCTGCAAACATAAATTAAATAAATAATAAATAAATATACTTTTAAAAAATTTAGGTTTCTATTTCTTAATAACAGGCACTGACTTTCACATTCCCTAACTGAAAATACGTTTGAGAAGCCCTGACTGCATCTCAGCATACTGCCACTTAATGGAACAGTCACATTATTCTGAGGCCCCATAAGTACTTTTGTTGTATCAAATGTGGGACTCCATTTCCCTTATTTCCCTGGGGTCACAGGAATCACACAGACAGTAGATGAGTGCCTTGGGGCATCGGTGATCTATAATAATCCAAACACACAGTGATAAGGTCTAATTTTAGACTATGCCAGGATAGGGAGCATTCTAGGGGACTGGAATGCTTCCAGTCCGGTTTCTAGGTCTGTAGCTTCTCGTTAATTAGCACAGTTGGCTTAAAGATCACCCAGAGCAGTCACCCTCATTCTCTGGAATAATAGAAGGATGGAAATAGTGAAAATAATTCAGTTTATTATTTCATTTCACCTATAAAAGTTCTGTAGGGCTTTCTGGCTGATCCTTAGCAAAGTGTCTCATGTGTTGACATTGCCAGAGACAAAGCAAACCTGATTCTTAGTTGCAAAAAGAAGGAGTGTGTTTGGGTTCCCTGCTAAGGGGCAGACAGGCTATTTACAGCAAAATATCTTCCTTCCCTTCACATTTGTCACTAGAATTCTATTTCTGGTCTTCATGACCTTTGTAAAAAGGTTTCTCCATGGACCTGAGGACAGCAATGATTTCAGTGTACTTCTAAAACCACAAGCCAGACAGTAGGGTTAGGAGCATCTGTATTCACACAGAAAGACCCTGTACAAAGTAACTCCTTGTATCTAGAGAATGTCCTGAGAAAGTGCAGACAGTGAAGAAGAGGGGATATTCCACTTTGAAACCCACCATGATCTGACCAAAAGGCACACTGTGGGGCATCAGCCATGATGATTTAATAATCATTTAATGTGTGGGGTTCAGCTCCTATGGTGTGCTCAGAATCAGGTGTGCCAGATAGTGTGAAAATGAAAGGGAACCCCTCACAATGCCCACCTTCACAGATGGCATCATGTGATCAAGAAAGAGAGAGAGAGAAAGAGGGAGGGTGGGAGAGAGAGGGAGACAGAGAAAGAGAGAGAGAGAGAAAGAAAGAAAGAAAGAAAGAAAGAAAGAAAGAAAGAAAGAAAGAAAGAAAGAAAGAAGGAAGGAAGGAAGGAAGGAAGGAAGGAAGGAAGGAAGGAAGGAAGGAAGGAAGGAAGGAAGGAAGGAAGAAAGAAAGAAAGAAAGAAAGAAAGAAAGAAAGAAAGAAAGAAAGAAAGAAAAAGAAAGAAAGAAAGGAAGAAAGAACACAGATGTACATTTTAAAACGTCATCGTGTTATTTGCAAACCGTTTTTTTGCAAAGCAAGAACAATCAGCTTCCCTGGGATTAGCTGGTAGAAGAGTCAACAGGGTGTTTTGGAGCAGAGAGGTTTCCAGAGCTTCACATAAAAACATGAATATAAACTGACCCCCAGGCGTGGGATAGCATGGGGGAGAGGCAGTTCAAACAGAAACAAGGTACCAGAGACAGTTGTGAGAATACATATGTGAGAATAACATGATCACTGGGAAAGTTTTGTAGAGCTGAGTATGGGGTCAGCTTTGCATTTTAGAAAGAGGATTCGGACGGGAGCATGGGCAATGAAGCAGGAAGAAGCATCCCCACCAGGGGTACCCATTTGGAAAGGTATTTGAACACAGGGCCCAGTATATACTTGGCCCAGTACAAAGCTACAGAAGCAAGAGGATGGAGTCTGTCATGTGTGGATATTGGATCTGTAATTCTATTACCAAAATGAACTGAGTGGGTGCATATTTTGAGTTGGCAAATACTTTAGCTTCCATGATCTGATGTCAGGTATTCCCAGGCCAAGGGAGGTTGCCAGAGAAATTGTCTAATGATGATGTTTTTGAGAGTAGGGATCCGAAGATGCTGAAATGAGAAACAAAGCTAAGGGAGGGGCACTTTGGGGCATAGGACATTCCTGCAGGAGCAGCACCCCTGCAAGCTTAGGGAGGATCAGAGCTGCTTAAGGGTAGGAGGATGTGAGGACACCACAGAGAGGGCGGATGAGCCATTAGGAAAGGATGTGACACAGCTGTTTCTTGAGCACGGCCTTCAGCACACAAACATTGGAAAAAAGAAGCTTTAAAACCCATCTTTTTATTCTCTCTCCCCCCCTCCTCTCTCTCGTGTGTGTGTGTGTGTGTGTGTGTGTTTGGGCATCCATGTGTGCCCATATGGGTCCAGAGGTCAACAACACTGGTTGCCTCCCTGTATCTCTTTCTACCTTATTTTTGAGACCAGGTCTCTCACTGAACCTGGAGCATACCAATTAGGTGAGGTTAGCTGCCTCTGAGGGGGTTGCCCCGTGTCTGCTTCTACACTCCAATGTCAGCGTTGGGATATAGGTCCATACTCCTACATATGGTTCTTTGAGTGTTTGCTGGGGATTAGAACCCAGGTCCTTGTGCTTGTACAAGGAGCACTTTACCCACTGAGTCATTTCCTCGGCACCCCAAACCCTTCTAGGCTGTCCTCTCCTTACAAGCATTATCTTACTTGCCATCCCCAAACCCTTTCTTTCCAGTCTCTCTTGATTTCCATCTCACTCCATAGCAAGACTTGTCAAGGTCATGTAAGTTCCTCTTTCAAAATCCAATGATTAGGTCTCAGTCTTCATTTTAATAAACCTACCTACAGCATTTATACGGTTGGCAATGTCTCCTTCTCTACACTTCCTCCACTTGGCTGCCAAGGCCTCCGCATTCTCTTGGTCTTTCTTGGATTTTGCTAGATTCTCCCACTGTCTCCTTTGGCGGCTCCTACTTTTCTACTTACCCTCTTCATGTTGGAGTGGTCCACAGATCAGACTGTGATGAGCAGACAGACACACAGAGGAAAGAGGATAGAGGAAAACATTGGAAGAAGACAGTTATATTGAAACAGGCTGAGACAGAAGAGACACTAACACAGACTACGGACCACCTGGAATCATTAGATCCAATAGATTCAAAGAAGGACCCGCCCTCAAAAGCTTTGGGAGAATATGGTGTGACCAGCAGCTTGATTTACAGTTTTCATTGCCAGAAGTTGATATAATAAATCTGTGTTGTTTTGAGTCACAAAATTGGTGATCCTTTGTTTCAGTAGATTTATGAAACTAACAATTGTAACCATCTCCTATCTGATCTCCCCAATTCTCCTTTCTTCTCCTAAATTTATTCGCAGTGGAGCAGAGCAAATGATCATATTGTGAAAACTGTAGCCTGCTGCCTCTTTTCTCAAAGCCCCAAATGGCTTTGCATACCATTCAGAAGAACATCTAGTATTTCTACAGCATCCATTGGTGTATGTGTCTCTACGTGGCTGTCTCCTGTTGTCAGCATCTTTTCCATTTTCTTTCTCTCCTCCGTGTACTCTGAAACAGTCACCTTGCTGTGCCTTCAAAGAATAGACATTGCCATGCTAGTTCTCTGCTGGGGAAACTTTCTCCATGTTACTGATGCTTTCACTTAGATCTCTCTGTCTCAAAATACTGTAGCCTGGCCTTCCCATTAAATATGAAGGCTAACCTGCCCCAATATCCCTGAACTCAAGATCCTAATCCTTCAAAACCTGTTTTACTTCTTCCTTTATCCCATGTTGTGTGTTATCCTCTAGCATACACTTGTCTTATTTATTGTGTTTACGTCTGTTGCCTACCTCTCTTCACCAGAACATAAATTTCAAGAGGCACAGATTCTTTTCGTTTCATTCATTCACCACCTTATGCTAAGCATCTAGATTAATGCACAGCATACACCACTGCCAATTCCAAAGATGCAGCACAGTCTGCTTCCTACTAAACATGACCCGGAGGTAGATTCTGCACTTTAGCTCACCACAGAAGTTTTCACTGAGCTGCAAATGATACCCGAGCTCAAATACTATGTGCCAGCAAGGAGTAAGACTCCCAATTGCACGTCATGGGGATCTTCCTGGAAAATAGGTAGTCACATCTTAGAACAGTCAACATGTGACTTGAGGGTCAGGGAACCAATCCCTCCGGAAATGTGAATTCAGGACATCCTTTGACAAGCATGACCTCTTTGAGGAGTATTTAAGATGCAAAAAATGGCAGAGATTCCCAGTACTCGCCGATTTCAAAGAAGAGCGGCCAATTAAGCAATTCCAGGGGCTCGTTTGAGATCACTCCGCGTCCCATAAACTGGCAATGTTCCCCTATGTTGGTAACAATCTGTGCTGAAAACTATAACACAATTACTTCTGTCCTCCCGGGCTTTGGAGCGCCCACTTCAATCAGATGGAAAGGTTAAAATGGGAACTAAATATGCCTTTTGTCACCATGAGGCCGGTGTTGAGTTTGATGGAGGTGTTCATCGAGGCCGGTCCATTCAAGCTTCAGGGGGAAGGTGACAAAGGTGGTCAATTGGGACACTCAGAAACACCAATTGTCAAAGCACTGGGAACAGGAACATCTGAAATCAATATCCCTTGGAAAATAAATCGTGGCTCATTGCGTTCCTATCATAATTTCCCCAGGAAACAGAAATGACAGCTGGAAAACATGCATTTACTCATTCCTGCCCTGCTGGCATTTTGTTTGTCTTCATTTATTTCACTGCCTTTTCGTCTCTGCCTATAAGTAGGACATTTGGATAATAAAAGTCACGGGAAAACCTTTCACTGTAATGTCATCGTTCTTACTAGGTGACCTCAGAGAAGCCAATTCACAGGAAAATGGTGGCTCAGGGAGGAGATGAACTTCAGCGACAGCGTCCAGATCTCACTTCACAGGTGAGAACAAGGGAGAGATACCAAAGACTCTAGTGAAACAAACCTAGACCCAGGCATAATTCCCTTTCAGCTGATTTTGGCCCAATTGACTCCACCTGTTTCTATTTAGTTAACATGTAAGGAGTGCCACCCAGATGTGGGCACTATCTTCTCTTGTATGAGGAAGTTAATGGTAACTATAAGCACAGAAAAATCTAGATCTTGCCTCAGAATCATTACCAAGCATAACTCAACCAATCATGAATGACTAGAGTTCTGGAAAGTTAATGGGTGATTTTTAATTCTATACTTATAAAATAACACCAGCTCCGTATTGTAAGAAGCCAATGAAACCATTAATAGAAAACCCCAGCACAATGCAATCCCCACAGGAGCTGGGAGAAATGGCTCAGCCATTGTCGTCTTTCCAATGACCAGAGTTCAGTCCCCAATGCCCATGTCGGGGACTCCACAGCTGCCTGTAACTTCAGCTCCAGGCTATGGGCCTCCACAAGTACTCATACACATGTGCACATACCTATGTGCAGACAGACACACATACCCATAAACAAAAATACATCTTAAAAAAATAATATTTGCTTTGTCTGTTACTATTTTTTCCCTTAAGGGCCTTCTGTTTATTTCTTCCCTACACTCTCATCTCTCTATATAATGTGTCAGTTATAATGATCATGAACCTGTTCTATAATTATCTTCATCCATCTTCCCCTAAGTCTGATGTGTAAGAGCACCTTAATAGCTATAAAGCACCTGGGAGGGCTCATTTCTAAGTCATCTTGACTGGCTTTATTGCCCAGAGATTTCATTAAGCACTAATCTAGACATTGTGGTGAAGGGTAGGCATAGTCATTCACACCGACAGACAGTTGAATGTAAGTAAAAGGATTACACTTGATAGTCTGGGTGGATCTCATTCTAGCTGTTGAAAGGTCTTAGAGAAGAGCTGAAGTTTACTAGAAGCATGCTTATGTAGGTGAGCTGAAATGCCTTTTGTGAGAGAACCCAGCAAGCTGTAGAGAAGTCATATATAGATAATATCCACATATCTGGTAGAGATAGATTTCGTGGAGATAGATGTAGATACAGATATTGATTAGATAGACAAACTTAGATGTAGATAGATATCCTATTGGGTCTAATTTCTAGGTCGAACCTTCAGGTAATATGAATTAACCATGACCAATAAATATACAATTCTTGCTGTGACTCATTGTCTTAGTCCAAGTAGGCTCCTATAACAAAATATAGTATATCCAGTAGTTTTATAAACAACAGAAATTTTTATTTCAGCATATTCATGGTCCTGATGAGGACATTTCCCATAGAAACTGACTTCATGTAACCTCATGTGGTGGGAAGAGTAACATCTACTAAAGGGCAGGTATCCTATTACGAGGGCCCCACTCTCATCACCCTCACGAGCTAATTAACTGCTATGGTGCCCAGCCCTTTATATCCTCACCTAAGGGATAAGATTTCAGCATATGAATTGAGGCGAAAGGAATCTGAGCACAGACATTCAGACCTCAAAACTTAAAGGTTTCCTAATTTAAAATTCCAAGCCTTTATTCTGAGACTAATATAATGCTAGTTTTCAATATTGCTCAATAAATCTTGTCATTCATTTCACCCGTTTACTCTCAGTTCTGTTATAATCTGCATATATAGATTTTGTAGAATAATTGAAACTTCCATAGTTTCAGCTGAGATGAGCTAGGAGCTACATAGTTTCCCTAAAGTATTCGCACAAAGCCTAGAGCATAATGATCAGCCGTAAATGTTTGCTTCATCATTGTTTCTTTCATTACTATCATCACTATTATAATCATCGTTGTTGATGAATGTAATCATCATTATTCTCACTCATCGGCAGCAATGGAGGGAGTCTACAGTGTTGTCACTGTGGTTTCCCATCTTATGCTACCGACACAGCCCCTGGAAGAGATGTAAGGAAAGGGCACTTGGGAAGTGAGCTATGGCTGTACTCGCAAGAGCTAGATATGTGGATTTTGAAGTCTCAAGGTCCCCTATCTCATTCCTCAATGGGATAATTGCTGCTCCCCTTCACAATTATGAGGCTTACACGCATTCATGTAAGAGCACACATGTGCACACAAGTACTGAGAAAGTACTCACTGAGTGAAATGAATGCTGACAACAAAAGACTTTTACAAAGCGAAAACAATATACTAATTCATTGTGGAAGATGAGACATTTGCGGGCTCTCGAGAGATGACTCATCATTAAGAGAGCTTGCTGCTCCTCATAAGGACACCAGTTCATTTTCTAGCTCCCACACTGGGTGGCTCACCTATGAGTCTGGTTCCAAGAAATATAACTCACTCATCTGACCTCTGGGCATCTTCACATAGGTGGCATACACACTCAACATATACACGTGTGCGTAAATAAAACTTAAGAGTGAAAAAATGTGAAATTCTGGCAAAACCCAAATGATATGGTTTTAATAAAGAACTTATAGGCAGATGCAAAAGGAGGTTGGAGGGTAATTCGATGGCCTGTTTGGAGACTTTGTTGCCATTTGCTGGAAAACTTCTGAGGGGAAAATCAAAAGCAATGTGGTTGGAAATCAAAAGCTAAAAAGCAAATGGTGCCTTTGTTAAAAATAAAATAAAATAAAATAAAATAAAATAAAATAAAATAAAACAAAACAAAACAAAACAAAACAAAACAAAATAAAATAAAATAAAATAAGATAAAATGAAATAAAATAAAATACTTTTTTTTCTGGCCTAGGTCTTCACAAAAATAATGGCCTCTGTTTAAAGTAGGAAAATAAGAGACAAAATAAGATCATTTCCGTAAAAAAAAAAAAAAAAATAGAAAAGAAAGAAAAGAGTAATTATGACTTAAAATTCCAATGTAGTCATAGTCTCTTCATGCTAATTTCAGTAAAATTAACATATGCAAATGTATACATACACATGCACACTTTTATACTGTGCTTCCCAAACTTAAAACATAACCAGTAGGATTCTAAATTCGGCTGTTTCTGCAGTGGCACAGACCAAATGCAGAGGGAACAGCAAGGCAACCCCACAGAGGAAGGCCGGCAGAGGCACCACGTGTCGGCCGTTCAAGTGGATAGCCGGCATCTGAGACAGATGCAAGCAGCGTGTAGAGAAGACAGACTGAGACACACAAGGCGTGGAGGCGCACTGCAGGCAGAGGGGAGCAGTGGAAGGATGAAAGTGGGGTGTTGAGAGTGGAGGGAGCAGAGACAGGGAGCTGTCAGTGTATGTTTGGGAGATGGGGGGGGGCGGTCTCCCGAGAGCCCTGGAGCAGGATCTTGGCCTCGTTGCTCTCAAGGAAGCAGACTTTTCTTGAGTCATCTACTCCTCGTCCTGTTACTTCCTACATGCTTGCTCAGCTGCGTGCCGTCATCCCTTATATTATCTCCCTGTGACATCACTTCCTCCCAACTGTCGCCTATCTAATGATTGCTCATAATTGCCTCCTGAATATTTGCAGTGCTGCATCCTGTACTTTTAAAAATTTTTTAATGTTTTCTATTATGAAAATGGACATTTTGACTGCACGTATGTGTATACCACATGAATGCCTGATGCTTGAGAAGGTCAGAAGAGGCCGCGGGATTCCCTGGAACTGGAGTTATACACAATTATGAGCCGTCATTAGATGCCAGACGTTGAACCTGGGTCCTCTGGAATATCAGCCAATGCTCTTTTTTTTTCCCAAGACAGGGTCTCTCTGTTGTAACTCTGGCTGTCCTAGAACTCACTCTATAGACTAGGCTGGCCTTAACCCAGACATCTCTCTATATCCACACCCTCCCATAGTCATGTAAACACTCGAATGACTGTGCTAAATAAATCTTGTTTCTTTCTAATCTTCTTTCGTATTTTATCATTGTTTAGCAATGTCATGAATCCAGTTCTTCAATTATGAGTCATTTCTATCCATTTCACACCCTGGCTACCAGACATGCCCACTAGATCACTTCACTTGGTGGGGGGGTGCACTTCTGGTCTAATACTTTAAGGTACTGACCTGCAATAATCACTTCCCTCACTTGCCCATGAGCTGTCCAAACATAGTGACTTGAACACACAGAACTTAATGGCTAAATGTTAGATATATTCCACAGTTTTACTGGGGTGCTTAGAATGACTCAGAGTTGAATTGCTTGAGATTGAGTTGATCGACAGAACCCCTGATGGAGAACAGTTTGGATTGCACAATACCATTGCAATGCCCATTGCAACGGGCATTCTTTTCATCTGCTTGTCAACAGAGAGCAAGTGAGATTGTATAATTTTACTTTATTTGCCACAAATTCCCTATCTAGTAAAAATGCCCAGGTAAATGAGCCCACGTAAGCCCACATCTCCTCTCATTTGGCTTACTATCTCCTACAGTTACAAGATCAAGACCAGCAATGTCTACCCGGTAAGTCGAGCACAAGTCTTCCATGAGCTGGAAGAGCACCAGAAGTGTTGGGAAAGTGCCCATGTGAATCGCACTGTGTATGTCCTGGGAGACCTCCCTCCTGAAGAAAAGGAAGGAAGATATATTGCAAGGAAGAAAGAACTGATTAAGAATTGATAATCACCTCAACGCCTAGGATTATGGTTTCTCAGTGACTAAGAATTATACAAGGCACTTTCAGTTTTAGTACCTCATGGCATGTTAAAAATAAAATATTACAAGGTAGGATTATAATCACTTCTTAGTCTCTTGGCTAAAACCAAGTATAACAGGATTTTAAAAATTGTGATATGTGTGTATCCAAAATGTTTGCTATTTTAATGCAAAATATATAATATCTTTATGTTGAACTGTGCATGATCATGCAACTGTTGAGTTTGAGGACTCCTCTGCCCTAACTCACTTATTCAGATTGCTGTATCTGTCTTATCCTTGATTTTCATATTTAAAGCCAATCACTAAGTCACATGGAATCCACTTAATGTGTAGAACTGTTCTTTATTGTCTCTTGAGTACCCCTTATCTGTAATGTTTGGAATCAGCAGTGTTTCGGATTTAAGCTCTTTGTCTTTAGTATGTTTTCAAATATATAATAAGTTATATTACGGTTTAGGACTTCATTTTCCAGCTTAGGATGGTATTTATATGTAATCAGATATCTTAGGGATGGTACCCAGGGTGAACATGAAACTTGAGTGTATTGCATATAATCTCCTGTAAATGGCCTGAAGGTCACTTTATACAAATTTTTAGTGCTACTACATTTTAACTGGGATCTGCCACATGAGATCAGATTCACATTTTCCATATGAGGTATCAGGTTCGGATTTTGGAGAACATCTTCAGAATTTTTCAGGTTAGGGAAGCCAAACTTAACATTACTGTATGCAATGGTCATCCACTAGATTCTGGTTACCTTCAGATAGGGTTGTGTGTGTGTGTGTGTGTGCGTGTGTGGTGAGTAGCAGTGGGAGTCAAAAGAGGGAGTTGGTTGTGAGTTGCCCAACATGGGTGCTGGGAACTGAATTTGGGTCTTCTGAAAGGGTAGCCCTTGCTATTATCCACTGAACTGAATACCTTAATAAGAAGCAACTTGGAGGAGAAAGGGGCTTATCTGGGCTTACAATTCTAGGAGGGATATAGTCCATCATGGCACAGAAAGCATGGCTGAGGGTGAGTCAAGAAGCAGCACGATCACATTTCATTCGCTTACAGGAGGCGAGGGAGACTAGCAAATGAGGCTAGGCTAGAAACCTCGAAGCCCAAACCCAGTGATATACTTCTTCCCACAGAGTTCCACCACCTAATGCTTCCACAGTCTTCAAAAACAGCATGACCAATTGGGAAGCATTTGGGGGCTTTAGTTTAGAAAATCTTAGATGGCTCTGCCCCTCCAGGTTTGCTGCCTGCAGCACATACCACTCTCTTGAGCTGACTCCATTCCTTGTATGTAGTCCTCCTTGGCATATGGTTCATGGATCTGGCATCTCCAACATCTGGGAATCTCCACTGAAACCCAAGTCTTTGTAGATGCACACAGCAATCTCTTAGAGCCTCCCCAAAGGGACTCTGACCTCAGCACAGACTGCCTGGCCTCAGCTGCTCCCTGAAGTGCAGAAGAATACACAGCTACCTCAGTCTTGCATCTTTCATGTCTACAAAACTGGCAAAATGTGGAGGACACTGCCAAGGTCCGCTACCAGGTTGGTATGGCGCTTGGCCCCGAGGGCCACAGTTTGTAGTAGCTTCTGTATGCTGGAACTGTGGGAAAAACTTCACTAGATAGTTGCTTCTAGGAAGAGAAGCCCCCTGGGCTCTTCCTTGCATAAGATGGATTCTTGACTGGATGGGGTCTTAACCCACCTTTCCTGCTGTTCCAGTGCGGGGAAGCAGGCTTTCTTTTTTATAACATCATGACTCTCTTTAACAATTACAGACTGTTTTTCAATGCATGACTTGGCTGTGACCTTAAACTTCCTATTGTTCTTTTTTTTTCCCTCCAAATTGCACAGTTTCTTTGTTTATTTCTGTTCCATTTGTTGCCCTCTTTCATTGTAGACCTGCATAAGTGTAATCAGTACTAACCATGTTACTGACTTAATGTTACATTGTCCTGAAATTTCCTCTTCCAAACAAGTCAGGCCGTTATTTTTTAATTCAGCCGCATACAGATTCTCAGCACATGACCAGAATACAACAGATTCCTTGACAAAATTTTATATGAATGGCTCCTTAGCCCAGTTGTAAATAGAGTCCTTGTTCTTTCTGAAACTTCATGAGCTAGTCCCTCTCTGTCTACATTACTCTAAGTGTGTCTGTCTTCTAGCCTTCCACAAAAGCAGCCCATTAGACTCTGCCCAAAGTACTCAATTCCTTTTCTAGCCTGAAGTTCCAAATTCTTTCACATTTCTCCAAGAATCACGGCCAGGTTTATCATAGCAACAACCCCATTTCTCTGTATTGGTTACTTTTCTGTTGCTGTGAAATAATATTTCAACAAAAGGGTTCTTTTCCTAAATCCCTTAGAAGAGAAATGGTTTTATTTTGGCTTATAGTTTCAGAAGGCCAGAGTCCATCAAAACAGGGAAGGCATGGCAGGAGGATCATGAAGCCAGCTTGGAAGTCAAGAAGCAGGGTGATCATATTTCATTGAGGCACAGGAAGCAAAGGGAGAACAGAAAGTGGGCCCAGGCTATGAAACCTCAAACCCTCCCCTAGTTCCTTCAAAACAATTCCACCTCCTAAAGGTTCTATAACCTCAAACATCACCAGCAATTAAGGACCAAATATTCAAATACAAGAACCCATTGGGGACTTTTGTCACTCAAATCATAATAGATATATAATTACATTAGTTAGAAAGTGAAGGTCAAGAGATGTATTACATAGCACATGGGCTATATTTACTAATGATGCACCACACTGCTGAAAATGTAAATCAGATTGAATTTTGTAGCTGTTCTGTGTCAACAATTATAAGTATGCAATGCAGTACATTTGCCAACTAACTAGACTTAGCCATTACATAGTGCATTTCCATCAAAACATGCTCAATATGATAAAAATGTAATTGCTTTTCAATTAAAGAGAGAGCATAAAATTTTATGTATATTATTAAGGTATCTATACAAAAAGTATCTATACATCTAAGAATAAATTTAAAATACTGGAGATTAAGATAATTGTCCTTTGGGAGTTTAAATAGTGTCATTATAATATAATTCTCCCTTAGTGGCATACATGTTATCATTAACATTTAAAAGTTAGCATGATATTAAAAATTGCTGCAACCATAATATACTTTCCACAATAATTAGAATGAAGATTCAAATACCAGCACACATCTCCTCAATGAAATCTTTTTTTGTCTTCAAATATATGAAACTATTTTTAATGTTTCAATCCAAACAATTCGAAATTCTTTGTTTTTCCCTGTACCTTGACTTCATAGACTACACAAGAGAATTCAACAAGATTGTCAGCTCTATAAACTCTCTCTGTATTGGAGATCAAGTATCATGAATGAAGCAAGTATAAATCCTCATCTAATTAGATGCACCAGGAAGGACAGCCAGCCATCTGGCCTGGATTATATTCCTGCAAATCCTGATGAGTGAGCGCATCGGCTCAGGCTGCACAGAGAGGTTGCCCCATCTCTCTTTATCCATTTGGACCCTCTCCTCTCATGTGTGCCTCATGGCGAAACTGCGTGCAAAAAGAAGATGCACTGCTTTTCTGAGAATTCCATGAATACTCACTGATGATCTTTTGGCTCTGCATTGAATATTCATGAAATTTTTCTGCATGTTAATGTTTATGACAACTCTCTGAATAGATGTCTAGTGTGTGGTGATGAAAGAATCATAGAAATTATTTGCTTTGAGCTGCTACCTATTAAATCAAATTTGCATGCTAGAGGGAAAGCTGTTGGACTGAGTCTCTGGCAGGAAGCCTAGCATAACCCTCTGGGTCTGATTCATCTCCCTGATGGCCCTGTGCTGGCTGTAGCTCTTAATGCTATCTCTAAAAACTGGGTCACCACACAACCCTTTCAGTTATCCTAACCACACCACAGTGAAGAAGAGTCTCGGTGCAGCTGCTGCTTATTTCTTCTTTTCTTCTCCAAGTAGTGTTAATCCAATCAAGAAACATGTGTCTACAGCAGTTCAAGTCATAAATCAACATATTCTTTTATTGGAAACTGCGTCCTTAGCTTCTCTGTTTCCAGAAGGCTCTAAAATGAATTTCTCAGAAAAAGACTATTCTGTAGTGATGCCTTCCCAGCACTGTAGTTTTGTAGTTAGCAGTGTTAAAGTAGTTAGTTGTGTAGTTAGAGACTTGATGAAAGGAACTAATGAATCTTATATGTAAGGAATAGGAAGAACTTCAATGACTGAATTCCCATCAAAGAGAAAGGAAGGGTGGTAGGGAGATAGCTCAATCAGTGAAGAGTTTGACCTGTGTGCTTAGGGACCTGAGTTCAATTCCGACATACAACATTAAGAAAAGCCAGGCTTTAGAAGCAGGCTTGTAATTAATCCCAGTACTGAGGAGACACAGTCCAGTGGAACCTTACGGTTTACTGACGAGTCACCCTAGGCTAATGGGGAAGTTCCGTGTCGGTGAGAGACCTTATCTCAAAAAATATAATATGGGTGTCTCTTGAAAAATGACACCCAAGTTTGATATCTGACCTCCACGTGCATGCACAAGCCACCCCGCACTATGTGCCTCCCTTATAAATGCACCTTCACACACATGAACACACACACATACATACTCAAAAGGGAAAGGAGAAATAGTGCCATAGTTGTATTGTGGGTTCCTTCAGAAGACATGCAAATATGGTCTGTTCCAGACTCTAACACAAACAGCTCAGTGAATTTATGAGGATGGAAAAACTGAAGTTTCTATTCCCATAGCAAGCCTAGCACAGCTATTACTCTAAAGGACTTCACTGTTTTACATCGTTCAGTTTATCACTACACTTTTGATTGTCATTCATTATAAATTTTGAATCTACTGCTTCCTGTTCCTATTAGATGTTCCTATATGAATATTTTTCTCTAATTTATGCTGCTTTTTAACCATTCACTATTCATACCTATGTATAGGAATAATTGGATTGGATATTTTTTATGAGAAATAAGAAAATACTTAGTTGATTACCTTTAAGAGCGTTGCTTATACGTGTTTAAATGATTTTTCTGCATATTGTTAAAGTATTCTGAAGGGTCAAGAGCATGTAGCAGTACATCGCTGAAAATTTTAAACTAGATTGTTTTTCAGAACTAATAAGTAGCTTATTTTGGTACTAGTAACTAGTAAATGATGCTCAAGTATTTTCTACCCTTAAACACTGCTCTCCTTTAGGAGTCATATTGGCTATGCAGCATAGCTGTGATGGCAATGCCTGAGAGAACAGTATAAAGGCAAAAGATATTTATTGTGTGGTTCAGGCAATGTTTCTTTTGGCCCTATGTTCTTGGGCAGAGTATTATGGCTGTGGGAGTACTGGGTGGAGCCGGCTGCTTGCCTCATGGCTCGCAAAAGCAGAGTCATGCAGGGACCAGGACTTAATCTCAAATAATTAACTCAAAGTCCTATGCTTTTATCATCAGAGCAAAGATTTGAACCTTTGTTCTTCAAGGGCAGACACCTGCTCTTAACCACTTCCAAGACTAACTTTGGGAAATTCTAGGAGCCCAGAGAGTGTGTTTGGCCTCTAAACCCAAGCTGTGCACTATGCAGGTGTCCCTGCATAGTGTGTGACATTTGTGTGGGTGGTGACCTTCTGGCTTTGCTGACAGAGAGAAGCGTAGGATCAGGAAAGTCTGCTCCCATGCCCACACAGAGACTTGCTGGGAAACTGTTATGTCTGATGTCTCAGACAGAGTCTGTTTTCTCTGTGATAAGAGGTGGTATCCAGGGGGAGTACATTAAATTTATCAAGGTCTTTTTATCAAGCCTTAAAATACTTTTAATTTTGAAATACAGATGTCTGTGTGGGAATGGAAACTTATCATAGTTTTTTTTTAAAAAAAATAAATAAATAAAAGCTTCAAAGAAGCATCGCGCCCTTGAGCTCTCCCTCCGCTCCCCAGGGTTTCCATTCGCATCCCCTGCAGATAGGAGAGTGGAAAAGTTTGGCATGCTCTTTGATCTATTTTAAAGTCTCTTCTATTACACAGTGACATTTGGCTCTAAGCAACAGTCAATTTCTTTGAGTGAAAAAAGAGAATTTATGAAAGGGAAACCTCGGTGGGTCAATTGCACACAATTAGCACCTTTTCTTAAGCTTTTTACCAAGCCACTGTTGTATCAAAGAAACTCTCCATCCGTTGTACCCAGAACAGCCTGATTAAATCTCAAGATTAGTTTGAGACATCTCATGCCAAGAACTTCTTAGCCTAGGCTGAAGAATTAACATCTGATTTAGAGCTCATGTGTACAGGCCCGTCAAACACCTGGAACAAGACAACTATGAACCGTCACCGCTGGTCCTTCTGTCCAGTGGATTTTCTGTGCATATGCTGGTGAAGGCTCTCAGGAGACCTGTGCTACAGCTACAGAGGCATAGAGAGAGTGGCCATCAGCAGCATTATTTAAGGGAAAGGGCGGGGGATGAGAAGTCACATAGGCCTGATTAAATTCTGTCCCTGCTCCCCAACTTCCTCTTTCAATTGTTACTTAAACTCTGAAAAACTTGCTTTCCTTGTCTGTGAAGGGAGAATGAATATCATAACACATCGTGAAATAGTGGCAATTATTAAAACAGCCAGTCTGTATGAACAGCTGAGATCATAGCTGGGGTCCACAAAATGCGGCCATCAACTTCACATTAGACAAGATCAGGGGAGGCGACCCTCTCAGCCACTCAGCTCACAGTCCACTCTTTCCTATGTCTAGACAGTAGGGGGAAGCCACCTTTGAACACACTACTATGTCATGTGACAACCCTGCCCAAGACTAGGTAGGAGAGATACAAGCCAGGAATGCCAAGGCCTACCTCCTTGGCCTCAACTTTCAGACCTATCATTCACCTCCCCTAACTCTTTCACTCCTCTTATTTTTCTGTTTCAAGCCCAGAATTTTTCTCTAATTAATTTGCTTTCTTTTACTGTGTGCATGTAACTCACCTCTCCAACCTGGAGCTAACACTCTTGATCATCCATCTTCCAGAAATTGGTCACTTCTCTGGGTCACCACTGTGAAAGCCTCACACTTGAGGGACAGGAGGTTGGAAGCCATACTCCAGTTCCTTTCAAATATGAGACTCTCTGTCTTTAATTTCTCTTTTCACTCTGTTTCTGTATTAACAAAGAAATCATTGAAATATTCATTTCCATGAAAACTAACAGGAAATGATGTGTGTGAAGTAGTCAGTGGGCACAAAAATGGGTATATGGAGAAGTCTGGTTATAATCACCTTCACAATCACTGGAGCTCAAATATAAATTGCTTCTCCTCCTCACATTCCCCTTAGCAGCCAGAGTTGTGTCTTTGCTATAATGTGCTCTGTTTGAGGGTGAGAAAAATCTCCATAGACACTGGTATTTTAATTCTAGCTCCTATGCGTATCTACTTTTTTGTGACTGTTGGTAAATTTTTCAATTTCTCTTAACCTCAGCTTCTACATCTGTTGACAAAAATTCCAAATCATATAGAGATGGCATGAAAATTGGAGAATGCATGTAAGTTGAGAACAGGACTTTAGAAATTTAAAGAGTCATGTCCACCAAACCTTAGCTTGCACCTAGGACACTATTACTCACATGTGTACATTGGAGCCTTGCAACATGGCCTTTGCAGAAGAACAGAGTTTGCTTTACCTTTTTTAGCACAATTTTTGAGGTTATTTCCCGTGAATATTCTGTATTTAGGTTAACTTTAACTGCTTAAAGAGGGTGCATTCCACTGGAATGGAACTAATAAGAGGATGAAGGAAGGGATCTAGAAAGAACAGGCTTCAAGACAGCCTAGACTGCAGTGTGGAGACAAACACAGGAGAACGCCACCATTCTCCTCTAGAGAAGACTCCTCTAGCACAGCCTATCCCTGCTGCCAATTCCCTGCCAAGGAGACAGATCCCCTTCCCCAAAGCTATCCTTATGCAATGTCCAGCTTTCTGGCTTCCACAGCTAGGGCCCAGAAAATTGTAAAAGCTTTCAGTTTAGCTTAACAGTGTTTAAGAGAAACCTAAGCATGCATACTCATGTCAGGAGGACTGGTAACCAGAGCTGTGCTAAAGGGACTCCAGGACAGAGAGAATCTAAAACAAAACCCAAAGGAATAAGCCAAAGCCTGGGCTAAAGTTAAAACTGTGAGGGATACTGAGTAGAGCCGGTCCATTGTACAATCATACAGCAAATATGTACTTTTTTCTCTTTTACTAGCATTTCTTAAGTTTCTTTTTGTCCAAATGTAAGTTAGTCAATAAATATCTGAAAATAAAATTTTGATAATAAGGGATGTATATTTAAAAATACATATAACTAGGAGATATTCAGTGTTGAACACCAGGCTAAGAATTTGAAGACCTAAATTCAGAGTCCAGTTTCTTTCTCCCTCTGAAGTGAGAAGATCTCAGCTTTCCATAGACTTCAGAGCCCTTCTCTATCAAGGGAAAGGATTAAGCTGAATGGCTAGAAGATCCCAAGTCACTTAGTGAAGCGTACCCTAAGTCCGAGAGCCCAAGGCTAACTACTAACCTACAGGCCGAGTCCACTCTGCTTGTTTTAATTACAGCCCCGACACAGCTCCAGTTGGATTTGATAATTACTTATCTTCTCTATCAGCTTTGCATTATTGTTTGTTCTGCATAAGTTCAGAAGTGATCTCCTTTGCAGCTGTCAGTGCTGACATCATCTCTGCTATGATGCCGTCACCCATTGACATCCCAACATACAATGACCAGTGATGGGATTTGTAAAATTATCTCCATACAGCATCCTGCCTTGCCGCTCTGGTTACACTGCTGCTGATGTCCTGGAATGTCAGTGCACAGAGATTTTAAGGAAGTATCTCTTTCAGCCTTTCATTTACCACACCAATCAAACTGAAGAGTTGGGCATGATTTTTTTGTTTGTTTGTTTTGTTTTTTTTTAATGAGCTGAGCTGAATTGCCAGTTGCAATTGTGCAAAATCTCTCATTGCCAATCCTGGCTCCATGTCCTTCAGTGTGACATGGGAAGTGGTGCTTTCTATCTTTAGAGTTCATTTAGCTAGAGTTCATTTCACTTCATGACAGCTCTTGATCTCTTCAAAAAACCAGAAATCTCCTCAAAGCCCACTCAATCAGTACAACACTTCTAAGTCTTAGGGTAGTGACAGTTTAGACTCAAGCAAAGTCACTTTAATAGCCAAGGAACCATAGCCTGGCCTGGAATAACGTTTCCTTTCTAGAACTCTGGAATATAGCAATTTATTAAGTATTTCTAAATAAGAAAATCAACAAACCAATTAATAGTTCACCACTGTTACCTACTTTGTGGTATCTGTTTGTCCTGAGCTTCTAATCTCATTAGGATTTACCTTAGCACTGAGCAAGTATTCACTGGGATCAAAGAGGATTTTGTCTGATCACTCTCTTCTAATTAGCATATCTTTCAGTACAAATTTTCAATGCTTCCGTCCCAGGAGTACTGGATAACATCTCTGTGTCTATAGATTAAAGGGGTGTTTACAAGACTCTTCTGGTTCTTTCTACCTTACCATATTCATCCCCACTCACTCCCAATGTCCTCACAACACACTACCACGCTCACCCATACTTGGTGTACATATTAGCAGACATATGAATACATTTACAAATTATCAAGCGTGTAAGTGTACGGTATAGCCTCTTCTGCCTATCACACTCAGTGAAGATGTCCATTCTAGAATAGTGTGAGATGACTAGGGAAAGACGGGAAAACGTGCTTTCATATGGTGTATTCACAAATATGCACTAACAAGGACGTTGAGGCTAAGCAGCAGAGATTAGGAGCTGAAGGGACTGTATAAGGGTTTGGCTTGGGAAAAAATGTGGCCCAGGGAGTGGTGCGGGGAAGAACAGGATAACTATATTCCAGAGACTAATAATATGACAATATAGTCCTGAATCGGAGCTGAGGCAGGAACATGATGGAGACACGTCATAAAGAATCGAGACAGACGGGAAAGGGAAAAGGGTAATGGTGTGACCTATTTTTCTCACCATGGTACTTTTTTGGAAGCCAAATGCCTCTGGGGTAAATATTGCCACTTGGACCACTGCATCATTTTCATCGTCCTCCAGTGAGAAGGATCTTGATTTTTAGCCACAAAAATGACCATCTGGAGCTGGAGAGATGGCTCAGTTGTTAAGAGCACTGGCTATTCTTTCAGAAGACCCAGGTTCAATTTCCAGCCCCGACATGACAGCTCACAGCTGTTGTAACTACCTGTTCCAGGGGATCTGCTGTTCTCACACAAATGTGCATGCAGGCAGAACAAAACAAAACAAAAACAAAAAACAATGCACATATAATAAAAATAAATGAATCATTTAAAAAAGCAAGCAAACAAAAACAACCATCCAGCTCCCTTTGTCCCTATGTATAGTCACATGACTAAGCTCTTAGTCAAGGATGAATAGGGCACCTACCAGGTGCTGTCTTTCAAAGTCAAGGTCATGCCTTCAGCTTTCTCTCCTGCCTCTTTCAGTCTGACAGAGGTCATCATGGGCTGTGCTTACAAGCACTGCCTCTTGGCCTTCAGTGTTTTCCAGAAACAGCTACTCCACCTCAGATGGTTGAGGTAGAGATCTACACTGTCTTATTTGATTCGTTTTGATTTTAATACCCTGCTTTGTGCAACTAAACCCATACCCAAATTTATATGCTTCCCTAACCGTGAGCAGCAAACATTTTGAAAACAATAAAACTTAAATTTATTTAAAAATTGGATCCTTCTCAGCTTAGGATCACATCTTAGCAGGATAAGCGGAAAATAGAGGAAATGAGAAACAGGGTGCTCCTCAGGGATTTTGAGGAAGGTAAATACAGAAGGTGGGGAGAGCATAAAGGGGACCAGTAGGATACAAATTGTCTGTCTGATAAGGGAAATGAGAAGGGGGAGAAATGTAAGTACAGTTACATCTTGGTTGACAATGTCGTAGAAAATGCACTTCATATCCCCAACACTCAAATATCATTGCTAGTAACCTGTCACATTATAGGATATTGGTTGTTCACCCTGCTGATCATGTAGAGTCTAGTATGAGGAGAATATCATTGATATTCCAGGGAAAGATCAAATTTCAACAAACAGTTTCTACTAAATTTTTTATTGTTTTACATTAGTGCAATGCAGTGCAATGCAATTTATAAATCAAGCTTTCATTAGTAGAGGACCATTAATATACATTGTAACACAAAGAGACTATATGCACAGAAATTATCTTAAGGGCAGACTATTGCATTTTTCACATGTCTTGATCAATTGCAGAAGAAGTAGTAGATAGGGCTGGTGAATTTAAATCCTGTCAAATCTTCATGGTCAGTGGATGCCAAAGCTTCAAATAAGAAAGAAGATGTTTTGTTTGGCTTTGTTTTGTTTTTCCCATAGAGAGAAGAGTCTAGAGTTCTTGCAGGGCAACCCAAGAAGAATGGGAGAGGAGCAGATGTTTAAAAAAAAACAGAGAGTACATTGCACAGTGTGATTCCCATTGCTCCTTCAGAAATCCATGAGGGGTAATAAACCCAAGAGTTCCCTGAGATGAGTACATCTCTACAACCTATCCAGAGACAAGGCTTTGTGTCTAGACTAGAAAATTGGTGGACAACTAAATCAGAAAGAAACATGAAAGCTGAAGTCCCTATGTATTTACAGAAATCTGGGGTAATGGGTCATGGATTCAGTAGTCTGTGAGTAAAAGCAGCGTTATCTAGGTTCTTCCGGACAGAACATCCCAGCAGATAACTGGGTCAATGACTAAGTGGAAATGCTCTTGTTATCATTAATGGAAACAAGAAAAGCAGGTTGGACTTGGTTCTGAAGCAATGTGACTTTGTAAGGTCCTAATAGAAATATCTTAGACCCAGATAAAAGGGAAGAAGCAGAGCTTGAAGGATTTATGGAACGAGCCTCTCACCCTTAGAGCGTGTGCATTTAAGGAAGAAGAGTCACTGTGGTCCCGTTGCCCTGCACTTAGAGGTTGTTTAGTGACACTCCTGGCTTCTACTCATTGTCAATGTCCTCTCATTGCCCGATACTGTCTCCCAATACTGTCAAAGGTCCTGAGGTTGGGTAGGGAAGCACAGCTGAGAAGCATTTCAATATAGATTTGAGGGTCATCATTAGGGTGATGAATGTTAAGGTCAGACTAGTTCATTGGAGGAAAGAAAAGAATAGCAAAGTTGACCTCTGGGAATTCCCATCATTTGGGCCAGGAAAAGAATTTGCTTAGAAAACTCTACATGACCTAAAGAATATTCCATAGATTTGCTTTATTGTCCAATTTTTTCTAACTGAAGAAATAAAAAAAAAAAAACAGATGAAAGAAGTGTTAGGAGATGAGGAGACAGCCCTGTGGGCAAAGCACTTGACACGTAGGCATGGGACACTCATATAAAAGATATAGGCAGATGTGGTGTTCATCTGTAATCCCAGAGCTCAGGAAGTGGAGAGTGGATCTTCATGGGCAAGCGAGCTAGCTAGGCAGCTGAATAGGTAAGATCTGAATTCAATAAGATGCCTGCGTGGGTAAAGAAAGCAGAAAGTGATGCAGGAAGGTAACCAACATCAGCCTTTAACCACCACACACACATGCACGTACATATACTCACACATACATGTGAATGTGAGCACACAGACACATGCGAAACACATATATGCATGTACATATATTCACACATACCTGTGAATGTGAGCACCCAGACACATGCAAAAACACACACACACACACACACACACACACACACACACATTATGGTCAAATGTTAGGAAGAGAAAAATCAAGGAGGCATGAGTGATAAAGCAGAAAAGAAAAGGACAGAATATATTCACCCTTCATCTATCATTACCTAACCAACTCTACATATCTACCAGGTATTTCCAACCTTCGAACATTAAGACACGATCCTGTCATCCTGTCATCTGCAAAGCTTATGTTCAAGCATCATGCATTTGAGTTACAACACACACACACACACACACACACACACACATCTTATAATGTTTTAAATCAGTTTATAGTTTTGCGTTGGGCTATACTCTTGGCAATTCTTAGCCACATACAGACACGTGTCGCCCATGGGCCACCAATTGGACTTGCCTGCTGATCTTCCACTAATCTTTCCACAGCCTCATATCTGAAGCCAATATGAGGCTCTCCTGTCGAACACCTAGATACCCCATCTACTGCGGTTTGAATGTGAAATGTGACAGTAGGGTCACATGTTTGAACACTTGGTCCCTAGCTGGTGGCATTGCCTGGGAAGTTGTGAAGCCTTTAAAAGGTGGAGTCTCACTAGAGGAATTGACTCATTGGGGATAGCTCTTGAGGTTTGATAGCTGGGACCCACTTTCTGTATGCTTTCTGCTTCCCGAGGACGCAATGTGACCTGTCACTTCACATCCCCACTGCCATGCCTTCCCCGCCATATATCCCGTTACACTAAGAGCGGCAGCAAAGCTTTCTTTCCTTAAGTCATAGCAACAAGAAAACTAACACATCTTCCCTCCAATGGGGAGATTAATCCATTTTATGGCAATTGCTTATGTAACTGCCTCCCATCCAGATACACGAGAGAGATGTCAGCCTTGCTTGCCATTGCAACTCCAGCATCTAACCCCTGTCTGGTACCTAGGTGATGCTAAAAAACAAATGCTGAATAAATGAATAAATTAACATACAAACTAACATAACCTAAGAGATTGTTGTAATCACCTTCATTTTATACATAATGACCTAACTTGAAAACCTGTCTGCTCTTACAACCGTTTCTATAGTTTTGATTGAAGACAGATTTTATCATCTACTTGTAAGTAAGGAAACTTAATCTCATAGATGATGTGATTGTCTTCAGATCAAGACCAGATGGCTTGGCAGCAAGGCAGGACTGAGACTCATGCTCATCTATTCTAAATTCCCTTTCCTTTCCAGAGCACTTCGAGCTATCTTGTTTGGAGCTAGACAGGTTCTAGAACTGAAATTCTCTGGAATACACTGTGAGCAGCGCTTTTGGAGATCACAGGAGTAGGAGTTCCGGGCCTCTCTCTCTCCTACATCTCAAGGCCAGGAATAATCCCCCGCCGCTGAGAACCTGGGCTGTATTAAGTTCTACGATGCTATCTAAATATGGTGCGCATTCCAATTAAAATTCTGCCTGTATGCACAGCTGAGTCCTTTCAGTGAATTCTCCTTCTCCAAACTCCCTCTTAACTGAAAATTGGATTGAAAAACAGTATCAGAAAGGAAGAACAGGAAGTTCCTGTTTTACTGGAAGACTATGTTCTCAAAGGTTATCCTAGCTGCTTTGGTGTGTATGTTTTTTTAATTTAGATTTTTTTTTTCCCTTCCCACTAAAAATACAAAATCTTCTAAGGAGTAAATAGGCTTCCAAGTTAGAGCACGAGAGATCGTTTAACACATAGGTTGCATGAACGTCAATAAAAGCAGCCTTTATTTGGGCTTCTAACCCGTGGAAAGAATGGTTTCTTAAGAGGGGAGAGAGGCCCAGAAGCTATTTGGAATTTTCCTACCCCAACATGGCTGGAGGAGCTGAATAGTTTCAGCAGATAATATATCCTGTGTAGGCCTATTGTCAGAGAGAGGCTCACCACCGACTTCACTAAGTTCCACAGTATAATTTCTTAAAGACAATCAGGGCTTCAGGATGTGTCTCAGAGGTGGAGTGCTTTTACATTGGGTTTGAAGCCTTGGCTTTGACCCCCAACAACATTACAAAGAAACAACAAAGAGATGTAACTGCCATACCTCCAGAGCACTGTGGGGCATGTCAGTGTTTATCTACGATTACGTTTTGCATCAAAATTTAACCATTTGATGTGGAGGATTTGTGAAAATCTTACAAGTATTCATCATTTTGAGTTCCCGTCCCTTGTAGATTCAAAGGATATCCAAAAGTATCCAGAATTAATACCATATCTTTCCTTAAAATCATTTTACTCTGAAAGAAATCTTTCTTAAACTTTTCTCTTTTGCACAAATGCTACATGATCTTCTTTGTTCAAGACAAATATTGGAAAATTCATAATTGATTTTATTGCCCTTCATCACCTACCCTTCACATCAAGACAATGGTAACGTCTTATTTCTTCTGCATTTCTTCAATGTTAACATGTTTTACCAACATACATTATTAATACCAACATTGTCATTTCTCACCTAGATCATAGAATGGCTTCTTGACTGGTCCACGTTTATTATAACCCCCATCCCCAGTGTCATTCTTCTTGACACTTCCTGATGCTCATTAGAATCTTGGTTCATAAAGCAGATAGGTGTAGTCCTGACCCATTGACACTGACCAGCCCTCAGGTCCTACAGGCAGGCAACCTGCTAAATATCTGAAGATGTGTAACTTGGGTGCCAATGGTTTAATTCATTATGTAGAATACTTGCCTAGCATGGACATTCCCTGGGTTCCATCCCTAGCATGGCACAAGATTAGGTGGCACAAGATTAATTCCATGTACTCAGGAGGCAGAGGCAGAAGGATCAAGCGTTCAAGGGCGTTCAAAGCCACCTGGCCTGGAAACTTGTTAATAAATAAGTAAATAAACTATATCATTTAAAAATCAAGCATGCTGTTATAATCAATTGTAGGATCATCTTCTAAATTCAAAATGACTGCTGCTATGCTCAACTTTTAAAATCTATTTCGGACAACCTGATGAAAAAGCGTGGAATAATCAAGGCATATCTGACTGACAAGTCTCCAAGAAGGTTCTACGGTGCACACTGCTAGCTCGCTTTCAAAGTCGTTCTATATTCTTTACCTAGAGCCTTGTTCCTATTTATTGTTCTTACTTTTTTCACTCTGATACCTGTAAAGGACACTCCAGACAGGGCCCCAGAGTCTAGGCTCTCAATTTTATTTCTAATTTATCTCTGCCCTATCCATCTAATCCAACATGAAGAAAGGAGAAAAAAATATGTGATTATTTTAATCTCCAACAACCTGATTCTCACCAAGTCTTATGACATTAGCAAGCACTGAACTCTTCAGATAGGTTCATATCCCTACAGATGGAAATTTTTATAGGAAAGGAAATGTCAAAACCTGTAACTTCTCTGACAGCGTGTGGTGTTTGGGGAGAACGGAACATCTGGGCAGCTTCGCTCTGTTTAGGAATTCGACCTGGAATTATCTGCGTTATTTGTTTTTAACTTATCTTCTATACCAAGGTGAGATGGTGCCTATCACTTCCTTCCTGAGTTTTCAGAAGTGGATTACAGGTTGAGCGGTCCCATAGGCGCTTGCATGCAACAGCTGTTCATAGGCCAAAATGTCAGCAAACATTTAGTCGAAAAGGCTGAATTTTCACGAAAAATGGCAGCCAAGAGCTTAACTGTGGTTTGTGCCTATAAGCCAGAGGCTCTGTAATCTTGGTGGAAAATGCTAGAAATGACTCTTTCTGCCATGAGTACCAGAGTCTATGTTATCTGAACAGACACAAGCCATGGGTTGCTGTCATAAGGACTTTGGTGAAAACTGGGTTTGAAGACATCCAGATTATCTGTAATATTCTAGAGTTACATACTTCGCTTACATGAAGTAGAATGTAAGGGTACAGTGAGGCACGGAGCCTGTGCCACCATGAGCAGTTGCTAAGGCTTGCTCTTGAAGTGCCACCATATGAAACCACTTCTGTTTGTTTTAGCAAACAAAAATATTTAACAAACATTCCCTGTTGCCCAATATCAACTAAAATATTGTCACAGCATAAAAACACCCTAAAGGACAGAGGCCGGATCGTGACGGAGTCACAGAACAGGGTTCATGAGCTTTGGTGTCTGCTCGTGGATGTTCACTTACTGCAGTGGGTATGCACATTCAATACAGAATTTCATCTACATTTTCCTTTTTCTTTCAACATGATCTCGGATTGTAGAGATGAAATTCACTCCAATCCCTTCTGACCACTAGTGTCTATCATCAATGACTGGCTTATAAATATTTCCTCCCCGTCCACACACCCCAGCATAGTCACAGCAATAGCAAGGGCTACAACATCTACTCCAACAGGCTAGAAGGCCATATGGGTGTTAGTCCCCCAGGGAGTGTCTGTGAAAGGGTGGTGCTTGAGAAGCAAAGTGAAGAGAAGTGGAAAGGGTTAAAGCAGAGGGTCAGACAGAGCTGGGAAGGACAGAAATGTGGGTAAAATCTGAGGGTAGGCTTTCTATGTGGCCAGGGAACTGAATGCTGCTAAGCTGGAGCAAGTTACACCAAAGAGAACACCTATGAGTATACAGGACAGGTCCACACACAGGGCATGGGTTCAATCAGCCATCCCTGATGAGGGAGTTTTAGTGGAATCTCTGGATGCAGTGGCTGTTCCTTCAAGAAGAGAGATATCAGAGTGATGCATGTTTTCTAAACAGAAAACATACACACACAGCCTACATTCACATGCGGATCGCTGGCAGAGCATGCGCGTGAGTACCTGACAATTATAGCCAGAAGTATGACTCCTTCTTGCTGCTGAAATAACACAGAACTCCATCAAAGCTTTAAACTATCAAATCAACCCCCTCCGCCCTCTCCCTGCCATCCCACATTCTCATCCATCATCCACAGCAAGACGTTCCTATTCTGAGACATTCGGGTAAGCAGAGCGTGCATTTTCTTAGCTTTTGTAGAAATATATATTTCAACTCTATGAAACAACCACTCTCTCCATGTCATCCAAGGATCAAAACTTGCAGGGATGAGATGGTAACCGTGAACTCCTAACAAGCCCTCAAATGTCTTGATGATAGTGAAGTTCAGAATCAGGGGCTTTAGGGAGTGGCTTGAAACGTGCCTTTGAGTTGCTTTGAAAGATGTGGGACCAAGTTAGCCAACCTCCTCTCTTGTGAGAGAGGAAGGAAGACCGATCATGCATGGAGGTGCCCTGTGGGCCTCTGAAAGTGGTCCATCCATTCAAATGCCCCAGCAAACTAAGGACAGCACCATGCAGTTCCATTTGAAAAAAAAAAAAAAAAGATGAGAGGGAGGAGAGTGGGCAGGAAGTTGGACAGTGGGAAGAAGACAGATGTGTGAGAAAAGCATAAGCAGTTCTCCTTGGTGCTGTCCGTCTGTGACAGCACGCTCCCTTTGCGCAGGAGGTAACTCAAGGGAAACTTGGACACGAGTTTGACTCGAATTGTGAAGGCAGCACGAAGGAAGATATCTGGAAAGTGCTGTCTATCGTCATAAATGCTTATGGTTGTGAGTACTACATTCAAACCCAAATATTTGGCATCAAATATTTCAACAATTGTTTTAAATTTAAAAATGCCAAGACTGGGAGATACATCTCAGTGGTAGAGCACAACTGTACTTACCTAGGTTCAGTTCTCTACTGAAGAAAACAATCAGATATGAAAATTGATTTCATGTTTTATAAATACCACATCAGCCTTCATAACAAACACAACTAAAACTTTCACAATCAGTGAAACCGAGAGAGGTATTTTTGCACACAGAAAAAGAGGAGCATATGAGACTGCATTGGGGCTCATTTTTACCAGCTAGCCATAGGTCTCTGTTCAGGCTGTCACAGGTTAAGGGAAATACGTGAGATGCGAACTTCTTGGTAATCAGTAGCAATGTCCAATGAGGATGCAGATGTCTGTGCTTCAGAACGGCCCTGCTACAAACAGAAGATGAACCGTATCCTGTGCAGAAGTTGAGCTGGAAATCATAAGGGATAGGAGGTCAGCAGAAAGGAGGTTGTGAAGAGGAAGCCAGCATCTTGGTTCAGATAAAAGCAGAAAGGAGACTCAACTTAGGAGTCTCACAATGTCACATCCAGAGGTGTGGACAGATAGAAAATGAGGAGTATCAAAAGAATTGAATAGAAAAATGACAGTTCAGATTTCTGTCTTTGTTTAGGCCAGTGGTTCTCACCTCCCTAATGCTCTGACCCTTTAACACAGTTCCTCATGCTGTGGTGACCCTCAACCATAAAGTTATTTTTGTTGATACTTCATGACTATAATTTTGCTACTGCTATGAGTGTAAATAATGCAAATATCTGAGATGCAGATGGTCTTATGAGACCCCTGTGAAAGGCTGTTCAAACCCCAAAAGGCTCGTGACCCACAGGTTGGGAACTGCCGGTTTAAACACTTGAGTTGCAGAGTGTGGAAGGCATCCACTTTCAATTCATGAGAAAAACATTCATGGGATAAGAATTATTACAGTCTACTTGCTGCCTAATGAACTGCGTGTAATGTGTGTGCGCGTACATGTGTGGGCATATGTAAAATCTATTAAGTCATATAGCACTTAGTAGTGTGTTGACGACGAATAATAAAGAGTCTGTGATGTAGGCAGGCATCATTATCTCCATTTAACAGATTAAAAAATGAGGCCTTAAGAGATGAGCGACTTCCTTAACAACACAAAACGATGGAACTTAAGTCAAGCCTTAGACTAGCTCCCTTGGCTCCCGATCATGCATTTTTCTACAAATCTACATTTTTAACTCAACAATGTATTCATAAACTACCCTAAGCACTTCGAAATTCAGGGGGTCAGCAAAGGACTAGAAGATCACTTTATTTTAGTGCGTGCTGAGGTTTAGATGTGGTTTATCCCCCGAAGGTTCATGCATTGGAAAACCAGTCACCAGTACAGCAATATTGAGAGGAGCTAGGACTGGACCCTAAGGAGTGAGCCTTGGCACCAGATCTTGAAAGGGTTGATGTCTTTCTCCAGAGACCGGGTCAATTTCTTCCAGACTCAATTATGTCTGGCAGGAGGGGAGTTAGGTCTCACAGGGCTGGATTACCAGTTACCAGAAGTGGCCATTACTGTTTTATGTTACAAGAGGGCCAGCCTCCCTTTTGTCTCCACACAGTGTCATTCCTCCCATGCATGCTCCCTTCCTCTTTCTCCTTCCTTGCCATCTCATGATACGGTGTGATTGTGTGATTTGGTCCCTTCCCAGGAGCAGAAACTGATGATGGCCTCATGCAGCTGGGCTTGCCTGCCTTCAGTCTGCTAGCTAAATCGGACTTCCCCAGTGTAGTATTTTATCACAGTAGCACAGGCTCAACTAAGGCATCAAAGGAACAAACGCACAGGGAGTGCGTGAGGTCTCCTGGCAGAAGGGGTAGCACCTCTAAACTTCCACACTTTCCTGCATGCTGCTCCTCCGCCTGGAACATCTTCAATCCTAAAATCCTTTCCTGTCCTCCCTACATCCCCCACATCGCAGATATCACTTCCTCCAAGAAGCCTCCTGTGCTGAGAATATGCTATCCCTTTATATTGTTGTAATACTTAGGGCTCACGTTTCTCATAGCCTACACAATTTTGTAAATGCCTGTTTATGACTCTTGTCTTTCCCCAGTTACAGTGCAGGCTCTTTGAGACAGGAAATGTGTCTCCTTTACTCCTGTATCCCCTAATCTTGATATAAGCCTTGGTACTTTTTAAATATTCAAAAATTAGTCTTCATTCGAATTTACTGCATTAACGTTTGCAGAAGGAACGGCTTGCAACCGAGCAAGGCTAAAAATGAAACCTGTCTCCCACAAAAAGAATCAGAATCCCTGTACCTTGTGCCAATCCTCTCTACTAAGCCCTAATCTCATGCATGATTCATCACCAGAGCAACCGCTTGAGAAGGCTTTGCCCTTCACTCATGGAGCCATAATAAAGGTTAGTTTACTTTAAGCAAATGGTGTTTTCTTTCCTCCCTTCTATTTTTTTCTCTAGCTATTTTTTTCCTTCTGTTTACTTATCCAGGGGCAGTAAGAAAAGAAAAATGACTCCAGTTTCTATTTAGATATTTGATATACAGCATGTGTAGATAAGGATAGCTATAAATTGCCAGCTAGGCACCGCTCGGATACCTGAATTGTGTTACTTCTATTTTAGATTTCAATATAGCAAAGAAAAGGAATGTGGGGGAGGAGCGTGCATACTACACATAGATGTAAAGGTTTAAAGCTAGTATTTCCAATACAGCGTTTGAGCTCACAATCAACATTACACGCTAAAAGAAATGTGCCTGGTGTCCTGAAAACTGGAAAATGGCAGCAATCTTCAGAATTCACTGCAGGCATCATTGCCTGAGCCCTGGTTCTGACCCAACCACTAACAGGCTATATGAGTTTAAAAGAGGTGCCAGTTGCTCTGAGGCTCTGGTTTGTCACTCTTAAAAACAGTTGGGGATGGACAAGACTTGCAAAGTCCAAGTCAACTTATTCCTACCAGGAGGTATTCCTGGTAGGTCTGCGTGATTCGTTCTGCACTAAGTTACTTGGGTGACCCACAGGTCCATGTTGATGTCCAGCCTCATCTCTGTTGGTGACATGTGTTCTCTCTACGTGGAAACGTTCAGGCTCTGGTGTCTGTACACCTACTCTGGTGAGCTTTGCTTTCTTTTTTCTTTATGAATGTTTACATTTCATAAAACCATCCAATTTATTCTATTTTCACCAATTTCCCAGCCATGAATAAACCTGCCACATTCTGAAAACCACCTTCGCAAACCTGCAGATCATTCTTGCTAAAGAGTTCAAGGAGAATCCTTGGTCTCAAATGAACAGATCTGTTCTCACAGGACAAGAAGGCACACACCCATAATCCCAGCACTAGGGATACTGAGGGAAAGGCAGCAGGATGGAGGTCAGCCTGGGCTATAAGTGAAAAAAAAATTGTCTCAAAAGATAAAAAAAGCAGACTAGAGGTATACCTCAGTGTTGGACTGAGCTGTTGCTTATACCTGATGGAAGAGGGAAAATCGATTTTCTCCAACAGAGAGACACTGGGCATGTCAACCTGTTGTAGAAGTTTATTTTTATTAATTTATTTTTTGTTTGATTGTTTGATTGTTTGTTTTAAGAGACCGGGTTTCTCTGTTGTAACTCCAGCTGTCCTGGAACTCACTCTGGAAACCAGGCCTCAAACTCACAGAGATCCACCTGCCTCTGCCTCTCAAGTGCTGGGATTAAAGGCCTGCACCGCCAATGCCCAGCAGAAGTTCATTTTTAGTTATGTTTAAAATGGTTGTTTTGTGCACTGTTGGGAAGGCATGGTCAGCCTTGGCATTTTGTATTGTCTGCAGGTGTTGGCTTTATGTAAAAAAATGTTTGATTGTTCATGGTCTACACGTGGTATCAGTAAAACACGTGAGGAGCTTAGGTATCGATAAAAACCCCTGAGATGAGATGCTCGGGGTTCCACTGTCCAGTATGGTGCTTACCATGATAGTGGTTACCTCTGCTGAGGTCTGACAAGGGTTTACATCTATGAAATATGCCTCCGTGTCTTCATAATGAGCAACACAGCAACACAGCAACTAGATCAATAACTTGAGGATAGGAGTTGTTGACCAAGTCATGCTCAGGAGCAAATGCACAACATATAATTGGACTTCATAGTTCTCTGTGTGTGCTTTCATTTGGTTAGAGTTTTGTGGGTTTGTTGTTATGTGGTTTTAGTTTGTTTCCTTGCTTTGGGAGGGTTGTTGTTTTATTGAGTTTTTGTTTGTTTTTTGAGAAATAACTTAAAGTTGGGTGGGTAGAGAATGGGGGAGGATCTGGAAGGACTCAGAGGAGGAAAATATGATCAAACTATATTTAACTTTAAAATTAAAATAAAACCTCAGTGCTAAAGTACTTGCCTGGCATATGAAAGGCTCTCATACTCGTCCTCTGTAGCACAAGCAACAATAAAATAGCCCTTTTACCTTGGTACACTCTGGAATTAACATCAAACCAGTCTGATTCTGTGTGATCTTCTCTGTACTTTCTATTAATCTAACACCAAATTTTAGTCATATATTTCCCAGACCTCACCCTATCAAAGCAGTCTGTAAAACAGGCCTTTAATAAAAGATAAATTGTTCTGACCATGAATTCACAGCGTTTTTAATACTTCAGTGATGCAGAAGGATGTAAGACATTTTTTTAACCACTGTGTTGCTGGAACTTTCCCATGTACTTTATTTTAAAGACTTTAGCTGTACCTGTGAACCAAGGATCCCTGTTATTATTAGTTCCCATCTTATAAGCGTTCACAGACTTTAGTGTGTCTGATTCAAAGGTCACACTCTTTCTGTGACGCTCATCAAATGACAGCAATGACTAACCGTGGTGAACAAAGGCACAGCTGAACTCCATAGTCAGCAACATCACCCTGGGTGTGAATGTTCATTTACCCAAAGAAATCCTGTGCCAAATCAGAGCTCCTTGCTTCCCAGTTATGTGATGCTACCTGATGACTTCCAGACTCTCTTGCTAGATTGGCACTGATGGCTTTGCCGTGGTACCTTGTCAGGGTCACTGACCTATTTCAGAATTTACACTGGAAACAGAATGTCAGATTCTAAAGGTTACCTGTCCCTCTTCTGTCATTTACTTGTTATTTTATGGACCTGGTCTGTTTTATTTCCTTTTTAATGACAAGGGCCAAAAAAGATTTTTCTTGCTTTCCCTGCAAGGTATATAGGTTAAGGTAAGGTAGAACGGAGGAAAGAAGCCCACTTTCCAGCACAGAGACCAAGTTTGCATGCTCCTAAATCTGCAGGGGCAGAAATAGCTCTTCTGTGGCTCCACCTCACATATGTACTTGAGATAGAAATATCCCACAGAGTAAACCCAGGTTAATAAAAACTATCACAACATGGAGAGAAGAAGAAGAAGCTATTTCAAATTTATAGCAAGGAAATTTGTGCAGAAAGCTGCACAGTGAGTGAAAGTTGCTTAGTCTGCGAAGTAGGAGGGTTAGTGTCAGAGTGCACAGAATGAGATATTCATGAAAGTGTTTTCGTAAGTTGGAAAAGTAGCACCACCAGGAAGAATCATGACTCGTGACGCTAAACAGTGACTTAGGGAATCAAGAGTTCCAACTCCTAATTTACAGAACCTGAGACTCTGAAAGACAGTCCAGAGAAAGGGTTACAACTGCTCATGGCCAAGCCAGGATTGCAGCTCATACCTTCGGGTAGGAGAATGAGGCAAGGATATAATGCGTGTGACCTCTAAATACTACCTACTGCTTGTAGCTAATATATCCCAGGCCACACCATTTCCTATTAAGTTGAAGACACCGATTTAAGTAAGAATTGCATTGATTTCAGGCCAGGATATGTGTTTGGGGCTTTGAGTCTAATGTTGATAAGATCCTTAGTAAGTTCTGGGATGAGGCGTTGTGTCTACCTCCTTTGTAGATCAAGACGTATACAGACCTGTGTCTTTCCCTAGCATTGCTTAGATCTGACTGGACTCAAGGTCCTCCCAAACAGTGCTTTGCTAACACCAAACTCCACATCTCTCCCCCAATGGGCATTGTCCCACCTCAGCAGACAGCAACTTCAATGTAGAAAAAAAATCCCACGGGGCCATCACCAGCTTCTTCCACAGTTACTGCTAGACTTATAGGAACATGAGGTCCTGACCACATTGCACCTGCGGTCTGGAATCAGAGAGCAAACAGTAAATGGGGAGAATCTATAAAACTTCCAGGCTTATCTTAGTGACCCACTTCTCCTAAAGGTTCCACAATCTTTCAAAAACAGCACTAGCATCTGGGAACCAAGTGTCCAGACCCATGAGACTATGGGCAACAGTTTACACTCGAACCACTGTAATAACAAATGCCACATGAAGCTCAGTCTGTTGCCTTGTTGCTGCTGTTGGGATTTAGAGACAGGGATTCAGCATGTTACTCACGCTGGCCTTCATCTGCGACACGCTTATCTTACCTTCCCCAGCGCTGGGATGCAGGTCTGTGCCACCAAGCCCAGCCCAATAACTTTCTGTTTTGTTTTTAAATCAGAGACCTCACTGATTACACAAAAGATATTGCATAAAGTTGAAGCTACTACAGAGCTTGAAAATGCCACACCTCCTGGCTGCCTTCCCTCTGCTCTTCCACTCCCTTACTTCCTAAAAACACCTGTATACGGATGGGTGGAGTGGGGATAATTACACTAAGTTCAAAGTTCCCATATTCTCTTTCCTCTGTGACTTAGAAGCATTTTAGCCAAATGGATTTCCATGATGCAGAATATGCAGAAAGGGCACCGAGTGCCCATCTTGGACCAAATGTGAATTATTAATGTTGTGTTTGTTCAATAATTCACCAGATTCAGTGTAGCTCAAGGATTCTAATACTAAATACAGAAGTGTCTACCTCTCCCTTCTTTTTCATGTAAATTTCTTCTTTATTTGAATTTCTTTAGTAAAGTTTCAATACAAACAACCACTCCACAATTATTCACGTCAAGGACTTTCTTGGGTTTCTAGAGACAGAGCAGTGAACAAAGAAGACAAAGCCAATAATAAATATTTATTGTTCAAGAGATTTTGCTAGACATACAAAGATGTAGAATTGCACTGTCATCGATGGGTAAAATATGAAATAGATGAAAGCAATGTAAGATACATAGACTTACAAATACCAGATGAGACATACAAATCAGAGATGAGAGGGAAGGGTTTCAAAGGAAGGACAGAAAGAATTGACTGACTTGTATTATATTGGGTAGACAAATTACCAATCCCTCCATACACAGGCTTGATTTTGAAAATCCGCACCAAATATGCAGACAGATGCTGATTAAATTGCCCAGCTGATGAAGGCTTTGGATATTGAATTTTCAACAAGCAAGTGAGTCATGAAAACACACTTTTATGATCATTTACATTGGAAACGTTGCTGTCCAAAAAACAATCTATGGGCTCAATTAAGCAGGGGGGCTAATTCAGTAGATGGCCACCTTAAATCCACAAAACAGAAAACACTAGATTATAAATAAATTACCAGCTCTATTTTCAGAAAGCGACTGATTCATCCAAATAAGAAAATTGAGAGGTTGGGGAATTGACACCAGAAAGTAAGTACATAAAGCTTGGTCTTAATTGGCAAACTAGGTTTAGTATGAGACTGTGCAAGATTATATAGGGAGGGGAATGAGATGCAGGCCTGCTGTGTTGCACAAATATAGAGCATATCATTCATATGAATTTCCTCTGTGAGTAATAGCTATAGTACAATGTAAATGATACCTCTGGGTAAGTGCATCATAGCAAGGGGCCAGCTGTCAGGAAATCTGAGACTAGCACACGCAACTGAAGAATAGTTCAGTGGCAATAGCTTAATGCAAATATAAATCTGATGGATAGATATATTGAGTAGAGGTGGGGTTTTAATGAGACAATGCAAGGGCTATGTGTCAATGTAGACATATGTGTTGGTTTTATATTTATTATTCTCATGACTTCATGGAAAAAGGCAGTTTATTCTTTGGAAATTCAATCCCCAGTCCTAGAGGGTTTTACTGTCCCTATAACCTAACCTTCAAAATGCAAGCCCCATACAATCTAATCTGCAAACCTAAACCTAGATTGTTTTGGTCTCTGAGACTTACTGCTGACTGGGCTCACTCTGACTAGTTCTTTTCTGAACTACCTCTTTTCACTGTAGTCTGTATTGTGAACTCCAAACTATAAACTGTAAACGATCTGCTTCTGACTCTCTGCTTTCTCTCTGCTTATTGTGGACTGGCTCTGCTCTTCTAAGCTTTTCCTTCTGTCTCTGAGCTGACTGCACTCAAACCGACTGACTGAACTAACTCTCCAACTCTCTTTCTTTAACTATCCATCTGAACTATTCCTTCAGTACTGAATTTCTAACTGACTACCTGTGGGCTGAGAGCTTCCTTTCACATCCTGAGAGTTGAGTGTGTCCTCACTCTTAGTTAGTCCCTGACTTCACTCTGATTTGATCTCAAACTTCATTAGCTTGGCTCTTCACTATTATTTAATCTCAGAGTTTGGGATTAAAGGTGTCATTCCTATTGCCTTCAGGGGTTTCATCTGGATCACACAGAACTCTGAATGTAACCCCTTCTTAAAGGCCTTTGAATGTGATCCCTTCTTAGATATCACGCAGGCCTTACAATGTGACCCTTTGCTAGAGCAGCCATGCTGCTGGATTAAAGGACGACATGTTCCTCTACAGCTATGTAATGTGTGCCACCCACAAACAACCGAAGGCTCTTTCCAGCCTTCTTTTAAAAGAGACTGACTATGTGCCATATACACAAATCTCAGATACTCAGCAAATCCAAAATAGCTCCCAGACTATCCATTTTAGAAATCCAAATATAGATATTAGGTGTCAATCAAGAACTACCCGCTCCAAATGATATTGTTAGAGTGGTAGCTTAGAACAGCTTTAGATTTGGCCTTTCAAAAAATGAGGGAACTGGATGAATTCAACTGTAATCACTTCAGAGATGAGCCTAGAAAGAGTTCTGAGGCAGAGTGCTAGAAAGTCCCATCCACTGCTGCATAGAGTTTCTACTTTTTTTTGAACAAGATACAAACTTGACAGGTCATTTTCCTTAGCTGATAAGCTGGAAAAAAAGCTGGTGGTCTTTATTTCCAGGATTTGGAGAAAAATCACTTGGAGAATACATCAAAAGTGCCGTCATATTTTATTACAATATTTCTGTTCAAGAAATGTTAGGTGTTTTATGATCCTTGGTTTTTAAAAATGCATTTGAATCTAAGTACATGCACATCTACTTCTTTGGAATCAGAAGCACCTAGAGGATTAGATTAACAGGGCACACTTCTGGGGGTGTCTGCAATGGGCTTCTAGAGACCATTGCATTATAAGGACTGATCCAATGAACGGAATAATCATTTATGAACTTACAATAGATGGCATTATTGAGCGGTAGTAAGTGGTAGGAGGCTAGATCTAACTGAAGGAAACAAATCACTAGGGGCCTGCCTGTGGGGCATAATTTCACCCTGCCCCCTTACTTTCCTCTGCTTGCTGTCCACCAGGCTCTGAGCTATCCTTCTCTACCTGGCCTTCTCTTCCATGATGGACTCACATCCCTGACACTGGAAGACAATTATACCTCTCCTGTCTCTCATCTACATAAAAGCAGCCACTACCACAAGAGAGTAAGAGCATTGGTGCACATCCAAGTGCCATGGACATGGATATCATGGGCACTGCCAAAGCCAGGATACCCCCCAAATCCTCAGGAGCAAGCAATTAATGAGAGAGCCAACTAAAGGAAGTTAGCTTGTCATCACCCTGGACTTGATGATTCCTTCCCCCTCATCAGCACCCAAGTCTATATCTACCTGAAAATTCCTTTCAAAATACTAAAAATATAAATATATTACATTGTATTAAAAAGGAGAAATTCAGATTTTTCTGTATATAAGATTGCTTTAATGTATGTCAAGTTAATATAAATTACATGATCTCCATAGTAACTGCTACTCTGCTTAGGACTAATGCTCACGCCATCAAACCAAGGAGTACAGAGGTCATTCCCTACACCTGTTGAAGTCTCAAATATCACCTGCTGCAATTTGGAGTCTGTCTGTATATTTGTTGATTGGTTGGCTTCTCTTTTAAGAATTCAGAAAATATTAAGATGAGTGTTTCTGATAACCCTTTAACTTGGCACTAAGTAATTATCCCTGAATGAAAATTTTAACCATGTCTACTATAAAGTAATCTGGCTTTGCTATTTAGTGCCATTGAGTCTCATCTTTAGAATTAAAAGTTTTCAATTGTAATATTTAAAAGAGCTTTCTTAACTCTGAAATGTTGTGGTGCTATCGTTCTTTAGCTAGAATACAATATAATAGTTCTAGAATGACTTTAGGGCATGCAAAGAGAGGAGATGACACACACACACACACACATACACACACACAGACACAGACACAGACACACAGACACACACACACACAGACACACACACACACACACTCCAAAAGGAAATGATCAATGTAATTCTTAAAAAGAACAAGAAATATTTAGATATATTTCCAGAGGGTGAGGTTTGGGCTTCTGACAAGGTATTGATACCACTGGAATTTCAGAGTTAATGATCATGAGTATTGAAGAAAAAATGAAACAAAAGCAGGAGCTCACAGGAAATAGCTCACAGTCCACTTGGGGAGCATTCAGTTGGAATGGTTCACAGCTGAGAGGCAACATCATACAGCAAGTGAGAGACCTTTCACAGAAATTTAATGTGCAAAAAGTTTTCTCAGAGACCCAGAAAGTCAACCATGTGGAAGGTGCTGCTCACAGGCATGAAGGCTGTTTGTATGTTCTGAATCTGAGAGAGGGTAAGAATTTTAGGTCAAGGAAGAAGATAAAAACCAAATAGAACCCTACTCTAAGCCTTAATGTTAATCTCTGTGAATGTCTAAGGTAAAATGTCAGTGTCATTTTTGGGCCACAAACCACAGCTAAGTTTTACTGTGTTGTTTTGGTTTTTAATTGTTTTGTGCAGTCACAGATAGTAATAATGCCTACCCAGAAGAGCTGCCTAGTAGCCGCCATATCTGAATTATAAGGGTTTCTTTTCTCTAGTGTTCTCATTCACTATCAAGATATATTGGCTTACCACTGCAACATAAGACCCTCTATCAGTATGTTTCAAAGTGAAAAGAGGTTTTATCCCCTCAACATTCTGGATGAACTAAAGTTACCAGCCACTCGCCCATCTTTCCCAAGTCCTTCAACTGCCCCAATTAAGCAAACTCAAAATAACTATTGGCTGTGACAGTCATTCTGCCACTACCCTTGTCTATACCTGGACTAGAGATGCCTGGTCTGATCCACTTGGACTGTGTTCTGTTCACCATAGACACAAAGAGGGAGTCAACTAGAGGGAGTCAACTAGAGGGAGTCAACTCTGAGATTCTGTTTCAGAGTTGATAGAACTGGACTTACCCCATCAATTTTAAGCCTAAAACATGTCTTTTCTTTACACATGACCTAATGTACATCAAAGAGCCTTGGAGGAGATCTGGCCCAAAAGGACCAAAATACAACTGCCTCTCTTACAAGACACATTTAAGTGTTTTTTTAAAACAGCTTCTTTCTTTCCTCGGAGTGAATCACAGTTATTTCAAAGAGGATTTGTCAAGTGGCCCGATAGCTATTTTTGTTTGGCGCCTGTACTTGGTGGCTCTCATTTTCTGTCTAGGCTGTATTTCTTAGGTGAACATGTCTTGTTTTTTAAAAAGTACTGCAGTCTATAGAAATAACATGAGACTTTATAACCACTTGGAAAGTAGTCTTCCTACATCCATTTGCTAGCTGTGTGCCTTTGAGGAAGCTACTCCATTTCATGGCCTCAGTTTCTCATCTGTAAAAAGACAGAGGAGAAATTTTTACAAGGTCTTCGGGAAAATACTCACATGAAAAGTGAAGCACTCAAATGCTGGGTACTTTTCTGTAATTTAATTTAAAATTTACATATCCATCCCTACTCTGCCAGGAGGCTGATACTCAATCAGTTTGGTGACCAACACCCAACAACTTGCTCAAGATCTATCTGGTTTCTGCAGAGAGATTGTGTAGAACTGAGCCCTGGTCCGGGAGTCAAAAGGAAGAGGTGTACCCAGCCTGGGCTGTCTGGAAAGGCCTACAGCTGCTGGTCTTGTGTCTAATTAGGTGGGTCCATTGGGTCCGTCCTAATTCCCCTAGCACAGTTAATTCAGGATTCCTTGTGACTAGTGACCTCTCTGAATGCCCCAGGGTCTCCCTCTGCAAGTCCCTGTCACTCAATCTGTAAAATCCACATAGGCTGGGCGACCCAAAGCCCTGTACCAAACTCCTGCTTTCTTCTGACTTAATTGTTCACTTCCCGTATCATGATGAATGATGGAGATCCTTAGGGCTTCTCAGGTCCAGGACAGTAGACTTTCTACACAATTCATCCCACTGTCAAGTCCCATCTCCCTGGTCACCACCTAAATACAGAGCCCCAAGTCCTCTCTGCATATGGATCCTCCACCCTGGAACGAGAGCACCTATTCATTCGTAGCTTCCTCTGAGACTTTCACCTCCTTTCTCTCAGCCCACCACTCTCTCTCTGTTCGACTAAGCCTTAGATAACGTCAGGCATGAGAAACATAACTGACTCATTTTGGGTTTTCTATGTCTCGTCTCAAAGCTTAGGGTTCTGAAATTCTAGTTCTTTCTCTTCTTCCAGTATATCATTTGCTAATGTTTATAACATAACTACCCAAATGAAGGAACAATGATTAGATAAAGTGCTATGAGAGAAAGAAAATATCTCAGAAGTCTACTTTTCTCTATTACTTGAGAATAATGTAATAACCTTAATAACAATGGTGAACTGTTGTTTACTGATCTCCAAAGCTCCTAATAAGAAACTAAGGATGAGTGTGTATCTGTATGAGGAACAAGTAAGAAAAATGAAAAATAAAATACAGGGTCCTACAGTTAGAAAAATCTTAAAGATAACTAATTTCAGTCTTTGTTTCCAAGCCTTTCCCACTGAGAATCCCTTAGAATTCTCTTTGAAGCAGCACTTGGGTTTCAAATGTTAATATGTATTGTCTACACATGATTTCCCCTTTTTTGATTAGTTAACCTGAGATTCAGGGAGAGACTGGACCTACCGGGTACCATGCATGAAGAGGGATGCTGGTTGAAGTTCACTGCCCAGTAAGACTGAGAAAGTGCCTTGCATTTCCATCACACCTTCGTGACCCCCATTCACACACTGGTCACTCTGTGCTCTCACAGAAGACCCTGAGCAACAGAGAGGAACATTCCTACTCCTCTTCTTACACTATATGGCCTTTCCTCTGGAGTTCTTAAGTCTTCCCGTAACCATCCCCTTGACTCAATCCCCAGATCCACTCTTTCCCGCCTTGCTGTTGGGGGGCTGTCACTAAATGCAGGATCCCCCATCCTGACCCATATTCCTCCTGCCGTGGATCCCAGGTCAGTGCTCATTCCTAATCCAGTAAACTGATTAAGTTGATACTCTTCCAGTACATGGCAGGCAAACCTCAGCTTCAGAATAATTCACTTATTTAATAACAGCCATTATAATATACTGATTTCTAACTCTACAATATGTCTTATTTCGTCGTGTTTCTCAAGAGTTCTCTTACGCTGCCCTTCTGCCTACCAAAATATTCTTCACAATAATTTCTGTTCCTTGCTTTAACAGAGACTCCACCTTGCAAAGCACTCTTGCACAGCTGATGTCACGCAACTGGCTTCCAGCAGGAGGATTCGTGATGTTGTAGGAAGAGGCATGACTTCTTAAAGTAAAAGAAATTTGAACTCATATTCTAACACCCAGGATCTGAGGTCACCAGCAGTCTCTTTAAGCTCTCTAAACTCACATTTCTTTATCTACAGATGATTGATAATGATAGAGACTGCAAAAAGTCGCTTTGAGAATTGGAGAACCGCATCTGTTCTGGCCTTCCTGCTGCCTGTCATCTGTAATGAAGACAGTGTGATGCTTTCAAAATTAGCTGTTTATTGGCAAGCACGGGGCTGTAGATTGGGAAGCATACCAGAGTCCTCTATTCTAGTCCCAGCTCTGCTTTAATTAGCTGGGTAGCTTGGATAAATGTCTTCCGTTAGAGAAGTGGGTGGTGGTAAGAGTTTATTTTTCATATTCCTTACGTTTCCTACTGCGTGGGGGGACGTGGGTGGCCTCTCACCCCCCTCCCACTTGCTCACTTACTCTTGACCGTGGATGTGAATGTCAACATAGCTTCTATCTCCCTTGCAGAGGAGGGGGGTGGGGCATGGTTCTTTCTGTTCTCACGGAGTAGCTCCCCACCCCCACCCCCTGGGGTGAGATAGATGGCTATGTGAGCTGACCTGTTTACTAATGAGAAGTCAGTATTAAGAAGTTCATTTTTTTTTCCCACAGACATAAAACATGCTATATTATATGTAGAGGAACACTTGGAAAATAAATTTTGTTATTTTGGTTTCTGTAAAAATGCAAAATGCGTTTGGATTAGGTTTGCGTTCCCACCCCAGCTGTGGTATAGTTGTTTATGAGCTGGATTTAGAATGCTTGATGCAGGTGGCTATAATTTGGCTAGGTGCAGTCGTTCTGGCACCTGTAGCTTGTTTTGGGGATTGTGTGCCACAACGGTTTATGGGAACTTTTGGCTTAGGGTATAAAGGGTCTGAAACCCCGAGAGTCTGGGTGGGCACTGGTTGGTGGTTCCTTGGTTGGGCTGCTGTCGTTCATGTGATAATTTCTAAAAGAGCAAAGGTTGGAGAGAGTGAGTTTATAGACCACGAGCTGAGACGCTAGTCTGACTCACTGTCAGCCCATCCTCTTCAAGCTTAGGACAGCCTAAAAGAGGCTGTGAAGGTTTCTACCTTTCTCTCTTTCTATGTCAAGGTCGCTTGCAAAAGCAGTGAAAATTTCTATCTTTCTTTCTCCTTTTCTAAATTGAGGGTATAAGACTGTAGTGTACTGCTACAACTATGTAATAAGAAGAGAGTGGCAGCAATATGGGTACTATCTGGACTCCACCTGAGTTGCTCTTTTTTATCTTACTTCAATTTATCTCAACCTGGAAAGGAAAGAGAGGTAGAATTCATCCAGACCTTTCTGGACTTGAAGCCAAGAATTGTCAGTCGCCATTCATTTGAAATTTGTGATCTAAGAGAGATACTGAATGATACCTTCTTACACAACGACCTAATGGAGAGTATCCAACACGGTGATTCTCTCAATGCCCCCTGTAGTGTTACAGCAGAGAAAATAAATGAAGGCACACATTTTTCCCTACAGTTCCCCGAACGCCTCTGTCTACAGAAGACCTCAAAAGCCAACCAAAGCAGTGTGTCCCTCTCGTTGCTTTAATTATTTACATGTCCCAGGGTCTTAAAAGAATAGACCTTGGGAAAAATTAATCTAGTTATACGATATTCTCCTAAAACAGCACACGAGGTGTGAGATAAGCATCTATCTGATTTCTCATCTAAATGCATAAATCGCTGACGCATTGTTGACAGCCGCAGAGACAGAAGTTGTGGGTCGCAAATCCCAGTGGCTAAAAATCATAGCATCGAAGAGAAATAAAATCTGAAGTTTATTCCTTCCTTCATTCTTGTTCTGCTTGGCTGTCTCAGCTATGGTGGTTTCTCCTCTTGCTTCCTTCCTTCTTAGACTTATCCCTCACTTCCTTTGACCACCTCACCAGCTTCTCCACATTCTGGGATTCTCTCCTCCACCTCCACATTCTGCTACTACTAGTCCTTTTTAATTAAATATATATTTAATTGATACATAAGGTATACATATTATAGAATTTTGTGTAACTTTCAAGGAATGCATGCTTGCAATTTAGTTGGGGGGTGTGTTTTCTTTTTTCCCCTTTTATCGAAAACAGACTTTTTTTCTCACATAATGTCCTGATTACAGTCTCTCCTCCCTCTATTTCTCACAGTTCCTCTCTACTTCCCCTTCCATCCAGATGCACTCCTTTCTGTTGCTCATTAGAAAACAAGCAGGCTTCTAGGGGATCATAATAAAATAAATAAAATAGGGTACAATAAGACAAAAACTAACACAGCAGAATAGGACAAAACAAACAGAAAGAAAACTGCCCAAGGAACAGATATATAGATACAGAGACCCAATTGTGCACACACTCAGTAATTCCATAAAAACACTAAACTGGAAGCCATAATATACACTTGAAGAAGGACCCATAGGGTGAGGGGAGAAACATGTGTGTGTGTGTGTATGTTTGTGTGTTGTTATGTATATATGTATGCGTGCATGTATGTGTATATCTATATATAATAAAGATTTAAAAATAAAATAAAGTGTAAGATTTTAAAAAAAAGAAAAGCCCTGACATGACAGGACTTCTTTATGAGCTACGGAATCTAACCTCCAAACAGGCCGTTGAGTTTTTCTCTTGGCCATCTACCGTAGCGGGCGTGCAGCCTGCCCTCAAGAGTAGTTTGCTTCCCCAGTGAGATGACCTTGGGGAAAACGAAATTTTCATTTGTAAATGATTATCACTTGGGCAGCTTTTGCGTAGGGGTGGGGGGCATATGTTTACTTCCCCTTTCATCACTAGGACCCCATCTGGTGGAGACCTGCGCAGGCTCTACGCATGCTGCCGCAGTCTCATATAAACGAGTACAGATCATATTCTGGGTGTGGGTTATCTCACTCAGGAGGACTTTTTTTAGTTCCATCCCTTTACCTGTGAATCTCATGATTTCATTTTTTAATGGCTGAGTAATATTCCACTGTGTAAAGTCCCATATTTTCTTTACCCATTCGTCTGTCGAGAGACATCTAGGTTGTTTACAGTTTCTATCTACTATAAGAGAGCAGTGATGAACATGGTGGAGCAAGCGTCTCTGTGGTAGGATGAAGCATCCTTTGGGTATATGCCCAAGGGTGGTATAGCTGGATCTTGAGGCAGATCGATTCCTATTCCTCTTCCTGAGGAACCACCACACTGATTTCTAAAATGTCTGTACAAGTTTGCACTCCCACCAGCAATGGATGAGTCTTCCTCTTACTCCACATCCTCAACAGCACAAGCTGCCTTTTGTTTTATTGATTGTAGCCATGTTGACTAGTATAAGATGAACTCTCAAATTAGCTTTGATTTTCATTTCCCTATGACTGAGGATGTTAAATGTTTCTTTGTGTCTTAGCCATTTGAGTTTCCTCTTTTGAGAATGCTCTGTTTAGATCTGTACCCCATTTTTAATTGGGTTATTTGTTTCCCTAATATCTAGGGTTTTTTTTTATTAGTTATTACGTACTGTTTGGCATTGGTAAAAATCTTTTCCCATTCTGTAGGCTGCCTCTTTGTCCCAAATAACAGTGTTTTTTCCATGCAGAAGCTTCTCAGTTTCATGAGTTCCCATTTATTAATTGTTAATCTTAGTGCCTGTGCTAATGGTGTTCTGTTAAGAAAGTCTTCTCCTGTGCCAATAAGTTCAAGACTATCCCCCACTTTCTCTTCTACCAGTATGTCTTGCTTTATGTTGAGGTCTTTAATGCATTTGAGGTTGAGTATCATGGAGAGTGGTAAGTATGGATCTATTTGCAGTCTTCTATAGGCAGCCATCTAGTTTGACCAGCACCGTTTGTGGAAGGTGCTATCTTTTTTCATGTGTGGATCTCTAACTTCTTTGTCAAATAGCAGGTGTCCGTAGCTGTGTGGATTTATGTTTGAGTATTCAGTTCGATTCTATTGATTGACATGTCTTCTTGTGCAAATACCATTCTGTTTTTATTACTATAGCTTTGTAGTACAACTTGAAATCAGAGATGGCGATACCTCCAGCTGTTCTTTTATTATTCAGGATTGTTTTAGCTGTGGGGTGTGTGTGTGTGTGTGTGTGTGTGTGTGTGTGTGTGTGTGTGTTTCCATATGAAGCTGAAATCCGTCTTTCCAAGATGTGTGAAGAACTGTGTTGGAATTTTGATGGGGTTTGCATTGAATCTGTAGATTGCTTTTGTTAAGATGACCATTTTTACTCTATTAATCCTACAGATCCATGAGCCTGGGAGATATTTCCATCTTCTGATATCTTCTTCAATTTCTTTCTTCAGTGTCTTAAAGTTTTTATCATAGAATCTTCCACTTGCTTGATTAACATTACCCTCAAGATATTTTCTATTATTTGAGGCTATTGTGAAAGGTGTTGTTTCCCTGTTTTCTTTCTCAGCGTATTTGTCATTTGTATAGGGCTACTATATGTTGTGGGTTAATTTTGTATCCTGCCACTTTGCTCAAATTGTTTGTCAGCTGTAGGTCGTTCCTGTTATATATATGTATATTTAAGATTTATTTACTTATATATGAGTGCTGTATCTGCATGCACACAAAATTTTACTCATTCTAGTGCCCTGAACTATTTCCCTTACATATTTTCCTCTAGTTACTAGGGTCTAGGAGTTTCACTGTTTCAGATATTAGATGTAAAAGTTTAAACTACTTTTGAATTGATATTCGTAACTGTCAAGAGCTGGGTCTTTAATTTCATTCTTTGTGTGTGTGGCTAGCCAAAATTCACAGGACACTTTATTAAAAAGACAGTCTTTATCTATTGTACATCTTTACTCTTGTCAAAAATCAGTGGGCTCTAGTTACATGATTTATGTGTAGGATCTCTACTCTAATTCATGGGCACGTTTGCTTTTCTACTAGTAACACCCTGACGTGACTGCTACAGCTTTGTTGTCTTTGCTCTAGATGGTTTGGGCTGTTTGGATTTTTTTTTTGTGGCTACATACAAATTTTATGATTTTTTTATAGTTCTGTAAAAAATGTTATTGGCATTTTGAAGGGAATTGCATTGACTCTGCTAGGCAACTGTTCCACCACTGAACTACATCCCCAGTTTTCATTAAATTTGTAGATTGTTTTGGGTAGCACAGATGTCTTATGAATATTAATTCTTCCACTTCATCAACACAAGATGTCTTTTCATTTGTTTGCTTCTTCTTCAGTTTCTTTCATTAATATCTTATTTTAGGACTTCCATCTCAATGATTACATTTATTCCTGAGTATTTTTATAACTGTTGTAAATTAAGTTGCTTCTTGATTTCTCTTTCAGACGAATCACTGTTAGCAATACTACTGATTTTTTAACATGGATTTTTTTATGTTGAAACTTTTCTAACTTTATTAATTTTGGGTTTTTTGTTATTTTTGTTTTATTTATTTATTTATTTTTTGCCTTTGGCGTTGTCAATACATAAGGATACATACGATTGTGTCGTCTGCTAACTGCCTGACGTCCTCCTTTCCCATTTGGGTGATTTTTATTTCTTCCTCTCATCTGAATGCCTGGCAAGGACTTCCAGCAAAATACTGAAGAAAGGTGTGTGTGTGTGTGTGTGTGTGTGTGTGTGTGTGTGTGTGTGTGTGTTTCAAACAGTCACCTTTTCCTTGTTCCAAATAGAAGAAAAATTTTCAGCTTTTCAGTGTGGTGTTAGCTATGGGACTTTTATATGAGATCTTTGTTAAGTTAAAGTATGTTTCTTGCTTATCAATTTGCTCAGAATTTTTGTCACGAAAGGATGTTGAATTTTATCAAATGTCTTTTCCGCATGTCTTTGGATGTACATAAGAATTTTGTCTCATTCTACTGGTGTGTTGTATCACACTTACTGGTTTGCATATGCAAAGTATTGGTTAAGTCATCCTGTGTCCATGGGATGAATCTACTTGATCACAGTGAGGATATTTTCACCAAGTTGTTGAATTCAGTTTGCTGATATTTTCTTGAGTATTTTTATATCTATTCCCATTAAGGATATTGACATGTTGAATTTTCCTCTTGTATTCTTATTTGATTTTGGTTTCTGAGTAATGTCAGCTCTATAGATATATTGGAAGAATGCCCTTTCCTTTGGTTTTTCAGAATAAGTCAAGAAGAATTAGTATTGATTCTTTAAAATTTTTATAGAATGTGGCAGTGAAGTCATTTGGTTCTTGGCTTCGCTTTGATGAAAATTATTTTTATTATGGGTTCAATCTTCTTACTATTGATCTGTACTGATTTCTTTATGATTCAGTCTTTCTAATACTATTTCTGGAATGGATAATGGGACAGTACCATGTCTATTACCAAAGGTTTCTATTGAATACATCTCAATTGTTCTTGGGAAAGGAAGGACGCTTCTGTTCTCAGTCTCTGCCAGATAATTCTTCCCTTCCATTTTGCAAAACTACATGTGAGCTATTTCTAGATTTAAAATATCCATCTGCTCCACCCCAGATTGGAATTCATAAGCCACTCTATTTCTACATACTCCCTATGGTTTCTGCTCTTAATGGTGTGTGATACATATACTATCTGATACAGAAGCAGAGATACATATAGAGAGACAATGAGCTACAGCATCAGAACCCTGGGTGTGAACCTGGTGATGTCATGATGGTCATTCCTGAGGATACCAGTTAACTTCTTAGCTTGAATTTTTTATAGAAAAATGTCACAGTAATGAATCAAATTCAACTTTAGTGGTGTGTAAGTTGGGACGTTGATTCAGCAGTGTAACAGAAAACCTAAAATAACAGTAGTCTAAATGGCGCACAGGCCTGAATCCTCACATAGATGTCTAGATAGGCAGTCCAGGGGGAGTTCCTTCTAACTTGTTCTACAATCCCCAATGTGCTGTGCTGTTTCTTAATATAAGAGAGTTTCACCTGCCCCCACATTCACATTATGCTTGCCTTCTAGTTACAGGTAGGCAGGAAGAGCCAAGGACATAAGTGGTGCTGTTGACAGAGGCATCATTCAAAAGTTGAAAGCAGGGGAGTTGGACGAGATAAAATGATAAAGAAGCTCGTGAACCGTTTCTCCACAACAGAAATAAGAAAACAACACAACATGCAAATCACCTTTTCCATAACTCTGGAAATGAACCAAAGAGCTCGCATAATCAGGAAACATCTAATTGGAAGAGGTAACAAAACCCCAAGAAGAGCAACATGCTTCCTCTTATTTTAACTTTCTCTAGTCTCTTCTCCCTCTCTTCGGCCCCATGGCAGCTTTGAAGATGAATAACTTTTGTTTGTAATGAAAACTAGCAACTTGGCAGCCATGGGAGGGAGGAAAATAGAGCTGTGGTTCCTTTGAAGTCCCATTTCCACAGAATTATCATTATTTATCAAGCCTGTGCTTCTCTAGAAGGTGCTTCTTAAAAAGCTGTCTGTGTTTGACTGGATGGATCCATCCAGGTGGGGGCAGTGTTCTTTCCTAGGCTCTGTGATTGAAAGCAATTATAGGCACTTATTTGCTTCACAACAATCTCAGACACCAGATAACAATTATACCAATCAACAGACTAACAAAGAAACTCAAAAGTGAAAGTTAGGGAATAGGATGCCAGTGGAGGAATTGAAAATCGCTGACATCTTTCTAGGAATATAGAAAGCCACTTGCATCTTGTTTGATAAATGGGACCATGTAAAACTAAAATAATTTGTGTCTTTTTGCTGTTTTATAAACCACCGAGTTTAATCAGGATTGTCTTTGTGACCATGGGTTTGGGCTTATCCACTGGAACTTCATAGGTTCACCAGTACACAACTAAAAGGAATGGCTTCTCCTCTCCCAGAATCTATTAGTTGCCACCAAAGTCCAGCAAAGAGAAGTAGGGCATCCTCAATTCCCCACCCTCCATCCATGCCTGACTATCAAGGGCCAGTTCTTATGCAGACCCTGTGCAAGCAACAACCATTGATTTGTATGTGTGTGTGATTTCTGTGTCCTGTTCATAAGGTGGGGTTTTGCCACCCTATTCCCTATCTTCTGGTTTATGGCTATTCCCACCTCTCTTCTTCAGTGTTCTTTGAGCCATAGATGGGGTGGTCTTGTTCAGGGATGAGTATTTAATTGTGAGTTATTCTCAATACCTTGAGCAGTTTTTAGTCTCTGCATTCACTGTCATTCACTGGAAAGAGAGGCTTTTCTGATTATGGCTGAGAGCAGCAGCATCCGCCTATGAATGTAAACATCAAGATTTAGAAGTTAGTTTAACACTGTCCATTTAGCTAAACAACACCAGTATTAGGTTCACCCCCTTGACCTGTGACATCCCAGACCTGTGTTTTAGGTTTACAGTACCAGGTATGGATTCTTTCCTGTGGAGCAGGCCTCCAATTCAGAGAGTAGCTGGTTACTCCTATAACAGTTATGTCACTATTGTACAAATATGTTCATCTTGCCTAGCAGGTAAGTATTATAGTTTGCTGGACTCACAGCTGGATAAGACTGTTGATGCTCTTTCTTCCCAATCAGCTTGGATAGCCCCTCCTGGAACTATAAAAGCTGCCCAACGGAGAGGAAGCTTCCAGTTCAGCTGTGAATCACCTTCTTTATCTCTTGAAATCAAAGCATGTGGTATCTTCAGCCATAGTATCTCATCAACTAGTTCCGGGGAGCAGCCAAAAAGAATAGTAGAAGGTTGCATTATTTGGGGGGTGGGGCCCTCTGCAAAGCCTCTCAGATGTAAGGAGATATCCTATACCAGGCACTGAGGTTTCTGTTTAATAACTCATAGCTTCTAGAAGCAGCGTTTTCCACTCTTAAATGCTATGTCCTGTCAAGCTCATTTTATGGTTGTTGTCATTGTCGTCGTCATCATCATCATCATCACCATCATCATTGTATTTTTAACTGAGTTATAGGATAGTAGGTCTCTTTATGGCTTTATAGCTTTTTCATACATCTTTCAATTTGGTTAACTCTTCCTCCCATCCCTTGTCGCTGTAATCCCCATCCACTCCTCGCCTAAACCTTCGCACCCAGCTCTTCCATCTCTACTTCATATTCTCTGTGTCCTACTACTTTCCCTTCTTTAAGGTAGCTCCTCTCAATGGCCTTTTTCTAATAGCCTGGCTTCTACAGGTGTTCCTAATCCAACCTACTCAATTAGAGATCCAAAGCTAGGATCCACACATGAGGGAAAGCATGTGGCATTTGTTTTCTGTGTCTTGATTGAATTATTAATTAATGTATTTTAGTATATGTTTAAATATCATATAATTTTCCCATTTCCATCAATATACTTTCAAGTTTTATAATTTTGTTTTTCTTTATAGATGAATGAAATTCCATTTGCATATGTAGCACAGTTTCATTATCCATCCGTCAGTCAACTGACAGCTAGACCAATGTTATTTCCTAGCTATGGTGACTAGAGCAGCAGTGAACATGGATGAGCAATCACCTCTACAGTAGGGTATAAAGTACTCCGGGTATGTGCCTTGGAGTGGTGTGGCTGGATCATATGGTAGTCTATCCTTTGGGAGACCGCACCCTATGCTTCTACCTTTTTGAGGAATGTGCACACTGATTTCCACGGAACTATACCAGTTTAAAGTCCCGTACGTAGTGTCATACGTATTCCTCTTTCCTCGCCTCTTCCTCAGCGTGTGTTGCCATTTGATTTCTCAATGACTGCCATTCTGAATGGAGTCAGATGGATTCTTAAAGTAGTTTTGATTTATATTTGCCTGATGATTAACACTGCTAAACACTTTTTAGTGTTTATTAAACAAAAAAA